>JADAXU010000131.1:6655000-8063750 GCA_018340775.1 Taxus wallichiana var. yunnanensis
CTGAAATTAGATAGAAAATATATAATTTTCCTTATAGAGATTTTTATTCACAATTGTTCTTAATGTGTGATTTTTCGATATTTGACTAAGTGTAAAGATATGTAAACTCAACCAGATTGCTGCTACTAAGATGAAAATAGCAAGACACTACAACAACCTAATTTCTACTATTTAGAAAATCAAGATATGGCTTTGAATACAAAAGATTCAATACAAGTAAAAACAACGATTTGAAAATCATATAATAACCGTTCAATCATTGTATGATTTCATGAAGGAGGAATTCAAATACAACAATTATCAAATTCTAGATTTTTCCAACCCATCCCAATTTTATTCTACCCAAATACTTGATTTCTTTCACTTTAAATAAGACATTCTAAGAAGGAGAAACAAAAGTATATACAACAACTATACTTGTGAAATAAGATGAACAATTCCAGTTTATAGCATGCAATAAGATGCAATTTTAAAACAACTAGTAATCCATAAGTAATAATTTCCAACAACAAATAATTATTAAAACAATCCTTTCCTTGGAATAATTCATCACATTTGACATAGATTAAACAAGAAGGAAAATAAATTAAGAATGCAAGTACAAAATCCCTCCACTTAAAGTGGAGACAACATGTCCAACTTTGTCCAAAATGTAAACTCTTTTACAATCAAAACTTGCAACCTGCAACTCCAAAATAGGCTTCATCCAGCTCCAAAACAACAACGTAAAACCTCCAAAATCACAAGAGTATGAGCATGGTTGACCACCCAACAATTTGGCAGATCATTATATGCCACCAACAAGATCAAGATGTCATACTAGCCTCCCTCAAGCCCATGGGAAAGAGGCAACACATCCAACCAATACATAGGAGAATTTAGATGAAAAAATCAACATTCAAGACTTGGTTTATCACAACAAAACACATATTCACCCAAGAAAATTTGGATAAGAAGCACCATGCTTCTAATTTGGGAAGAGGGGATGAAAATCCCATTTTTGAGTAGTCAAAAGCTCAATGCAAACAAAAATTATTCCACCTTATCTCTCCATATATTCAACAACCCTTACCTCTCCATTATCTCTCCCAAGAAGGCTTTTCAAACACATGGCTTCCTTCATTAAGGGTAGGGATGGATTTCCAAACCAAATGGAAATGCATCCCTACCTACAAGCCAAATGTAGGAGTAAAATTAAAACAAATAAACTCTTTCAAGCTTGTTAAACAAGCATATCAAAATGTAAAGGAGGAATTCCTCCCTCTTCATATCCATCTCCAAAACCCGCACACCTTAAGGGTGGGTGGAGCAACACAAAGAATATTTAAAAACATTATTTTCTCATTCATTTGTATAATTCAACTTATAACACAATTTCAAATAACAATTCCAGATAGGTATCAAAGGGGGTGTAAGATCCTACCTTGCACTCAAGCACAATCCAACCAAGAATTTCACCAAGAAATCGAAAGGCTTGTTCCAAGCTCCAAGCTCTTCCACCACCAAAAATATTCAAGATAAATAACCCCTTCACTAAGGACATGAGGGTTAAGAAGGAAAGAGTGTCATAATTGTCAAGCAATGAGAGGGTAACAAATATCACCCTCCACCAAAACCACATCCAATCAAAATGCAAAAAAATTGCCCCATAAATTAAAATGGGGAAAAGAAATTTGGCTCCAAAGAATCATGAGAAGATTCAAATTCCTATAAACATTCCCAAAATCAAAACTCCATAAATTTGAAGTGTGTGGGAGGGTTAAAAATGGGTCAATATGCCTCATTTTCATTGAAAATATCCCAACCCCCATAGGGATGGGGGCTAGGGCCCCTTTTCAATGCAAATCAAGTCCTTTGCTTGTCATTTACCCTTCTAAATGACACATTTTTCCCAAATCTGAGTTTGGGAAAAATGTGACATTTAGGAGGGGAAATTAGGCTCACTTAATCCATGATTAGGTGGCTTAATCCCTCTTAAGCATGACACATCATAACATACCACAAAATATACCAAGGGCCACCAAAGATGACATAAAAAACCAAGTTAGCATTAACCAAAGGAGGATAAGAGTACACACTTAGAATAATACAACATGAGCATACATCACAAAGGTAAGAGGTAAGCCAACCATCACATAATAAACCAAATACAATATATGAACAATGCACAACACAATGAGAAGGTGTTATAAATTGATAGAGAAGGAATGGTATGGCCTCACGAGCCTTTTGTGCTAATTGGAATGCATTTCCTGAATCCCACGTTTTCCCATGATCAAATACATGTCACTTGCACACTCAAGGCAAACCTCATATCTTCCCAATACGATAATCAAAATACGACAATATCATATGCATAAAATCAATCATCCATAAATAGTCATGCCTACTACACAATATAACATAAAATGAGTCATTTGCATAGAAAAAGGATTAACAACCATGAATATATAAAAATGAGATCAAGATCAAAACCAACCATGATATCATCTAAATCAATATAATCGATCAAAAAAAGTAGCATTGAGTACCCCATAAACAACATGTCCACAAGAGTTAGCATCCTAGTGCTAGAAAATAATGATATCATGTAGTAATGTCACATCAAAAATAGGAGAATATATCAGTAATGTCCTGTCAAAATAAATAATCCAGATACAATGAGTCCAAGTAGCTTAAAATGAGAATATAGAAGAGGTGGGCACTACATCCCCCTCCCCTATGAATTGAATTCCTCTGGGAAGTCATTGAAATAGGTAAGGATATCAGGCCTGTAGTGGTGTTGCATCCTCCCAAATAGCTACAGTATCATCATACATGTCCCACTGGAATATAACCTGGTCTAGGTCATGCCCTGAAGGGCCAGCGTATTGTGTTCTAGAATACACACGGGCTTCAAAGTCCAATATCCTATTTCCTCCACCTACTAGGATGACTAATCTAAAACTTGGGATATATCAAGAACATACTTTTGCAATAATGAGATGTGAAACATGTCATGTGCATGGGATAGGCATGGTGGCAGAGCTAAGCGATATGCAATTGGACCAATGATCTCCTAAATCTAAAAAGGCCCAAAAAATTAAGGGGATAACTTAGAGCCTTTTCCATAATGTATCTAACTCTTTTGTGGACACACCTTGAGAAATACCTTGTCACTTACAAGGAAGTGACACTCTACCCTCTCATATCGACATATGTCTTATGGCATGCACGAGCCTACTCTAAATGTTGTTGGATGAGAACAACATATTGATCCATATCCTGAAGATAGGCAAGACCAAGAACAATCTTATCATCCAATCTGTCTCATCTCAACGGTGTCCCTGTAAGGTATCCCATTCAAATCCTAATAAGGTGCCATGTTGATGGAGCTATAAAAATTGTTATTATATATGTGAACTCAACCAGATACGAGATAATCTTCCCATTTCATTTGTTGATCCATCACATACATCTGAAGCATGTCCTTAAATACCCGGCTCACCCTCTCTGTCGCCCATCGTCTCGAGGGTGGTGCATTGAAGTGAAATTAATCGAGTCCCCAAAGCTATCTGAAATGAAGTCCAAAACTCAAAATTGTAAACAAAGCCACAATCACAAATGATTGTCCTAGGAATACCATACAACCCCACTATATTATCCATGAAAACTTTTTGAATGGCAATTGCCTAATAAGAGACCTTCATTAGAGGGAAGATGGAAACCTTGGTCAACTTATCCACCGTCACCATGATGGCATCATGATGAAACAATGAAGTTGGAAGATCAAAATTAAAATCCATGGACATCACGTCCCACTTCTACTCTTGCATATCAGGTGGGTAAAGAAGGCCTGCGTGGTGAGAATGCTTGACCTTCACCCTCTAGCACTCAAGACAAACAAAGCTATGAAATCTGCAATAGCTCGAGGCAACCTGAGTCAGAAGTATAGCTATCTCAAGTTCACATGCATCTTCTTAACCCCATGATGTGTTGTATATGGGGATCAATGTGCCTCTAAAAGAACAAACCTGCAAAAATCACCTTCTCTAGGCACATAGATGCATCCATGAAACTGAAGAATACCATCTGACTCAAAAATTCAACCTGAATGCTTTCCTATTAGGGGCCTTTGAGACTCAACCATCTGCCTGGTACCCTCATAGAATTTGTCTCCTAGAAGCTGTTGAAGTATCCTGTCTCCAAGATCTGATCGTAGAGTCAAAGTAGAAATCTCATGTCACTACCTACTCAAGGCATCAACGACGAAATTCTCCTTACCCTTGATGTATTGAATGTCCATGTTGTACTCACAGAGGAACTCCATCCAATGCCACTATCGGGCATTGAGGTTGGGATGTGAAAAGATATGCTGAAGGCTCAAATGATTTGTCCTCAATACAATAGGCCTGCCCAAAAGAAAATGCCTCCAATGAACCAAAGCATGTACCACTGCTGCAAGCTCAAGATTGTGAGTGGGGTAATTAATTTTGTAGTCCTTGAGCTTGTGGGACTTAAAAGAAATGACGTGATGCTGATGCATGAGCATGCTCGTAGTCCTTCTATAGATGCATATGTGCAAACCACAAAGTCGGCCAAAGGATCTGGAACTGCGAGGATGGGTGCAGTAGTCAATCACTCCTTGAGCAACTGAAAGGCATGCTCACATTTCTCTGACCAAAAAACTTATTCCCTTTACACTAAAGGGAAGTGATAGGATTGGAAATCCTAGAAAAATCTTGAACAAAATGTGGTAATAACCACTAACCCCATAAAACTCCTAACCTTAGTCACTATGGTGGGGGCTGACCAATCAATGATAGCACAAATCTTTGAGGGATCTACTGAGATACCCTCACCTATGATAATGTGCCCCAAATACTGTATCTCGGTCTGAAAGAAAGAACACTTCTCCAAATTCCCAAATAATTGGTGTTCCCTCAAAACATGTAATACATGTCTCAAGTGCTCTTGGTGCTCCTTTATCAAGTGAGAATAGATCAATATGTCGTCAAGAAACACAATGAAAAATTTTTCCAAGAAGGTCCTGAAAACCCCATTCATGAGGCTCATACACTACAGGTGCATTCATCAGACCGAAAGGAACTATTGTGAACTCGTAATGCCTATACCAAGCTTGGAAATTTATCTTATGTATGTTTGTCTCTACGATCCGTAGCTAGTGGTATCCGACTTCATATCTATATTGGAGAACACTATGGCTCCTCTCATATGATCAAACAAAGTGTCTATGTGGGATAGAGGATAACTATTCTTCACCTCATCTGTCATAATTCAAAAAACAAACAAAGAGACCATCCTTCTTCACAAAAATCATTGGTGCACCCCAAGGAGACACACTAGGTCGGGCAAGACTATTCCCTAAAATATCTTCTAACTAAATCTTAAACTCATGGAACTCGGGGATAGTTATCATGTATACGAAGCACAAAATACGGGTGTTGAACCTAGAACAAGATCAATGGAAAATTCCACCTCATGACGCGGTGGCATACCGGGAGCTCCTAGGAAAAACATCTACAACATCCCTCAAGATAGGGTTCTTAACTAGTGGAGAACTCTCAGAAATATCCTCAAATCTATCACTGATCGTGATAGCAAACATCTGACATCCCTTTTGCATGCTTTTCTTGAGCTGCATAGCGGAAATCTTATGCAAGGATACGAGTCTTTGATTCCCGGATATATAACTGTAGAATTACCTATGTCATCCACACACTCAATGAACTTTTTTTGTAGTCAAAATTGGCCTGATGGGAATCAAGACAATCCATATCGATAACAACCTCATAAGATCCCAATGGTAAAATATGAAGGTCTAAAGAAGTGGAAAATACTTGTTAGTTCCATAATAGAACTCTCCACATACGAGTCGACGAGTTTTGTCCCGATTGCCAACTCTACTGTCACCTATCTCGCTTACCTAAAAGCCACCAAACCACACCTATCCACTAAAGAGGGTGATATAAAGGAGTCAAAAGCTCCTGAATCAAATAATACAATAATAGGTGTACCCCTAATCATACTTGTCATCTCAATGGTTGTGTCCTAATGTTTGGCTTGACGGTTCTCCATCGTGGCATAGATGCAATGAGTGTATCCTATGTCACAAATTGTCCGCTCTTAAGAAGGTGCCTTTTACCTCTAGAAAAAATATCATCTTTGAGGACAAAAATGTGTATAATGATCATGGGCCCCACAAATGAAATAACTTGATGTATCTTTGTGTGACTAAGACCCTCCTGTGATCTAATGTACTTGACCATGTGGTTCCCACTGCCGATCGCTTATGAACAAGCTAGATTAGGTTGTTGGCTACTTGACCTCTTGTCTCTGCCTAAAATGTGGCCATTATGGCCCCTACCTCTTTGACTATCCCGGCTTGGCTTACTTCTCTACCTTTGAGGAGCCTACTACCGAGAGGTTTGTGGGTGTGGAGGAGATCGTGAAGCCGACTAAAAGGTCTAATCCCTCTTCTCGGGGTAGGGCGGAGCCACTTGATCTCGATTTTGAAATGAGAAAATCACTCCTACAACTTGCCCATGTTCCTATCCCAAGAATCCCGAGTTCTAGTCATGTTATCCTTTGCAAAAAGGATTTCTTCTTTGCCTTCTCCAAGGTCGGGGAGACAAAATCCTAAGAGCTCCTACGAGGTCTATATTCGGGCCCTTGATGAACTGTTCACCTACACCTTCTCATCTTGGAGATATTCTACATACCACGAAGATCTAAAAATCTACACTCATCTTGGGCCATTGTACTAGAACCCTGTCAAATATCTTGAAACTCATCGATCCTCTTTTGAATTAAATGCTCGACATGTATCGAGCCTGTAATTTTTCATCAAATAACTCGTAGGTGACAGCCTCTCGGGTCGAAAAAAAGATTCTAATCGTCATTCCTCCACCAGACGTCTATTGCGTCGTGAAGGAGGTCTATGGCAAGTTGAGCTTTGACATTACTCTCAAAAGGATGCAAGCCAAAATGACTATCTAAACTTAGGAGCCATGACTCAGCCTCAAAGCCATCTATCGTGCCTTCATATGTAGGTGGATAAAATCAGAGAAGATCACGGATGATACCACTTATTGACTGCCCATTAGGGCGTGTCTCAACTACTCTCTCGAATCTAGACTAAGGGTGTGAGACCTCTCTCACTGTGCCCTAAGCTCAACTAAATGGCTACATGACCTCTATTGTTGTGATGAGACCTAAACGTGAGTGGTAGAATGTGTACCCTCATTTGGGTGTATCTCACTGTCATGTTGAATATCCTCTGCAAATGGCTCTGATTGTCCAGGAAGTCAATCCTGAAGGACCCTCATTATCTAATGAAGTGCATCTAAGATCTATGCAACCCAAAATCGGCCCTACAAACCTTTGGGACGTGGCCGCCACGACCCCAAGTCACCACCGCACCTCGTTAGGTAATGCCTGTGCCCTATCATCTTGCACGAGGGAAAAATGGTACGTTAGATTTTTATAGAAATGATTTTAAAAAAGTGCTTTTATCTAAACTAAACTACCAATAGTTATTAATAACAAATTTTCAGAGCATTCGCTATTAAAACCAAGCTCGGTATCGAGATGTCATGCCTCGCTTAGTGCGAGTTCCAAAAGCGGTAAAAGACAACCAAACATCCCGATCAAAGATGTTAAAAATAATAAAGGTGGTAATAATTTTTTTAAAAGGGTAAATATTTACACAACGGTTAATAATACTTGTTACAAAAGAACGTGACTAAGTCACAACATATGGCAAAGTGGCACCAAATCACAAACGCAAACAAGGAGGATTATAACAATTTTTGCACCATTATCACAGCGTCACACAAAGACCATATGGGACAAGAATTCGGCTTAACACCACTTCCGCAAGTTATATAAATTACAATTATTTTTATAAGCATCGACGATAAATATATCGTGATGGTGGTAAAGTCAAGATGATCAATTAGCAATAAAGCTTATTGCATTGGGAGAGTAAATACAAGTTTAAAATCAATTTACGGCAAGGTTAATAATCGTTTCGAGAACGATACACACACATATACATATATTAAGGTTTGTAAGAAGCCAAAAATATATAAAATGGTCATGGGTCCCATTTCATCTCCGAAATGGACCCATGCCTTCAAATTTATTCCACAAATAATATTATTAGATTTAATTAAATAATACATTCCTTTATTAAAGTTTAACCATTTAACCAAGGTCTTTTCCCAAAATAAAACATTTAATTAAACCCCATTATAATTTGCACCCATATAACTTAAGTCAATTTGTAATTAAATAAGAACCACGGGATTAAATAGATCTCCACTAGTGAGATCATGAACCCTAAAATTTTATAACTTACGAGGATGAAAATCTAAACCTAAAGTCTATTATTCATTTTTATTCAACTCATCCACTCATATGCTTTAGTTTTCTTTTGTTTTGCATTTTTCTTTTGTTTGTAGGGAAGGAGAACTCATGGAGAGCTCAAGGAGGAAGAGATTTAAGGAAGGATTATCCACTCATTGATATTTGTATATTCAGATCTGGTTTGCATACAATTGTTTGATTTAGAAGTTTTCCAAAGCTAATGTTCTCTTTTATTCTTTGTATTTGTAATGTCCCGTTTAATGTTCCCTAGTCATCATGGCATGACGACCTTATTGCTAAGCACGGGAGACCTGGTGTGCTTGTGCTTTCGTTTTGTTTTTGACCGTGTCCAGGTCGCAGTGAAGATTTTTCACCTTCCCTCTCCTTCTTGCCTTTCGGGTCGTTGTCGACACCCCAAACTGTGGACCCCGTAGCATCATGGATGGTTATCCGGTTAAAGGAAAATTTGGTTCTCGGCTCTTCGAGTTTGTTGGGTCATCGACATTAATAGGATTAATAATTATTATCATTATTAAGCCGTAAAATTATTAAAATAATGTTTATAATACTATTATAACTCATATCACCGACTTTGATCAGTCGCTTTTGTGTCGAAATTTTACCTCTGGTAATGGATTGACTTTAAGTTATATTTTATTTATTTGTCTACTTCGTTTTAGGGTTTTATGACGTTTTTAGATTAAAACAAACAAAAAGAAATAGATAAATAAATTTAAAAGGAATTAAAAATAAATAAATGAAAGCCCGTAAAAGGGGCGGATTAGGGCAAAGTGGAGGAAGGCGAAAAAGTTCAAAAAATGTAGTTAGGGTTTTGTCTTTTTGGCTTTTGGAATGCGTTAGTTTTGGGCATGGGGTGGTTGGTTTGGGGGGGTGCAGGATCTGCTCAGAATGAGTTTGTTGAAGAGGCCTTGGAAGCTTTCAAGCAAATGCATTTGATTCGTGTAAAGCCAGACTCCACAACTATTTTTAGCTTCCTCCCAGGCCGCGCCACATACCTGCGTGGGAAAATCAAGCACATTGGAGAGAGGGAGTTTGTCAGATGTTGTTGCAGTCGCAAATGCTTTGGGGATAGAGTATGGGCACTCATCAAAGAAAATGGAGGAGGATTTTTGTCTGTTTAGCTTGTCACGTTGCCAACATCCTCCCAGCCGCGCCTAGACCTGCGTGGGCTCCCAACAAATAAAAAAAGGCAGAGGAACTTTGTCAGATGTTGTAGTCATGAAGTGCCCTAGTAGATACATGTGTAAAACGTGGAAGCATGCGAACTGTTCGACTAAACGCATGGAAGAAATGTAGTTCTAGGGACTGCAATGATAGCAGGATATGCAAAAATGGGTTTGTTAAAAAGGCGCATAAACTATTTGATATAATGCCTCAAAGAAATGTTGTCTCATGGAATGCCATGATGGCAGCATATGCACAAAATGGATGTGTAGAAAAGGCACAAAACTGTTTGACAATATGCAATTCCAACATCCTTAGTGTTTGTGCCAAAATGGCAACGTAGGAGCAGGTTATGGACGTCCATGATAGTCCAGAAGACCACATAATCGCCTTGAAGCTCGGTGGTTGTTCCTTCAAATGCAAACACCTAGTGTCTTCATGGACATATTTGCCATTGCTAGTATATCCCAGACTATGTTAAAATGGGTGCTTTGAATCAAGTCGTATGGATATGGCCATTGCATGTAGTTGTAAATGCTTGGTTAGACCTGAATGCAAAGCCTGGACTTAGAGACAAAGCACATGAAGCATTTTGACAAAGTTCCTCCAAGAAATAAACACAGATTAGCCCATGTGGATAGCTGAAATTTCATGCAAGGATATGCACATAATGGATCTGTTTAGAAGGTTTTAGAAATGCACAAGAAACTTCTTACTCTATTGGAAAACTTCAAGTGATCGGGAAGTTGGTGTGATGTGGTGGAGGTTAGATCCAGGCTCGTGAACCGGTTGGCAAAGTGCCCGAGCAAGATGCTGAACCAAAGCTTGTGGCTTTGACCGACTTTGTTCTCCAGGCATGGTTCTTCTTCCCTTACCTCTCATAATTC
Organism: Taxus wallichiana var. yunnanensis; assembly: GCA_018340775.1. Taxonomy (NCBI): domain Eukaryota; kingdom Viridiplantae; phylum Streptophyta; class Pinopsida; order Cupressales; family Taxaceae; genus Taxus; species Taxus wallichiana. The sequence goes on from JADAXU010000131.1 coordinate 6,665,443, forward strand.
TCATGTTTTAGTTCTCTTTTGCAACTAAATAGAATTTTAAATTTATGGGATTTTTAATATAGTTAAATGTTCCTTCAACTCGTTGCAAAACAATAAATTGTCGTGTCGTAACTCACGAAGTCATTATAACTCGCCTACTTTAAACCATGAACTATCACCCTCACTTTGAGATGATTTAGAAAACTATTACCCTTCTTGATCGCTCCAATATTGTTTTATCGACCAAACGAATTTGACTCCCCATTGATAAAGTTGACCTTCTCCTTGTTTTAAATAGTTAAATTTTGTAATTTTCAGAGACTCACTAAGTACCCTTCGTAACTCGGAAACGAGATGTGAAGTTTCATTCGTGTACCTTGGTATATGAGGAGTCACCTTGACCTTTGGTTTGATCTGAAACAAACATTTGACATCCTTTTGACGCTCTTATAGGAGCCCTGTTACCTTCGGTTTACAACAGTAGAAAGTTGGCTTTCGTTTTGGACCACCATTTGAAACCTGGAAAGAGAAATCACGTCCCGTCTTCACAAACCTCTAGCGTTTATACTAGACAAATGCATCGAACATTCAGTATAGGAAAGAGCACTTTTCAGGATAGTTTGGTGAAGCCATTTTGTAGGCCTCCGGTCGCAGTTTGATGAGGTCAAACTGGACTAGTTTCGTTTTGTCGCTCCAGAAAACTTGTCCGTTTGAAAATGGTTTTCTAGTTCTCAGTCTCGTCGAATCTGATGAATTCTCCTTATATAGGGAAACTAGTAGGAAGTGCCTCGTTGCGTGCGCATCCATTGAACATTAGTTTTGGACGTGGTTTTCTAAGCCCTCGAGCTAACTTTTGTCATTTTACAATTGGGTCAACTACGATCAGTAGCCCCAGAGAACTAGCCGCCAAACGCAAACCGTTCGCTCTTTTTCAATTCCGTTAGTTGCCATGAACTCTTGGTATATCTGGGGACACGTAGAAAGTTAATCAGGGTGTGTGTTCTCATCGGAAGATAACTTTTGGAAGCAATTTCTTAGCCTCCGAGTCTGTTTTGAATGTTTTGTAACTAGTGAGAAAATGTAAAAATAGAAAGCTGCGGACCCTCGTAGGGTTGCCAAACCACCTTGGAAACTTTTAACACATGCAAATAACTGTTTAAAACCCTTTAGTGTATATGTTGTGTGAAATAAAACTTTTGACAAAATGGTGTTTTCTCTCTCTTCCCTTCTCTTTCTCTCTCTCCTGGGTTATAAAATGAAGAAAAATGAAATGCAATGAATACATGTTTCTAGACTTTTTTATTTTGATTGCAAATTGTAATTATTGTCAGATGTAAATGGGAAACTGAAAAATGATACTTATGATTGATTAGGGTGGATGCCATGCCAACGATTTATCATTGATATCATGCTCACGTGGGTTTTGTAGGATGGAAGAACGACGACAAAAAAAAGGCGATGTGTAATTTAATTATTATTATTGTAATTTTTATAGGTCATTGTAAAATGAATAACTATCTAATGTAGTCTCTTGTTACCGAAAAGTTATAATTGAAATTTGTTAATATGCATGATATGCTAGTTTTAGGGATACTTAGGAAATGTGCATCTAATCACCGGTTCAATTTGTTTCTTAGTTGTGTATGGAAAAAAAAAGGGTTTGATTTATACATAGTAAATTGAAATTGAAGTTAATATATTGTAATACTTTCTCAGTATTCAATAAACGATTAAATTAATTACTGGGTTATCTTCTTACCTTGCAAACATAATAAAGAGTTTTAATGGGAACACTCAACCTTAATAAAATATTCGTGCATAACTTGCCTGCATGTGTGATCCTTTTTACCATATAAGAAATTTAAGACCATAGAACGAACTTAAGCTTTGCACTCGATGGAACACTCTAGGTTAGGTAAATAAAACCCCTAGTTGGAGTTTACCGTCATAGTCATTATGTTTAGCGACATGGTCATGAACCCATATTTTAGGAATGTCATGGTCCAACTTTATCCAGAGTATGCGGTTTCCTTCTAGTTTTGGTAATCACGAGAAGAATGCCCTCTCTTCAGGTCCGACACCAGGTTGAGTGGTGAAGACCGCTTTAGAAGTCACCTTATGAGTCCTTGTTCGAAGGAACGAATAAAGCGGTGCTACCTTGGTTTCTATCAAAATAACATCTTGGTATCTTCTTGAAGGTGGTTTAGTATAAATATGTCTGCTTACCTAAAAATCATATATACTAGAGGCGCAGATCATTAGGTGCATATTGGAATTAAACTAAACCCTAGTGGATTTTGTATGTTAACTTGTGGGTAGAAAACTATAATTTAACTCCTTGCATGTGAAATTGAGTTAAAAGATGTTGATTCTAGAGAACCTTATAAATTGTAATCTTGTCCCTTAATCCCTTGTTATGTCATTTTATGGCATTAAGGAATAAAGAATATTTCTTATGTGGAATCGTGCAATGCTAGGATATGGGATCTTTGTGAACGCATATCACTTGTGTTCATGTGTAGTTTATAATGCTCCTATCCATGTACTTCTTTAATATGTCAGACAAGTACTTTCGTAACTCTTATGTTTAAAACGATAGTAATAATGAGACCCTAGTGCATGACAAAAGTAAATCATATGAGAGTAAAACCAAAATTTGAGGTTAGGAATAATGTCACTGGGAGTCCTTATGACTTAATTTAAACATCTTCATGTGTTACAAAGAATATAAATTGCCTTGGTGTGACCAAACTTCGAGAAAACAAAAGATATATAAATATAAATGGAAGTCCATAAGTTATTGAACTTTAACAACCATGGTAGCGAAATAACTATTCCGTGATCGATGGATGTTCTTGGGGAAAAAGCTATCTCGAATCTATGTCTCCCTCAATCCCAAGATTTCATCTTGACACCATGTTAGGTTCACTTGTGTAGTAAGGTTAAATTTTAAACATTGAATAAGCGTTTTGGGAAGCATAATCTTAACATAAGAATGAGAGAGTTAGAATTTTGTATGAAATTTGAAATATGGAAAATACTTATGTAAGTTATGAAGATTGGCATAAGGGTAAAGAGCAAAATTAAATGGTTGAACAATAAGTGAATTGTGAAACGAATTTTTAGAACATGTAGGTGGAAAAAGGGAGAAAATTATGCTTACATAACAATGTTCTTGGGATGCTAATCGTAACTAAAATACATTTAAAGTAATGATGTGTTGTGGGTTCGCCATTCCTAAAGTCACGTTCTTGTGGTTGGGTCATTGCTAGTATTCGTTTGTTGGGAAAAGTGTGGCATCGACATGCCGATGTCATCTGCATGTGTCTATGTGAGTCGATGGCTTATGTGATTGTCGTATGCGAGTCAAGTCCTGTACTTGGAGCCCTTACTGTGTCGTGTGTAGTGAGCAATGTAAGTCAAAAAAAAAAAAATAAAATTATCCTGGTATTTTATTGTTGACATTGTGTGTGTATATTGTGGACACTACGGTGTTTGATCCAAATGGATCTACGGGTTTATAGTTTTGTATTGTTATTATTATTATTAAGAGCTCATATTCGTGAGCTAGATTAATATCAATCCTTTTATATTGAAATTGTATATACATTTTATCAAATGTATATATATATATATTATAGATAGGTAGAAATTAGATATAAAATATATAATTTTCTTGATAGAGTGTTTTATTCATGGTTGTTCTTAATGTGTAAATTTTATGATATTTGAGTAAGTGTAAAGATACGTAAATTTACCTAGATTTTCTACAACTAAGATGAAAATAACAAGAAACTACAACTTTGTAAATAGTACATCAACTTCATTTTCTACTATTCGAACAACAAGATATGGCTTTGAATACAACAGTTTCAATACAAGTAAAAACAACTATTTGAAAATTATATAATAACCATTCAACCATTGTATGATTTCATGAAGGAGGAATTTAAATACAATAGTTATCGATTCGATTTTCTAATCCATCCCAATTTTATTCTACCTAAATAGCTTATTTCTTTCACTTTAAATAAGACATTCCAAGAATGAGAAACAAAAGCATATGCAACAACTATACTTGTGAAATAAGATGAACAATTCCAGTTTATAACATGCGATAAGTAAGAATTTCCAACAACAAATCATTATTAAAGCAGTCCTTTCCTTGGAATAATTCATCACATTTGACATAAATTAAATAAGAAGGAAAATAACTTAAGAATGCAAGTACAAAAGCCATCTCTTAAAGTGGAGACAACATGTCCAATTTTATCCAAAATGTAAACTCTTTTACAATCAAAACCTACACCCTACAACTCCAAAAGAAGCTCCATTCAACTCCAAAACAACAAGGTAAAACCTCCAAAATCACAAGAGAATGAGCCTGGTTGACCACCCAACCATTTGACATCATTACATGCTACCAAGAAGATCAAGATGGCATGCTAGCCTCCCTCCAAGCCCATACGAAAGAGGCAACACATCCAACCAACACAGAGAGAGAATTCAGATGCAAAAAGCAACATTCAAGACTTGGTTTATCACAACAAAACATGTATACGTAATATCCCTTGTGGGATACTATTTAAAAATGCACAAAAATATTGAAAATTTGACCAAATAAAATCTTGATTTATGGAGATTTTTACGGTAAGGACATCGAACTAAAGAAACTTAATATTTCCTAAAATGACCACCCAAATTACTTGCAAATATAAAGAGGGCTGATATTATTATAAATGACGTAAGGAAACTATTTTGGAATATTACGAGAGATTAAAATGCTGCGAGAAAATCATAGCGAGTCTAAACAACCTGGAAAACCCTCCAGTATAGTCTCCAAGTCGCCACGCTTGGAAAAGGATCATAAAATGATGGAAGTGCCTTGATGTGTTGCCACGCCCTGCCCAAATGGCTGTAGTGAATCTGATCTGGAAGCCCACTGATTATCTTCCTCAAATGCCCTAAAAACCTTCCAAATCCGTCCTCTGAAACCTTAGATAAGATCTCTGTAACCTAGCCCAGAAAGCGGCTCCAAAATGATAGACTAGGGTAGATCTCTCACTACCGAAGAATGCCATGCTAGCTAGGGATGGGTATCTCACCACCGAAGCTAGGGTCCCTGTGGGATTTTATTCCACAAGCTATAGATGTCAAACAACAACAACGAGAGGGTCGATAAAATGTATGCAAAAAGTACCTTTCCTTTCTCTCCAAGCTATTATATACTTCCCCTCGGCAAACGAGCCCTAATAACCCTAGGTGCCTTTTAAACCATGGAGGGGCCAATAAAATAAAAGTAACTAAAGTTAGAACCACGGGGCCCCTTCCCAAAAGCCCCCAATATCCACAGCCCCTTGGGAAAGGTCATGGTTTGGACTCGACTTAGCCCTTGGGTCTTTTAGCGTAGAAAAGGGGGAATTACATAAAGGGGACATTATAGTCCTCCCTTCCCAAATTTTGCTTGTCCTCGAGCAACTACATATTAGGATGCTCCAAAATCTGCTCACCCTCCCACCTGAGTGGTAGTCCTTTCCAACGCACCAAATACTCGGTGATTACTCTGCTCCCGAGCCCCCTCTGTCTCTCTTGATAATGGATTAGGTTCAAGCACCAATTTCCCTTCCTCATCTAGTAGTGGTAACTCTGTAGATGGTGCAATATGTAGTTCGAGTGCCTTCTTAAGGCATGAAACATGGAAGATATTATGTATCTTACTATGCTCAGTAGCTCTAGCTCATATGCAATGCGCCCTGACTCGACGAACTACTAAGTACGAACCATAAAATCGTGGTTTGATTTCTTTGCACCCATACGCTTACGTGAGGACTACCTATATGGCTGTAAACATAGGAATACTAGATCCCCAACCTCAAAAGACCTCTCTATCCTGTGTCGATCTGCATATAACTTCTGTTGATTTTGCGCCTTCTGAAAATTCTCTCTAAGAGCCTTCAGAATATCCTGGTTCTCCTGCAACCAATCTCAAGCTTTGGGAGCTCGGCTATCTAGTAATACCAAATCTACAAATGTCCTGGCATTGTACCCATATAAGGCTCTGAAATGGGTCATACCTATGCTCGTCTGGTAGGTGGTATTGTAGCAATACTCGCCCATGTGTAACCATTTAATCCATGCCCACTGGCGTCATGTCACATAACTCCGCAAGTAGCCTTCTATCCACTTATTGACTATCTCCGTCTGCCCATCTGTCTGTGGGTGGTAGCTAGTGCTAGGAGTTAACTCCATACCTGTTAGTTTGAAGATCTCCTGCCAAAATGCGCTCATGAAGATCTTGTCCTTGTCACTGATGATATTTTTATGCAACCCATGTAGCCGAAAAATATCGGTATAGAAGATCCGGGCCACATCCACTGCCTCATGCCCCTTGGGTAGGGAAAAGAAATGAGCATACTTAGTTAACCGATCAACTACAACATAAATGCAACTATGCCCATGCACCAAGGGAAGCCCTGTGATAAAGTCCATAGATATGCTTTCCCATTTCTGTTCGGGAATGGGGAGAGGCTGAAGTAATCTTGTTGGGAAAGAGCGCTCGGATTTGGTTTGTTGGAAAACCATACACTCTCTGACATGATTAAGGACATTGTCCTTCATCCCCTTCCATGAAAATATCTCCTAATGAACCTGTATGTTTTGAAATACCCAGGATGTCCAGCTAGTGGTGTATCATGTGTATCTTGCTCGAAGGATCCTTCCCTTCATTTTGGATCCTGGTACAAGGAAGATCCTATCCTTGTAGAAAATGAGATCATCCACTACTTTGTATCGGTTCATCTGTATCATACCATCCATGATCTCACATGCAAACTGATTTTTGAATACTTAACAAGTATATGAGCCTTCCAATCCGCTGAAATCTCAAACATAGAACTAATCATAGCAGTGAGGTAAGGCCTCCTAGATAAAGTGTCAGCAATAATATTATTCTTACCTAGAGTGTACTCTATGTCAAAGTCATATGTTTGCACCTTGTTCACCCATCTCTGCTAGCGATTGTTGAGATCTTTCTGTCCCAAGAAGAATCTCAAATTGTTGTGATCCGTACGAACCACAAATTTTTTGCCCACAAGGTACTGTCTAAATTTGGCCAAGGCATGCATAATGGCCAACATCTCCTTGTCGTAGATTGAATACCCTCTCTCCACGGGTTTCAGTTTCCGACTCTCATAGGCGATGGGATGTCGATCCTGCATGAGAACTACCCCAACACCCTCTCCTGAAGCATCACACTCTAGGATGAATGGGTGGGAGAAGTCTAGTAATGCGAGGACGGGACACAAACTCATTACCTTGTTGAGGAGGTCAAAAACCTGTTGTAACGCGTCTGACCAAGAAAAATCCCCCTTCTTGGTCAAATCGGTCAATGGAGCAGTCAACCGAGATAAATTCTTCACGAACCTATTGTAGTATGTGCACAACCCCACGAATCCTCTCGGTTGTGTCGATGTTCTAGGTGGCGGACCAATCCGAGGATTGCTATATCTTCTCTTTGTCCACCTTCATTGTACCTCCATGATTACATATCCCAAGTATAGAAGTTCGGTCATGCCAAACTCACACTTAGAGGTTTTCACATATAACGAATAAGCTTCTAATATCCCCGATACCTCGCAAAGGTGCACGATATGGTCCTCCCAAGTCTTATTGTAGACTAAAATATCATCAAAGAAAACCAATACAAACTTACGCAAGTGGCGGTTGAACACATGATTCATGCAAGATTGGAATGTAGCTAGAACATTAAACAATCGAAAGGCATCACCAAGAACTCAAAGTGACCGTAATGGCATCGAAAGTTGTCTTATGCGAGATCTTGCTCCTTGACTTTGATCGATGATATCCCAAACGCAAATCTATTTTCAAAAATAGATTGCACCATGTAGCTTCGTCAAAGACTCATCGATGTGTAGTACGAGATACTTGTTCTTTATTGTCTTCTTATTGAGGCACAAAAATCCATACACATCCACAGGGTCCCATCCTTCTTCTTCACCAAAACCACCGAAGAAGCAAAAGGGTTGGAACTTGATCTAATATGCCCCATATCCATGAGATCTGAATAGTCTTCTTGATCTCATCCTTAAACCGTTTGGGTGACGGTAAGGAGAAGTAACCACCACTATAGCGTCCTCGAGCTCAATCACATGCACAAATCCTCTATCGGGAGGTATGCACGGAGGTATGTCACTAAACACCACACTATGTATGCATCCCGATAAGCCTGTACATCTATATGGTACTCCTGTTGTCCATCCTCACGATTTCTTGGTCAAAACTAAACAATGTACTGCCCAATCCACCTCGTCATGCCTATAGATTCTCTCAAACCTCTTGGCCGTAACAACTCAGGGTGCCCTTGAAGATAGGCCCCTCAAGATCACATTCCTCCCTTCGGACTTAAACTTCAGCTCCATCGTCGGAAGTTAGTCCGAAACTCTCCTGAGGAATGGAGCCACTATACCCCAAGCACTATGTTGGACTCCCCAATACCAACAATATAGAAATAATTGGTAATTGTATAGTTACCCATCGTGATGCTCAATTGGGGAACCCGTCATGTGCATCTCATAGAATCTCCATTGGCTATAACCACGTTGAAGCCCTCAAATTCCTCTGTCTGTAACCCTCGCCTCTCAACCAATGAGGCATCAATAAAGTTGTGGGTTGCCCCATCATTAATGAGTACCACTACTCGATGTCCTTGAAAAACTCCACGACTTTGAATGCCTTGTACCTCGGGGTACTAGACAAGGTGGCGATAGTCTCCTGGGGAAAAGTCTCGCTATCCTGCTCAACACCTGCACTATCAAATGCCTCATCATCATCATCCTCTAATCCCTGTGTGTCCAACTCCTCGTCATCATCACTCTCCTCAAAGACCTCTATGAATTGGGCCCTCCCTCTACCCTTGCAATCGTGTCATGGAACCCAAGGGGTGCGGCAATCGAAATATAGTTTCTTTCACCTCAATTCCTCCATGTCCTTTCTAGCTCGAATGGTCTCAGGTTGTATCTTTCCTAGGTGGAGGTACCTTTTTGCGAACCCTCGGCTCTGAAGGGAAACCCTTAGGTTGCATTCGAGTTGGAAACCTCGACTTGGGAGTGGATGACTCCAGTCACGAGCTCTTCTAATAGCCTCGTGCAATGAAGAAAGCTCGAATGCCACGACAAATCCGGCGAGCGTGTCATCGAACCCGCTTTGTGAATAGGGAAATCAACCTCATCTCTGTAACATCAGGTACCATGACCGATAGTCTTTGAAAATCTGTGATATACTAATCCACGGAGGCGGGTGCCTTTCGATTAAGTCAACTCTCTAAAATACAGTCGGGGTCCCTCTTATCAAATATGCTCACTAGCCTCTTTGTGAACTCTGCATAAGTCGTGATGTATATGTGTCCCTGTGTGGTCAACCCATGATGCCACCAATCATGAGCATCTCCTTCTAGATGTAAGATTACAAACTTGATTGCATCTTCCTCTCGCATAGGATTCAAGTCGAAGTATGTCTTGACTTCTACACCCAAGTGTGTAGTACACTTCTTAGAGTCATTTTGTCGAAATGTGGAAAAAAATATGTCCCAACCTCCTTTGCATCTCTGGTACCTATACTTGGTAATCTCTCTTAGGCCTGCTACCAATCTTCATTTTGCAATATTCTTGGAATGACATGTTGTCATGAAAACCATCACTTAAAGTTTGGTACCTTTCCCAACAAGACCCCGAGTCGAAAAATGGGGGATCGTTGTCCCGAATGTCCACCCTCACCTCTTTGACCATGTCATCCCCTATTGCTATTTTCTCCTCTTTCGCATGAGTATCGGACTGTTTTGTGCTAATCTCTCGGTGGTGGCTCAAATAGAGATTAGCGAGTCTCTGTTGCTTTACCATGTTGGTGAGTGTTGTCTCATCGAGATCTACCCCTATATCCACATTGTCTTTGTCCCCATCTTTCAATCCCAACAGCTAGAGAAACAATGACTACGATACCACTTTGTAATATCCCTTGTGGGATACTATTTAAAAATGCACAAAAATATTGAAAATTTACAACCAAATAAAATACTGATTTATGCAGATTTTTACAGTAAGGACAACGAACTAAAGAAACTTAATATTTCCCAAAATGACCACCCAAATTACTTGAAAATATAAAGAGGGCTTGATATTATTATAAATGACATAAGGAAACTATTTTGGAATATTACAGAGATTAAAATGCTGCCAGAAAATCACAGTGAGTCTAGACAGCTGGAAAACCCTCCAAGTACAGGCCACGAGTCGCCATGCTTGGAAAAGGGTCGGAAAATGATGGAGGCGCCTTCAACGTCTTTTTGCCACGCCTTGCCCAAATAGTTGTCGTGAATATGATCGGTAACTCACTGATTATCTTCCTCAAATGCCCCAAAAACCTTCCAAATCCGTCCTCTGAAACCTCAGATAAGATCTCTGTAACCCAGCTCAGAAAGCGGCTCCAAAATGACAGACTAGGGTAGATCTCTCACTACCGAAGAATGTCATGCTAGCTAGGGACAGGTATCTCACCACCGAAGCTAGGGTCCTTGTGGAATTTTATTAAACAAGCTATAGATGCACAAACAACATTTGCACTGAGAGGGGTCAATAAAATGTATGCAAAAAAGTGTTTTCCTTTCTCTCCCAACTCTTATATATTTCCACTCGGCAAACGAGCCCCAATAACCCTAGGCGCTTTTCAAACCATGGAGGGGCCAATAAAATAAAAGTAACTAAAGTTAGAACCATGAGGCCCCTTCCCAAAAGCCCACAAGGCCTGACCCCTTGGGAAAGGTCACGGTTTGGACTCGACTTGGCCCTTGGGTCTTTTGACATAGAAAAAGGGGCATTATAGAAAGGGGATATTACATATTCACCCAAGAAAATTTGGCTAAGAAGCATCGTGCTTCTAATTTGGGAAGAGGGGGATGAAAATCTCATTTTTGAGTAGTCAAAAGCTCCATGCAAATAATAAATTATTCCACCTTATCTCTCCATAGATTCAACACCCCTTATCACCCCACAAACACTCCTCTTATTTCTCCATTATCTCATCCAAGAAGGCTTTTCAAACACATGGTTTCCTTCATTGAGGGTAGGGATGGATTTCAAACCAAATGGAAATGCATCCCTACCTACAAGCCAAATGTAGGAGTAAAATTAAAAGAAAGAAACTCTTTCAAGCTTGTTAAACAAGCATATCAAAATGTAAAGGAGGAAATTCCTCCCTCTTCCTATCCATCTCCAAAACCCACACCCCTCAAGGGTGGGTAGAGCAACAAAAAGAAGATTAAAAAAACATTAATTTCTCATTCATTTGCTCATAACACAATTCCAAATAACAATTCCAAATAGGAATCAAAGGGGTGCAAAATCCTACCTTGCACTAAAGCACAATCCAACCGAGAATTTCAACAAGAAATCCAAAGGCTTGTTCCAAGCACCAAGCTCTTGCACCACCAAAAAAATTCAAGGAAAAGAACCCCTTCACTAAGGACATGTGGGGTTAAGAAGGAAAGAATGCCACAATTGTCAACTAGTAGGAGGGTGACAAATGTCACTCTCCACCAAAACCACATCTAATCAAAATGCAACAAAATTGCCACATAAAATTAAAATTTTTGTGCCTTCATAAATTTTGTTTGCTCCCTAGACTAAAAGTTATCCTCCAACTATTGAAGACTTGGAACCGTATGTCAAATATGAGTATCTAAGATCAATTAATTTTGACAATGAATACTCCAATATGGAATACCCTAGTTATACAATTTCATATATTTTTGGTCTTGATGTTGACAAGAATCCTAAGTTACCATCAACTGATATGATTGTTAATATTCTAGTGTCTATCATATGCAACCAAGAGCCATTCAATTTCACTAAACTATAATGTCCTCTAAATATAATAATGGGGAAAAGAAAATATAATTGATGTCGGATGAGAATCGGTCGGGGTCATACAAAAAGAGTTCTTCCTTTGGAGCAATGACATCTATCCCTTGGGTAACATAATAACCCAAATGTGAAGTTTTTTTGAGGTTATGGTTGGTTGTAAATTTTTACATGAAAAAATCAAAAAAATCAATCGTGGCTATGGCTTAATTTTTATTTTATGTTATCTTCATTACAACATGGTTTTAAATTTTTCTTCAATATCAATGTTAGTCATTTTTTTTTGAAACAAACATATTCGATTTGGACTTCTAATTGGTGGAATAAGTCTATTCAATATCAATAGAAACCTCACGGCCATCCTCTTTCTAGGGAAAACTAAAACTTGTTTAAAATCTTTTAATTGTGACAACTTTATTCGATACAAAAAAATAAAAAAATAAAACTTATTTTAATGTCATTATTTCTCATGTCAAACCATATACTTCTAGGTTTGTTTATTTTTCACCGAATGTGGTGTATTACTATCTTCATGCATATAAAATAATATTTGATGGTAGCAGCAAGTACATGGTGGGATGCATCCACATGTTTCATTTACGTTACATTGTTAAGAATTTCGAGTGTCACAAGAGCTTTCCTTTGTTGTAGATATATTGTCCCCGAGTCTTTCTACGGGGTAGTTGGGTTTGAGTATGTGCTACCATCACTTGGTTATATAAGAGACCCGGGGATTTAGATCTAGTTGATCACACCTATACACAAGCCCTAAAGGATGCATAGGCTAAATGAGACAACATACTACAGCATGAGAAGATGCTCGAGGGGAAGGGATATACAAAAATTATGGGAACTTTAAAAAATGACACCAAAGTTTCATACACACACTAACAAAAGGCCATATGTTGCATACATGAAAACAATCATAAAAGAAAGTACAAAGTACAATTACAATACAAATAATATCATTTATGCATTAAATCATGTGATATCTAAAACTATTTTTGCTATCTCTTTCTTTTTACATCCTAGGTTGCTTTCTTATATTACATACTAAGACTTAACCATCTCTACATAGTCAACAACCATGTTGATTGGGACAACTATTTTTCCTTAATTTACTCCTAGGAATCCACATGCTTTAAAGTAGCTTATGACTACAGAGTAGAGAATCTCAAAATTTTCTCTATCTAAAGTCCAATCGATATTCATAATGTTATTCCCCCAACTATATCAAAACATTATTCAAGACATTATTTTATCCCACTAGTCTTATAAATCAGTCAAACAAGTGTTGACACCACATCACAAGTTACACTTCAATGTTGCACAATAGCATTGCGCACCATAATATAACTCCCACCACGCCTATATTTTTACGCGTAGCCCTATGCACAACATAATGTTGCACACAAAGTTCATATCCACGTTGTGCAAGTCCCGCACAATGCCCATGCGCTCATATACCTACATCGTTGCCCCTACACAAGCTTTCATTGCCCAAGAGTGACTCTAAACATTGTGCAAGCTGTCTTGTGGTCCTAAGCAAAGTTGAGACATTCCTAACATAACTCGTGTTGTCCATCATATGCAAATAGTTTGAATCTCTCATAAGATCCTAAAGAAAGGAAAATAACTATAAAATATATAAAATTTTGTACTTTCATTACAAATATAATATTTCATGCTCTAGTTGTTTTCAAAATATTTTTCTTTAAATCAAATTTCTCACGTTTATAGCAGCAAGTGTTGTGGAAGATTCTCTCCTAGGAGAAGATTTCAACATTTGAAATAAGTATACTTCAATCACTAATGTAGCCAAATTCTAACCAAACTTGATTTACTGCAAATAATATGAACTCCAAAGAAAATAGATCTCCTTCTTCGTTATTGAATAATGAATTACAATGTTTCCTAAATAGGAAAACAACTCCCAACTCGAGTTTCCAAGTAAACTCTAACTAACTCTGACTAAATCTACTCTAGGTGGCGGAAATTACTATTTTTAGCAGTTTACTAGAACCTGCTATTCTTAGTAAGTTCGCATGCTTATTAAATGCGTGGGCACGAAATTGTTATACGTCTTCTACATTCCTAAATTAGAGGAATTGTCAACTTTCTAACTCATAATGCAACTAATAGACTAAAATTAACTAATGCCCAAAAATAGGAAAAATAACGAACTATAACTTAAATCCTAATTTTCAGCCTCAAGATGGCGGGGTTAGGGCCCGAAAATGTGCTAAAATTTGCCCCAACCGGTAGAGCAGGTTGCCGCTGTGTTCGTCTCATCGAAACATGTGTTTTTAAAAAAAAAAGGACTCAAATAGACACCCAGAGCTCAAGTTATGACCTTGTCAAGTTCCTACTAATTTTGGCACATCAATCCCTTTTTTAGAATTTTCAATTCTAGGTGCAAAATATTTTCAGGCTATAATAGCAAGCTCCCACTTTGAAAATGACTCTGGTATCGAGAGCTGCAAACTTCAGAGTTTCAGCTCAAATATTAAAATCTCAGATTTTTAGGTTAGATTTTCCTAGTATAACAAGAAGTTTTTGTTGGAAACTTATCAGTGGAATCAAATCTTTTGGATTAGTAACTGTTAAAACTGAATGTCAATATCTTTCAACTATTGATATAGGTTTTGGTGGCCTTCAAGATATGGTTCAAATTGAATTTCTCACTTATCTACATTTCTCTAGTCTTATCAAGCAGATATCTGCTCTTTTTTAGTCTCCATGTCTCCAACTTTTACTTTTCCAGGCTTAACCACTTTGGCAGGTATGTCAGGTTTTATGTATCTAGTCTGTTTAGTTCCCAAAGTTAGACTGCAAGATGTTTGGCAAAACATCAATTCTTGCTTTTGCAATATAAGGTAGGCTTGAGTCTAAAGTATCAACTGAAAATGCTCAAAGAAATTCTCTTTGACATGTATCATTTGCAGCCTTCAGGTCCTCAATTTATCAGACATTGCACACATCTGCAATCCTATAATTGTTTGAGCTATTATGTAACATTATCCTTTTTGCTTCACAAAGAAAGGAGAGATTTTGGTGCAGTCTTACACTTGGTCTATGGATTTGCTACATAATATTTGATGCACTCAGCTTAATAAGGATTTGCAATATATATCCTTTGTTTCACTTATGCAATTCTCTGTGCTTTTCTATGAGTGGTCTTAGGATTGTTGCCTTCAAATCCATGTTAACACCAACTGCTATTCCTAGAATGGTCCCTAAGTTTTTAGATTTGCATAACCTAGATCTAACTTGGATGTACATACAGTCGCGTGAAGTGCATTTCCATGTTAACAACAATTGCTATTCCTAGAATGTCCCTATGTTTCTTATATTTACAAAACCTAGATCTAAGAATGTAACTTGAATGTCCATTCAGTATTATGAAGTGCAGTCCACTCATATTCTTTGGCTAGAAGAAACAAATCAAACAACAATAATTAAAAAATGCTCTCGTCTCAGTGGTTGGAGACGAGTACTTTCTAGATTACTAACAGTATATCAGAAAAGACTTCAAGTTTACCTTGTATTCCAAACAAGTGTAATTTAATTAAAATACTAAAGGAAATAACAGTGCATGCTTCATATATTTGGAAATTAATCAGCAAAGTTGGAAGACACGTTGAAGGAAATGTTTTTGTAACCCTGATGACAATGACATCCAAATGAAAATAACAATGGATAATCTACTAGAAACCCACAAAATAAAGCACACATTTGTGAGTACATTGATGCTTTTCATTACTGCAAGAAAATCACTTTGATAAATGGTTATACGTATGCCTTTGAACCTCAGTCGTCTAAATATGCTTGAGACTGGTGGAAGGCTTGCTGCCATGTAGTCAATATCAACAAATTAGCATCTTGCTTAAAATCATGACATGAAAACAATATGCAGATTGCTGAGCTAAAAAATGGAGAAGTAATCTTCTTGACATCAAAACCATCAAGATTGATACAAAGTACGAGGGACCTAGTAAACCTAAATATATCAAGGAGTTTCAAGTTGAGATTCACATTTGTAAGTGTACATGAATCTGATTCACCATTCCACCTATACTGGTGTTTGGAGCAGGATGCGCTCAAAGTTACACCAGTGACTTTTGGAGTTGCTCTCTTGGTTGGCAAACCTGAAGAGTTTTGGTCTTTTGATTTCCCAATAGCAAATATAATTCTGCAAGAGTTGAATCCTAGTTCCACACTTTTTGAATTCGTACAACATACATAAATACTTTTATAATGCAAAGTTTTATCTCTATAAAGCATTTCAGAATCTTTAGTTCTTATATTTGAGATACCTAAGAAATCCTTTCCACTGCAATCACGCAGGAATACCAAA
The DNA here is from genome assembly GCA_018340775.1 of Taxus wallichiana var. yunnanensis. NCBI lineage: Eukaryota > Viridiplantae > Streptophyta > Pinopsida > Cupressales > Taxaceae > Taxus > Taxus wallichiana. The sequence goes on from JADAXU010000131.1 coordinate 6,681,709, forward strand.
ACGAAAAAGCCAGGATATTACAAATGCAAAAATAACACATGCCAGCAAGAAATTAAGAAAGCGATGACCCAGCCATGAGTTTCTCTCCTCGGTGGTTGGCGGAGTGGGAGCACTCCCCTCATTCCACTGATCCATAACCTCTCCATCCTCTATACCCATAACATTGTGGGCAGTTGAGCCACATATTTCACATGTTCTGCATAATCAAATGTTTTATAGATCAGTAATCATATAAATGTCGAAATGACCCATAGAATCTGCTAACAAAACTTCAGCTGCCCAAAGCTTTAGAGGAGTGGGGAGTGGTTTATAAGGTTTAAAATGGACCCAATGATTGAAATAAATTAGCTCAACATAGACTTCAATTATAAGAACAAATCTGGTGAAAGGAAATGTTATATGTAAGAGGACCAAGCATGATATACATATTTGAGACTACCGAGTAATAAAACACTGACGAATCATAACGCGTCAATAGAATAAAGTAATAATAAGAGAGTATTACATTAATGTAATCTTCTCAACATTATAAAAAAAGAATCACTAAAACACAAATAGTTCCAATGAGTGTGTATCTATTAACTGACCTTACCCACATACTAAACTTATAAAATAATAAATAATAGGAAAAGCAACATAGAAATAACAAGATATAAGCACTGTGCATACAAAAAGACACCAATCTGCAAATAAATCTGAGGAGAACAGGTCATAAGCATCATACAAGGGTGAGACACCAGGAGATAATAACAACCATTGACAGAAACAGAAACTATAAGAGACTCAAGAAAGAGAAGGGGCATCAAAACATAAGAGAGGAATATTTTGATTGGACATAAAATGGGCCAAGCACGTTGATGTAAATGCCTAAATCAAACCCCAACTTCTTGGGTGTGAATAATTCCAATTTGCAACAGCAATGCTCAAGGATTATTCTCCTCCTTAAGAATTTGAGGGTAATGGCTACTGCACCATCCTGTTCCGCACATTAATGAAATAAAGGATCATTATTATAGTCATTAGACAGGTGAACAACAGAACACTGAAAAGGACTGAGTCACTGAAATAATGAACAATCCAAGATCCTTCAATTTAGATAATATTGTGCACTGTGAGGAGGATAAAAGAGGAAAGACCTCCCCAGAGAATACTCACAAAAATAACAAGCTGCTCATTGTGATTGATTACCTAAAATAGACCAAATCTGCAACTTGAAATAAGTAGAACTACAGTTCCAAATGGTCTATGCCAATATGATGATGAAAATGAAATGTTGCTACGATTTTGCTTGCCTACCAAAAAACAAATTGCATGGTGCAAAAACCCCTTAAGAAAACAAAGTTCACAGTCTAAAGAATGTTGACATCAAAACCAACCCAGACAGCCCAACTTTTATATTCGAAAAGGATTGTAAATTCAGGCCACTCCAATCATATATTGGACTTCATAAGCCACTTCTCCAACTGCAGGTTCTCAAAAAAATGTAATTGCAGTTCATAAAGACTCTAGAGGTAATGGGACTTAAGATGTTATGCATACATTTCACAAGTTATTTAATATGAGGGTTAGTAAGAGGCAAACATCTGAAAAAGGTATAATGCAGGTATTTTTAAATGGACCAATTTGGCTTGCAGGAAAAACCATCTCCAAGGTTAGGAAACATGCTCACCGAAAATATTTACATGATGCCAAATATAATACTTCTACAGATGGATGCATGAACTATTTTGAATAGTATTTTCCAACAAACTAAAATTATATTTTCCTGTCAGCAACTTCCTCGATTTTAGAAGAGCATTTCAAAGGAAATACTCATAAAAACAAGCCCATTTTCACAATTCTACTTCTCCATAAAAACTGCTATCATGGATAACCATATTTAAAACCTTAAAATTTTGAGCTTGCTCCAAAACATTGAAAAATTCCCATCAAAGTCCTAGAACAATGTCTCTTTGTGCCATTCCATAAAAACTTTAATGTTGCCATTTTGCTTTATGTTTTCATCAAAAAAATAGTGTTGCTACTTCTACATTCATATTTGAACTTAACTGCACCTCCATACCCAGTCTCATGCAACTTGAGCTTCAAATGAATGAAGGATTTTTCTTACCGAATCCATGTGTAACTCATTTTTGCAAATAATTACAGCCTCTTCATTTGAGTCATACTCCCAAATACTTTTCACCCTTTGCCTACTCCTACAAATACATTTGCTATAACCAAAATGGCTGTCGCTTGCTAAAATCAATTCTGATTTCATTGGCTTCATTCACCGATATTGATCTAAAATATCCTGAACATAGATTGCAAATGGTCTATATAGTGACTCTCTAGTATCCTGTGTGAATAGAGATTAGGGAACTCAATAGATCTATCCATAGCCTCGACAAAGGAATGTTTTCAACTGATGTAAACTTGTGAATTGGAAAGATGAAAGATGCTAAAAGTATAAATTTAGCCTTAGGGATTGGATTGAAATCATGTGCATATATATGGGTGACAAGATTATTCAAATATATTTAAAAAGGAAAAGCAGTTTAAATATTGAAATACAGGCATTGCAATTGTTAGCAAAAATCGCAATGGATGGACAGATACATTTTGGAGGTAGAACCTAAACCCCTATGAATCAGTTCAGATACAAACACAATGGCGAAAGGTAAATTCAAAGAACAGATGGATTTTCACAATACAAGATTCACTGCCAATTTGTAAAATTGTTAAGATGGGAATTTTGATGCACTTTTCAACCTCCCCTATTGTCATCCACACTTAGGTTCTGCTGAATTCAAGCCTTGCCAAGAAAGCATTTGTAATCCTAGCTGAGTCACCATTTACTAAAAAGTCTCCTTGACACACTTGATCTACTGACTACCAGCATCAATTATTGGAGGACCAAATATTGATTTCACTGCAATTCACATATTTAACAAATTTGACAAAAGCCACAATGTTGCAATGAAGTCAAAAAGCAGATCAAAACATTAGGCAGCAATTACATAGTCTTGAGTCATTAACAGATTTAGTTAGAATTCAAATTTACATACACCACCTGTGGCTCAATGTCCAAGAAAAATTGGCAGATTTAGATTCTCTAATGGGCTGTCAAAAACAGTATGTATTAAACATGAAGAGCTTGTATTTGGCAGATTTGGATGCTCTAATAGGCTCTCTAAAACAGTATGCATTAAACATAGAGGGCTTATAATTGCTTGGATGAGAAATGCTGCAGGTATGTCATTTGGTGATTGGTTTTGACTGTCAATGATCTATGGGATTTAGCATGGGTGAATGCGACCCAAAGAGATAGATGGGCAGCCACAAAGAACACGGTGCTTGTAGTGGGTGATGATGAGCGCTAGGGTCATGGATGTATTTAAAGCTTGTTTGTAAGGCAGGCTAAAGAGGATTTATCTCTGCAAAGGGCATACGTGCTGGAATCCGGAATCAGAGCATCCTGAGATTGGATTTACAAAGGATATTTTTAATGGGTGCTTACCTTTCAGACGGTGCATGCAGCAGATACTGTTGAGCAATTTCCAGCGCTCCCTAGTTCATCTAGACAACCGGAACAAGACAAAGGAGTTCATGGAGCTCGAAATGAAAAAAAGGGTCAGGAGTAGCAAACCATGAGCTAGACCTTGAGGAGGGGACACGATTCATGATATGCCCAGAACAAGGAATATAAATGAGGGATCGCATTGATGGTGCAAACAATTTCAACTGCCTCAGCCAAAGTAGAACAAAAATACAAAAGGGGCATAACAACAATCCATGAAAACATAAAAAAAAAAAAAAAAATTAACAGTAGGAATGAGAACAAGCTACCTGTTCCCCTTGATTTTGAACCAAGTTTCAGCACATTGCTTGTGGGCAAGAGCTAGATCGGCTTTACAGGCACAACCCAACTCCATATCCTGGTTTTCTCGACACCCATATGGCATACCCTGCATTCCCTCTCTGTTCCGTCCCCTCCTTTCTCCACATCGACGACTCCTCCTTCATCCCCTAACACCTTACTCTTACTCTCCATAACAATACACAATTTTGTAACAAACAAAGAAAACATCATTCAGACCCACACATATTTATGAATCCCAAACATTCTCCTCTGCATTGTTGTGAATTCAGTTCCATGTCTTCATAAATTCCAATACCACGTCATACCAGTTACAGTAGATTGATTGCAGCACAACCCAAACTCGTCTGAGGTACGAATTTCGCCGAAACATGACTAGAGAAAGCGTGGGACAGATTAAAAGATTAGCAGATAATCACGTATTACGTTTTGCTTCAACTTTACATTTTAATTATGATCAGTGGACCATTTTTACTGCTTCTTCTCGGGTGTCATAATTGTTTTTCATCAATCCGCCCTCCTCCTTATCCAACCTCTAAAGTTTAAAGGCCTTCCTTTCCACTCCAATCATTATTATTACATTTCAAATGCTGGCATGATGACAGGGAATGCTCACCAAACTCCCTCGTTATTTAGTGAACGACATAAAGGTATTAAGCTATATTACAAAGGAGGATCACATGGGTATGTGGGATTATGGGCCACCTGTTAAATCTTAGAAAAAAATATCAAATTTCGCTCAAATTTTGCAAAAAGTGGGGACATTTCTTTTTGAGAGAAAGACTTCATGAGTAGTTGTTGGTAGGTGGTTTTCGTAGAGAGTTCCATTTGTATCACATCACCTTTCCATTGTGTAGTAGGTAAAGGAAAATTTCTTACTACACCTACACTAGACTAGACTAGACTAGCAATGGTTGAGGGTGTAAGTGTAAGTGGCGAAGTGGAAATTGTCTTTTATGGTTGTTGATTTTGATTTGGTTGATTAGATATGGCTTCAAACGATGAGCGATCACATGATTTACAGATGTGAATGTGATTGAACAACCAAAAATGGTAATACCAAAAAAACTAAAACCAAAAACGTTAGTCTAGATTTCTTTAAGCTATAAGAGATCGTCGACCATAATAGATGCTTTAAATGAATGACCATATACATATATAATTTGCTTTCACTCATAATATGTTTATTAGTCAAAATGACTTGACTCACCCCATCAATTCCATGAGAGGCTACCTTTTACAAACCGACCGAAATGACTGTAATAGATTATAATGTAAATAATTATTTTATGCTATGTATATGTATTTTCTCCTCTTTAATGGTTGTTTGCGCCACCTATTGGGATTTGAACTTAGATTAATTAGTTTGTAAATGTAAGTCCACACCTAAACTTAGATACCACATACCTAAAAGGATGGTACAATTCGTATTCTTCCTAAAGCATGGATGACCTCTAATTGATGTATGGAACTGAATTTCAAGATATTTGTTTATAGGAGTTGGGTGTCAAGACAAAAATGGTGGGATATCATGAAGTTTAGAATAGTCAACGAGTTATAAAAGCATTGAGGCATAAATAAATGACTAAATAAAATTGATTATGAGTTAACAAATTGCTATGGGTTTTTTGTTTCTATGATTTTTTTCCAAATTACCATCTCGTTTGATAATATTCCACAAAGGTGCAATGTTCTCATATCATTTGTAGAAGAACAAATTGGTACATTGAATATGAAAAAGTCAAATATCTACTTACACTTTTATCAACAAACTTTATTAAAAATTATCGCAAAGACTAGAAACCACATGTAAGTTGTAACAACCTCCTAGTTGAATACCAAAAAAACCAAATTGAATATTTTTTCTAGTTGATTTCAAGTACTCTCGAATGAGAACGGATTCATGGCACTCATGAACCATAGTCCTATTATCTACTTAACATGTTATCAATTACTTACACAAGGAATTTAAGGAAAGTGTAATTACTTGTGCTCGAGAAATTAGACATTTGTCAATTACTAATCCAATATTTTCATTTATGATTTAAATTGCGAGAAAATTTAATTTCAATTAAATATGACAATTTCATTTAATGCATTACAATATAATCACAAACATTTAATGAGTGAATCCAAAGATGATTCAAGTTTCACATTATCAATCATCTACATTTCCTTAGTTTCCCTTTTTACATCATTTCCATTTCTTTACAATATCTACTCATTTGCAATAGGCTAGAATACAAGTACATGAGTTGTTTTTTTAATGTTTACACCAAATGACTACATCACATACCTAATAATCAAAGTTACTGATGAGTCTTTTAATATTCACTACTTAACAAGAGTCAAAATATAATATGGATTACTTGACAGAATGTAATGATGTAAAATTTTGTTCAAACTTCACAATAACACACTCACAAAACCTTCATATTATTCATTCAAGAGATTACATATATAGCTTTGCTCTCTCTTATAGACAAGGAGTTTTAGTTTTGTCTCCTATAACCACTCTCATCCCTATAAACATTCCACCAATTTTTCTATATTTATGAGTTGTTCTAAAACTCAACAACTCACATAATATTCTAACAAATAATATAATTAATCTAATGTGATTGTTACTACGTAGCAATTACTTACACCTTATAAATTATCTCACTAATATTATAATAATATAATTACTCACATGAAACACCTAATATTTCTAACATTCCCCCCTAGTGTGAACATGGGAGAAGAGAACATATCCTACAAATGTTGTTCCTTAAAAACACTGCTTAGACCATGTACAACTCCATCAAGTTGTCTCTTTACCCTCGAAAAGGCATAGCGCTAACCAAATTCCATTGAGATTCTCGGGCCCCAAATTTTTTATCTCCCCTAGATTCCCAGAGCTCCCATGAGTTGAATTCCTTGATGTTGTCGAGCCTTGAATTTTGAATCCTCCAAATTCTTAGAGCTCAAAACTATCTGGACAACAATCCATGTTGAGCACACCTCAAAATATTCTCCTTCCCCAAGAGCCATATTTTTAAATATGCTTTTTTCCCCATATATTAACAAAGGGGTTTATTTAACAAACCATACAAAACATGAAATATCAACGCATCACAATGGAAAAACACAAGCTGAAAACAAATGCCACTACATCACCAAGCAATCCCATCACTAGGGACTAATGAGAGGTCGTTGTTCGGCTTCCTTCCTCGGTTGCCTCCATCATCTAACATGTTTTTGCTTACTCAACATAATAGGCATTGAATCTCATTTATTTTTGCATTGTATTTAATTTATTAATTCCCCCATAATGCAAAACATTATGGATGTCGGTTTCGACCAATAATGCATCCATATACAATGATGTTTTAAAAATATTGTGACTACATGTAAAAATACACCTTTAATATTACGAAGTCACAATAATACCCACTTACGAGAATTTTCATCTTCTAAAAAAATAACCCCCTTCAAAATATTACTACTTCAAAATTTTACAAAATTTGTCACATCCTACTTTTAAAATTTGTACCCCAATTTGTAAAAATGTTCACTACCTATATAAAAAAACACCTCTTTTATTAGTTTTGAACACAAGACCAAATCAATTACAAGGATCTAGTAATAATGTACTTGCCGACTCAAACTATGTAAGAGCTTATGCATATCTTAAGTAGAGATTGCTATTTGAATTAAAATATCTAAAGAGTCTTTTGAAAATTTAGCAAATCACACCTTTGATTTTGATAGGTTGCGTGTAATGTGGGGTAGTGTCATAACAATAAGTGACAAGCACAAGCTTGGGGTGAAATAGATATTGATGCACACAAAATAGTTATCAAAAAATACTCAACAAGTTTAGTATAGAAGTTAAAAGCAGTGTTGGGAGATGAGCTTGATGATGTTCAACCAAGGTTGAGTCTACAACTATCATGGTAGGAGGATGGTAATAGAAGATGAAAGAGGTGTCTAAAGATCTAAAAATGGCGAGATGGAATCCATCGGTGGGGCAAATAATCTACTAGATTGAGCTTCGTCCAAATTTTGAACAAATTAATGTTGGGCGATATGATGTAGACCATAAATTGTTCAACGCAATTATAGTTGATGTCAAGCCGAGTCTAATCTAAGTCTAATATCCAAATAAATGTAAACTTGGAATGTAACACATTTGATCAAGTCAACACGGTTCGATATATGCAGACTAAACTATGAAGACATGCAATTAGCATCAATTGATGTAATGCCAAAAAAACCTGCAAATATGTTTGAGTAGGTCATACGAGCTAAGAGACAAAGAGTTGAGATGTGATAATAGGAGTATGGAAGTGAGGTCCCAATTAAATACAACTTATAAGTGTGCATACTCCATGATCCTGATAGAGATGAATTCTAATGCAAATAACATATAACATATGTACATGAATATAATTATGATGAAATTTCAAACCTATGTGACCACAAATTGTCATCCATAAAGGAACTATGAACTACTATTGATATATACAAAGATTGATAGAATTTGCAATCCATAAAAATGACATTGCTAATTTTTTCCTAATATTATTGAATAAACCTTGAAGCAGAGCTAATGCAATTATTAAAACTCTTAGAATCTCATTATAATTCCTTGCTCTAATACAAAATGTAAATTTTAGTTTAGGTTTCACAAGAGAACACTCTTAAAACCTTCATCTTTTCATTCGGGAGATTACATATATATAGCTTCTCTCTCATCCTACAAATAAGGAAATTTAGTTTCATCTCCTATAACCACTCTCATCCCTATAAACACTCCAACAATATGTATATATTCGTGAATTGTTATAACCACTCAACAACTCACATAATAGTATAACAATAAATAATATAACTAATATAATGTGATTATTACTATGCAACAACACCTTTCACCCTATAAATTATCTCACCAATATTATAATGATATAATTTACTCACATGAAACACTAATATTTATAACAATTGATCCGATTTGGAGATCATCTATATATTATCACATTGTTATAATATGATTGATTCAAATCGATCGACTATAATATATTATAATGTAAATACTATTTTACGCCATGTATATGTATTTTCCTTCTCTTTAATAGATGTTGGTGCCACCCATTGGGAGTTGAAATTCCAGTTGGGATTTGAACTTATATCAATTAGCTTGTAAATGCAATTCCACACATAAAATTAGATAACATCTACCTAAAAGGATGGTAAATTTTGTATTCTTTCTAAAGTACGGACTTTCGATGTCACCTCTTAATCAAAGTGTATGGAACTAAATTTTAATTTATTTTTACTCATTTAATAAAGTAGATCTAATGTAAGGACATTGTTGATTAGATAAAATAATAGTAACATACAAGATCTAGATAAATAAGTACAAGTAAGAGTGATATATAGGGTTTGTAGAATGACTTATCTTGCCTCCGTAGGTCGGAACCCGATTCTAGGCCGGAGACCGATCTTGAAGGGTGTATTCTAGACTGTTTGAGCTATGTCTCTAATTATGGGATGCAACAATCTTAGGGGAAAATGCACCTAAAATGGAATAGGGTCGCACGGGCGCTAACGTCTGTTATGGGCGTTAGTGTGCGTGTGGAACAAATTTGGTCTAGGTTCTTTCGTGTCAAATTAGAGACAATCACATTGGGGTGATAATCATATTGGGGTGACCTCCGAGGTTAGTTGTAGGTTGGGTTAGGTTTGTTATAATTATTCTACGTCACACATGTACCTACAAAAGGAGCCCTAGATACCTACATAATAACCAAGTGCACATTAGATGAATAAAAATTTACATATGTTTGATTGGACCGACCTCGAAGGTCACCCCATGTGATTGATCACACGACCACCGCACTACATGTCATAATCAATGTAGTTCTCATGTGTGTGTGATTAAAATAACGTCCCTTTAGCTAGGATGCCCTAGTGCCAATTACACAAACAATAGCGGTTATAACTACTTTGTCCCATTGAAAATGTGTGGTATGGAATTGGAGAATAAACCCTCTGTGCAAAGTGCAAAATGCAATCTTTGGTATAGTAGATAGTAAATATTAGCTTTGTATAATAGTATGTGCCTCTTGAATGATTTTCCCTTAATGAGGCTAAAAAGGATGTTTTGCTTACGTTCACGCCGTGCAATTGAAACATTGAAAAAGGGTGATAAACAAAGATAAGAAAGAAGTAACATCCGAAAAATAAACAAAAGAGAGAAAGCAAAAAAAAGTACTCAAAGAGGATAGTAGCGCTTAAGCGTTCCTTGTCCCTAATGGGAAGTCTTGTACATGGTGCTCAAAAAGGTAAATAGTGAAATTAGAGCTAAGAAAAATGTCAGCTAGTGTGTAAAACTATAAGTTGCAAATTAAAAACAGTAAGCAATAAAGATGAAAAGGATAAAAACAATGTAAAAGTAAAGTAAAAGGGTTGTTAATGACTAGTTCTTTTGCTCAGGAATCATACATATAAATGAAGTATTTAGAGGCTAGATGTACATAGTAAGTGTGTGATTTATTGGCTACAATTACAGAGTTGGGTGTCAAGATAAAATGGGATATCGTGAAGTTTAGAATAGTTTACACCTCAATCCCATTTTAAATATAAGTAGAATATAGAAAACAAATAATAATGAACAACACAAACAAATTAAGAGAATATAAACATACCAAACAAACAATTAAGAGAAGCATAAGAGATAAATGTAAGGTGATCGAGATAATTGTATGGTCGAGTGGACTATAGAAGCATTGAGACATAAATAAACAATTGAATAAAATTGATTACGAGTTAATAGATTATTATGGGCTTTTTGTTTCTATGATTTTTTCCCAAATTGCCATCTCGTTTGATAATGTTCTACAAAGGTGTGAATGATCTCGTATCATTTTTAGGAGAAAAAAATGGTACAATGAATATAAAAAAATTCAAATCTCTATTTTCACTTTTTGTCAACAATTTTTTTTTAAATTATCACTGAGACCTGGAAACTACCATAATTTGTAGCGACCTCCCGATTGAATACCGGAAAAACCAAACCAATTTTTTTCTAATTGATTTCAAGTATTCTCAATCAATAAAGGATTTATGCCACTCACTAACCATAATCCTACTATCTACCCAACATGTTATGAATTAATTAAAAAGGAATTTCAACAAAGTGTAATTACTTATGCTCAAGAAATTAGACATTTATCATTAACTAATCCAATTTTTTCATTTATGATTTAAATTGCAAGAAAATATATTTTTAATTAAATATGATGGTTTAATTTAATACATTATAATATCATCACAAATATTAAATAAGTGAATCCAAGGATGATTCAAATTTCACATTAACAATCATCTACATTTCTTAGTTTCCCTTTTACATCATTTCCATTTCTTTACAATATCCGCTCATTCGTAGTGGGAAAGAATACAAGTACATGTTTTTTTATGTTTACACCAAATGAATACATCACTTACCTAATAATCAAAGTTACAGTGAGTATTTTAACCTTCACTATTTTACTAGAGTCAAAGTACAATATGGATTACATGACACAATGTATTGATATAAAATTTGGTTCAAACTTCACACTAACACACTCTTAAAACCTTTATATTATTCATTTGCGAGATTACACATATATGGATTCACTCTCTCCTATAAAAAAGGAGTTCCGCTTTTGTCTCGTATAACCACTCTCATCCCTATAAACAATCCAACAATGTTTCCATCTTTGTGAGTTGTTTCTAAAACTCAACAACTCACATAATATTCTAACAAATAATATAATTAATCTAATGTGATTGTTACTATGTAACAATAAATTACACCATATAAATTATCTCACTAATATTACAATAATATATAATTACTCACATGAAACACTATTATCTATAACATTCCCCCTTAGTGCGAACATGGGAGAAGAGAACACATCCTACAAATACTACTCCTTGAAAACACTACTTAGACCAGGTAAAATTCCAACAAGTTGTTTCTTTACCCTCGAAAAGGTATAGTTGTGGGAGATACTCCATTGAGGTTCTTAGGCCCCAAATTCTCGTATCTCTCTTGGATTCCCAAATATCCCATGAGTCAAATTCCTTCAAATTCCTTGAGTTTGTCAAGCCTCAAATTTTGAATTCTCTAGATTCCTAGAGCTCAAAACTATACGGAAATTAATCCATGTTGAGTTTTCCTAGAAATCTTCTTCTACCCCCTAAGAGCCAAATTTTTGAAGATGCCTCTTTCCCCAAATATTAGCAAATGGGTTTATTCAGAAAATCATACAAAACATGAAATCACAACACAACACAATGGAAAAATAAATTGAAAAGAAATGCTACTACATCACCAGTGAACTCATGCCGCTAGAGGATAGGTCATTATTAGACCTCCTTCCTCGATTACCTCCATCCTCTAACATGTTTTTGCTTACTCAACATGATAGTGATTTAACAAATATAGAATTTGTAAAACCCTAATTCTGAGAGTCACATATGATAAATAAACACTAAAGTACATATTTGACACAAGCAATAAGCTAAAGAAATATGAAACCCTAAGTACAAGAGAGGGAAATAAAGACTTAGTTGATTCACGTTATCCCAGGAACTGCATTCGGATTGGAAGACGGTGAACAAGAGAGAGAAGCTGTCGCGCAATCACACGAGAAAATCCTAGAACCGCCGAATGATCGTGGAATAGGGTGTTAGGGACAAGATTAGGGCACTATGCGTTGGAGACCCCTGTTGGGTTCTGTGACACCGTCAAGAGCTCGAATTTGGTTTTCTCTATATCACACAAGTGTCGCTAAACTTCACTTTTGGTCACTGTATGTCATTGGATGATTTCCAAATTCACATGTAACATGTAAAATAAATGATATCCTGCAAATCCTGAAACTAAAACAAATCCTAAAAAAGAAATATGCAAATGGGGAGTCAGACGGACCCTGACAGCCACCCAAATGAGTGAGCTTACAACCGAGCATTGCACTACATTTCAAAATCCATGTAGTTATTTTGTGTGTGTGTAGAAATTGTGCCCTAGGAAGCCCTTGCACAAGTGTGTATGACAGTGTGCGATAGCTAGATGTACCAATGTAAATAGATGTGTGCATGGAAAAATGAACTTCCCTTCCTATGTCGTGTATGCAGAAAATGCAGTCCCTTGTCCCTTGAGTGAAGGCTAGATGGATGCTTTGATGCTCTTAGAATTCCTTTGGATGCAACCTTAGGTGGTGATAATAGATGCTTAGTACTTGGTCCTTTATTATGGTCACATAGCTTTGTATTTATATGATTCCCTTGGTTTAATTTCACAATTGAAAACTGGAAGGTTGACCCATAAGAAACAAGATGCCCAAAAGAGGTGATTAAGATAGAGAAGGGTTGGGGGCACTTGGGTGTTGACGTCCTCTTTGGGCGTTGGTGTTGAGTAATAAAAGATAAATAATTGAAATACCGGCTAGGTTATAGGGTGTAAAAGGACTAGAAAGAAGACAAGAAGTAAAGAAAAGAGGCCAAAGATAAGCTGTTAATTACTATTTTTCTCACTTAGGAATCGTATCAATAGTGGTATGTGATTAGAACCTATAAATGTACCCAAATGTGTGATTTTGTGTCTACATATTCCCCACTTTATGTTGTTGAGTGAATACTATATAACATAAAGTAGTTTAGAATTTGTGTACCTTTATTTCTTATAGATCAAAGGAAAAAACATGCCAATAAGACAAGTGAAATCTTGGACTAATAAGAATGAAGCATGGAAGCTAAGAAAAGGGAAATGATCCTAGGGAGTGACAAGCGTATAGTGTTGTATTATGTTGTACCTATTGTGCTCAATATGGGTCTACATCTTATTGTGTGTATTAAGGACAGGACTTGTAAAAGAAGAGTGAAAGAGTAGTCAAAGTCATTTATTATGAAAACTCTATAGAAGCATGTCGAAATGTGAAAAATGTGTAAAAAGTAAAGTGTGCACTTGATCCGTGAAGAGTGAGAAGGATAGAAAAGGTCCTGAAAATGTTGTAAAAGAATGAGTTTTTTTAGCGATCTCACGCTAAGAGCGAGTTTTTTGGGCGAACTGATGCCAAATGCAAGTTTTTTGGGTGATCTCATGCTAAGTGCAAGTTTTGGGCGGTCTCACACCATGACAAAATAGTGTTAGGGAGAAAGGTCTAGTGTTATTCTCCATCCATGAATGCTTTCTAAATTTATACACCACTAAAGATGGTGTGATTTATGTTTAGTTCCGTGTTGTTCCAGTTTGATCCAAGTAGATTAAGGAGATAGAATCATTTCTGATTGTTGGACAACCATGCATGTCTATCTTGAGAAAATTGTTCTATAGAATGTTACTAATCGTGCTAATCTAAGAAAGTGACCATAATTTCCCCGGTCATCAGGTACTAGGAAAGGTCGGGAGCGCCTAGGAGTGCTTAGTGTATGTATTTGGACGTTGGTTTATGTGTTGAGCAGAGGACCCAAGTCAAAATTTGGGTCGTTATGTGATTTGTAAATCTATAATGTTATTATCATGTAGGCCTTTCTTGAAGCTCGAGCTTACGTATGGGTTGTCTAATTCACCCAATATTCCCCCTCATTCGGGGCACATGCGAGTCGCTAGGAGAAAGCGACCCAAAGAGAGGACCAAATGCTAATATGAAGCTAATACCCTATAGGAGAGGGAATGCACATGGTAGAAATTAAGGCACATGTAAACAAGATGGCTAGAAACATGTGTTAGTAGAAAAACTGGAAAACATGCTATAGAAGACAATGTAAACAAGTAATAGTGTAGAAAAAGAAGACCACAAAAAGTGGGTTTCAAACATGGGACATAACTCACAATGTTGCAAAATAATCAAGGCTAAATCATCCAAAAGAATACAAGCAATGATCAAGCAAGACATAGGGCAAAGCCCACAAACAATAACATACAATGACAAACAATGGAAAACAAAGTGTAATAGATAACCATGGTGGAAAATAGTTCCTACAAAGTAAATGTTGCACATGAAGCACCCATTAACATGTTAGAAAGATAAAGAGTATGTCAAAGCATATATAGATCAATGTAAAAGTAGTGTGCTAGTAATAATAGGAAGTAGTAGATAATGAAACAATAACACGCGATATGAAATAGTGGTAAATGTAGATGCCCCCAGATCCTCGGTGGGGACCTGGTAAGAGGTCGATTCAAGCAACATGTTGTGTGTAAAGATTAGTAGTTAAGATGCATTCAAAACTAGAGAACAAGTGAACGTGCATGTGTATATGATAAATATAATGACATACTAGATATTCGTCTAACATAGTAATCAAAGTGTTACATGTGAGTATAAGCAAACAAGAATAATTACAACCAAGATATGCACCTATTGTGTTGTGAGTGTGAATGAAATGGAATGCAAAGTGAATGTGATAGGATAAACGTACCCCCTGAGTGAATGTGAATGATTATGAGATGAGGTTCATTTATAAAATACCCCTCGGCAATCAAGAATGAACCATAGAACAAGATTTTGTCAAAGGGTTGTGAGTCTGATATGTAAAGGTAGATGCCAGAAAGATATATCATGAATGTACAACGTGTTTATGAAGTGTGATAGTAGATGCTAGAAAGATATATTGTGATTGCACAAAGTGTAAAGGGTGTAGTGTGTGAGGTTCATGGATGTAGTATGCCCTCAATAATCAAGTGTGAACCATAACACAAGAGTCTATCATAGGGTAATTATGATAAAAAGTGCATAAAGTTGTGCGGTGATGCTTAGAAAGATGAAACATGAAGCACATAGCGTAAAAGTAGAAATAGTAGACTACTAATGATGTTGAGAGGGGGAAGAAATAAACATGATTCCCCCAAGTGTATAATGATGAGAAGAATTAGGTAACATCATCTAAGAGATCATCATTGTCATGGTCGAAGCTAAATGGAGAAGCATCAGAGACCTGGTAAGCAATAGTATGTGGTTGATCATGTAAAGAGCCCTTGTGGCATAAGTTGTACATGCCCACTATTTATTCCTCATTAGTGAAATGTGGGAGTGGACAACCATGTGCATACTAGTGAGTAAGATTCTATGAATAGATGAGAAATGAATCATGTAAATAGAAACATGACCGAAGGGCATGGGAAATGTGATATTAATATGATTAGGATCAGTACCACCAATGTTATCAAGCTAAGACTTCCCAAGTGTAAGTGGAGAAGTGTGTGCAACAAAGACTGGTAGATGAAAAACATGAAGGCCATAAGCGGCACCGATTCAAACATATATGTGATAAAGATGAGGAGAATAAAGCGAGAGGAAGGAGATCATTGTTGTAAATCCCATCTCGAGCCAATCCGACATGCATGCAAACAATATCAAAACTAGTGGGATCAAATGGAATGGGAGACCAATAAGAGTTCTTTATGAAAAGAGTGTATGTGAAAGGAGGTATTGTCAAAGTAGATTGAGATGAGGTTGGTGATATGTCATCGATGTATTGACAAACCCCCAAAAAAGTACCATAGCATTAGTGGAAGGGGGTTTCTTGAACTTATATTCACGGGGCCTATAACAACAAAAGTATCATTGAAATATGACTCATCTATCTCTAAAGGAGTAAAGTTAAGATTGCACAACGTATCATCATTAAGTTCCACAACATCAACTTCGTCATCAATATTAACATTTTTGATTTGGAAGCATCATCAAGGATATTAGGAGGAGTGAAACCAGATGTAGGAGTGAGAAGATTATTGATAGGCGGAATAGTGGTAACTATAGGAGTAGACAAGGTGGATGAAATAATATCAGTAGTATGAGTAGGAATGGATGATACACTTGTAGTGGTGGAGGAAGATTGTGGAGCACTAGATTGTCCAACATCATAAGTACCAATATTGTTATATGGAATGGGTTGTGATAGGGGGATGGGCATTGTAACATGGTCTATACGGAAAAACTTGAATGGATTTGGGCCAGTAGTAATAGTATGTTCATAGCCATCATGTAAGAATTTAACGCATGGGTGAAGTGTAGAAGGAACATTGTGCATTGTATGAATCCATGGTCTACCCAGCAAGATATTAAATGAAAAGGATGCATCAATAACAAAGAATACCGTAGGAATGATCTCAGGCCCAACTTGTATAGGTAAATTAATATTACCAAGGCATGTGTGTGTGGTGGAATCATAGCCACGAATAAGAGTATATTTTTTCATAATTAGATTATCAGTAATACCAATTTGAATGAGAAGGGAGTGAGCACATAGATTTATAGCAAATATATTGTCAATAAGCACGCGCTTGATATAAGTAGTACTAATGGTAGTGGTGATAAGTAGAGGTGCACACAAATTATCAATAGGAAATGGAAGAATATCCTCATCATTAAATGATATAGCATGTGGTAGATTTTTGAGGACTGAATGAGATGTGAGAAGGCCACCGAAGAATTGTTACTTTCAATGTGAATAGAGCAAAGGGTGGCCTCTAATGTTTGATGACAATGGGTGCACTATGTAATAAATCATAAAGAGAGATTTTTCCAGTGTATTCTTAAGTTGCTCTATGATATCATAACCCTTAGAAGTAGTGGTAGGAGCTGTAAAAGTGATAGGTGGTGGAATAGAAATGGGTTGAGTCGTAGGAGGATGAGTGTGGTGAGTAGTGACTACATTGATAGTTAGATCAACTATAGGAGTAATAAAGCAAGGAGGATGTTGAGTACGAACTTGCATAAAATCAAAGCAACAATAGTAACCATGCTAGAAACCTTAGTTTGGGGCATAAGAAGGATAAGAAGATTGATCCATGACTTGAGAAGAAAAAGAGATTTTGATGCATGCTCATAGGGTAGGGTTTGAATGGATGGGTTCACCAAATGATTTAACAAATATAGAATTTGTAAAAGTCTAATTGCAAAGTCACGTATGATAAATAAACACTAAATTATAGATTTGACACAAGTAATAAGCTAAAGAAATATGAAACCCTAAGTGAAAGAGAGGAAATAAAGACTTATTTGATTCACGTTATCCCTAAAGCTGTTATGGACTAGAAGATTGATAAATAGGAAGAGAATATTAGCCGCGTGATAACACATAGAAAATCCTGGAACCACTAAATGAGCCTGGACTAGGGCATATAGGCACTAAGAACCTCTGTTGGCGCTTATGACAATGCAAGAGCTCGAAATTGGTTTTCATAGTATCACAAAACTATTACTAATCTTTGATTTTGGTCACTTGTATGTTCTTGGATGATTATTGAATTCACACGTAACCTATAAAACACATGATATCCTACAAAACCCCAAACTCATCAAATCCTAAAAAAGAAAGATGTAAATGGGGAGTCGATCGATCCCTAGGGTCATTCATTTGAATGAGCTTACATTTGAGCGTTGCACTACATTTTAGAGTGAATTTATTGTACATGTGTGTAGAAACATTTCCCTAAGAATCCCTTGCACAACCGTACGTGATACTGGGGTGATAGCTAGATGTACTAATGTAAATAGATGTGTGGATGGAAAAATGAACTTCTTTTCCTATGCGTATATACTGAGAAAATGCAATCCGTTGCCCCTTGAGTGAGTGTTAGATGGATGCCTTGATGCTCTTAGAATTCCTTTGGATGTAACCTTAGGTGGTGATAATAGATGCTTGGTGCTTGGTCCTTTATTCGGTCACATAGCTTTGTATTTATATGATTCCCTCGGTTGAATTTCATTATTGACAACCGAGAAGGTCGACCCATAAGAAATTAAGATGACTAAAAGATAAAAGAGACCCAAAAAGGTGAGTAATATAAATAAGGGTCAAGGGCACTTAGAAGGATGGGGGCGCGAACGCCGACATCCTCTCTCCGGGAGTTGGTGTTGAGCCATACAAGATAAATAAGTGTAATATCGGTTGGGTTGTAGGGTGTAAAAGGACCAGAAAGAAGACAAGAAGTAAAGTAAAAAGGTCAAAGATAATTGTCAATTCCTAACTTTCTCACTTAGGAATCATATGAATAGTGGTATGTGATTATGACCTAGAAATGTACCCAAGTGCGTGATTTTGTGTCTTGAGATAGGAGTTAAATCTCATTTATTTTTGCATTGTGTTTAATTTATTAATTTCCCCATAATGAAACATATTATGGATGTCAGTTTTGACCAATAATACATCCATGTAGACAATGTTATTTTAAAAATATTATAACTATAGGTAAAAATACACCTTTAATATCATAGAAGTCATAAATATGTATGGAGTCCAGGATTGTTGAAACCTAATTCGGATTGTTGAAACCTAATCCTGTAGCAAGTAAGAAGACTCCCACAATTCCAAGTAAGTCTTCCAATGCCTCTTCCAATTCTAAATCTAAATCTACTCCTATAAAATCTAATACTTCGAAAGCTCCTAGTGTACCTTTAAAAATTCCTTCTATTCCTCAAAAATATACTCCTACTTCCAAACCTGTCCTAACTCCAAAAGCACTCCCTTCATCACCCTTGTCTGCATATGCTCCTTTTGAATTCATAGAATATTCAAACAAAGCCAAAGTATAGATTACTGAAACCAAATATTTATGGACTCACCCTGAACAATTTGAGAGATTTGTTTGATATATCAGGAATGGTAGTTTGACACCCAATGTTGCAATACCCAGTTCTAAAGGAGTAATATCTAACCCACCTACGCATCCCTCACAAAACATGCTAGCCATGAGTGCATCAAAGACATACAAGGTCAATCCTTTTTATGTCTCCCTTATAGTTGAGGAATATGTATTGAACAATTGCATAATAGATTTAGGTGCCTCAGATAATGTGATTCTTGTGAAGGTTGCCAAATCTCTTAAACTCCCAATGACTCTGCCTAGTTGCTCTGGTTACTCCATGGAGTCCAAGGAAGTCCCACGATAGGTAAGATCAAATATGCACGGTGGCTCTCACCTAATTTCTAGATTAAAAAGTCTCGATGATGATTTTGGTAACAGAGACATTCCAACTTCATTTGGAATCTTTGCCAAGTAAGTTTTTGCCAACAATAGGGAGGGAAAATCCCGGATGAATTGGTCTTATGAAACCATTCCAATGAAGGGATACATGGAGAGATTGCTTCCGAGAAAGTCGAAACCCAAGAGCCAACATTTTATACCAAAATAGCAAGAGGATGAATTATTTTGTGACGAATGAAGAAGAGGACGAGATACTAATATTGATAGGACCAAACCTTCCTTCCCCAAGGAATATAGATCTAGAGGAAGCATTGAGGAACTTTGAGATGTAAGAGAATAACCCTAAATTTCTAGATGATATGAGGCATGAAGAGGAGGAATTGGTTCTCGATGATTTTCAAAAGGAAAAATCAGCTTATGGGCTTATCCATAATGAGGAGATATTCTCATTCCCATTTAAAGATGAGGATTCCCTTGATCATGTCACCCAAGAGGAGACTAAGCTAGCCTACGATGAGCCCTCAAAAAGCTTCAAATAATAATTTGTGCAAGATCTCTTAAGAGTTGTGGAAGAAAAAAAAAAAGACTCGAGCTCAGTCTTGAACTCATGATGCAGTATGGAGTTGCAAGAAAATCATGAATCAAATCCTAATCCCTCGATTTGATTCATATTTTTTCCATAATGGAGAAAATACAGGGAAATAACCTTATGTCCCTCTTAAGCCCTTTGGATTATGAAGGAAATGATGAAAGTGAGGTATTTTCTTTCCCATTTGAAAAGGAGGACTCTTTCTCTTATGAAGAAGTCAAAGCAAGGAGTTTTGAAGCCCTCAAAGTTGAGATTCCTCCAGATGAAGGAGTGATAAAATGTAGTGATCCCAAAAATATGGAATAAATGTTTCCTGATAGGTTCCTTGAATCTCAAAGTGAATAACTTCCAAGTAAGGGTGGATATGAAACGGAAGCACTTTGGATAAGGATTGATACATGAAACCTTGGAAGTAGTAAAAATCACTTGAAGATCCAAAGTTGAGTCTTGATCTCTTGATTCAAGCCATGGCCCTGCAAGATAGATATGAGGTCATTGTTGATCCTCTATTTGACATACAAACACCTCACATTGATATGAGTCAAAAAGGTGAATTTGATGCCTATTGTAGAAAGGATGTCCAGGAATGTGAATGGGTGGAAAAAGAAAACTTAGGGTACTCAATCTATTCAAATAAGAATCATCCCTAGAGTAGTAATGATATGATAGAAGAAAAAACAATAATGTGGATAAACGTAGGAACAAATTTCAAATAGAATTAAGGCAATGGAATCTCGAGTGAAGACTCAAGCATTAAAAAGCTCATGTAGGCTCACTCCTTCAAAGTGTACATGCAAGTGTAAAAACACTGGATTTCATAAGTTGAGGAGAGGACGCTATTTTACGGAACTAGTCAATGAATTTGCAGAACATTATCATTCGGTGTTGCGTCTTCGAGGGTGACTCCTGAAAAGGAAAGTGTTTAAGTGAAAGTGGGTTGTCCCCCGCATTACACCATAGGTGATTTTTAGGTGTGTTTCCCTTTCTGTTGTGCGTGTCTTTTCCTTTCCATTTTTGTGTGTGTTTTCTTTCGTTGTTTTTGGTGTGTGTATGTTTCCTTCTTCACTATCTCTCTTATGTAAGTTGTACATGACTTCACAGGGCCCAATGGATAAGGCACTGGTCATTATATTGTATAGTTGAGATTCTGGGATTCTTCATGTCATGTATTCATTGTGCTCAATCTATGCCATGCCCCAAGCTAGATCGATTGTTGTCATGTAAATGTACAATAGGGAAATTGACAATTTTCAAGCATGACAATAATACCTCCGTGTCGAATCTTCCAAGTTGTAACCTTCTAAGGCACCCGGGGTCTACCCAATTAGTCCCGTGACCTCCTAGTGGATGTTAAATCATTCCCCTAGGTGAATTAGGAAATTCAAGTCAATCCCCCTAGGTGATTTTAGGAGTTTTGAAGGATGTTATTTTGGGCAGTTGCGGGAAGGGCTACCACTAGCCTTTCTAGGACTGGTGCAACCCCTTGAAGTGGAATATAGGACAAAAATCCAACATGGAGATGAATGGAAGGTCTAAAAATATCATGGAATTTATTTTTGAAGATTCAGGAAAGATTTGGAGGAGTTTGGGTTGTTTCATTAAAAACAGGGTGCACTGGCCTAGGTAGTGCACATGGCCAAAAGAGCTACTGAGCTTCAGGAAGTGATTTCGGGATCTCTGGATGGAATTAAGAGCTATAAAAGACATCTTCAGAAATGGAATTAATATTTCTACAAGATTATTAAATCATATTTTTCACAAAACTTTGGAGCAATAGGTTTATATCTAGTTTTTTCCATGCTCAACTAGGGATCCAAATCAAAAATATGATTTTAGGGATTAAATGGAGGAATCAAGATCTTATAACCCCTCCATTGGATTCAGAAGGCAATTTTCAGTCAAATTCATATAAAAATTTTCCAAAAAATTCCATCGGGAGCTCAAGATATCGTCATTTCAAGTTGCCCTCAAGGTGAGCTTCCCGTAGTTAGTCAAATTTTAATGAGGACACGTGTCAACTCCAGGATCTTGGCACAATTTGATGTCCCTTTCATCCCTAAAGCTAAGAAATATGAGGTAAAATAAATGAACCCAACCCCAATATGCCCTCTGGTCACACATAGAACCCTCTGGATCACCAGTTCAACCCCAGGTGCTTGTTGGAGCCTATCCCCTCAATCGCTCAGATCGTGATAAGTGGTGCAACCTGGCATGATGTGTAAACTAATGACCCTTATGTCAATTTTGAAAAAGGACATGATGGAAATGAAAATGTGCCCATCCCCTTGTGGCCCTCAAGTCATCAATGTGACCATCTACAATGTAAATTTCCGCCCCTAGGAGCTAGTTGGAGCCAAATGCACAACTGTCGGATGCCCGCCAAGTGTTAGCTCTAGGCGCAATGTGAAATTTGATGTCCCTTTTTCCCCTTAATTATTGAGGGACATAGGAGGTAGGTAAATGTGCCCAGCCCCGGTATGCCTCCTAGTTCCTCATATGACCATTTTCTAGCCCCCAAGTGCTTCTCTCAAGTTTTTAAGCCCTAATGCTCGATCGTTGGATTTCCACCAAGTGTCACATGGAGGCATGATGTGAAATTTGATGTCCCTTTCATCCCTTAATTATTAAGGTACATCAGGGACACAAAAATTCACCCCAACCCTGATGAGAATTTTTGAATTTCTTTAAAGCTGACACTTAGCTTTATTTCCCGTTGCTTCTTCTTCACAGTTCATACCTTTCCATAATTTTGTGCTTGCTTTCACCCAGTCCACCATTTCTGCTCCGAACCAGCTCTTCCATAGCAATAAAACAATCCAATCCATGAAAATTCATAGGTTTAAGAGGAAGGATTGATCAGAAGAGTGCAAGGAACGAAGAACGAAGGAGAAAACCATCTGAAAACCCTCATTGTCGTAAATCAAAGATTCAGACATATCTTGCAAATCGGTGCATGAATCGGAGAACCATTTTCTGATGTGTTATTCATTCTTGAAGGCCATAAAAACCTCACCTTCAAATCCCCCTTTTGTAGAAAAAATTACTCACAGTGAAGAAATCTCCCTTTCGGCTCAACGAAGATAAAAATCGAATTTCCCGTCAAATCGACAATCGGTTTGAAGAGAAATTTCACCAGTGGAACTAGAAAAAAACCCAAAACAAAAATATGATTTTTGTGTGAACGGAGAAGAAAACCAAACCTGCAAATTTCAAGCTCTGTTAATGGTTGTCGTGTCAGAGTTTTATTAGGAAAAAAATTGAAATTTTAAAATCTCACGAACAGGAGATCGAGTAAGCTTGAGATTTTAAAGGGGTGATATTAGGAAAAAAACCATATCATAAAACTTCTTTTCTGCTGTAATTTGACCACCGAAGCCCACTTTCTAAAAATAGTGGGTCTTCTACATGGGGACCGTTATTTTTTGGTAAGTCGTCAATTGAAGAAATTGTGAAAGGAGCGGTGAACACATAAGCGGTATCTTAGGAAAAAATCATCATAACAATCGTCTTGGTCCAAAATTGACACTAAAAATAGTAAGTGGTCTTATGAAAACCTACTAAAAATAGCAAACTGGTCCAAAAGGTGACATGAACACTTTGGGAGAGTAAGAAATTTGAGTTGTAATATCCAATTGAGGTTTGAAGGAGCTGATTTTTCATACTTACTAAAAATATTAAGTCATTTCATTAGCACTTACTAAAAATAGTAAGTCATTCCAAAGGGTGAATTTCACAGAAGGAGCATCCCAAGAGTTGAACATTTAGATTGGCAGCACGGTTGGTGTTTAGAGAAGGATTTTCACACTTACTAAAAATAGTAAGTGTTGAGGAATCATGAAGTATAAATGGACAGACAGAAGCCGACACAACCTTTCACTTCGAGTATGAGATAGAAGATAGTGATGTCTCATATATGGAATTCAATGATCTAAAGGTTCACATGATGGCCAAGGAAAGAGGGAATATTGAAGATCAGGTATTCACAAGAGGATTTTTCATAGCTACGAAACACCCGTTTGCATGCAAAGCTTTGAGTTGGTATTGGCCTGCTCAAACCACTATGAGCCCAAAACATGAACAATTCAAATTGACAATCGTATGACAATGGCAGTCATTAGTCCCATAACCATCTCACTCACTCTATAAATTTTGACATCACCTAGCATGGTCATCATCACAAAGGATATGGTTGTGCACAAGTGGGAAAAGATGGATGCCGAGGCGTGCGAGGGGTTCTACTTAGGGCCATGGATGAAAATAGGGAGAAATACCTCAAGGATGCCAAAGATGATTTCAAGATGCAAGTTTTGTGAGGGCTATTCAGATGCAATCACTCTCCTCAACAAGGTGATGGGATAAGAGAACACAATATACTTCCAGGATTAGATGGGCATTTTCATCTTGACAGTGAATGAAGGAAAATAAAGAATTGACTAGGGAAGATCATCAATGACAATCTACATCTATAACTACTTCAGGTGCCCATGACAAATAATTTCCACATGACTTCTTACTTGGTCTATTTTCTCGCCATCTCAAGATCATTCAAGGGATTGGCCCTCACATAGAACATTATTACCAAGGTGCCCGCATTTGAGAAACTCCCACAATTGGTAATGGAGGAAAGTCACAGGAACTTCACCTGCGTGAATGTAGTATTCATGATGTACATAGTATGAACCTTGGAGGGTGATTTGGAGGAAATTATGTCGCCACAAATGACGTCCTTAATCAAGAAATATGGATCTTATTTCATACAATTCTTGACTTTCTCCTACTGCGAGTTGTCGGCTTCGACCAAGCTCTGCTAAGGTTGCCCAAGTACCTTAGTGACCACATTGTGCTCTGCGCAGTAGTTCATACAGGTAAATAACATGCTTAGGAGAAAGAAAAATAATTTGATTTCATTCCCCATCTCTCTTGAGGTATTCACATGTAAGAATGCAAATGACACATCTCATCTAGAGGCGGCCTTCGCACATTTGACTCTACATTCCTACACTGCCAGGCCCAATTTCGACATCCGAGATGATCCTGATTATTTTCACATCTCAAATGTGCACCATGATCTAAAAAATTGAAGACTATTGGGCTAATTGCATTGATGAATTTGAAGTATGGGAAAAGGATCATATGAGGATGATAGTCGATGAGATGAAGAAATTCAAGTTCTCTTGGTATGAAGATATTTTATAGGATGATGGGATAGAGAATAATTTGGCATCGAGTGTAAAAATTAAGGAGTTTTTCAGGAGGCAAAGGATTTAGAAATTTATATTTTCACCTCCTGGGAAGACTCAATGGATTTCATCAAGAGAAACACCCTTTCCTTTCCTTCTCTCTCTTCTCCCCCTTTTTCTCTCCTCCACGTTCTAATTATTCATTGAGATTGCACTTTTTCATGTCTTAATGTTTCTAATGTAATAAGTCACCTTTATGTTATAAAAAGGGACTTAATGTTTTCCTAAGAAGGTGAAGAGTCTTAAGTCATGTCGAGACATACAAAGAGTCATTGGGGGTTATATGAAGAGTCTTTTCTCTTCCTATAAATTGTAAATCCATTCCCATTTCAAAGGGTTGGTGATCGATTTTGTAAACTCAAGAGTGCATTATACTTAGAGAGAGAAAGGAGAGCCATTTTCTTCCATTTCCCCCCCACTCTAAAATTTCTTCCATTTCCATACTATGTACGACTTTTATTTGAGCATCAATAGAAGAAGGAGTTTCATTCCTTTTTGATGAGGAGACTTTATAAACTTTGAGTTCTTAATTTTAACTCATATTGTTTCCATTTGTAGGGTTATTTCTTCCTAATTTTAATGCATGTGATGAAATTTCTAACCGATGTATGCAAGACTCTAATTTTCTACTTGCAGCATTAGTTCTCTTATCTAACATTCTCACTCCCTTTCTCGTTCCCCTAGAAAATTCCTCCCTTGTAGATATATGCAAGCTTTCGCTGTAGGGTCAGTGGATTGCCCCTATTGGATCCCTGGCCATAAGGCCAACTAGGATAAAACACACCTCACTAGTGCATGTATATACGGAAGCTGCACCATTTAAGTAGAGGGACTTATATTCCTAGAGCGTTGTCAAGAAACCCAAAAAGATTTCCCTTGACAAATTTTCTCGCCAACACACCTCTGCGGGTACTTCTCCCTTCCTTGCGTAATATTTTCATACTTATTTTTGTATCAACACATAACATGCTTTTTCTTACTCTACTTCTCACGCGTATTATTTTACTGCTACAAGTAAAACTCTTGTGAAAATTTTGTTGTAAAATTGTCCTTTTTCCTTTTCTTTAAGTGGTGATAAATTGAAATTGCACCTATCCTTCTCCGTGCGAATGATATTGTTGTGCTGTTATGGAAATAATTCTTATCATCTGCCGAGGTCTCCTCATAATATGTGACAAATATCCATTAGCATTATGTCATATAACACCTCATTGTAGTAATTGCCTATCCGGTATTTCACAAGGCTTTGCTCATTCACAATTACCTAGTGCCCCTTTTATAACCAAAATAATTTGTAAGGATTGGGATGTATAATCCTCTTCATCCCTATCTTCTCCACCATTTTCAAGAAACAATTTTTTTGTGCTCCCACCTGTCGAAAATCACCTTACATCATTTTCCCTGAATTGTAAATGGTTCTAAATAAATTATTTCTCTACAGGTTCATCTTCTTTTTGTGTTGTCTAAAGCAATACCTTTCTTATCACCAAGGCTATTTCACACTTTAGATCTTTGACATGTCTCGTGGATCCCACCAACTTAGTGTCACCATGTGCTACATGTGTGCATGCTTCTATGCCCTTTCTTGTAACTACACTTTTTGTATTTGGGAACTCAAATTCATGATGGTGATAGTTCCACAATTGAAGCATATCTACGGAGAATCCTCTTACCCGTCCTTGAATAATCCATGCCGTCTTGAAGAGTAAGATGCTCCATCATCTTGTGCACTACTCCAAGTTTGAATTTTCACACTACTATACTCATCTTCTTGTAGTATTTTATAGCCTCATTTTTTCTTCCTCTACCACCGTGAGATTACGGCTTCCTCTTTTGGCTGCACTTTGGCTCTTACACACAAAATTTTCCTCCACCCACAAAGCTAGTTGATAATCTTCCTCCCATGTATGTATGCTAATAGATTGATTTTTTCCTAAATTCAAAACCTTAATCCATTGGTATATTGTGTGACCTTCTCCTAGTCAACTTCCACATGTCCAGATCTTATCATGATCCTGTGAAACGCTTCTATGTAATCATTTAGCAACATCTATGTTTGCCTCAAGTTTTTTATATTATTGAATAAAATCATTTTTGTAGTTAGATGATAAGAACTTGCTTCTCATTTTGGCAATCATGTGATCCCAACACACTATCTTTTCCTTTCCTCTTCTTCATCATTCATTTTACACATCTTTCCACCACAATGTTGCATGCTCTTTCAACTTAGTTGGCCACTCTAATGTGTTGTGGGTCGGATATCTCTTCAAACTCAAAGTATTCACCATACTTGTGATCCAATTTATGAAATCTTCTAGATCTAGTCTTCTAGAGAATGATGAAACATCCATCTTAGGTGAATGACCCATCCTTAAAATAGCTTATAGTAATCATTCTTCTCCCGCACATATGCCTTCTCGCTTCATCTTGTCCATCTTCCATGACTCCTTCATTTCATGTGCCTCCTCCTACCACTATACCTTCATTTTCAATTTATGCATTTGGTACCACAAATCCTTTTCATCTCTTCTTCAATAACATCAAGCCTTGTCATCACACCCCTTAGTTTTTCATCACTTGTTCTAGCACACTCATAATATTTGTGTTGGCTAAATTTTCTACTCCCATGTTAATGGATCTTCTTAGTGGAATATTTGATCTTCTAAATAGTTGTCTCATGTTCGGTATTCTAGTAGTCCCTCCACCTCCTAAAATATCTCCAAGGTGTGTATATGTGTTATGATACTAGTTGCGATAAATACAGTCAAGTCAAAATGACCTTGGATAATTTGTAGAGTAAACGTAATGGAAAAACCTCTTGTAAAATTTAGATTTTAATAAAATGAACTACCTTTATAAAATCTACACTAGATTCCCTCTCTCTGGGAGGACATGACATGTGAAAGACTCACTAATATATAGGGGTGATGGAATTAATTTTTTTGGATGCGTTCTCTAAGTCCTAAAATCCCCCAAAACATGGTACTACACAAAAATTTGTAGATCTTTATTCCCACCCATTTGGATATTTGAATTTCCTTCTATAATTCTCTTTGGATCCTTCTCAAAATTGAATTTTAATTGATGTACATTAATGGCATCCAATTTATTTCATCGATAGGTGAGAAGAATCTACCAAAAAGATTTATGTCACTACTAAGTTTGGCGTCATTCCTCATTTGCATATTTTTATTGTTTTTTTTGTCCACCTTTAATTTTCCATGCAATTTTTTTCCTTTATATATTTTAGGTTCCCACTTTTATAAATATCCACGTGTCGTAAGTATTTATTATACTGCCAAAGGCAAGTATATTGGCTTCACACCAACAAATATGCATTTTGAACAAAGCCAATAAAATACTGCCATCTGTATTTAAGTGACATCTGACTATAGTTTCATAGTGGAAAAATTATTTTTTCTTCAATTTGATTGGTTAATCCCTTTCTTCCTGCGAAATTCGAGGTAGCAAATATTTCTCTCTGAACTATAGTTGAATAAATAAATATCGGCCAACTATCCAATGGTAATTCCCCTATAGCAATTTCAAAGGGGACAACTGTACCAGAAGAGGGCTACACGGCCACATCAATTTCATCGATCCTTGTAAACTTGCAATCCTGCTGCGTGCCAATGCTTAGTAAAAAAATGCAGGAGAAGGTCACTTTCGGATGTGGTTTACATGCCACTGCATTGCCCAAGATATTTGAAGGCCGACTACAAGTCATGTTTGAATGGAAGTTCAGGAGTATGGTCTCCCTATGACGTGAAACAGGAAAGAAATTATGCGATTGTTGTGCATCCTATTTGACTATGAATGAAGCAAAATATCTCTCTTTTCAGTATTTTGGGTGGGGTTGGCGATGGCTGCGTTAGAGTTTGCATTGAATAATTAAGCAGGGTTCGAGGCATTTTTCATGATATAAATTTATAGTTATATTATAATTTTGCCAACCATGCCAAAATTTGATAGCCATAATCTTAATGCCTTCACTTCCTCCGTCTGCATAGCAGAGCTTGTGTACCCATGTAATTTGGAATGAAAGTTTAAATGGTAACAGGTGGATTTTCTTTCCTCATCATCGTCGCACTCAATAGGGCCCTTGTAAATGTGGGTATGTTGATATAGTTTGACGTACCATAGTTGGATTTTATATGGGTTTCACAAATCAAGTAAGTAGTGTAATCTTGATTTCAGTAACAATGTTAATTAATGGTTTTAATGGTATTTTCCAGTCAGTTACCATATATCCGTCGGAAAATGACACCACCAAAATTAATAGGACCTGTCATCATTGGATTCCAGTTATTTAGGGTAGAGACATTGTGTTGATATGGTTTTCTAAGATTCTTTATATTGTTTCAGAGAGAAACATTGGTTATGAAAAAGTGTTTCGGGTCAAGATTTGCGGTTGATTCATATTCACTTCTACTATTATTTTCAAAGTTTTATATTCTTATCAGGTAGTATTTAGTTAAATTGATGTTTGTGTATCTTTGGAAGACTTTTGTTTGGGAAAATCTAATTTTGTGATTATTCCTTAAGTATCCAAGTCTATAGGAGATATATATTTGAAAAATCCAGATTTCCACAAGAACCCTCTATTTGCAAAGTTAAGGTTTCCATTCCCATTACAGAGGGTGATTATGACAGCAGACCCATCCATTCATGTGCATCAGCTCAAACTGCAAGACAAGTTCCTAATATTTTCCTCTAATGGCTTATGGGAACAAATAACTGACAAAGAAGTGGTTGTGACTGTGCCAACAATTTGTGCACGGTACGATTAAGTCTTTCACAAACTTATTTTATGAACATTAAATATATGAAGAGGCAAGCCATTACTTTGTTCATTCTCTGAATATGTGCTATGAATCTGCAATTAAAATGTGTTAATAGCTTTCAATATTTAGCACATATTATCCCCAACTTGCAGGGAATAACAAAAAGGTTAATTACAATTGCTCTTGAGGAGGTCTCAAGAACACTCAAATAGGCATGCCGCATCACTTCCATGATGATATTACTGTTATTGCAATTTATTTGGACCATGAATTGCTTAATGCAAAGTCAAAGTTACATTTGAGATCTAAGAAAGGCTTTGACTGCACATCTCTTCCAGTAGATATATTTTCTTCAGCTGAAATGGGAGTGGGTGAATCTTCTTCATTGTTATGATGTCCCATGAAATAAATATAAACTGTGTCACTTTGACTACACATTTGTTCCTGTACATATATTTTCTTTGGCTGAAATGGAAGTGGGTGGACATTCTTTGAGGTATTTCTATTTCTCGCCTTGTCTTTTCCAATATACAACATACAAAATGAAAATTACATTTTAAACATGTAAGTCATATGCAATAGTTTTTAAATATTTTTCTGTTGCTTCATTTCGTTTAAACATCAAAACTACATCTACATGCCCACCTAATTTAATGTTGCACACCAAAATTCTTACAAAATTGCTTCCATTTACATTTCATCCATATATTTCTAGCTACAATTTTCTTCTCCACACCCCTCAACGCATCTCCTTCAACAGTGTTTACCATATCATGGCCTTGTTAAATACCTTTCCCTATTTCCTTTTTAAAACATGCACACCTTTTCCTATTCATGGAACTCTTGTTTGACTTCTGACACACCTGCTTCTTGGTTGACTTCCCAATTCTCGCATGCAATACTAAACTTATCCAAAATTACATAATTTATACAAATGTTTTTTTCTCTAGTGATGTTCCTACATCCCTTTGTATCAATATCGATAGAGTGACATGTCAAATACGATCAAATGTATGGACCATTGAGGCCAATGTTAAATTTTTGGGCTATTGAGGTTGATATCAAATTTTTGGGTCATTGAGGCCAATTTTCTTACTTTATGTATGTGATAACATTGAAAAATATATATATGTTATTGGATATGTATTAATCATGATATTGAAATTATTTCTTCAAATAACTTTGCCAACTCTTTTTATGTGATAAAATTAGTGAAAAATTGTATGTCATTGGGTGTGTCCTAAACATGAGACTATAATTAATTTTCCAAATAAAATTTTCAACTATATGCATATGGCAATAATTACTAAGAAATTCCATGTAATCTTTGACTATACACTAATATGATCATATATTTTCTATTTAATAAATTTGTCAAGATTGTGCCATGTCATAACAATTGTTAAAACACATGTAAAACCAATTGTATTATGATATGAAATTATTTGAAATGTCACTATTATGACTATATTTATGTATCTCACTATAAATATATGTGAAATTCTAAACAATCCCAAAATATTCCCCTCTTTTGATGGGAGGATACCCCTATGTATCATTCACCTCTAAAAACATTGTTAAATATATTATGTATAACACGTGTATATGGAAAAACATGATAAAGCATGAATGATAATCATTTTGATAAAATTGGTATGCATAAGATATCATCAATATAACATAAGTGTGAATCATGTATTGGTCTAAGATATAAACATATGTGAATATTATTAGAATTATAAAGAGACAAGTAATCTTAACACATCATTAGATCTCATAGAAATGTATTAGAAAAACAACACAACATAACATGAAGGATCCTTTCAGAGAGGCACACGACATGAAAACATACAGGATAACATGACTACATGAAAAGATGGGACTCATCCCAACAAATTGAGTGATACTTGGTGATTCATCCATATGAACACCGTGATAACCATACGAGAAAATGAAATATGAAATCATCATGGAGTCCATCATAATCAATGAAACAATAATATGGAATAAGAATTTTTGGGTCATATACACAATCCATATCATCAAAAACACAATATCATATTCATAACAACACAAATTTTATGACATGTAAGATAAAATAAGTCATCATATAAGTGGCTTTATATTGGTAAATGGACCTAGAGATACAAAAATATATCACCTAAAATAATCTTTGTGAATATATATATATATATATATATATATATATATATATATATATATATATATATAAAGTTCTAACAATATCATAAAAACCATATCTAAATATCTTATACTAACAAAGTGAAAATAAACATGTCTCAAATTTTTCATTTGACTATGTTTTCCGATTGTGATAAAAATCATGAGACATGGATATATAATGTAAATAACCTATGTAATAAAAAAAAACTCATCATTGGTAAATAAATTTTCTTAAAGTGATAAATGTTAATATATATATATATATATATATATATATATATATATATATATATATATATATATATATATATATATATATATATATATATATATACATACTCAAATAATGTTAATACCAAGAAAATTAACATAACACGTCCATTGTAAAGAACATGTTAGAAGGTATAATTTAGTAATAGGAATCATGTAAGTAGCTCTTATATTGTTAATGGATAATAATGAAAAACATATGCCTTGATAAATGTTTATTGTAATATTCTCCCTAGCATAGGAAAGCCCCATAAGTGTAGAATAGGGTGCTCATGGGTATAGGACCAATGAGAGGTCAAGAAACATGTGTGTATCTATACAAATGTATGGTTGATATGTCTTGTAACTAGCTCATGTATAATATTGTAAGTGTAATTACATAAGTAATGAGATGTGTTAAGTGCTAAAATTGAATAAAAACAACATTAGAATCTATGTCATGATAAAGTAAGTCATGGATAGGTCACGGTTTTATATTTTTCAATATTTGAATGTTTTTCATTTTTACTTTAATGCATAAATTAAGAAACACTAAAATTAAAGGATCTATAGTCATAACTATGAAATGGAAGACTATGTGGGGTATGGGTAACTCTAGTTCCCTCAAAAATAACATCAAACCCATGTATGTGATATATCCTCGGGCTACATGTATGTCTTATAAGAGTGTTATATGATTATCCCATTGAGGGTATGGTAGTAGGAAGGTCTAGGATCAATAATTATATTATCTAAGGAATTCCCTTTTTCTGGATAAAAATCAACAATAGGTATTGTGTAATGGCCATGTAGGTATACTAATATTGTGTTTCCATTACAATGGTGTATAAAACAATGGGTTACGTTATCAATCATTATCCCTATGTGGGTCATCCATTTTTGTTATTATTATTGGATGTTCCATGGGGCTCTTCATGACATGAACACATTTGTGCAAGTATTATTTTACCAAATGTTTTGGTTACCTTGATCAACCCTTAGATTTTTCCATGTGCACTTATATGGTACACCTATATAGAGTATGTTCTAATTGTTGATATAAGTCAATATTACATTGGTTATATTTAAATTTGACATCAACTATGAAATTTTACCTAGTGCCCCATTTATGGTTATTGTTTCAATCATCTACTTCCTCATAATAAACAATAGGATTTTATATGTACCCAAGACTATTTCAATAATGTCTTGACAAGTGATTCTTATATTTTTGGAAATATCATTGATATTTTCCTATGTTGTAGTGTGTTTATCTATGTCATTTAGATTAATTATATGTTAGTTACAGAAAGTTTTGTATTGAGTTATTGATAAATGGGCCTTATATTTATGGAAGAAAGGAGGTAACGTGATTTTTGCCTTATCAAACAATATCTTATGATATTATGTGGTACATTTAAGTACCATAATTTTCTTTGTTGATGGTCATAGTGTGGATGGATTATCATTGAGTTTGGGCACATGGTATTGCATAGATAATGTAGTATCTAAGGTAACCTTGTCATGATCAAATATATCGATTGTTGAAGATGGGAGAAGGTTGATAGTAATATCATAAAAAATAAGAGGTTGTATAGGTAAATGTTTTGGTTGACCATAGCTAAATCATGTGTAGCCTTCACCTCAATGTTGGGGGGACAAGGATTTACAAAAATTCCTCATAATTTTGTGTATGGTAAACATTGTAGTTGGTAAGTGGATGAAGAGATCTCTCAATAGCTTAGAATTTGTATCAATGGAAGTAGTGGGTAATGAATAAAACAACTCTCGGGGTTTACCAAATAGAATATTTAAAAATGTCTTAAGTAAGAGAGAGTTGTATTTATGTTATATTTGTTTAAGGTGCTTGCAAAATTTGCAAAAATTCTCAAATGTAGATCAATATCACTTATAGGATCAAACAAAGGTATATAATAGAGTAAAATAAAATCTAATAGATAAGGATTATAGAGTATTGTGGGATGTAATTGGTGTTTATGGATACAATCATTCCACATTAAAATGGGTGTCAATGTAGTTTCTAGTTGATATAAATTTATGTTAACCCAATGAAATATTTATTCAAACATATTTTATTGTATTTTATTAATTCATAAATTCATTCTTTATAAATAGATACAAGTGCATTGGATGATAAATAATTTCTTTTTAAAAAAATTATTTACTAACTCAATATCTTTGGCATCCTAGGGATTAGTAGGAGAGTTAATTGAGAAATAAATTATTTATAACCCTTAGAGTAAGAATAATTAGACATATAATATAGAACCCTAAGGGTAAAGAATTAAATACTAGCTTATGTAGGTTTGAAATAAGGATTGGGTTCGCCAAAATGTACAATGGAAATTAGAATTTAGTCTAATATATCCAAATTACCAAATTGAATCATTAATAAATATAAAATAATAGTTTTAAACAATCCTAAAGTATTATAAAGATTTGATAATTGACCATACACTAATATAATATGTCAAAGAATAACTAGGGTTAAAATATGAAGTATGTTACCATGTTGGCATGAGTAAGATCTTAGAACATGCATAAATGTGGATAAAATTGTCTTCAATTTGCTAAAAATTCATATAATGTGTAAGTGAACTAGATAGATATATGGGGGTTAAACGGTACCATCATTGAACCTATCTTAGATTTATGTTCACTTGGTCACCTAACATGTGTGCATTCGTTTGTGTCTTCTTTGATACTTTTTGTGACTAGATTTTTTTAATTTCTAGATTAGATTAGGCATATTATTTCTTAAAACCCTATATCTTGTTCTTTAACCCAAAAGGGGTTAGCATATCTTTAGGTAAAATTGTCTCACCAAACCCTTAATGATGTGTTGAGTATTACACTACATACCACTACGTAGAAGAGGGATCATGACATGCACTTCCCATCACTCCTATGATAAGACATGTGTGATCTGATGAATATAAATTAACCCTTAATATGACCCTCATACTTGTCAACAAACGCCAAACACCGATACTTCACTATTGGCTTATGAGTGATATAGGGTAATAACATGGATATCTTTAGATATGTAGTATCTTGTTATTATAGTGCTCTAAGGAATTGGATGTTTGAAAAAAAAATTGAAATTCTTCGAGTGATTGTGATATATAATTACTAGATTCCTATAATATTGTAGGGTGGATGTACTTATATAAGTTACCTTTTGAATGGTTTCTTACCTTGCGACCCAAAAGTCTTGCTCAATTTGACCACACAAAGTACTAAAATGATAATGTGACCATTGGAACCTAGGAGGATAGGTTTGTGACACATGCATATTATAAAAAAATATGTTATCCATGTTGTATTAAATTTTCCTATGATGATAAAAAACTCGAGATAGATGTAAAGGAGTGTCATATACATATTCAATATCAAACTTCTAGTGTTTCTAACAAAATTTGAACTAGAGAAGGTGGTCATTTAGTGGATGTGGGATGTGGGAATAGAATGGTAAGATGTTATAAGTTGGAAAAGTAATATTTATGTGGTAGATATATTAGGATAATTATATATTTCCAAGCTATCAAACCAAAATTTCTGTACTTATGACATGTAGCTAATCTAATTTTCAAGAAATTTATGAGGCTACATTAATTGTCATGCAACATTGTGTCATCGGGGAAGAGATGATTTTTTTATAAGAAAATAAACAAAAAGTTATTCATTTATATGTATAATTTTTGGAGGTAGTCATACCATGCTTCAAAGAAATTTGTTGTGATTTTTAGTGGGAGAGAAGTTAGAGGCATGTGACTCAATCCTTGTGCAAGTAGATATTGTGCAAAATAAATTTATGAACAATAGAACTTAAAGGATGTAAATCTATATTTTTAAAGTAAGAATGATAAGTTGTCATATAATTATATGACATAATGGAAGATAGAGGAAATATCATAGAAATAAATTATTTTATGGAGTATGTGACGGTGTTTACCAAGAAATTACAACATAACTAGAGAGAAGTAATGCTTAGTGCAAACAATGTGTATGTTTGAGAAAAAGATATCAATAGTTTCATATTGAAGATGTGGTCTTAATACACTTATGTAGGAAATGCTAATTAAGGGAAAGCATGAAAATTTCAAGTGGAATAAGATTGAACTGTAGTGCCCCTCAATTCTCACTCCCTTACTTAACGATCGAGTTGATAATTGGCTCATGTTGGAGAAACTTAAGAGAATATTATCATGAATTATTTAAATTAAATCATAGTGACTTGGTTGTTTCCCTTGGTGACACCTTGGCCTTGGTATGAAGGTGCACGAGATTCGTGAAACCAGTTTACCACCCATACCCTCACCACTTGGTTTTGAGTTAGTATGGTGGATATGAGTAATCTAAGGATATTCAAACTATATTAGGATAATGTTTATATGGGTCAATTTCTCAAATATATGTATATATCTTGTCGTCCTTATTTGGAACAAATTAACCTGACTTGGTAGGTTTCGTGTGAGACTCACATTGATAGTATTGTTACCATTACTTCTTGTTCTTCATTATTGTGATGAATGTTATTGAGATGAGGATATTATGATGTTGTAGATTAATATATCTTGTTATTATACGAGATTCAATAATGATCGTGATTTTTGAGTTACATATTGTTGACGTTTGGATTGTACTTTGATGTATCATTGGTAGAATAAATGTGGTGGAATTTTATTTAATTGATATTTTATAGTCATATTTTCATCATGATTTATATGGATATTTTATCATGTCGATTGGATTTGAGGTTTTCCTTGAGTGTGCAAGAATTTACAGGTAGCACCACTTGGCAAACGTGGGACTCAGTGGTTGCACCTCCAAGTTGCACAAATGGTCGGTTGGGCCAAATTTATCTTCCCCCTTATTGTGGGTCATGTTATCTCATCTTTGTTCAAGGATGAATATATTAAAATTCATCAACTTGGCTTATGTTTTAGCCCTTTCGGTTGGCCACTCTTGGTTTTCTTACCCTCGTTTAATTAACTTGTTTTTTATTTACTTTACTTGCATGCTTATTGTCACTTTTATGGAGTTATTTGTATCCTCTTGATTTGGAGTTAATTATTTTTTTTAGCCTTGTTTAAAAGAGTGTTGGACCACCTAGTCAAGGGATAGGTGGGCCCCACAACCCTCTTAATGAGCCACTTTTTCCCAAAATCTCGAATTTGGACAAAAGTGGAAGTTTGGAGGAGTGTTTTGGAAAGTTGGGGGTCATTCTTTCATGAAAATGAACCCCATAGATGTGGTCTATGGGTATGGGGACTTTTCCCAAGGCCTAAAAGGTTTCTTCCCTCCAAAATTGACCCCTCTTGTCCCTATCAATATTTATGGTTTTGTTTTGGGTGCCTTCTTGGTTTTGGAGTTGCATTTTGATTGGTTTGTGTCTTTTGAGGGATTCTCCTCCATTTATGTATTTATCCCATTTTTGATGGAGACTTGTGGATTGGGAAGGGATGGGTGACACATGGCACCCTCCCATTGGTAGTTGGTTTTGGACCTTTCTTACTTAACCCTCCATTTTGGAGAGGAGGGGGACTTTTGGAGAATTTTTATTTTGGGATTTTCACTTGGAGAGGATGGGAGCTTGGGAAAGGAGGAGAAGTATTTGGTGAAATGTGCTTGCCAATGGATTCTTGCATGTTTTTCTTGTGAGGTAAGGCTCACAAATTTTTATTGATCTAGCTTGGAAGCTATGTTTAATCTCTTAATTTTGTTTGAATGGATGTGAAGAAATTTCTTTGGTAATTGTTAGCTTTCATTGGTTTCTTTCTCTTCTTTCCTTGATGAATAGTAAGAGAGTTAGGGTCTTTGGGGAGTTAAGAGGAAACTTGGTGGCTTGTAGAGTTAGATACCCATTTGGAGTGGATATTATGGATTTCCTCTACTCCATTATTCCTTTTGAAAAAACTATGGAGCTTATTGGGTATGTGTGGTAATGGCTTGAAGTTATTATGCTTGGGTGTTTATCTTCCTTACTTTACTTGTGCAACTTGGAGGCATGCTTCCTCTCTCTCCCATGGGCTTGGAGGGAGGCTAACATCCTCTCCTTATGGGAAGTGGCATGTAATGATGCCTATAGGTTGGGAGGTATATCGAGACCTCGTTAACCGGATCGTACAAGCAAGAACTTAAATGTTAATCAAACACCATGATCAATAAGATGAAAGCAATTCACGAATAACTTAACCAAAACCTTTGCGCAAACAAATGAGCAACAATATCATATATTATTATGGAACTCAATGAAATACAATGATAATGTGTCTTGCTTATATAGGAAAGGAATAACAATCCAAGAAAAAGTCAAGGTTGTAGATTAAGCCATAAATCAAGGAAAGAACTAGTCATCAAAGAACTAATCAAGTCTATAGATTTAGGAAATAACTAGACATCAAGGATCTAGTAAATACCATAGATCAAGGAAATAACTAGTCCATACCATAGATCAAGGAAGGAGCTATTCCTAACAACTAGATAATATCCCCTAATATATAAATAAATAAAAAGAAATATCCACACACATAAGTGGGTGAGGATAAATACAATAAAGGTAAATAAAGTGTATAGGTGAACATGAGCTAAGGTAAATACCTTCTCTAACACCCCCACTCAATTGAAACTAGGGTCTAAAATAGAAGTGACATGTCCAAAATATGATTCGACAACTAAGCACGATAAGGTACTCATGTACAATATATCCATGAAGAAATCTTGAACTAAAAGAATGAAAGAATCCTATTGTAAGGAAAGAAAGAAGAAAAAGAAGAAGAAGAAGAAGAAGGAAGATGTTCTTAGGAACACCCCAAGAAAATTTTTGAAACCCCAAGCATATCACATAACTCAAGGTAGCGAGGTGATGCAAAAGGATTTGTAAAGATGTCCATGAACTTTGTTGTTGAGTCAAAATGTAATCCAAGCAAATAACTCCATCCTGAATGTCTTTGACGAATGAAGTGGATGTGTATCTCAATATACTTGGTTCGCTGCTGCTCAACTAGGTTGCGAGAAATTTGAATTGCACTTTGGTTGTCACACCAAAGTACATTCGGTGAATCCTATGGGAATCCAAACTCTATCAATAACTTTTGAAGCCAAAAATATCTTTGAATCATTCAGAATGCTGCCCCTGTACTCGCCTCACGAAGATAAAAGTGCAATAACTGTTTCTTTTTGCACACCCAAGCAAGCTGGAGAAGAACCAGAGATAAAAAGATAGCCAAAAGTCAAACATCGTCATCAATAGAACCTTCCCAACCTGAATCTATATACCCAACCAAGCTGAGTATAACCCCTAGTGTAGTATATGCCAAAGTGGGAAGTGCCCTGCAAATAATGCAAAATATTTTTAGCGGCACTGTCGGTGACTACTATGAGGAGAATGTGCAAGGCG
This sequence comes from Taxus wallichiana var. yunnanensis, assembly GCA_018340775.1. NCBI lineage: Eukaryota > Viridiplantae > Streptophyta > Pinopsida > Cupressales > Taxaceae > Taxus > Taxus wallichiana. The sequence continues at coordinate 6,722,010 of JADAXU010000131.1, forward strand.
AGATACAAGCCCTACTAAAAATGAATTATCAAGTCGAGTATATGTCCAATACATGAGACTCCCAACTAACTTGCCTATCTGATGTAGGATCACCAAGTGGTGTGGTACATGTGGAAGTAAGAGTAGCCCTCGACTGAAAAGGATATGGAATTGGCTTGTAATCAACCATATCAAAGCGCTGAAGAAGATCATGGGTGTATTTTTGCTGACTCAAATGAATCCTTGAATCTATCTGAAAAATCTGCAAACCAAGGAAATAATGCAATAACCCAAGATCTGTCACGCCAAACTATGTAGAAAGATCCCTATGAATAGTCTGAATGTGGGAAGAATAGATTCTAGTAAGTAACATATCATCAACATATAAGACAAGTATCAAAATATCCTCACCAACATGCTGGAGATACACTGTATGATCAGAGTGACAATGAACAAAACTAGTAGATAGAAGAAAATAATCCATCTTCTCATACCAAGCCCGAGGGGCTTGTTTGAGACCATAGAGAGACCTTCAGAGTCTACAAACAAGAAAATAATCTTAAAAAAATCTAGCAGGATGCTCCATATATATTTCCTCTTGTAGATCTCCATGTAAGAAGGCACTCTTCACGTCCATCTAGTATATGGGCCACCATTGTGATGCAACAATAACAAGTAAAAGGTATACATAATCCATCTTGGCAATGGGTGTAAAAGTCTCAGAGTAATCAATACCTTCAACTTGTGAAAAACCCTTTGCAACAAGATGAGCCTTATACTTGTCAATGGACCCATCAACTATGTATTTTGTTCGTTATACCCACTTATACCTAACCATCTTTCTTCCTTTAGGAAGAGATGCCAAATCCTAAGTATGATTCTTCATAAAAGAAGAATACTCAGTGGTCATCACATCTTCCCACTCCTATATCCCATGAGCCTTTGAAAAATACTATGGATCCTCATAAACTTCCTGACACAAAAGTCGAACCTATAAAATGTGCGTGATGATGCCTAGTGGATGGAAGATCTGTATGAAAGGTGTTGCCTCGAAATTGTAGTACGAGTACAATTAGGAATAGTGACAACATCAATGGGAATAAGATCCTCAATGACATCTATAACCTCATCAAAGAAAGGATCCTCAAGATGAGATGAAGGAGGCATGGAAGAAGATGAAGAATCATGAGGAGTGAAACACTCATCAAATTGAAAATGTGTTCGAAAAAGAACGTCATGGGTGTCGAGAATCTAGAAGTCGATAAGCTTTCATGTCCTCACAATACCCTACAAATATAAAGGGTTTTCTCTTCTTATCCAAACTTTTTTTTTTATTTATCAAAAAGGCCCAAGCATGGCTCCCAAAGACTCGAAAAAAAAACATTTGGTTTAGTGTTGGACCAAGCTTCCTTTGGAATCAAATGCTTAATTTCTCTGTGTGGTGTGCGATTACGAATGTAGTTAGCAAAATTAACTTCTTACGCTCAAAGTAGATAGGAGGTAAATCTCTAGAATGCATCCGATAGTTAGTCATTTCCTTCAAATTTCTATTATTTTGTTCTGTTAATCCATTCTACATTGTGGAGTATAAGGAACAAAATGTTGGTGAATAATGCCTTAAGTTGCTAAAAAATTAGAAAAATCATTGCTGAAGTACTCCCCCATTATCAGTGCGAAGGTTCTTTATGCAACTCGAATATTGTTTCTCGACCAAAGCCTTGAAGACTTTGAAGTGTGAAAAAATATCACTTTTATACTTGAAAATAAACCCAAGTATGCCTTGAGAAATTATCAATAAATGTAATTGCATACTTAGCTCCATTGAAAGAGGGGGTAGGAAAAACCATGAAGTCACTATACACAAGTTCAAGTGGTGAAGAAACTCTCTTGGAAAAATTCTTAGGAAATGAATCTTGGTGTTGTTTCCCTAATGCACAGCTATAGAAAACTCCCTCAAGAAAATAAACTGTAGGAAGTCCATTTACCATACCATGAGTGCTCAACTCCTTCAAATATTTGTAATTGAGATGTCCAAATCTTTTATGTCAAAGCTTACTCTCTAAATTTACATGAGAAACCAATCCTATCCCTATAGAGGAAGTGTCATCAAAACCCTCAAAGTGAAATAGTCTAGAATTATGATCAACAATACCTTGAGCAACAAGGGAGCGAGGATCTAACAAAGTTCGTACTTCACCCCATGTGGTGTAAAAGTCATTGTTTTTCCTTGACCAGAATGAAAATTTTGATATACAAAAAATAAATTGTGGTAATATCGGGAACATATAGTGCATCTTGAATCTGCCACCATCAAGGTGTATATCACCTTTTCCCTCAACATAAAGAAAGAAAGAATCTCAACCTCAATTTTGGAAGTAGAACTCAAACCTAGAGAAATAAAAGACTCTTTGGAAGAAGTCATGTGATGAGAAGCACCATAATATATAACCCAACTGTCTGCAAGTGGTGACTGAAATCTCCCAACAACATTAAGTGTTTTTCCATGCTAATTAGAAGGAGGTGGAGTGGAGATAAAAATTTTGTTTCTTGACTGCATCCTCTAATGCTTACATTCACTTATAACACCCTTCATGACCACTACCCCCACAACAAGAGCATGAAAGGTTAGAATTATTCTTGGATTTAAAATAATTATTGTGTTTAGAGTTGTTTTCTTTAGGTTTAGGAGAATTTTGAGATTGGGAAGGAGTGGATTTGGTTTCGCTTTTGATTTTCCCTTGCCCTTATGATAGATGCAACTAATGCCTTTTGAGAGGTGGAAGACTCAAGGCTAGACAATTTAGATTCTTCCCTAGTAAGTCTTTCACAAAATGTTTCTAAGTTAGACATTTTGAATGTGTCACCTAAGACATCCATGCTAGAGAAAAAGGTAGAAGAAAAAAATTGGAATGGTCCTCTCAACTTGGATAGAATCAAGTAAACACACTCTTCATATTTCTTATCTCTTCCACTCCCCTTCAATTGTGTCAAAAAATTCTTGAACTTGGTAAGATAGTCTATAATTGTTGGAAAATCTTTAGGATTAAGAGAGGTGATCTCAATTTCAAGTTGCATGGCTCTCATATGATCCACCTTACTAAATAAATCATCCAATTTCTCCCATATTTTGAAAGGAGAGTTAGATTTTCCAAATGAAAAAAATATTATCACTTACATAAGTTCTATCAAACCCATACACTTGTCATATTTACATTGGTGCTAAAATTTCTCATATTCTCTAGTGAAACCTTTGGTTGTTAAGGAATTTAAAGCCCATAATCCTTTCTACTTAATTATTGTTTCCATTATTGGTTTCCATGTGTGGTAATTATGTGTTGTTAATAGATCAACATAATATAATGCAGTAGATGTCATTCACGAGAAAAATACAGTTATCCAAAATTCACCCCTCAAGGTAATTTTGATAACATGCATCAAATTCTTTAGTCCCAAGCAAATAGATTGATTTAAGGCCCGAAATCATGTTTTGGGGTCCCCTCGGCTTCTTTCTAACTCTCCTGTCCAAGAAGAAAACCCAACAAGTTTTAAAAATGTGAAAAAATTGCAAAAGCCAAGCTTGGTGCCGAAAAAATGAAGAAAATCGGCTAAGTCCTAGTCGAGCAGCAGTTGGGATAGTTGGAGCGTCGAGTGCGAATCGGCCGAAAAGCCGCCGGAGTAGTCCACCACGGCGGTTGGAGCAGCCGGGACAAAAGTACGCATGGGACGCGAAAATCCGAATTGGCCGAAAGAGGAAAAATTGCCTAAGTCTTGTTTAAGGCAGTCTGGGACATCTGGGCCAAAAGTATGCGTGGGACGCGGATCGGCCGGTTTGGCGCAAGTCGGTCCATTTCAGGTGGTTCGGAGATATTTGTCCCAGATGGTCTGGGACATCTGGGCCAAAAGTACGCGGAGGACGCGAAAAGCCGAAAGAGCCGAGAGCGAATGAAATCTTGCCACGTGTCTTCACCGCAAAGAGGAACAAGGAGGCCCGAATCGGCGAAGCAGGAGATTTTCATTTGGGACATCCGGGCCAAAGGTACATGAGGGACGTGTGGGACATGAAAAGGCGAGATGGCCGAAAAGAGACAAGGAGGCCGCGGACGAATCAGAACGTGCCACGTGTCAGAAGGTTGAAAAGTTGCTAAGTGTTTGGCTCAAGGTAAAAATGCACCCCTCAGGCCCGAACCAATAAAATAGTGCCACGTGTCCAAGTTTAAAGGCACGAAAGGAATTTTCAGAGGATGAACCCGCGAATGAATCGAGGCGACACATGTCATCCAAGTGGCGAGCGCGGGAAAAAATTCAAATATTTTTCTCGCCGATCTGTTTTGGCCTGTTTTTGCCCTAAATCTTCAGATCGCCATAACTTTCGATCCAGAGCTCGGATTTTCGCGTTCTTTATATCAATGGAAAGCTAGTGAAATTATCTACATGATTTTGGGGTCAATCTTACATTTTGGTTCATTTTGGAGAGATAAAATTGAAAAATTCCTCTGGCACGTGATAATGGCCAGAAATGACGTTTCAACAACCAGCTTAAATGCAAAATACAGTTCACCGCTTTTGCTAGGGTTCTCACCTACCACCATAATGAGATGAATTAAATGCAACCTAGAAGTGGTTGGGGTAGATTTGGATTTCCTCTCTCTTCCCTCTCTCATTCTTCCTATAAATTGTAAGGAGGGGCTTCTTTCTAAGGGTCGAACATTCTTGTTTTGCCCCTCCCTTCTTCTCTTTGGCAGGTGAATTTGTGGAGTTCAAACCTCCCATTTAAAACTGTAATGCAACCTTGCCTCTTGGCATTTTGTAGTGTATTGTATCGATCTTTGGAGCAAGTAATGCATGTTTGTGGATGATTCTCAACCCTCTCTGTGTTCATTTGCATCCTCCTGATCTTTCACTGCAAATTTTGTTATTTGTGCATGATCTTGCATCACATTTGAATGGTTTGTGTTTATTGGCAAGATAGGTGTTCTTCATTCCTCGGTGTATCACCTCTGTTAGCTTAGGTTTATTTTTATGCATCTTCTTACCCTGTCTCCTTGGCAAGTTAGATTAGGTTTTGAGTAAACCCTCTGCATTTTCATGTGCATCTGAACAGAGGAATAGGAACCAGCCTTCTCTGGAGATTCCTTTCTTATTTTTGCAAGTCCCACACTTAAAAAAGGATTCAATGTTGTGCAATCACACTGGATGCTAGTATGATCAAACTAGAAATCTGATCAACATCCAGGGGTGCTGTGATTCGCACTAATAGTTTTGGCACGCCCGGTGGGACCTTAGAGGTCTTTACTTTCATTGCAACAAGATCGATGTGCACTTGTTGTAAGTTCCAGCTTTGAAGGAGCTTTAAAATCACACATCTGGCGACTCCAAAAGAGGCATAATCCGCTGGTTTCAGCAGTCCAAGCCTGGAAAATTTATGAGAAGAATACAGACCAGGTCAAGAACTAGGGAGGAAGGATTGTTTGTTTATCTACACCTATCTCTAGGCAGAGAAAGAAGGGGAAGAAGAGCTCAAAGATCACCATCTCCACCTAACCGGACTTTGTCTACACCTCCACCTGGTAGACCTTTTCTCACATCAACAAGGGTTCTCAGGCCAATCAGAATGGCGCAACCACCGAATCCCTTTGTCAACTTCACTGGCAGCAGCCCACTTGCCCTCAATGCACAGAATCCAGTTCCAATTGCAGCGTTGAAGAACATTCCATTTTTCACTGGAGAAAATCATACCACTCCTGGTGATCATGTCAAGACATTGCTAACATCTGTGCAATCCATGAGATAAATGAAATGGATGTGGCTGTCAAATTGTTGGCATCTTCGTTCAAAGGGAAGGCATTGCAATGGTTTAGGAGCCTTGGAGCTAGTTCTATCACAAATTGGAATCAGTTATGCATAGTTCTCCATGAGTAGTTTGGGGAAAAGGGAGACAATTTGTCTCTACTAGAACAATTGACAACTATCAAGAGAGCTCCCAATGAGCAGCTGACTGACTTCAACTTTAGATTTCAAAGGTCTTGGGAGAGGATTCCAGTGGTAGTAAGGCTAGCAGCAGAAGGTGCTTTTCTATACTATCTTAAGGCTTTGAATTCTGATATTTCTATGTTAATTCAATCTATGGGAGGCACAACCTTACCTGTTGCTTATAGCATTGCCATTAGGGCTGAAAATTGTTTGATCCAAGCCGGCAAACTAGCCCCTAGACCTCCCATGCCCTTGTATCCAAACTTAGAAAATCCAAGCACTAGTCAAGCACCCACTTTGGCTCCTATTCCCACTCCTAGAAATCAAAGTTCAAATGAAACTTCTACTTCATCCTCTAGTACTTCAAATGAACTCCAAGAGGTCATGAAACAATTGCAAAATTTGGGAAATGAGCTGGTTACTATCAAAAGACAGCAAGCTCAAAGTGCTAGACCATATCAGCCTCAAGCACAGTACCAGGCTAGGCCCCCATACCAACAAAATAGGTCACCAGCTCAGGCTGCAAATCAAAATCAAAGCCGAGTAAGGCATCCCACTAATACACCATTTCAGCCCTATAACCCCAATTTCGTATCTACTTCTAAAGCATTAGTGCCAGTCCAAAATAACATGGCCCAAGAATATGATTGGTGTTTCCGTGCAGTCAGCCACATAACCAATCAATGTTCTTTAACGGTGCATTAAATCAGGCTCTTATGGTGCAAACCATTGGTGGGTCACAAGAGTCTAGCCACAAAGAGGGTCGGTAGCAAGAAGCACCTCAAGCAAGGAACATCTCCGAACGAAACTACTCTTGTCGATTGGCGGTGAAGATTTCGTGGTATGAATCAAATATCCTCTCCAAGTGTTGCGGCCAACACAAGGTCAAAGAGGAGAAATTTGGGTGAAGAAAAACCATTAGCCCCAAGTAATTCATGACCTTGTCACTCCACAAGGTGTTGGCAAACAAAATGCAATCCCAAGCACACAAGGATTGCCTAAAACAGCCCCTAGGCCAACCCAAATGCCAGTTGCTGCTGCCCATGTGTAAGGAATGAATGTGTAGGCCAAGGGACAGCAGAGGGATACTTCATCTCCATTCAGTATCATTGATCAGATGAAGAAGACAAATGTAAACATATCAATGTGGGAATCACTATCTATCCCAGGCCAAAGAGATTTGCTACAAGCTGCCATGAAGGACTGGTCAACTTCAAATCAACAGGTCCAAATGCAAGAGAAGGTACTCACAAATGCTGCCCAGCCTGAAGGAAATCATGGAGGACAGCAAGGTAAAATGTTGAAGCCCCCTCCTTTTTATGTCTCATTAATCATTGGAAACCAATTGGTGCACAATTGCATGATTGATTCCGGGGCAAGTAGCTCAGTGATGCCCAAGCAAATAGCTGATCAGCTAGGACTCCAATATGAAGTCATCTCCAAGGGTGTAGTGCAATTAGACGGGACAACAGTGACAACGGTTGGAGTAATCAAAGGTTTGAGCCTCACACTGCACGCATGTCCCAACGTAATAGTGTTACAAGATGTGTCAGTCATAGACCTGCCACCACTCTTTGCATTGTGCTTGTCAAGAGACTTCACTGCTAAAATTGGAGGCTATCTTTCGGCGGATTGGTCACACATGTTGTTCAGAACAAGATATGGAACCAAAGCCACAATCAGGTCTGAACCTATTGCAAACTTTCACATTGAGCCTTACACTCCAAGCCAAATCAATACCAACTATCAGCATTTGATCAAGAAGATTATCCAAGCACTGATGAAGCTGACACCAAGGTTGGAAGCATCCCAGATTTGACTCTTGATGAATGGGCAAGCAAGGTGCATGCTTTTGATCCTTATCAAGAAATAGAAGAATCTGAGCTAGGAGTTTATTGTTTACATGAAGAGAATCAACCTCTCCCTAGCATCACCAAGCCAGATCATAAAGACAAGAATGAAGTATGGCAATTGTTCTTTGATGGGTCAAGGAGTAGACAAGGTGCAGGAGGAGGAGCTATGCTCATTTCACCACAAGGTATAAAGTATTACTCAGCCTTCCGTTTTCAGTTTTCTTGCTCAAACAATACAGCTGAGTATGAAGCCTTAATTCATGGACTGCACTGGGCAAAGAAGAAAGGCATCAGGAATTTACAAGTATTTGGTGATAGTGAGCTGATCGTAAACCAAGTCAAAGGAAAAAATGCTGCCAAAAATGATCTGTTGAAGAACTACAAAAATTGGGTATGGGATCTTATTGAAGATTTTGAAGCTTTTAGCATCAATTCCATCCCAAGGAAAAAGAATGAAGCAGCTGACAGACTGGCAGCAATTGGGGCTACGTTTGATGTTGTAGAAAGTATCAAAAGTGAGAAAACTCAGCCTCATATCAAAGTGGTTGTGAGACCAGCTGTTCGGATAACAATACAAGTTGGCAAGTCTTCGAGAATGATCAGCAAATTGTTAATTTCCTACAAGAAGAAGTTGAGTTCTCTGCCAGAATCAAGACAAGCTGGAGCAGCAGTATGGTGACCAAGTGGTGCAGCTGAGAACTAACAAATTACCAAAAGGCCTCATAACCTTGGAGTCAATCTTCAACCCGAATGATCAGTTCCGGAAGGAGAAAGTGAACATTCAAGTAAAGGGTGAAGATTCAGAGCCTATTTTAGTGGAAGAAGGCAAGACATTGCAAATTGGCAAAGTAAGTACCTCACAAGAGAAATCTGATTTTGTTCAGCTTTGTCAAGAGTTCCCAGATGTTTTTGCTTGGACTTACAAAGATCTAAGAGGTTTCAACCCAAAGTTGGCACAACATACTATTGAGTTGGATCGGAATCCAAGCCTGTTAGGCAAAAGCAAAGGCCAGTAAATCCTCATATCGAACCTCTCATGAGAAAAGAGTTAAGCAAGCTCATTGAGGCCAGTATCATCTTCCCCATCAAACACTCAAGTTGGGTTGCAAACTTGGTGCCAGTAAGAAAGAGAAATGGAGAAATAAGATTGTGTGTGGACTTTCGCGATCTAAATAGAGCATCACTCAAAGATCATTATCCGCTTCCATCAATGGAACAAATATTGCAGGTTGTAGCTGGTTCAGAAAGGTTTTCATTGCTAGATGGATATTCAGGCTATAATCAGATAATGGTGAAGGAAGAAGATCAATTCAAGATGGCCTTCACTACAAAATGGGGCACGTATGCTTACAAGAAGATGCCATTTGGACTGTCAAATGCCGGAGCAACATTTCAGTGAGCTATGGATATGGCATTCAAAGGCTTAATCAACAATATAGTGCTGGTATACCTAGATGATGTCACTGTCTTCTCAAAGAATGCAACAGACCATCTCTTTCACCTTAGACAAGTGTTTCAGAGGTGTAGAAGGTTGAGTGTCGTTGAATCCAAAGAAGTGTATATTCTTGGCACACGAGGGAAAATTTTGGGTCACATTGTCTCTAGGGAAGGGCTAACAATTGATCCTGAAAGGGTTGAAGCCATCCAAACACTTCCATTGCCACACCACAAGAAATCTCTTCAAAGCTTCTTAGGAAGGATAAACTTTGTCCGCAGATTTGTGCCTGATTTTGCCACTCTTGTGAAGCCTTTAACAATGATGTTGAAAAAGAGTCTGACATTCAAATGGACAGCAGAAGGCAAAGAGAGTTTTGAAAACATCAAGCATGCAATATCACAAGCTCCAACTCTTATCAACCCAGACTTTTCAAAGGACTTCATGTTGTATGTGTTTGGAGGATCAGATACAATCTCAGCTATCTTGACACAGCTGAATAGAGAAGGTTCAGAACAGCCCATAGCATTCTTCAGTCAAACCTTGGAAGATTACGAAATAAAGTATTCTTTCATCGAAAAGCATGTCCTTGCCATCATCAGAAGCTTGAAGAAGTTCAGACACTTGGTCTCAAACAATAAGATTCATCTGCTGGTGTCTCATGCTGGTGTCAAGGACTTTCTCCTAAACAAGGATTTGAATGAAAAGAGAGCAGGTTGGATCACTCGGGTGATGGAATATGATATTGAAATCAAAGTGACCAAGCTAGTTCGTGGCAAAGGCTTGTGTGAGCAGCTCACTTCCAAACAACTAGACGGGTCAAAAAGTGAAGAGGATGTTGTCCTACTACTACATAATGATCAAGAACAACCAACTGATGATGCACTCATCCCATGTTGGACTCAAGACTTGGTGCATTACCTCCAAACAGGTTTGTGCCCTCCAGAAGTGAGCAAAGCAAAGAGGAGATACTTTAGATTACAAGCTATCCCGTATGTACTCATTAATGGTATCTTGTTCAAGAAAGACATCCATGGTGTTCTATTAAGATGCATTGGAACATGTCAAGTTGAGAAAATTTTACACGAGTTCCATGACGGGGAAGTAGGAGGCCACTTTGTCCCACGAGTAATAACTCTCAAAATCATGAAAGCTGGTTACTATTGGCCTACTGTGTTCAATGATTGCTACTCATGGGTCAAGAAATGTAGGAAATGTGCATTCTTCACGGGGAAAGAAAGGTTAGCAGCGCTGCCCCTTCACCCAATTTCAGTGGATCAGCCATTCATGCAATGTGGATTGGACTTCATTGGGGATATCAATCCCAATTCAAGTCAATGCCACAAATGGATACTTACAGCAACGGATTATTTCACCAAGTGGACCGAAGCAGTGGCACTCAAGGAGGCAAATGAATCTAATATCTTAGATTTCTATGAAGGGATAGTCACGAGGTTTGGTGCCCTTGCCACTATCATATCAAACAATGCATTGGCATTCCTTGGCACAAAGATCACTGAATGGGCTGTCAAGAATTGTGTGTATCTCAGCACTTCATCGAACTATTACCCTCAAGGTAATGGCCAAGCCGAGTCTATGAACAAGAACCTACTAAGAATCATCAAAAGGACTCTTGATGAGAATAAGAGGACTTGGCACTCAAAGCTCAAATCCGCCCTATGGGCCGATAGAATCACACCCAAGAGGTCTACAAGAAACTCTCCATACAAGCTTGTGTACGGGAAAGAAGCAATCCTACCTATATCACTCGAGTTGCCAACATTAGAACTCATGAAACTTGATTGGGCCAGGCGAGGTTGAACCCATGGAGGTTAGATATGCAGAATTGATGGAGCTCCAAGAAATTAGAGAGCATGCAGCCCAGGTGATAGAGAAGGATCAAGCCTTGATCAAGAAGACTTTTGATAGGAAAGCCAAGGCTAGAACCTTCCAATTGGAGATCTAGTGTTGAAATGGGATGCAGATCGTGTAAAGCCGGAAAGCATTCCAAGTTTGATGCCATCTGGAGTGGCCCGTACATGATCATTGAATGCAAAGGTAGCAATGCCTTCCGACTGGCTAAGTTGGATGGTGAAGAATTGCAGATTCCGGTCAATGGGATCTATCTCAAACGTTGCTACTAGAAAGATAGATTTTCACCCTTGTAAATATTAATTTAGAATTTCCATTCCTCTAAGTGCTTATGCACATTGTACTGCTGTTAGAGTAGTTTTTATTTCCCTAAGTGCTTGTGCACATGTCCTATTGCTTCTAGTATGTGCATGTTTGCAGTCCATCGAGCCTTGAGAAAAGAATTTGCAGCCGCGAAAAACCAGCTCAACAAATGTTCAAATGGCTCATTGATACAAGCTTTCAAATTTCAGATCAGCTGAGAGATTATCAAACAGACTCCATGCCCAATGGATTGCTACAAGCAGCTGGCCGTTCTTCATCTAGCAGGTAGATAACCCCGCTGAGTCGCAAAATTGTTATCCAAAATTCACCCCTCAAGGTAATTTTGATAACATGCATCAAATTCTTTAGTCCCAAGCAAATAGATTGATTTAAGGAACAAAATCATGTTTTTGGGGTCCCCTCGGCTTCTTTCTAACTCTCTTGTCCAAGAAGAAAACCCAACAAGTTTTAAAAATGTGAAAAAATTGCAAAAGCCAAGCTTGGTGCCGAAAAAATGAAGAAAATCGGCTAAGTCCTAGTCTGCGCAGTAGTTGGGACAGTTGGAACGTCGGGCGCGAATCGGCCGAAAAGCCGTCGGGGAAGTCCAGTGCAAAGCAATTGGAGCAGCTAGGACAAAAGTACGCGTGGGACGTGAAAAGTGAATCAGCCAGAAAGAGGGAAAAATTGCCTAAGTCTTGTTGAGATGGTGGGACATCCGGGCCAAAAGTACGCGCGAGACGCGAATCGGCCGGTTTGGCGCAAGTTGGTCCATTTCGGGTGGTTCGGAGACATTTGTCCCAGACGGTCCAGGACATCCGGGCCAAAAGTACGCGGAGGATGTGAAAAGCCGAAAGAGCTGAGAGCGAATGGAATCTCACCACGTGTCTTCACCGCAAAGAGGAACAAGGAAGCCCGAATCGGCCGAAGCAGGAGATTTTCGTTTGGGACATCTGGGCCAAAGGTACGCGAGGGACACGTGGGACGCGAAAAGGTGAGATGGCTGAAAAGAGACAAGGAGGCCCGCAGATGAATCAGAATGTGCCACGTGTCAGAAGGTTGAAAAGTTGCTAAGTGTTTGGCTCAAGGTAAAAATGCGCCCCTCAGGCCCGAACCAATAAAATAGTGCCACGTGTCCAAGTTTAAAGGCACGAAAGGAATTTTCAGAGGATGAACCTGCGAACGAATCAGAGCCTGACACGTGTCATCCAAGTGGCAGAGCGCGGGAAAAATTCAAATATTTTTCGCCGATCCGTTTTGGCCTGTTTTTGCCCTAAATCTTCAGATCGCCATAACTTTCGATCCAGAGCTCGGATTTTCACGTTCTTTATATCAATGGAAAGCTAGTGAAATTCTCTACATGATTCAAGGTCAATCTTGCATTTTGGTTCAGTTTGAAGAGAGAAAATTAAAAAACACCTCTGGCATGTGATAATGGCCAGAAATGACGTTTCAACAACCAGCTTAAATGCAAAATACAGTTTTACTTTTGCTAGGGTTCTCACCTACCACCATAATGAGATGAATTAAATGCAACCTAGAAGTGGTTGGGGTAGATTTGGATTTCCTCTCTCTTCCCTCTCTCATTCTTCCTATAAATTGTAAGGAGGGGCTTCTTTCCAAGGGTGGAACATTCTTGTTTTGCCCCTCCCTTCTTCTCTTTGGCAGGCGAATTTGTGGAGTTCAAACCTCCCATTTAAAACTGTAATGCAACCTTGCCTCTTGGAATTTTGTAGTGTATTGTATTGATCTTTGGAGAAAGTAATGCATGTCTGTGGATGATTCTCAACCCTCTCTGTGTTCATTTGCATCCTCCTGATCTTTCACTGCAAATTTTGTTATCTGTGCATGATCTTGCATCACATTTGAATGGTTTATGTTTATTGGCAAGATAGGTGTTCTTCATTCCTCGGTGCATCACCTCTGTTAGCTTAGGTTTATTTTTATGCATCTTCTTACCCTGTCTCTTTGGTGAGTTAGATTAGGTTTTAAGTAAACCCTCTGCATTTTTGTGTGCATACGAAGCAGAGGAACCGGCCTTCTCTGGAGATTCCTTTCTTATTTTTGCAAGTCCCACACTTAAAAAGGATTCCATGTTGTGCAATCACACTTTGGATGCTAGTATGATCAAACTAGAAATTTGATCAACATCCAGGGGTGTTGTGATTCTGCACTAACAATACCAAAATAAATGCAAGAACCAAGCAATGCAATAAGACCCTCAAGCAATGCAACAAGAGCCCCCAAGATTTTGGCACTTTATAATGAGTGTGTGTTACAATATGACACTTTATAAGTATAGTAAAATTCTCAAAATAAATATTTCCAATGGAAAGAGCACAAAAAAACAAGCACTTTTACAAAAATGACACTCAAAATTGAGTTACCGATCAAAAGACAAGTTTTTATACTATTTATTTTTGATGCCACTAAAACAAAATAAAATGCTCTTGCCTTCACCACACAAAGAAAATGAAAGGAGCTGAAGTTAAGCACATACTAGTATGAATCACAAGCTTTAAGCCCCCTCCATGACCATACCATATGAACAGGGGCTAATGAACAATAACTTGAGATCATACCAAGCCAAGAATTTAGATGCTAATCAAACACCATTATCAATAACTTCAAGATAAAATGATAAAATAAAATGATATTAAATGAATCATATAACTTCAAGAGTATTGTATCGAGTTATTTGTCTCTACATCAAAAAAAAGTTGAATGAGAAAAACAAATAAATAAACAAATAAAAAAATATATAGAACTCACAAATAAACCCACTAACCTCGTTAAGTGCTAATAAAAACCCTAAGAATAATATGGAGAGCGCCTCATCCAAAACGACCATTCAAATATATCATTTTGTTTGCTTAACGTTAAATAATAATTTAAAAACTAGCTATGGGGTTTAGGATGGCATGCAGATCCAACCAGAACTATCTTCCCATAATTTCTTCGCACACAATGCCCACGACACCTCCTCCACCACCATGGGTCGGCCCCTTCCTCTCTATGCACCCGAGTTTTCCTCATGCAAAATCCTACATTCTAAGCAAGATAAGAGGCCTCCAACCGAGACACAAGCATCTAAACCCTCATATTATATTCCATCATGCATAAAACAAGAAAAAATAAAAAAACCAAAACAAAACAAAAGATGTGGCTAAACAAGAATTAAAACAATCTTCATGAATGAATTCTCCCCAAATTTGCAAAGTAGACAAATGGAAGCTAAGGGCATGGTCAGTGGAGGGCTTGGGATCCTATTTTCGTGTAGCAAAAGGTCTCATGCTTATTTTTAAAACCACTATGGGAAATAATAGAATCTAGGCCTAAAAATAGGAACTCCATGGAGGGGCTTGGGAGTTCCCCCTACGTTTAGGGATGCCATTATTTTTGGTGATTTTAAAGAGAAATATGATTTTATTTTCCTAAAAATAACCATAAATATCAATGAGATCCTATAGGTATTATTGAGGAAGCTAATAAAAATTCATGGGACCTTAAAACTGCTAAAATGCTCCTAAATTTTCTTAGCAAAGCACCCGTTAAGATATTTAAGGAGCCCCCTTCCATGGGACCATGCCCTAAGAGGGCGAGGAGGGGATAAAGAAAATAGACTAGGTTAATAGTAGGGTTTAATATAATCAATGGTAGATATGACAAATATCTAGGGGCTTAGATTTGTCCTGAATTTTCCCTACTTACTTAGAGGGTGCATAAGTTTGACCCTTTCCCTTTTGTAATTTAGTGGGTAGGGTTATTATTAGATGTGTTTCACTTTTTCCACTTGCGTGGGTGAAAGAATGCCCTTTATAATTAAATTTAAATGATAAGGTGGGGGTCCCTTCTTTAATGGAATTAACTTCCCGAAATATATATAATACGCCATTTTAAAAAATAGATTAAAAAATCCAGCTTTGAAAGTGGGTTTAATATTTTCTCTATTGGTTGGAATAAATAACTTTTAAGTAAAATTTCTAGTCCTCATTGACAAACTAATTATCTTTGAGAGGCATATTAGACACTTATAAATTAGAATACTATCATGTGGTTTATAAATGTGTGAAAAAAGAACATAGGAAGGTGATAAGAGTTTGTAACACATGTATATAAAGTTTAATCGTAACCCTTATATGCATTTAAGGCCCCACACTTAAATAAAAGATTCACTGTAATAAAATCGTATGGTTTACAATCACAAATGGGTTGGGAATACTCTCATATTAATCACAGTACATTAAGAAAGTGGACCCAAAATGGATAACCATGTATCTATATTGTGTATGTTATAGAAAGATACTATTGGGTACCTTTTTCTTGGTATAACAAAAAAAAGTCTATGAGAACCATAAATGCCTCAATCGTTTAATCAGATCTTCGATGAATAAGTTAATTCCTTGGTTCAAATTTATCACTTGAAATAGTACTTTAATTTTAGTCCATATTTAGTTGACTAGAGGAGATTCATAATTAGAACCTACGTGACATTGGCAGTGATGTAAGGATCTATCTATCTATTTCACAATAACTTTACAAGAACTTCCACACCCCACAATTAAATACCAATGATATGAATCAAACTTAAACAAGCTAAGTTTCTCTGTTGATAAAAGGAGCTTGGTGTAATCATGTATCCTTCCTAGTCAAGTTAACGAGAGGAATACATAAATTAAAATACATTAACATTAATATGTATAAACTCCATACATAACTATTGGGGGCTCATTAATCATATTAGGTACTTATCTTCATTGCAAATCAAATAAACGTCAAGATTTTTGAACCCCTGTTATACAATGATGATGCAATGACATTGGGAATAGCCTTTTGGGATTAAAAAAAATTAGTGTTTCTACGGGCTTTCTAGATGAGTTTTGGGACAAGTAAAGTTGGGGCATTACATAACCATGCAAATTCTTATAAATTTTTACAACTAATGCATGTGAGATAGAGATAATATAAGCGGTGTATAAGGGATAAACATATCACCTATATTTAGTGTTGTATATTTTTACCATTACTATGAGGTGAAAACAACTAGAGAATATGATAGAAGATAAATAAATTAGAAGATATACATATGAGAGTGTTTGTGTCTTGATTTGGTCCGAGCTCTGTGAAAATATAAAACAACGAAACAATAATAATTATCTCTTATTATTCAAGCATATAATACATGGCTATTATATAGCCAAAACAACCTCCGAAATAATAGGGAGGTGTTACAACTAATATCCTGGAATAATATTCACGGGTGCAACCCACTAACCAAGTACGTAATATTGTTATAATATACAACAATATTACTTAACAAAACACTAAATACAATATATTTATCCACACCCACATATTAATATTAACCGATACAAAATATATGTGAGCACTAATAATATGAATTCCTAACATTCCCCCTTAGTGTGAACATGGGAGAAAAACAATTGCACTTCCTTCGCAGCTTGCCGCTCGTGTGTGCTCATGATCTGGATGATTTTTAGGACAACCAACAACCTCAACAAGGATGGTTTTACAGGACAACCAACAACCTCAACAAGGATGGTTTTATAGGACAACCAACAACCTCAACAAAGGATGGTTTTACAAGACAACCAACAACCTCAATATCATGATGTTGCTTTTCCTTGTGCTTTCATCTATCCACTATGTTTTTCCTTCAGGAATTATGTAGGAAATACTACTCATTGATTACAAATATGAAAAGAGGCAAAAATGAAAATGGAACATTGAGATCATGTTCCCCCTCAATGTGAACATTTCACTTATTCAACATAAAACAGAACTCGAAATACACACAATGAAAATGAAGCATACGAGAAACCAGCTGAAAGCAAAATCACACCACAAAATGCCACCACAGCTTCGTGCGGCCCCCGTCGTTGGTGATTGACGAGAGGTCACTGATTGACCTCCAACCTCTTATGCCTCCATCATCCGGTGAATGTGTTCTTTAACTCATCGGATAAATATGTGATGCTCAATTGTTTTCACATTGTTTATTATAGGGTATCCCTCCCGCAATGTGAAAAACATTATTTTCTAGACATCGGGTAATCTTGAAAATGCGTGCGTGAGGAATTTTATTTTTATTTTCATTTTTGAACTTTTGACTTCGACTCATGACACTTACTGACCTTGATGACACTAAAAATTTGACTATGACTCTTGAAACATAGTCTCTTTAAATTGACCATAAGACATATGACAATGTTTACAACATGACACAACAAAATATTTCACTCTTTCTGACAAAATACTATTTCTATATCTAATGGCCCAATATAACAATTGCCACAAACTACAACTGACTTGACTAAATCCAATATACAATACAATACCAATTAATTTCTAATATTATTATTAGAAATTGAATCGACCTCTAAAAAACTAGTCTACCACTAAAAACAAGACACTAAAAAAATTAATATACTAAACATATTACAAATAACAATGACTTTATAAAGACACACATCGACTCGGTAAAATCTTATATGAACAACTTGAAGACTTAGCAAAAAAGATAATTACACTACTTGCATGGTGTTTCAACTCCCAATTGTGACCACTTCAATTATGCATCAAGTCACACATGCATGGCCTTTACTTGTTACACTAATATCTTACGTACCGGTTTGACCAAGAGGCACACGTGGATGTTTATGTGTAGATGGATGGCCAAACGAGCAGGAGACTGTCACATATCTGAGAATCAAAATCTGCTCAGGTGTCGAAGCCCATTCCAATGCAAAACGTGTTGAGAGAGGAGCTCGGGGAGATATCTCTCAGACTGTAAATTTGAGCATTATATCTCTCAGACTGTAAATTTGAGCATTCAAATATAGAAGAGCGGACAATAACAGTATCAACTCTGTTGATTGAACCATGAACATGAACAAAATGGTGAAAATTGAACGACAGATGTTCAATAGATTTTTGGCATCTAATGCACCATGGAGAACCCGATGTGATTGAGGGAGTTGCTTGATCGCTGGAAATACGTGGATGAAAGTGATGAAATAGAACTGATGGCACACAGGCAGATCACAGGTCTGTATGTCGATGGAACACCGAATCAACTGAAACAGAAGATGATTACACTTCAATGCACCCGATCCTGAGTGAAAGTGGCGCCCTTCCTCTATAGTTGCTTTGCCTCTCACTAGGCTTTACACGTTCCATGATTTCTTATTTACTTGTCACTACGACTGATTTAGAAGAGGATGCTCACTAAGAATCATGAAATCTTAAACGCAAACTTATGTTTCCAGCACCAATCCTTCCAATGCTTAGCTGATAGGTGCTCACAAGACTGATCTGCTATACAATGACACTAACAATATTGTCACAGGATGTAACAAAAAGAAAGCTAAGACATTCCAAAACAAATACGAAGCTCTTCTCAAAACAAACTATCTTCCATCAATAGGGAAGCGAGAACTTGTAGTGGCTCTACCCTTTCACCAATCAAAAATCCATTTTGCACATCGCTCTGAGACCAAATCTTGATTTGGTCTGAGCTCTACGAAAATATAAAACAACATAAATAATAATAATTCTCTCTTATTATTCAAACGTATAGTACATGGCTATTATATAGCCAAATATATAGCCAAAACAACCTCTGAAATAATAGGGAGGTGTTACAACTAATATCCGGAATAATATTCACAGGTGCAACCCACTAACCAAGTACATAATATTGTTATAATATACAACAATATTACTTAACAAAACACTAAATACAATATATTTATCCACACCCACATATTAATATTAACCGATACAAAATATATGTGAGCACTAATAATATGAATTCCTAACAATGTGAATAAATTCATTAAGTACTTGATTCACGCATAGGAAAGACAACACACATAAAGGAACACAAAGAACATTTGGTGAAATAGAAAGAATGGGAAGTTTAATACATAATATGTTGAGTACAATAGTAATTTCTAATGATGTTCAATCCATTGATGACCTCATACAACATGAATAATCAAGATCTTATGTTTATGCTTACTTAGGTTGTGTAATGCGGGAGCATCTAGGTTAAAAAACTATCCTGCATCGGTGAAATTTTTTTAGCATAACATGAATCAAATTGTGTAGCCTTGGACAACCCTTACATGCAAAATTTTTATTACTCTAGGAATGAGGAAGGATATGCATAAATGATAGGAATTACCTAAACCATACACAACTTAATGATGAGTCTTATGATGGAGCTATGTGAGAAGGATCTTTTCAATGTATTGAACATAATATATTGATATCTCAAGTGGAGTTCTACATAACATGTCTTTGTTTGTGAATGCCAATGATGATGATTTATTTCTTTCTTTGTTACCTAATATATTTTATTCATAATTTAATTCCCTAGATACCAAAGTGTGCCAAATATAATATTATCACCCCATAAGTGATTAATTGTTTATTAGCTCATCGCAATTAATAATGATTTGATACGGAAATGTCATATTTATAAAGGTGTAGTTATTGTAAAGAGATATTTATTTTCACTTATTGATTTCTATAAATAGAAGGATCAAATTTCTTAAATATAATTATGGAATAATAATCTTGTTGTATAAGATTGGAAATTACCTATACTCAAGTTAGATAAGGAAGAGTCTAGTAGAGCATAGTCTTGTAATATAAAATTCTAGTTAGGATCTAGAGTTCTTGTTGTTATAGTCTTGAATGATAATAATATTGTAATGTGGTGTGCCTAATTCTACAATTCTCTGCTAGATTGATAATAAAATATTGTTATTTTTATGTTACATATTGGATTTTTATGTGTGAGGTAATCTTGATTGTGTGTAAATATTTAGCTTTTGTGGTATAATGCAGCCCTTTATTGGACCGTCTAACCATAATTGCCTCACCAAATGTCCTAATTATTCCACTTTACTCACCCTAAAAGCGCATTTGGATTTTTACATAAATTTTATTGTCTTCCCATACATATAATGTCTTTTCTACATGATACAAATATCATTCCCACATTTTACTATGGATTAATATGTCATCAAATAAAACCATTAAATATTAATAAATAAATGGGTGGAAGACTAAATTCATGAGGGTGGAGCATTAGTGATACCAAATGACATAATAAGAATTTCTAATGACCATCGTGTGTAATAAATAAAATCATATTGAAGTAGCCTAAATTCAATATTGGTGTTTGTGATGAAATTTTTGTACATATTCCTATATATATTCCATTTACACATACTTGACTAATTTCATTTATATTTCCAATCTTCCCACACCCTCTAAACCACTAGTCAACAAACTTTACCTAGTTTAACTTACTATAAATCACCTAATATTTTATTGAATATCTATACATAATCATGTATGTCTCAATATGGATTTATATCACTCCCACAATAGGTTCATAGGCCATAGACAATACCATTTTTGGTAATATCCAAATTCCACAAACATGTCCTCCTAGATTCTAATGGTAAAAATTCAAATGGAAAATTTGGTTTGGTCACCCTAAGCGAGATTTAGGATAATTTGAGTGGAAAAACTAATTAAAGGTTGTCTGTAAATACAAACACATCATAGCCTATTAGGGGTACTGCACAATCTAGGATCTCTCTAAGAAGGTCATGAGATCTTTGGAACATCTTATTCCTTAGAGGAAATTATCCCAACATCTAAGTGTTACCCTAGATCATTCATTGATTTGAATTTGAAGTACAAGTACACATTGCAAGTGTTATGGAATAATAAAGGGATTGTTCTCTATTATATTTTTGTTACATCTCATCATAGGTTTGAGTGAACTACATGTAGCTTGATTCCTCTTAAGATTAGTTATATGTAGGAAACACTCATCACATCAATGGGGATGTGGCGAGGATTTCCAACCCAATCATAATAATCCCCTTTTAGTTCAATACATGAAGGGATATGATTTTGTCAAATCAAACGTAATATAGAATTTAATTCTAGTGATTGTATAGTTCTAAATCCAGAAAAAAGAAATACATATATAAACCAAATTGTATAGAAAGATAGAGAGATAGAGGACATGTTTATAACCCTCAGGATATCGGGTATGGTACTATCCAACATCCCATAAAACCATTTAGAGCACACTTCCAAGTATCCATATTTTCTTTTAACCGATGATCTTTCCCACCACTGCGCATCATATGAGCACCATGTTTTAATTTTTTTCCATGCACTTTGGTAAATTCATTCAATAACCTACCCTAATTACACTTTTTCAAATTAAGAGTAACATAATTTAGTAAAAATTTGATATTAATATAATTTAAAACTAATTAATGATTTTCTATATCAAGCTTAAATTAGTATTATTTATTTTAGGTAGATTATGTGTAATATCTATTTTCCTATTACATTTTGGTGAACATGACTATTTATGAAATAAAGTAGCCTAGAATTTCATTCTTCACCCTAAGGGTTTTATATTTTAGGTTTTTTTCCTAATTTGATGGTTTGTATCCAAGCCCCTCCTCATTTTTGTGTGCTTTCATTATCCTATTTTAATCCACCCAAGTAAAGCTAAGTACCTCACATTAACAAGATGAAGTGTTAGATTGAGTGGTGCCCATATTGATTTCATCCAAGTACCTTTAATTCCATATCATGTTATAAGAATGAAAAATAAATGTGATATTAATGTTTCTTCTTCTATTGATGCTAATGTTAATGAAAATGTGTATAATGTTAATGAAACTATTTATATTCATGGAGATGAAAAAGTATAAATTAAAATGATGTTAATATTAAGACCTTATCTAACCATGAGGTTGACTTTGTATGAGGGAATACTTCTAACCACCATGATAAGGATAAGGAATAGGCCCTCACCATTCAACAAGCCAATCCCAAGAATAGAGTTATTTGATTTAGTGAATTACATAATTAAAAAACTAAAAATATATATGGATTACCATCTATGTTATTAGAATCTCATAAGGGACATTATGCACAAAATGATAATACATTAGGAGCTCAAACCAATACAATTATTTCCCATGTACCTACACAAGTGTTTCCTACACGTACTCTTTCTACTATGGGAGAATCACAAGATGTTCCCCAATTCATTATGCTTATTCCTAAACAACATGCTACACCCTCCCAATTTGGTTTTCTTCGAAATGTAATACATTATAATTCTTAT
The DNA here is from genome assembly GCA_018340775.1 of Taxus wallichiana var. yunnanensis. NCBI lineage: Eukaryota > Viridiplantae > Streptophyta > Pinopsida > Cupressales > Taxaceae > Taxus > Taxus wallichiana. The sequence continues at coordinate 6,744,619 of JADAXU010000131.1, forward strand.
ATGCATATTATTACAAACCATCCTATCAACACATACATTCAACAGTTATAGGACAAACAATCTCAACTTTCTCTATTAAAGAAAGGTTTTAAGTTTCCTAATATGATAAGTTCCATTAGTTTATTGGATAATGCACTAGCTCATGAGGTCTTAATTATCCCCTACTGCAAGGTTTGTTGCATCTAATATTTTTTCATATGATGGAAATAATGATCCCAAACAACATCTTCAAGCCTTTGTTACTTCATACATGGATTATGTAGGTAATGACACACTATTGATCAAAATATTTCAACAAATTCTTAAGGAATATTTATTATATTGGTTCTACACTCTTACACAAGGTTCAAGTACATTCATTATAACCTTTAGAAGGAAATATTTTATCTCATTTATCTATTAGCATCAACCAAAGATTTTATTTCACTCAAATTTATCAATTCAATCAAAGAGAATAATTTTTTTCTAAAATTGTGATATAGTATAATATTATGTTATGACAATGACCAAAGCACATTGATGAGGCAAAATTACAAGTGATTTTCATCGCTATTCTAGTTTCACAACTTAATAAGAAGGATATATTTTATAATTATGAATTTTTTAAGACCTATGCAAAATAACCAAGGTTTATGAGACTAATCGCCTTGTGTCCAATATGCTTAAATATGGAAATAACACTCCCACATCTACCGAATATAAGTTTCAAAGAAAACCATCATACAACGCTAATCTTAATAAATTAAAGAAGACTAATATTTTTACAGCGTTATTAGATTTATAATCTATATTAGTGAGTTAAATACACTAAAGGATGTAAAGGGGAGATATAGAAGGTTATTATTATTAATTAAATTTAGAATATTAATTGTAAAATATCATAATAATGCATATGATATGAACTTGAAAACAGAGGGGGATGAGTGCACTTAGCTGATTTTAGATGGATCTAGGAAGTTCTAGGTATGAAGGATGTTAGAAATAGTATGTATAGAATTTATGATGCTTTGTTGTTAGAACTTTGACTGGAAAATGACTTGAGGTAGGAACGTACATCTCTTCTAAGATCATCTGTATAGTCTTGACCCTAATATGGTTTTATACCTCCTCAAAATTTGACTCTATAACTTTCTAGGACTATCACTGCTCCGGAAATGTACGTCACTATCAAACCCTAATTGTTGATCATGTTGTGAAGTTCTTTGAACATGTCGAATGAGGTCTCAAACCACTATACATGGGTGGGATACCATAAAAAATAAACATTAGTTGGGTTTGGGAACCCCATGCATCGTTAATGTTGGCACTAGTATGAAGAGGCCTTAAACCACACATCGTTATCCACCTAGCATGTGATATATGAATGAGTGAAACTATATTTGGAAATTGAGAAATCCTTGACAATTATTAAATCGAGTTTAGATCTTCTTAATACTTGGAATGGGATGTTTGAGTTCTTGTAAATGAGAGAGATTGGTCCTTTGACATGGTAAGATGCTACATAGTTTTTTTGTTTTTTTCCCAATGAATGTGCATAATATTTGGTGAGATTTAGGGAGCCTTGGGTGCCTTTTGCAAGTGTTGGAAGTGAGTGTATCAATGTAGTGTCATGCGATTTCCAGGTTAACAACTGAGGTAGTATTAACTTGTTTATTTATGGTTTGAGGTGAAATGTTATGAAAGGATGACCCAGAGAGAATAAATGACCCAATGAATAATATGAAATTAAAAGCAAAGATGGAGGATATGTCGGTTCAAAACCATAAAATTTGGTTAGGACCATATATCACATGCCGAATAAACCATACAAATTTTCACAAAGATGGAAAATATGAAAATTGAGGTTTGCATCCTATTAATTTTACTTTGTCAATTTTATATATTTAATACTCAAAATTTGACAACATATTAGATTGTATGAATAAATAAGTTAGAAAAGAGACCTCGGGATATCTTTGAGAAAGGATAAAGGTGTGTTTTTCTTAGAAAGAATGCATTGTCAAAACAAACAATGTCAAAGAGTAACTTACCAATTTGAGTGTCTACATTTCCCCCTTCTTTAAGTATGAAATTAAAATTACATGCTTAAAGGAAAATATACATGAGTGTGTGTAGACATACTTTGGCTTTGCTCAAATTTTAATTTGTAGAGTCTCGTTGTATTGGTGTTGGCATGCTCCATGATGAAAATTACAACACAAAGTGTATTCAATGTCCATAGTAAAGAATTGAACTTTAACTCAAATGTAAAATAATATGTATTTTATAAAATGAAATAAAATGAAAAATGGAGAATGCACTTGTTTATTTTATAAGGGTAAAATTTCTTGTTCTTTTCTTGCACATGGATATTTGGATTGTTGATCTTGCTAAAGGATTGGGGTGATAGATCTTCATTTTTGCAAGGAGAAATTAGAGTGTTAGGTACATACAACCCAACAAAAAGGAGAGAAAGAGAGAGAGAGAAGAAGAGTGAGATACCAAAGAATCCTATAAAGGAGGAATACCATGTATAAATTCATTCAATATCTATAATATCTTCCTATTTGAATTTAAGAGGAAAGAAAGGATTACCTAAGAATAGCTTACCTACTTGATATCTTCCCTAACCCATTAAACCACATCATTGTAGATGAATCTATGAAGAAATTTTTAAATAAGGACACATAGTAGAAAAATAGATGAGTGCCCCCATGCCCTTCCTATAAGTCACACAACTAAATAGAAACTAAAATGTATTGTCTTGAAATGTAGATGAGGAAGGGATACCCATGCCCCCAAGATCCCTAAAATCATATTTGAAATGACTGACATGGTGAAGGAGTGAAATATTGTGTGCCCCCATAAATGGTTCGAATAAGTGAAGTGGATTTGAAAGCTGTTTAAAAAATTCGACACATAGGTGAAATTTGAAACTATTGTGAAATTTGATGTAACTTCCCTAGGCAAAAAACCATGTTAACAGGTCAAAACCATCCATACGGTCCTAACCAAATTGTACATTTTTCAACCTATGCCTATTTTTCTAGATTTATGTATTTGATGTTCTTTATCAATACCTATAACTTGTATCTACTTATCTAAACGCAAAAGTTTGAATATGTTTTTGTAGGTGTAGAATATACCAAGATGAATGCCTCTTTTGAGGCACATGTGATAAATCGATTGAGCACGCAGATCAAAATAAATATGCGTGCCCATACACTATATGTCTAAGAAAGTGTAGATGAGTGCATGACATTGAAGAGGTGGCCACCTTGAAGAACATGTACCTACAAAAGTGGTTTGCACATGGTGTCAAAATATAACACGTAATAAGATGAACAATATAAACAATAGAAATGGTGAAAATAAAGCATGTATACAAAACATGTGCAAAGATATAACAACATTAAATTTAGAGGCAATCACATACAAATAGTGTCACACAAGGATGTGTAGAGCTACAAACATAGGAGACCCATGGTTACACAATACAATTGAGTCCCATAGTCCTACAAACAAGATCTATAATATATTCATATAGCCATAAATATGGGACACCCACGATGTCACAAAAAGAGGTAAGGAAATCAGACCATAATCATTGAAATGAGTAATTAGTTACACACACAACTAGTAAGCATGTATAAAATGTGAGAATATGATAAATGATATAACATATAGATATGAATAAAAATATGTCCATGTTACATAAGACACGTGTTAGTACTATTATCTCAAAAGATAACATGTACATGATATATGTAATTGAGCATAATGATGAAGTAGAAAGGAAAAATAATAGAAACATAACACTTAAATGTGTATAGTATAATAAATGCCCCCAAATGTATAAGTACATTGGGTAAAGGATTGGCTAGCACTTGTCATCATGTGCGCTATATGTATGTCCTACATAAGTTTCAATATACAATGCGAATACATATGTGTAAAAGTAGAAAAGATATGTTATCAATGAAACCAAAGTGACTAACAACATATATAATGTAAAGTCTGAACAAATCAAGCTAAGTGTACAAGTTTAGTTTCATATTTTGGAAAAAAATATAAATGTTTTTGTATTTTAAACTATGTTAATGTTTTTGTATTTTTGATTTTAGCTATGTACAAGAGGAGAGGGTAGTATTGAGCTACCCAATGAGAAAATCCTGAGAAGATGAATAAATTGTGGAATAATATGGAGGCTCGGGCCTCAATTGTGCTAAAGAATATGACTTGAATGTAAGTGGTACAATAGTAATTATGTATGCGAAAGTAGGTGAATTGGATGAAATAGATGTATGAGTAGTGTGTAAAGTATAAAACTTGTATAGAGGAATAAAAGAGTGAGTACTCTTGAATATACCATGTACACTAGAAGACTTATGAGGAATTATAGAGATAAAATGCACACTAGAGGACCAATGACATGGGATCTATGAGAGTGAGAGCCACTACACACAAGGTATAAAATTGAAGTACAATCAAGAGACTTATGAGTTAAATTTTGTGTAACTAAAGGCCTATTAAGGGACCTAGGAGGATTAGAGATACTAGATATGTGTGTAGAGACCAAGGTCCTATAATGAAACCTAGGAGGAATAGAAACGCTAGAGATAATGTGTGCACCAAAAGGCCTATCAAGATACTTCTAGGAGGCGGATCTGCAAGAAACAAAGTGTACATCTAAATCTGTCTCTAGATACACTAGAAGTAAGGATATAAACTATAGGAGGACTAGGTAAGCTAGGAGAATAAGCCTCAAATGGAATACCTTTGATTATGATAACTTGTTGGTTATGAATAAAATTTACACATTGGTGAATGACCAACATAACAACCCTAATAGAACATAGCCAAGGGAGACCTAAATGTAATGCACACGAGCTAAAAGCATAAACAACTAATAATGAAACCGGTTTAATAACATAACCAATTGTAATAGGTAGAGCGATACATCAATATCGAGGATTAGAATCAAATGCAAGCTTATTTGTATAAATTCAAATATATTGAATTATCACGAGAGAGTATCCATTATCCTTTTTGTGGGCATCAACCTAAACACCATGTATAGGAACTTGATTAATAAAGACATGAACGGACAAAGTATTAGAAACACGTGTTTCATCTATTAGAGTCATCAAAAGTGATTATTGGTGTAGTAGATGATGTGTGATTGGTAATGTCAATCATTACATCCAAATGATGATATATGAGGGTGGTGGTGGTATCATATGATAGGTATTGTGCACTTCTGAAGTAGATTTTTCATTGGTATGCTTACACAACGTGGTCATTGAATATTTTCAATTTGGAATTATTATTATTTGGCTTAGAAGATTTAGTGGGATAATCCCATTTAATTCAATAAATATCTTGAATGATGTGACTATTTTTATACACCTATCAGTGAGGTGACTAATACATCTATGATAATCATAGTATGCATTGACATCGAAATAATTACTTTAAGACTTACTCACATCATCGACCTTAAATGGGGAGGAGAGACTCAAGATTACACTCAAGAAACTATTTCAATATAATGTATTGGGGAACAAGGTAAACATGTAAATTATTTTCATGTAGGTTCTAGTTGTAGCTTACTACGTTAAGAAATAACATTCATAGTGTTTCCTTATAAGTATTTTTTTACATCATTAGTCTTGCCTTTGAATATAGATTTTTTTTGGAAACTTATCATTAGATGTATTAGAGTGATAAAAATGTATTTGAGTTTGTTCATATGTAACAAAATAAGATTCGTTCTCTTTGAGTGTGTGACATAGATGGTCAAATGAGTGAAATATCTCAAATATGATTGATTCTTGCAAAGGAGAAAGCAACCATTGTATGAAGAGATCTTGTAATTCACTATTAGTCATGATTTTTCTCATCTTAGTAAGCATGGTCTTGTATCAAAAGACATAATCATTAAGAGGTTCATTACATCCTTGTCACATTTTATACATTTGTGCTTAAGAAATTTTATTCCCAACATTGAAAGTGAATTGTGCCAAAATTTGTTTTTTAAAGCAATAAAAGAGCACACATAGTGTGTGGGGAGATCATAGAACCAATGTAGTGTGAAGTTCTTAATAATCGAAGGAAATAACTTGGTGAGAAATATGTCATAAGAATCATATTCAAAACAAGACACATGAAATTATTTAAGATGTTTTCCGGGTCCCTTTTTCCATCATAGATAGGGAGTTTAGGAGAAACAAAACCAATAGGAAAAGGATAAGAAGACACTTCGGGTGCAAATGGATTATGAAGCAATTGAGTAGAATCCATAGTGTGAGAAAAAATGGATGCACCTTGTTTTAATTGTAAGATTTGATCTTGTAGAGTATACACAGGGTTTCAAGATCATGTGTGATAGATGAAGAAGTGTGTGAACCATTATGATTGCATATAGGATGTGTAGTAACAATAGTGGTTGTAGAAGAGGCATAGATACATTTTGTATTGAAATATTAGGCCCCCATGTAGGTAGGCACTTGTAGATGTGGGAATGAAATATGTCTCTATATGAGATAATGAAGCATGCTTAATTTGATCTCTTGTGACACATAAAAGAATATAATTATTAGCATGATTATCTTGTAAGAAATGTGTAAGGTGTTGGGCCTCATCTTTAGGAAGATCATGAGAGTTATTTTTAGGGTTATTATTGGATCCTTCACTTTGGGAAGGATCAACATTAATAGTAAAACAACATTGGTAAATATATCAATAGTAGAATAAGGTTGAGCATTAGGATTCATGTTTATATAATCATAAGATGGATGAGAAAAATAGTTGCCTTTGTACCACCAAGTATGCAAATATGGGTTTGTGGGCTTGATTCTAATGTTAAAGAACATTGGAGGAAAGTACATGATGAATTAGACTATAAATATAAATACAACACAAAGAGTGAAAATGAAGAGCATAAATAAAACCTATGGTAACTAGAGTGGATACACGAGATCAAGTCATAAGTTGGGTTCAAAATATTACACCCTTATTAGATTTAGAATCTAGATTAGTGACAAAAATACACTAAAGGATGTAAAGTGAAGTTACATGAGGTTATTATGATTAATTAAATTCCAACATTAATTATAGAATATTAGAACAACACATTAATTCTTGAAATTAATGTATAACATAAGATATGAACTTAAAAAAGGGGATGAGTACACTTAGGTGATTACATATGGATATGGGAAGTTCTGGGTCTGCGGGTTGCTAGAATTGGAAGATCTAGACCAAATGATGCTTTGTTTCTAGAACTATGAATGTAAAATGACCTAGGAAGGAATTTACAACTCTTCTAGGACCATTTATATGGTTTTGACCCTACTTATATAGTTTTAGACCTACTCAAAATCTGGATTTACAAAATTTTGGGACTGTCACCTTCTTGGAAATGTTTTTGTTGTCAAACCCTAATTATCACACATTTTTCAACACTCTCTAAACATCTTGAATGAGGTATCAAACCCTATCCATGGGTGGGATATCTTGCAACACAAACATTAGTTGGGTTTTAGGTACCCATATGCACCTGCCCGACATTGACATTACCCTCAAGATCCCTCAAAAGGCAAGTCATTATCCACCTAACAGCTGATATCTAAATGTATGTAACTAGATTTGGAAATTGAGAACTCCTTAAAAAGGATTTATTAAAGTTTCAATCTTGCTAATACTTTAAATGGGGATGTTTGAGTGCTTGCAAATGAGAGAGGTTGATCTTTTGAATTGGTAAGAGGCTTCATATCTATTGTGGTTGTTTCCCTAATAAATATACATAAGCTTTGGCAAGTTTTAGGGAGCCTTTGGTGCCTTTTACAAGTGTTGGAAGTGAGTGTATCAATGTAGTGCCATATGATTTCCATGTTAGTAAATGAGGTAGTGTTAACTTGCTTATATAGGGTTTCAGAGGTAAATTTTTATGAAAAGGATGAAAAAGAGATATTAAATCACCCAAAAAGAATATTAAATTGAAATAAAATATGGAGGATATGTTAGTTCAAAACTTTACAATTCAGCAACCAAACTTTACAATTTTGCACTGGGGAGGAAAAATATGAAATTTGAGTTTTATATCCTATTAAGTTCACTTTGTCAATAGATTTTATGCATTTAATTCTCAAAATTTGATGACATATTAGAGTGTATGAATAAACAAGTTAGATAAGAGACCTAAAGATGTGTTGAGTACGGATAGAAATGGTGTATTTGTCTTAATAAGAAAACATTGTCAAAACCAACAGTTTTAAAGAGTAAATTTCCAAATTTAAGTGTCTACAAATACCAAAACTATTAATGTGGGACTAGTTACACTTCTTATCCTTTTTACTCCATAGATACAATTTACACATTTGGTAAAACCTCCTTATAAATCATTGCAAAATTTTCTTGAATGCGATATTTTGAATTTACTTCCACCTTTTGAATTTGACAAGAGTAAGCTACAACATCAATTTGCCAATAACTCATATGGTAATTATCATCAATGCATTGGACTTACAAAAACATATGCATGTTTTTTTGCATAAGATCTAACACCTTATTGATGACAAAACTATTTCAATATAAAATATTAACCCACCTACAAATAATATGATTTCCCAACCCAATTCACACCTCAAGACGTTAACCTTGACCCTTTACCTAATCATAATGATACTTAGAAGAGAAACAAAGTACATGTTACTTACCACATCATGCCTCCTCCAAAATATTATGCAATACCGACTCTCACCTTATAAATGGTATTATTGACATGATATAAAATAATCATCCACCATAAACTATGATCAAATTCTATGATTTGTATATTGTTCATGGTGATGATGATTTTTATAATCCCTTATTCATTTGTTCTCTTATTTATGTATATTTGATAAAAAGTGATACAATTTTTTTTTTTTTTTGGAATTGAGGGTGTTGAAAGGACCCACATCCTTGTACAATTGAGGATTTTTTTGAGAGGATCCACAACCTAGTTCTGATGAAGGTGACCACTATTAGAAACCAAATTGGAGTAACCATGAAACCATAGTGAAGATGCAGCGAGCAACGACAACGGCCATAGGGAGTGGGACAACTATCAGTGATTGGGGTGAGAGGAAAAACCACCAATGTCAGCAGCGAGAGGAGCAGCCACGGTGCTCGGCGGCAAAGCGGAGCAGCCACCATGTCGGCAACAAGAGCATCAACAGTGAGTGGAGCAGCCACCAGCGTTAGTAGCGAGAGGAGAAGCGAGAGGAGGGGTCATTAGCGTAAAAATCGAGAGGAGTAACCACCAACATCAACAGTGAGAGGAAGAGCCTCTAGCGTCGGTAGTGAGGAGAAACCACCAGTGTTAGCATGAGCAAAAAAGCCACCTCTAGCAGAAAAACCACCTCCGAGGAGGATCGTGCTTCGGGGGGATTTGAACTGGGTGGGCAAGCACACAACCATGTGACTTGACCGCACCACTCCCACCCCATCGGCAAAAGTGGTTTGGGATAACTCTCGTGCCATGATATCCAGACATGCCTCGTCACATTGAACACAAGATTCATGCCTGACCCCGACCCCCGTCGCATTGAACACCGAGTCGGCTTGACACCACGTCGAGAGACCACCTCTGCCACCGAAGTAGCTGACCCGCCCGGAACTACCTAGCCGAGTAACGACGAGCTATAGAGGTGTGAGCACTGGGAATGGACCACGATAAAAATTGATAAAGTGATGATGGATCTAGTGAAAACATATGTCTTTGTGACATTACTTACTATCCTTAGATACATTATTCATGATTTATTCAAATTCATGGCTACATTTAATGTCTTTGATGGAAAATAACTTTCTTGTGGGGTCATATCACCTTTACAATTTTTACCTAAGAAAATAACTACATAATTTTTAGTATTAACAACCAAAAATATAGTCAACATGTTACTTATATTCCCATGGATTAATTTGATGACAACTATTCCATCAAATTTTCACACATACTTGAAGAATATATCTGAAAATAGAGTGGTTATAATTAAGAATGTTTCATATGAGTATCTTACTCATCACACTGCCTATCACACCTCCACACTAACATGTATTATCAACCACACAAATGTAACCCTTGTAACCTATTCAACCTCTTTGTATAGTTAATTATATACATAGTTAGGTTTCACAACATTTATTAATATAAACTATTTGTGATCAAAATTTACTAGCATCTCCTACTCAAGATCTACCTTTATTACCTAGTTGTGTGTAATGTGTGATAGTCTTACAATACCCTTGTGAGCATTTCCCATATAGGATACCAATGCATTTTATCAACATACAAAAATGTCATAATTTATTTGACTACTAGTGACTGCGCAACATATCCATTAGCATACTACTAGCACTTGTGATTGAGTACTACACCACACATGATCATTTATCCTATTCGATGGTGATTTATTTATTTTCATTACTTCTTGCTTGTAGCATGTGATATTTTCACCGATGATCATAATATTTCACATGACCATCCCATTAATAAGGTCATGAGATATCACTTATATATTATCTCTTAAGCAAGCTCCCTCTTGTATGAGCATTTGGGTTTAGTGAAAATATTGTATCAACCAAAGTAGTTAGTGTTTCACTTGATTCTAGAGCATTTCTTAGAAACTAACAAAACAAATGAGGGTAATGGGTGTAGGAGGAATACTTGTTAAGATGTTGGTTGTAGGTTGTTACGCGCATATGACTTCTGAATCCATAGTTGATCGTGAGAGCTTCCATTTTACTTGGAGGAACTACTTGAAATAGAACACAAGACAACTAAATAAAAGTTAAACAATATATGTAGTGGACTGCCTAACGTGTGCTAGATCTGGGAAGCGTGATACTTCTTAGACGGTTGTCAATCCACAGTTTAAAACAACTTAATGTTGGTAATAAAGTAAATCCTCTTGTAGTTAAAATGAATTAGGTATCTCATTCGTCTCTACAATAAGCAAATTTGTTCACAACAGCTAAGCTATGATTGAATACGAAGGTCAAGGTCGCTGTCGGGGATCTTTGTTATTGGTCAATGTCGAGGTTTTGGATAGTTTAGGGTATTTAGTGGTGGTTTTAGGTTACGATATGGGTTTCGGTAAAAGACACACCGACGCGTCGATCGATTTAGGTTAACCGGTGGCGGTTATGGGTGACCCCGGCATCGGTATGGTTGGAAGTACAGGGAACTCAATAAAACTTGGTGGGTGAGAGATCCGGGATTAGATGAAGGTGGAAGGAAATGGTGAGATTCATATGGATCGACGAGGCATGCACAGGAATGATAGAGATCTAGGTATGGGTAGTGTAAGGGTGTGGACAAAAGGATGGTCAAGTTTGCATGGAGGTAAAATGGTGGGGAATGGAAATGGGAACATAAACTAACAACAGAAGTAAAAGGATCTGCTAAAACGATAAGGAACCAATGCGAGTTAAAAACTTACATTTTTAGCATGAGGCATGGTTGGTAATGGTGGGTGATCCAATGATCTTGGTGTAGTGCTGGCGCTTCCCCCGATGCTCCCATGAAGGTAGGTGGTTGTGTGATTTCTTTGGAGTACAGGATATGGGTGTTACGATCTTTGGTACGGAAGCTTACTTACCTTGCATGCATCTCTAGTTTTGTCACTTGTTCTTAGAAGATGTCTCCCTCTCTTAGAAATGTGCCAACCTTGAAATAAGGTTGTTTTGAGAGTTAAATGGTAACCAACGATGGTTATGGCTTAATTTCCTAGGTTTACTAAACTAGGTAGATCCCCTTGATTTTATGGGATCTCGTTTCGTTTACTCTACGGATTAGACTAGAAGCTTCCTTCTAACATGCGGGAATGTGGTTAGAGGGAATGTAGGCATTGATTTTTAGGGTTTGGGTAGGTCTTAGTTAGTTATGGCAACTTACTAAGAAAAGGTCTTAAGGTGAGGTGGCTAGATGAGGTGTCATGTGGGCATTATCTCAATTAGGATATTTAAATAATAAATATTGTGAGGATGATGAATTAATTAAATTAAATTAAATTAATTAAATTAATATTATAGTGGGGTGAAGGGGGCCATGGCTAGGTGGATGTGTTCAAGGTATTTATTTGACGGGGGACCAAGGGGAGTGTGACCTAATTTTAGTGTCTACATTTTGCCCCTTTTGTTGCGTTGCTTGTATTGGTAAGCAATTGACAAAAATAAGATGTGGTTGCCCCATGTGTGGGTGAAGGTGATCCCCCTCAAACCAGGAACTGGTGAGGTAGAAGGAAGAATCGGTGAGTGGTTTGATTAAAGGTGCATGTGATGAAGAGGAAGGTGGGTAATGGGGAAAAAGGGAAAAAGGTCTACTCGGGTAATCTAGGTAATGGGTCAAGGTCAAAGGTAGTAATAGTCAAACACATGCACTCATATAAAAGCTGTGGCACAATATCAGGTTGAAGAGCAGGAAAAATCTACATTTTCTAAGGTCGATAGGTTTATCCAAACAAGGTTGAGGTGATTACGGTATCCAAGGTATAGGATATGGTCAGGAAACATGACGTAGGTCAGGTGCATGAATGTTTAGGTGTGTTCTGGTACACCAAAGGTAGGGTCAGGATAAACGGTCATGGAAAGAGGCAAGGTAAGGTCATTAGGTTAATCAACATAGGTAACAGTGTCACAAGGTATAGCGAACACATGAGGTCAAAGGTCACTAGCAATGTTCCAGGTCCAAGAATCTAGGTCACGACACGCGTAAGGCCGAGGTATGGGTAAAATAACGAGTCCCTAAATGAGGATGAGGTTAGGTAGTAAATGATGAGGTCATGAGGGTAAGGTGAATGGTCAGGGTGAATGTTGGGTGAGGAAAAAAGAGTGATGGGCAGGGTAATAGGGTGAAATTGGGGGCAATGTGGAAGAGAGGTAACCGATGCAGATGCCGGTCAGGAACCGACCACGGTAAAGTAGGGCACGGGACTGATGTTGGTGAAGGTAAAACTGACATCGATTAGGTTGAGGATGTTATAAAAATGAAAAATCCACATTTTTACAAATCATTTATCTTCTTGTGAATTGGGAAAATGACACAAGAGAGAGAGAAAGGGGAAAGTGTCTAGATGGAAGAGAGTTGAGTTGGCGAGCCGAACGGTGGGTGATTAGTAGTTGAGAGGTGGGTCCATGGGATTAGATTGTGTGATTTGATTGGTTGGAGGTGTGGTTAGCGGTTGGTGATGGCGAGGCGGAGAGGGATTAGACGGACCACCGGTGCAATGGCTGACGTACCACCATGGCGGCGACAACATGATGAGGTAAGAGATCAAACCCATGTTGTGTTTTTTAGATAGATTAGGTGATAAGTCGGGGTTTGACAAATTGGGTTTTTTGTTTTGGGTTGGGGAGGAAAATGAAATTGGAAATGTGTTAGGGTGAATTGGGTAGAATAGGAGTGGGGAGAGAGGTAAGTGGGTGAATAGGGGTAGGATGGAGTTAAGGAAAGTGTAGATGAGAATGGGTGGGGAAAAGAGACAGGAGAGGGAGGTTTTTGAGAGGGGAGGGTTTGGGGTTGCGGCTTTTCACCGTGATGGTGACCAATGTCGATGCAGGCTAGCCGGTGTTGGTAGGGTCAAACCAATATCGGTCACAAAATAGGTGGCCCAGTGTCGGTTTAGGGGTGACCAGGGGTTGGTTAGAGATGGCAGGCACCGGTCAAGTTTTGGAGAAAAGGGGTCAAAAGGGTCTTAGGTCGAGTGGGTGAGATAGGGAAGGGTAGAATAGGGTGTGTTGGTGAAAAATCTAATGTAGGGGGTAAAATGGGTATGGGGAAATGATAGTGGTTAAGGGTGAGGGGGCGAGATAGAGAAAATGTGATAGGAAGGTAGGTTGGGAAGATAGAAAGAGGTGAGATAGTGGGTATAGGTGAGGTGTCATGGGTGAGTATGGGTATGATGAAGGTAGATTAATTTGATGTTTGTATTGGATGTAGGGGAGAGATCAGCTGTGGATGAGAAACAAGGTGCGACCCTTGCTCTTGAGAGTGTGAGGAGTGGGCGACAACCGAGGAGTGGTAGTATATGGAGGAGGTGGGCACGAGTGCGGTCCACGCTATTGGCATGCGGTGCAGAAGTTGAGTCGATGGTCGCTCTCTTTGATAGATGGGATTCAACGAACAACACGTTCCACCTACCAAGCGGGTGAGATGACAATCACCACGGAGGACGTGTTTAGGATCCCGTGGCTACCGATAATGGGGATGCGAGTGTACTCAATCTCCTTTGAGGCCTCGAGAGGAGTTGATGCTTGATAGTGCTCGAGAGAGGGACCGGCGAGACATGAATTTCCATAATGCCGATCCCGAGTTACGAAAGGATTTACGGCTAAATCGCAGAGGAGCGAGACTCGTTGTTTTATTGATGGAGGCACCTTTGTGTTGTTTCACTTTGCCCGAGATGCGAGAGGGGAGGAGATTTTCACGCTCATTGATGGGGATACTACATGACATGATGATGGATCAGACTCACTTTTCCTGGGCATCAACATTCCTAGTGCATTTATACAAAGAGTTGTGGGCATATGGGTGTTTGCACAGTTCAACCTATGTTGCACATTTTTACTACACTATTGGGCCTATGAGCACATAGTTTGTGTGCGGCTAGTAGGGATGCCCTGAGCAGATGCATTTCCATCGAGATTGGTGTGGGTGGGGTACAAGTGATGGGTACCTGTGATTAGAGAGCGGCGATCAGACAAGGCTACACATGATGTAGCCTATTACAGGCATTTATTGGAGGGGTTATCCAGAGTGGACATCATATGGAGACCATATGTGGGTTATCCCTCATTCAGACAGATGCATGATGAGTTAGATGGTCTTAATTGTTGAGATGGATAGTTGGGTGTTGTGTCGGGAGCACGAGATGATCCCAATGGACGAGGGTTAGACAACGAGTTTGGACTTCCACAAGACATACTTCCACCCTTCTTGCAAGACAGGAGAGATGATGTGGAGAGGCCATTGCCTCTACCACAGCCGACAGTGCCCACAGGGTAGGAGGAGTAGGTGGTAGACCAGCGGATTGATGATGCCTGGGTTACAGATAGATCTAGACAGTGGTGGGTGACTCATTTATGAGCAGTACCACCCAAGCCGAGGTATTTGGATTTAGCCACCATCACAGTGTAGAGGGACACCCTACAGGGGTAGGTGGTGACCCTGATTACCCAGTTGGGTATGGTGTAGGGACAGCTTGCCAACTCAGAGGTGGAGGTGGCCGAGTTACATGTATAGGTGGCCAGTCTTCAGGCCCAGATGGCCTAGGGTGGGGATGGAGATGGAGATGGGGATGATGGTCGGGTGGCTTCCCTATAGGCACAGAGTAGCGGGAGAGGTTACTGAGGCGAGTTAGCCTGACACGAGGCATAGATGGGGCTTTGAGCCCAGATATCTGGTGATAGGACTACCACGAGCACTTGAGACAGTGGTCCTAGTTCACGGGGAAGGGGTTGGACAGGGTCCCACGGGGCGAGTGCACGTGGTCAAAGACCGATGGGACCACCACGATACAGTGCCCATATCTAGGTTGCAAGAGGTGAGAGAGGAGGCAAGGTACTATTAGGACCAGGTGATGGCCGCAGGGATAGATTGTTTATCATATGCCAAGTACTGAGGCACAGTAGGCCTCTAGCGAGAGGACCAAATCATGCACTCATAGCGTGGAGAGCATAGGGGGTCATCGAGCCCCAAGACATGGTCGAGTGAGGCCGCCGGTTCCTAAAGGCGATTCGATTGATGCACAACAGTAGGGACCCAACCACAACCTATGATGGGTAGGGAGATGTTAGCAGTCGCAGAGATAGGGGCAAGGAGGTAGTAGAAAGTACAAGTGATACTGAGATATGGAGGATGTCCGCCGAGATTATACGATATATGGCTCCCGATTTTGACACAATTTTGATTTTTTGATATATACCAACTGCGTGCAAGAGTTGTGAGGATGTATGAGTTTTGTATTATTTATTGTTGTATTGTATATAACTGGCCTCAATGCCGATGACATTTTGTATTGAGTATCGACCTACGTGTCGACGATCTTGAGAGATGTACATGATTGGATATCCGTGTATATTATATAGGGACACACATATTTTTTATATGATGAGATGGATGAGATTCTGATGATTTTGGGTGTTTTATGAGAATTTTAATTTTTGTCGTGATATGAATGGAAACTAGGTGAGTGAGGCATGATGGAGTCAGGTTGGTTTAGGCATGGATCGAGTCAGGTTGGTTTAGGCATGGATTGAGTCAGGTCATAGGCATGGATCGAGTCAAGTCTTAGGCATGGATCGAGTTAGGTCTTAGGCATGGATCGAGTCAGGTAATAGGCATGGTGAGTTAGGTCTTAGGCATGGATCGAGTCGAGTAATAGGCATAGTTGAGTCGGAGTCTTAGGCATGGATCGAGTCAGGTAATAGGCATGGTTGAGTTAGGTTTGTGGTCTAGGCATGGTTGAATTAAATAATGTGCATGGTTGAGTTAGGTCATAGATATGGTTGAGTTTAAATTGGTTGAAGTTGTGATTCATTAATTTGTGTAATGAATGATGAGATGGGTCATGTTTAAGATGATTTATAATACATGCATGATGATGGTAGAGGAATGGTAGTCATAATAAATGTATCTTGTGATGATGATAAAAATGTTAAGCAACTTGTTGTCTGTTTAGTTTAATTTCCAATTTTTGAAATAAAAAGGAAACTAAGTGGGATAGAATGTAATTTAGGAAGATGAAAGATGAATTGGTTAGGGTAGAGAGTTTCCGAGCTAACCTCTAAGGGCCCCATGCACTCAAAGTGTTGCCTACATAGTCCCGATGAAAAGGGACCTCAGGCCGATGTAGTTCTCTCATAAGCTAGGGAAGAATATGAGGTATGAAAATGAGTTGGTAAGTTTTAGGCATGATTTGGGTTTAGGTCTCATTAGGTGTGGGTGAGTTATGGGTAGCTTGGTATAGGTAATTTTAGTGTGGTAGAAGAAGAAGATTATCCCAAAGGTAAGCGTCGAGGACCAAGTCTGTATAAGGTAATCAATATGTAATAATAAAGAAGGTTAAAAGATAAGAGGGGGCAAGAAATCCACGATTAGTTAGGATCATCCGAGTAGGTCATGCCTTGGAGGAGGTGATGAATGTGATACCCTAAAGATTGCATGATTGATTGATCTAAGGGTGAAAAGTAGTCACATGATCACCAAATGGCACGATTTCCAAGAGGTCCCTTGAGGCGGTAGGAAATTAGAGTGTGAATGGTGAGAGGGTGAAAGGTGGTTAATTTCGATATGGTATGAGGTAGCATGCTATTTGGACAAGAGATCCAAGGTCACAATGGGAAAGTCCATGACTAAAAGGCTTTCTGTGTTGACTAATATTTGGCGTAGGTCGATCGATTCGGGGAAGTCTATATGGGATGAGGAAATCAACTCCTTGAGGTTTTCGTGAAGCTGATCGATGCGGGAAGCTTCAAATTCTCTCAATTTTTTTTGAGAACTTTACATAGTTGTCCTTCGAGGAGCAGTCTATTTATAGTAGTGATTTTCAAGAGGAAGATGTCCTTTTGAGGGAGTCATATTTTTATTAGAAGTTTGACTCAAGGAGTTGGATCCCATGTGAGGGCTTTTGAAGTCATGGACAAGACCAAGGTGAAGAACATGATTCTTCTTTAGAAAGTAGGGCAAAATGACCATGAGATCTCATCTAAAGGTAGATGAAAAGTATCCATGAGAATCATGCTATGTGCGATGCCATGGTACACATATTCAAGAAAATATAACAAGTGACGGATATGCACATGATTATTTTTAATTATTGGTGAGATGTAAGAAGTGGATAGGACTCAAGGGACGAGCATGAAAAGAGGCAAAAAGGTGAGGTAGGACTAAAAGTCAACAAAGTAGAATGGTCGAAGATGCAAGGCATTAAGGGGCTCGAGTTTGGGTTTACCATCGAGTGAAGATAAACGATAAGCACCTGATCTGTAAGTATGGGTCACGATGTATGGTCCAAGCCAATTAGGAGTAAATTTCCCTGTTTACTTTTTTCTGCTTTGGTTACATGTTGATTTTCTTTCAGGAGAAGGTCATGAATTGGAAGGTTCATTCATGGACCCATTTGTCATAGGCACGTTTGATACATTTTTTGTAAACTTGAAGGTGGTCAAGAGCGTTAAGACGATGTTTGTCTAATAACTCAAGTTGTTCTAAATGGTCTTGACGAAATTCATCATCATTAAGCATGTCACGGAGAGAAATGTGGAGTGAGGGAATCTAGAATTTGAGAGGTAGAACAACCTCTGTACCGTAGACTAGAGAAAATGGTGTGGCTGCAGTGGAAGTATGGATACTAGTGCGGTATGCCCATAGGCGAAAAGGAATGTGTGTATGCAGTCTTTCCCAAAGTATCGTTAATCACTTTCATGAGAATTTTATTTAAGGTTTTATTATTGGATTCGGCTTGGCCATTGGTCTATGGGTAATAAGGTGACGAGAAACTTAGCTGAATGTCGAAGCCGTTTGCAAAGTTTTCATAATGTTTTATTTTTAAATTGTTTTCCGTTATCAGCGATGAGGTGATGTGGGATACCAAAGTGACAAATGATGTGATGATTGATGAATTCACATATTTTTTCAGATTTCATGAAATGAGAGGTATGGCCTCAACCCATTTTGTGTAGTATTGATGGCAGTGATGATCCATTGATGGCGTTGGGAAGAATGGGGTTGATCTCTCGACAAGATCCGAACCCCATTGAGAGAAGGGACAAAGGTCACGAGGTGACCTATAAGGCATGACTAGGTATATGATGAAGGTTGGCATGTTGTTGGAATTTTACAAAATGTTTGACGTATTCAACAATCATGATTAAGGGTCACCAATAATAGCCTAGGTGAAGATTACACTTAGCATCAGTAAGGCCACTGAAGTGACCTCCACATATGCCATCATGAAATTCCTTAATGGTATAAGTAATTTCAAAACTCGTGAGGCATCGTAAGAGAATACCATCAAAGCCGCACTTATAGAGGAGGCCCCCATGATGACGTACCAAGAGACCTTTTTAAGGAAGGCGCATTGTCCATTACGGGTGAAATCAGGAGGTAAGATGGAGAGAGAAATATAGTCGAGTATTGTTTATACCAAAGGTCGCTCGGAGTGCTGGGGGCAACGATTCTGATGGAGTAAATGTCGTGAGGTAAATACGAGGGTGATTGGAGTTATTATATGGTGACAAAGATTTTAGAATCGGCAGGTGAAGTGGGTATTTGAGAAGCCAAGCAGGCCATGGTATCTACAAATTTGTTGGTTAAACAAGGGATGGTTTGAAGGGTGTAACGATCGAAGGTGGTCAAAAGTATGTCTACATGATGTTTATACTTTTAAAGTATCTCATTACGACATTGGTATATACCATTGACTTGGTTTATAACCAATTGAGAATCACCAAAGATGTTGATTGATTTGACATCTAGGGCATAGGTGGCTTGGAGACCTAATACGAGTGCTTCGTATTTAGCAATATTGTTTGTACAATAAAAATCGAGTTTGAAAGACAAAGGCATGGGTTCACCATCAAGTGGAATGAGGATAACACCAGCCCCACCCCCACGCTAACACTTGGAACCATCAAAGAAGAGTGTCATTTGGTAAGTGGGTTCGTCCAAGGAAAGGGTAGCAATTGACTCATCTGGAAAGTCAAAATTAGAGGGTTGATCCCTAGAAATAGGTGCTTGACCAATTGGTCGGTGATGGCTTGGCCTTTGATGGAATTTTTATGAATGAATTCAAGGTCGAGGTCGCTAAAAGCATAAGCCAACGTGCGGCATGTTTATTTTGGTAAGGTTTAGCATACATGAAGTGTAAGGGTCGGTATTGGTTACAACATAGGTTTTGTGGTTAAGCAAGTAATGGCGGAGTTTTGTGGCAACAAAAACTAAAGCTAATAAATTTTTTTTGGCATGGGTATATCGGGTTTCGTAGTCTAAAAGAGTACGGCTTATGTAATAAACCACACCTGCTCCCGTGTGTTGTTCATCGCGATGAGTGAGCATGGCCCCAAGGAGTGATCGGTAGAGAGATGTATAGGTAGAAGGGTTGATCATCTTTAGGTGGAATGAGTACGAGGTAGTTGGAGAAGATATTATTTTAAGGCCTTAAAAGATTTATGGCTACCATCATCCCATTTAAAGGAGACATCCATCTTAAGCAGATGATGAAATGGTTGACATCGATCAGACAATTGTGAAATGAAGCGGTGGATAGACTGCAACTTACCTTGCAGGCTACGGAGTTGTCTAAGGTTAGTGGGTGGAGGCATTTCTAGAATGGTCTTGAATTTAATAGGGTTAACTTCTATACCATGTAGGGAAATGATAAATCCCAGGAGATTTTCTGAGAGAACCGCAAAGACACACTTCTTGGGCTGAAGGCAAACGCAATATTTAATGAGGTGGTCAAAAATGGTTTTGAGGACGGTGAGGTGCTCGGAGTGGAGTTTATATTTGGCTAGAGATCGTCCACATAATATTCCAATATACGATGCATAATGTCATGGAAGATATAAGTTATAGCTCACCGATATGTGGCACTAGCATTTTTAAGGCCAAATGGCATGACTCGGTAGCAGAAGGTCCCCAAGGAGTGATGAATGTGGTTTTGTGTTGATCCTCTAGGGCAAGCAAGATTTGGTTATAACCTGAGAAGCCATCCATGAGTGATAGCATCTCGTGACCAGCAGTAAGGTCAACCAGCTGGTCAATACTAGGTAGAGGAAAGTCATCTTTTAGGCAAGCTAGATTGAGGTCATAGAAATCTGTGCAAATGCAGAGTCCCCCTGTCACCTTAGTGATAGGGACAATGTTAGAAATCCAACGAGGATAATCAATGGGTAAGATGAAGGAAATGGAAAGAAGGTGTTGAAGTTCTTCTTTGATGAGAAGGGTAATGTGAGGGTGTATTTTCACTCAGCTTTTTTTTTTACTGAGTTTGGAATTAGGAGCGGTTACGATATTGTGGACCACTATGGTGGGGTCAATACCGGGCATGTCTGCATAAGACCAAGTGAAAGCGTGGTTATGATCTTTGAGAAAAGAAGTGATGGCTTCTATTCAACAACATCTAAAGATTGAACAATCTTTAGGATGTGCGGGGTAAATCCCGAGTATGAATGTTGATCTCGATAGTCGATTTATTCAACATGGTTTGTGTCTCAGAGGGTAATGACCAATGAATATATGAGTCTTCTGCACCAAAGTAGGTGAGTATAGATTCATCATCCTAACATTGAACGATGTTAATTGAAGGTGTATCATCATCGTTCTTTTCAGGATATAGGAAGGAAGAGAGGAAGGAGCCTCGCCCTCGCGTTGATAAGTCAGAGGCCCCAAGGAAATGGTGTTTATGAAAAAAAAAGTTAGGAGGGATGGATTCTGGATCCATCAAATCCATCGGCGAAGGTGGTGATGAAGGCAGAGAAGGTGAAGAGGGTGGAGAAGGGTTGACGTCCTCAATGAGTTCAATGCGGGCTTGCTTGGTAGGTGGTTTAGCAAAGCCGATACCACTATGATCGTTATGTTTACGGGTAATACATGGAATAACAGTATGGTGGCCTTGCTCATAAAATCCAAAACCAAAACCTTTCCACGCACATCGGTGCAGGAAGGTGTGAGCGAAACAATGATTGGTGAGAGATTGGAAGTCATCGAGAAAATGGGCGAGGTTTGTGCGGTGGTTGGTTCAGTGTGTAAGTGGTAGTATCAATTCCCCATAGGTAATCTTGGTAAAAAGGTGAGGAGGACCATAAAGGAGGTGTTCTCCTGTGGTGATCATAGCGAGGATGTTGGTGAAGACTTCCATACTCTTGTGGAGTACGGAATGTGTTGACACTATATAGGCGATACTCCCCGAGTAATGAGGTGTTGAAAATGCCTTCCAAGGGATTGGTGGTTGGTATGTGGGTAGCTGGAATAGAGGACGTGTCGAGGTCAATGCAGAGGTGGAGCTAATGGATTGGGAGGTTGATGGGTCATCCATGGCAGTCGTGGTAGCTTGTAGGAATGGAGGAGGTATGTGTGGTTGAGGTAGCAAGAATCAGATCTTGGTGAGTGGAGGTATAGGTGAAGTGGTAAAATCGTGGGGTAGATGCCTTAGTGGGTATAAGCACGTCATTGGGTCGATAAGGCATGTTGCATGTTTTAAAAGGTGAAGGGTCAACTAGAATAGTATAGGTGTGTCCATATTCAAAATTTACATAGCGATGCAAAGTGGAAGGAACACAACCCATGACATGAATCCAAGGTCCGTCAAGCAACAGGTTATATTGAAATTCCCCTTCAAGACGTAGAATAACTCGGAACAGTGCATGGGCCCACACAAATGTGGAGGACGATGGTGCCTAGTGTAGAGATGATAGCATCATTGAATGAACACAACATGATAGGATGTTTATGCATGTAATTGTCAAGTATGCGCATTTAAACGAATGCATGGGATGAAATGATGTTAATGCTAGCACCCCCATCGATCATTACACGTCGTACATGTATATCATCAATGTGGACAGAGATGAAGAGAGATGGGTCTGGGTCATCATTTTGGTGTGGTGCGATCTCTTCCTCTGAGAAGCTAAGGGAGGCTACTTGGTGAGTAGGGTGAGGTGTGGATAAAGGTGGTAATTTGGTGAGAGAGGATACATGATGGGATGTGATAATGGAGGCTACGGAGTTTATGGTCATTGGGTAAAACCTCAATAGATTGCAGGACCTCCATGAGCACTTGACGATGGGATTATGAGGTTTAGATGAGGTCATATAAGGACATTTTGAGGGGGGATTGGTGTAGTTGTTTGAGCATTGTGCGATGTGTGACCACATTAGAAATAAGATATGTAAATGTGGATAGTAATTTTAGGTGTGGAGTGCAGATGGTATGTTGGGTATAGGATTGGTTGGCGAGTCAAATGCCTTTTCCTTGCCTTTGTCTCTCTACGAGCATGGGTAATGCGTGGATCATGTTGATCGAGGGGAGTTGGAAAATGGAGAAGGTATAGGATGAGTGGTATAATGACATGACGGGAAAAAACCTAGCGGGGAGAAAAGCCTTGTGAAATGAGCTAGGTGTAATGACATTTAGGTGATGGTGTGGCAAGTTCTCTAATGTGAACCATCTTAATTTCAAATCTTGGGGGTGACTCTAAGAGTTGTGGGGGTAGAGGTTTTGGTTATTGAGTAGCAAGTGAGGGAAGGAATGTAGGAATGGGTGTTGATGAAATGGGGTCCTCATCAAGAAGGTCACCATCGTCAAAGTTTACTTTAGGAGGACATAACTGGATAAGGATGGTTTTCAAAGCTTTGTAGTTCTCCACATTGTGCCTTGGCACACGATGGTAGGCGCAAATTTTAGTGTCATCAAACCCTCTTGGCTTGGGTTTGAGGGGGTCATAAGGTCGCGAAAGCAGTGGTAATGTGATGACAGAAGTCTCAAGGAGGTTGGTTAATATTTTGGCATAGGACCTTGCTAATGGGTCACAATGGGAAGTGAAAGTGGGTTTGGGTGTAGGCGCGGCCGATTGTTGAGAACAGTCTTTGCAGGAGGAGTGGGTCAAGCTATGGTCTTATGTGTTAGAGTGGACTTGGGTGTTGGTCATGTTTTCATTGGTAGGGGTATGGTAGATGAACTAGTAGGAGGGTGTATGGTTGTTTTGACTACCTTAATGGAGGGTAGCAAATTTTTGTCTTTGGGCTGCACCTTCTTGGATAAAGGTGATATGAGTGTATGAGATCTAGAGGGAAAAGTGGAAGGGGGAAGAGGGTGAGTTACCCACGGGGATAACGGAGGTGTTGTTAAGGTGGATGACATGGCTCAAGTGCAGGGGGTGTGAGAGAGAGACTGAAGTGTAGTGGGTAGTGAAGAATTTGCTGAGGGTATTAGAGGTATGGGTGGTAAAGATGCTATAGGTACGGGTGTAAGTCATGTCGCACACAGGTAAGTTAGAGGTTCACGAGGAATGAATGGGTTGTTGTGTTTTTGGTTTATTGATGGGTGGAGGTTTCTTAACCACGCTGGAAGGTTGAGGTCCTAAGACAGATGGAATGGGTGAAAGTGATGAAGGTATGATTGGTGTAGCCGAGGTGTGAGTTCTATGGGTTTGGTTCTTCTATTTGGGTGCCAGAGTAGGTTGGGTGTTGACTGTGGAGGATGTAGCTAAATCTAGTTTGATAGGTGGATGAGTAAGGTTGGTGGTTGGGGTGACCCCTAAGGTAGTAATAGGTTTAGTCGAGGAAGATGATGTAGGTGCAGGTTTGGATTTAGATGTATGTTGGGTTATGGGTGAGGGTGTATCTTTGAGCTGTGATGGGTGTCATGGAAGAAGTTGTGATAGAGGTGGTTGTGCACTGGTTTGATTGGTCGAAATATTTTTGGGTAGATAGTGGAAGTGTCAGCAAGTGACATCTGCATTTGTGTTGATCTGAGGAAGAGAAAGACGCCCCCAAAGTAAGGCTCTATCCACATAATCTAAGTGATTAGATAAGTGTGAGAATGAAACGTTTGTAGGCGAGGTTGATGAGGACCTAATGGCAATTCATGTAAAATGTGTCTTAGAGACGGGGAATTTGCTAGTTTCCATGGGTAAGAGAGCCGAAAGTAGGTCTGCGAGAATCTTGGGTAGCTGATGGAGAATGATCACCTAGATGCAAATGTATCTCTATTGGATCCTTGATAGATGGAGGAGAAAATGGGCACTCCTCTATAGGTGGAGGAGATGATGAGTGCTCCTCTGTGGGTGGAGGAGATAAACAAGTATCCTCCATGGACTGAAGAAGTATTGTGGGTGACGGTTCCCTAGGTGGAGAAGCCAAAGGTGAAACAACCTCGATATTAGTGGAAGGCTCCTCCACGGGTAAGGAAGGAGGTGAAAGGTGTTCCTCTGTGTGTGGAGGAATAGGTGAGGTGGTTTCAAAGTAGAAGGAGGACTTTGGGCTATAATTTTCTCTATGAAAGGAATATGTGATAATTGGGAAGTAACGGTGCATCTCTTGAAAATAGCATGGACCTCACAGGTATGGCTATCATGAGTTGAGGTTTCTCCGGTTTGATCAAACGAAGGGGCATGATTGGGAAAGGGTTTCTTGAAGATGTGTAGGTTTTGATTGGTAGGTGCATTAGGATTATCCATAGTTAACTCGCCTTTCTCGAGCATTTCTTGGACAATGTTTTTGAAAGTGATGCAATTGTCGTCACTATGACCCTTTACTCGATGATAGTTACAGAAGTCATGTTCTTTATACCATGCGGGTGTGGGGCGAGAAGGGTCAAAACTAGTGTGTGGTTTTATAGGAGGAAGGGTGATGGCCCTAGCTTTGATGAGCTTTTCTAAGATAGAAGAATAAGGTTCCCAATTGGGGTATATTTCCGTTGTTCCCGTCTGAATTGAAAAGTATGAATGGGTGAGAGATTAGATGAGGGGCTAGCCTGATTTGACAGATGAGCTGGGCCAGCTTTAAGTACCACTACGTTAGCGGTCCCCTTGGCCTTTGAATAATTGTTCTATGGTTTGGAAGAAGAAGAGGTATCATTCGACTTGAATGCAAGTTCTTATTGCGTAATTGGATTTTCTTTTCTTCGATGGCCCGAATATCTAGCTTTCGTGTCATGGTGAATGCTTTATCGAAGGTTCAAAAAGTTTGGACCCGCAGGGTCGGTGAGATATATCTAGCACAAGCCCGTGTGAGGAGCTCGATGAGTTCGGTTTGCAGTAGTTGGAATGTGAGTTGATTGATCAGGCTACGCCAGCGAGCAAAAAAATTTGTGATAGATTCGTTATCGTACTGACGCATGGAGTATAGGTCAGTCATGGTAACCTTCTTAACAATGTTAATGGAGAAGTGATCTAAGAAGGCTTGGGATACCTGATTAAATGAAAATATAGAGTGTCTAGGTAACCCACTATACCAATCTAACATGGGTCCAGTCAGAGACATGGGAAAGGTCCTCAAGAGAAAAGCATCATCATGGGTGATTAGGTAGCACCCATGTTTGAAAGACCACAAATGTTATTACGGGTCTTCCTTGCTATTGAAATGGTTGAATTTAGGCATCTCCCAATGCATGGGATATGGATGGATAGGGATGGATGGGTGTATAGGCTCGTTACAAATCTCATCGTAGGTGAGAGTGTTGTGGGAGCGTAAACCGATGCCTCAATATCGCATCTTGTCCATCATTAACTTGATTAGGTCGTTGGTAGGTTGTGATGGATGGGTGCCTCCTGTAGTGTAAGAGGGTGGGTGTTGGGCATGTAACAAGGGTGGCATTCCAGTATATGGTGCTGCCGTGTAGGTAGATTGAGAAGAAGGCAGTGAAATAGGGGGTACATACCTAGAGTGAATAATCAGATGAAATAAGAGGCTTGATAGTATGTATATGAAGGTGGAAGGGTTATGGTGACCCTAGTGGCAATGGGGGCTAAAGATTGTGGAATAGAAAGGAAAACATTTTGAAAAGGGGTAGCGGTCACCAACACCGTGGGTGGTAGTGTAGCTATGGGTATATACAAGACAATAAGGGTAGATGAGGCTATGTTCTGGGTGGTTGGCGAAGGTATAGTGGATATGGTGGGTACAATGGATGTAACAGACATGATATTCATAATGGGTATAGGGCCTAGCTGCGAAATGACCTGGGGTAAGGTAGATGCGAGCAACGTGGGGTTAACGAGGGGCTGGAGTAGAAGTAGGAGCGTGAAAGAGGGTTTGAAAACCCACAAGCGAGGATCATGAGGGATGACATGCACATCAACGAACATGCGAACGGTAGCGTGAAGAGATCTCGGGAGGAGTGAGCATCAACCGAATGTGCATGCAAAGATTCGACAAATGGGAAAAACCTGGTTAAGCCATAAAACTCTCCTCTATCTCATAGATCAAAAGACATGTACATATAGGAGGTGTTGAGTAACCCCTAGTGCTGCAATCATGACAACTCAAGTAGAGAGGGGGAGTTACATTCCCAGAATAGAAGTGTAACTCCCAATGACGCATATGATGCACTGACGCGTAAGGGAATCTCATAATGACCCCTAAATGACACGTGGACCTACGATCTCACCTAAGTGAGATGACTCACCTAATGATGTGGAAAATAACACACACCAACACCCCCTTCATCGTAACTTAGGATGAGGTGGCAAGTCAAAAACGAGAAATGGGTCCCGGCACAAAGCCTGATGAGGTACCCATGTACAAGAAGAAGATCCCAAGCAGTGAAGGAAAACCCAGTGGGAAAAACATCCACCATAAGAGAACAAAACACTCTCTAATCTAAGAAAGATGCCAAATATGGGTCCCGGCCATAGACGAGCCTGAAAGGGTACCCATGTACAAAGAGGCAATCTCTCGAAAAGAAGACGAAGAGAGAAGAAGGAGACGAGAGGAATGCAGAAGATGCCATGGATGGATCTGAACTCTGCAGTTGTAGGAGGTCTCCTGAAGAATTTCGATGGTGAGATCCTCTGCCTCTAGACTAAAGAAGAGCCACCTACACCGAACTATGTGCCTGCCCTTAGGAAGGACAAAAATGATGTGCTGGAAGTCTGCCCTCTCCACAAAGGAAACTGAAGGCAGCAACACGAAGAACTTTGAGTCTGGTGCACAGAAGTGTGACATAGGTCTAACGAGTGAGTGCCAAGGAACCGAAAGTAATGCCCATGTGCGTAGAAATGTCAG
Organism: Taxus wallichiana var. yunnanensis; assembly: GCA_018340775.1. Taxonomy (NCBI): domain Eukaryota; kingdom Viridiplantae; phylum Streptophyta; class Pinopsida; order Cupressales; family Taxaceae; genus Taxus; species Taxus wallichiana. Next base: position 6,772,373 of record JADAXU010000131.1, read on the forward strand.
AGTGAAAAAGAGGAACACCCACATAAAGGATGTCCAAGTGATGTGAAGGGAACAAAACATCCTCCACAACATAAAAGGGATCCACAGTTGAGGGTGGATCAATGAAGGTCTCTGGAAATGTGGAAGTGACTTGATTCCCAGAAGGGGCACTCCCAAAAACAGAGATAATGAACTCCTCTAAAACACCTGTAGATGGATGACAAACCTGTAGTGCATCACAAGTAGACTGTGTGAAAAGACGACTAAGGTCAAGCAAATACTCGTCCCAATGAGGGGGCTCAACAAACAGAAGAGTGATGTCAGATAGGTATGAGTCATCCAATGAAGGTAAAGGAGTGAAAGGGGCCTCGCACACTGAAGGTGGAAAGGAGGCTGGTGTAATGACGATGTGAGACTGAGTATGAGACTACTTGATATCTGATGAGATGTGGGGGGTGACAAAAATGTCTAGAATAGTGAGAGAAAGAGGAGAAGAGTCCTCTGTAGTAATCTCGACACGAGAACAGTGTTGCGAAAGTAGAATCAAGTTAGTCTATGTCAGCAGAACTGTCATCACATGAAGAAGAGGAGACAACTAAATCAGCAGCAAAGCAACAAATGGGCGGTATGTGAAGGGTCTCCATAGAAGAGGACCGAAGAATGCTCCGGACACGGTGAGGTGGATATGAGTCGCCATGTGAAACCGAGAGAGATCTAGAGACATGCATCATCATGTGACCAAAGAAATGGTCACAAGTGTCAAGGAAGTCCTCTAGATGACGATGATCGGCGGGTGCGAGAGCTGCCCAAGCAAGAAGGGTAAAAGACCCTCATGGGCGAAGTAACGTTCCATGGAAGCATGCCAGGCTAAATAGGTCTCTCTCTTGATGAGAATTGGCGAGGCTGTAAAGTGATCCTATGATGCTCACATCTGGAAAGAGCACTCTCCATGATGAAAAATGCAAGATGTAACAAACGAAAGCAAGACGTCGGACTCAATCGATAATGTGTCTGCGTGTAAAAACCTAAGAGTACAAGCAACCCCCAAAATGCAAAGCACTTTATAAAAGTAGTGTGTTTACAAAACCTGACAATGCCATCATGTAATGTGTGAAAAATCATACAACTTTGACCAAGGAAGTGGTCGAAATGAAATGAGCAATGAGTCAAAAGTTATTACATTAAAATGATTCCATAGAATCGATGGAAAAATGCACTAGATGCTGCAAATGCATTTAAAAAGTACACGAGATGGGTGCAAAGGGTATCATGTGGGTACTCGTTGGAAATGGCACGGAATTTTAGTAGGGGTTTGTTTTGACTACGAGGGGGTTAGCCTCCTGCCAACCCCGGACCTCGCCCTCCGTCTTCGATGCTCGTAGGAGGGTATAATTAAACAAGCCAATACATCCCAAAATAATTAATTACATGCCATTAATGAAATGTTTTGTTTTTTAAATCACCCTAAAACATTAAAAAAGAAGGTGATCCCACATTTGAAGTGGTCAAGGCCACATAAGGAGATGCCACGTCCCACTTCTACTTGGTGTAACCGTTGTTTCTGGTGTCTTGACGAGAATGCACGAGTGGGAGGTGTTTGCCACATGCCCGAAGTCTTCGCAGAGTCTGGTGGCAGTGCAGTAAAGAAGACCCCAACCGCCATTTGAAAATGCTGCTAGGAGACCACTGTGGATGGAGCCACGTGTTGATGGGTGCCTAAACCGCTGGAGTGTTTAGCAGAGGGAAGCCACGTGCTGGAAACTCTGGTGGAGTCCTTAAGGAAAAGTGTAGGTTGAATGCACAGTTAGGCAAAGTTTGAATGGCTGGAGTTGGAGTGGCCGCATGAGCTCCCACAAAAAACTAGAGACGTCTGTACAAGTAGATACCATGTCTTGGCTATAACATTAGATATTTCAGTAATGTCTTTGTTGTAATGGTAGATACCATGAAATGGTTGAAAGTTCTGGGCCACGTGTGCAGGTGAAAGAAGGCTGAATCCACACGCAGATAGGGAACATGCACAAAGAACAAGGAGCACGGCAAGTCAATCACAACCCAGACTAGGCCTGAGCAGGAATATCCAACGGGAGGAGTGAACCAGGGAAGCCCAAATCCACGAGCATATAACGAACAAGAGGGCCAAGTTTGGCATGAACATAGGGTCCCAACGTATGCATGAGAGGTGAGTACAAATCTCCAACATAGATCATAAAACCACAAACCATGAGATAAATGAAGTAACGAGTGTCGAAGACAAGGGAAAACCCATGACAATGCAAAAACGAAGGGATGAGTAGGCGATCGAGCCAAAATCCGAGGTCGATGTTGAAGCAAGGAACAAAGTGGTGAAACGAGGATGAATTCAAAGGCCTGAAAATCCAATGCAAACACACCCATGCAATAGAAAAATCTGAGCTTGTAATGACCAATGCAAAGACGTTCAAACCACAAACCGAGCCAAACGACCAAACCATGCACGGGCAGCAAGCAGACAATGAGAGCCGAACCAATGTAGAGCTAGATCACAATGATAACCCACAGGTCCACGCCAAGCCAAAAACGAGCTCACGCAAATAGAAGCAATCAAAAACTCCCCAAAAACACCCACGAACAACCCGAACAGAGGTATAAAGCCTGAAATCAATGCAATAAACACACGAATGGAATATCCATTACGACACACGCAACGAAATTTAAATATCATGTTGGAAGGCCAGAAAACATGCACATAAACGCCGATGAGTGCACGGATCCACAAGATCCGCTCTGATACCATGAAAGAGGGTTTGAAAACCCACAAGCGAGGATCACGAGGGACGACATGCACATCAACGAGACGTGTGAATGGTAGCATGAAGAGATCTTGGGAGGAGCGAGCATCAACCGAATGTGCATGCAAAGATTTGACAAATGGGCAGAACCTGGTTAAGCCATAAAACTCTCCTCTATCTCATAGATCAAAAGACATGTACATATAGGAGGTGTTGAGTAACCCCCAGTGCTGCAATCATGACAACTCGAGTAGAGAGGGGGAGTTACATTCCCAGAATAGAAATTTAACTCGCAATGATGCATATGATGCACTGACGCATTGATGTGCCGACACACTGACACATAAGGGAATCTCATAATGACCCCTAAATGACACATGGACCTATGATCTCACCTAAGTGAGATGACTCACATAATGATGTGGAAAATAACACACACTAATAGAGCGAGTGTCGGGGGGATAGATACGGGCATGCCATATATCAACTGACCCCAAGCATCTCGAGTGGACAAGTGGGAAAGGTAAAACTACAAGGTGACAGGATTTTGGTCAAGGAGTCATGTGAACTCCTCGTCTCTTGTGGCGATAGTGATAGGTTGGATAGGATCCATGACGGGTGATAAAATAGAAGGTGGTGAAGGGATAGGTGGGAGTGGTTGACAACTGACATGGAATACGAGGGTGCTTGCTTGTCAATGCGTCAGTACCATGTGAACAGGTACTAACGTGGTAAGACTGCTTTTTGTAAATGACACAGAAATACAACATAGGTAGGATAAATAAGTGGTGGTAGGTGAAATGGGGTTAAAATGTCAACTGGAAAATGACACAGGCTAACTGATGTTGGTTAGGCCAAACCAATCTTGGTCACAGGTAACCAGACGGCAGTCTTTGTGGAAAGTGGATAGTTGGTCAAAAACAAGGTATAAGGCCCAATTCGCGGGTATGTAAGATGTTAATGGGGTTTACTAGTAAAGTGAATATGATGATAGTTATAGGGACTCTAAATAGTCAAAGAAGGTGAATATGTGTCCTTTTGGGTAGGTTAACCAAAAGAACAGTGAACCAAGCGTCGGTTAGGTAAAACCAATGACGATCCTTTGGATCGACACCACAAGTCCTTTGTGAAATTGAAAGCGATGATGAAGAAAAATGTGGTTGTGATTTTAAATCAATATGGAATTAAACCTAGAATCCTGAGAATGATGAGAATATGGTCCATGGACACTTAGATGAAGCCAGAATACACCAAATGTGATGAGGAGTATGCAAGGAGAAATAAGAAAAATTTAGAGCATGACCTCTCACCTCAAAATGCAAACCAAGTAGAAACACTAAGAAAAATACAATCCTAAGAGTGCTTTTTCTATTATGTTTGTTTAGCTTATGCTATTTAAGGACTGACTCATGAACTGTAGAATAGATTTTTTTGGTGAGGATGGCTTCCTACAAAGAAGGAGATCTACAAGGAGAGGTTTCAGGTATGTTATGGTGGGGGTGGGCCTCACTGTGAAGTATGATTCGACAGAGCAACGAGCTGGGTGCCCACTATGTTGTGATTGTGTGATCACCTACAGATTCTTCTAGGAAAGATGTTGTTTAAGAATGTGTATATTTTCAATTTTTGTGAGGTTTGGTAAGATTCAGAGAAAGAGAAAGAGAAAGAAGTGCTTTTCTATGATTCATTTACCAACCATCACCTGGTCATGACTTCAACAGTATAGGTTGCCTCTCAATTAATGTGAGGTAATGCGAGAAAAGCAAAATGAAATGAAGTTAATTTTAAACCCAAATCGAAATATGGAATTCAATGACACAATAAGAGGAATAGGAGAAAGTATGATCTTTCACTAATGCAATGCAAATGAAATAGAAGAAGAGTTATTTTTAAGCACCAAAACATGATTTCTTTGAGACAATAGAAAGAAGAGAAGATTCCAAGGGAGAAATTTTAATGTGAGAACCTTTTAGAAAGGAAACAAACATACAATTTTTCACCTAGAAATGAAAAAAATGCAAGGAACCCGAATGGGTCCCACCGGGTGTGCCAAAATGTTTCACCTGATTCTGGAGTGTTTATTAGAAAATGATGAAACAAATGAGGGTAATTGGCGTAGGAGGAATACCTGTTAAGATGTTGGTTGTAGGTTGTTACACGCATATGACTTTTGAATCCTGAGTTGATCGTGAGATATTCCTTTTGCTTGGAGGAACTACCTAAAATAGAATATAAGACCACCAAATAAAATTTAAACAATATATGTAGCAGATCGCCTAGCGTGTGCTAGATCCAGAAGCATGATACTTCCTGAGCATTTGTCAATCCACTATTTAAAACAACTTAATGCTGGTAATAAAGTAAATCCTACTGTAGTTAAAATGATTTAGGTATCTCATTTGTTTCTAATAAGTAAATTTATTCACAACAAGGCTAAGCTATGATTGAATATGAAGGTCAAGGTCACTGTCAGATACTGTTATTGGTCAAGGTCAGGTTTTGGATAGTTTAGGGTATTTGGTGGTGGTTTTAGGATCTCGAGGCGGGTTTCTAGTAAAAGACACAAAGACCAACGTCGGTTTAGGTTAACCGGCGCTTGATTATGGGTGATGGTGTCGGTATGGTTGGTACAGGAACTCAATAAAACTTGAGTGGGTGAGAGATCCAGGATTAGATGAAGGTGGAAGGGAAATGGTGAGATTCGTGTGGTTTCGAGGTATGCACATGGTGATAGAGATCTAGGTATGGGAAGTGTAAGGGTGTGGACAAAAGCATGATAAATTTTTTTGTGGAGATAAAATGGTGGGGAATGGAAATGGGAACATAAACTAACAACAAGTAAAAGGATCTCGTTAAAACGATAAGGAACTAATGCAGGTTAACAAACTTACTATTTGTATGAGCCTGAGGCCTAGTTGGTAATGGTGGGTGATCAAATGAACTTGGTGTAGTGCTGGCACTTCCTCGAATGCTCCGTGAAGGCAGGTGGCTATGTGATTGCTTTGGAGTCGCTATGGGTGTTCTAATGTCTTTGACGTACGAAAGTTGGTTCTACTTACATGCAGATCTGGTTTCATCACTTGTTCTTAGAAGATGTCTTCCTCTCTCATAAATGTGCCGACCTCAAAATAAGGTTGTTTTGGGAGTTAAATGGTAACCGACGATGGTTAGGCTTAATTTCCTAGGTTTACTAAACTAGGCATATCCCCTTGATTTTTTGGGATCTCGTTTCATTTACTCCATGAAATAGACTGGAAACTTCCTTCTAACATGTGGGAATGTGGTTAGAGGGAATGTAAGCATTGATTTTTAGGGTTTGGGTAGGTTTTAGTTAGTTATGGCAACTTACTAAGAATAGGTCTTAGGGTGAGGTGGCTAGATGAGGTGTCATGTGGGCGTATCTCAATTAGGATATTTAAATAATAAATATTGTGAGGATAATGAATTAATTTAATTAAATTAATATTATAGTTGGTTGAAGGGGGCCATGGTTAGGTGGATGTGTTCAAGGTATTTATTTCGATTTTGGTACCAAGGGGAGTGTGACAAAATATTGAGTAGTGTCTGATTATAATTTATTGTTGTGTTTTATGTGACGCCATGAAGGTAACATCCATGTTGTGAAAGTATATCTTGAGTCATGTAAGGTCTATTTATTCCTATAAGGCCTCTACCAATATTTCAAAGGTATACCGAGATCCGTGAAGGTTTGATGGTATCTTGTGGAAAATCCAAATCAATGAAAATCATTTGTATAGGTCCATTGGACCTTATTTTTGTAACATGTCATGATTTTATGATTCTTTATAAGTAGTGTGTAGCTAAGTTCTATAGTGATTTTGGGTGGATTGTACACGTATATAAACAAACCCCTATTCCTTCAAGTAAATAGTAGAGTTATATAGGAATTTCTACTTTATGTGTATGTGATTGTTGGATCTTTATGAGACATTGTAGATTCTCTAAATGAAAACTACCTAGATTTAATTATATGTAATATTTTGAGACTATTGAGGTTGTACCATTGGTGAGTAGTCTATGTATGAGTGTTTTGTTACTCTTTTAAATGAATAATATAGTTATTGTTTTCTATTATATATCTCATATTATTTTGTGCATGTTAACTCGGAGGGTTCGATAGTCTAAGGTTACTCTTAATCATGATCCATAACCACATCGATATCATTTTTATAAGAGAAAGGTTTTCTTTCCTTGTGATTGAGTCATGGAAGAAATTGGTAATTTTCCACATTTTTGAGTTTATAGAGAAATTCAATCTGGACATCTTCCAATAAGCAAAATTTTAAGTAAAAGGTGTGAGGTTTTGTAGTGAACAATGATAGTTTTCCACATTTGTGAGTGTAGGTATATAATTATTATAGACATATTATAGTGGGAAATTATTGGGTATAAGGTGTGAAGGTTTTGGAAATCGTATATTTCTTAATTTCTAAAAGTATTGATGGAAAAAATGGGAAGGAATAATAGCAATGTTGATTAGATTGAGATACAAGACTTGTGACTTGGTTGACTTGATGAGAAGTGTGAAATTGCATCTAGAGGCTACAAAGACCATGAAATTTTGAGGCATCATGGTATACGATGTTAGTGATGATGAAGTGGATCCCACATTACCAAGGCAATAATCCACACAAAAAAATCATAGGTTGAAGGGTCATGAGAAAGACACATATGCGTTATTAGAAGAATGGGGAATGAACCTAGGTTAGATACTCTAAGCCATTCTAGAAGTCTAGAGTTGGACGATCTCATTTTTTTATAGTGGAGATCGAGAAATATTTTGAGTATAAAAATATATAAGATTCTAAAATATTAAAGTTAACTTGAACCAAATTAAAGGGTAACACATCTCTTTAGTGAGAGCATGTGTAGACAAAGTGAGTGCATAGAGGACAACAATATATTAAGACATGGGAAATACGAATGGAATATATTTTAAAGGAAAATTCATTTTTGTGGATTACTAGCTCAATGTTTTTAGGAAGTTACAAGTTTTGCGATAAAGAAATATTAGTATGAAGGAACACACTCGAGGAATTTTATAGACTCACCATTTGGATGAGTCATGTCGAGGATGATGAAAGTAATATCTTTTGTTACATGAATGGATTACATCTCTCAATTTAACATTATTTTAATATTATCCAAGTGTGATTCATGGACCAATATTTTTTATATGCACTAAGGGTAGAGGATAAGTTATCGCAAAAACAAAAAAAGTAGTAGGAAGAGAGGGAATGTTTGCGAAGGATGTGGACAAGGTGGCGGAGAGGAATTTATGCATAATATGGCGAGGTTAACACTTTGTCATATAGTGATGGCATGTAAAGAGGAAGATGAAATTATTCTAAGGGAGAAGGATCCATTGGATATGGAGGAAAAAAATGGGTTTGGTGGCACATCTTATAAGTGTAGGGAGAAAGGGCATAGAGTTTTCAAGTTCCCACACACATAGAATAATGACAATGGAAAATATAGTAATGTGATTGTTCATACTACGAAGTAGAAAAAATAAACACATTAAAAAAATAGAAAAGACCCAGGATAAGATCACTACTAATGATAAAGCATATTTTTTGAAACTAACAAAATAGGAAGTTGTCCTAATATAGAGGGTGATTTTCTTCTTAGGGCCATATGCAAATAAAGAGACATGGTTTGTAATTTAATAGTGGATAGTACTAGCATTGACAACTTGATTTTTTTGTAGATGGTAGAAATTTTTGGGTTGAAGAGGATCGCATAGCCTAATATTTGCAATGTGTTATGTTTAAAAATTAGCATCAAATCCTAGTTATTAAACTATGTTTGGTTAAGTTGCAGCTAGGGATATATGAAGACAAGTTCATGTGTGATATAATTCCCATAGAATCTTTCTTTGTGTTACATGAGAGGTTGTGGATTTTTTTTTCCAGAAGGCACAATATGATGGTTAAAATAACACCTCCAAGATGGTGAATAATGGACATGGACACACTCTAAATGACATACAAGAGTGGAATGAAGAATAGGAACAAAGTTTGAAGATGTCTATGTTTATAGGAAGTGATTCTGAGTGAAGTAAAGATTAGTTATTCATGTGTTGCATTGATATTTAAATCCACACAAAGGAGAGCACATGTAAATTAGTAGAGAATATTGAATGACTTGTATGTACGAGGTGATATATGTATTGGAAGAATTTACAGAAATAGTATCAAATAACCTACCAAATGGATTACCACCTATAAGAGAAATAAGTCACCATATGGATCTAATTCCATGGTTAAGTTTGTTGAACAAGGAGGGACATTGGATGACATTTTTATGTAGGAGCATCACGGGAGATTTGAAAGAGCTGCATGAATTTTAAAGTTTTGGCTAAGATTTGGAGTACGTGTAAGAATTGTAAAGGTCACTAGGCGTGGTAAAATATTTTGCAGTAGTGTGTAAAATTTTATACATAATGGTAAAATCTTTAAGGAGAAAATAAAAATAGTACTTGGTGGAAATTGAAAAATGGGTACATGTAAATGTTCATAAAATGTTTTGACAAAGCAAGAACACGTAAATTTATGGTATGACGTAAAGAAATGGCACACAAGATTGTGCGAGAGAAAACCAAAGGTGTGTAGATCTTTCCATTGATTAGTGTGCCAAATTTGAAGTGAGACAAATTGCATAGGAGAACATAGAGGTATAAAATGACAAAGTGGTAGGTGAAGACCCAAACCACTAGCTAAGCAAGCAATGTGGAACCTTACAAAAAAATCTCAACTACCATTTAAAGGTAGTTGGATGCCATTAATGCACAAAGATTTCAAAATTTGAGTTTGAGCAGGATAAGGAGAGGATTCTAGAAGAAAATTTAAAATCTGAACAAGTGGGAATGAAGGTCTATAAATGACATGCCCAACACCTCATTTAGGGACTTGTTTTGGGGAGATTTTGGTGGCCATTAGGGGAGTTTTGGTGATATATAGAGCCTTTTTTAATCTATAACGGAAGAGAGAGAGAGAGAGAGAGAGAGAGAGAGAGAGAGAGAGAGAGAGAGAGAGAGAGAGAGAGAGAGAGAGAGAGAGAGAGAGAGAGAGAGAGAGAGAGAGAGAGAGAGAGAGAGAGAGAGAGAGAGAGAGAGAGAGAGAGAGAGAGAGAGAGAGAGAGAGAGAGAGAGAGAGAGAGAGAGAGAGAGAGAGAGAGAGAGAGAGAGAGAGAGAGAGAGAGAGAGAGAGAGAGAGAGAGAGAGAGAGAGAGAGAGAGAGAGAGAGAGAGAGAGAGAGAGAGAGAGAGAGAGAGAGAGAGAGAGAGAGAGAGAGAGAGAGAGAGAGAGAGAGAGAGAGAGAGAGAGAGAGAGAGAGAGAGAGAGAGAGAGAGAGAGAGAGAGAGAGAGAGAGAGAGAGAGAGAGAGAGAGAGAGAGAGAGAGAGAGAGAGAGAGAGAGAGAGAGAGAGAGAGAGAGAGAGAGAGAGAGAGAGAGAGAGAGAGAGAGAGAGAGAGAGAGAGAGAGAGAGAGAGAGAGAGAGAGAGAGAGAGAGAGAGAGAGAGAGAGAGAGAGAGAGAGAGAGAGAGAGAGAGAGAGAGAGAGAGAGAGCTTAGATTCCCTAAAACACCACCCTTATAGTTTAATAAGTTTTTATGAGCTTAGTAATTGACCTAATAGAAATAAATCAATTTTAGATGTTGTTAGGGCCTTGAAATTATATGAAATTTGTGTGTTGTTAGTGTATTTTCCATTGTGCTTATTTTATAAACGGTGTTAGATTTGTTCGACATATCGTGTTTTTTTCATGTGGTATCAAAACATGGATACACACCTTGGAGAGAGAAGAGAGAGAGAGAGAGAGAGAGAGAGAGAGAGAGAGAGAGAGAGAGTTGAGATTGTGAGGATTAATATAACATTGAGGATTAATATTGTGAGGTAACTAGTCAAAAGAGTAAAGATGGTATCAAGAAGATCTACCAATGGATGAGAAGTGAACATAGCCATTATGGGTGCACTAGAACAAAATATGATAGAACTAAGGGGTGTAAGGACTAGGCTTGAGGTTGTTAAATAAGATAGATGAAGAGGATATTATATACACCTAATGTTTTATGCTTTCTATTTTCATACATACTACTAACAATTTATCTTTTTAGGTTAGAGGTCACTAATGTATCTATCTCTAGAATGGGTTCCTTAAGGGATTGTTCTAGGATAGGGGTATGGTTATTCATGTAACCATTGGGTTAGGGATGATACATGGAGAGAGAAAACTTTTGGTCCCATTTTATGTCTTTCTTTTGCTCTTATCCTCTTATTTTTTCTCTCATTCTTCCGACATCTAGCTTTCTCATGACCCCATTTCTTATGTATTGCATTAGCTTCGCTTTTCATGATTTTTTCGCACACTTCCCTTTAATTTTTCACCTCTTGTTGACGTGATCACAAAAATTGATTGCGTCGTTGCAAATCCAAAATCTTGGCCGACGCCTTCACTGCGGCACTGATGACATCGGTATAAATACCCCAACTCTCATTTTTACATCATCATCATCAAATTAGTTCAACATGAACTCCCCATTAGCTTTTATCTTTTGCACTAACTTGCACTGTTCTCTTAGCTTATGGTTTATTACATCTTGACCCTTATATTGGATATTATTCTTGCTTGGATTGGTTTGTTTACACTTTTGGGTCATCCATAATGATCTAGGACTAGATTGTTTCCCCTTCCCCACTTGAAATTTTCTCTCTCTTGGTGTATGGTCCTTTGGGAGATAGATGCATTAGCGACCGCCCGATAGGTAAGTGCTCTAACCAATTTTTTCATTTTTATAAAGTAGTTACTTACATTTTTCACATAATTTTATGTTAGGTTAGTATTTTATGCACATAATAGGTTAGCATATTGTAATTCACTTCCTTTCATGTTACATTCTTTACTTAGGCTAGCATAAACTCCGCATGCTTACTTTGTTCATTATTATCCCCCATAATACCTATACCTCTAGAAGGTTCCTTACTCTTCTTCAACCTAAGGCCTTGGAAACCTTAGATTGTCCTAGTGTAATGGTTATTTCCCTTGGGGTATGTGATCATAGTGGTCCATGTACACCCTTTAATTCTATTTGGTTGTGTCATTTTTGGTATGTCCCTTACTCATTGCCTTGAATACCCTAGTTGCATGGATGATAAGATTACATGGTGTCTAGACACATCTTTTCCCACCATACATTCTTAGTGAACCTGACGTGAATCATATTTTGTACCTTTTGATTGAGAAAATATTATTAAAAGTACCCATATTTCATTTTTATCTTGTTTCACTCTTAAAATTCTAAAAACCCTAAAACCAAATTTCCCAATCGCCTTCGGCCCCTATGTCAAATTTTGTGTAGGGCCAATCTTGTCTATCTTAGTTTATCTTTTATTCCCGATGTTATCACCTATATAACGTCTATGTAGGGAAAATTGTGTTTATTTTAATTCAGTTCTCTTACCCAAATCCATTGGCACGTGTGCAAAATCTATGCACGACCACTTACGTCTAATTATAGTTTCCATAGTTATGTCTTCAATCTCCAGTGTTGCATTAATGTATGCTCTCGGGTTCTTTCGGCTCGGTTGAATCCTCCGAACTTCTTTATGGGCTATCCATTCATGCCTACATTTCCTCTTCATGCTCTAAAGAGTTATAACTCTCTTCCCTTGAGTGATAATCCTCATAGTTGTTCTAATATTACCCATGAAGCTCCACTTCCCTCACCTTGTCCTCTAAACCATTCAAAACAAGGTCACCCAACTGAGTGTAATGTGGTTGAAACTGATCATATAGGCCCAAGAAACATCATTAAAAATATCAATAATAATGAATACCTTATACCTGATAAATATGGGGGTCTCTGTAAGATATCCATGGAGATGAGCATGCCTCACCTCAATTACAAAGGGATTATCCATAGTCAAGCCATTCCTTCGTAAGACCGATCAAGATTATTCCCCTATAAATCCTACTAAGAAACATGATGAAAACCTAGAACATGATAAACATTAAGAGGTACATATAGAAAAATGACAATCTTCTTCCATGGATCATAATGTATTAATAACTAAGCTCCTAGACCAACTGGACTTATCCCAAGATTCTACCACATGTAGTATGATTCAAATGCAAAATCAAATGCTACAAATAGCATCCCAAAATATGGCACCCAACATACCATCCTTCACACCTCCCCATTTGTGGATGCACATGGAAACCCCATCCCCCTCCACCTATCCAAAATGAACCTATTACTTTGTATATCACTGCCATGGACTTAGGGGAGACTATCCCTACCATATATTACGATCCTTCCAGGATCTAACCATCTTCCTTAAAACTTTTAGCAATATTTATGAGTGGATCCAAATAAATACCTATACAACAACCAAGCTTCTAGCAAAAATTTTAGTGGTTAGGGCCCTATAATGGTATAATCACTTTTCTCCTAATTCAATAGTTGATTTAGAAAGCTTAGTCAAGGATTTCATTTATGAAATTCAATAACAAGATTTACACGAAAATAGCTACCAGAAATTTATAAACCTTAAACAAGGTGTGAATGAATTAACTCACGATTTTATAAATAAGTGGAAAAATTTATCTCTAAAAGATAACCATAACCTTGATAATGAGAGATTATACCAAAAAAATTTCAAGGCCCTCACGCCAACCCTCTAATATAAGGTTAGGTATTTTTCTCCTAATACGTTAGAAGAGGCCCTTGAACAAACTAAGAGGCAAGATCACCTCATGCATGGGTTCAGATGTACTTCCAACTCATTGTGTAAACTTAAAGACATGACACATGTAATTAATTCTTCCAAAGAAAAGGAAATGGGGGTAATTGAAAAACTTCTCACTCTCCCTCCCATATCACTTTATCTTTTTCTAAACTCCTTCAAATGCTTCCTTCACCAAGAATCATTCCTCCCTCAAAGAAATCCTTTGCCTGATTTTAGGGGTGACTTGTTTTATTGGTGGAATGAAACCATAGGACACTCGCATAGTGATTTTAATGACCTTAGGAAGGCATGTCTATAATTATTCATTGGTTCTTCTTTCGATTATTCTATAATCATACAAGAATTTTATGAGAAATATCAATCTCTAGAGAGATCCCTGTATAGTCATCAAAATCAGCACCATAAAAACCCCATTAAAAATGTTTTGGGTACTGTAGATCCCTCATATGATCAAAGTTTCTTAGATACCCAATATGTTAATGTTGTTGAGATTAACTATAAGCATAAACTAGCTCACAAAGATCTTGTTATCAAGCCAAAGAAACCTATTAATAAGTCATCTTTGCTTGATACATTCCAAGATCTGCGCCTACGGTGGAGCCTTCTCCCATAGTAAATCCTCCACCCGCAGCATCAACAATGTCACCAAATAAATATCCCATTCCTCCTCCTAAAAATATAAACCCATCCAACGTAAATTCACCTTCGAGATTGGATACATCTTCTATTTTGCCACTACCATGATATTGTTATGGAAATTATTCCAAGTCACCCTGGAAATGTTTGGATGAATTAAACTCTCTTACATGTAAGATTCCCTTCATGGAATGCATGCACACATCAACTTCACATCAAATTTTCCTCCTCCAATAGTTGCAAAGCTTTGAAGATCCTTCTTGTATAGCTCTTAAATTCCCCTCCAGATCTATGAACCCATAAATCCATCACATAGAGACCATGGGGCAACCTCTACAAGGTTCACGTTTTGAATCCTTATCCTTAGAATTTTTGAGGATAACATGATTACCAATGAGGTCCTATTTTGTGTGGACTACCCACCCTTAATCATTAGTGTTGTTATTCATAATGCTCGAGTGCGTAGAGTCATTGTGGAAGAAGGGTCTAGAATTAACTTAGATTTTTGCTTCCTGATAAAAAACCTTGGGTTCTCTATCAAGAACCTCAAATCTACCCATTTAAATTTTCAAGGCTTCAAAAAAAATAAGAAAAACCATAGGATGTATCTAGTTTCCCATCACGTTTGGACCTAAAATGGTTCACACAAATCTTATGGTTCTTGATTGTCCTTTCTCATATAATCTTCTATTGGGTCACCCTTGGACATATCACATGCACTCAGTCGCATCATCCAAATACCAATGTATCAAAGTCATTCAGAAAAACCAATGTTCTAGGTATGATGTTGATCCCAACCCTTGGGATGTTCCAGTTTCATTCCCTAATGGATCCTTCCTAACTCCCACTACTCCCGAGATCTAAGGCATTCCATATCTAGAATTATTTAATCTTAAGTCTGAAATTTAGGTCACATTAGTGGATTCAAATGATGATGAACCTAATGAACTCCAAAACTAGGTCAACAAGAATAGATTACCTAATGAAATTGTGTAGTGGTTATTGCTAGTCCTCCTATCATGGGACCAATATCCACCACAATTGAACCGAGAAGAACCTATTTATCACACCTTGAATTCCAACCACTAAGAATGTAATGATCTTGGAATTGTGCAACTTTGATCTAATTATCCTACCCTCTCACACCAAACTTTTAGAAAGATCAGTATCATGGATAAAGAGTAAGTGCCTAAAAAGGAAAAGACTTCCTCTTTCTACATCGATGACGAAGACTATATCATTTTGAAGGTTGAGTCTAGAAACTTTGAAGTATTACACTACCAATGTGCCTTGGCCCAAATACAATCCACATGAGTCCAATAAAACACCATTGACACATCTGATGAACCTCCTATTAACGACACTAATGACATTAAGGATCAAGAGGAAATTCTTCCCTATGTGCCTCCCGTTAATCCTCCAATCTTGAATAATCCTTGGGTATTGGAGAACCTCCCGAATTATGTTACCCATTACCCTCCCAAAGCAAATTCAAATTTGACAATACTTCCACCACCCATGCCGACTTATGATCCAACCTCAATGGTCTTTGTGCTTTATTAGAATGGCCATTGAGGATCCTACACCCACGGAGGTTACCTTAGACGCTAGAGTGTTGGATGTGAGATAAACTAGTTCTAGGAAACATTGAGATGGTAAAAGATACATGGACCTCAGTAAATCAATGTAGAATATCTCTACCCTCTCCCCACTTTAGACAATGATGAAGTTATTTTAGAGATATTTTATGCATGAGAAGACAAGAATCCTCGAAGCCATCATAAATTTGGGAATTTTCTCAACACACCTATGCGATTTGATGATTATGATGCTAATATAGATCCTTTCCGGGACGATGTGGCTAAGTTTCCTGAAGCTCCATACCATTTCCAGGATGGAAATTCTATACTATATGAATATACCATCGGTGTAAAATTAAATGAAGACCCCAAAGCATATAATCATGCTTCGGGATTGTTTCCCCCACTTACGTAAGCATCATATTGAAGTCTTAAAAAGTACAAGGAAGTATTTACATGGAGATATCTTGACATACAGGCATTGATCCTAAAATTGTCTCTCATAACATTATCACCTATCCTAACGTTATACCTATTCAAAGAAGATAAAAAAATCCTCCTAAAATCAACAACCTCTATCACAAAGAAATCATTAAGCTTTTAGATGCAAAATTCATCTCGCACCATAGACTATCAAGTGAGTCTCTAATATTATACCCATTAGGAAGAAATCTTCTTTAGCTATTCACATATGTATCAATTTTAAAAATCTTAACCTCGTTTTTCCTAAGGATAACTTTCCCTTACCCTCCATGCAGACGCCATCATTGAATCCACGGTAGGGTATAAAATGTTATCACTTATGGACAATTTTTTGGGGTATAACCAAATCCAAATCTCCTATGAAGATAAAAATACAAAGTTCATGATAGAATGTGATTCTTATTGTTATGTCAAAATGCTATTCAGACTCAAGAATGCCGGTCTAACATATCAACATGTCATGACCCATATTTTACATGACCTAATACATAAAATTGTCGAAGTCTATGTGGATGATCTACTCATCAAATCTTGATGCGTAGATGAGCATGCTCATGACTTAGACATTTCCCTAGGAGTTTTTACAAATACAAGGTCCGTCTCAACCCCAAAAATGAATATTTGCGGTGACTCGTGGAAAAAATTTAGTATTATTAGTATCGAAACATGGCATCAATGTGGATCTAGAAAAGATTAATTCCATCATCGACATGCCATGACCCTCTTCCATAGTTGATACACAAAATTTTCTTGGAAAACTTGGGGAAATTCAATGATTTTTCCTTGAATCCACCTATCGTGTACATGTCATAAACAATTTACTCGGAAAGTCTACTCAAATTGATTGGACCAAGGATTGTCAACAAGGTTTTGACAACATGAAGTAATCTCTCACTTCATTGCTGAAATTATAACCTCCTTCTCATGATTGACCTTTGCCACTATATACCTCTTCCACCTCAATGTTTGTTGGGGAAATGCTAGCTCAGGGGGATTTAAAATAAAAGGAGAATGTCATTTACTATGTTAGTCGATCCCTACTAGATTATGAGATGTGATACACTTTCATCGAATGAACTTACCTCTCCATTTACTATGCAACTACAAAAATTTGCCATTATATGCTTTACTAAATCACTTATGTCATTATTCACACAAATCCCTTATGATACTTTTTCTCAAACGTTTTCCTACCAATGGATAGAGATGGGAAGGGATGGCACTTATTATGGATTTTGACCTCCACATTATAACCCAATGAGCAAAAGTAAAAGGACAAGTTATCACAAATCAATTGGCCTCCACTTACATCCCTTCTCCTCTACCTATGCATGACGTGATACCCGATGAGGAAATTCTCCTCATTGAGGGTATTGACAATTTTAATTCCATCAAATATTATTTTTTTAGCTTCACAGTCGGTCTCAAAGCACAAAGTCCTTCGGCACCAATCAAGAAATGCCTACCTAACCTTAAGCCAAATCAAACACCAAGATTATCAAGAAGAAATTATCTTGTTGATTTACATGAGGATACATGTTTGTTAAAATTAAATGGGGAAAAAATCCTTTAGGGATCTGGGGTAGTTTGTGTTCTCACCGACACCTTTGACCAAACTTTCCCCCTTTTCTATCGACTAGAACTCAAAGTCACCAACAACATGGATGAATAAGAATATCTTATCTTGGGCATGTAAGCTACCCTCGAAGAGAATATTTCATATCTACGTGCCATGGGGAATCTCAATTATTATTAGGACAAGTTAGTGGCACATATCAATGTCATAGTGAGAACCTTAAAGCTTATTATGACTTAGTTCAAGAGATAAAACCATGCTTCACCTTATTTACTATCGAATCAATCCCATGAGAACAAAATTTCATTTTTGATTCTTTGGCCACACCTATAATGCAATTCCATTCGCAGTATGATTCTCATGAAGCTAATCCCTTAGTAAAAATCCACCAAACTCCTTCTACCTCATATCACAAATGTGTCCGGGACATCTGCAAAATTGAATTAGACACCCCCTGTCACTTTCGATCCTTGGTATGAAAATTTTCACCAATTTATCGAACATCAGACCTACCCAAATGACACAAACTTATGAGTATGATTACGTATACATAAAACGGCTCTCAAATATGTGCTCAAAGATGATGTATTATATTATCAAAAATTCAAAGGTTCCCTTCTTCAATGTGTTAACATGGATGAGGTTCTCCTTGTCTTAGAAGAAGCACACGGGGGTACTTGTAGTGGCCATTATAGAGGTCATGCTACTACCCACAAATGCTTATGTATGGGTTATTATTGGCCTACCCTAGAATCTGATGCTCATGATTTTACTAAGAAATGAAAGTGTTGTTAATATCATGATGATCTAATTCATTCCTCTCTCGATCTCAAGATGGTCATGTCTTCATCATCACGGCCATGAAATACTTCACCAAGTGGTTTGAATCCATGCCCCTTACTAACATGTCTAGATTTACTACCTTCAAATTTGTCCTCAATCAAATCATTTTTTGTTTTGGAATTCCCCACACCATCATATCTAACAATGATGGGATTTTCAAATGTAAAAAAATGAGACAAATCTATGCTAAGTTTAAAATCAAGCATCAATTCTCAACACCCTATCATCCCCAATGTAACAGACATAAGATGAATCCATGAACAAAATCCTCAATAAAATCCTCCAAAATACGGTTCTTGAGTCATGTAAGGACGACAGACCAACCTATATCGTACACTATGGGCATATCACACCAGTGTCCGTATGACCACTTTGGGAAAACAACTTTTCTCTTACTTATGGAACCAAGGTTGTCCTTACACTCAAGGTGGAACTTCCCTCACTTTGTTTATCCCTCCAACGAATAATTATAGATGAGGAAATCTATGAGGTGCATCTTCACGAACTAGATATTTAAGAAAAGCAACATGATCGTGCACATACTCATAATTAGAAGCAAAAGAAATGCGTGGTTGTGTAACATGATAAACTAGTTTGTCCTCATAATTTTTACGTGGGCTATCTTGTCCTCAAACTTGACTATACCCATGACAAAGAAGGAAAATATGCTTAAAACTGGTAGGGTCCTTACCTCATCAAATATATTATCAGACCTAATAGATATTTCCTTCAAACCAATGAAGGCCACATCTTTAAAAACCAACAATTGCCCAATTTCTCAAAAATTTCTATACATGAAAAATTTCAGGATCTTGGCACTTGGCCACTATCTCCGTCTTTTATTTTCCAAATTCACTACTTCATCAACTATCTTTAACAATGTTATTCACTCTTTCACCCGGCCTTTCCTATGGAATCATCGTGGTCTTGTGCATCCTCGCTTAGGCTTATAGTATTGCTTGGATTTGTTTTATTCTTATAGCATATACCTCATGGGTTTTTTTTCTCCTCAACTTTCTTATTCGCCATTTGGGCCAATCATCCTTGATCTATTTATTTACACCTTCAAGTTTTATGAAAGTACTTCATTCTAGCTTCTACCATACAAATTTTTATGCTTTTTAGCATTGCTACCCATCGTTTGGATTTGACACTATGACACCTTATCTCTATGATCCTTAGACATGACATCCATCCCATGGGCCCCTAACTAGGTGATTTATGTATTATTTTACTGATGATCCTCTAATGTTTCCTTTTCATTTTTTATTCTCCAATTTTCTAGAAGCATGGATTGTGCCCATATGCGGCAAGAGAGGGTTGACATTATCAGTACACATCGGTGGGTATATTTCATTTGATTGATCCTTTATTTACTTTCAACTTCTATTTTCAATTTTAGTGTTATGTATCATTCTTTCTATTGACTAACCATGTTTTGTTATTACGACATGTGGTAATCAACAAGGTGGGACATATGTATACACCTAATTTTTATGCTTTCTATTTTCATACATGTTACTAATAATTTCTCTTTTTAGGTTAGAGGTCACTAATGCATCTATTTATAGAATGGGTTCCTTAAGGGATGCGTTCTAGGAAATGGGTATGTTTATTCACGTAACCATTGTGTTATGGATGATACATGGAGAGAGAACAACTTTTGGACCCATATTATGTCTTTATTTTTCTCTTATCCTCTTATTTTATCTCTCGTTCCTCCGATATCTAGCTTTCGATGATCTCATTTCTTATGTCTTGCCTTGAGTACATTCACAAGGTTGATGAATGAAGTGTTCAAGCCATTCCTTAGGAAATTTGAGATCATATATCTAGATGATATATTAGTGTTTAGAAAAAAGAAGCAATATATTGATCACTTGTAAATGGTAATGAAGTGCTTACAAGAGGAGAATTTAATTGTAAGTATAAATAAGTACTTGCTTTTATGCATAAGGGTTAGTTTATTTCAGCTTCATGATATCCAAGGAAATATTGTGAATGGACCCAGTAAAAGGTGTGTGCAATAGTAGAGTGGTTGTCACAAAGAAATGTAACTAAAGCACAAATATTTCATGGATTATCGAGCTTCAATAGGAATTTAATAATAAAATTTAGTGGAATATGGATGGAAATCAATTAAATAATGAAGGGACATCACAAGGAGTTCATGTGGATAGAATAAGTTGAGCATGACTTACAAGAATTGAAGTTTAGGATTGCAGTGTAGCCATTATTAACATTGCCAAGTTTTGAGAAGTTATTGTTATCATGAAATTACAACACCCCTGAATGGCCTGATTGTGGAGTGAGGCCTTGGTGTAATTTGTGTAACATTGGATCATCTCTCAAGCTGTGGGACTTGTGGGATTGAGATGACCCTCCAGAGAAGGTTGGTTCCTGCTCCTAAACTACCTACCACAATCTACTCTCAATCTGGAAAGACAATCTAATCCTAACCTAACCTTCTAAGGGACGTAGAAGAGAGAGTGCATGAAAATAAATCCTACACTAAAAATAGTGATACACTAGAAAAGGAGGTTGTTGATCACAATCCCAACTTCTTGAAGTGGAGAGAGGTGAGCAATGGAGAGGATGGACAAGATGCATCACATACCAAAGATGATATTCACATAGAAAAACACTTCAAACCCATTAAAGACATCTCTCAAAACTTGCAATAGACATCAAAATTATGCATAGTATACCCTGCAATGGTGAGAGGCAAGAAGAGACACTAAAATAAGAAATGGATGGACAAGAATCATCGAGAAAATAGATTTTATTGCTCCATGAGTTCACACATTACATCATTAGTCAAGAAGAGGCAAGAAAATGCTATCACAAAGCAAAGAGAGGAGGCTTAAGCTCCACATTCAACCCTAGCAGAGAAGAAAGAGAGAGAGGACACGAGAGAAAAATGACTAACTCCTTTACAAATGAGCCCAAGATTACCATTTATAGAATGAGAAAGAGAGAGAGAATGCAATCCCATATTTTTATTTTTAACCACTTGGAAATTGTCATAAATATGCCCATATGATGATACATGACCTAAAGAAGGCACCTCATACTGTCCCATGACTTGCAGAAGGGAAAATGTCTTCCCATGCCTATTAAATGCACTCCCAACCACCAATAGAATAATTTTTATGAACTGGGTTGGTTTTCATGAAATTGACCATGAGATATACATCAATATCTAAATTTGTTGGTTGTTTGTAATGGGATTGGAACCATGATTCCAACAACACCAATTTTGTGTGATTCTCGCTAAGGAATGCAAAAGTTATAGCTATTTGAGCACCTGTAGCTAATTTGGAAAATTACCAGTCTTGCTTTCTCTTCACGGGACTGGTAATTAATGTTTTGGTTGGAAATAACATCATAAATAGTTCTTCCCTCCTTATAATGTTCTCTGCATATATTTTTAATGATTTCACATTTAAATTGGTTGGACCACCGAGAAATGAAAGAGTTTGCGAGAATCGAATTGGAAACAATGCACCACTTAAGTAGTTACACTCCAATAGAAGTGTAATGGCTCCAGCCAGTAATACGAGGATCGATCAACAATGGAAGAACTTGCACAATAGAAACAAAGCTTGCTCATAGAGGAAAGACATCAAAGTGTCTTGGCATGCTCATAAATGTCAAATGAAAGGGTACATATAGGGTGTTGAGTAACCCTAGTGCATGACACACAAGCTAACCCTAATGACATCACCCATGTGAGATGACCCTCCATATGTGAGTGGAGGACACATAGGATCACTCACACCAACACCCCCCTTCATCGAAGCTAGGGTAGTGTCAATGATGAGTCAGAACAGAACAAGAAAACACTCCTAAACAACTAAGAAAGATGTGTCAATGGGGCCCAACAACTAAAGGCCTGATAAGGTGCCCATATACAAACAACATCTTCCTAGAAAGAAGAAGAAGACTATATAGCACGAAAAAGATGAGCAGCTATAGAATACCTCACCCCATGAAGAGACCGTCAGTGAAGAAACTTTGCCTCAGTGAAGGGTTTGGTGAATATGTATGTAACCTAATCACTATCTCATCGTAAATTAGGATGAGGTGGCAAGTCAAAAATGAGAAATGGATCCCGACACATGTTAGGTTGTGGAGCCTATTTTTCATGTGTGAAAGTGTTGAAGACTGTACACTAAGAGTACTGTACACTTTTCATGTATCCTTGCCGTAAAATTTTTTGGCCTCGAAAAATGCACCCGACATATCAGGAAACGTGCTTTTCTCATATGGGCAAGTTTTTTGACCCATAGGTTTATGGGACGGTTTTGCCCATGGTTTTGATACCCACGGTTTTGTAAAACTGCTTAAGCAGTTGTCTATTTATATGGTCTTATGCATATGATAGATGTACAAGCAAATATATTACAGATGTGTTTTGAATTCGGCTGTGAATTCTGTAGAGTTTGTTGAGCATAGCTCCAAACGGATCTGGGTATTGTATTGAGAGAGCGGTGGCTTGTAATAAAATCTAAGCAAGTGATTCTTGGTGGATGTAGCCCAAATTGGGTGAACCACGTTAAATATTGTCTCTTTGTGTTGTGTTATTTTATTTTGTAATTTTATTTGAGATCTGTAATAATTTTTGCATATTAGTTTCTACTGTTGCGATTTTGTGAGGGATTATTCCACATATTTTATCCCTTATTTCCTAACAATTGGTATCAGAGCCTGGTTTGGTTTGCTGAAGTGTTGAATCGCAGGGAAAGTTTTTAGCTTGAGTGGGAGCTATGGCAGATGAAGGAAGATCTAGGGTTGATAAATTCAATGGGCAGAATTTCAGTCTTTGGAAGATGCAGATGGAAGATTACCTTTATCAGAAGGATCTTTATACTCCATTTTCTGAGAAGGTGAACAAACCCTCGAGTATGACAGATGTGGAATGGGATTTGTTGGATCAGAAGGCACTTGGAATGATCCGAGCTGAGTCTTGCATCTTCGGTATTATTTAATGTTTCAAAGGAAAAGACTACAAAAGATCTAATGGATGCATTAGGGAAGTTGTATGAAAAACCCTCTACCTCTAATAAGATATTTTTAATGAAAAAGTTGTTTAATATGAAGATGTCTGAGAATAGTTCAGTAGCAGATCATTTAAATGATTTCAATATGGTAGTGAATATGCTAGCTTCGGTTACAATAGAATTTGATGAAGAAGTTAGGGCTTTATTAATTCTATGCTCTTTACCTGAGAGTTGGAATAGCCTGGTAATGGCGGTAAGTAACTGGTTCCACCTAACTCGAAGTTGAAGTTAAGGATGTTGTAGGGGTGATTCTAAGTGAGGAAATGCGAAGAAAAAGCCTGGGAATCTTCTACTTCAGGAATGCTTTGACAAAGTGGAAACTAGAGGGAGACAAGAATAGAGGAAACAGTGGAAAATCAAAAGATCGGGCAAGGTCAAAATCCAAGAACAAGATTGTATGTTTGGAATTGTGGAAAGCCGGGCATGCAAAGAAGGACTGTTGGGAGCTTCGGGATAAGAAGAAACAACAAGAAGAAAACAAGGAGAAAAATGTGGCAATGGGTAATGTATGTTAGGATGCTTTGATTCTTTCTTTGCACAATATTATTGAATCTTGGGTTTTAGATTCAGGGGCTTCTTTCCATGCTTCTCCACATAGGCATTATTTTGTTGATTATGTTCAAGGAGATTTTGGGCATGTTTTTCTTGGTGATGATGAGCCTTGCAGTATAGTTGGAAAAGGTTCTATTCAGTTAAGATGTAGAATGGGAATACTTGGCTATTGAAGGATGTCAGACATGTGCCTACATTAAGATGAAATTTGATATCAGCAGGGCGGTTGGGAAGTGATGGTTGATCGTGATATTTACAAGTAGACTCTTAAAAGGTTACCAAGGGTGCTCTTGTGGTGGCAAGAGGTAAGAAGGTTGGAACCTTGTATTTAACCACCGATAGTACTAATGATTGTAATCTTGTAGCTTCAGATGCAGATACAACATTAATGCGCTTAAGGCTCGGTCATATGAGCCATAAGGGCATGAACATCATAAAGAAGAATTTGCCTATATATACGAAACAGTGTTTCTATTTCGTGAGAACTCGCATATATGGGAAACAAAAGCGAGTAAGGTTTCTCAAGGTTGGACCTACAAAGAAAGAGAGTAAGTTAGAGTTGGTGCATTTTGATGTGTGGGGCCACTCTGTATCATCTCTTGGGGTTCAAGTTATTATGTTAGTTTTATTGATGATGCAACAAAGAAATTTTGAGTTTATTGTATTAGAAACAAATCTGATGTATTTGACACTTTTGTTAAATGGAAAGCCTTGGTAGAGAATGAAACAGGTCTTAAGCTAAAATGTCTCAGTCGATAATGGAGGGGAGTATTGCAGCAATGAATTTGATGATTACTATTCTAAGAATGGAATCCATAGGAAAAAGATGGTTCCAGGAACTCCGCAGATAGAATGGGGTATCAAAAAGGATGAACAGAACAATAATGGAACGTGCTAGGAGCATGAGGTTACATGCAGGATTGCCTCTTTCTTTTTGGGCAGAAGCGGTGAGCACTAGTTGTGTACTTGATAAACAGAGGACCCTCAAGTGCCTTGGATGGAGGCATACCTGAGGAGGCTTGGTATGGTAAGAAAGTTGATTATTCATTTCTTAAAGTCTTTGGATGTGAGGTGTTTGTTCACATAGACAAGGATGATAGGACTAAGCTAGAGGCTAAATCAGAAAAATGTACTTTCATTGGTTATGGTGGTGATGACTTTGGATATAAATGTTGGAGTATTAAGGACAAGAAAATCATTCGATCTAGGGATGTGGTCTTTAATGAGAAAGTCATGTATAGCAAAGCAGTGATTCAGGGAAAACAGGAAGAATCCAAGAAAGAATATATAGCGGTAGAGGATCTTCCGAGATGGGAAAGTGACATATGAATTAGTTCAGAACCCCTCAATACAGAACCCCAAACTCCTATATTGAGGAGGTATTCTAGGGTAAGAAGAGAACTTGAACATTTTTCTCCTTCTCTTTATTATTTATTACTCACTGATAGTGGAGAACCAAAGAGCTTTGATGAAGCAATGCAAGGTAGATGCCAGGAAGAAGTGGGAGAAAGCCATGGATGAGGAGCATCAAGCTCTCATGGAGAACTAGACATGGGATTTGGTAAAGCTACCCGAAGGAAAAAGAGCATTATAGAATAAGTGGGTGTTTAGAGTCAAAGAGGAAGAAGGAGGCAAGAAAAGATACAAGGCTCGGTTGGTGGTCAAGGGGTTTGCACAGAAAAAAGGTATAGATTTTGATGAGATTTTTTCTCCTGTAGTAAAAATGACTTCTATCAGAATTGTTCTTGGAATAGTGGCAGCATAAGACTTGCACTTAGAATAGTTAGATGTAAAGACTGCATTTCTCCATGGTGATTTGGACGAGGAGCTATATATGCAGCAGCCAGAAGGATATGAAGTCAAAGGTAAAGAGGAGATCGTGTGCAAACTGAAGAAGAGCTTGATGGCTCGAAACAAGCTCCATGTCAATGGTATAAGAAATTTGATAACTTCATGATGGAGCAAGGTTATATTAGATGTCATTCTGACCATTGTGTGTATACAAAGAAATTTGAGGATGGAAGTTATATTATCCTGTGTTTGTATGTTGATGACATGCTAGTTGCAGGTAAAAACATGCAGGAAATAAAAGTACTCAAGAAGCAGCTAAGTGAATCATTTTCTATGAAGGATTTGGGTGCAGCCAAACAAATCCTTGGTATGAGGATATCTCGGGATAGGAAGGAACGGAAGCTGACTTTATCTCAGGAAGAGTACATTAAGAAGGTCTTAGAGAGGTTTAATATGCAGGATGCTAAACCGGTTGGGACTCCTTTGGTAGGCCATTTCAAGTTATCAAAGGAGCAGTGTCCCAAGATAGAGCAGGAGAGAAACCAAATGTCCAAGGTACCTTACTCATCAGCAGTTGGCAGTTTGATGTATGCCATGGTATGCACTAGGCCTGATATTGCCCATGCAGTGGGAGCTGTGAGTAGATTTATGAGTGATCCAGGTAAAGAGCATTGGCAAGCAGTAAAGTGGATCCTTTGGTATTTGAGAGGGACCATGGGGATAGTTTTGTGCTACAATGGATCAAACACCACTTTACATGGTTATGTAGATTCAGATATGGCTGGAGATGTAGACAACAGGAGGAGCACGACAGGTTATATTTACACTATAGGTGGGACAACAGTGAGTTGGATTTCACGACTACAGAAGTTGGTGGCTTTGTCAACCACAGAGGTTGAGTATGTTGCTGCCACAGAGGCAAGCAAAGAGATGATTTGGTTACAAAAATTACTTGAGGAGTTGGGGCATAAGCAGGAGGAATGTAAGCTGCATAGTGATAGTCAGAGTGTTATACACCTAGCTAAGAACTCTGCTTTCCACTCTAGGACAAAGCATATACAGTTAAGGTACCATTTCATTAGGACAACTTTGGAGGAAGAGAAGTTGAAGTTGGAGAAGATTCATACCAGTCAAAATCTTGAGACATGATGACCAAGGTGGTCACAAGGGAAAAACTGAAGTTGTGTTCAGCTTTGGTTGGTCTTCACAGAAACTAGTGAAGGGTTGAGAAGCTTGCTCAGAGGAAAACTAGTCTCCAAGTGGGAGATTGTTAGGTTGTGGAGCCTATTTTTCATGTGTGAAAGTGTTGAAGACTGTACACTAAGAGTATTGTACACTTTTCATGTATCCTCACCGAGGTTTGGGGGCGCAGCCCCTTAGAAAAAAAAAAAAAAAAATTAGGCGTAAATTTTTTGGCCTCGAAAAATGCACCCGACATATCGGGAAACGTGCTTTTCTCATATGGGTGAGTTTTTTGACCCATAGGTTTATGGGATAGGTTTTGCCCATGGTTTTGATACCCACGGTTTTGTAAAACTGCTTAAGCAGTTGTCTATTTATATGGTCTTATGCATATGATAGATGTACAAGAAAATATATTGCAGATGTGTTTTGAATTCGGTGTGAATTCTGTAGAGTTTGTTGAGCATAGCTCCAAATGGATCTGGGTATTGTATTGAGAGAGCGGTGGCTTGTAATAAAATCTGAGCAAGTGATTCTTGGTGGACGTAGCCCAAATTGGGTGAACCACGTTAAATACTGTCTCTTTGTGTTGTGTTATTTTATTCTGCAATTTTATTTGAGATCTATAATAATTTCGCATATTAGTTTCTACTGTTGCGATTCTGTGAGGGATTATTCCACATATTTTATCCCTTATTTCCTAACAACACAAAGCTTTATGAGGTACCCACGCACAAAAATAAGTCCCAAACAAAGTGAAGGAATCCCAGTGGGAAAAACATCCACCACAAGATAAAGAAACCAAAGATGGGTCCCTGGCCATAGACTAGCCTCGGAAACGTACCCATGTACAAAAGGAAATCTCTCAGAAAGATGAAGAAGAGAGAAGAAGAGGGAAATGAGATGGACGAGAAGATGCCATAGATGGATTTGAATTATGCAACACTAAGAAGTCTCCAGAGAAGAATGTGGATCATGAGACCCTCTACCTCTAGATTGAAGAAGAACCACCCACACTGAACTGTGTGCTTTCCCTTAAGAAGGAAAAAAATGATGTCTTTGGAAGTCTGCCCACTCCACGAAGGAAACCAAAGGCGAGTAGCACTAAGAACTCGAGGCTGGTCCATGAAATTTTGACATAGGTCTAACAAGTGAGTGCAAAGGAACCGAAGGTAATGTCATGAGTGCAAAACTTCCAAAGTATGAAGGGTGAACACCGTAGAATGGATGTCCAGTGATGTGAAGGCAAAACAACATCCCCAAAACAGAAAATGGATCCACAAGCAAGGGTGGATCAATGAAGGTTTCGAAAAAGTGGAAGTGGTAAGAGTCCTAGAAGGGGAACTCCCAACAACGAAGATGATGAACTCCTCTAAAATACCTGTAGATGGATGAGGAACTTGTAGTACATCACAAGTGTATTCTACAAAAAGATGACTAAGGTCAGGTAGATACTCGTCCTAATGAGGGAGTTCAAGAAACAGAAGAGCGATGTCAAATAGGTATGAGTCATCCAATGAAGGTAGAGGAGTGAAAGGGGCTCACACACTGAAGGTGGAAAAGAGGTGGGTGTGATGACTATATGATACTGTATAGGAGACTACTCAATATTTGATGAGATGTGGGATGTGCCAACACTCTCTGGAATAGTGAGAGGAGGAGAAGAGTCATCTGTAGTACTCTCGACATCAAAAATAGGTGTGCAATCCTCATCATTAGAAGTAGAACTAAGCAAGTTTGTGTCAGTGGAAGTTTCATCACATGAAGAAATAGAGGAGACAACTAAATCAGAAGCAAAGGAAAAGAAAGAGTGGGGTCCAATGAAATCTGAGCGAGTACATCTCATATCCGAAGTATCTCCAACTAAATCTCCAACACTTTGCAAAGTTTTCCTAGCCCAAAGAGGACTAGGAGGATCAGGCTCAGAGTCGGAAGATTCTTCACTCAAGTGAGAAGGGACATAGTCCTCATCATCACTACTGTCAGAATCAGCACTCAAAAATTTAAGGGTCAAGAAGAGGAGCACGCTCAACAACATCATCATCTGAGGAGTCAGAATCCAAATCGAGAGCTGAAGAACCTCAAGTAGAGAAGTAGAATTCAAAGAGGACTTAACACTTATCTCAATATAAAGAAAGGAAGTGGGCTTCCAATCAAAAGTAAAGTGGGAAAAGGTATACAACCATGAACGGTGATCTACCTTTCCCTCAGCCATTGCAATATCATTGTTAAGTTCATGAATAATCACCGAGTTAGGACCAAATTCCACTTGCATTCCTTCACCAAGGTGAGTAATTTGGTAAACCGATAGGAGATTGGTAGAGAGATCAAGAACACTCAACACATGGTTAAATGTTCCCCCATCTATCTCTACCGATCCACTACCAGAAACTGACACTTTCATGTTATCACCCAACGTGATTTGGGACATATCACAAGATTTGATGTTGGAGAATTCAACATGTGAATAAGCCATGCGATGCTAGGCACTTAATCTATAATCCACATCAATGAAGGATATAATCAAGCTAGGAGGGCCTTCCCTTTTTCTTATTAGATTTAGACTCTCTTACAAAGTAGAAGACTCGACCTTCAAGCATTTTTTTGATAGACTAAAAAAACCTATTTGATTTTTCTCAAGTAAACGAGTAAGGTGATCAATTTGATTTCTCATACATAGATGCTCATTATGACCAAACTTCTTGCAATAGGAACACGTAAACTTGTCTTTCTTTGCTCTAGGCTCGAAGTCGAAGCATTCATGTTAAATTTAGGTTTGGTCTTGGTTTCCTTCTTAGGTTGATCCTTTTATCTATCTTATTATCAGTCTTATTTTCCTTACTAGTACTTGCTACAAGGGCATGTGACTTGGACTTGAGAGACCCATTTGAATGAGTTTTTCTTGTTATCAAATGAGTTGGGATGAAAAATAGTCAAAGGAGGGCATATTCCAAGCATTGCCCAAGGCAACTTTTGTAGTGTAAAAATTTGACACAAAGACGGAGTATTCGGGACCTAACTTAGAAAGAATCGACAAGATCAATTGGGAATCTTTCTTCTCTACTTGACATTCCTTTAGCAACAATCTAGTGTGGACAAACTTTGAGAAGAAGGCTTGTAGGTTTTCAAAGTCACTAGGATTTAAACCTAGTAGTTTGTTTTCCAACTCATGCGCTCTTATTTCATCTTGTTGTCCAAACATTTTATCCAACATTTTCCATGCATAATTTGGTGTTTTAGATGACTCAATGTGGAAGAGAAAGTTAGGAGAAACATACATGCAAAGAAGACCTAAAGCTTCATCACTATAGTTTAACCAATTAGATTTTTTAAGGTCGTCATAAGGTTCATTCTCAATTCCCGTGGTGATGTAGAATAACCCTTTACCTCTTATTTTCAAAATCATTTTTGATCTCAATTCGAAAAATTTGAATGACGTAAGCAAAGGAATTGAAGAAGCATCTATAGTGAGGTGAGAAAGAAGGACTGCATAAAAGAAACACAACCACCCAAGACAATATAGTAACCCCCCTGCTTTTAGCACTTTATAGTTTAGTGCGTTGAATACAATCAAAGTGCGAATGTGCGTCGTGAAACAGCTTGGTTTCTCACCTTGCAATCAGCATAATAACGTGCAAGAGAGGGTACCACAAATAAGTTTTGTAGATCGCAACAAGTCGTCACCGTAAACAAGCACAACTTGCAAAAAACACGGAAAGGGGGAAATCAAATCCTAGTTGTGAGAAAAAGTGTCTCACGTCGTAATGGATACCCCTTGTGCAAACTATGGCGGATGCACTCACTAGTCACAAGCAATAATAAGGGTAAAATACAATGTGAAAATGGACTTAAGAAGGGTCCAGATGATTGCCAAAATGTCAGAAAAGTGCTCGAGAAGGCAAATAGGTGCTCGTAATGATGTTGCACACTTGAGCGCATGATTAGTAAAAAAATTGATAATAACGCCTAAAATTTATCATTTTGAAATGTCCAGTTTAGCTAATTTTAGAGCTATTTGGACTAAAAAAGACAATAAACATTAATTTAAAAGATGATTTTAAATTACTACTAATCGTAATGAAAGATCAAATTAAGGAGTTTTTGGAATTAATTAAATGCTTAATCATTTAAAAAAGAACTCCTAAATTTAATTAAATTTGATCTAATTGTAATTAAATCTAATTAATTTTAAAAGGAATTAAATCCTATTAATTAAGATCTAATCAAAATTAAATACTCCCCTTTGAATAAAGAAATACCCACCAAAATATTTGAACACCCCCTACCGAATATACCCACTTCATAAAATAGACCCACCAAAATTTTTGAAAATTCCCACTATTTAGTTGGAGGGCCCAATGGGCTTGTGGCTCGGTGGAAAACCATTAGAGGTGGGAGGATACTTTGAGTTAGGTTCGGTCGGGCGTGGGGAGACAGGGGAGCTCGCAGTGGGGGACATGGAGCTCGACACGCTTGCACGTGGAGCAGGAGACATACATGCCCGAGGTACTCGACACGTGGGCATGGTGGAAGCAAGCAACAGAGATAGGTGCATGTAGAGAAAGTGAGGGGTGAGCTAGGGGTTACAGTGGGAGCGAGAGCAGAACGTAATGGAGAATGCAAGCTTGGCCATAAGGTAAAGCCAAGGGTGAGGTTTCAGGTTGAGCGGGAGAATGGAGACGGCTCAGGGAGAGCATGAATTGGATTGGCAAGGAGACAACATAGACTAGGAGGGGAATGAGTTATAGGAATGATCAAAAGCTCGGGGTAGGGTAGGAGCTCACACAGTGAAAAGACATAACTCGAGAGGAAAAAAAGATTGAGTCGGGGTTTGAAGTTTGATCGAGCAAAACATGCAAACGAGCAGGGTCGAAGGAGGTTTGTGCATGAGTTGAACCAAAGGACCAAGACTTGGCCGAGCCAGTAAAGAAACATACACCCGAGCTAAAGTGATCCACGTTTGAGAGCACAAACCAAAAAAAAAGAACTCGGCCAAAGGAGGTAGCTTGCAGGCGAGTTGAGGAGCTCGGTGGAGAGCTCAGTTGAGATAAGAATCTTAGTGGTGAAGGAAGGAGCTCGGTGGAGAGTAGTGCACCAAAACACCAAACTTCAAACCTGAAATACCAAACTTCAAACCTATACTTTTGAACCTAAATCTCTGCAAAACCACCATGAAAAAAATACAAAGAGAGACCAAAAATAGAGATCTAAAAAATTTCCAGTTTAATAAAAATTTAGAAAACTAGAAAATAACCTTTATTTTAATTGATCTATCGATTTAGTCAGTAGTTAGCTAAATTTAGTTGTAAAACCCCGAAAGCTTTAAGAATACCGCACATGCATGAAGGACACAAAAACCACAACAACTTGGTAAATTTGTTGTTAAAGCTTCTAGAATCTAATGAATGAAAAAACTTGCATGAGGAGTAAAGAAACAAAACCAAGAGTAATCACAACTCAAATGACGAATGCATGTTTACGATCTCTACTCTAATACCATAAAAGAGTTTGTGAGAATCGAATCGGAACCAATGTACCACGAAGTAGTTACACTCCAACAGAATTGTAATGGCTCCATCGTAATCACAAGGATCGATCAACAATGGAAGAACTTGCAGAACAAAAAGCTTGCTCATAGAGGAAAGACAATGGAGTGTCTTGGCATAGAATCGGTTAACATGATGAGATCCCTCTCCACCATCAGCTCAAAATTTTGGTGTGATGTCAAGTCGTGCGATTCGATACTAGGCAGTTAAGCGCGTCAGCCCCAAAGTAGTGTTGGGATGGATGAACTCCCCAAAAATTCTTGGTGTCACTACCTCCTAATGTTGTTGGGCCTGATTGGGTGTATACCTGGCTCCATCATGTGGCGGGGTGTTCATAGAGGAAAGACAATGGAGTGTCTTGGCATGCTCATAAATGTCAAATGAAAGGGTACATATAGGGTGCTTTGAGTAACCTTGTGCATGACACACAAGCTAACCCTAATGGCATCACCCACGTTAGATGACCCTCCATATGTGAGTGGATGACACATAGGATCACTCACAACAACAAGATACATTGTTTTATATTTTCCATATTGAGGAGTTGATGTTGAAAATAGTGTATTTGTGTCGCTTGGCCGAGCTAGCTCTCATGCATTTCTTTGAGTGCTACGGTATCCATATTGCATGGTGGATTTTAATTCATGTGGAAAGATACTATGGTGTGCTGGCGAGCCTTCTTTTATTTGCACATTGACCGACAATATCAAGCTCCCACTTTGGCTTCACCCATACACGTCGACCCCTCATTTTACATTGGTGGGCTATAATATATACGCCCGACCCTCGACCGACTTAACTTGGTGCCACGTATGATGCTATCTTAACGTATGAATAACCCCGCCCAAACCACCTTGTGACTTGAGCTATGTACCACCGATGACCGAGTCATTACCATCTCAAAGTGCCACATTTGCAATGCCTACCGAACTACCACCAAGTGTTAGGGATAAAAATATCCATGTGGCTCACCCAACTACCCACCACCGAGCCACCAATCTTGCCAGATTGGCCCTCTATTTGTAATGTTGGCCACATTGACCACCGATCTCCCCACCTTGTGTGGGCTTAAATCTTCTATGGCGAACTCAAATCTTCACGGTCCGAATGTTCTAAGTGTAACTTGGGCCTCCATCTCTTGATCCGTCCGTAATGTGGGTCGTCACCATCCACTGCACTGTATGGCTCTCACGCCCTACTATCGACTATGCTAGTTGGGCTATTGACCCATGCCGCATCCTCCCGAGCTTACCCACACCTTATTGATCTGGGTCGTGAGGACGGTTGACCGCTGCCATACCTGTAATTCTCTTGCCCATATCTTGGTCGGTGATTTTGGAACTCCACTACACACACGTCCCAAACCAGTTTGGACCAACTAGGTTGTTTTCTTCAACGCACTTGATAAAGTAGTCACCAAGCTCCTCATTGTGCGACAAAGTCATGTTTTTCATACATGCGTGTCTCGAGTTCTTCCGAGCCACTTGGGACCCGATCTTCGATTTTTTCCACAAAATTCTCCTTGGGCCATATCCTTCTGCTTTGGCCGCAAGGCCTCAACTCGCTCAATGGATCGGTTCTTACCTTGGCCAAATCATTTTCCGCTAAGTCCTTAGATCAAATCTACCTCCATCAATGTGACCCCAGCCATGACAACCTAGAATGAGCCCGATGCAACATTATTTAATACCTTTCTACCATGATACAAGCTCGGTGATGAGAATGGTTTCGATCGAGAGGCATGTGGATGGCTTGATGTACCTCATGAAAACTAGTTGCGAGATTTTCCGCATCGGGGTACTCTCCTAAGCCCACACGAGACCTTTTACCTTGTGCTCACTATTCCATCGACTAGCTCCCACTCTCTTTACCATTCACCATTTGGGTCGGCCTGTATCACCCTATCCCACATGAAAACGATTCAACTATTAGTGCCTGGCCTTTTCAAACAACTCGCTCGTATTTTTAAGGGAGATCTCGGTGTATCCTCATGGTACCTTGGTAAATGAATTATGAGCTCGGGGTGAAGATCGGTTATTAGCTTGATGGATCTCCTCCTAATGCAATGAATTGGTTTGGTTGTTACATAGCTTGATGGAGATTTCAAAGTGGCTCGTCCCGATCCGCTTGGTTAACAAGTTCATAGCTCGGCATGCCAAAGATTATATCAACTATGCAATGTGTGGGATTTGGTGGCATCAAGCTAGCTAGCTGGGAATTCCAATACATAGATCGGTCTAATGACATAAAACTCGGTATACATAAGGATGAGAAAATTGATCTATTGTAATATCTCGGTTTAACACAACTTAGTGGGCCACCTTACAATTTGTTCTTCTTTGAATGAACTCACTTCCCTTCAATTTTATAGTTCAATGCCTCTTCACTATGCATAACTTGGTGAGCCAAGGATTAGCTTGGTTGGTTATTTCAATGAGCTAGTGGAATTTTCAATTCCCGAAGTCCAAATAAAACTCCGATGCATTCATGGACCTTTTAGATACAATGAGACTTAGTGAAGATGCTAGGACTGTAAAAAGATTTCATTTGTCTTACAAGGTTAAAATATGAACTTAGACAAGATCAAGAAGAGGAAAAATTCCTCTTGTGAACTCTCAATCTTCCTACTGAGACCTGAATTCTTCCGTGAGAGCTGAAATCTATCTTAATCCTCTACACTACTTGATATGAGAACCCTCCTGCAATTCAACTCTATGTCACGTGGTGGTGAAATTGGATAACAATTTGGCAACTCACGAGCCATTTTCATGTTAACCAACTACTTGAAGCTATCCATTGGGCATGGATTCTATATGCTCATCATGAGATGATCCAAAATTTGAAAATATTGACCCCAGAGAACTTGCAATGTCACATCTTACATCCGGAACTACCTTATGTTGCTTACACTGTCAATTTTCATAAGAAAACATTGGAATTTTCTTTGTGAGAGTAGAAAATTGTTTTAAACTTGAATTCCACTCATTCCCGCAAAGCTGCAATCCATTGAGGTTAAAGGATTATCACTTGTCAATTTGGACATAATAGAACTTTATTTAAGTTTTGATTTTCTTTCTTCTTCTGAATGTCCAATTTCAAGCATGATGGCTTGTGTGCTTTGTTGGAGGTTAGAGCTGATTTCTTACATGGGCTTCTAGCTGATCTTTTCTTCGCTTGCATGGCTGGAGGCTTGTTGCAGTAATTTTTGGAGAGAATCATCAAGATCTCCTCCTTAATTGATTTTAATTGCTCTATATTTGTTTAAATTTGAAAATTTTCAACTATTACATGCAACTATGGGTTTCTTAATGTAACACCGAGGCATGATGCACCGCACTACCCTGGAGCAACATGAACAAAAATATGTACGAAATATGAAATCATACATGCCTTAAATAAGACATGTAGAGTGTGCACAAGCACTTCTTCTATTGAAAACAAACCTACTCCTACTCCTACACTAGCCAAAGAAATGGGAAACTTCAAACAAAACATGCCATCGGCAATGCAAAGTAGTTGCCATTTCCCACAATTGGAAGGCACGTAGATGATTTGGCACTAAGTGTAGCTGAGATTAGGAGTGAAATATTAGCTGCAAATTGACTTTTCACTCCCTCATTCATCAAGGTATCAACAAAAACAAGACATATACCTCTTCCGATTGCTGCTCATTTGGTTTCAAGAGGCATTGTTGTTGATCCTTGACACTTTGAGGTTCATCCTCATGCTTAGAAGCAAGCATGAATGGTTATGTCTTGTCTCTTGACTCCAATTAAGCTAAGTATCGATTGGGCAAGGTCTTGTTCGCTAAATTTTCCGCTCCTCCGAATTTCAAATTTCATAAGGAAGTCTTCATGTAGAATTTCCCGGAAAAGGTGACTTTCTGGACTGGATTTCCTTCTTATTGAACATCTACATAAAACTGAAGTATCACCTTGGTGAGTGATATGAAAGGAGTGGTAGTCTCCTAATTTTTCCCTTCCTTATAAACATGGAACTCCTCTTCAATGTGTAGCTCATTATTATTGATTGCAACATCTAATGAAATCATCTCTACATTATTACAATCAGTGTAACACATTTTCATCCAAAATTTTCTCCCTTGTTGCTTCAAGACCACATTTCTCTTGAATATCCTATTCCTCTAGTATGAAATTTGAAAGGTCAAATTCTTCGTAGGATGCTCTAGAAATCTTGTTATGGGCAGCAAGGTCTTCTTGAAATTTCTCCTCCGCCATGGATTCATCAACTAAATCAGATTTTTCAAATGAAAGTAAGAAATTTTCAATGATGTTTTCTTCATCAAGTATTCCTAAATTTGATTTTCTTTCCTCTAGTTACTTCTCTTCAATGGAACTTAGAGCTGGTTGTTCTTTTCTTTCCTCTATTGATTTTGCAATAGGTGCATGATCAAAAAACACCAAAAGAATGGTGCCAATGTGAACACTGCATTCTAAGTAAATAAATTATTGATCATCATTTTCTTCTTCTCTTTGCTCCATTATTGTTACAAAATCAGCATCTTCCACCACTTGTTCTTCAATTTTGGCCTCCTCCTTAGGCTTCACCATCAAGGGAATTTTTTCAATTCCAAACCTAAGAGCCCATATTTTTAGATTCTATGTCATTTCTTGTTGACTGGACTCTTCCTTTTGTTTCCCTTGGCTAGTTATTTGATTGTTTTCTCCCAAGATGAACTTGAGACAACAAGAGGAGGGATGGGTTGGGCCCCAACATGTTTTTTAATTGCTTGTGGTGGTGGAGGGGGTAGAACTTCTTGTTTATTTGGAGGGGATGACTATTTGGAAGGGAAAAGGGAAAAAGAACTGAGATGAGATGGAAGACTAGAAGGTGGAGAAGTGAATTCAAAACTCAGGGCATAAGACAAGAAGTTTAGGAATTGAGGTCAGTAATTGAGACATTGGAAATGTGGCACTTTTCCATTAACAAGAATAGTTTACCTTTTGTTCATAGACCTCAATATCATTAATCCATGCCTCAAGGTGGGGCACCATTTCAACAATGTCATTAAGTTTCTCCTGTGAGCTATGATAACCTGGAAAAGGAGAAAACCATGGACAAGGTACCTTGAATCCAATCCTAAGTGCCTTTGCTTGAGTCTGTAACCCTAGTCTGCACCAATTTTTCCTCCCAATTTTGCACTTTCAACTACAACTCTTCATCATCAGGCATAGGATATCCTTCGTAGCTTACATACTCCCGTTATCCAATAATGCATAGTCCGGTATGTAACCAAATTGGTCTGCATATTTCTCTTGTTCATATGGGTATGCATATTGTTGATTATCATAATATGATTCTGAAGGAGGTTGATAATAACCTGAGAATGAACTTTGCATGTTTGGAGGTGGGCATGGGTCGTATGGTAGCTATCTGCAAATGTGAATTCCATTGTGGGAATGAAGCCATGATTGCACAACTTCATAGAATGGAGGAAAATGAAAGAGATGGAAAGAAAATGGATGGAAAAGGATGGAGAAAGTCCTATGATTTTAGATATTGGGTTATTGACCATATGGAGTCACTAGAGGTGTTTTTAAGTGCTTCCCAAAGCTGATATTTTCAATAAGAATACACCAACATGTTAAAACAGAGTCTCTCCAAAGATTGTACTACACACCTACAAATGATGTTCAATTCAACTCGTAGTAGAACACCCTCGAAAGAAACTCTAACTTCATTGAGGTTTCCCCCTGGGCATGCCAAAATTGTTATCAAGTAGTAGAAGTATGCATAGTGGCTTGAATAATGCTACAATGGAACACTAGATAAAGTATGAAACTTGAATGTAGATTTTGACTCAAAGTTTGTCCCACTAGGTGTGCCATAACTGTTATCACAAAATTACAGCACCCCGAATGGCCTAATTATGGATTGGGGCATTCGGTGTAATTTTTGTAACATTGGATCATCTCTAAAGTTGTGGGACTTATGGGCTTGAGATGACCCTCTAGAGAAGGATGATTCTTGCTCCTAAACTACCGACACAAGCTACTCTCAAAGTGTAGGAAAGACAATATAATCCTAACCTAACATTCCAAGGGACTAGGGGAGAGAGTGCATGAAGATAAAGGCTACACTAATAGCGGTGATACACCAGAAAAGGTGGTTGTTGATCACAATCCCAACTACCTGAAGTGAAGAGAGGTGAGTAATGGAGAGGGTGGAAAAGATGCATCCCATACCAAATATGATATTCACATAGAAAAACACTTCAAACCCATTAAACATAACTCTCAAAACCCATAATATACATAAGAAGTATGTACAATATACCCTGCAATGATGAGAGGCAAGAAGAGACAATAAAATAAGTAAAGGATGGACAAGATGCATCACAAAACAAATTTTATTGCTCCATGAGTTCACACAGTACATCATTAGTGGGAAAGAGGAAAGAAAATGCCATTACAAAGAAAAGAGAGGAGGCTTAAGCTCCACATTCAACCCTAGCAGAGAAGAAAGAGAGAGGGGGTAGGAGAGAAAAATGACCAACTCCTTTACAAATGAGCCCAAGATTACAATTTATAGAATGAGAAAGAGAGAGAGAATGTAATCCTGGATTTGTATTTTCAACCACTTTCAAGTTGTCATAAATGTGCCCAAATGATGATACATGACCTGTAGAAGGCACCCCATACTATCCCATGACTTGCAAAAGTGAAAATGTCTTCCCATGCCTCTTAAATGCACTCCCAACCACCAATAGAATAATTGTTTTAAACCTGGTCGGTTTTCTCCAAAATTCACCATGAAATATACATCAATATCTAAATTTCTTGGTTTTTGTGCAATGGTCTCAGAACCATGATTCCAATGACACCAATTTTGTGTGATTCTACTAAGGGATGCGAAAGTTATGGCTATTTGAGCACCTATAGCTAATTTGAAAAATTGTCAAGCTTGCTTGCTCTTCACAAGATTGGTAATTAATGTTTTGACTGGAAATCATATTAAAAATAGTTATTCCCTCCTTCTAATGTTCTCTGCACATATTTTGAATGATTTCACATTTAAATTGGTGGGCCCACCTGAGATACATTGTTTTATATTTTCCATGTTGGGGAGTTGATGTTTAAAATAATGTATTTGTGCCACTCGCCGAGTTAGCTCTCTTCTTTGCATTTATTTGAGTGTTATGGTCTCCAAATTTCATGGTGGATTTTTTGTGTGGCGATATACCTGGCATGTTTGTGAGCCTTCTTTCATTTGCGCACACCGACCAACGATCCCAAGCTTCTACTTTAGCTCCACCCATACACATTAACCCCTCATTTTGCATTAGTGGGCTATAATATATACACCTTGAACATCGACTCCGACTTAACTCGGTGCCACATATGATGTCATCTCGACATATGAATAACCCTCCCAAACCACCTTGTGTCCTAAACTATGTACCACCAACTCCGACCGAGTCATTACCGGCTCGGCGCCACATTTTCAATGCCTATCGAACTACCACCAAGTGTTAGGGCTACTAATATCCATGTGGCTTGCCCAACTACCCACCACTGAGCCACCGATCTTGCTAGCTCGGCCCTTTGTTTATAATGTGGGGCACATTTACCGCGAGACCTCCCCGCCTTGTTGTGGGCTCAACTCTTCCATGGTGAACTTGACTTTTCAGCTCGAATGTCCCGAGTGTAACTCGGACATCCATCTCTCGATCCACCCACAATGTGGGTCATCAA
Organism: Taxus wallichiana var. yunnanensis; assembly: GCA_018340775.1. Lineage (NCBI taxonomy): Eukaryota > Viridiplantae > Streptophyta > Pinopsida > Cupressales > Taxaceae > Taxus > Taxus wallichiana. The sequence goes on from JADAXU010000131.1 coordinate 6,812,860, forward strand.
CATCCCCTCACACCTACATGGCTCTCTACACCCCATTGTTGACCACCCGGTTGGTCCATTGACCCCGTCATTTTGTTTGAGCTCACCCACACCTTATCGACCGGGTCGTTGACCGCCACCATACCCACAATTCTCTGCACATGTCTTGGTTGGTGATTTCAAAACTCCATTATACACACATCCCAAACCAGATTGGGACAGTCAAAGCCATTTTCTTCCACACTTACCGTAATAGTCATTGAGCTCCTCATTGTGTGGTGAAGCCGATTTTCATAGATGCGTGTCCCGAGTTATTCGAGCCACTGGGACCCAATCTTCTAATTTTGCCACAAAATTCCCCTTGGGAATTATCCTTCTACTTTTGCCACAAGGACTTAACTCACTTGATGGCTCAATTCTTGCCTTGTTTGAATCATTTTCTACTAAGTGTTTGGATCAAATCTACCTCCATCGATGCGAACCGAGCCATGACTACCCAAAACGATCCTCGCTATAACCTTATTTAATACCTTTCCACCATGATACAAGCTCGGTGATGACAATGGTTTCACTCAAGAGGCATGCGGATGGCCGGTGTACCTCATGAAAACTAGTTTGACGGTATTATCCACACAAGGTTCCTCTCCTTAGCTCACCTAGGAGCTTTTACCTTGCACTTCCATTCCATCGACTAGCTCCCACTCTCTTTACCATTCACCATTCGGGTCGGCCTATATCACCTCATCTTGCATGAAAATAGTAAAACTAGTAGTACCATGCCTTTTTAAAAAATCACTCAACTTTTTAAGGTAGAGCTCATCGATCCTCTAGGTACCTTAGTGAATGAATTATGATCTTGGGGTGAAGATCGATTATTAGCTTAATGGCTCTCCTCCTAATGCAACAACTCGGTGTGGTTGTTACATATCTTGATGGAGATTTCAGAGTGGCCGATCCTAAGCCTCTCGTCAACACGTACATAGCTTGACATGCAAAAGAGTAGCCGAACTATGCAATATGTGGGATTTGGTGGCATCGAGCTAGCTAGCCTGGGAATTCCAATACATAGCTCGGTCTAATGACAAGCACTCAACATACATAAAGATGAGCAACTCGCTTTACTATAATAGATTAGTTTAACACAACTCGGTGGGCCATCTTGCAACTCTCAGTCTTATTTGAATGAAATCCGTCCCCTTCAATTTTATATTTTAATGTCCCTTCACTATTCATAACTGGTGAGCCAAGGAGTGGTCTGGTTGGTCGTTTACATGAGCTAGTGGAATTTTTAATTCCCGAGTCAAAATCAAACTGATGCATTCATGGAACTTTTAGATACAATGAGATTTAGTGAAGGTGCTAGGACTGTAAAAAAATTCATTTGTCTTGTGAGGTTAAAATTTGAACTCGAGACAAGATCAAGAAGAGAAAAATACCTCTTGTGAATTCTCAATCTTCCTGGGCTGCACCGAATTCTCCTCGAGAGCTGAATTTTGTCTTGCAATTTTGTAATACTTGATATGAGAGTCCTCCTATGAAATCTAGCTCTATGTTTGATTTCACCAGGGTAGTGAAATTAGATAACAGCTTATTCTAGATGGATTGTGTTGATTAACTAAAAATAAGGTTTTTAGGGTTTTTAGCTATTTTATAAGTTAATCTAAATAGAAACTAAGTGTTATATTGAAGTGTTAGATCTAAATATTTTGCTTTTATATTTGAATGGATTAAAATAATAGAAATAAGAGGGATATGTTACTAACATATAAATAACTTACCTCACCGTATATAAGACTCGTAGTAGACCGATATGTGGACTAGGCAGGCTATAACCGAATGACTTCAAGAAGGGTAGAAGGTCGACCGTCTCTGCCTCTACCGAGGCATTGGTGAGTACACTAGGGCACCCTGTGGAACCCCTGGTCCGAATTATGGGCACTAGAAATTGTAAAAATCTCGGATATGTGTTTGGAAATGTTGTAAGGAGATCTAAAACCATGCATGTCCTGTCGTGACCGGATTTCTTTGGATGAAATGAATAATGACCTAAAAAACAAAAGGTTAGTGGGGTGAGATTTGTCTCGCCTACAAAATTAGTGGACTTATCGCGATAACTACACTACATTATAGACCTTGATGTAGTTGTGGTGCATGTGTGTGTAATTTTGTGCCTAGGATGCCCTATCGCCAATGGCGTGACAATAAGGGGCAATAAATAGATATAAAATGTAGAATAACAGATGGAATGGAAAGAATACAACCCTTTCCCATTTTTCTTGTGTGATGTAGATGTATAAGAATCCCAAATGTAGTCCCTTGCCTTGATAGATAGATTCCCTTGATGTGTGAGATGTCCACCCATAATGTAGTGAGATTTATTTGTTTATATAGGGATATCTTGCTCAAATTTTGACACTAGTGACCCGAAACTATCGACTATGACCTAGGGGAATACACGGGGTAACCATTAGGACCGACCTTGAATAAAGAAATTAAGACCACAAATTACGATGACACAAATGCCTAAAATCATGGACTAGGGTGCCCCATCAAAGACCTAAAGATGACAATTGAACAAATTACGACATCTGAGACACCCTAAAAGATGGCCAAACTGCAAAGACAACTAATAACTGAACCAGACAAAATACAATGATACGGCTAACTAACCACAAGACCTAGAAATAGGTCACTAGTGAATACTTTTATCATGCAAGATCCATATATAAATTAACATACCCAACGGTATAAATGTAATAGTAAATGTGTGATTTTGTGACTACATTTTCCCCCACTTTATGTTGGTGAGTGGAAAGCTTGGTAACACAAAAGAGATAAAGATGTATACCTAAGGAAAATCTGAAAAATCCCAAGTCTGTAGAAGAATGCACATATGTGTAGTAGAAGCATCTTGACAAAACCATAAAAGCATGCCAAACCATGGATCAATGAGTTGATCCATCCAACGCAAAAGTGTAAGTGTTGTGATAAAGTGTGGAAAATGAAAATGATGATTAAATGATTTTGAACACAATTAAATATTAGATAGGTGGGTAGGGAGTGATCAGCTCCCAACCTCAACACTTATATATGAATGTAATGATTAGAGGATTTGGGTGTCCCGACATTAGAGGACAAGTGTAGGGAGAAAATTGTGTTATTCTTTGAGCTTTATCTACATCCCCAAGATCTAGCCACTACAGATGGACTCAGATCAAAAAGTGGTGATTTTAGATCCAAATGAATTTGGTTTAAATATTTAACCCATATAGGAGTGATAAGGGGAAAGGAAATCTTGCCCCCACTTCATGGGTGTCATCGTAATGTAAAGGCTTCCAAGTTAGGTCATGAGGAAGTGGACGTGATAGAGAATGAGATGGCTTCCAAGTTAGGTCATCTAGAAGTGAACGTGATAGAAAATGAGATGGCTTCCATATTAGGTCATCTAGAAGTGAACATGGAGTATAGAATAAAATCCCAAGTTATGTCATCTAGGAACAAAATGGTGAATGTAACTCCCAAGTTAGGTCATCTGGGAGATTGCTCGTGGATTTGAATGGTTTGATTTGAACGTGTTGATTTTGATTGGTTGATTGATTGTTTTAGATTGGTTACTCGTGGCGAGGTTTTTCATTAATTTCCCTAGGTTAGGTCATTAGGGGAGAGTTGCTAGAAATTGATGAGATAACACGTAAAATGATTGTTTTAGTCACTTTTGCCCCAAGTTAGGTCATTAGGGGTATTGACAAGTTACAATGTGTGAAGGTGTTAAACGATTGTTTCCCCTATATTAGGTCATTAGGGGAGATTGATGGTGAAATGTTGTGGTGTGAATTGTGAGGTGTTGAATCCATGATTGTTTGAATGTGTGGTGATGTAAGGGGGATTATAAGGGGATCCCCAATGATATTCCCCCTTTCAACAAAAGAGGGAATGGTGAGAGGAACCGACTCTAAGTGAAAGTAACAACAAGAGGTTAAAACATGGTTGTAAGGAATAGAAAATAGTGGTAAGGTGTATAATGTGAGTGAGACATGTGTGTAGTACGGTGGTAGTTGAAATTCTGAAAAGAATGTCATAAACAGTGGTGTAAATCGAGTAAAAACGCTCAAGATATGACTGAAACGATGTTATGTGTATTAGTTGTGGTGATAAGCATGACATGTAGACCATAGTAAAGGTGTCAATTGTAATGTGCTTATAAATAGGAAAGTGAAAAGGTAACTTATCACTTCATTTGTTTTTGGCACAAGTGTAAGAGTGTATACAAAGCGAGTGAGGATGCCTCAAGTGAGACCATTACGTCTGACCCGGTTTGAGAGAGTAGCGACCATGGTAGTGTCATGTACTACTGCAGAGTTGGTAAGTGCATTATTTTTTCTTAAATGTAGGGTAGAATAGGTTATTGGGGTGAATTTTTACATTTTTGAGATTTTTAGTTTTCTCAAGCGTTTGGAACCTAAACAAGAGTAGTGAGGGCACTAGTGACCCTGGGACTAGAGTGCCCAAATCTAGGCCCTAGTGTCATGCTCTAGGGTGCCCCACCCCTATTGTTGGATGCCCCGGTCCAAATTTTTTGATTTTGTGGATACTGCTATGGAATGTGTTTCTAACATGTTGAGAAGTTGTTTTTTTATCATTTAAACAGTTCTAATCATTGTGTTTGTTATTATTACGTGTTGTGTAGAGGGATATCCACTCAAGGAAGTTCTACAGTGGTCAACACTTAAGTACACTACTGCGATTAGGTTTTCGGATGATGAGTGGGATATGTTGGACCGTGCTAGCCTACGACATATAGCATGGATGGGGATGTGCCCCATAATATTCCTATGTTGATCGTATTGTGTGAGAGGTGGAGTGTAGACACATGCATATTTTGGTTTCCTACTGGAGAGGCGATAGTGACATTGGAGGATGTTTATCATATATTACAGTTACCAATGGTTGGGAAGAGAGTACATGTGATGGTGGTAGTAGATATGGAGCGGTAGATGCACTCGGCTAGACAATATTTTGTAGGGGCCTAGGTTCCTATGGAGGCCCATATTAGTTTGGATGCGATATTAGCCTAAGGTTCCACGATTACGGAAGTTCATTACGGTGGTGATATCATCTTGTATAGTAGTGGAGGGAGGGGGTCAACATCTTTATAAGATGCATGACATATGTCAATGGATAGAGGAGGATGGGATGAGATATGCGTGGGTGTAGTGTGTGTTAGCCCACATGTACAAGGACTTGTATCGGTTTACGTAGGATGAGCATGAAAAAGTTATAGAGGCTACCACATTGCTACATGTATGGGCATATGAGTTGATAGCTGTATTGAGACTAATTACGGGGCCACGAGGGAGTGGGCTCAGCCAGAGATATTTTATTGACAAAGGTGCATATTAGCAGTAAGAAGATAGACACGGATAGCTTGAGTGGCTTTGATTAATATGATGGGATCCAAGTTAATGAGATTGAGGCCATATCATGATTACGGGGATGGCCCGAGGATGTGACAGAGTTGTAATGTATTCGAAGAACCATATGGTTAGAGGAATGCTTTCTAGGTGTAGTGGAGCTGTTTTAGGTGGAGAGAGTATCACAATAGTTTAGGATGACACAAGATATGCCTCCAGAGAAATATATATGGCTACGGTTTGTTAGAGCCCCTAGGAGGGAAGGTGCTAGGCTAGGGCCCATGACAGAGTAGATGGTACCACCAGGGTTAGATGTGATAGAACTAGCGATAACGGCTGTGGATGGTGATAATGTAGGAGTACAAAGGATTATAGAGCTTGGTGGGCAACGCATTGGTGGGTGTTTCTATACCCAGTATTACAAGTGATATGGAGTTACCAGTATGAGGAGCAGGTGAGGGAGGAGTCCTTGACCCTGTAGCGGCAGTGGTGGCAAATCATAAGTATTTGTGTATGCTAATATGGTTAATGAATTGTTTATGTTATGTTTTGTACATGGTTGACTAACATGGGGTTGTATGTTGTGTGTGTAGGAGATGATTATTGGTTATTGATAATAGATACATCGATCCGCACGATGATAGAGAATTTTCTTGGTGATGTATTATGTGGAGGGATACTAGAGCACATGGATGACATTGTGGGCAAGCATACCCCTCTGCTTGAGCCAATAGCCATAGTAGTGGTGACATGTATGGTGCTATTGAGCCGAGGGATGAGGCATGTGAGGAGACTTGTCGTGCCTAAGAGGCGGTAGGTGGTGGTCCCTTGGCTTAGGATGTGTTTTCCCATTATGTGGATTTGTAGTGTTATTTTTGGAGTAGAACATGGAGATTGCCATGTTACACAGATAGGTGGAGAAGTTTAGGGGCTGCAAAATGTAGCATCACGTTGGTGGCAAGCCATCAAGCTCTAGGGATCTCATGGTACACGAGAGTGATAGTGATGATGAGGTGTGATAGTGATGATTGTATATGATATAGGGGCCTTCCCCAATGATGAAACATGTTTTGTGATGATGATTTGTATGAATGTTATATATATGGACACCTATTTTGGATATATATGAGATCGATATTGGAGAATTTTTGTTATTTTGATGTAATGGATATCGTATGGTTATATGGTTATTGTTATAGCATGTGTATTGTTTTGTATGTGATGAATATAAATGTGTATGATGATGTTAGTAATGGTAGATAAAATATGTATGGTAAATGATGATGTAGATAACTAATGTAATGTGATTGATGAGATGAATAAAGTATGTAGCGCGTAGGTAATGTAATGGTGATAATAGAATAAATGTGAAAATAGATAAGTGTATCGTAATGAAGATGTGAAAATGTAATATAATGGTAATATAATAAGGTGACAAAAAAATAGGAGGGGGGAGAGTAATGATGCCCCCCAGTGTATGGATGAATAGGCTCATGTGATAATACCCATCAGTAGTCAAGGATGAGCCGTGTAAGCAAGAGTGCATCATCAAGAAATGATTGAGGTGCGCTAGATGAATGATGGAGCGCGTGATGAAAGGTTCTTAAAACTAATCCCTCAATAGTCATGTAAGAACTGTAAGAACACAAGTGCATCATCGAGGGGTAAGGTAATCAGAATCAAGAATTTCGTGCTTATTACTTGTCCAAGTTAATGTACCAAACTAAACACAAAAACCTTGAAAACTCAAATGAAATCGATACCTAATAGATAAGATAGGATCTATAGATGTAGATGAAGAAGAAATCTGATGTAGACAAGATGGGCATACATGAGCGATCATGCAAAGTAGATCCAAGAAACCTATGAGACACAGATGCTTGATCAGAAAAAGACCATGTTAAAAGATATTTGGGTGGACTTCCGAAAAGCGGGTCTGAGAAGCGATAATCTCCATCGGTTGATGTCAGTCCACGTTTTCAATTAAGGAAAGAAGCATACATGATAAAAGATATAAGTAAATGTATATATTTTGATTAAAAATGACAGACAGAAAAGTAAACAGTAGACAGAAACCAATAAAAAAATAGGAAAGTGTGAAAACAATGTTGGATTTGTGTTCCCTGAATTATTTTACCTGTCTGCAGGTAGATCGGTGCCAATTAGGAAAATTGATGTCGACTGAGAAGAATCGGCGTCGACTGAGATAGGTCGGTGGCGACTAGATAGAATCGGCGTTGACTGGGTACAATCGGCGTCAACTTGAGGAAAATTATAGGAAGATTGAGAAACAAACAGTGGAAGCTAGATCATCGATCTCCACTGGATCTGCAAGAGCCATAGGGATACTGACAAGGCTCCACCTGTGCTGGATGCAGGAATAGAGTCACCAAGAGATCAATGGAGACTTCACGATGTCGATGTGGTAGGAACAGAGTAACGGTACTCCTTTCAGGGATTGGTTTAGACAGGATTCGTTCTCACTTGATAGATAATGCTCGGACTTGGACGCTCAAAACTCTCTTGTTCTTTCAGTATCTCTCTCTCTGTCTCACCGTATATGTCCGTGTCTAACCTGAGCTGAATTCGGCCTTCAATTTGTAATTGGTGCTGACGAGATGTAATCGCACCGCTCGAAAAATTAGCGTCGACCGAGTACCGGTCGATGCCGATCAGGGAACAGATTCTGAAATGGCCAAAAAGGATGATTTCTGGAAAGATGAAGTGATCCTTCCACCTCAAATACAGGAAATATCCCACTGCTCAATTTGGGAGGAGGAGAAATAGGGGGGATAGATGGATAGAATAGATACGGGAGGTTAGGAATTGATATGGGGTAGATAAGTGGTTAGGATATATGTAGAAAATATAATTAAATAGTTAATATTTAATTATCTATGGGTAAAACATAATGGGGTGACATAAACTTAGGATAGATGTTTAAATCAAATATTAAGTAATACCCTAAGGGCGAGGTGGTGATGTAAACATGCCCCAGGTTACCCGAGAAGACAAATGCGCATGGGGGACACCAAATTAGATAACAAATTTTAGGTGTCTACATTTTGTCTCTTTTTGTCAAGTAACTTGCGATAAGCAAAGTTGTGAGACAAGAACAAGGAGTTAGAAGAAAGGAAGAAAAAGTGATGATGTGATCCCCCTCAAACTAGGGATGGGATGGGCCCCAAAAGAATAAACGATCCCAAGTTTGAAAAAGGTAGATGAAAATGCAGGATGCCCCAGCTAGATGCCTGGAGTAGATCTGATCATTGATGACGCACAAAAATAAACATTAAGGCAGCAACCTAGGGAACTCACATTGGTAGGGCAGACCAGACAGTCTCCGCATGAGACGACGTTAGTACCTACAGACCCATGAGTGTAAGGAGGGCTGCAAAATAGTTAGCACCTAAAAAGAGACACATTGGTAGGGACAACCAGATGGTCTACAAAGCAGATGACGTTAGTGCCTACAGACCCGTTAACTCTAAGCTGCCAAAAATGCGAGTGCCCCATGCAAAGGGGACAAGCTCGAAATGGACGATACTATCGAAAGTATGTGCCAAAAGGCAACATTTAGGGCACAATAATGACCAGATAAATAAGTCAAGCATCAACACTATGGCAAGAAGATCAGGAGATGGAAGAAGGTGACGTGGAGAAGCCAAATTACAACCCATCGGCAAGAATGGGCCCAAATCGGCGTCGATCAAACAAATTGGCGCCGACCATGAAAATCGGCGCCGACCGCGATTCGAGCACATATAAATATGTGAACGGAAAACGTGAACGATTTATTTTCACCGTGAATATTGATTTAGAGAGAGTCTAAAACTGGATTTGAGCACCATGGAAGCCTCTGGAAGCAGTCAGAAGCGGAAGAGGACACGACCCGGGGTAAGGGATTCTACCCGAACTCGTCATTATATTATTATTATTATTTTTACTTTTATTTTGGTGGGAGGCCAAAGTGTTTTTGACATGCTGCCTTCCAATCGGCGTCGATTGGAAAAATCGACGCCGATTATATTAAATCGGCGCTCGATTCATTTAAATCGACGTCAACTATATGTGATCGACGTCGATTCAAAATAAATCGGTGCTGATTGGACGAATGAACCGATAAGATGATAAAATGTGTTTTAGATATTCGATTTGGATGAATAGGAAGCTAAAATTGCTCTTGATGTTATGGATGCAGCACGAGAGGTGCTACACATGCGGGATGTTATTCTCGAGCTTCCGGAGACCATTCTCCCGATGTGATCTGACGCAGATGATTGGCGCCACCTAAAGTTAGCCGGGCTCGGGGGCTTTCGGTACTACCGATGAGTGCCGCGAGATGTAGAGTTGTTGCGAGCATTAGTATGATGGTGGGACAGTCAGACCTACACTTTTTGGTTCAGGACAGGTGAGATGACCATCACCCATGAGGATATATATAGGATCCTGAGGCTATCGATCACCGGGGACCCTATTGAGATTACTCCACGAGAGCAGCAGCAGAGGGCCCTAGGATGATTATATGGGGATAGGGCAGATGATTCAGAGATAGTGTCCGGGGCAGTGAGGATAGCCTCTCAGTACAAACAAGATGATGCCAGGAGCAGACTGATAGTGTTTATTCAAATGGATATCTCCTATTTTTCTCTGCCAGATTCTTGAGGTGGGAGATTCCCATTATTATTACTAGATTGTGTTTATGACATCCTGCAGTTTAGATAGGTGTTCACGTTTTCCGATGCCCTGATAGCTCATATATATTATGAGCTATGGATGTATACCACCGGCAGGAGGATAGGGATTGATGTTATTTTTATGCTCCATTGTTGGGCATATGAGCACATAGCAGTGATCAGCCCATCCAGGGCTTCCATGGATGCCGTAGTAGTGGGGGCCCTTGATTATGGATTTCGGCGATGGTGGGTTGACATGGCCCCGGGAGATACAGGGAGATCTATAGATTGGTATGCCAAGCGCTTCAAGACGCGTTGACGCCAAGAGCAGTCATCCGGAGACCATATCGAGTCTACCCGACATGGGCAGTTAGGAGGCTCACCGGTGGGGTTGAGGCGAAGCGGGGGTGGTTAGGAGCCGCAGGCCTGATATGTGGGAGCACATCCCATTTATACGGGTATTGAGATAGTTAGGCCTAGTGTAGATAGTGCCGACCACCTATAGGCCATACAGGTGAGATAACAGAGAGACCGAGTTATCGATTTTGATCCTGCGAGATCCATTAAGGAGGCCCCACCCTCCATAGACAAAGTGATGATGATACCTGGGCATGGATGACGGCTATGCGGCATGGTATTCAACAGAGCTACCACGACACCTGCCAGCATCTATAGATGCCGATGAGGAGGATATAGCCACAGTGCTAGAGAGGCTGGAGGGAGAGCATTTTACCCTGACGCAGACACACCAGGTGGCCCTCGAGGAGATCAGAGCTCTGACAGAGGAGAGGGATGCCCTGATATTGGAGAGAGACACAGCTCGCCAGGAGCGAGATACAACGATCCAGCAGAGGGATCGCTACCATTGGCATAGAGAGGCCCTCAGGGCCAAATATGGTGATACAGGTACTATGTCAGAGTCCGGGACACAGGGTATGACCGTAGGAGGGCCACCACTAAGTAGCACCAGTAGTGACATTATGAGCACCTAGTACGGTGAGCCTGAGTACTTATCAGTCTCTCCTCACCGAGGTGAGATACTATGAGGATGCCCTAGCACAACATGCCCCTGAGGTGCCTCGTTACGGTGCGAGGAGGAGATCAGTGACAACCACAGCTAGTGGTGCATCAGAGGGAGGGAGTACCAGGAGAGAGCGAGGTGGAGGCAGGCCCCCAACAGTAGGTGCTTCTAGTTCGATAGGCGGTGGCCAGGAGAGACAACCTAGTCCAGAGGAGGGTGGAGGAGATAGTGTCTTCCACTTATCAAACTTTATGATATAGAGATCGATGTATTTTGATATCGATATATTGATGTAGCCTCAATTTGAAGGCATTTTTTTGATGTATGATATAGATGGCTTGATTGAAAGCCATCCATTCTTTGTTGTCTGAGATACTCATGTGTATATATAGATTCATCATTTTCTTTGCCATATGATTGTACTCATGCTTTTTAATTTCGATATACATGGATAGATGTAGCGTAATTGTGATGGATATAGACATATGCTGATAGATGATAAATAGATGTGATTGGATGGACATAGACATAGAGGATAGATAGACGTGATGTGATTTTGATGTGATTGATATGTGGATTTAATTTTGATGAAAAATAGATATAGATAAATGTAGTGTAACTTAGATGTACATATTTTTAGATGTTTTGATGAATAGATGGATAGATGTGATTGATAGATTTGATATGTTTGAGATATGAAAATAGATAGGTAGATCCACATGTGTTGATAATACATGCTTTGATATGTGTTTTGGACAAAGTAGATAAGATGAAATTAGATAGATGATAGATTTTGATTAAATTAACATGTTAAATGTCAATTTAACTGGATGAATAATAAATAATAATGGGAAATACTCTCTGCGAGAGCCAAGGACGTAATGAAATAACCCTGATTAGAAATAAAGGAAATACACCTAGATAAGAAAAAGAATGATAAGCTAGGCTCCTAACCGATCATAAATAGAGACTTTGATAGGAAACCAAAAGACCATGCATACGAGGACATGTATAAGGCTAAAATAAACTTGACACTAGCTAGTTGCAAACTAGATCTAGAAGGTAAATGCGGGGAAGTAAGTATTGATCTTGTCAAAATTTACAAGGGACATAATACATGCTTATGTTGGGAAAATGGGGTTCTCCATATGATCGAAAAAAGGTCTTATGTCTCAGCTTCATGATTTTTATTTTGACAGAAGAGCAAACTAATCAATGCGGGAAGTTTGCTAGATATAGAAAGACTGATCGATACGGGAAGTCTTTCAATGATGCTAAGAAACAAACAAACAACCGTCCTTCAAGGGAATGGTCTGTATTTCGAATGTAGCCATCCTTCAAGGGCATGGTCTATATTTCGAATGTATCCATCCTTCAAGGGTATGGTCTATACCTTTTGATTTATTTTGAAAATGCATAGATAGCTGTCCTTCGAGGGATCAGTCTATCTTTTTTTTTTTTGAGCTTTTGGAGCTTTTGGAGCTTGTTTTGAAAGAAGTTGAGTGTAGACCAAATAGATCAGATAGAAGGGAAGAAAACTTATAAACTTATAAAAAATCACGTACTCATGCCCCGAGTAGATTTGATTAAGATAGATACGTGGGACAGATGAAGAAGTGATTAAGGTGTCCCTATTAGGGGAGGAACATATCCATAAGAAAAATGCTATGAGTAGAGCCGCGATACTTATATTTAAGGTGAAAAATACATAACATGGAGAACCACATAGTTCGAATCACTATGAAAATATATGATTTGGTTATTAGATGGATGAAAGATTTGTTTTGCGACTAAGATCATGTAAGATAGAATTTAACAAAGTAGAAGGGCCTTAGATGCAAGGCATTAAGCGGTTCCATTTCAGTACACCATCTATGGAGGATGACGATAAGCCCTGACACTTATTTATGAGTAACTAACATGTACGGACCCATCCATTAGGAGCAAACTTACCACGCTGACTTCGTTCTAGCGTAGTGACATTTTGGTTTTCTTTAATAACAAGATCACCAATTTTGAAGTCACGGTGTTGCAAGTACTTGTTAAAAGCACGTTTAACACACTCAAGATAGATTTGATGATGTTCAAGAGCATTGAGACACCGCTCATCTAGAAACTCAAGTTGCATTAGACAATTTTGACGATAGTCCTCATCGAGACAAATTCTCCGAGAGAAACACGAAGAGATGGGATCTGGACTTCCAAAGGAAAAATGACCTCCGACCCATAGACTAGAGAGAAGGGATTAGCACTCGTAGGAGTATGAATGCTAGTCCGATAAGCCCGAGAGAGCAAAAGGGATATGTAAATGCCAATCCCTACCAACTTGACTAGTTAATGTTATCCAAAATTCACCCCGGGGTAATTTTGATAACATGCATTAAATTCTCAAGTCCCGTGCAAATAGATTGATTCAAGGAAAAATCATGTTTCTAGGGTCCCCTCAGATTTTTTCTAACTCCCTGTCTAAGAAGAAAAGAGCAAGTTCTGAGAAAAGGTGAAAAAGTTGCAAAAACAAGCTTGGGCTAGAAAAAATCACGAAAATTGACTAAGTCCTAGTCCTCGCATTAGTCGGGACATTTGGGACATCTCGGCGCGCGAATCGGGTGAAAGGCGCAGCAGCGTCTGCAGAGCAAAGGAAAAGTTGGACCGTGGGGACGCGAAGGATGCGAACCACGGATCAGCCGAAAAGGAGAACTTTCACACTAGGACATCCGGACAAAAGAACGCGGTGGACGCGAAAATCTGGCAGCCCAAGAACAATCAAATCATGACACGTGTCATAAGGGAAAAAGTCCAAAAGTCAAAGGGCGAGTTTTGAAGGGTCAGCCCGAGCCAATCAGAAGAGGACACGTGTCCAATGGAACAGGGAAGCACAGAGCTCGGGGAGGAGTTAGAGAATTTAGCAAGAGTTTCGGCCAAAAAGCTAAAAGCAAAGGATGACCCCGCGCCCCTGTCCTCCAATCAGATCATGCCACGTGTCCCAAGTGGCGGGGCGCAGGGAAAAGGTGAAAAATGTCCCAAAAATCACAAAAAGTCAAAATTTTCAAGGAAAACCCGTGGGTGAGCAGAGGAGAGAGAATTATGCATCCAATCAGCGCTTGACACGTGTCGTCCAAGTGGCAGAGCGTGGGAAAGATTTTCAAAACACATTTTCACCTATTTTGTGCCCTAAATCTTCAGATATCCATATCTTTCGATCCAAAGCTCAGATTTGCACGTTCTTTATATCAACAGAAAGCTTATGAAATTCTCTACATGATTCTAGGGTTAATCTTGAATTTTGGTGTAGTCTAGAGAGAGAAAGTTAAGAAACGGCTCTGACGCGTGTTCATGGCCAGAAGTGACATTTCAGTGACCAAATTTAATACGGAATGGGTCGCATTCTCCTGCAATTTGGTCAAAATTAATAGGGTATGGGTTTGTAAGGTATCCCATGCCGTTTTAATGCATCTGCATAGTCGAGGAGGAATGGGCTCTCACATTTTTGTACGTTTTTGTCTCCTGGGCTCGACCCATGTAATGTAAAAGCTAGATTTGGCTCATTTCTAAGGGGGAACATTTTTTGGACATAACAACTTCTTCTTTCACCTCTAGCAAGTGATTGTTTGAAGAATCAGACCTCTCCAAAGACTGTAATAGTTTTTACCTCTCTGAGGTTGTAATGCAGTGATTTTGACACTGGAAATGATAATGCAAGCTTTGTGAATGAGTTTCAGTCCTTTGTTTGTATTATTTGCTTCATTTCAGATCCTAAATTATAGCTTATCGCACTGTGTATGTTTTATGCTACAATCTTTGGTTTGTGTCTATTTACATGACTGAAATGTTTCACCACTCCTTTTGGTGCATCACCACCTTTAGTTAGGTTCAATTTTTACATTTCTATCCCTGTATCCTTGCAGTTTAGAGTAGGATTAAGATCTGAACCTCTGTAGTTGTGCAAGCATTAGATCTAATCAGAGGAGTTTGAGGAACCAGCCTCTAATCTGGAGATTCCTCTCTCAGTTTCACAAGTCCCACACTTGGAGAGAGGTTTCCATGTTGTGCAATCACACTGGATGCTAGAGTGATCAACCTAGAAGCCTGATCTACATCCAGGGGTGTTGTGAGTCTGCAACAACAGTTTTGGCACACTGGTGGGACATAGAGGTCTCATTTTTATTGCAGCAAGGTTGATGTGCATCTGCTGCAATTTTATTTCTTAAAAGGAGCTATTATTTTCATATCCGCGACTCCAAGGGGAAGAATCGATTTGTTTCAAAGCAAAGTGCAGGCCTGAAAACTCATGAGAAGAATCACCACAAGGTCAAGAGTTGGAGAAGAAGAAGTGCTGTTTGAATACCTGTAATTATCTCCAAGAAGAAGGAAAAGAGGAAGAAGGATTCAAAGGTCTCCATCTCCACCAAACAGAACTCTTTCAACTCCTCCACATGGTAGGCCTTTCATTCAGTCAAC
Organism: Taxus wallichiana var. yunnanensis; assembly: GCA_018340775.1. Classification (NCBI taxonomy): domain Eukaryota; kingdom Viridiplantae; phylum Streptophyta; class Pinopsida; order Cupressales; family Taxaceae; genus Taxus; species Taxus wallichiana. The sequence continues at coordinate 6,828,405 of JADAXU010000131.1, forward strand.
AACGGTTTTAAGGCCAATCGAATGGCTCAAAACAATCCCTACGTCAACTTCACAGCAAAGCAGCCCACTTGCCCTCAATGCGCAACATCCAATTCCTATTGCAACCTTGAAGAACATTCCCTATTTCACTGGAGAAAATCATACCGCTCCTGGTGATCATGTTAAAGATATTGCTAACCTTTGCACAATTTATGAAATCAATGAAATGCAAGTGGGTCATCAAGTTCTTTGGCGTCTTCATTCAAGGGGAAAGCATTGCAATGGTTTAGGAGCCTTGGAGCTGGTTCTATCACAAACCGGAATCATTTGTGTATTGCATTTCACGAGCAATTTGGAGAGAAGGGAGACAACTTGTCTCTTTTAGAGCAGTGACAACCATCAAGAGAGCTCCCAATGAGCAAACTGGACCGATTTCAACTTCAGATTTCAAAAGACTTGGGAGAGAATTCTAGTAGCAAATAAAGCCAACAGAAGGTGCTTTCCTTTACTATCTCAAAGCTCTAAATTCTGATATTTCTATGTTGATTCAGTCCATGGGAGCCATAACTATCCCTATGGCTTATAGCATTGCCATTAGGGCTGAAAATTGTTTGATCCAAGCTGGCAAACTTGCCCCTAGACCTCCCATGCCATTGTTTCCAAGCTTAGAAAATCCAAACACCCATCAAGCACCTAGTTTGGCTCCTTCTCCCACTCCTAGAAATTAGAGTTCAAATGAAGCATCCACTTCATCTCCAAGTGCCCCAAATGAGCTTCAAGAGGTCATGAAGCAATTGCAAAACCTAGGCAATGAGCTGGTTACTCTCAAGAGGCAGCAAGCCCAAGGTTTTAGACCTTCTTATCAACCCCAAGCTCAGCCTAATAGGTAGCCATACCAACCACAAAGGCCATCCAACCCAGCTGCAAATATAAATCAGTCAAGGCCTCCTGCCAATAGACCATTTCAGCCCTATAATCCAAATGCCATATCTGCCTCTAAGGCATTGGTGCCAACACAAAACAACGTTGCTCGGGAGTATGATTGGTGTTTTCCATGCAATGAGCCTCATAACTAATCCATGTGCTTCAAAGGTGCTTTGAATCAAGCACTAATGGTGAAAACTATGGTGTGGAGGGTGAGAGCATCAAGGAAACAATAACAAGAAGAAACATTCCAACAAAGAATCAACCCCAAATGACACCACATTGGTAAACCGGCAAGCGTAAGATTTTTGTGGCATGAATCAAGCAGTTTCTCAAGGTGTTGCAGCCAACACAAGGTCAAAGAGGAGGAATTTGGGTGAAGAACAACCATTAGGCCCAACTAATCCACAACCTTCCACGGCTCCACAAACGGTTGGTAAGCAAAGTCCAGTTTCAAATGCACAAGAGCAGCCAAGAACATCCCCTAGACCAACTCAAATACCAATTGTTGCTGCCCACATACAAGGGGTGAATGTGCAAACCAAGGGACAACAGAGAGATCCTTCATCACCATTCAAAGATCATTGATCGATGAAGAAGACAAACGTCAATATATCAATGTGGGAATCCCTATCCATGCCAGACAAAGAGATCACGCTGCAAGCTGCCATGAAGGACTGGCCAACTTCGAATCAGCAAGTTCAGATGCAAGACAAAGTACTTACAAATGTTTCCCAGCCTGAGGGAAATCATGGAGGACAGCAAGGTAAAATGTTGAAGCCCCCTCCCTTTTATGTTTCATTGATAATTAGAAATCAGCTAGTGCACAATTGCATGATTGATTCGAGCAAGTAGTTCGTCATGCCCAAACAAATAGTTGATCAGCTAGGGCTCCAGTATGAAACAATATCCAAAGGGGTAGTGCAACTAGATGGGACAGCAGTAGCAACAATTGGAGTGATTAAAAACTTGAGTCTAACCTTGCATGCATGTCCAAATGTGGTTGTTTTACAAGATGTATCGGGCCATAGACCTTCCACCACTCTTTGCCCCGTGCTTGTCAAGGGACTTCACAGCCAAGATTGGGGGATATTTGTCTGCTGATTGGTCACACATGTCTTTGTTGAACGAGGTATGGAACTAAGGCCAAAATTAGGTCCGAACCTATTGCAAATTTCCACATTGAGCCTTACACTCTAAGTCAAATCAATGCCAATTACTCAAAGATTTGACCCAGAAAACCACCCAAGCACCGATGAAGCCGACACTAAGGTTGGAGGCATCCCGGATCTAACTCTTGATGAATGGGCAAGCAAGATACATGCATTTGATCCTTATCGAGAAGTGGAAGAATCGAAAGTGGGAGTCTATCAGATACACGAAGAAAATCAACCTCTCCTAGCATCACCAAGCCGAGATCATAAGGACAAGAATGAAGTATGGCAGTTGTTCTTTGATGGGTCAAGGAGTAGACAAGGTGCAGGAGGAGGGGCTATGCTCATTTCACCACAAGGTATAAAGTATTACTCAACCTTCCGTTTTCAGTTTTCTTGCTCAAACAAAACAGCTGAGTATGAAGCCTTAATTCATGGACTGCACTGGGCAACGAAGAAAGGCATCAGGAATTTACAAGTATTTGGTGATAGTGAGCTGATCGTAAACCAAGTCAAAGAAAAAATGATTCCAAGAATGATCTACTCAGATGCTACAAGAATCGGGTATGGGATCTTATTGAATATTTTGAAGCTTTTAGCATCAATTCCATCCCAAGGAAGAGGAATGAAGCTGCTGACAGGCTAGCAGCAATTTGGGCTGCGTTTGATGTTGTAGAAAGTGTCGGAAGTGAGAAATCTCAGCCTCATATGAAATTGGTTGTGAGACCAGCTGTTCCGGATAACAATACAAGTTGGCAAGTCTTCGAGAATGATCAGCAAATTGTTAATTTCCTCCAAGAAGAAGCTGAGTTCTCCGCCAGGAATCAAGACAAGCTGCAGCAGTAGTATGGTGACCAAGTGGTGCAACTGAGAACTAACAAATTACCAAAAGGCCTCATAACCTTGGAGTCAATCTTCAACCCGAATGATCAGTTCCGGAAGGAGAAAGCGAACATTCAAGTAAAGGGTGAAGATTCAGAGCCTATTGTGGTTGAAAAGGGCAAAACATTGCAGATTGGCAAAGTAAGTACCTCACAAGAGAAATCTGATTTTGTTCAGCTTTGTCAAGAGTTCCCAGATGTCTTTGCTTGGACTTACAAAGATCTAAGAGGTTTCAACCCAAAGTTGGCACAACATACTATTGAGCTGGATCCGGAATCCAAGCCTGTCAGGCAAAAGCAAAGGCCAGTCAATCCCCATATTGAACCTCTCATGAGAAAAGAGTTAAGAAAGCTTATTGAGGCCAGTATCATCTTCCCCATCAAACACTCGAGTTGGGTTGCAAACTTGGTGCCAGTAAGAAAGAGAAATGGAGAGATCAGACTATGTGTTGACTTCAGAGACTTGAATAGAGCCTCTCTCAAGGACCATTACCCACTCCCTTCCATGGAGCAAATATTACAGGTTGTAGCTGGTTCAGAGAGGTTTTCATTGGATACTCTGTGCTACAATCAGATTATGGTGAAGGAGGAGGACCAGTTCAAGACAACCTTCACAACAAAATGGGGCACATATGCTTACAAGAAGATGCCATTTGGGACTGCCGAATGCCGAAGCAACATTCAAGCGAGCTATGGATATGGCGTTCAAAGGCTTGATCTACAAGATAGTGCTTTGGTATACCTAGATGATATCATTTTATTCCCAAAGAATGCAAAGAGACCATCTCTTTCACCTCAAACAAGTGTTTCAGAGGTGTAGAAGGTTTGAGTGTCTTTGAATCCTAAGAAGTGCATTTTTCTTGCACATGAAGGAAAGCTCCTTGGCCATATTGTCTCCAAGGAAGGATTAGCAATTGATCCAGAGAGGGTTGAAGCCATAAGAGCACTACCATTGCCAAGCCACAAGAAACCCCTTCAGAGTTTCTTGGGAAGGATAAACTTTGTTCAGAGGTTTGTCCCAGATTTTGCAGCCCTAGTCAAGCCCATCACCAAAATGTTAAAGAAGAGCCTGGCTTTCAAGTGGACAGCAGAAGGCAAGGAGAGTTTTGAAGCAATCAAAGAAGCTATCTCTCAAGCACCAACTCTCATCAACCCGGACTTCTCCAAGGATTTCATCCTCTATGCATTTGGAGGTAATGACACTATCTACGCCATTTTGGTACAAAGCAGAACAAGGATAATGATGAGCACCAATTGTTTTCTTCACCAGAGCCTAGATGACTATGAGGTGAGGTACTCTTTTATTGAGAAGCATGTGCTTGCAAAGAATCGAAGCTTGAAGAAATTCAAGCATTTAGTCTCAAACAATAAGGTCCATTGCTGGTCTCACATGTGGGGTTAAGGACTTCCTCCTCAACAAGGATTTGAATGAGAAAAGGGCAGGTTGGATCACCCGTGTCATGGAATATGACATTGAGATCAAGATCACCAAGCTGGTAAGAGGGAAAGGATGTGTGAGAAGCTGGTTTTGGGGAAGCAAAAAGAAGTATGCATTGAAGAAGAGGCTGCTTTGACAGTCCAGGACAGCCATGAGCCAAGTGACAAGCAAGAAGAAGACAATGCTGCCCCCACTCCTTGTTGGACCCAAGATATAATGAACTTCCTAGGCACAGCCTATGCCCTCCGGGAGATGAACAAGACCCAAAGGAGACACTTCAGATTGCAGGCTGTCACGTATGCCATTATTGATGGAGTTTTGTTCAAGAAAGATGTAAATGGAGTGCTGCTGAGATGCATTAGCACAAATCGATTCAAAGAGTATTGGAAGAGTTCCATGGTGGACCAGCGGTGGTCATTTTGCACCAAGAGTGACAGCTCTAAAAATCATGAAGGCTGGTTATTATTGGCCTAAAATCTTCAGTGATTGCTATGCATGGATCAAGAGGTGTAGGAATTGTGCATTCTTCACAGAAAAGAAAAACTTGCTGCCCTTCCATTACATCCAATCTCAGTTGACCAGCCATTCATGCAATGGGGTTTGGACTTCATTAGAGTCATTAATCCCAATTCAAGCCAAGGGCACAAATGGATTTTGACAGCCACGGACTACTTCACCAAATGGACAGAAGCAATAGCACTCAAAGAGGCAAATGAGTCTAGCATCTTAGACTTTTATGAGGGGATAACAACCAGATTTGGTGTACCTGCCACAATAATCTCTGATAATGCATTGGCATTCATTGGATCTAAGGTGACTGAGTGGGCTGTCAAGAATGGTATTTACCTAAGCACTTCATCAAACTATTACCCCCAAGGTAATGGTCAGGCTGAGTCTACAAACAAGAACTTGTTGAGGATCATTAGGAGGACTCTTGACGAGAATCAGAGGTCTTGGCATACCAAACTGAAATCAGCCTTATGGGCTGATAGGATAACTCCCAAAAGATCCACGGGTAACTCTCCATTCAGACTTGTCTACATGGAAGAGAGGTAATCTTGCCCATGTCACTTGAGTTGCCAACATTGGAACTCATGAAGCAAATTGGAGTTGATTGAATTTGAGCCTATGGAGGTGAGGTATGTAGAGTTGATGGAGTGTAAGAGATTAGAAATCAGCATCCCAAGCAATGGAGAAGGATCAAGCTTTGATCAAGAAGACCTTTGATAAGAAGGCCAAGGATAGATCTTTTCAAGTTGGAGATCTAGTGTTGAAATGGGATGTGGATAGAGCAAAACCGGGAAGGCATTCAAAATTTGATGCCATTTGGAGTGGCCCATACATGGTCACGAAGTGCAAGGACAACAATGCTTTTCAATTGGCCTCATTGGATGGTGAAGAACTGCAGATTCTAGTCAATGGAATCTATCTCAAGCGTTGCTTCTAGAGGGAAGTTCACTACTTTGTAAATATTAGATTAGATTTTCATTCCTCCAAGTGCTTGTGCACATTGTTTTTCTGTAGGTTAGTTTTGTTTTCCCTAAGTGCTTTGGCACGGCTTGCTGTCCATGGAGATGTTTTGCATAGATCCTTGCTTCCATCAGTGATATTCCATCTTCCTCCTTACACGTTCGAGTGGTTGGGGTTCTAAGCAGAATATTTGATGACGCCATGCCCAATGGGCGCTTCAGCAACTAGTATCTTCTACTAAGAAAGCGAGTAACCTGCTGAGTCACCAAATTGTTATCCAAAATTCACCCTGTGGTAATTTTGATAACATGCATTAAATTCTCAAGTCCGTGCAAATAGATTGATATAGGAAAAATCATGTTTCTAGGGTCCCCGCATTTTTCTAACTCCCTATCCAAGAAGAAAAGAGCAAGTTCTAAGAAAAGGTGAAAAATTTGCGAGAAAACAAGCTTGGGCTAGAAAAAATCATGAAAATTGACTAAGTCCTAGTCCTCGCACAGTCGGGACATTTGGGACATCTAGGCGCGAATCGGCCGAAAGGCCGCTAGGCAGTCTGCAGAGCAAAGGAATAGTTGGACCGTGGGGACACGAAGGACGCGAACCGCCCGGATCGGCTGAAAAGGAGAACTTTCGACCGGGACATCTGGACAAAAGAACGCGGTGGACGCGAAAATCGCGCAGCCCAAGAACCAATCAAATCACGACACGTGTCACAAGGGAAAAAGTCCAAAAGTCAAAGGGTGAGTTTTGAAGGGTCATCCCGAGCCAATCAAAAGAGGACACGTGTCCAATGGGACAAGGAAGCATGGAGCTCGGGGAGGAGTTAGAGAATTTAGCAAGAGTTTCGCCAAAAGCAAAAGCAAAGGATGACCCCGCGCCCCGTCCTCCAATCCGATCACGCCACGTGTCCCAAGTGGCGGGGGCGCAGGAAAAGGTGAAAATGTCCCAAAAATCACAAAAAAGTCAAAATTTTCAAGGAAAACCCGTGGGTGAGCAGAGGAGAGAGAATTATGCATCCAATCAGCGCTTGACATGTGTCGTCTGTGGCAGAGCGTGGGAAAGATTTTCAAAACACATTTTCACCTGTTTTGTGCCCTAAATCTTCTGATCTCCATATCTTTCGATCCAAAGCTCAGATTTGCACGTTCTTTATATCAACAAAGCTTATGAAATTCTCTACATGATTCTAGGGTTAATCTTGAATTTTGGTGTAGTCTAGAGAGATAAAGTTAAGAAACGGCTCTGACCCGTGTTCATGGCCAGAAGTGACATTTCAAATGACCAAATTTAACACGGAATGGGTCGCATTCTCCGCAATTTGGTCAAAATTAACAGGGTATGGGTTTGTAAGGTATCCCATGCCGTTTTAATGCATCTGCAGTGAGGAGGAATGGGCTCTCACATTTTTGTACGTTTCTGTCTCTTGGGCTCGACCCATGTAATGTAAAAGCCAATTTTGGCTCATTTCTAAGGGGGAACATTTTTGGACATAGAGAACTTCTTCTTTCACCTCCAACAAGTGATTGTTTGAAGAATCAGACCTCTCCAAAGATTGTAACAGTTTTTACCTCTCTGAGGTTGTAATGCAGTGATTTTGACATTGGAAATGATAATGCAAGCTTTGTGAATGAGTTTCAGTCCTTTGTTTGTATTGTTTGCTTCATTTCAGATCCTAAATTATATCTTATCAGCCTGTGTATGTTTTATGCTGCAATCTCTGGTTTGTGTCTATTTGCATGACAGAAATGTTTCACCACTCCTTTTGGTGCATCACCACCTTTAGTTAGTTTCAATTTTTGCATTTCTATCCCTGTATCCTTGCAGTTTAGAGTAGGATTAGGATCTCGAACCTCTGTAGTTGTGCAAGCATTAGATCTAATCGAGGATTTTGAGGAACCACCTCTAACTGGAGATTCCTCTCTCTGGGGTTTCACAAGTCCCACACTTGGAGAGAGGTTTCCATGTTGTGCAATCACACCGGATGCTAGAGTGATCAACCTAGAAGCTTGATCTCGCATCCAGGGTGCCGTGAGTCTCGCAATACAGCTTACTCATGCGGATATTACGCAAAGTTTTATTGGAAGCCTCGGCACCTGGTCGTTAGCTTGGGGATAGTACGGAGAAGAAAAGTTGAGTTTGATATTGAAAGCATCACAGAGGTTTTACAAATCAACGTTCTTGAAAGATTTACCATTGTCTGTGATGAGTTTGTGTGGAACATCAAGCGACAAATGATGTGTTGATAGACAAAATCAACAATCGGTTTAGCTTTGGTCGATGAAAGAGGAATAGCTTCCACCCACTTAGTAAAGTATTCTGTGGCAGTAATGATAGAATGATGACACTGTGAAGAGTGGGGGTTGATAAGACCGATGAGATCAAGACCCCATTGTGAAAAAGGCCACAAATCCGCCGCATGTTGTAAAGCCTGACTGGGGATATGTGCAAGATTGGAATGTTGTTGACACTTGACACATTTCTTAGTGTATTCACAACAATCTCGATTAAGAGAAGGCCAATAATAGCCTAAACGTAAGATGCATTTAGCTACAGACCAAGCCACTAAAATGTCCACCATAGATACCATCATGGACTTCCTGGATGACTTTAGATGATTCAGGGGTTTTGAGGCACCGAAGTAAAATACCTTCAAAACCACGTTTGTAAAGGATTCCACCTAGAATAGTATAGCGATTAGCGTGTAGGATAAAATATCTTCTACCATTGGAAGTTAGATCCGGAGGAAGCACTGAATGAGATAGATAATCAACGATCTGTTGATACCACTCATCTTGAGTATTGGTTGTGATGGCATTAATTGAAGTTAGTTACCGGAGATGAGATGGTTGATCTAATCGCTGCACTGCCACATAAAGTCTCAAGTCCTCGATAAAAGGTGGAATAAGTGAGGCTAACGAAGCCATTGTATCTGCGAATCAATTCGCAGTGCGAGGAATATCTTGGATAGTGAATTTATCAAAATATTGGAGTTGAAAGAGAACGATATCATGATATTTTTGAAGGATATCATTCTTGCATTGATAGACACCCGTGACTTGATTAACGATGAGTTCAGAGTCACCAAAGATGTCAATATGGTGGGCACCAAGATTAATGGCGTTTTGAAGACCCAAAACAAGGGCTTCATCTTCAGCCATATTATTGGTACACTCAAAGTTAAGTTTGTGTGCGACTAGGATAGGTGCACCCCAAGGAGGAATCATAATGAAACCTACACCTCCCCCTTGCTGGCATTTGGATCCATCAAAGAAGAGTTTTACTTTAAATGGAGAAAGACCGAAATCAATTTGTTGGATATACTCATCGGGGAATTGAGCAAGGGGGACTTGAGTGTCTAAGAGGAGCATCAGCTAATTGATCAGAATGACCTGACCCTTGATAGATTTTTAATAAACTCGAGATCAAATTTTGTCATTAGCATGAGCCAACAAGTGATACGATCATTGTGATAAGGCTTCACATGCATTGTCTTGAGTGGATTGACACTTGTGACAATGTAAGTTTTGTGATTGAGGAGGTAGTGACGAAGCTTAGAAGTTGCAAAGAAGAGAGCACAACACAGCTTTTCAGCTTCGGAATAACGTGTTTCATACTCATGGAGAGTGCGAATGATGTAATAGATGGCCTGTTCTTTACCATTAGCGTCCCGATGTGAGATCATGGATCCCAAAGCATGGTCAGTCATAGAAATATAAAGATAGAATGGCTCCCCCTCATGTGGAGGTGTAAGCACAGGTGGGGAAAGAAGATAAGCTTTAAGATCATCAAAGGCCTTTTGGCAACACTCATCCCATTCAAAATGAACATTCTTACAGAGGAGATGATGAAAAGGTTGACAACAATTGATAGTTGCAAGATAAAATGACGTATTGATTCAAGGCATCCTGAAGACCGCGGAGTTGCTTTGAGTTAGAAGGGGGAGGCATCTTAAGGATAGCTTTTATTTTCGTGGGGTCTACTTCAATACCCCTAATAGAAATGATAAAGCCTAAGAGCTTACTAGTGAGAATGCCAAACACACACTTGGATGGATTTAGGCAAAGACAAAAGTGAATGAGCCTCTCAAAGAGAGGTGCAAGAGTGAAAAGATGATCCTGACGGCGTTTAGATTTACCAAGGAGATCATCAACGTAATCTTCCAAAGTTTTGTGTAAGAGATCATGGAATATGTAGGTCATGGCTCTTTGATAGGTTGCTCCTACGTTCTTAAGACCAAAAGGCATGACACGATAACAAAAAGTCCCCCAAGGAGTTATAAAGGAAGTTTTATGTTGGTCCTTAAGTGTGATGAGAATTTGATTATACCCAGAGAAACCATCCATAAGAGAAATCATTTCGTGACTCGCCATTAAATCCACGAGTTGGTTGATATTAGGTAGAGGAAAATAATCTTTGGACAAGCAAGATTAAGATCCCGGAAGTTGGTACAAATTCGAATCTTTCCAGAGCTTTGGTTACTAGTACTATGTTTGAAACCCATTGTGGATAATCGATGGGTTGGATAAAGTTAGCAGTAAATCAAACATCGCAACTCTTCTTTAATAAGAAGGGCTACTCGAGGATGCATTTTACATAATTTTTGATTAACGGAGTTTGATGTCCGGAAGAGTAACAATATTGTGGACCACAATATCTAGATCGAGTCCTGGAATATCCTCATATGACCAAGTGAAGGCTTGACGATGGTTAGAAAGAAAAGTAGTAAAGTCTCCTAACTCCCGTGGATTAAGAGATTAGCTGACCTTAATGATGCGAGGGTCTTTAGAAGTCCCTATATTAAGATCGACAGTGGCTTTGTTGAGAAGCATAGATGTGTCAGACGGAATGGTTTTAGGAAGATAAGAATCCTCTACCCCTAGATAGGTGAGGACAAAATCATCATCTGCATAGTGGATAGTATTGATAGTTGGAGAATCGTCTCCAACTATTTCAAGGAAGACTAATGGTATGGAATTGGATTTGTTATTAGTTTTATAGGTCAGTGGCCCTAAGGAAATGGTATTGACTAAAAAAAAGTTAGATGGGATGGAAATGGCATCATCCACATCAAATGATGCTTCTGACCTAGCGGGAGAAGATGGTTCCTCAATGGGGAGAGGCTCATCGAGAATAGTGATGGTGGCTTTTGAAAGAGGTTTAAATCCTAAACCAAATTTTTGATGTGGTTTGAGAGTTGGAATGGACGCGAGGTCATGCACACCCTGTTCATACTTTCCCAGGCCAAAACCCTTCCACGTGCATCGATATAAATAAGTTTTTACAAACGTGGGATTTTGTAGACAATCAAACCCTGCTGAATAGGGTTTGGCCCTAGGAGGAGAATCCAAGCGATAGTGAGGTGTATCAAGACCACCGTAAATGAAGTTAGTCTGTTGATTGGGCAGACCAATGGTGATGACATGACCGAGACCTGGCTGATATTCAGGTTGTTTGTCTAGTCTACCATACTCATTAGGTTTGAGATGGGCATCAAAAGAAAGAAGAGGAAGCTCTCCTAGTGAGAAATGCTGCAATGTCTCTTCTAGATTTTGTAAATCTGGTAGTTTTGTTGCAGGTATGGAAGAGGATGAAGCCTTGTCAGGAGAACAAGCATTCTCCTTTAGAGGGGCAGACCTATGGTCATGTCGCCTTGCATGCGAAGGAAAAAGATCTCTTGGATGAGTATAGATTTTTCCCTCATACTGATATTTTAAGCATCGATGGAGGGTTGATGGGACACAATGCATTGCATGAACCCAGGAGCGCCCGAGGATCATATTGTAGTGGAATTTCCCTTCAACAATGTAAACAAGTTCGTGAAGCGCCTTCTTACCTACTCGAATGGGCAAGATCACAGTTCCTAAAGTAAGTGCTAATTGATCATTAAATGATCGAAGGGTGAAAGGCGGGGTGACACTACGTTCTTTGGTAATTTAAGTTGCTTGAATGTGTGTGAGGAAATGACGTTATGCAGCACCACTATCAATCATAGTGCGTTTTAATGTAGTGTTGTTGATTTGAACCGTGATAAAGAGGGGAGCCTCCAAATCCCTAAGAAAGGGAAGGAATTTCGAATCTTCAAAAGAAATGGTGGTTGATGGTTTATTCAATCCAACAATCATCTCAAAGGTCAGGCTCATCCGAATATCATTGCGATATGGCATAGATTATCAATCAAATCCTGGTGATGTTGTGGAGATGATTGATTAAGATCAAAAAGAGACATTTTGACCGGAGCATGGGTAAGTTGTTTAATAACACTCTCTCTCACCGACGGGAATCGAGCTCGGGGTGAAGCACGAATAGAGACCCTATGTCTTGAGGCTGATGTGGAAGGAGGAATACCTTGTGGGTCAGTAGAAATGACAACCCGTGGCCGAGATGATGATAGATTATCATATTGTTGTGCTCTAGTGGCAATATGAATCGTGTCGATTTGGGAAGGTGGAAGAACGTCCGGCATGGAATTAGTAGAACTAGAGGCCTGAGTAGATCGTTGAGGCTCAGATGTGGTTGAGATGACAGATATACTTTTTCCTCCTCTTCTTCCAAAGAGAAGATCACTTTCTTCCAAAAGACTCGTTAACGAAAAATCAAGGGCTTTACATCCCTCCCTGTCATGTCCCGAAGTGCGATGGTAAGCACAAATCAAATCGAGTTGAACTAGGAAGGTTTTACTCCTTTAGGATTATAGGTTTTGATCGGAGGAAGGGATATAGATGAAGACTGGATAAGTTGGCGAAGAATCTTGGTATAGAATCGGTAGACAAAGATGAGGACAAAGATGACGGAGGTGCCTCTCTTACCTCCACGGATCGCGAGGTAAAAGAACCCGCTTATCCTGGTTTGACAAGATTTTTAGGGATTGTTTTGATTTTTCAAACATCAGGAGAAGCAGCCTTAGACACTTGAGATAGAAGTAAGTGAGGCATGATTGATTTATGTGGAGGAGGAGCTCCTAAGATAGACTTTGAAGAAGATGAAGATGTGACAAGTGTTGTGGTCTTCAGAGATAGGGAAGGTTGCTTGATCGAAACAGATGACGATTCAGATAATATTGATTTAGATGAGGGAGGAGTTCCCAAAGTAGGTCTGATCAGAGGAACAGAGGGTACCTTGATTTTGGGTGAAGAAGGTGATGGTCTTGATAAAAGAAGTGATGCCTTCCTAGTTTGTGAATTCGCTTTACAAGGCATCATCGAAGAAGGTGTTGTAGAAGAAGAAGATGATGGTTCCGATGGCATTGGAGAAGAAGATGCCTTCCCAGTTGATAAATCCAATATTTTATGAGGCGCAGAAAGAGATTTTTGAGGGAAAGCACCAAGAGTCTTAATAGTCCAAAATATGGGTTTTCCTTTTTGGGGATGGTGACAACTTCAACCGCATAAGGTGATTGTAGCCTTTTAAGGGGAAGGAGATGAGGAGGTACTGATGATGTAACGTTAGACTTTAGTTGTCTTGGTTTAAGTCCAGGAACCGAGAGTGTAGGTGCCGATGTTATTTCTTTAGATTTTCCCTTAATAGGCAAAATAGTATCGGTGATGGAAGGAGTGGATGATGAAGAAGTAGTTCCTCATGCGAGGGAGGTACTGCACAAGAATTGTGGGTGTAATTCACCGGTCGTAAAGAAAATGGGAAGGGTCAAAATTTAAGATGCTTCCGTTGAAGTTGGTACAACTATAGGTATGTTTACTAATGGCATAGTCAGTAGCAAAAATGGGAGAAACAGAAGTAGATGTATTCGCATGTGGAAACTCAAAGAAATGTATTTGCCTTGAGCATCAAAAGAATATCTGACGATGAGACAGATGAGGATGACACTATCTCGGGCATAGGCGGGAGATCAGATAAAGAGGTAGAGGGAGATGAATCTGTCTCTAACAAGGTGGGAATATTCAAAGATGAGGTGTCTGAAGATGATGGAATCCCAACGATTAACTGAGCAGCAAGAGGTTCCGATTCACCAATGTGTTTTCAGAGGTGGCTTAGAAGAAGATTCTTCAGTAGAAATGAAGCTGATAGTATGAGTGTTTGGTTTTTGAGACTCTGAAGCATCATGGTTTGGGGAATGATTAGGAAAAGGTTGTTTAAAAACATCAAGCACCTGATTTGGGGGAGCATTTGGGTTATCCAGAATGAGCTCGCCTTTATCAATGAATTTCTGGACAAGATTTTTGAAGGTTTGACACCGCTCAATGTCATGGCCTTTGGTTCTATGATAATGATAGAAGTCATTTTCCCTATACCAGAATGGATGTTCTTGGTTTTCATCAAAATTTATAATAGGGGGAAGTTCGATCATGTGAACTTCCAACATTTTTTCTAAGATAGAAGCATATGATTCCCCCAACGAAGTAAAAGATCGAGATGACGAGGGTCCTTTTCGAGAAGATGAGGAGTCTCTTCATGGTGTTTGATTAGAACTGTTATCAACATGTCGTGTCTTTAATATGATAGTGTTAGTGGATCCCTAATTTTTGTCTTTAGAAGTGGAAGGGTTTGATTTTGTAAACCGAGAAAAATCTGGTTTAGATTTAGAGTGAAGTTTTAACTTCCCTTGTTCAATGGCATGGGACTCAAGTTTACGTGCCATCGTAAAGGCTTCTTCAAATGTATGAAAATTTTGGATCCTTAAAGTGGAAGAAATATGATTAGCACAAGATCGGGTAAACAACTTGATCTGTTGAGATTGAGGAAGGGAGAAAGACAATTGGTTTATTATCCCTCTCCAACGAGCAACAAAGTCTGTAATAGACTCATCATCAAATTGACAAATGTTATAAAGATCTATAATCGAGATCTTTATGCGATGTTTATTGAAAAGTTTTCAACAAACATCTAGGCCAATGAGAGAAAGAAAACAAGGACTATTGAGGAATGTTATTGTACCAATCTAAAGCAGCCCGCTAGAGACATAGGAAAAGTACAGAGCATTAGCTCTTGATCCCGGAATATCAGTAGCAAGTGTGTTTGAATGCTCTCAAAAGTGCCGTTGAGGATCCTCCGACTATGAAAATTTGAGAATTTAGGAAGTTCCCATTGGGGGATAAGGCTTAAAAGCCACCGATGGATGAATGGGTTCATTACAAACTTCTTCAAAAGAGTATGAAGGATGAGATCCTTTGGTGGAAGCTTCTAAGTCTGTGATTTTCTTGAAAAGAATTTGGACCACATCAGATTGAGGAGGAGGTATATTGGTATGTCCTACATAAGAAGCGAATGGTGGATTTTGTTGAGGTGTCAACGGGGATTCATCTATTGATTAACAGGATGGTAAGAGGAATAACCAAGTGTTCTGGGTGACACCTAGTGAGGTATTTGTTGTGAAGGAGCCTGTGTATAAACAAGTTGTGAGATGACAAGCGGTTGAGAAAAAGGTGGTTGAATGAAAGCCGGAGCCTCGTGATTGGTGGGCTCCTACACTTGTCGACTGAATTAGAATGGATTGAGGAACATGGGTATTGATTTGATTGGACATGGTGGGGAACAAGGTCTGAATGAGGCTTTTGACTACCGGATTGGTTATTAAGGGTGCCGATGCTAGAGGATGGGTGAAGGTCACTGTCACTGGAACATTGGAAGAAAGACCAACTGGAGGACGAGAAGCAGGAACCAACTGACTCATAGAAGGGGGTTGACTCATAAAGAGGTACTAACCCTGGGATGTAATGGATGACATAGAAGAATTAACAACAATCTGTGGGTGCGCAGGTGCGCCCATTATAGCTAGAGAAGAGGACTTCTCAGAAGTAGGTTGTGGAATAGTCGAGGTAACTGCGGCGTTAGGAATAGGCAAGACTATTTGAGAACTAGTCGACATGGTCGGTGGAAGAGAAAAAGGAGGCACAGGTGTGCCACCCTCTTCCGTGGTTCAAGGCGAGAAAAAGGATGCTAACTGTTCTACAAAAGCCCGGGATGGTTCACGAGGATAATCGTGAAACTTCTTTGGATTGGTGGTCCCCGATCGATATTCGAATGAACTTATGTACTAGTTAATCCATAAGGGCTCTTTGGATTGCGATCAAGGAGTGCCTCGGAAATTAGGATCCCCTTGAGGAACATACTTTATATTAGAAGCAGATGATATTTTTCAAGGACCTGGGGAAGCCGGACGTGATGGGATTGCTTTAGGTGATAGAAAGGATTATATGACCAAGACGGGGAACCTACTAGTAGCGGTCCCGAGGAAGACCCGAGGGGTGCCGAAGCATCCACACTAGTGGTGATCTCAGAGGAAGAAGGGGTCAGTTGAGCCATTCTTCTAGATTGTAACTGAGTGATGACCGTCATAAACAAGCAGAAATATAGAAAGAGAAAATTAACCTAACTAATGCACAGACAATTCAAGTAGCGTAGGTGATTATCTCTTTTAAGTTTTCCTACTTTTAAGAAAGAAAATATTAGGGAAGGCTTTTTAGAACAGGAACTACTCAGATAGCCAAACTAAGGATCGTTTGGGGAATGTTTTGGTGAGAAGTCCCAAAGGCACTTCAATAAAAGACCAGTACGTGGCTTGATATAGGGGCCTACCCCCGCACTTCACACACCGCTGCAATAAGGGAGTCGGGTGCTTTGCCAATATATACCAGAACTTCCGTGAATTTATACCGTGGCCCGAGTACCACGTAGGCTCTTCCTCTTAGATGTCACTTCCAAGTAGGTTAGGCCAGGGGAGGAATTTTTTTTTGATGCTTTATACCTAGTGATTTTGGCTTTGTGTGCAAGGGTGAAAAATAAAATCAAATAGTGTCACTACCGATTTTGATTAATTTTTCTAGCCTATTTAGAAAACTAGATGAATAGCATACAACAGAATGAAAAAGGAAAAGTTCTTTTTAAGCACTAAGAACGAAATGTTGGATTTTGATGAAGACAAGTCAAAAATTCTTTCCCTGGATGTGATTAAATTCTTTTTAAGCACCAAAATCGAAATGTTTGAATGTGATAGAAAACAAGCAAACAAGTTCTTTTAAGTTCTTAAAAAGGAGAAAACACCGTAAAAGAGGAATACTTGTAGATTTAGCTCTCCAAGGTGTGTGGACTTCAAAAAGCACGTTGTTGAGCTCTTCCCTCAAACAATCCCATGAACAAGCAATGTACTCCACAAGAAAAGGTTAAGCAAACACCCAACAAATCCGTAAAGATATATCCAGATGATAACAGAATGGAAATTTCTATTTAAAGAACTAGAAAAATTTCAATAAAATAACAATTTTGCAAAAAGAGAGCAGATCAAGAATGCAACTTTGAAATCAAATGAAAGATTTGTTGATCTTTGGAATAGGATTTTAGTTTTGCAAGAAAGAAGAAACTTTAACTTTGCAAATTATAAGTGAAAGAAGCAAGACCAAAATGAAGGAAGGAAATGCTACGGAGAACTGACGAAAAGAAAGAAACAAAACAAGCTCAAAACTGGAAAAGAAATGAACTTACCAATAAGGGACTTTGGTTGGGTCCCACCGGGTGTGCCAGAATGTAGATCAAGAATTTCGCGCTTGTTACCTGTCCAAGTTAATGTACCAAACTAAACACAAAAACCTTGAAAAACTCAAATGAAATCGATACCTGATAGATATGATAAGATCTAAAGATGTAGATGGAAAAGAAAGCCGATGTAGATAAGACGGGTGCACACGAGTGATCCTGCAAAGTAGATCCAAGAAACTTATGAGACATAGATGCTTGACAGAAAAAGACCACGTTAAAAGATATTTGGGTGGACTACCCGAAAAGCGGGTCTGGGAAGTGATAAGCTCCCCTGCATGGATGTCAGTCCACGTTTTCAATTAAGGAAAGAAGCATACATGATAAAAGATATAAGTAAATGTCTATATTTTGATTAAAAATGATAGACATAAAAGTAAACAGCAGACAAAACCAATAAAAAATAGGAAAGTGTGAAAACAATGTTGGATTTGTGTTCCCTGAATTATTTTACCTGTCCGCAGGCAGATCAGCACCGATTAGGAAAATCGACGTCGACTGAGAAGAATCGGCGTCGATTGAGAAGAATCAGTGTCGACTGAGATAGGTCAGCGTTGACTAAACAAAATTGGCGTCGACTGGGTACAGTCGGCGTCGACTTGAGGAAAATTGCAGAAGATTGAGAAATAGACAGTGGAAGCTAGATCGTCGATCTCCGCTAGATCTACAAGAGCCGTAGGGATACTGACAAGGCTCCACCTATGCTGGATGTAGGAACAGAGTCACCAAGAGATCAATGGAGACTCACGATGTCGATGTGGTAGGAGCAGAGTAATGGTACTCCTCTCAGGGATTGGTTTGGATAGGATTCGCTCTCACTTGATAGATAATGCTCAGACTTGATGCTCAAAACTCTCTCGTTCTTTCTGTATCTCTCTCGCCTCACCTGCTATCTATGTCCGTGTCAACCGAGCTGAATTATGACCTTCTATTTGTAATCGGCACCGACCGAGATGTAATCGGTGCTGCTCCAAAAAATTGGCGTCGACCGAGTACCGGTCGGCGCCGATCAGGGAACAAATTCGAAATGGCCAAAAAGGATGATTTCTGGAAAGATGAAGTGATCCTTCCACCTCAAATATGGGAAATATCCTGCTGCTCGGTTTGGGAGGAGGAGAAATAGGGGGGATAGATGGATAGAATAGATATGGGAGGTTAGGAATTGATATGGGGTAGATAAGTGGTTAGGATATATGTAGAAAATATAATTAAATAGTTAATATTTAATTATCTATGGGTAAAACATAATGGGGTGACATAAACTTAGGATAGATGTTTAAATCAAATATTAAGTAATACCCTAAGGGAGAGGTGGTGATGTAAACGTGCCCCAAGTTACCCGAGAAGACAAATGCAAGATGGGGACACCAAATGGATAACCAATTTTAGGTGTCTACTGATGAATTAAAAGGAATGATAACCAAATCGTACCAAGCCAAGAACACAGATGCTAATCAAACACCACGATCAATAAGATGAAATTAATTCACCATAATAACTTTACATAAACCTTTGCAAACAAATGAGTAGAAATATCATATATTATTATGGAACTCAATGCAATACAATGAGAATGGGACTTTCTTAAATAGGCAAGGAATAACAATATAAGAACCAAACAAGGTCGTAGATCAAGCCATAAATCAAGGAAATAACTAGTCATCAAAGAGCTAGTCAAGACCATAGATATAGGAGAGAACTAGACATCAAGGATCTAATCAATACCATAGATCAAGGAAAGAACTATACCTAACAACTAGATAATATCTCCTAATTTCTAAATAAGATAAAAGAAATATCCACACACATAAGTGGGCGAGGATAAATACAATAAAGGTAAATAAAATACCTAGGTGAACATGAGCTAAGGTAAATACCTACTCTAACACCCCCCCTCAAGTAAAGCTAGGGGCCAAAATAGAAGTGACATGTCCACAATATGATTCCCGGCAACTAGCCCTTGATGAGGTATTCATGTACAATAATTGGGAAAAAGGGACACCACAAGGTACCCAAAACCAGTAACAACAAAGTAAAGAGAGTAAAAACCGCTCCAAGGCATCCCAAGAAGCTCGGCTCAAAAAAAATCATACAATGCTAAAGAAGTTTGGTGTGCACTATGGTCTGAATCCACTACTCGATCACAAAAATCAAAAACAACTAACACTGGGCTTCACCAGAATAGCTCCATATAAGGAGACCTGTTGACGAGTGATGTCGAAAGTGCAAAAACACCAAACATAATTTGATCAACTGCTGCAAATAGGTGTGTCATGATCCAAGAACAATAACCAAAGCAACAAGGCAAGGACACAAAATCAAGAGTGTCATGATCCAAGAAAATCCAAGGTAACAAGGCAAGGACACAAAACCCGAAGAAGCAGGATCAACACCACACCCTCCCATACTGCTGAATGGGTGGAGGGACGCTACAAATCTGTATGAGTTGTCAAAACAACTACTTGAACATTGACAAACTAACACTTGGACCGTGTTAAAAATGGCCTTCCCCACTCGTAATAACAATGCAGTGTATTTTCCCTGAAATAGTTAAAAATGTGCATAGCATCCGTGGACCCTCGCCAAAAAGGAAAGATCCAAAATCCTAAGAAGACCTCCGTGAAAACCGAAAACGTTATGCCGCAATAGAAAAATACCCAAATTAGATCTTGAAAAATCCAACAAACCCGAAAAATAATTTCTAATTTTATTTGTTGTCAAAGACGAATCCCGAGGCAAACCAAGACATTTTCGCAACAATAAAAACCAAAACACGACTTCCTCCGTAAATATCCGAGTTTACATTGATCTTAGGGTTTTCCCACTTTCTAGATTCAATGGTCACCTTTATTTTACATAAAAATGTATGCAGTAAAAAAATACGGATAAATCTCGAATATATAAATATTTTTAAAAAAGCTTGCAAAATGAAACTTACAGATGAATGTCAACAACAATCTCTTGCTTTGATACCATAAAAGGAATGATAACCAAATCATACCAAGCCAAGAACACATATGCTAATCAAACACCACAATCAATAAGATGAAAGTAATTCACCAAAATAACTTTACATAAACCTTTTCAAACAAATGAGCAACAATATCATATATTATTATGGAACTCAATGCAATACAATGAGAATCGGCCTTGCTTGAATAGGAAAGGAATAACAATATAAGAACTAGTCAAGGTCGTATATCAAGCCATAAATCAAGGAAATAACTAGTCATCAAAGAACTAGTCAAGACCATAGATTTAGGAGAGAACTAGACATCAAGGATCTAGTCAATACCATAGATCAAGGAAAGAACTATACCTAACAACTAGATAATATCTCCTAATATCTAAATAAGATAAAAGAAATATCCACACACATAAGTGGGTGAGGATAAATACAATAAAGGTAAATAAAGTACCTAGGTGAACATGAGCTAAGGTAAATACCTACTCTAATAGTAATAATGATCACCTACCAATGACTAGGATGATGGGTGGAGTTGAATGGATATGGAATGGGTGGATCCTAAGTGTATGGACCAACGTGTTTGTCATATGGAGTAACCATGGGATATGTAGATACTGGTGGAAACCCATTGGATGCATGTGATGGATAGTGCGAGTGAGGTAGATGTAATGAATATGGAGGTGGAAGTAATGGATGTGGTGGATAACGTGAATGTGACAGGTGATGATTGATGAACAAACTGAGTACCAAGTGGAGAAGATGCATGGGGTGTATGCCTATGTTTTCATGGTGAAGGGGACAATGATCACTCACGACATGTAAAATATATGACACCAGTGTCCTCTAAATGTTTGTAACCACTCACGTAAAGAAAGATAGTCATTGTCACAATGGCCACTAATACGGTGGTAATTACAATAATATTGATCATGTTGGCATTGTAAATGGTGTGGAGGGTGGTGGTGATTGGAAGGAAGCCAAATTAATCACTCAATAAGTAATATACGTAAGACATCATGAGGTCAAGCATTAGGTGAAAACATATAGGATCATGGTACTGAGGTGATGTAGTAGTAGTAGTAGTAGTAGTAGTAGTAGTAATTGGTTGCAGAGGTGGAGAGACATGTGTAGGAGATGGAGGAGGAGAATGAGGTTGTTGCCTTTGCACTTTGGGTTGAGATAAGGGTTGCTTTGGATTGTTGCTAGGAGGTGGAGTAGGAGTAGCATGGTTTGTTTGAGTTTTAGCTAAGGGTGGAGGTTGTTGAGGATGTACAATTGGAGGTGTAGGTGGAAGAGCAGAGGGCATAGTAATTGGAGAAATGTGGGAAGGCTCTGCTAGAGAAGAATCAAGAAGGTCCTACTCTAGAGCAATAACCTTGTAACACAAAAGTATAAAAGAATCACAAGTATCATATTGTAAGCGTTGCTTTAGAGGAGCAATAAGACCACAAAAAAAGAGGAACTACTTTTCCAAGTCACTAGAATGAAAGATAAGTTGATGTATGCATGCATTAAAGTGTAAGATGTAATCTCGATTAGATTAAGAAGAGCCACGATGGAGAGTAGGAATGTCTTGTATGTGACCATAGGACCAGTATTGATAGTAAAAACCTATGAAGGAAGGCATCCTCCATGTCGTAGAAAGTTATAATAAAACCAAATGGGAGATGGGTATACCATTGAAGTGCATCATCAACTAGATTAAATTGAAAGGCCTTAAGTAATAGTTGATCATTAGAATAAGAGGCCATAAAAGTGCGATAATGTACAATATGAGCAGCATGAGGGTTGCGGTACCATCAAAGCATCTAAATGTGGCATGGTGAAATCCTTAAGAAAGGCTGAGTTATGGATTTTTTTGGGAACGAGATTACCATGCAAGGAATTGTTATCTATAGACGCATAGTAAGCCCTACTTTCTAAGGTGAGAGAGTGAACATGAGACTGAAGTTGACCTACAACATGCATGAGGGATAGGATGTCTTGTGATGGAATAGAAGAAGATGGAAACAATGTATTAAGAGGTTAGATCTTTCTATTGTGTGTGATCATAGGTATATCAAAAGGTGAAATAGTAGGCTCCAAAGTTAAAGACGCGTGAAGAGTGTTTACCGATGGAGCAACATGAGATGATGCAAGGGAAGTTCTACTAATAAGTACTAGAAGTAACATATGGTGTGGGTGAAATGGAAGGATGAAACATAGAGAAAGTAGGAGGAGAATGAGAAGAAACAACAGTAGGTGGAGATTCATGTACTATGGTAGAAGAAATATCAAGAGAAGAAGAGGATGGAAGAGGGGAGGCACTCTCAGTAGTGTAAAAATAAGGAGACTTTGTAGGAATGAGAGATAAAGTAAGATGGTCAATGATAACCTGAAACACTACTATTAATAGGATCGTGAAGGTAATAATAATGTGCCAATGAACTAGAAGGGGATGTCGGGGAAACACAAGTGAGAAGTGGTAAGAGACATGGGAGTAGCGATAGGAGTGGTAAAGGAGAGGTAGGAGGCACACCAGGTCGGGAATCAATGCCTAACAGATAATAAATGATAGAAGGATCTAAAACATTAGGTGGCATATCAGAAGAAGAATAAGAAGGATCACAGGCCACCGGATGGCATGGCGTACAACGAGTAAAAGAAACAGGGTCATCAACAAGGCATATGCCGATAGGAGAGTCAATAGGATTGGTTGGCACATGTTTTTGACCTTCTAGGAGGAGTTGTTGAGTGACATCGGGTAAGGTCATAGGAGTACTATATAAAGTTGTAAGCTCAACAATGGTAGCCTCATCGTAAATAGGGTTGACACTAAAATGTGACATGATATTAAAAAAGAGCTATGCTAATGACAAATAATAAAAAAATCAACAATGTTCGAAATGATGGGTTCACCAAAATGATTAACTAAAAATAGGGTTTTTGTGGTTTTAGTTATTTTATAAGTTAATCTAAATAGAAACTAAGTGCTATATTGAAGTGCTAGATCTAAAATATTTTTCTTTTATATTTGAATGGATTGAAATAATAGAAATAAGAGGGATATATTACTAACCTGTAAATAAATTACCTCACTATATAATGGAATGTAGCATACTGGTATGCGGACTGGGAAGGCTATGACCGAATGACTTCGTGAAAGTTAGAAGCTGATCAGATGTCTATATCAAGGTGCCTTTGAGTGTACTGGGGCACCTCGGGGTGCCCTAGTTTGAATTTTGGGCACTAGGAACCGTGAAAAAGCTCAATATCGTGTTAGGCGGTGTCATAAGGAGATCTAAAACCCTTCCTGTCTGTCGCATTGGATTCGTTGGATGAACTAAATAATGACCTACAAAACAAAAGGTTAGTGGGGTTAGACTGTCCTCAACCACCAAACTAGTGGACTTATTATTGAGTATTGCACTACATTATGGACCCTAATGTAGTTCTAGTGCGTGTGTGTGTAATTTTGTGCCTAGGGTGCCCTAGCGCCAATGACACGATAATAAGGGGCAATAACTAGATGTAAAATGCAAAATAATGGATGGAATGGAAAGAATATAACCATTTCCCCTTGTGCTTATGTGATGCAGATGTAGAAGAAGCCCAAATGTAGTCTATTGCCTTGGTAGATAGCTGCCCTTGATGTGTGAGATGTCTGCCCATAATGTAGTTTATATGCTTTGTTTATATAGGGACATCTTGCTCAAATTTCAATACTAGTGACCCGAAATTGCCAACTATGACCTAAGGTAATACATGGGGTAGCCTTTAGGACCAATCTCGAATAAATAAATTAAGAACAAAAATTACGATGACATGGGGACCTAAAATCATGGACTGAGGCACCCCAAAGACAACCCTAAAGCGCCCAAAGATGGACCTAAAGACGATAACCCGAACAAATTATGACATCTGAGACACCCTAAAAGATGGCCAAAACTACAGAGATAACTAATGACTGAACCAAAAAAACACAATGACATCGGACAATCTGACCACAAGACCTAGAAATGGGTCACTAGTGAATAATTTTATCACACAAGATCCATATATAAATTAACATACCCAACGGTATAAATGTAATAGTAAGTGTGTGATTTTGTGACTACAATGATATGAGTGGAGTCATAATTAGCACTTGTGTGCTAATCAAATAAGGAGACCCATTTCCTATTTCAAAAAAAGTTGAATGATGTAAGGAGAATATATTCATTCTATGATAAGGAGATGTACACAATTATGTAAGAATATATGGAGACATTATTTGTTACAAATGATTTTTTGTGCATTGATCATCATCCACCATTTTATTAACTTTTAGGAAAATTTGAACCAAATTCACATGAAGTGGGTAGAGTTCCTACAAAATTATGTATTTGTGTTGAAACATCAAAGTGGGAAGTCTAACAAGGTTGTAGACACACTAAGTAGATGAGTGCAAGTGTTGAAAGAAATATACAATGAATTTGTGGGTTATACACAAGTTAAATACTTCAAGGAAGCATGGAAGACATGAGTGCAACCTGCACTCATGGTTAGGATGTTGTGGTTATATTATTTCATATAAGAAGGAATTTTGTTCGAGAGGTGTATAATTTTGCATACCTCAAGGGTTAATGCGTAAAATAATAATTGGGGAGAATCATAATGAAGGATAAGGAGGTCATTTTAGAGGTGACAAAACTTTAGCTTAATTGGAAGAGACATATTATTGGCCAAATATGAGCATGGATGTGGGAAAATATGTACACAGTGTAGATTTTTTCGCTTAAAAAGGGTACAAATAAAACACATGTTTCATCGACCTTTACTTGTACCAAGAAGGCCATGGTAGAATATTATCATGTATTTCATGTTTGGGTTTCCAAGAACACAAAGAGTGAATGGATCCATATTTTTTTATCGAAGATGACACATATTATCGCATATAAGAAGATTAGTGATGTGATAGGCATAACACATTTATTTTTAAAAGAGATAATGTGACCGCATGGATTGTCACAATGAGCATACTATCTAACAGGATACAAAATTCCTAGGTCATTTCGGAGGACCTTTTGGAAAAATGTGTGAATGAGATTAACTTATAGGTCAACATACCATCTACTGATCGATGGGAAAACAAAGTTAATGAATATAAGTTTAGGCAATTTATCGCATGACTTGGTTGGAGACAAGCCAAAATAGTGGGATATGGCATTGGTGCAAGTAAAATTCACATATAACAACTTAGTTAATAGAAGTGTGTGAAGGATTCCATTTCGAATTATTTATGGAGTGAGTCTAAGAGGAGTCACAAAATTGTGTGAATTAGTAGACAATTAAATCATAAAAGCATAAGAATATACAATATATATGCACAAGAAACACGAAGACGTGCATGAAAAGTTTGATAAAAGTAACCAAAGTTACAAGGAGCATGTAGATGAAATGCATAGAGTCAAGGAATTTGAGGTAGGATACCAAGTTTTGATGTATTTCTTAAAGTAAATATTTTTAATTAGGGTATATAATAAATTGAAGTTGAAGAAAATTGGGCCATGTAAGGTGTTATAGAAAATAGGGCCAAATGCATACAAGATCGAGTTACCATAAGAGTTGGATATCTCACCGATATTCAATGTTGTAGACTTGTATGAATTCCATGAAGGAGGAAGTAGTGTGCAATATGTAAAGGTTAAGTGTGTGAAATCATCATATGACGTGTAGAAAATAGAGGCCTTAGACTCGGAAGAAGGAAAATACTAGAGTAGGAAACAAAAGAAATTGAGGCCATATTGGACTCAAAGATAGTAAAGACAATGCACAAAAAGGAATACAAATAATATCTTGTAAAATGGAAGAAGCATGTAGAAGAAGACGTGGCATGGATAAGTGTGAATTATCTTGGTAATCTTGGTCATATTATGGATCCTAACTCATGAGATAGATCCCACTTTTGTATTCCGTGTGGTATTTTATGCAACAACATCATCGGAGATTCGAAGAGTATGAATTTTGAAGTTTTAGATAAGTGTTAAATTATGTGAAAGAATTATAAATGCGATCCAAGGGTAGAAAAATATTACATGGTAGTGGGCATAAGTTTTTGCGTGATGGTAAAAAAATTAAGGAACGTGGAAAAATAGTGTTCGATGAAAATCTATTAAATGGGTGCACACAAATATGTATAACATACTTTGAAAAATAGGGGTGTGTAAATTTGTGACACGACACAAAGAAATGGCATGAAATATTACAGAGTAGGGTGAACCAAAGGCACGCGCATCTTTCCATATGTCAATGCGCCAAATTTTAAGGGTGACAAATTATGTAGGAGAATGAGGATAGAGGAAAAAATGACAAAGTGGTAAGTGAAGACTGCCAGCTAAGAAAACAACGTGGAACCTTCTAAACAGATCTCTATCAACTACCAATTTAGGGTAGTTGGACACCATTAATGCAAGAGATTTCAAATTTGAGTGGGCTAAGGAGAGGATTCTAAAAGGTAATTCAAAATCCAAACAAACATGAATTAAAGTCTATACAAGACATGCCCAATGCCTCGTTTGAGGGATTTTTTTTTGGGGGTGGGGGTGGGGTGTGGGGGGACTTTCGATGGCTATCGGGAGAGTCCCTAAAACACTGCCCCTTATAAGTTTTATAAGTTTGTTATAAGCTTCATAACTACCCCAATAGAGGGAAATCAATTGTAGATGTCATTAGAGCCTTGAAAGTAAATGAAATTTATGTAGTGTTAGTATATTTTCTATTATTTTTATTACATAAATGGCATCAAATCATCATGAGCCATCGTGTCATCATGTCGTATTGTAAGGGAATGTAGAGATTAAAAAAGTTCAAGAGATATTAGATAAGGGGGTTGATAAGAGAGATTTTTAGCACTTAAAAAAATGGAGAGTGGCACATGTGTACATACTCGATGGGAATAAACAAGATCGAGAATTAAGTATAGTTTTTTCATTTCCATGCATGGATGACCTCATGGATTGTTTGAGTTGAGAAATTTACTTCATCGAGATATATTTTAAGATCATGTATCATCATATTTTCATGAGAAAGGAGGATAAAGAAAATATTAATTTCAAAATTAAAGGATGATTCCATGAATGAATTTTTATGTCATTTGGGTAGAGTAATGCATTGATTATATTTATGATATTGATTAATGAATTTTATGAAGCCATTTATTGGGAAACAAATTATTATATACCTATATAACATTCAAATATTCAAAGATGACATGGGAAGATCATTGAAGCACTTAAGATAAGTGTTATAGTGGTTACTGAAAGATAATTGTTGATCAATTTGAAAAAATTAGTTTCATGATAGAAGATCTTGTATATTTGGATTTTTATTTCTCATGCATGTTAGAAGATGGATCCGAGAAAAGTGTGAGTGATACTAAAGTGATCATCACTAAAGAATGCATTTAAACCCCAAAGATTTCATGTACTAGAATTTTTTTACCACAAATTCATCGAATTTTTAACAAAGATGTGTGCACCTATCACGCATGCCATACAAGGTGATAAGGATTTTCCAAAGCATGGCTACACAAGTAAGTTTTCAAGAGTCGAGGAAGAAGGTGACTCAATATCCAATATTTGCATTGCTAGATTTTTTGAAGGTAATCCAAGTGGATTTTTTATGCTAGTGGCACAACCATTGGTGTAGTGTGAATTTAGGAAAGAAGACCAATTGCATACTTGTGATATTTAGAAATATGTGAAGAGGAATTATAGTGTGTATGATTAGGACTTATGTGTAATTTTGTAAGTTCCCAAGAAGTAAAGGAATTACCTATTAACATAAAAATCATTTTGTATAATGATCATTAGACACTATAATTTATAAACAATAAAGGAAGACTAAATTAGAGGCAAATGAATTGGGTATAATATATACATTATTACATATTTGTAGTGCAACACATGAGTGATAATTATATCAAAGATGTTGATGCATTGAGTAGACATAATATTTTGTTAACATAATGAAAGTATACATTTTGAATTTTGAATCCATGAAAGAGTTATATGTGATGGATGAGGATTTTGGCTAAGTGTGAAGGTTTACCAAAACCAATAAGTGTTGATTAGACACCTTATAATATTTTATATAGAACGTATTGTTTAATGTAAACACATATGAATTCTTACAAGATCAACGTGGGATATTTTGATGAAGAAAATAATGGAGGATTAATGTGACTCTTTGGAGTAGATAAATATTTAGTGCAATTGGGTAAGAGTTACTTTTGGCTAAGAATAAGTATAGATGTGTGATTTTTTAAAGAGGGAACATTATGCCGCTTATCTAGAGGGAGATCACAAAAAGCAAGGTTTACTAACATTTTCTTATCCTAGATAGACCTTGGGAGGATATAAACATGGATTTTACCTCAAGTTTACCTAGTATTTGAATAGGGATTGATTCCATCTATGTTATAGAGGAAATAATTTAAAATACTACACATTTTGTCACATACAACAATAAAAGTGATGTGATACATGTTGCAAATCTATATTTTTAGGAGTGGTGAGGTTTCATTAGTTGTCATGCAACATTATATTTGACAAGGATAAAGAATTTGTTCTTTATTTTTTGGATGTCATGGAATAATTTGGATACAAAGTTGCATTTAAGCTTGGTATATCATCCGAAAATAGATGGAGAGACTAAGTAGTGAATAGAAGTCTTAGAAATTAGCTTAGAATTTTAACAAGAGACAAGTTAGAACATGGGACTTAGTATAAGAGAAAATAGAATTCACATATTCACTCCATAAAAGAGGCACCAAGAAGACATCATTCCATATGTTATCTATTAGTAGTACAAGGAAGTAGAAAACTAGTGAAATACTAGTTATGGAAAAGGAAAGAGTGCAAAAGTTGGGTATTTTGTAAAATACATTAAGGATGTGTGTCCACAAGTGTAGAGATAGTTAGAGGAATAAATATTGTAGTACAAAAATGTGTAAATGCAAAAAGAATGGAATTTGAATATTAGGGTGGAGATTTAGTTCTAGCTCATTTATGAAATGAAATATTTCCTAGAGACACCTATAACAAGTTGAAGTACAAGAAAATAGGACCATGTTGGGTGTTTAGGAAGAATGTGACAACTTCATATGAGATCATATTGTTGAAAGGAATAGATATCTCAAACATATTCAATGTAGAAATTATTCGAGAAGATAATTTGAGACTTTGGATGTTCCTTAAATCTCCTTAAACTATGACAACATGGTAGAACATTCAAAGAGATTTTCGATGGTACTAAGAACATTGGAAATGGAGTTCGTATGCTCAAGATATCATTGGTCAAAATTCATACTTGACAAGGTCAATCGCCAATCAAGAAATGACATGTGGCAAAAGTGAAGTTGATAAAAACAGTTAAAATTTGGTTTATGACGTCGGTCTTCGAGCAATCATGATCGGACAGGTGGGCCCTGCTATTTGTTGGTGGGGTCCTCACCAAATGGCCGTCGACACACTCTTTTGATGGAGGGGTGTCTTTTCTGTCATTTCTTCACTATGGAATTGCCTCAATTTTCTATAAATTTGCCACTCAATGCATTTATATGATCAATTTGGGATTATTATTACAATGTATTGATAGATTGCTTGGCAGGGTAGTGTAATGTTAAATTAGAGGACCGAGTTATATTGGCTAGCTCGATGACCTACCATATCATCTTCCACACGGTGACCAACTCGCCCACACCTTGGCGAGTCAACATCCAAGATAACTCGACCAATCCAACAATCCTCGGCAACATACTTAGCGGCCATCTCGCATAGCAAGTCAAAGAAACGAGCCAACCACCTATGTGACCTCTTAAATAGGATTAAGTAGTTTAATCAACAATCCACCACCGAACCAATATATGTGGGTGTGGAAAATGGAATAAGAGTGGCCCATGCCATGTCTATATGGGGCATTTACTCCCTATTTAAATTCACCTCCCACTTTTATCCCATGAATGTGGGACAATTCCCAAATGGGAAAAACATAACAATAGAGGGTGGTTGGGGTGGTTTGAACCCCCAACCACCATCTTACAAAACATATGCCTCACCGCTAAGCCATAATATCTTAGGGAGTTAAGAAGGGGCTCACTTCTATATAAAGAAGCATTCCCGTAGGTCCTGGGTACAATGGCAGTTTAGACCTATTTACAGAAATCATCATTTTTGAGGCATTTGGAGGCCAAACCATACTTTGATCGAATCAGGAAGTTACTCTAAACTCAGAGAAAATAATTCTAATATTTTTATTTTACCTTTAAGCTTTGTTATTTGTATGTTGTAGAGGTTTTTTTGGCTCATTTTCACGTATAACACTCGTGAGAAGAGTCAGTAGAGCCACATATGGATTTGGGATGATTTTTGAGAAATTGTGGAGTCTTCAGATATGGATCAACTCTTTTGCAAGTCATTGGGATCTATTAATAATTTTGGAAGGGTAAATTACACTTTAAATGATTTTATAATAGATTGATTCACGTTTTGTGAATCCAGAGACGTAGCTCTAACTAGGTGAACTCCGTTAATAAATTTTGTGTCACTTTATTACTGATATGATTTTGATTTTCTAATTTTATTTCCAAAACTTAATCAAACATTTTAATCAAAATTTGCATATTAAAAATCAGTAATGACACTTTCGTAAAATCGAGTAATAATGGAATCTTTGAATGGTTTAGTGGGTTAACTGATATGGATGTTTATATTCATTTTAAACTCAATTTTGAAAACACATTGGATCATATTTCATTCATGATTTTTGGTTAGTTCAATTGATAAAATTTATGTGGAACTGATAAATTTTAAGTATCCAGTAAAAAAACTTAGTATAAGTGTTTTCTGCTATGTTTACGGATCATTTTGGTATGAGAGATGGTTGATTCCGTGATTGTTTTAGTTGCATTTGGATACCGGTTTTTGATTTACTAATCCCATCGGTGAAGAATCTTTGGCTTGATTTTCTTACTTAGTAGTTTTACATTTTTTTGGGAGATAGTTGGTTTGCATGTAATGATGGGGAAAACATTGAAGAGGGAGAGACTTAAAGAACTTAATAGAATCAATAGACAATTTCAGGAAGAAAATGTGTTCCTACGATGCAAGATCTATTCCCTCGAAGAGAAAGTTGATTGGTTGAAAATGGATCTAGCATCAAAGGATGAGCTCTTGATCAATTTGCAGTGTGGTGATCAAAAGAAGGAATTTCCTTCTACTTGGATGTAGAGACCGTGATGAGTGCATTGTAAGTTTCTCACCACGTGAATATTCTTCTTCCTCCCATTTGGTTTTGGATTTAGGTAATGATGTCTTTGGTTCATTTGAAAAGCATACTAGAGGAATTGGATCTAAATTGTTATTTAAGATGAGTTTTGATGGAAGAGGTCTTGACAAAGATAGTCGAGGCATTTATAACCCAATACAGGTCGAGGATCATCCTCATTTTATAGGTTTTGGTTATCTAGTGTAGGAAAGAATATTAGAAAATGCTCCAAGCATGCTGAAGGAAGACGAGCTTCCGAAATCAAAGTGAATACTCCACTAGTCCTGTAGGAAGATTATGAGCAAGAAAATGGCACTTCTTCGTCAGAGGATGGATGTGGTAAGAAAATTCAGCAAAGAGGTATTAAGATTCCACCTCCACTTTATTACCATAATCATAGGCACAATATAAATTGTAAAAGTTATGAGGATCCACTCTTTTAGTTTGATAAGTTTGGATTTGATATTTAGAAAATGTGGCATGATTTTCATTGTACATTTTTTGGGATGCATAACCATTTTGTTGCAGATTTTGGAAGATAAGGACTTTACTACAAAATTTGTTTTTGTTCGTTAAGAACCAGGCGAAAGAAAAAGACCAATCGCATCATTTAGGAGTGAGAGATGGCAAGAATAATTCCTATGTTGTTAGGAATTTATGTGCCCCTTGTCATGAAAATGGGCATCGATTGTAAATTTTTTGAAACCTTCATCTATCCCACTATCGAGTAATGGGAAGAAAAAGATGGAGTATTGACTGCTTCAAAGGTAAATGAAGTTTCAGATCCATAATCACCATGTTACAACCCTAGATCAAGTGATACCTGTAGATGAAAATCCATTAGCATGGGTTGGTAAACAATTTTTAACTTTATATTGCATAACTCTTGATTGTTTATAGCATGTAATTAATTCAGGATTTTGTTATGGGATTCTGGTTGTTTGTTGTATGGAATTGTTTCCCATTTAGCTTTGAATGGTTTTGGAGTTCATATTTTGTGAGAAAATATGAGGGATAGGTTTACCATACTCAATGGGTTTTCTTACTTTGGAAAATTTGATTAATACTCCATTTACATCTCCTTATTTCAGCTTTGAGTTTTTGGTACAATTGGGTACAACTCATGTTTTAGCTTGGGAGATTTCTGACAACAAAGATGCAGGTTCAATGGGCATGGTTGAAATGTCTATTTTTAGAAACTTGCATTTCAGTATCTATTGTTGATTTTACTGTGCAAAGTATGGATGCTTGTAAGACCCACTTGGGCACCATTTTGTTTTGTAATTAATTTACAAACTTATTGTATCCATACAGGATGCTTACACATTTACTAAGTCCCTCATTTTGGGCATTTATTGTAACTATCCTTTGTGGTTACAATTAGGGTGTATGTTGATTACACTAACAAACTGGTTTGCAGAGTGTACTTGATGATATTTACACTTGATGGTAGTTCACTATTTTGGGTATTTTAGCTTTGTGCAGATAATTTATTTCTATCCTATTTGTAGTGTAGATTATGGGGATAGATTAATTTTCACCATAAAGTTCACTTGATTCAATTTTGTCTATTTTTGGCATGTTTATTCTGGATCATATTGGTGAAATTTTGTAGTGTTTTATAGTTTCACATGGACAATGGACACTATCCTATTGTGGGAATTTTAGATTTTTATTATACTTGATATGATTTAGTGGAATTGTATTTTCAGTGATTGGTCGTATCACAGAGTATTAGTTGGACACTTTCTTTCTATTGTTGAATGGGTGTTTTTATCTAATCAATTATTTATGATGGCATCACAGTGGGATGACAGTCTACAAGATTCAGTGAGACATTTGTCTATTATTTGGGAACTAGTTTTTCTTTTTATATTGATCCAAGCTATTTGTAGAAGTTGACAAGGTCGTAGAGTATCAGTGGATAGTTTCCTTTTCATGGCTTATGATTGTCTATTTTGATTGATCAATTTTTTGTGACTAGATACTCAAAATTTTCATTGATTAACCGATATTGTTATTCCTACGATGTCCTATATGTGTTTTTGAGATGCAAAAAGGGGATTGAAAATTTTTGTGGGTGAAAATAACTTTTTGTGAACAAAAACCCTTCTCAGTGGGGAGGTGTGATCTAGAGGACAATTTGAGACTTTATACGTTCCTTAAATATCCCTAAACTATGACAATATAGTAGATAATTCAGAGAGATTTTTGATGGTACTAGGAACGTTGTAAACAAATTTCATATGCTTAAGATATATTTGTTCAAAGTTTGGAAAAAGTTTGGACTTGACAGGATCAACCCGGCCAATCAAGAAACGACATGTGGAGAAAGTGAACTTGATCAAAAATGGTAAAATTTGGTTGGCTACACCGGTCTTGAATCTTGTGGTGAGACAGGTGGGCCTCTGTTATTTTTCGGCTAGGGGCCTCGGTTAGGGTTAACACACTTTTTTATGGAGGGGTGTCTTTTTCGTCATTTCTTCACTATGGCATTGCCACAATTTTCTATATATATTCCACTCGGCGCATTTGTATGATCAATGTGGGATTATTATTACAATGCATTGATATATTGCATGACAAGGAAGTGTAATGTTAAATTAGAGGACCGAGTTGTATTGGCCACATCGACAAGCTTCCATCTCATCTTCCACACAAGTGACAACTCACCCACACCTCGATCGATGCATGAACATCATTAGGAAACATTCAAATGCCAATTTTCCTATCTATGAGGTCATGGAGTGTCCTGTGGAGGGGTGAAGTCATGAGAGAGAAATTTAAGAGTGAGGAAATTTAAATTTTAAATGGGAGATTTTCCCTCCAAAAGATGTGATTCCATTAAAAAGGTATTTCAAAGAGCATGAGGTGTTGGTTATAGTGTTTTAGGTGTTTTTTTAGGTAGTAAGGGTGTGTATTGAGTCTTTGTGTGTTATATAACCATTTAGATGCTTGAAATAATGTAAAAAGAGCAGTTATGAGCCCTCATGGCAAGGGAAATCCAAAAGACACAAAAATGATAGCCATGATAGGCCTTAAAAGGTAATTACATTGTGGGAGCAGGTACATGCATGTTGGAGCTTGAGTATAGAGAATGTGTTAGTGAGTTTAGAGGCCATTTCTCGTGTAGAGGAGGAAGAAAAATTTGGAATGAGAGTAAATTATAGTGATTTGTGTAGGAAAGTAAGAAATATACATATGTTTGTGATAGTTAGATTTCTTTGATCTTCACTTGAAGAGTGTCTCTAAATATGCACTAAGAAAAATGAATTTCCCTTTTCAAAGAATGGAAGTAAGCTATATGTATCCTAAGAATGTTGGTTTCAAGCTTTTGTTTTCATATACCCTATTTCACTACACACATAGGCATAAAATTGTGTGTATAAGACTAAATCGTGTTATTTGTGATGTTTGTTGTAGTTGAATCTCTCCGAGATATTCAAGGTAAACAAAGAATAATGTTCATTAGGTTGAGACATAGGTTCTTTGGTAACTTTTTTTAATTCTTAAATACCTTGAGAGAAACAAAATTGGGTGTACAAATTGTGAAATACAAGGCTAGACCTGTATACATAGACACAAAGCCATGATAAGGAGTGTTTGGTGGGTTTCATGAGTAAGAGTTAGATAACTTTGATGTATTAAGGGTTCCATTCCATGTGAAAAGATTTTTAGAAGAACACATTCTAGCCTTATGTAAATGGTGTGCATCTACAACATGATGGTATAAAGATTGAATAAATGAAGGCTTACACGTGCATTCAAGACCCACTGGTAATATTTTTTTGTTAAGAACCTTAAAAATCCTTGATTTGAGATTTTGTGTTTTTGTGTTTTTAATCAAAGTTATAGGAAATTTATACCAAAATAACTTCTCTCGGGTTCATTGTGAGGGTTTCTTTAGGATCTAGCTAGGGTTTATAATTTAATGGTCCAAATCCCAAAATCAAGACTTTAAATTCTTGTAGGATTTCTCTTAGGGAATACCTCTCCTAGAATTTAAAGGAATTTTTGGAATTCAAGGGTGGAATTAGGATATTTTCTTGATAGTTGGGGAGAGGTCCTAAAACACAAGAAAAGATAGTCTAGAGAGGCTAGTTTACAAAGCAAGTAGATGCAAGAGGTGAACAAGGGCATAACAAGAGAGAGAAAACATAGTTCTTGGAGGTAAAATCAACGAAAAGGAAGTAAAAATGGTCTAGAAGAGAAAAGAAGAAAGCAAAGAGTAGTTAAAGGAAGAAACACTCAAGAAAAGCAATCAAATTTCAGAGGTCAATTTAGAAAATTATGAGTGTAAGGTAAGTAAAGTTGATTCCTTATTGATTGATATTGAAGATGGAGTGATTGAATTCCTTGAAATTTTCCAAAATGACTTCAGTTGTGCATTTGAAATTGACAAGCATGATGATGAGCAAGAATGGAATGAAGCTTTTGTGGATGACATTGATGATATTTTGTAAAATTTTCTAGATGAGTTAGATGGAAAGAAGAAAAGTACAGGTACAATTGATACAAAGATGATTTCTTGGGCATGTGAGGATCGGTAGAAATAAAGGAACAATAAAATGTAGAGTTAAGACAACTTGAGGTGATGAAGGATGAGAATGAACAAGTGAATAAGAAAGCATATGAAGTTTTTGACAAGGGACGTGATGGATACGTGGACTATATGTCGATGAGAAGTAACATAATAGGAGAAGAAGAATGTAATATTTGTTACTTTTTTGTTTATGTGTACGTAAATCAAAAGAGGCGCATGAAGGTGATGAAAGAAAGGATGGAATTCAAGAAGATAGAGAGAAATATTATGGCAAATGGAAGACCAAATACTATTACATGGGACCTAGGTGGATATGAGAAAGCAAATGACATTGGGAGCAATGAAAGAAGACAACAGACAAGTAATGGAGATGGAGACATAAGAAATCAAACAAAGTATCTGCAAGCAAAGTGTAGGAACACTTTTCTCTACCATGGGAGTATGATGCAAAAGAATCATTAGGAAGAATTCAAATTCCAAGTTTCTTATATATGAGGTCACGGAGTTTCTGTGGAGGAGTGAAGTCATGGGAGAGAGAAATTTAAGAGTGAAGAAATTTGAATTTCAAATGGGAGATTTTCCTCCAAAATATGTAATTCCATTATAAAGGTATGTCAAAGATCATGAGGTGTTGGTTAGAGTGTTTTAGCTGTCTTGTTAGGTAGTAAGGGTGTGTATTGAGTTTTGGTGTGCTAGAGAACCATTTAGATGCTTGAAATAATGTAAAAAGGGTAATTATGAGACCTCATGGCAAGGGAAGTCCAAAAGACACAAAAATGGCAATCATGATAGGTCATAGAAGTCAGTTAAATTGTGGGAGAAATTACATGTACATTGGAGCTCAAGTATAGGGAGTGTGTTAGTGAGTTTAGAGGTCATTCCTCATGTAGAGGAGGAAGAAAAAGTTAGAATGAGAGGAAATTACAAAGTGATTTTTGTAGGAAACTAAGAAATATACATATGTTTGTGATAGTTTGATTGATTTTATCTTAGCTTGAAAAGTGTCTTTGAATATGAACTAAGAAACAATGAATTTCCCTTTTCAATGTATGGAAGTATAGATATATGTATCCTAAGAATGTTGGTTTCAAGCTTGTGTTTGCATATACCCTATTTAAGTATGCATCGAGGCATAAAATTGTGTGTAAAAAGACTAAACCATGTTATTTGTGATGTTTTTTTAGTTTCTCTCTGAGATCTTCAAGCTAAACAAATAATAATGTTCATATGGTTGGGAGATAGGTTCTTTGGTAAATTGTTTGTATGCTTAAATACCTTGAGAGAAACACAACCGCATGTATAAATTGTGAAATGCAAGGCTAGATCAGTACATAGATAAAATGTCATGGTAAAGAGTGCTTGGTGGGTTTCATGAGCAGGAGTTAGATAAATTTGATGTATTAATGGTTTGGCTTTCACTCCATGTGAAGAGATTGTTAGAAGCACACATTCTAGCCTTATGTAAATAGTGTGTATCTACAACACGATTAGAAAGATTGAACAAAGGAAGGCTTACAAGTGCATTCAAGACCCACTAGTAATAATTTGTTGTTAAAAACCTCACACATGATTCCTTGGTTTGAGTTTTTTTTTTAATCGAAGTTCTAGGAAATTTATACCAAAATAACTTCTCTTAGGTTCATTGTGATGGTTTCTTTAGGATCTAGCTAGGGTTTATAATTTAATGGTCCAAATCCCATAATTAAGACTTAATTTTTTTAGGATTTCTCTTGGTGAATCCCTCTCCTAGAATATAAAGGAATTTTTTTAATTTGAGGGTGGAATCGGGATATTTTCTTGACAGTTAGGGGAGAGGTCCTGAAACACAATCAAAAGGCTAGTCTAGAGAGGCTATTTTACAAAGAAAGTAGGTGCTAATGAAGGATTCTATACTTGAAACTTTGCGTGCCTAAAGAAATCCATAATGGGTCCTCAAAATGATTGAGTTTTTGTCATGGAATTGTCTCAGCATGAAAATTTATGTGAGTTATAAGATTGTCTAGGATAATTGGTTCTTCAAGAGAAATAAATGTGAAAAGTGGGATAGAATGATTTGTGCAAGGATTTAAGTCCCAAAACTTGGTATGAATATTAGAGGTGATGAAGGAAAAATGGGTAAGGTGATGGTTCTTTATGGGTAGCTCTAGAAACCTATTTGCATGAGTGAGGCAAACTACCTTGTCTTAAGGGGATAGATGACAATTTTGATAAATGGGATAAATGTGGGCATTTTTATTTCCTTGAATTAATTTTATGATGGATATAATAGTGTTGTGAGTGGTGTAACAGGGGATATGCCTTAAGAAGCCTAGGTAACGCCACAACACAAGGTGAAAGCTTGTTCAAGAGCTACCGAAAGGAAAAGTTGGAAACTAATTAAGGAAAGTGAATGCAAGTTAGCGCTTGACTTGGGCTGAATTTTATGCATACACGTGGGAAAAATTAAGGTAAGAGAGACAAAGTAAGGTGATGATAATATCTTTCTAAGTGTTAAATTTTCAAAGTGCAAGGTTCTAGCCATTTGGCGTAGTGAATGATCCTCTCATGCAAAGACTAAGTTAAGTGGTGGTTTATAAACTCTTGAAAAGTTAAATATAGGTTTGTTTTACATTCTCTCTACATCATCGTTAGTCAACATCCGAGAAAACTCAGCTATCCAAATATCCTTGGAAACATACCCAAAGTGGCCATCCATACGGCGATTCAAAGAAATTAGCCAACCACCTACATGGCCTCTTAGACAAGCTCGAGGGTTTTAATAAACACTCCATCACTAGCCAAATATATGTGGGTGTGCAAAATGGAATAAGTGTGGACCATGCCATGTACATATGGGGTGGTTACTCCCATTTAAATTCACCACCCACTTTTATCCCATTGAATGTGGGACAATTTGCAAATGGGAAAAACATAACGACGAAG
Source organism: Taxus wallichiana var. yunnanensis (assembly GCA_018340775.1). NCBI lineage: Eukaryota > Viridiplantae > Streptophyta > Pinopsida > Cupressales > Taxaceae > Taxus > Taxus wallichiana. The sequence goes on from JADAXU010000131.1 coordinate 6,867,454, forward strand.
GGTGGTTGGGGTTGTTCAAACCCCTAACCACCACCTTACAAAACATATGCCTCAATTCCAAGCTATGATAACTCGGTGAGTTAAGAAGGGGGATTGCTTCTATATAAAGAAGCATTTCGTAGATCTAGGTACAATGGTAGTTTAGACCTATTCACAAAAATTATCATTTTTGAAGCCTTCGGAGGCCAAGCCATACTTTGAGAAGAACTTGAGAGTTGCTCCAAACTTAGAGATGATTGTTATGGTATTTTTATTTTTCCTTTAAGCATAATTATTTGTCTATTTTAGGTGTTTTTATAGCTCAATTGCATGGAGAATGCTTGTGGGAAGACTTGTAGAGCCACTAATGGATTTGGGGACAAATTTCTGAGAAATTACGGAGTCTTCATATCGGATCAGCTATTTTATAGGTCATTGGGATCTATTAACCATTTTAGAATGGTAAATTGTAATTTAAATTATTTTATAATAGATTGATTCATGTTTTTGTGAATCCGGAGACACATCCCAACTGGGTGAACTTCGTTATCAAATTTTGTGTCGTTTTATTACTGATATGATTCGATTTTATTTCCACAACTTAATAAGTCATTTAAATCAAAATTTACATATAAAAATCGGTAACGACACTTTCGTAAAATCGGGTAATAATGGAATCTTTGAATGGTTTAGTGGGTTAACTGATATGAATGTTTATATTCATTTTAAACTTAGTTTTTGAAAACACATTGGATCAGATTTCATTCCTGATTTTTGGTCAGTTCAATTGATAAAAATTATGGGGAGCAGATCAATTATAAATATCCGAGTAAACATTGTTTTCGTAGAAGTGTTTTTTTGTTATGTTTATGGATAAATAAAACCTACATGCATATCAAAAAGGGAAGAATATAATAGATAATTCTATCATAGATGTCGAGGAAGTTGACTAAAGATTAAAAAATTCCAAATAAGGTGCATGAAGAAGCAAAAAGAGTGATTGACATAAGGTTCAAGAAAAACATAAAAAAGAATACTTAGTAAAGTGAAAAGGAAGAGATTGAATAAATGAATTGGATAAGTGTAATGAAATCTACAAGGCATGAAATTATGGAAAGGAGCACACATGATTCAAAGATCATGTTTTTAAATTACCCAAGGTGTATGATGTAGAAATGTAGTCTCCATAGTACTACTTGTTTAACAACCAAACCCAAGTAGACCAGCATATCATCCAGATTAGTCTGGAGCTCACTCGAGGCACGCGTAGGCACTGAGCCCCTCCTTTATGTGAGCTTTGTGAGAATATTATTTCTTACACGGGGATGTATTACAACTAGAGGATAGATGTAATTATCCATAGGATTTTAGATGTAAGATTTTACTCCTAGTTGATGTATCCCAAACATAGATTTAACATGATCAACTAAAAGTAGAATCAACCATGAAATAACATTGAGGAAACCAGTAACATACACATGAACATAAGGGGAAAACACAGATCAAGATCCATTGCAAGAGTGTTACAAAACTACTTCATTATATTGATAAGTCAAATACAGTAGCTAAGATTACATCAAGAAGTTCCATCCATGGAAAATGTTCATAGTAGCAGAACTTTATTTACATCACAGAGCTCTTTGTTACACTCATTACACAATACTTCCTCATTCATCCTTCTTTCTCTTCTAGAAATAACCCTCTATAACAAGCATTTGAGGGGATATTCTCCTAATCGTTCATCATCACCTACGGAATCCCACCGGAATCTCCTTATGATTGCTCTACCACTACTTAGGAATCTGCCAGATGTCATCATGCATTTCCCTCAATCAAGTGTCTTTAGCATGCATGTGTCAACTAATCCTTAACAACCTCAACTCCTTATCCTTTCATGATAACCGTAATGATTCCCTAGAATATCCTTTTCTTGAATTGTAAGTCTCCATAGCTCATCTATTAGGATTATACCAGTTGTACAGGTAAACAAGCAAGCAATGAATAATGTGGGAAACGTAAATTAGAAATAAAATGCAATAAAACAGACACATGATTTAACGTGGTTCACCCAAAATGGGCTACGTCCACCAGAAACAGCCAATCCTTTTATTCAGTCTAGCAAAACTCTCTTACAGTGCATCAACTGCTACAATGAGCCTCTTACATCACGACCCTTCTTTTTGATATTAGAGTTTTTATCATTTTGGGAAACATATAATAAATACATATTAAATGTGGCTTACGGGGTCATTGCCCTCGAGCTCCCTCTTTGGGGCACATGGCCCCTGGACCCCTCAAAGGGGGTGAATCCCCCTTGTAACCCACGTCACTATCGGGCTCCACAACCAATAATCCACCACTTGAGACCGATTGTTGTAACTCCACCACTACATCACCCGCTTGGACTTTTCTTCGTGGCTTATTTCTTCCACTTCAAGATCAATCTTGAAGACCCACAAAAGTTGAATGCAAATCCAACTTCTCCTTTTTCATTGTCTTAGTAAACATATCAGCGGGATTATCATCTATATGAATCTTCACTAACTCAAGTTTCCCATCCTCAAAACTTGTCGTATGAAGTGATATCTTAGTCTGAATGTGTTTTGTTCTTGAATGGAAGGTGAGTTCTTTGCCAGGTGAATTACACTTTGACTATCATTGTGTAACTTACAATCCCCTTGCTCCTTACCCAACTCCTCCATGAACTTGTTCATCCATAACATTTCCTTACTTGCCTCAGTTGCTGCAACATATTCTGCCTTTGTAGTAGATAGGGCAACTACCTTCTACAACTTTGAGATCCAACTCATTGCCGCACCACCAACTGTAAACACGTATCTAGTAGTGCTCCTCCTGCTATCCACATCTCCTGCCATATCTGAATCCAAAAATCCCTATAAAGTATAATCTGACCCTCCAAGCACAAGTGCCTACTAGTGGTCCCTCTCAAGTACCTGAGAATCCACTGGACTGCCTTCCAGTGTGCTTTACCTAGATTTTCCATATACCTACTAACAACTCCCACTGCTTGGGCAATGTCTGGCCTGGTACAAACCATGGCATACATAAGGCTCCCAACTGTTGAAGAATAAGGAACCCGTGCCATATAATATTTTTCCTCTTGTGTTGTTGGGCATTGCTCTTTACTTAATCTAAAATGCCTAGCCAATGGTGTACTAACTAGTTTTGCATTCTACATCTGAAACCTTTCTAACACCTTTTCTACATAGTCCTCTTGAGACAACACCAATTTCTTATTTATTTTATCCCTCTTGATTTTCATACCAAGGATTTTCTTTCTTTGCACCCAAATCCTTCATTTCAAATGTTTGTGCAAGCTTTTCCTTAAGCTTTGTAATTTCTTGCATATTAGACCCTACTACAAGCATATCGTCTACATATAACTGAAGAATAATGTAGCTCCCATTATCCAAATGTTTAAAGTATACACAATGATCTGATTGACATCTAGTAAAACCATGTTCATGCATAAAACTATCAAACTTTAGATACCATTACCGGGGAGCTTGCTTGAGCCCGTATAGACTCTTCTGCAACCTTCAAACCAATTTCTCCTTACCCTTCACCTCATATCCAAGTGGTTGCTACATATAAATCTCATCCTTCAAGTCACCATGGAGAAATGTCATCTTGACATCAAGTTTATCTAAGTGTAAATCTTCAACAACAACTAAACTTAATACAATACGAATGGAAGACATCTTTACAATAGGGGAGAAAATTTCATCAAAATCGACACCTTTCTTTTGTTCATACCCCTTCACTATAAGTCTTGCTTTGTACCTTTTCCATCCACCTTCTTCTTCTTTCACATAGTAGACCCATTTGTTTTGTAGTACTCTCTTCCCAACCGGCAATTTGACTAAATCCCATGTTTGGTTCTTCTCCAGGGAGTCCATTTCCTCCTTCATGCCATGCTCCCACTCCTTAGTGGACTCCACCTGCATTGCCTCATCAAAGCTCTCTAGCTCACCACTATCTGTTAGTAAAAAATAATACAAAGCAGGGGAAAATCTTTCTGGAGGTCTACTAATATGTTGTGACCTTCTTACCAAAGATGGGGGTGACTCGGGATCATTATTTTCTTGCTGCTCATTTTCTTGAATTTCTGACAGAGGTGCCGATGCTGACGTTGGTTGTCATGCTCAGCCTACAAAATTGTCAACCTCGGTACCTGTAGGTGGATATTTTCCATCCGAGAGTTCATTTTTAGGAGCTATATCCTCAACCAAATCTTCCTTGGGATTTTTGTCATCATGTACCTGATCCTTGTACATTCTATTTTCACGCCAAACAACATCACGACTCCTAATTATCTTAGATTCATCTAGATCCCAAAACCAAAATCCATAATCACCATTAGAGCCATAGCCTATGAATGTGCAACGTTTGGATTTTGAATCCAATTTCTTCCTGTTTTCTTTATTAACATGCACAAATGCCTCTGAACCAAATACTCTTAAAAATGAAAGGTCTACCTCTTTCCCGGTCCAAGATTCTTTGGGAATTCCTCCATCTAATGCACTCGAAGGCCCATGGTTGATTAAGTACACAACAATATCTACGACCTCTACCCAAAATTGAAGAGGCATCCCCGCATGTAATCTCATTGACCGTGCACACTCCATTATTGTTCTATTCATCCTCTCACTAACACCATTTTGTTGCGGAGTCCTAGGAACTATTTTCTCTCTATGAATCCCATTCAAGGAACAATAATCATCAAATTTCTTACTGCAATACTCACCGCCATTATCAGATCTCAAACATTTCAATTTAAAACCACATTCATTCTCAACAAGTGCTTTCCATTTCTTAAATGTATCAAAGACATCAGACTTACATTTAATGCAATATACCCATACCTTCCTTGTGGTATCATCTATGAATGTGACATAGTACAGAGAACCACCATGAGATGCAACATGGGTCGGTCACCACACATCTGTATGAACTAGCTCCAACTTTTTCTCTTTCTTGGTATTCCCTGCCTTGAGAAATCTAACTCTTTTCTTTTCCAAAAATGCAATGCTCACAGAACTCTAACTCCAATTGCTTCAAACTTGAAAGCTTACCTTTTGCCTATAGAATTTTCATGCCCTTCTCACTCATATGTCCCAATCTATTGTGCCACATGTTGGCATCCTCATCTGAAGTAGACAATATGGTAGAAGAATTAGATATACAAGTAGATAAATAAAGAGTGCCTACTTTCTTACCACGTTCCACTACCAAGGCACCCTTGGAAACCTTCCAAGCATTTGAAGTGAATGTGACTATGCAACCTTCACCACCTAACTGTCTTGCAGAGATGATATTTCTCCTGAGACTAGGTACATGCCTCACGTCTCTCAATATCCATGTAGTTCCGTTTTGTAATTTCAGGTGTACATTGCCCTTCTCGACAATGTTGCACGACTCATCATCACCTAAATAAACTTGTCTGAAATTTCCTTGGACATAATCTTTAAAATAGCCCTTATTAGAGGTTACATGGAAAAAGGCACCTGAATATATTACCCAAGATTCTACTCTAGTATTAAGAGAAAGTATAAGAGCATCCTGAAAAATATTATCTATTGAATTTTCCTCTTCAATACCTTCAGGTTGATTTTCTTTGTTTCCTTTGAACCAAAAATCCTTTTTAGCATGTCCTTTCTTTCCACAGTTCCAACAAATAATGCCTCTACTCCTAGATTTGGATCTTCCCATATTCAATTTAGATCTCCCACGAGCCTTACTCTTTGATTTCTCCTTGCTCCTCCCTCTACTCTCCATATTCAATGCATTTCTAGAAGAAGAATTTTCCCCTGTACTTTTCCTACGCATTTCCTCATTTAAGATGACACTTACTACATCTTCAAATTTAAGAGAAGTAGATGATGTATTACTAACTGCCATTACTAAGTTGTCCCAACTTTCTGGAAAAGAACATAGGAATAATAATGCTCTAACCTCCTCATCAAATGGGATATTAATTGAATCTAACTGATTTACAATAGTGTGGAAATCATTAAGATGGTTAGATACAGATCCATCTTCTTGCATTTGTATATTAAACAATCTTTTCATTAAATAAACTTTATTGGATGCACTAGGTGTTTCATATAAATTAGCTAGAGTTTTCATCAACTCTACCGTACTCTTCACCTGTGAGATATTTGAAGCTATGGACGATGCCAAACTCAATCGAATCACACTGAGAGCCTTCCTATCCAAAACATTCCATTCATCATCAAACATGAATGGGGGCTTCACTCCTACACCTCCCAATGGTAGATATAGATCCTTTTGATATAGGTAATCTTCCACCTGCATTTTCCATAGCTGGTAATTTCGGCCGTCAAACTTCTCAACTCTAAACTTACTCTCCTCTGCCATTGCTGCTTCTCCCACTCAAATAGAAATCCCTCTATGAGTATACTGCCAACAAATAAATCTCAAACGCACTCTGATACCAGTTGTTAGGATTATACCAGTTGTACAGGTAAACAAGCAAGCAATGAATAATGCGGGAAACGTAAATTAGAAATAAAATGCAATAAAATAGAGACACAGATTTAACGTGGTTCACCCAAAAATGGGCTATGTCAACGTAGAAGCGACTAATCCTTTTATTCGATCCAAAGAAACTCTCTTACAAATTGCATCAACTTCTACAATGAGCCTCTTACACCACGACCCTTTTTTTAATATTAGAGTTTTTTATCATTTCGGGAAACATATAATAAATACATATTAAATGTGGCATACAAGGGCGCTACCCTCAAGCCCCCCACCGGGCATGTGGCCCCGGACCTCACAAAGGGGGCGAAGCCCCCCTCGCAACCCACATTGCTATCGGGCTCCACAACTAACATCATCTACATCTATATCTAGTTATTTTTCTATTTTCTCCCTATGCGAATCTTTTTCCTATTTGTCCAAAACTTACTAAGTCCTAACTCCATCATGCCCTGAAGCAAGACCCTTCACGCCTCTCTGAAGACTACTTCTATGCATGCCGTGTACCCCGTCTCTACGCACCACAAGGATTCATGCCTTAGGTACTCAGTTTCTTTTAGGGGTCCAACAAGAAACATCCAGGTTCACTACTAATCACATATCAAACAAAATAGTTAGAGTAGATTGTTGTGATTTTGTGTGATTCCATGAAGGTATAAGTCATGATGTAAATTCTAACCCATGCCACAAAGGTATATTGATATCATGAATGTTTATCGATGGCACAAATTTTTACCAATGTCATGAAGTTCTATTGATGTTGTGAAGGTCTACTGATGACGCAAAGGTATATCAATTTCATGATGGTATATTTATGTTGTGACCATCTATTAATGTTACATAATGCGACAAATGAAGATTTTGATCTTGGGGAAATTTTGAATTAATATAACTCACTTGTATGGGTCATCCAAACCTTATTTTTATAAAATTTCATGAACTTAGTAGTCTTAGTGCATAGTGTGTAACTAAGTTTAATAATTATTTTAGGTGGCTTTCATGCCTATATAAACAAACCAATGTTCCTTAGAGTAATTAGTAAATTTAAGGACATATATGAATTGGTACTTGTTAGTGTAGAAATTATTGAGCACTATGAGACAACATAGATTATATAAGTGAGAGCTTCCTAGATATGATTGTATGTATCTATTTGGAGATTGTTAAGGTTATATCATTGATGATCGGTCTATGTATGAGGGAATTATTCCTCTTGTGAATGAATAATATAGTTATTATGTTCATTTATGTATCTTGTATTATTTTTGTGTGTTATATTTGGAGTGCTACATGGTCTAAGGATTATCTTAATCATGCTCTCTAACCACATCTACATCACACCCCTATGCATGTTATTGTACATATCTTCTTTATCATGTGTTTTATTGTCTTAGCACTTACTTGTATTGACAATTAAATTATACATTATTTTGTCTAACATCGATATTTTCACTTGTTTTCACATTGAACATTCTTCAAGAACTTGAGTTTAAAATTGATTTAACTATCCTAGTATAAACCTATATGCATTACTTGACGATGAACGCATACATGGTTTCAATGTGATTATTGAGGGAATCATATTTTACCTAGAATACACACCCAAATATTATTTTTTGGTAGCCTACAACACTTGGTCTCTTACATTTTTAATTTAATATTTTTTATGATAATTTACTCAAAATTAAAAAATAATCAAATATTATAAAAAACAATGCCATTCAAATTTTGCAAAAATCTAAAATTAGAACCTATTTGTGACTTACTTTATTTATTATATTTTGACATCATTGTTAGCATGCTTTTAGAACTTCAAATATCTAAGATGTAGGAGAATCTAAAGACAAGTTTAAATTTTGTTGTAAATCTTCACGAGGAATCACTTAAGAGTTAATTTTAGTGTTTTAGCATGGATTCCCACTTAATGGGATCCTCTTGAGTATGTAATAAGGTCTAGTGGGGTTTCCCTCCAAAATACCAATTTCAAATATTTGAATTTGTTAAGTTGAACTAGGAAGTCTAATGTTAGTGGTGTCACTAGGAGGATGATGAAAATGTTGTAAAGAGACAAATATCTTGTAATCAAGCATCCTAACCCACTCAAGTGAGGATATAGTTGGAAATACACTCTAGTTAGGTAGTTATGAGTTTAGTAACCCCTCCATATTAGTGCACATGAGGATATATATTTGAATTAAATAGGTAGAGAGTCAGTTTTTAGGAAGTTAGGGGAGTCATTTTTGAATAATACAATCAAGGTGGAAGGACCTCAAGGAAGCAATGAACACAGGGATTATAATTAAGCATTCAAAGACAAGATTCTTAAGAGATTTTAATTTCTTATACATTGATTTAATTAAATTTAAATATTATCTAAGGATTGAGATTAAATGAATATAATAGTAACAAGTAAGATTGATTAAGCAAGAGACAAGAAAGTGTAAGCAATAGTGAGATAAAAGTGACTTAGCTTGTATTCAAATATCTACGTGGATTCTAGGATGGAAACTGAGTGGAACAAGTTGGATCTGGAATGAGTAAGTTTTTACGGAAAATTGGAATCAAACTCCCTCAAACAGGATCTCCAAAATGAGGATAGGGATTCTCGAGCACCGTGTCTAAATTAGGTGTTAGTGTCCTGGTAAATGTTCGGTTTTGATCTTCTTAGGGTTTGAACCTATCTTCTTCCTTTTTCTCTTTTCGCATCCACTTCACTATAGGGTTTCAATGTTACATCCGAATCTAAAAAAACCAAGTGCCCAAGGATTAAAAAAATATTATGAAATAAATAATTCATATGCTTGAGTCAGACTAATTTGGGTGGTCACCCTAATTTGATTTTCACTAATCACTACACTACATTTCATAATCTATGTAGTTATAATGTGTGTGATTTAATCGTGTCCCTTAAATCTAGGTTTCCCTTGTGTCAATTGCACCAAGATAGCAGGATACAACTATGTTTCCCCAAAATGAATGTGTGAGATAGAATTTAGAAATAGCCCCTTTTATGTAGTGAATAATGCATCCCAAATGCAGTCCTTAAATGTTTCTCTTTTCCCAAGTAGTAGATAGTAAGTAATAACCCAAGTTGTTTAACCCCTAATAATAGTGAGTAAGTTGTGTATATATATGAATTCCTTGTTTGAATTTTGACACTTAGTGACACCAAATGCTAACCCAAATAATTAGAAAATACCCAAAGTTAAGTATCAAATGGTAATTTAGGAAAAAAAAGAATAGACAAAAGTTCCCAAAAGGGACACTAGTACCCCAACAATAGTTTCCTTAATGGGTGGTAATGTCCAAAGCCAAAAAAAAAGAAACAAGGATTCCCGTGACCCAACCAAAAGGTGTAAATCCAAGAAGTATAAGACAATATCACAATAAAAACCAATCAAATAAATATGAGGAATAGGATAAAGGTGTCACCGAGTGTCAATATTTGTACTCAGAAATCATGTATATAACAACATACTAGAGGCATGATGTAATAGTAATAATTGCATAATTTTGTAGACATATGAATGCAAACTATAGCTTGAAATTCCTTTTTGTGTTCATTTTGAATATGTATGAGTGTGCTTATGGTGTATTTAATGTTACTAATATAGACCTAAATCTCGAGTGATTCTTTCAGCATTGGTGATGATGAAATAACTAGGGTTTGTGAGAAGATTGTCTTCTATTGACTTAATAAATTATATATTTGCAAATAGGGGTGTGGTGCAAATTTCAATTGATTGTATAGGTTTCATGATTATGTGTATGATATTTCCATAAGTGCAAGAGCATCATCTAAGCCTGTCACATAAAAAGAAAGGGTTTTTAATACACGTGTAAGGTATGTGGTCTTTTACAAATGTAAGTAGTGGAAATATGGTAAAGACATTGTGAGTGGTTATGAATAATAAAGTAGGCTTGTTAGAGTATAATATTATTGTTCAAAGAGACTAGAAAGAAGGAATCTTGGGTATAAGGGTTTTAGAGTAATAACCTAATGCCTAAAAGCTTGAAAAGCTGTTTAGAAATAGAGTTTTGAGTCAAAATTCGATACAAAGCTTATTGTTGGGATTGAATTGTGCATGATCATCTTATAATACCAAAAGTAAAAAGTTAGATAATTTTTATATAGAGCTATAGAGTTAAACGTTAGGTATGGAAGTCTTAAATTATTCAAGTTATGGATTGGTTCCTTCTCGGGCCTGGTAAAACCTTGATCTAGGGTTTGGGGAAAATTGCTTATAATTCATGTTTTATCCAATGGAAAATGCTCAAATTTGGTGGACAAGGACTGATTAAGGTACTCTAAAATATTTTATTAGTTTCATGGTCTTTTGAGATGTACGTACAGAGAAATTAATGACAATATTGTTTAGACACGGAGTAAGACCTAAGTGAAATTGGATTTAGTGAAAACTATGAATTTTATCCTAATAACCCCTAGAGAGTCTTCACCATCATATGAAAGATCAAAATGGGTATTCAAAAACATAATATTATAGGCTAAAACTTTGTATAATTTTTTAACTCCAAAACTCAATCGGGATAGGGTTAGTAAATATAACAACCGAGTTAGGGAAAAACAAATTTCTCTTTAAAATTTCTTGTGTTTCCAAACTAGATAAATGTCTAATAATAATAAACATCTCATTTGGTGAGAATATTGGTGTTTAAAGTCTTGGGATGGGTCTATAGAGCTAAGGATTAGTTTGAATGTTCTAAGCCTAAATACCTTAAACTCGTCTTAAGATTATTGAATCAATTTAGATGTATTGCTAAAGTGGAGAGATGAACATCATGGTAAGTGAATGTGAAAAACATGACTTTATAGATGGCGGATCCTTTAAGATATTTAAGGTGATAGTGGTGAAGTTATAAGGAAGGTTTAACCAAGTATATTTGGGAGAAGGCATAATATATATAGAACTTTATGTTTTTCGTGATTAATTGGTGCTTGAGAAAACATAGGCTAATAAGGAGTACATAGTGAATGGTGCATTGAAATAAAATAAGATTAGTGAGTGATGAAAACATATAGAGGAGTATTGTAGAGAAACAATTCAATACCTCAAGAAGAGAATCCTAACACCTATGACTAAGGTAGAAGAGTAAGTTGCTTAAGACAAGACATTTTGTTTTATAATTTCTTGAATGTTGATTTTTCATCAAGAGAAAGAATAAGGTTGGTAGGTAGAAGATCCTAAACAAGTAGTGAATGGTTGGAAACATCAACCAAAGGTCTCAAGAACATTTTTTTGTTAAGATTGTCAAGACCTTAAGATTTTCCAAAAGATGTGAAAGTTTTTTTATGTTGAGATATATGGCAAAATAATATTGATCATGATTCTAATATTGTGCTAATTAGATGTTGTGAAGTTTTGAGTGCATGTGTAGATATTGTCTACATAAATCTACTTCTTTACCACTTGTTTTAATGGCATACATGAGTTAGCTATAGGTCATGTAGGATATACATTTCCATAGACACACACATACTTCACGAATCTTTAATACTACACATGGGATAAACCTTCTTCACATTGGAAACATGCCTACATTGGGGGAATATCACACATTTTTTAGGTTATATATATTTTTCCTCTTGTCCACTAGTAAAAGGGAGCTACTTATATGATATTTTACACTAGTTTATCCTTTGTGATACATGATTTACTATGGATATTACATTGTGTTTTACTTGAGGATGAAATTGATTACTTATATGTACCGACATTGTTTTCTCCATGCTTATTATGCAATGATGCTAATGGATTTTAAGGATATACTGAATAATTACATATGTTCAAGTGTATGATTCAAATTTAATTCTTTTTATATGATTCAATGAGTTGTAATTTCTCTATGTATGCTATGAATCTTATTTTTCTATGATATGATTTTTTATGAGATTTGTTTGCTCCACATTTCTATTGTTACTCTATGACTATTGTTTTCTCTATGATTCTATGTATGTTGTGTATGATTATTTTTTATTTATGTTATGTTTGTTGTATGACTTGTATTTTCTAAGTTATGCTTCTTTAATTACTCGTTTCTCTATTATTCTATGTATGTTGTGTGTGATTATTGCTTTTTTATGATTATTACATGGTTGTTATTGATATCAGTGTTTTTGAGTTATCATGCCATCAAATGATCATGTCATTTAAGCTTTAAAATTATTCACATGTCTTGTGATGGGATTCATCGTGTCATGTTTCATCATTTCATATCATTTTTGTTAAAGGATCTTGTTATTGTAAAAATCCCCCCACTTGTTTTAAATGATTAAATCCAAATGGGGACCCACCGATCGTCATATAGATTGCTAACATCGAAGTTTATACCTTTACAAAGGCCTTTAATGGTATTACCAAACTTGTTTTTGTCAAAATGAGTGGATTTCACATTAAACTCGGGTTAAACATTTATACCTAGTCAAATTTTTAGGTTTCTTAACTAATTGAAAGTTTGTCTTCTTCTTGTAGTTCAAAAGGAACTTGCTTCTTTGTATGTAGTTGGAAAATGTTGACATGTGATTTTGTTCTGATTTTTGTGCTCTTTTGAACTGTTTAAATCATGTTTGTTGGAATGATATCAAGTGCCTATGAGATCTTATTGTTAATCATTCTTATGGAAATTTTTGTACTTATGTTGATTGATCATGAAGTACTTACTTAACTGGTTTTTGAAATAAACTTAGTGATTTCAGCTTGTGGAAAGTGAAATCATATTCTTGGGATAGTTAAGAAAACAAGTAACCTAGTAAGCTATTTAAGTTTTGATATAATTATTATTCCTGAAACTATTGTATCAATATTGGATGAAGGATAATACCTTGGATCAATTTCAAGTGATCAAGAGGCATTCTCATATACGACTATAAGTCGTAAGTTGTTATTTGACTTCTTAATGATTTATGGGATTGAAATTTATATACGAGATCAGGTTGACTATAAACTAACCTGAGTTGTTTAAAATCACCTTATAATCTTGAAGGCATACTTCTGCTTAATGGATGTGATTATGATTAAGGTAATGGTTATATTCTTTTGATATAATGAAGGCCTAATCTAACCTATACTAAGGTGATAATTGCATTCCTAAGGACCTAACTTAATTCTATGTGCATTTGATTAAATGATAAACCTAAGCTAAGGTTGATACATTAATATTAATTGATATAAATCCTAACCTAGCTAAGGATCCTATGACCTAACCCTAAAGATCTAACTATGGTTAGCAATGGTGAGAAGGGTTAGTAGGATGGTTATGAGGATTGGTGCCAACCCATACTCATACTTGGAAAATTTAATGAGTTTTAATTGGTAGCCACCGCCACCTTTGATAGGGACCAAGTCAGCCTTGGCCATGCACGCTAAGTTTGTGGCGAATGGTTTAGTGAAGGTTTGGAAAACTATTAGTGGATTAATAAATTTAAAATAGGAGAAGGTGGTTGGTGGGATTCAAGGTAGTAACTGATAGTCCTACCTTGGCATTAATGGCCTTGGTAAAACCAAAACCACCTTGGAAGGAGCACGATGGTTTTGGGAGAAAATATAGGGGTTAGTTTTCATTGTTCATTTGGTTTTATGAGCACTTGGGCTCTGCATGTAGACCTTCTAGTTTTCAAACTTTTAGTTCATTTTTGGATAATCTATGATCTATCAGTTGCATGGAGGAAATAGTGGAGAAAAATTTAATGCATTGGCTATTAAAATGGAAAGAAGGAGAAGAAGGGGTTTTCTGTGGAAGCCATTTCAAAATCTCTGTGGAATTTTTCGTGGAAGCTTGGAGGAGAACTTGGAGAGCTTGGAAAGGAATTTACAGGATCTCTACCAAGCATGATAGGCTCTAAACTCCTTGAAATAATTTTCTCTATTTAATGGCTTCATGAAAAGAACTTCTGCTCTTATATGAAATCTTGTTCTCTAGTTTTGGGTTTTGTATATTGTTTTCTTATTTGATTATCTGGGTGTATCATGAAATATAGCTTTTGAATGTGGATGTATTTTAATTATTATGGCTTCTAGTTTCTGTATGCTTGACTACAAAGTAATATTTCAAAGTAATAATGTGACTTATGGCTTCTTAGTTTGTGTATTCTTGACTGATATTTAATAGTTCAAAGCATAGATATGACGGGTTGTGTTTTGCAATCGAATACCTTAAATAAGTTGTGTTCTTGTGCTTTTTTAAGCATTGTAACCTTGTTTTATAGATACCCATCTCTGCAGGGTTTAATGGAAGTTTTACATGAACAGTTCTATGTCTAGAAGTAGGTGTTGATGGAAATATGAATCAATATGTTTCTATTTCTATGTATCTGCCATTCGATCTGTTAAGGTAATGGGTGTTTAGGTATTTCTCTTTTTGGTTGTTTGACCTTGAATGACATGTTGATTTGTCTAATATCGATTGTATATTTGGTTTTTTTGGCTTAAGTTTAAATGGGACTTAATGTGGAGTCGATACCCTTACTGGGTGTTTGAGTTTTTCATTGTTTTTTTATCACCTGGGTAAAATACTGGGTTTGCTTTCCTGGTTATGACAGATTCGTTTGGAATCTCAGAGTAGGCTAGGATAATAATGAAGTATTTTCACTTCATCCTTCATGTCTGTAAACCTCTGTAACTTAAAATAAGCCTCGGGTTGATGACTTGGTGAGTAAAGGTGGCATAATGAGCACTAGACTATATTAACCTTTGTTACATCCTATATACTTCCACTTTGGTGGAAGGGATTCATTATCTGATTACTGTGTGATTATACTTCCTTCACTTGGAGAACTAAGGAAGGGATATGTGATTCAATTTAAGTTAATATTGATTTACATTGAGCCTTAGGCTCACGTGAGGTTGAAGTGATACCATCACCTACCTTATACTCTTGATATAATGAATCTAGTATGGATCGATACCTATTTGATTTAGTGGTGAGTTCTGATTATAAGTTATTGAGAAGCTCAAGCTTAACTCAAATTCATATATGGAGTGAAGATTAACTCTTCTATTCTCTAAAAATTTGTATCAGTCTTGATCATCTTTTAATTTGATACTTGTCACAAACTGGTTTGGAGCTTGCATAGAGTCTGAACTTTGAATGTTGATCAATTACCTTAATTGTTATAGTTCTTGTTTCATTTGATGATTGTGTAGTATTTATTCAAAGTCGGGAGTCTTGAATGAAAGGAAACATTGATTGTTTTCTTAAGTTCAGTTAAATATTTTAGAGTGTGACTATTGTATATTTACTTAGTCACTTATACTTCCAATAGAACAGTGGCTTCATAACTTGAGTTAGGTGATTATTGTTTGATCATATTTAGTTCTTTTGGTAGATGATATGGTTGAGTGTATTTGATTTCATTTCATCTATAGTTACTTGGTTCATGTTGGTTTTCTATGAATGCTAATGAAGTATGATCTTATACCTCCTTTCGAACAAGTTTCGGTTGGTAATGATGACCTTACTTGAATGTTGATTTTATACTATGAGTAACTTATGGAAAAGGAACTCAATATGTTGTGTAAGGGAGTGGATCATACTTGACTGCTATAATGAGTTAAGAATTATATAATGTATTAATTATATAAGGGTAGTTAAATAATCTATTACTTTACATGGTCATTTCTCAAATGAAGTATAACAAACTATTTGATTAAGTTAAGTTATATAAACTTAATTAAACAAGATATAAAACTACAGTCATATAAGTATGGGCTTATATGACTGTAATCTTACCATTCTTGTGCTTACATTAATATGATTGATTGTGATCAATTACATTTTCTTGGGTTACCTTTGTGCCTTAAATTAATACTTGATTGAAATTACTTAAATGAAGTGCTTGAGTTAACTTGTCTTCCTTAGTTGGTTTCATTTATGATGTTCTTGTGGCATGATCAAAAGAGTTGTGTATTTTATTTTGAACCTTAGGATAATTTCATTTAAAAGAAGTGTTCCTTTTATGAAATTATTAAGTTAGAGCATGTTGTTTATGAAGATTTAGTACCTATCATGCTCAGTTCATATGAACTGACAGATGCTAACAATCTTGCTAGATGGACTTCATGAAAGATGAAAGAAGGAAGACGTATAAAAAGTTGCATTTATTCTATTGATTGAAGATAGTTGATTTGGTTAAATGATTATTGTATAAATTTCTTGAAGTACTTTTGATTTGGAAACAAGAAAGGCCTATGGCCCATTTATTATAATTACTTGGAAAGATGTTGATTACATTGGCGAAACATGTTTGTTGATATTTAAATTGGAATGAAATAGAAATGGTTTACTTGATTTACATTGATTAAATGGAAGTGATTGAATGTAAAGTGTTGAAATTAGTTGTAAACTCCATTTATATAAGTGATGCAGATTGTATTATTTCCATTACTATACTAAGCATATGTATTATCTATTGATGTGCTTCATGTTGTATGTGATTGAATATCATTATGAAATAAATGGAATATGATCAGATATCTAAGTAACTTGGGTAATATGAAAAGTATATGATTGTTAGATTAAGTCCATTAGTTGAATGGAAAATGAAATGTACTTATAAGATTTGGAATGATTTATAAGGATTGATCCTTAAATATATACTTTATTATTTAGTTGCTTAATACAATTGTGATAAATAGTGATCATAATGAATCTTTGTACAAGGGAATGCTTATAACTAAACTATAAGTAAAGTAAAGATGTATGCTTATGGTTGATATGTTTGAAATGCATGTGATAGGTTATGATACTTTGTAAAAGTATAGAAACATACCTAAACATAATAGTTATGAATAGATGAACTATTCCTAAGAATGTTGAGTAAAAATGATATTGCCTTAATGTTGTCCTATATTTAATACAACTGAATTAGGAGCATGACACTTAACTGAATTAAGGGGAAAATGTACGCTTAAATGATTAAGCACAATGCATATTTAATCTGCAATTCTGTCACTTAAGTGAATAAAACGTTACGATCCTTACATAAAGGAATAATTGTATTGAACCCTAGTTAATCCTTAGGCACGACACCTAATGATGAGAATATTAATGGAAAGATTAAATAATTTGTGAATTAAATGAATTAATGAACTTGTTAAGATATGATGTTTTAGTTAGTAGAACTCATCGGATCATCGTAGAAAATAGTCACTACATAGTACCCATTTAATGACTGAGTCATTAATTGGTTACTATGGAGCAACCACTATGGTGTGATTATCCTCATATCTCCCTTAAGCATTATTATCGTAATCTATGGATCCGAGCAATAATATACGGTTAATAGTGATAGTAGTATGACCTAGTGTCGATGTCATCTTATGATGACTACGAGTAATGAAGTAGATCCGAAGCGATGTAAGTCAATTCAGATGCGCTTGATTTCCCTTAGCCTTCATAAGCATATTATCTACACTATTCTATGTGAGTTAGCTCTACTTAGTATATAACACAAACATGGAAGTGAATGACATGAGTCAAGGTAGTCTAATCTAGATAACATTTTTGAGTGTGGTGAAAGACATATTCCTTCCGATGAGTATGCCATATAGGAATAAAATCATGGCATACATGTCTTAAAAATTTGGCCAAAGTATCGCAAAGTTGGTTGCATTGTCTTGATTTCACTTGGACTAAAGGTGCGTGATATCATAGATGGGTATCGTAACATATACTCAGATATGCACTTTAGATATTTACACTTGATTGACCCTTAACTGAATAAGGGAACCAAAAGTATACTTGGTATACACATTAATATAAATAAGCATGATAGATCAGTTTTATACCAAGCCATGACATGAGAAATCAGTTTAATACCGAGTCATTACAATTGTATATGGTTTATTGTTATGTGATGGATTATCTAAATGAATGTTTGTTCTAAATTATGTGAATTTAGAACAGTGAACATTATGAAAAAAATAAATTCCCTTGTTATTGAAGTCTTAGAATGAGAATGTTATAGAATAAAGGAAAAAATTGATCACGACTTTAACCTAGGAGGATGACCTTGGCGGCATGGTAGAAAGAAATGGGTTAAGTTTTTCATGGGTTTTTCAAAACCCAAGTATTCTATGGACTTCTCACTCCATTATTTCATGGTGTTTCAAAACCCAAGTGTTCCGCGGACTTCAAACCAAGTGTTCCATGGAGTTTTAGAATACCAAGTGTTTTGTGGACTTCTCACTCCAATGTTTCATGGCTTTTGCATAATGTTTGTGTTCTGCGGGTTCACCTAACCTATAAAACAAAGGAAAACATTGATAATGGCTTTAGCTTAGTAGGATGACCTTTGTGGCATGAAAGGAAACAATGGATAAATGTAGGGGCATCAAAAGACTAAGTTTTGAAAGATTGGAAGCCATTGAAGTAGGATAATAGTGTTTGGAAAAGATGGAACAAATTGCAATAATGTGCGAAAAGAAATATAAAGAAAACTTGTGCAACACTAAAATCCGCATAACATAGAAAACACAAAGAAAAAATTTGAGGGAAGGAAAGGTGGATTTATTTTCACTTATCTCTCTACATTTTGAATTATTATTCACCAAAGTGATTGAACAATTTAAATGTTACAAACAACCATTTCCAAGTTGCAAAAAGAGAATAATGACGAATGAAGAAGAGACTAAATAGTTTGTTATCTCAGAATGAATTTCACCCAATTCCCACATGTTTTCATCATCATGGAGTATCAAAAGAGCATCTTTTCAATTGGAGCATGTTTTCCCTCTAATTTTCAAGAATGGAACAAAGAAATTGAACTAAAACTTTGGATCCTTTCGCACTCAAGTGAAAAACGTCATTTTCACAGAGTATTTCTCATTTTGAGTTGGTTTGGGATTTTTTTCTACAACCAATTATTTGTAATATTTTTTATCTTTTGGAATCATGGCTTGAACTAGGTGGAAAAATGATAACCCAAATTGGTATAAGTATGTCTTCTCCCAATATAAAAAAAGGGGGAGATGATTTTGTGATTAAAATATGCAAGCCAGTTTGAACATTAACTCGTGTGAGTTAATATTGTCACAATTTCATTTTTATCTTCTGTTGTAAATGTATGTGTTGAGAGTTCTTGATGTTTGAATGTATCTTTCATTGCTTCCTATGATGTCATTTTATATTGTGTTGTGTAAATTTGAAGTAAATCACCATAGCATGTTGTAGATTGGATTAATCAAATAAATGTGTAATTTAGCAATTTAATTGGTAAATTTGACTTTTAGTTTGGCTAGGCTTTAAATCTCCTTTGAATTTTTGCATTAGTAGCATTCATATTTGAGTCTAAATTATATTTGGTGCTCTTGGTTAACAAGGAAAGCATGTTATTTCTAACAATCAGGCATCAAGCATCTAAAATACATCTATTTTAGTAGTTTTCTATTTTCTCTCTACTTTTTCCTTTCCTTTTTTGTTTCTTTGAGTAACACCCTTAGATTAAATTAGTTTAGGAGGTCTTCAAAGCTAAATCAAGTTAACAAATTACAAGAGTGGTACTACAAGGATTAATAATATAGAAAACCCCTTTATTATTGGTCTAAATAACCAATACCCTGTAACTCATGCATTGTTTCACACTTATTGTGATTCTAAAATGAGAAGGACATAAGAGCATGTCATTCCCATTTTTTGTTGTGTCATTTTTTCACATCATCCAGGAGAGGAGTAAAAATATGGTGCTAGTAGGAGGATTAAATTCTGAATTACAATCAATTTTGGGCATATTACATTTGTTACTATAGTCTCGTATATGTTTTATGTTAAAAGGATTCTTGTGCTTAATCATTAACATTGTGCATTTACACTGGATTTACCAAGAATTGTGACTAGATCTATCTCTAACAAAGGTTTATCTCATGTTTCTTTGATTACAAGTAGGAAAACATGTTCAGACAAGGAAAATCCAATATCCCAAAGGCCCCTTTAAGCACTTATATAAATATGCTAAAACACCTAGTCCACCCAAGACAACAAACCCCTCTTCTTCATTATCTCCTACAATGGCCTGGCTAGTAGGATCTCTCATTAAAATACTTAGTGTTATCCATGACTTTCCAAAGAATCCATAGATATACCGTCTTGTATTTGACCTAGCTACGAGCACCTCTATTAAAGAACAAACAATGGCATTTAATTTGTCTCTCGAGATTGCTACATGTGACACATGAAGATGTGTCCTATAGGCTCTTCCCTTTCTCTCACGAAGAATGCATCCTGTGATTAGCTTTTAAACCTACTAGAAGATGCAATCACTAGCTGGAAAGACTTCAATTACATCTTTGTTTCCCAACTCGGTAGGATAAATAATCCAACTATACTATACCAAAGTTTCACCACTCTACTAGAGAGGGATGTCCATGAACCTATCAAAGCTTTCAATGATATATTCTAGAGTATGTGCAACCTGTCCACCCACTCATACAAACCCATGAATGAATTAGCACTTAAAATGTATAAAAAAATCTTGGACCCTATCACATCAATTTTCTTGAGAAGGTCCCAAAATATCACTACATTGACTGTTGCATATGTTGAAACTATCCAAATTGATGAGAAAATTCACCCTCAAGGGTATGCTACCACTTCCTTCCAAAATCCACATCTCAACTATTTTCCCTAGGCCAACAAAAATTTGTAAAATCCTTTATAGACACCAGTTCTAAATGCACAATACATATTAGTTACATAGCTCCAAATCAATAACAAGGCCTAGTTGATCCTAAACCCTTGATTGAGCCTAAAAAAATTGATAATCAAGCTCTGGTCCCTATTAACAATAGATCCTCCCAAGAAGCAAATCAAGAGAATGCTAAAGGGGAATTAGATTCTATCCAAATGATGGTAATAAAGTTAGGCCAAGATTTCATAAGCCTGCAGAGGCAAGTAGGCAATATAAATGAAGTTAACCTGCAAAGAAATTATAGGTATCAAAGATATTAAAATAGGCCCCCAATAGGAATAAGCAATAATCGGAAGATTCCTCTATAAACAAAATGACAAAAATGAATGTATGCAAAATTACATTACCAAATTAGTATAGGGTTAAAAATACTTCTAAACATGGTGAATTATATTGTATAGAGTTTTTTCGTGCATTTTAAGTTTTTCGAGGTGAATTGGATACCTATGAAATAATTCCAAATACAAATAATATGGATAACCCATCTAATGATACAAAGACACAAAGCACTACTATGATGGTGGAGAAATTTTATTTTCCATTACAAGAGGAAAATGAACTATAGGATAATATGGATGATATCCATGGGTTTCAACATGATACAAAAGAGCAATTATGCATTGAAGAAAAGAGCTAATAACACTACATCTACACCTCCAAATGTTAGCACAACTCCACCAGATCCAAAGGAGAACAATGAACCTCCTCCTCCAAAGGGGAATGATTCTAATATAAAAAAAGTAGCTCGGGTATGCCTAAACTAGTTACAACATTATGGAGTACATGAAAAATATTAAAGCAAACATATTTTTGTGTGAGCTGTTTCAAATCACAAAACATCGAGATTTATTTGTTGAATTATTTAGATAGTAATACCCTAGGGGACCCCAAAGACCTTTTCATTCCAATTTTTTGTTGTAAAAAATTAAAATTGAAGTTCCTCCCTTCCTTTTGAGTGTTATAATATTTGGGAAAAAAATTCATAGCTACCTAGTTGATTTAGGGGCATCTGTAAACATTATGCCCTCTAGTGTTTGTAAGAAAATTTTCCTTACCCCGATAAAATATGATAGGTTAGTGGTCCAACTAGAAAATTATAAGGAAGAAGTAATTCGGGAACTTTTGAATGTTCATATGTAATTATCATCTAAGCATAAAATTCAACAATTCATGGATATTGATTGTAGATATCCCTGAGGCATATGACATGTTGTTGAGTAGGGACTGGTCAAAGGTTTTGAATGGTTATATGTCAATTGATTGTTCTCACATGTCTCTACTTTGGAGGGGCACTACAAAAAAAAATTAGGATAAAGTGGGAACCTAAAATGAAGCATATGATAACTAAATATAATTCCAATAATGAAGAATTTCTTTTTACGTCACTGATGATGTTAGAGTATAACATTGCATGTGGAGAAACAAAAATTACTAGAAGAAAACCAAGACAATTAAGGTCCATGGTATTTACATTTTGATGATGATTTTTCCACATAAGAAGTGGGGTGATAATAATCTTAAAAGGCCCAAAAGAACAACATTACTTTGCCTCATATAAATTACAATTCCCTTACACCAACAACTTGGCTGAATATGAAGCTTTAGTGTTAGGATTGCAATTTTCCATTAAATATAAGATCAAAATGCTAAAAGTTTTTGGTGATTCTGAGTTTTTGTCAATCAAGTTATAAGAAAGTATCATTACAAGAAGTCCTATCTTAAAATGTATAAACATAGATTTTGGAATTTGATTGAATGTTTTGATGCATTTAACATTTTGTTTGTACCTAGGAAACAAAATCAAGAGGTAGATTCATTGGCTACATATGTTACTGCTCTTATGCCTACTCAAGAGTTGGAGAAGAGTAGAATGGTGGTAGAAATGGTTCTCATTCCTTCAGTACTAGATAACATATATAATTTTTAGGTATTTAATGATGATCAACAAATAATTCAGTTTTTGAATAGCTCTGATGTTTTTTCATCTCATATTATAGATGAGAAGGACATGGATGATTTAAATGATGATGGTGTTTTAAATTTAAAAGAGAATAGGATTCCTAAAGGTATGATCTCTCTTAAAATAATGTTTTATTTTGATCAACAAAATTGGAGTGCTACTAGACCTAAGGAAAATGATAAATATTGTGATAAGATCAGCCTAGGCACTAGAGAGAATCCTAAATTGGTGAATGTTGGTCTAACATGTTTAGATGTAGAGAAGGATAAGGTGAAAAATTTACTAAATAATGACGTATATGTCATAACATGGTCCTATGATGACTTAAATATCTTTGATCCTAGAGTTATCACCCATACCATACCATTGATGGAATATCAAAAAGATTTTAAGCAAAGTCAAAGATTGGTAAACCCAATTTTAGAACCTCTTATTTACAAAGAGTTAAGGAAATTTCTAACTAATAGAATAATATTTCCCATTAGACATTCAACTTGGGTGACTAACTGGTTCATGTCGAAAAAAACTAGACAAATAAAACTATATGTGTAGATTTCAAGAACCTAAATAGAGCCTAAAAAAGGACAACTATCCCCTTCCTTCTCTTGATGAGGTCATACAAGATAGTAAGTGTATATTAAATGATGTCTTTTCTTGATGGTTTTTCAGGATACAACCAAGTCTTTGGTAAATAAGGATGATGGGATGAAAAAACCTTCACCACCAAGTAGGGAACATTTGCATATAGGAGGATACCCTTTGGTTTAATTAATGTTGGTGCAACATTTCAAAGAGAAATGGATCAATATTTTCAGGGTCTTAATGGAAAGTGCATTATCATTACATAGATGATCTAATCATGTTCTCTAAAAATAGGTTGGACCCCCGTGAGGCAATTACAAAATAGGATTTTTAAATATGCAAAAGGTATGACATCTCTTTAAATTCAAAAAGATTATTTTTTGTGTTATAAAAGGTAAATTTATCATCCATGTTCTCATAAAAGAAGGTATATCTATTCACCTTAATAGAGTTAATAGAATTTCAAAAATCAGTCCACCTAATAATAAGAACAATTGAAATTATTTTTTAGAAAGATTAATTTTTGAGGAAATTCATTTAT
Source organism: Taxus wallichiana var. yunnanensis (assembly GCA_018340775.1). Lineage (NCBI taxonomy): Eukaryota > Viridiplantae > Streptophyta > Pinopsida > Cupressales > Taxaceae > Taxus > Taxus wallichiana. The sequence goes on from JADAXU010000131.1 coordinate 6,891,742, forward strand.
GGTTTTTTCGAAATTGTTAGACCATTGAATTACATGTTAAATAAGGATGTTAAAATTGGGTGGACAGCTGATGTTAAGAAGTATTTCAAATATATTAAGGAAATAATAGCATGGGCTCTTGTTCTAATCATCCCAGAATTCACCAAGGAATTTCTACTTGTATTCATGTGCTTCTTATCACACCATTGTTTTTGTGATAACTCATAAATCAAAAGATAGTGAACATCTAATTGCATTCATGAGAAAAAACTTGAAGGATTCCCAACTCAACTATTCTATGATGGACAAGTAAACCTTTTCCTTAGTTAAATTGGTAAAAACGCGTTTAGACATTATATACTTAGAAGTAAAGTGCACATAGTTATTGGAGACATGGCCTTTAAGTTTATTCTAGGACAAAATGAGTTGGGAGAAAGAAGAGGAAAATAGGTGAAAATTTTACAAGAATTTGATTTGGAAATTAAACCTACCAATATGGTCAGAGGTCAGGGCTTGGAACAACTCATATCCAATGTTGATCCAAGGATTTATATCATGCAAGTGAATGAGGAGGATGTATTAAAAGATGAATGGTACAATCATATAATTCATTAATTGTATGGAACATGTCCACCTAATTTAAAAGAGAAAAAAGAGATCATTGAGGTTGAAGGCATCTCACTTCATGATTAAAAAGGGAGACCTCTCGTAGGAAGAACTCAAGGTGTCTATTTGAGGTGTGTCTCCAAAGAAGAAGTTGTTATCCATTTTTCCCCGTGGACAATAGGGTGTGATGAGATTGAGGCACCGAACAGGACACCTAAGGGTGAAATTGAGTTTGCAAGTAGTTTTCAAGGTTTCGGGAGTAATTTCAGTGATATTGGGAGTGTTGAAAAATAAAGAGGATTTTTTCCTCTTCTCGATTTTGGCCCTTAAGTTTCAACTTAAAAGGAAGAAAATAGGCTCCCGGTGGGCCCACCTCTGGCCCGTAACAAGAAAAAATGGCAAAAAAAATTGAGCCTCATGTGTCATCACAGTGTTTATTTGTCTATTAGTTCAATAAATTCGGAGAAGAATCCCTAGAAAACTCCAAAAAATGGAAAATTTCCTTTAGGGTCAAGAGTCAAAATGACTCACCGAGCATTTAAAAGTGAGCTAGGGATAATACGGGGTGGAGAGATTTTTAAGAACTTGGTGAGCTCATGTCACAAGATGGAGACGTGATGGGCCATGCATGGGTTGATTTAGCTCAAGTGAGCTAATGTCGGCCCGATATGGAAGTCAATTCACCTTAGCGAAATGCACAGGTATGAGGCGGGCCAAGTCAAGTCGGTTAATGAAAAATTCATTTAAGGTAAAAGGAAAACGGCTCACTACGGGTTCACAGGAGTCAATGGAGGATCAGGCTAAATAGAGTAAGTCAAGCTCGCGGGAAAATAGCTAGGCCATAATGGAGGGGTACACAAGCTCAAACATTGAGCCCGGTCGATGGGAGAGAAGCTCAACATTCTTTGGGCAGGGTTGGATCGAGTGCATAAGCGAGTGAGTTTTATCGGGGGTGAGATTAAGCTCGAGATGTGATGGTAAGTTGAGCACCTAATGGATAAGGCCAACTTGGGAGGTGTGAAGTAAATTCATGCAGATCAAGCCAAGTCAAGAGATGACGAGGTGGATAAAGAACTCGGGATGAAAAGTAGATGAAGGAGCCTGATGCAAGCGAGATAAGCGAGAAGATGAGATCGAGAACTTGAGATAAATGTCAAGGTGCGAGCGATTTTGGGATTAACGGGTAAAAGGAGGTTTCAAGTTTTTACTTGGAATACATCAAGCTAAAATCCTCAAACGGGGCAAGGAAAGCTCTAAAATGGTAAAAGTCCAAGTCCAAACTTGGACTTGGACATTCGGGATTTTGGAAAAAATCGCGAGGGGCAAACTTGGTGAATAGAACTAGCTCTTAAAGTAAAAATGCCCGAATCTCCAAAGTGAAGATGTCTAATTTGACTTGGTCAAGCAGTGTTAGAGGTCACGCCAAAGAGGTAGGTAACAAGCAATTCCGAGTTGGTCAGAACTTATGTAGTGTTGTGTAGAGGTTGTTGGAAGGGCGAGTGAGGGACATGTCAAGGGTCAAGTGGTAGATGGTACTCGGAGTTAGAAAAGGTGATGTGAAGAGAAGTAATGATGAATCATTGGAGAGCTCACCAATCATATGAATGATTGGATTTCAAAGCTCTCCAACCAGTGCTAAGTGCAAGGTTTCAAGGGTAACTCGGGAGGATATCTCGAACCAACAATACAAAGCAGAATCATGACAACGAGAATGTAAAGGCCAATGATCTCGGTGAAGATGAAGGGTGGCCCGCCAAACACACAACACGGGAGGCATTCGAGCTTGCAAGAAAGGACATGGGGCTTGGGGAAGAAATAATGTGGGAGCCCAACTAGGTAGAGTGATTCGGTGGCTAAACTAGAGTAACTCGCCCCTTAGCTCAAAGCAATCTTCTCGGCAAGCTAGCTCGCACCACCAAAAACATGTAAATCCAAATTCCCTAAAAACATCCCTTATTCATATGGGCATATCTTGATCCCTGTAGCTCATATTTTCATGAAATACTAGTCAATGAAAAGAGTAAAAGGAGAGATTCAACATGAGATCATGAAAGATGCAATTTTGGAGGTCGGACCTCCAAAATTGAGGAATAGTAAACAATAGGGGTAGGTGAAAGATTCATTAATGGAGTATGGGTACATAATTTTTCCCAAAGACATGTAGACCAAGTACGGGGAGCATGGGTAGCATCGGGGGATTATGTAGGCAAACATGGGACTCCATACACTCTGGAATTCAAATTTCTCCATCCTCCCTCAAAATTTCTTCTATAAATTGTAAGGGCTCATTTCAAGAGGTTTAGACACTTTGCATTTGCCTTTCCCTCCTTTCTTGTCTATAAGAGATCTGTGGAGGGTCACATCACAATAAAATGTCCAACTTTTTGTATTTTTGTACCTTTATAAACATGAATTTTCAGTTTCATTGATTTTCTAAAGGTAATAGCCACAAAACCATACACATTCATGAAATTCCATGAACTAACAAAATGTTGTGTTTAGAGTGTAGAATACATGTAAAAATGGTCTTTTTCTTAATTTTATTCATACATTGTTTCTTATTTTATAAAAGAGGAATGACTGTCCCCGGTGGTGTTTTTAAATGAAAACTTATTTTTTCACCATGAAATTTTAGATATATGTTCTAGATTCGAATATCAAGGTCTGTCAAATTTTTGTATTTTTTATTTATATTTTTTTATTAATTATTTAGTGAAGATATTTTCAAATAAATGGCGTACATATGTCTATGCCAATAAATTTTAAGATTTATATCGAAATTGATTTTTTTCATAGCTACAAAGAAGACTTCAACAAATAGTAAGTTTATTTTTTTTTTCAAAAAAATTGATATATTTTCTATTTTTCAAATTGGGTTGATTGTGTACTATTGATTGTCATAAAATACCATATGTTAGCAAAAATTAAAAATAAATAGTAAAACAATTTTTAAAATGAAAATTATATTTTTAGAAAGCTAATAAAAAATTGTATTTTGTGTTAAAATTTTGTAATTTTACTAATTAGTTAACCCTAATTACGTGGCAAATTTTGGCAAACAATCATCTTCCAAATGGATATGGCACCAAAATGTGCCACATATGTGCCACATAGGGGACACATAGGGGGGTTCGCCCAAAGGGGGGTTCACCGAAAAGAGGTTCGCATGAACCCCCCTTCGAGAGAACCCCCTTTAACTGCCAACCTGCCACCCTAGCGCCGCCCGTATAATTTCATTTTTAAATTTTGTTTCGGAAAAACTATTTTTAAAACTATAGTTTTAAAGTAACTATAGCTCATTTTTTTTGTTTTCAATTTAGTTTTACAAATTCTATAGTTTTAAAGCAATTATAGTTCTTTTTCTTTTTTTTAATCAAATTATATAATATTTTTTTATATTTAAAAAATTAATAATAAAAAAACAACTTTTATTATTTATATATAATAAAATTAACTTTAAAACATATAGTTATTTTATTTAAAAATATATTACAAAATTAAATAATTGTATATTAGATTTAAATTGTTTTAAAATTAGAAAAGTTGTTTTAAAGTTATAAAAAAGTGAAATTAAAAATAACCTAATTTCTAACCTAATTTCTATTGAGATTTCTATATAATAAGAGTTGCATGTGTATAGTTTTCTATTGAATTTACTCTTAGATTCAGATCTAGCTCAATTTGTGTGTGTAGGTGAAAATTATTGAAGTGGAGGAATCATGGGAAATTAAAAGAATGAGAAACGAAAATATACCGAGGAATAGAAAGCAGAGAAGAATGCTAGAAGATCAGTTCGTAGGAAGGCACAAACAAAGAGAGAGAAGGCACAATAGAGAAAGACAAGGCTGCAAAAATTGGTACATACATACTTGAAACCCTTGATAGATCGTAATTTTATTTTTATTTCTAGGGTAAATCTGATAATATGTTTTTTTATTGGGTAAAGGTAAGGGTTTTGATAGGATCCCATAACCTAAAACAATAGAAAAAATATGTGAAAATAAAAGGCTCTAACAAAAACAACCTAAGAACCAACCATACCGAAAAAGGCTCCACACAGAAACATCATTCAACAAAACACTAATTGTTGAAATATTAACAAAACATCAACTAATCTCCCTAAATATAAAACATGGTAAAAAAGAATGCAACCACTCAATAGTATTTGGATTTGGATCTAGCCATCTACTTTGTTTTTGTATTTCTTGTTACTCTAGCACATGGTTGAATTGGTCTCTTAGTTAAATAGGGTTTCTATTTAACATCAACTTCCATTCTTCAACATCCTCTCTCACCTCTTAGAGAGGCTCTGTTTCAGTACCCACCAACACCTTTCTAACTTAATCCTCATAATTGGGTCATTCCAAAAATGCAAGAACCTTTGTATTCCTCCCATATATCTCTATAGTCAGGGTTTGAGTTTCATTTTGTGTCGAGCTATAGAATGTCACTCCATGGGATCATTTTTTCCTCTCCTTCGTACTTCTTATCTTGATCTTGATCTTCCATGTTTTTGATCTATAACTTAAAAACTAATTCATTCATTCACTTCATAGGTAACTTGTCAACTAATTGGAAATGTGATAGAAATATAAGAAACTAAATTGTCTTCATCTCTAAATAACAAGTAAATTTTTTCCTAAATATAATAAGATATAGAATTAATAAAATCACCTATAAAGTATGAAGCACACTTAATCAAGAGAAAATTTTCCAATTTACAAGTGAAGAGCATATCATGATAAATTAGAGAAAGCATAATCAAGTATCAAGTTTCAAGTATCAAACTTCTCCTTACATTTATGTAGTTACATCCCAACTATTGCACCTCAAATAGGTAATGAACTATGTGAGTTTGATGCCTCTTCAAAGAGGTAATACATAGGTGGAACAAGGATTCCACAAACCAAACCACTAACCTTTTCAAATCAATATCAAATATTAATATTATGTTTCGTTTTATTATTTATGTTTACTGGTGTACATAATTTAGTAGAAATTTCACTTTTATTAATGCTTGTATCATGTTTGGATACGTTTTTAATGTATAATCATTCAAAATACCCTCCTACGCCTCATCTTATAGATCACTCATTCATCCTTTATTCATGTCAATTACAATGTCAATCTTCCTTGATCTTGTTATGGCTATAATACCTATCACCAGATTCATACTATCGATCAAAGAAAGTTCATGGTAGTTATTGTTGATGATTCTTAATTATGTATAATTTTACAAAAGGAATTTAAATCAAACATTTAAGATATGTTTCTATAGATAAATTAACTCAAATATGATCTTTTATATCTAAGGAATATAGTCCCTACAATTCTTGGGACTAAAATAGGTTCATGTTAAATACAGGCTAAAATAAAGATCAACTTATACATAATAATACTTTCTCTACAACTCAATATTTATAATAGGGTCTTCCTCCTCTATAGATTCACCTCCCTAGTGTTGATTCTAATCTTGGTTTTCCATGTTACCAAACTCTCCAACCTCAAAAGGGTCGACCTAGAAGCCTAACCCAACTATGTATTTCCTTTATGATTGTGTGATTGGGGTTAAAACCATATTTCTATTTCTTTAAGATATAAGCCTTATTTTTTCCATAAACAAGGGACCTCCCAATAGAGTGCTCACATAATCCTCCCTTTTAGAAAAGGATAGTATAAATTACCCCTTTTCCATCTACAATTTATACATGGCCTTTAGATTTACATTTTCAATTGACCCATTCCCTATAAACATCAATACTACGTCTGGGTCCAAGAAAACTAGATCAATAAGGGAAACTTGAGCTCTATTAACAATCTTGTTTAGAACTCTCAAGAATAATCCTCCTCCTACTTCAGTTGTGGAAGAAAAGACATGTCCTCTCAAAAATAATCCCTACCCTCTCACCCTCTAAACAATATTGTTCAAAGTCTTATGTCCTCTCAGTTGGTGAAGTCTTATGATATAAGCTCTATGTAAATATCTTATAGTATAATTTTAATCCTAAGAGTTATCCTAGCTTAGCTTTCTAACTCATAAGGAATGTAAATAGATAGGCATCACTCCTTCAATATTAGATACTTTTAATTGGCTAAAATAGTCACAACTTGATTCTATAAACACATGTTTTCTTTATAATCTCACTACTTATTTATGATATTTTAGGATGCTCTTCACTATATTCTATGTGTTCTCCAACATGTCATAAATATGTGGAATTTACATCAATCTATTTCATTCAATGGCTATCATGTTTGATTTTTTTATTTTTCTTCTTTTTAAATTATTTTTAGTGATAATTTGGTTTGGTTGCATTTATATATGTCAAATTGGTGAATCAGAATATGAGCTGGTTGAATGGAAGTAGCTTGTTGTGGTGAATTTATCTTAAAAGGAGGTTGATTATTACCAATTATTATATGGCCTAAAGGTGTGGTAGGCTTGTTAGGAGATGTGTATGTAGTAAATGGAAATTTATTCATATTCCTCAAAGTGTATGTATATCCCTCTAAAATTATGTTTAAAGGCATGTAATTAATCTAGAACTTCTTTTTGTTTAGTAAATCCTATCAAGGTTAGGTAAACAAAGAGTATAAAAATCATTTTTGTACTCATATCCAGGAGGAATTGAGGAATTAGAAGAGTAGTTTATTATTTATCAACTTAAAATATTTTATATTCATGTTCCTAAACAAGCTCTTATATATATTTTAAATCATTCATGAATGGTGTAATCACATGTGTATGTTAATTTTTTACAAATTTTGTTTATGGACACAGATCATGATGCGTAACAATATGTTGATGTGATAACAAAAGTTATGGAATTACTTCCCAAGAAAAATTTCAAACACTTGGTGAAGATGGATTTCAAAAAATTAAAAGAATTTTCCCAACAAGAACCACTATCAAGAAAGAAAACAACAAAAAGTGTAGAGATAATATATGGTGAATTTGTTAATTTGACTACAATTGTTAGAGCACATTTTTTGGTTACATTCTTGAATCATGTTGATATGAAGGAAACATTAGAATTTTTGGGTGTGGATTTTGGATGGGAAAATTCAAAACGTATGGAAGAAGAATTTGTTGCGAATGTGTCTAAAGGAATAAGTTCCTTGGGTAAAAAAACTAGGTTTGTTGATAAGAGTATTTCTCATAGAGAAATATTAACTTCAGTTGTAAGTGAAGATATGACAAATAATCGTCATGTTACCGCTACTACCAAGGTATTTGGTGTATCTAGAAATACGGTCAATAGGTATGCAAAGAGGAGGAAGACATTGGATAATTCTATTGTGGAAGAAAATTGGGCACTAATGTGTAGAAATCCACGTTCTGATAAAATTGAGGATAATATTGTGAAGATAGTTTCTGATTTTTGGACTAAGAGGACTCGTCCTTCTCCAAATGTGAGGGATGTTTTAAAACACATGATAGCTCACAATAAATATGATGAACATATAAAACATTGGCTCAAAATAACTCAACATGATATGTACATCAAGTTTATAGAAGAACATCTAGATGTTAAGATTGGACAACGAATGTTTGAGAATTTGAAGCCTTGGTATGTGCGAAGCTGATAAATTCCTTGAAACATGATGTTGTTGCTTATCATGTTGAGTTTGATTATCACTATCAAGTACACAAAAAAATTACATATATTGAGGTGTGCTTTCATTTATATCTTTATTAGAAATTTGATTAAATTTTGTTTTATGAGATGTGATTTAATTTATGTATTTCAAAATCTATGTTTTTTCAGGTGTATAGAAAGTTACGAGAAGCATCAAATGGTCCTGAAAATTCCCCCTACACATGTGAGTGAATTCATAGCTTCTATTCTTTTCACAATATCCGATGATCATATGGCTTGCATCAAAGGTGTTTGTGACAAGTGTGGGGACTTGAAATTATTTCTAGAAACAAATGAAGACTTGGACATAGTTCAAATGGTGGCTTGCAAGAGGTGATTAATAAATAAAGAAAATATATAATTATTTTTAAATTTGGATGTACATATTTTATTTTTATTTTTATGTTTACTGCAAATGAATATAACAAGTTGTCCATTATGTATTGATTTTGTAGGTTCAAATACATAAAATATTCAACACGACTTGGAAAGAATGCAACCAAGTTGGATTTGGTAGAAGAGGAAATCCCCATTGTTGCATTCATGTAAAGTTTCCAAAGTTTAATTAGTCCATACATCAAACATTCTCACTATGCAAAGTGGCAAGCTACACAATTCAAGACCAATAGAGACACATTCCCTATTGGTTCCATATTTTCTATGGTTGATTTTGCTAAGAATTACTCATTTTCTCATCAAAAAGAGATTCAAACATAATATTATCATATTGACTAGGTTACCATCATGGTTCAAGTATTTTATAGGCATGCACAATTGGATTTGGATGGGGTTGAAAGTACATATGTGAAGCGAGTGATCAAGAAGGAGTATCACTTCTATATAAGTGATGAAAAGGAACATAACACCCACTTTGTACATCATTGTTTTGGTTTGTTTTTTCAATATCTTCATCAGCGAGGAGTACAAATAGATCAACATTTTGTTTGGTTAGATGGTTGTGCATCACAATTAAAATCCTCTCGCCCTTTCTTTGCACTCAGTCGTTATCATCGTCATCACAAAATACCTCATTTATGGAGTTTTTTTAGAGTGTTAATGGGAAGGGAGAACACGATGGTGTGGGTGCATGCATCAAACGTGCTCTAAAGAAACAAATATTTGATTATGAGGGAGATCGATTGATTGATTCCCACACCATTGTTGAATGGTGTAAGAAACATTTTGCAGTTCAAGATTCAATCTCACGGGCTTCAATATCACAGGATTCAACCTCACATTCTTCAACCCCACACAGATTATTTTAGGAGATAACATGTATGCACATTTAAAACATATGTATCTTGATGTGAAATTGATTACAAGTTACACTTTTGTTTCTTAATTTTGATGTTTGTTTTATTTACTTTATTATTTTTGTACATGATTAATCAGGTATTGATTGAAGGAAAATCATGGATGTGAAAGGATTCCTAATTCTAGGTATTTGCACTCTGTGATGACTATGGATAGTAATAATTGGACAATTTGTACAAGAGATTATTCTTGTTTTTGTTATGAATGCATGAAAAATCATATTTAGAGTGAAATAGTAAAAACATGGGTATGTAGGTGAGTGGAAGAAAGCTCCTTTAGTTGTGGGTGACACATATGGATCAGATCATGATGATATTTTTGAATATGTGCCCTTGATTTCACCCGATTATGACCGCATATCTGGACGGGTTAAACAAGGTATTTTATTTAAAAGGATTGTATAATTTGATCATTGAATTTATATAGTATACGGATCATTGAATATTTATTTGAATTTTGTTGTAGGTGATGTATTTGTAGCCATTTTAGAAGAAGACAATATTAAGAAAGTGAAGTAATACTTGTTGCGTTGCACAGCATTTAAAAGAGAACAAAGCTAACATGTGAAATAACAAGTGAGGAGACAACATTTTATATTGGCTCAGTTATAGTGTAGGGAACATATTTACAACAAGTTAAATCCCTCCAAAGTGGGATTACTTTTTGATTATAAACTATAAAAAGTTGTATCATTACACCCATCACATAATTCATTATAGGGTTAGAATTGCATCGATCGGTGAAGACTAATAGTGGTCAATGCAAAAAATGGAGACTAGATGTAGAAGATCATGAAAAAAATTATAGGTCATTGAACAACAAGTTGAGCCACTTGGTATTATGTAAAAGGACCTATAATATGTACTTACACTCCTATTACACATGATTGTACATATGTTTCTATTAGTTGAGGTATACAACACACAAATCAATTTTCCCTTAATTGGATTTTAAAACATCTCAAGATACCTTTATAAAATCATGATGATAACCTATTGTTTAATAATCTCCTGGAAGCCAAGTAAGGATTAAATGTTATCGATTGGTTTTATAATCTTCCACATGAATTTATTAATTGTTTAACAAAATTTGAGTTGATGATTTCTTAGCTCTCATTTTCAAATTAACATTGGCATGAAGGTCACATTTTCTAAATTAGTTGAAACTATGCAAAGTACAAAAGAACATATTAGTGGTCTTATATGTTTAGATTCAAAACAATGGTTATTAAAAATAACTTGTGAGCCATCAAATAGAACAACCATTTTAGAATGTTATTTTGTTGATATTTTCTTTCAATTATTAAAAAAATGTTTTACATTCCTATATGTCTCCACATGAGGTTTGCAATGTTATTAGAGAATTCGAAACTAAGCTTGCACAAATGTTCTTAAGTATGGACCCAATATTTTTTATTCTTCCAAATTTCTATATAATTTAAGAATATTATAATATTTTTCCAACTAAGAATGACACTATGAACATGGTAATTGATATAGAAAAACAATTTTAGAATGTTATTTTTTTAATAAAGAGAAATGAGACAATGAAAGATTCATGAAAATTGAATAAGAATCATACAAGTAAAACCCATAAGTATACCATCTCTCTTAGCCTCACATTTTGGTCTTCATACGTTCAAATTTTAGTAGTTAGCCTCAATCAATGTTTTTAGAAGTAATTATTTGACACTCATAATATGCAAGAGGATAAATAGAAGACAATTTATTATATTTAAGATTCTTCTTCTATGATTTATGATATTACATATCAAAATATAAAATTCAAGATATATGACAATATATAGGTCTATAAAATTAGACAAATAGACCTTAGAAGATGGAAACAAGATGGTCATATTAACCATTTTTGAAATGGGTAAACAAGTGGTCAACCACTTCTGAAATGGGTAAGGATATAATTTTCTTTGTTAATTACAAGATTGAATATATAAATTTGATCACCCATTCTGGTCATAGAAAAACTCACTCATTTTTAGTTTTTATGCATATGACTAAAAAGTCGCCCTTCTTGTTCAAAACACTAATCGAAACTCGATAGCTTGCAAGACCCATTAAAAACAAGGGATATTAATGGAAACATGTGTTACCCATCCTTTATTATCAAGTCCCTCATTCTTTAATAAAATCAAAATCAACACTCTATGTAATCAAAAATATCTAGTACAATGTATATAAACATCCCAACCCTTATCTTTTAGTGCAAGTTCAACAACTAATAAATGCTAGAATTCCCTCTAATATCAATCTCCATGATTAATTCCATGTGAATCCCTTCAACATGAATGAACTACCTAATTTCTCAGGTCATATTATGACCCCTCAAGCAAGAATCAACCACACTACTTTTATGAAAACAAATAGTGTACTTAGTTTCAAAGATAATTCTAAACTATTGAAATTCCAACATCATCCATGAAAATGAGCAACACTATATTAAATTTCCTTATTAGATGTAGAGAAACCTCTAGTTTTATAATGAACATACTAAATAATATTCCATACATTATTCATAATCATCCTATCACTTGAGGGTATAGCTTTATTTAGTACAATTACAAGATGAAAAATACTACAATAGTTAACACATAGTTATAGGAAAAATCAACACATTGCATATGCCAATGAACAACTTCAATAACACAAGTAATATACAAAACCATGGATCCTTGAAAATCATATCCAATCCAAAAATCATCCTTAATACCTTGAGGAAGTAATACAACCCAAATAGTAGTGGTAAATAAAACAAATTCCTTAAGCTATTATAATTTATAGATTGATAATGAAAGCCAATTGTAGAACTTACAAGAGCAATGATTATAGAGAATAATCCATATAGGAATAATGCCAATTCAAATATGCAACAAAGTATTACAAAATTGAAGTTCCCCATAATAGACCAATTTTTGTGAGCATCAATGTGCCAAAAAAATGAAATAACGCATTTAGAGGGCATTCTATCATTTGCTACTTATATTGCGAACTAAACGATTCTTCTTCTGTAATTCTATGCTACATTACATATCAAAATATAAAATCATGTCTAATGAATATATATATATATATATATATATATATATATATATATATATATATATAAAATACATCTAATGAATATATACACATGTGTCTAAGTCATATATCAAAATATAAAAATCAGGTCTAATGAGTATATATACACATGTCTAAAATCTCGTGTAAACACATATATATACATGTACATGATGAAAACGCTCATACAACATGTATCATTAAAGTCTCCATCATGCAAAGTAGGGTGAGTACCTACCCCTCACTAGGCTCTATTGCACCCTGCATGTTAATAAAAAGAAATATACACATGAGAAAAAATATATATAACATAATATATATTAAAATTTATAAGCAAAATTCTACTACAATTTCTTGATTAATTGAATAAATCATATAACAAATATGTACAATTGATTACCTCAGTATCTATCTCTGGCGGATGTTAGGAGTATCTACACTATGTGTAGATATATGTCCCGTAGATCCCTGTGAAACAAAATAAATTAAATGTAAGAAGTTCATAAACAAGTATTTTGAATAAAGTTCATTAAATATTAATTCTAAAACACAATAAAAATAGATATATCTCTACATGTATATACCTCTGCAGAATGTGTCTCCAAATCTATGGGACCGCCAACGGCAACAGTCTGGTGCTCACCCATGACCTCAACACTAGCAAATAATGAGCCAAGTGAGCCAAGCTGACTCAGGCCCTGAACATCAAGATCCATGTTCAGCTCATTCAAGAGTTGTGTATATGTCAAATGGGGAAATGGTGTGGGCTATGAAGCACCACATGTTGGAGCAGTAGCCTAAACACGAACTCAATATTAATATTAATATTAATAAATTGTAAAGTAATGATGAAATAAAATAAATTTAATTAATTTAAGGTTTAATTTTCACACAGGAACATAAATGTGTTGAACATCGGGTGTGAAGATCAGGAACAGGAGGTCCAAGTAGCAAAGCGATGTGATGTAGTACCTAACTAGAAGATACATTGCCGCTTTACTCTATAAAATCTAAAACCCCCAATAGTGGAACACTACAATGTCATGTAATCACCTCATATATATGCAGCAAGTTAGAAACAATGATGCGTCCTAGCCGACATGTCCGAGTAGGATCTATAGCCACCTTAAATTCATCGGGTAAGAAATGTGCACGAGCGTATACCTCGATGCGTGCATCATTGCTGCTACTCAAGCACCTCCACTGCTAGTATTGTGCATCTCAAGGTACTGACCCACATGGTTAGAAGAGATCAATTGTGTATCACAAGAAATGCTCACAAGACCCTCGATAACACCCTCATGGGAACTCATAATGATAGGTGTTGCGACATCTTGAAAGCTTGCTAAGAAGGGTTATGGCCTCGCTACAAGTGGTCATGCATCAATAACTAGAAGAGCTCCCTCCTGTCGATATGGCTACTTGTGGCTAATACGGCCATGTCCCCGCCCGTAATAAGGTGGTATGTCTAAATATTTCACCTTTACGTTTAGGTGAACCTCAACATGTAGCATCAGTATGAAATATAATGGTAATTGGTCATTATTCAAAAATTGGCCTTAACATGCCACAAATCGAGGATAAATCAAGTGTGCACAAAGGGATCATGAACATCTATTTACATAATACGCCCTTATTTTGGGTTTACCTACATAAAAATCATTGTTCATCTCTATGGAGTATTTGCACGAAGGAGGCGGGCAGAGGAAAATTGAGATCCTTCGTGCCGCCTCCAACATATAAACCTAGGGGTTCACACGAAGGTGGTTCACGTAAACACCTCCTTCGCACGAACTCATTTTTGTGTCATACATGGAAATAACGTATGCTATGTAGCACTTCACACGAAAGGGGTTCATGCAAACCCCCCTAATTTCCCACCTCGTTGCATTTCCCACTCGTGTTTTGGGACAATGTGTGGGATACAATACCATACATTGAACCAACAATTGACCATAATCAAGAGGGCTCAAAATGAATAGATGACATAGTTTAAATTCCGTTTCCAAAGAACATGGGACATGATTCCAATAGTCGTAAGGCCAGCTACTGAAGGTGCATTCCTATACTTCTTGAAGGCTTTAAATTCTAACATAGCTATGATGATATAATCAATGGGAGGAATAACACTACCATGGGCTTATGACATAGATATCAGAGTGGATAATTTTTTGATTCAAGCTGACAAGCTTGCACCGAGGCCACATATGCCTCTATATCTGGAAATGGGAAATCCTACAACCGGTCAAACACCTGAATTGAACCCTATCCTAGCCCCAAGAAATTAGAGCAATAGTGAGGCTTCCACTTCTTCAAGAACTTCCAAAGAACTTCAGGAGGTTATGAAGCAACTACAAAACTTGGGAAATGAGCTAGTGACTATTAAGAGATAGCAAGCTTAGAATTTCAGACCATATAAACGTCAAGCTCAAGAAAATAGGCCTCGGTATCAACCCAACAGCCTCGGCTCAAGCTCTAAATCAAAACCCAAACCAAGGACAACCTCAAGCTGTCAGGCTATTTCAATTGTATAACCCAAATGCGGTTTCAACATCTAGAGCCTTGGTCCCAACTAAGAACAACACCACACAAGAGTATGAATGGTGATTTCAATGTAGTAAACCTTATAATCAAGAAACATGTTTTAATGGTGAGTTAAATTAGGCCCTAATGGTGTAAGCGGTTGGTGTGACCCAAGAAAAAAAGGAGGAGGAAATTCAAAAGAAAGCAAGTCCTCAAGAGACTCCTCTAACTGAAACCACATTGGTCAATTGGAAAAGGGAATACTTTTATGGAGTTAATCAACCTCCTTTCTAAAGTGTAACAACCAACACACGGTCAAAGAAGAGGAATATAGAATAAGGGAAGTCATCTAACACAATTATTACTCAACCCACTCTCACCCCACAGGTGGTGTTAGCAAGTCAAATGCAGCCCTAAATGTACAAAGTCAGCCTAAGGCACCAGTTGTGACAAACCATGTGCCAATTCAAGTGTAAGAAAAATTGTGCCAAGAAAGGGGTAGAAAAAGGAAAATCCATCCCCTTTCAACATTATTGACCAAACGAATAAAACACACATAAACATTTCCACGTGGGAGCCACTTTGGCAATCCTTGGACATCGGGATTTGTTTCAAGCAGCAATGGCCAATTGGTCTACCTTGAATGGATCATCCAAAAATCGAGAGAAGGTTTTTACTAACACGATCCAATAAAAAGGAGCTCACCAAAGTAAAAATTTTAAGCCTCCACCTTTTTATGTGTCATTGATTACCATAGATGAGTTGGTGCACAATTGTATGATCGATTCAGGAGCAAGTATCTCAATAATGCCGAAGTAGATAGCTAATCAATTGGGTATTAAGTATGAATCAATATTGAAAGGAGTGGTACAATTAGATGGGACAACAGTTGGAATAGTTGGAGTGATTAAAGGATTAATCCTAATGTTACACACATGTCCCAATGTCACAGCTCCTATAGGATGTGTCGATGAATTGACTCACCACTATTTTTTTCCTTGTGCTTGTCAAGGATTTCATTGCTAAGATTGGTGGGTACCTATAAACTGATTTATCCCACATTCTCTTCAGAATGAGATATGGAGCCAAGGCTATAATCAGATTAGAACATATTACCAACTTTCACATTGAGCCCCATATGTCGAGTCCGATAAATGCTAATTGTTCAGCTTTTGATAAGGAGGATTTTCTGAACACTCTAGAAATAGGTACCAAAGTTGAGGGCATTTCGAATTTGACATTAGATGAATGGTAAAAAAAGGCATTATTTTGACCCATAAAAGGAGATGGAAGAAGCTAATTTAGGAATTGATTGTCTACATGAAGAAAAACCCACCCATCCCTGACCTCACCTAAGTCACCAATAAATATGACAATGAAGTATGGCATATTTTTTTTATGGTTCAAGGAGCATGTAGGATGTCGAAGGATGTGTAGTATTGATTTCACCAAAGAAATTCAAATATCACTCCACTTTCCATTTCTAATTCACTTGTTCAAACAATACAACGAAGTATGAGGCTTTAATTCACGGGTTGCATTGGGCAAGTAAAAGAGGTATAAAAATTTGTAGGTGTCAGGAGATAGTGAACTAATTGTCAATAAATTCAGAGGGTGGAATGATTCTAAGAATCATCTCCTAAAGAGCTACAAGAATAGGGTGTGGGACCTCACCAAATAATTTGAGGCATTTAATATCAGTTCCATACCAAGGAAGAAAAATGAGGTTGTGGACATTCTTGCAGAAATGGGGAAACATTCGATGTGGTAGACAATATCAAAAGAGATAAAATATAGTCCCATATCATGGTGGTTGTGAGGCCAGTTGTACCAAATAATAATACAAGATGGAAGGTGTTTGAGAGTTATCAACAAATCATTAATTTCTTACAAGAAGAGGTTGAGTTCTCAGCTAGGAATCAGGATAAATTAGAGAAGCAGTATGGGGATCAAGTAGTGCAGATGTGGATGAAAAAATTACCTAAGGGGCTAGTGACTCTAGAGTCAATATCCAACCCGAATGATCAATTCCAGAAAGAGAAGGCCAACATTCAGATTAAAGGGAGGATTGAGCTCATTCCGGTTTGAGAGGGCATGGTAATACAAATTGGCAAAGTGAGTACTGATAAATAAAAATATGATTTCATACAGCTTTGCCAAGAGTTCCCAGATGTCTTTGTTTGGAGCTATGAGGATTTAAGGGGATTTAATCCAAAGTTGGCACAACATACTATCGAACTAGATCAGGAAGAGAAGCCTATTAGACAAAAACAAAGACCAGTTAACCCTCATATTGATCCTCTCATGAAGAAAGAGATGAATAAGTTGATAGATGCAAGTATCATATTTCCAATCAAGCACTCAATTTGGGTTGAAAATATGGTGCTAGTTAGGAAAATGAATGGAGAAATCAGGTTGTGCGTGGACTTTTAGGATTTAAATAGGGCATCTCTCAAAGACCACTATCCACTTCCTTCTATGGAGAAAATATTGTAGGTAGTATTCGGATCGGAAAGGTTCTCTCTCCTAGATGGATACTCGGGCTACAATCAAATTATGGTGAAAGAAGAGGATCAGTTCAAAATAGCCTTCACTACCAAATGGGGCACTTATGCTTATAGGAAATTTTCATTCGGGTTTTCGAATGCTAGAGCTACATTCCAAAGGGCTATAGACATGGTGTTTAAGGGGTTGATAAAAAGATAGTTCTTGTGTACCTAGATGAAATTATTGTATTCTCCAAGAACACAAAAAGTCACCGCTTCCACCTTAGGCAAGTTTTTCAAAGATGTAGGAGATTCAAAGTGTCTCTAAACCTGAAGAAATGCACATTTCAAACTCATGAAGGCAAGCTCTTGGGTGACATTGTGTCCAAAGAGGGGTTTCCAATTGATCTAGAAAGAGTCAAAGCTATTCATGCTCTACCATTTCCAAGTCACAAGAAGGATCTCCGAAACTTCTTGGGGATAATCAATTTTGTCTGAAGATTTGTACCATATTTTGTTGCTCTTGTGAAGCCAATAACCATGATGTTGAAGAAAATTATGGAATTTAAATGGACAGTGGAGGGCAAGGAGATTTTTGAAGCTATCAAGCACGCCATAGCTCAAGCCCCAACTCTCATCAATCTAGACTATTCCAAAGGCTTCATGCTCTATGCTTTTAATTGTTCGGACACTATTTCGCTATCACAGTACAACAAAACAAGGAGGGATCTAAGCAACCGGCCACCTTCTTTAGTCGAGATCTTGGAGGATTATGAAGTAAGGTATGTTAGGATAAAATATTATTATCCTAATTAATTATGCATAGTATAATTATTTAATTAATTTTATTAATTAAATAATAATGGTTATTAAATAAACCATATTTTGTTATGTATTGTTATATGGTTCATAAACCATATTTGTCTTTCATAGATGTTGTTATATTGTTTTGAACAATATATTTGTTTGTATTTAATTGTTGCTTCCCGGATGTTATTGGAAGCTTGTGTATTTTGGAACTTGGTTTCACCTGTGCAACTTAATCTTCTGTTTGTATTTGGCTGTGCAATATCTATAAATATTGCAGCCCATTCTCTGTAGTTTTTTGGTTGATTGAGATTAATAAAACTAATCAGGCTTCCGTCCCTGTTTCTCAATCTACATTTGGTTTCAGAGCAGGTTGAAGGATATTGGAGGATTGCAGCAGAGTTTGAGGAGCATTGGAGAAGCTTGTGTAAGAAAAAGAGAGCCAGAGTTGCCTCTGCAACTTCCCAGCCCCATCCCTTGCAATACCGCCATCAAATTCCTCAAAACTACCACCAAATTCCTCAAAACCACCTTTATTCATTGCAATTAAGGTTGAGGCGGATAAAATTCACCAAGGAAGAGATTACAAGCTCAAAGGAAGGAAGAAAAATGATCTAAGGCGCCATACACAGTCAAAACCGCCTTCATTCTCACCAAATCCACTGTCATTTTTTCTCTTTGCTGGAATTTTTGCTCAAAACCAGCTTTCCAAAACCATGGTTTTATGAAGAGGTATGGTTTTACAGTTTGGAAGTGTTTAATTATAATTTTCTCTTTATATATACTTGTTTAGCTTAGCCGCCCAAGTGGCTAGCATAACTTTTGTAAGACACTTCCCATCAAGAGAGGTCAAGGGGTCAAATCCCCCTCCCTCACCCACTACCAAATTTGGTAGAAAATTTAGTGGAACCGCTAACTTTAGCTGAAAATTCAAATTTAGTTATAACTAACTAAATTTAGCAGAGAAATCCCTAATTTAGGGTAAAAAAATTCTCCCATTCGGCCTGGTTTTTCATTTCGGACATTTTTTGCAAAAGGAAACCCATCTAAAAATTACATTTTCAGCTGGTTTTTTTGCAATTTTTAGCATTTTGGGTCGTATTGGGCTCAGGAGGCCACCAGGACCCGCGAAACAAAAAAATTTTGCCTGCCATTCAAATTTTCTAGTTTTTTGAATGTAAATTGTATCTTGTTGTATTTTGTCTGATTTGCGAGTTGCCATAGTAAAGCGCAAACTTTGTAATGCTTGCTCAAAAGCGGCAGAATTGTAATAAAAAATAATAAAAAATTGGTTCTGTAACACTCACGAGATCCTAGATCTCATTCGCAGCGTTCGGTATATACGGTGCCTCTGGGAAGCGCTTACGGGTAAAGCCGTCGCGACTACTACTACACTTAACACCTAATATAGCAACAATGTCATTTGGGCATCGTCCCTTTAAATTGATGGGGAGTAATAAGGTCACAGTGCACACACATTATGAACCATCCCATCCGTCTGTGAACGATTACACGACATAAATCGGACTGAGAAATTATCTAAGTATATAGCGAAGTTACGCGCGCATATGAGGATATTTCTTTGAGCCGGTGTCAATAATCACACAGACCCCATCAGTATTGTCTTGGTACCACGTATTGAATTCTTTCACGTACATTAACGCCTCTTTCACGTAGGGTATATAGAAAGGGCGAGCTTCTTCCACGTACCAACGGGTATATCGGAAGGGCACGTATATAGAGAGGTTTGGTATATCGAATTGATGGTATATATATTGGGAGACCTAATACCTAGAGTGATAAGAGCCAAACCCTGTCAGTGATCTCTGTAAAATGGGCACTAATGCCCTAAATTTTTTTCTTCAGATTCACAATTACTTAGAGGAAGCAACTATGCTACATGGAAGACAAAAATAAAGACACAACTTGAGTTTGAAGAGATCTGGTCTGTTGTGAATGGTACTCTAACCAGATCAGCCACTGATACAACACAACAATGGTAATTTGATAAAGCAAATCAGAAGGCCAAACTCATCATCTTGTTTGGAGTGTCTGATGATGTGCAACCCCACATTCAAGATGCCAAAACAACAAAAGAAGCATGGGATAAATTGAGTACAGTATACGAGGCCAAGAACAAGAATGTCATACTGAATTTGCAGAGTCAGTTACATACACTAAAATTCAAGCAGAATGAGAAAATTGAAGCTTTCTTAAGAAGAGTTGCAGAATTAAGGGCTTCACTTCTAGCCCTGGGAGAACCAGTCACAGATGATGCTCTCGTTCCCATTGTTTTGAGAGCACTTCCCTCTTCTTACCGCATTTTTGTCACAACACTAAATGTGACAGATACGACAGTTGGTTTTGACAAACTGGTAAACCTACTGCAACAAGAGGAAGCAATGCACAATAAGGATGATGAAGAGGAGTGAATTGTCTTCACATCAAAAATGGAAAGGAAAAGGTAAAGGAAAACCTAATTCCCATCGAAGTCCCAACATCAGAATCAGTATCACGGGGACAATCAATAGAAGAAGCAATGTCCTATTTGCAAAAGAGGACATGACTTACAAGATTGTTGGTATAACACTTATAAGAAAGGTTCATCAAGCAACTTTGGACCACAACAACAATCTTACAAGGGACATTCTAACAACTATCACGGGCAGAAAAAGGGGAACTAGAAAAGAAGACCCCACCAACAAGGTAATATTGTTGAGCAACAAGAACAATCAGACAATGAAGACTTCTTGTTCACTGCTTGATCAAGTGAACCATCCACGTCATCTAGTGATGTCTGGTATGTTGATTCGGGAGCCACTTGACACATGACCAGCCACGAGACTCTGGTTTATTTCAATGAGGACACGCCATCGAAAAATCATGTTTCGTTGGGAGATGATTCTTCATATACAGTTCAAGGGATTGGAAACATTTCTCTACCCCTTGGTTCACACAAATGCAAACTATCAAATGTCCTATATGTCCCTGGGTTGACAAAGAATCTTCTTTCAATTAGTCAACTCCTAGATCACAACCTAAAAATTGACTTTGATAGTCAATCCGCAAGAAAACGTGTTTGATTCGAGATAAATCAAGAGGCTCAAAAATAATTGCAAAAGCCTCCAATGTGGGACGCATGTTCCAACTTGATTTTGTTTATAGAGATGATCAAGCACTTGTGGCTAAAAATTCCACCTCAGCGCAGTTGTGGCATCGGAGATTTGGTCATGTTAGTTTCAAATATCTCGAAACACTTTGCCGGCGTAATATGGTACATGGGCTACCTTCTCTTCAGAAGGATACAGACAAGTGTCCTCACTGCCTAGCAGGAAAACAACACAGAGCTTCATTCCAAAAGAGTACATTTCAAGCTCATGGTAAACTTGACTTGGTTCATACCAATCTTTGTGGTCCAATGTAGCCAAGTCATTCTGGGTTCCAGTACTTCATGCTTTGTGTTGACGACTATTCGAGGAAAATGTGGATTTTCTATCTTCACAAGAAAAGTGAAGCGTTTGAAACCTTCAAAAAGTTCAAAGTTGCAGTTGAGAAAGAAACTAGTCGTCACATCAGAACCCTCTGCTCAGATCGAGGGGGGGAATTCACCAGTGATGAGTTCATATACTACCTACAAACTCATGAGATTCGTCGACAAATGCCTCCTCCATACACACCACAGCAAAATGGTGTTGTTGAGAGAAGAAATCGTACTATCATGGAAATGGTGTGATGCATGATCGATGATTCCGGACTTGCAAAGACATTTTGGGCGAAGCAGCAAAAACAACTAGTGTATTTGTTGAACAGAGTGCCCACAACTACTCTTGATGGAATTACACCACAAGAAGCATGGTCAAAAAGGAAACCATCCATTGCACACCTCAAAGTATTCGGGTGCAAAGCAAGCATGCACATACCCAAACAGAATAGAAAGAAATTGGACATGAAGTCACAAAAACTCATCTTCATTGGGTACAGTGAAGAGACTCTTGGGTATAGATTGATGGATCCTAAGACCAGAAAAGTCTACACCAACAGAGATGTTGATTTTTTCGAGAAGAAGGAAGCAGAGACTCCTCCGGACTTGCAAGATGTATATTTTTCACCTATTGTAAAAATTGAAGCTAATGTTCCCTCAGAAGATGAAAGTGATGATGGGGATGATGATGTTGATCGAGATAGATCCACAACCCATGGGAGCAGTTCAAAGATATGCCTAAATGGTGTACAAGTACATTACGAGATGCAAGATTGGATGCTCCACCAGATACATCCACTCATGGACCACGCACTCACAATAAAGCAAGAGAAGAAGTTAACTTTGCTTTGATGAGTAGAGTTATTGAATCAGATGAGCCCTCTACAGTCCAGGAAGCCCTACAGTCAAAAGCTTGGAAAGATGCCATGGATTATGAATATCAATCAATGATGAAGAATAACACTTGGCAACTTGTCGATCTTCCACTAGGGAAGAAACCCATTGGATGCAGATGGATATTCAAAACTAAGTACAAAGAAGATGGGACAGTGGACAAGTACAAAGCAAGACTTGTAGCAAAGGGGTATGCACAAAAAGAAGGCATTGACTATGAGGAGACATTTTCTCCCACAACTAAGATCAAAATGATCGGGATGATATTTTCTCTAGCTGCTCAGTTTGGATGGAAAGTTCACCAAATGGACATAAAAAGTGCCTTCCTAAATGGAGATTTACAAGAAGAAGTCTACATGACTCAACCTGAGGGATATGTTGTACCTGGTCAAGAAACAAAGGTATGCAGACTCAGGAAATCTCTGTATGGCCTCAAACAGGCACCCCAGGCATGGTACATCAAGATTGATGAGCATCTCGTACAACATGGATTTGTTAGAAATCCATACGATCCCAATCTCTACCTCAAAAAGCAAGGGGGGGAGATGGTGATTGTTGTTGTCTATGTCGACGATCTAGTCATCACTGGTAGTTCAGTGAGGATGATCGATGCAACGAAGAAAGATCTTAATTGATCGTTCGACATGACCGATCTCGGGCTGATGCACTATTGTCTTGGATTGGAAGTGTGGCAGAAAGAGAATCATATTTTTGTTTCTCAGATGAAATATACCAAGACTACACTCGAGAAGTTTAGGATGATGGATTGCACACCAATTGCTACACCCATGGAGAATATATTGCAGTTATCTCGTTCGATTCATCTCCGAGGTAAGTGCCACTCTCTCGCCAGCCTAATTAGGAGTCTCATTTACGACCTACACTACACCGGATATCAGATTTGCGGTGAGCTATCTATCTAAGTTCATGCAGGAACCCAAAGTTTGTCATTGGAAAGCAACAAAGCGCATTTTGAGATATCTCAAAGGATTAATGGATCTTGGTCTAGAATACAAGAAGAAGGAAAAACTTCTTCTTGACTGGATATTCGGATTCAGATCATGCAGGTAACATTGATGATAGAAAATCCACTTGCATTTGTATTCGTTATGGGATCTAGACCAATATCATGGGGAAGTAAGAAACAAAACTTTGTTTCTCACTCTTCCACGAGGCTAAAGTATCATTCTGCGGAGAGAAGCATGCGTGAAGTGATTTGGCTACATCGCATACTGGAAGGACTTGGAATACCTCAGGACAAACCGACCACCATGTATGTTGACAATGAAGGTGTACTCAAACTTGTTTGCAATCCAGTTTTTCATGAGAGAACAAAGCACATTGAGGTTCAAGTTCATTTCATACGTGAACATGTGTTGAAGCACAACATTCCAGCTTCAATTTTGTCCAACTGCTGAACAACGAGTAGATATTTTCACAAAGTCACTTGCACGTGACAAGTTCGAGTTGTTCAGAGAGTTCCTCTCCTCATCTCTTCAGACAATGCACAATTAAGGGGGGGAATGTTAGGATAAAATATTATTATCCTAATTAATTATGCATAGTATAATTATTTAATTAATTTTATTAATTAAATAATAATGGTTATTAAATAAACCATATTTTGTTATGTATTGTTATATGGTTCATAAACCATATTTTTCTTTCATAGATGTTGTTATATTTTTTTGAACAATATATTTGTTTGTATTTAATTGTTGCTTCCGGATGTTATTGGAAGCTTGTGTATTTTGGAACTTGGTTTCACCTGTGCAACTTAATCTTCTATTTGTATTTGGCTGTGCAATATCTATAAATATTGCAGCCCATTCTCTATAGTTTTTTGGTTGATTGAGATTAATAAAACTAATCAGGCTTCCGCCCTGTTTCTCAATCTACAAGGTACTCCATCGAGAATCATGTCCTCATAATTATCATGAGTTTAAAAGTTCAAGCATTTGGTATCAAATAATAGAATTCAGTTGTTGGTGTCCCATACCATAGTCAAGGACTTCCTCCTAAATAAATACGAACAAAAAATGGTTAGGTTGGATCACCTGAGTAATGGAGTATGGCATAGAGATCAAAGTCACCAAATATATATTTTGATCATACTCCATTTACATGTCCATGAAATTCTTTTAATTGCAAGGTCTATAGTTTTACTTCTCCGAAAGGTAGTATTTCTTTAATAATGTATGGTCCCACCATCTAACCTTAAACTTCCCTGGGTATTTATATTTTTGTCATAAAGGAGTACCTGGTCTCCAATATCAAATTGTCTATTCTTGATGTGGTGGTCGTGCCATGCCTTATGTTTTATTTTCTCCTGTGTTTGATTGTACGCGGATATGAATCTCTTCTCATCTAATTTCTCGATTCTATCAATCTTTCATGAAGGGAATCATCTTCTGTCATCCTGAATGCTACTACAATTCTCAAGATAGGAAGAACAAACTATATGGGAATCACGGCTTCTAACCCATATACCAATCTGAATGGAGAATACTTTATAAACCTCTTGTATGTTGTGTGGTATGCCCATAAAGTGACGGGTATCTTCAAATCCCAATCAGCAATTTGTAATGAGCAAATATTCATTAAGACCTTCTCCAATACCTTGTTAAATGCTTCTATGGTTCCATTTTCCTAAGGGTGGTATGGAGTGCTTCTATTGTGATTAATCATGAACCCGCTCAATAATTCTTGGATGGTTTCATTCACAAATTTCTTTCCTTGATCACTAGTAATACTTAGAGGGAACCCAAATCTTGTAATTATGTTCTCATACAAAAATTTAGCCATTTTCTTTGCAGTACAATCTTTTGTGGGACTGCCTCCACCCATCTTGTTAGATATTATGTTCCAGTGATGATAAATCTCACTTGAGAATGTTTGGTGGCTGGTTTAATTGGTCCTATGAAATCAATAGCCCATTTCTCAAATGGGGCTAGCGCCAATATAATTCTAAGTGGAATTTCATCTCTTGCATTAGGTTTTCACACTCTTTGATAGATATCACATGATCTAACATGTTTATGAGCATCTCTAAATAGTGTAGGCCACCATAGTCTAGCCATGCCACTTTCCTTGTTGTTTGCTCCCTCCATTATGTCGCGCCAATTATCCCTTCATGTGATTTAATCAAAACATTCTTCCTTTCATGTTCCAACGCTACTCTTCTCAAGACATCATCTTGTCCCTTCTTATACAATTTCCCTTGAATCAAAGTAAATGGGAATGCTCTAGTCAACAATTTTTCTTCTGTTGTTGGGTGTAATTACTTGGGAATTTTCCTGTATGTAGTAGTTGAGAAATTTCATCCAATTCCTTAGGTATGGCTTTAATTTGAAATAAGTGTTCTCTAGGGAAATCATAATCTATAAGCCCTTCATCTTCTCCATTCTCAATCCTTGATAAGTAATTTGGACCATTATTTAACTTCCCAGGTTTGACTGCTACCGTAAAATCAAATTCTTGAAAGAGCATAAGCCACCTACAAATTATTCCTTGTAACATTGGTATATTTATAAGGTACTTCAATGGTTCATGGTTAGTGTAGAATGTGAAGGAAGTGGCTAATAAATATTTTATGTAATTCATTAGGGCATACACCATACTTAGGGTCTCTCTATCTTTTGGGGTGTAGTTTCTCTCTACATTAGCCAATTTCCTGCTAGCAAATGCTACTAGGTGGTCCATCTTCTCCCTAGGTGTGTCAAAACAACTCCAATTGCTATTCTAGATGCATCCACATGGACATGGAAGGGTATCTTCCAATTAGGAAAAATCAAAATAGGTACATGTAGAATTTTATCTTTTAAAATCTCAAATGCATTTGCACACTCTTTAGACCAAGGGATTTATTTATTGGTTCTTTTCTTCAATAATTCCTCTAGAGGAGCACTTATTTCTACATAGTTCTGATGAACTTCCTATGGTAACCAGTGTAGCCCAAAATTGTCCTCATGTCCTTTTGAGTTTTGGAGGTGGTAAATTTACAATCACTTGAAGTCTTTAAAGGATCAATTAGCAAACCTTCCTTACATATTATGTGCCCCAATAGAGTACCAAAGGGAGTCAAAAGATACATTTTTTCAAATTTAAATAGATTTGTAAATCTCTACACCTCTAAAACATCAATCTCAATACTTGTATATGATTTTTCAACAGGCCATAAACTATCCAATCATCAAGATAAACCTCTAGAAATCATGAATGAAATCTTTGAAGGCATTTATCATGATCCTACTAAATATTGTTGGTGCATTCTTCAGTCAAATGACATAATTGTATACATGAAGGATCCCCATTCGGTGGAAAAAGTGGTCTTTGGTTGATCCTCTGGAATATTTTGACTTGGTGGTACCTAGAGAAACCATTTGTGAAGGAATACACTTCTCTTCCAACCACATTCTCTAGTACTTATTTTGTAAAGGGGGTTGGAAAGGGATCATGTATACAAGCTTTGTTCAACTCCCGATAATCTACACACACGTGGATCTCTCTAGTATTTTTATTTTGGATCACCATGGGACTGATCCATTCTGCATCATCAACTGGTTTAATGATCCCAACACTCAACATTTTATCTATTTCAGATTTCACCTTTACCTTTAAATTTGGGTTCAATCTGTATGGCCTTTTCTTCATTGGTTTGAACCCCTCTTTGATCTAAATTTTCATCGTTCCAACTTCTTATTTTATCCCTTTCAATTCTTTGAAATCTTTTGGGAAAATGTCTTGGAACTCTTGTAACAATTCCACTACTTTAGCTACTTCTTCCTTTGTCCAGTAATCTCCAATTTTAGCCATTTTTTCAGTTCCCTCTGTCACAATGTTTTCATTCTTGATTTTCAATGGCTGATAGTAGTATTTTTCTCCTTCATATTTGTTTTCTACTATTTTTCTCTCATCCTCTATAACTTTTTACCTTAGGTTTTCTAGTTTTTCTTCCTTTTCTTGTTTCTCCACATTGTAGCATCTTGCCATCTCTCGTATTTTTATTGGGATTTCTTGTGGCTTCAGGATCTCCCATTTTGTCTTCTCTTTTTCTTCGTAACGTTGTTTTGTGGATTTTTGGAGTCGAAACAAGAATGTTCTAATCTTCTGTAATGCCCTCAAAATGTTCAAATCCACGTCCCAAAAAGTGAAAGTATGGCGAAATATTTAATTATTTGATCCCAATCTTTTGTCTCCCGTATAATCTCCTGGTGTGTGTACCATGATTGAGGTATGGACCATAGGGTCCATACAAACAATTGAGTCCATAATAAGGGAGAGGTCTCCGCATAGACTCTAATGTTTCTCACAAGCTTGAATATGTTTCCGCGGATCAGTTTCTCCAGTGTATTCAGGGATCACGGCATAATAGCCTTCACTCTCCAAGAATCTAGCTTTTAATAGTATAGTTATTGATTTCCAATGAGATAGATTTGTTTTGTGTGCATCCAACCAACTCGCGGCATTTATGGTCAAAGTATCATCCAATGCTTCCATCCTTTCCTTTTCATTAGGAAATATTCTCTCCATGATCTTGATATATCCTTCTAGATCTCCAAAGTCCTGAATATTTTGGTAGTGTTTGATGAGATGCTTCGCAACTCAATCTGTATACTCTCTTGATTGTAATTTGTTTCACTTCTTCTTTGGAAAATTATTCTCTATCTAACATAAAGATCTCTTGTTCTTCTTCCTCTTGAGCTGAGTAGTATCCTTCTTCTTCTTCAAATGTCTCTTTGGCGGGTACAAAAATGTCACTCACATGATATAGTAACTATCTTCTAAAGTGATGATTCTTGGTGGTATCCTTCTTGCATAATGTAACTTTCAAGTCCTTGATTTAGGGAACCCATGTATCCATGCTTCCACTGCATTATCTAAGCTCTCAGTAGTATCTTCTGATTTAACTGATATCTCCCCATCTGAATTTGGCTCAAACTCTTTATCAATATTAGAAAAATTATTTAATGCATAGACTCCTTGGATGTCATCAAATTATTCTCTTTTTGTGTCATGTCATACTTCTTCATCCCATGCAGAACTCATTCCTACATGTAGAGGTACATGAACACATATGCCATCTGTGCTTAAGGTCACCTCTTCTTCTTCGAGCTTAACATCCCATTACAATCTACAAACCATTCCAAGGCTAAAATGGCATTATATGAGGGATTTTCATATACATTTTCTACTACTTCAAAATTCACCATCTTCTTTATCCCCATGAAGTTCACTACTACATTCTTTAGTACCCCTAATGGTTGTCTTGATGACCCATCTGCTAATCTAATGAAGTATCTTACAGGTTCCAAAGTAGGTCTTCCAAGCATTTCCCATGTAGTTTTGGACATCATATTGACATCTCGCGCCAAGATCCAGTAGTACTTTAGTGATGGTAGTATCAAAAATGTCTACATCTAGGTAAATGATGGACTTCCTCCATGTTCGCTAAGTCTAGAATATGTTCCTTTTCTTCTTGTTGTATCCCCCTCAATTCTATGGACATGATGTGTTCTCTCTTCTTTATTCCAGTATTTTCTGAATTGTTTCAGTTTATCTATTAGCCCATTATTGATGGTTAATTTTGCTATATCCTTCAAGGCTTTACCCTTGTCTTCTATGAAACATTTTTTTCCATTTCTTCAATAACTTGCACTTCATGGATAAGTGTCTTATTTTTCAACTTCTTTATAATGTAATTCAGGTCTAATCTCCTTCGGTTTCCATTCCTCTTCATCGGAAGAGTGTTGTTCTTGAGGTAATCTTATTATTTTCTTCTTTTTAGGGACCACTTAATTCTTGGCGGCACTTCTAGTTGTGACCACAACTCGATACTATGATTCCTCAATGTTCTTTTCACTTCTTTCTACTCTCCTCCTCCTATAAATTTCTTTTTCTTCTTCCTTCCTCTCTTCTTATGTAGTTCTGATGAGGAATCCCTTGCGGCTTTGTCTTTAGCTATAGTTTCCTCATCCCAAGGAATTCTAGTAATATGTTGTACTTTTATTTGAGCATCTTTTACTAATGCCTTTGATCTTGTTGATCCGCTTCTATAGAATTGTGTGGCTTTCGGATAGTTTAATGCATCATGTCCTTTCTCATGACAAAATTTTCATGGATCGGGTTACGTGTAATTTCTAGTGAGGTGCCCATCTTTCCCGCATTTATAGCAATTCATTGGTCTTCTTTCTTGGTAACCGCCTCCTTGGTTATATCTCCCACGGTAACCACCATCATTGTATCCTTGATATCCTTAGTAACCTCTACCTCCTTGATAATTTTCATAGCCTCCTCTATACCCTCCTCTATATCCTCCTCTAAAACCTCCTCTAAATCCATCACATGGTACCCTCCGTGGTAACCTCCATCATTGTATTCTATCTTATGGTCATAGCTCTCCTAGAATCATAATCCTTCAAGTCTTCTAATGCATCCACCAAGGGGAAAGTATGATGATAATGATTGTATGAACCACATGCAAAGTATAATACATTAGTTGGTTTGTAGGAGGAGAAACTTCTAATAAAGGACAAGTGTCCTGAGTATGTTGATCCCAAAGTCTACAGATTTTACACCATGTTCTTTCAGAGGGTAGTATGTTGCTCGAAGATGCTCTCTGTGATGAATGTACTCTTGCTACAGCTATTCTCTTTTCATTCTTAGCATAGGGGCATTAAATTATACTATTTCCTTCATTGCAAAAAAATGTACACCATATCTTTGGCCTCATATTACTCTTCGGTGGAGAATTACTTCTTAATCCTTCAATTCTTTGAATTTCCTGTTGTAATTTCAATTTTTCCAGCTCTAATTGCACCCTCTCTAATTCAATCTTAATTGAAGTTTCCCCTTCTCTTCTCCATGGCTGGGCTTCCAGTTTGATTTCCATTTCAATTGCTTCTGATAATGCTTTAAAAAAATTAGAATCTAACGCCGCTCTGAGATAATGAAGAATCCCGAGGTGAACCACTCAATTCTCTGTTTATCTGTCAAGGGCTCTTCTAATTTTCTAGTAACAATGTTAAACCTCTGACTAAATTCCTTCACTGATTATCCTTCTCTTTGTATAAGATCTCTCATCTTGCTTACTCCTTCTGATGGGGCTTCTGGGAAATGAAATTTTGTTTTAAATTCTCTTTCAATATCAACCCATGGTTTTGTTCCTTGAGAATTCAGCCTCATGTACCACGCAGTGCATCATCCCTTAATGAACATGAAAAATCTTGTATTTTAACAACCTCATCGTGGTGTTATTTCTCTTCCAATAGGATTCTAATAGGAACAAGTGTTCCAATGCATCGTTAGAGTCCTTGTCAAAAATTGGCATTTTGATCTTTTGAGCCATTGTTGATCAAGTATTTTCTCTTGACTGAACAATGGGTTGCTTCTTAACTTGTTTTACTTTATTTGTCGATTGTGAATCAGTTTTGAACTATTCCTCCTTCCCTTATCTCTACTCAATTCAATATCAAAGTAAAGTTTTCCTAATAATTCTCGAAACTCTCTCACTTTTTCTTGTCTTTGTTGAATCTCTTCTCTCAATTCATTGTATATTAACTTTTTCTTTATCTAGACTTCTAATCGGTGTGTTAAGCGGCACATGGAATGGAATCTTATTTGAGGGGTCATCTCCTTTGGGATTTCACATCGGTTGGGGGCATCTCTTTATTTGGCATCTTTTCATAACTAGTATTGTCAATAACTACTTTTCTATCTTTAATATTCCTTAATATATGATTTTCCTCTAATCTCTCATCACTTCTTCTCTTCTTATTATGTTTTCTTCTTTCCTTTCACGAGTCCTCCTCCTCTCTATCTCTTTCTTCAATCTTCTCTGCTATCACTTCTATCTTTTCCTCCTCTTGTTTATCTATATTTTATTTTTCTTTATTCTTTTCATCCGCTATCTCTACTTTCTCTCCAAATTCCTCTATTAAGTTCCTCATAACACTAACTTATTCTTCTTCTTCTCCTCTCTCTCTAATCATCAATGGGGTTCTCATCTCCTCTTCTTTCCATCTTTATACTTCTAAAACCTTTTGATGATTGGGTATAGAATTCCTACTAATTGTTGTAGATCTCTCAATAATATTGTTTGCCTCGTCATTGATTGCTGAATTGGACATTCTACAATATATTGCATCATAGGATTCCATGGGGTAATAAAACCTAATTGGTCTCCATGCAAGACATGGGTATTATAGCGAGACTTGAAGTGTCCACCTCCATTTCTGGGTGAGCCAATTGTTTTCCTCCACTTGATGTGGGTAAATATTCTACCTTTTCTACTTTCTTTTCTAATTTCTTGACTTTATTCAATTTCTCCTTCCTCTCTTTCATTTTCTTCGCTCTCTCCTCTCTTTCCATCCTTTGTTTCTCTACCTTCTTTTCTAACTCCTTATTTTCTACGGCTAACCTTGCTCTCTCCTCCATCCTCTTCATTTTAGTTACTCTTCTTAACTTAACTTTCCTTAATTTGTCCTAATCTCCTCTTAGCCAACTATCTAATTCTTTTTCTCCATGTCATCCTATTTCTGCCACCCCAACCAATGCCCCATTAGTTCTGACAAGTCATGAATCCTAAATCACCCCCTTCATGTCAACCATCCCATGGTGCCTGTCCCCTAAAGAAACTTTTATGCTTCTCTAATTATTCCCTTCTCGATATTAACTCTTTAATTAAGAAAGGGATTGATCAAGAAATTGTTCGCGAGTTCGGCTAAAACTTCTTGTTTCTTGTTGTCAAATCTCATCCAACCCTAAATTTCCCACATGATTATGAAATAATCTAAGGTAGTTTCGTACCAATAGTCGATCACTCTGGTCCACGACTCGTCAAGATATTTTACTATTGTTAATTTTGTTGCAGTCCACTCAAAGGGTTGTCTTAAGTACATCCACGTCCATTATGTCCTTTTTGCATGTGCTAACAAATAAGGCCATAATGCTATGAGGAAAATAAGACCAGAATTCTTCTCTGAATTCTCCAAATACTTATGCTTCTGCTGCCTTATAAGTAATTTTCCACCTTTTTATTCTCCTTTCACGAATATATCGATCTACTTTTCCCACCAATTTTCAATTTCTAACAACGCGGGCTTCTAATACCCTGGTGGTGAAATCTTTCCGACATCCACTTAACGACGAAACTTGGGCTCAGACACCAAATGTTTACCTAAAACCCCGACAAGATTGTAGGGCTTAGGAAAAATCGATCTTTGTTAAGGATGTACGTGGGAAATACACCACTACTACTCTAAGAACAAAAAAGTAAAGAACAAAGTATGTAAGATAATTCATTCCCAAAACTCCAATATTTATTCATTTATCAAAATGCATTACATTAGTCTAGTACATATACATTCCTTTCATTCTAAATCTCTTATCTCTCTTACAAAATCTCAAAATGGCACTCTCACATAAGTCTTTCGTGAGGCACACCTTATATAATACACTAATTACAATAAATATACAAAATACAATAAGCTTCAAAAGACACTTCTTTTGACTCATGCTCAGATCAAATTTTATCTTGTACTAGTATGTTTTGTCTTTATTCTGTGGCTTCATGTCGGCTTATGCATATTTTTCCAGTGTTCGGCGGCTTTGTCCAATTTTCTACAACTTTCTCTGTGTATTGCAGATTTGCTTAGTATATCACGAATTCTATAGTTTAATGCAAATTCATCCTTTCCTTATCCCATGAATTTCCTTTATCTCGTGGTTATTTCCTTAACTTCACGGCTTATAAAAAATTTGATGAAGAATCTTGTCAATAGTAGGGAGTAGGTGAAAGAGTCATTAATGAAGTATGGGTACCCAATTTTTTCTAGCATGGATACCGTGTAAAGCAGGAGCATGGGCAGCAACAAGGGATGATGTAGGAATACGTGGGACTCCATACACTATAGAATTTAAATTTCTCCTCCTCTCTCAAAATTTATTCTATAAATTGTAAGGAAGGGTTCATTTCAAGAGTTTAGACACTTTGCATCTGCCCTTCCTTCTTTCTTGTCTGTGAGATATCTCGTGGAGTTTCAAACCTCCCTATTGAACATTGTAATGAATATTTTTTCCTTTAAATCCCAATGTAATGAATTATATCAACTTATCGGAGAAATAAAATCATATTTGTTGATGGTTGCAGCCCTCTTTTGTGTTTTGTTGCATCTTTCCTAGTCTTTTCATTACATGCAAGGTCGTTGTGCATTATTATATTTTCATTGCAAGGTTTTGGTAGTGTTGTGTTTATTATGCAGGTTGTCTAACATTCCTTCTTAGTGCATCACCTTCCCTTAGAGTATATTTTGTTTTCATGCAATACTTATATCCTTGTCTCCTTAGAAAGCATTAGAGTAGGGTTAGATTAGCCATCTTCGCACTTTGGAGTAGTTGGCACTAGGTTAGGAAAGGAAGGAAACCTTCTCCAAAGAGATATCCCATTTCACAAATTCCCACACTTTGGGATAGCTCCATGTTTGAAAAATCACATTGACTACCCAGTTAATCACTTACAAGCATTCAGGGGTGTTGTGATTTTGCCACAATAGAAGTTGTTTATATCATGTGCAATTTTGATGAGAAGATTGGAAGTGGTCATCCATCAGGTAGAGAAATTATTGATAATATTTTAAAGGATAGTTATCATTGGCTAACCATATTCAAATATGATTATGGACATGCTAGGAGTTGTCATCAATGCCAAAAAATTTCTAGAAGAGAAACACATGTAGCCATGCAATTGCAACCAATGATCGACACAAGAGACCTTTCTCACAATGGGGATTGGATTTCATTGGGGTCACCAACCCAAATTCATCAACTAAACATAATTTTTTCGTAATTTCCACAGATTATTGTACGAGGTGGACTAAAGCTATTACTACTAAAAGCGTAGGACATTGTATGTTATCCAATTCGTTGAAAATAACATCATAACTAAATTTGGTTATCCTATTTCCCTCATTTGTGACAATGGTCCAGCCTTTTCCTTTGTAGATTTTAATGAGTGGGCCTATGATAATAAGATAATCATCAATTTTGCATCAAATTATTATCCCCAAGGCAATGAAGTGGTTGAATCAACAAACAAATTTTCATCAATGTCGTCAAGAAATCAGCAAACAAGAAGCCAATGGAATGACATTCTTCGCTAAAGTATGCACTATGAGCTGATAAGACAAGATATAAACAAGCTCTAAAGTATTATCCATTTTTATTGGTGTATGGATAACAACTTGTTTTCCCAATCACCCTTAGGTTTCCAACCTATGAGTTTATGCAGGAGTACATGGAAGGAGAAGACAAAATTGGAGCAAGAATTTTAGACATTCTCCAAATGGAAGATGCAAGAGACTCAACCCTATAAAACTTCTAGTATGCATCAAGATATTTTCAAGAGGTGGTTTGATAATAGGGCTAAAGTGAAAACATTCAAAATATCATATTTAGTGCTTCCATCGGGAAAATCTCATGAGAAGAAAGGGAAGCATAGCAAATTCTCACCATTGTGGATTGGGCCTTATCAAATAGCTAAGATTTTGGGCCAAAATACTTTTAGATTGAAATATTTACAAGGGAAATAATTAATGTTTCCAATCAATGGTCAATTCCTAAAATATTACTTCTCCACTGCCCCATCACAAGTCCCAATAGAATGACCAAATCAGGGAAGTAGTTTAGTTTCCCTTTATGTATTTCTTGCTTTCTAGTTTAGTTTCCTTTATGCATTTCTTGCTTTCTATTTTAGTTTCCCTTTATACATTTCTTGTTTTATAGTTTAGCTTCCTTTATGCATTTCTTGATTTCTTAGTTTGACAATTTGTTCTTCATTTTTTTGTTTGTTTCTTTTGTTTGGCTTTCCTTGCATTTATGCAAAACAAGTTGAGCACTTACTTGCTGGAATATATGGTTGTGTTTATAAGTTTGAAAAGTGGCCAACATGAAATGTTGATTGAAGAACCGGAAATGAAATTTAGTATCTTTGAATCAAGAAATACTTGAGAAAATTGAACCACCCAAAGTGTTGAGTGAATTTTAGAAAGGTTCTAGCCATTGAAAAATATGAGCTTCATTAGGAAATAAAGTAAAAATAAAGTTGTTCTTCATGATCTTGTTTTTTGTCAAAGGGGGAGTGCCTAAATGATCTAATTTGATAAAACCCTTAACTTGTTAACTTGGTCCCCAAACCTATAAATGAATACATTGAAAACTTGTTAATTAGCAAAAAAAGGGACTTCTTTGAAAGGTGATTATGGAAACCTCCATCTGGGCTATGGACACTTGATTGAAAATGGAGCAACATCATGAAAGGGACCAAGGGCATCTCTATTTGGGCTATGAATGCATGGCTGGTAGTAGAGAAATTCCCAAGCATTCCCCCCATTTGAACCATCCCAAATAAAAAAATATAAGAGCAACACCAGTCACTTGGCTATAAAATGAGCCTCCTATCCCAAAATGAATGCATTTTCAAGTAAGAACATGGTTAATTAACCCATTGCACACACACAATTCTCTTTATTCAATGTTATAGCTCAGTATGCCATTGAATATAATTAAGTTATTCATTTTAAAAATGCATTCGGCATCAAATATAATCAACTTTGAATTCATAGTCTTTTATTAACATTTTTAAAATCCAGATATCTAAGTTCTAAATACATGATGGTATTTTCCCCATTGAGTCACCATTTGTTATTATATAACCCCCACTTATTTTAAATGATTAAATCCAAATACGGACCCTCCTAATCTTCATAAATATTGCTAGCATTCAAGTTTCTACCTTTAAAAAGGGTTTTGATTGGTATTATCTTGATTATTTTATAAAAATGAATCGATTTTGCATTAAACTCAAGTTAAACATTTATACCTAGTCAAATTTTTAGGTTTATTAACTAATGGAAAGTTTTTCTTCTTATTGCAGTTCAAAAGGAAAAGCATGAACAACCTTAGAATTGTCAAAACTTAGTCTTTGGTTAAAGTTCTCAAAACTTAATCTTTGGGGTATTTTTAAAATTTCTTGTCTTCCATAGGTTTCATGAATAGTATTATGTGGGTTGCCAAAATTGGTGTTCCACGGGTTTTCAAAGGCTTGGTGTTCCATGGATTCACCTAATCCGTGGAGCAAAGGAAAACATTTATCATGGATTTAACCTAAAAGGATGACCTTTAAAGATATAGTAGAAATAAAATGGTTAAGTGTTTCATGGGTTTTTTAAAACCCAATTGTTCTGAAAACTTCTCACTCCGGTGTTTCAAAAACTTTCAAAACCCAAGTGTTCTACGGTGTGGATTTCTCACTCTATTGTTTTGTGAGTTTCTCATAACTTCAATGTTTTTTGGGTTGACCTAACTTACGGAACATATTGGCGTAGCAACTGATTAACACGATGAGATCCCTCTCCACCATCAGTTCGAGCTTTTGGTGTGACGGAAAGTCGTGTATCTTTGATACCAGGTAGTTAAGCATGCTAGCCCAAGAGTAGTGCTGGGATGGGTGACCTCCCGAGAAATTCCTGGTGTCACTTCCTCTTGATATGT
The DNA here is from genome assembly GCA_018340775.1 of Taxus wallichiana var. yunnanensis. Classification (NCBI taxonomy): domain Eukaryota; kingdom Viridiplantae; phylum Streptophyta; class Pinopsida; order Cupressales; family Taxaceae; genus Taxus; species Taxus wallichiana. The sequence goes on from JADAXU010000131.1 coordinate 6,929,093, forward strand.
CATTGGGCTTGATTGGGTGTATACCTGGCTCCATCGTGTGGGAGGGTATTGGCATAGCAGAATCGATTAACACGATGAGATCCTCTCCACCATCGAAATAAAGCTTGCACAGAGGAAAGACATTGGAGTGTCTTGGCATGCTCATAAATGAATAGAAAAGGGTACATACAGGGGTGTTGAGTAACCCTAGTGCATGACACATATGAAACCCTAAACCATCGGTTTGAGCTTTTGGTGTGACGGCAAGTCGTGTATCTACGATACGGGTAGTTAAGCGCCCTAGCCCCGAGTAGTGCTAGGATGGGTGACCTCCTGGGAAATTCTCGGTGTCACTTCCTCTTAATATGTCGTTGGGCTTGATTGGGTGTATATACTGGCTCCATCATGTAGGAGGGTATTGGCATAACAACTGATTAACACAATGAGATCCCTCTCCACGATGAGAACTTGCTCAACGAAACAAAGCTTGCATAGAGGAAAGACAATGGAGTGTCTTGGCATGCTCATAAATGAATAGAAAAGGGGTACATATAGGGTGCTGAGTAACCCTAGTGCATGACACCTATGAAACCCTAAACCTAACCCATGTGAGATGACCCTCCAACATGAGAGGAGGACACATAGGATAACTCACACTAACACCCCCTTCATCGAAGCTGGGGTAGTGGCTGTGATGAGTCAGACAGAAGAGGAAGACACTCCTAAACAACTAAGAAAGATGTGTCAATGGGGCCCAAAGAACTAAAGGCCTGATAAGGTGCCCATATACAAACACAATCTTCCTATAAGAAGAAGAAGAAAAGAAGGACTACATAGCCCTAAGAAGATGGGTAGCTGCAGAAGACCTCACCCCAAGAAGAGACCGTAAGTGAAGAAACTTCATCTTAGTGAAGGGCTTGGTGAATAAATCTACAATCTGATCAGCTGAATGTCTTGAATGTCGATGATACCATCATGAATAAGCTCCCGTATGAAGTGCATATGGATCTCAATGTGCTTCGTCCGTTGATGTTGAACTGGATTTCTACAAATAGAGATTGTGCTCGTGTTATCACAGTAGATAATGGTAGGCCACCGAAAGTGGATGCCAAACTCTGTCAGAATACCCTATAGCCAAATAAGCTGTGGCAGCATTAATTGCTCCTCTATATTCTTCCTCTGTAGATGATATCGCAATTGCATTCTACTTCTTGCTAGACCAACTAATAGGACCCAAACCAAGAGAGAAACTGTAGCCAGAAGTAGATTTTTGATGATCTAAGTCACCGCCCAATCAAAATCTGTGAATCTAATCAAGTCAATATCAACTCCTCCATGATAGTGTATGCCATCAGCATAAGTGCCATGAACATAATGAAGGATCCATTTAGTTGCTTTCCAATGCAGCTCATGTGGCTCTTGCATGAATCTGGACATGATCCCAACAAAGCATATGATAAATCCGGTTGAGTGTGAGTCAAGTAGATCAAGCTCCCCACTAACTGTCGGTAAAGAGTACCATCAACCAAGGGAGTAGAGCAATCTGAAACCAACTTAACCCCGGAAAGAAAAGGAGTAGGAGAAGACTTGCAATTGGACATCTGAAACCAAGCTAGCAAATCAAGAGCATACTTAGGTTGTGAAATCAAGATTCCCAAGTCAGATTGTGAAATCTGGATCCCAAGGAAGTAATGAAGCAGACCTAAGTCAGTCATGGAGAACTTGTTGGCTAAGGTGATCTTCACATAATCAATAATACAGGAAGAGCTACATGTGATCAAAAAGTTATCAACATATAGAACAAGAATGAGTATGGAGTCATCTTGTCATAGAATATAAACATTTGGATCAGAGTGACACCTAGTAAACCCTGATGTAAGTAAGAAGGAGTCCATCTTGGCATACCAATCCCGAGGGGCTTGTTTAAGGCCATAAAGAGACTTCTTTAACTTAAAAACGAGGGAGGAATCTTGGACATAACCCGGAGGTTGTTCCATATAGATCTCTTCCTCTAGGTCACCATGAAGGAAGGCACTCTTAACATCCATTTAATGGACTTTCCATTTGTTTGCTGCGGCAATGGCTAAGCTCAGTCGAATAGAAGTCATCTTCGCAACCGGAGTAAAGGTTTTTGTATAATCAACCCCAAATTATATCGGGAGAAACCCTTAGCTAATAATCGTGCTTTAAAATTTTCGACGTCTCCATCTACTCCATACTTTGTTCGGAACACCCACTTACACCAAACGATTTTTCTTCCTTTTGGAAGAGTGGTGAGATCCCAAGTATCGTTCTTCATGAGAGAGGCATACTCCTCATCCATGGCAGAATCCCACTCAGGAATACCGAAGCCTCCGGAAAGACCGTGGATCAAAATCGAGGTGAAGAAAGAGTGGGGTCCAATGAAATCGAGTGAGTATGTCTCATATCTGAAGTATCTCCAACTAAATCTCCAGCACTTTGTAAAGTTTTCTTGGCCCAAAGGGGACCAGGAGGATCAGGCTCAGAGTCGGAAGATTCTTCACTTGAGTGAGAAGGGACATAGTCCTCATCATCACTACTGTCAGAATTAGAAAACTCAAAGGTCTGGTGATCGGGAGGATCTGGAAGAGGAGCACGCTCAACAGTATCATCATCTGATGAGTAAAAATCCAAATCAGCGAGCTGAAGAACCTCAATAGGTGGAGAAGTAGAAGTCGAAGAAGACTCATCAAACTTAAAGTTTCTCTCAATATATAGCTCATGAGAAGTAGAATTCATCAATCGATATCCCTTCATGTCATCAGGATACCCTACAAAGATACAAGGTTTGGATTGTGGTTCCAAGGCCTTGCGTTTCTGTACGTACCCAAAATTGTAAGGTACTGTATTGCCGGAACAACGTGACAAGTGCCCCAATGATGATACAGGTCTCCTCGTAAGGTGTTCGGAATCTAGAAAAGATCTCCAAGTGTGCGTTAACATCTCGCATGCCCCGCTTATCCCCCGCGTGCTTTGTTTTTCCCTTTTCCCCTCTTTTCTTAGCCTTTTGCTCTTCAGTGACGAAACCGCCGCCCTGCATGGGTGGCGGTCTCATGACCGCCGCCCTGATCAAGGCGGCGGTCCTATAACCGCCGCCTTGCTCAGAGCGGCGGTCCTTTACGCGTTTTCCAGAAAGCATTTTTAACGCGACTCACGTAAAAATCAATGATTCACCAGCTTTTTTTACCGACTTGGGCTTGCATTTATGTTTTTGGTCCCCTGGAATAGTGTTTGGCCATTGTTTATAGTTTTAGAGTTCAGTTTGGTTTTGATCTTTGGGTGAATGAAAAGCTATAAATAAATGGCTTGTGCTCAAACAAATGGTCTACCCCTCATTCACTTCTCATACTCTCATTTTCAATAGTTCAGTCTATTATTTTGTTTAGAAGCCATAGTTTCAATTCATTTGCATGCTTAGTTAGCATTGTTCAGCTGTTGGTAAGCCACATATCCATCTTGTGCAGGCAGTGTTGTTATTTCACCCAATCCATTGGAGTAGAATAGCTTAGGAAGCCATTAAAGTTGCAGGTTTTCTCCTCAAAACAAGATAGTTTCAGGTTCTAGATGCTTTATGTTGCATGACTCGCAATAAATCCCACTAGGAATTGCATAAGCCAAGCTCTATACTCTTGCGCTATCCCTCTCCTACTCGCATTATATTCAGTCTGCATTTTGAGCTACCTTTGTCCCAATATCTACTTCTGTTGATGCTAGCATTACACGCTTTTCTGGATTCACGTGAACATAAAGGAACGAGGAGATCACACTGAGGGGACAAGATCACACACACCATTGGATTCGCCACTGTTCTGCAGAATCCAGGTTCTAGCTTTCAAAGTTCTAAAGTTAGAAATATATCAAATAGAGTAGATAATCACTTCTTTTTAGTTAAGTTTACTTTCGATATTGCCAGGGAAGCTGTGGGGATTGATAGTTTCTGAGAAACTATGATTCATTCCTCACTTCTGAGGTAGGATCGAGAGTCTAGCAAATAGATTAAGCAAGTTATTTCATTATTTAGAATAGATCTACAAATTGCACAGACAAATAACTACACTCGGTTATTTTGTTTGTTTTAAGTTTTATCTTAGTTGTCAAATTCTAGATACGTTTAAATAGTTGCTTTCTTAAATTCTTAAAGTTTCTCAGAAAATACAAAAATAGAAATTATATATATGTTCTAGATTTATTCCACGTAGTTAAAATTTGCTTTGTTGCAGTTAGATTTACATTATTGTTTTGTATGACAATCACGGGACCCAGGGAGCCCAGGGAATACGTATTTGAGCCAATTGTGCCTCAACCCAATCTCGTCACGGAAATAGTTGACATAGACCAGAACCTTAGAATACAAATCTTCCAAACAACAATAGATTTACGACAGATCAACTCTCAGTTGAGGGGATTAAATATAGAAGACGACCAAGCACACACGTTTTGGTCAAATCAACCGAACTACAGATTACCCTAGGCAAACATACACATGACTGTAGAAGGGTTCGAAAGAGAACAAACCTTTGGTTGTGATCCTTTGGTCCCATAGCCAGATGCAGGAGACACTCTTCTAGATATAGATACCAGCCTAAGAATCCAGGTTGCAAGAACACCTGTGAGGTACTCTGAGAAGATCGCGCAGTTATTGATCCTAAATATAGAAGTTGAGAAAGCATATGATTATTGGATACTAGGGATTAGGACTTGATTTCGTACATGACCATAGTAGGACCGCAACAACCAAGAGTCTACGGTTGTGATCCACAAATCCCGCAACCTAACGAATCCATAAGTCAATCAGACATAGACACTGGCCTACGTATATTAGTATTCAGATCTACCCCACTTCCACCCACCATCGTCGAACAATTATCCTTACTAGATATAGCATGGCTAACAAAGCTAGAGAATTCTGGACTAGGCCAGAGAATCATCCGTAGAGTCGATTATATTCATTACCCACCATATGACCTTATCTGGAGACATACACGAAACTATCCCAGGTCATTTTCCACGTATTCCACAACCCATAGATCGAATCACGCCAGAGCTCGATATTGATTGGAGCCTTCAGCAGTCATCCTCGCCGATCGATCTATCACACCAGTTCAGGTTAGAAGGGCCTTCTTTGCCTTAGATTCACAAATTCCACTAGTGCGTATTGAAGACATTAGATTGCCTAACTAGTTTGTCTGCATCCCACGCATATTCCATCCCCACCGGCTGTCTCGGCATGACCTCGGGAGGTCGGGTACGTCGGAAGAGTTACCTGTAGATTCCCACGCTCACTTGTCGCTTTTTGGCGTACAAAATTGGTGAACCCGATGTGAAACAAAAAAAATTAGTGAAGCTGACGTGAACTTCCTACTTTCTCGTCCGAGTCATAGTATTACGTTTTCTTTCAAGTTTAGTTTACTTTTCATCTTCTCTCGCCTCATTAGCTTTCACGAATCATTTTCGCTCTCTCCCATTATTCTGCGGGTATTCATATACCCCCCGAATATGTCGGGATTCGATGCATATGGCAGACCCCTCTTGGGTCTTGAGGCATACTACACCCAACAGAATAGACAATCATCACCCTCACTCTCGGTATGGGGTGACAACTACTCAACTAATCAGTTGTCAACACAAACTCCAAGAATCAGATATAATTCATCTTTTCAAACTGAGGAGTTAGATCAACCCCCTCAAAAACAACAAACAGAGCCTTCAGGCTCGAATAATATGACGTTCACCGGAGAATCTGGATCATCTCCTCAGATGCTACTTAGACCACAAATTAGTAGACAATCAGACCCATACCTGGTCTTAGATGATGAACAATCAATACGTTATCCTAGGAGTGAACAACACTCTCGGGGTATGTACCCACCTGTAGGAGGTTTACAAATGCAACCCGAGGTCTCTTTTCAAGAAAATACCTCTATACCATTACATATAGGAAATACTCTCAGAGAAACTTGGCAAGATAGTGATCAGTTCATAGCAGGATATCACATGCCTATACAAAACCATGGTATACAACAAATGCCACCAAGGCAGAATATCGTGACTTCACCAAATGAAGTCATTTCAACGTTAGTAGAAAAAGTGAGAGGGTTAGAACTTGCTCAAGCAAGTCAAAATTTGCAATTCATGCAAACAGAGTTCCAATCCTCCACACCATCCTAGCCAAGTAGATCTCCTCACAGGAGTAGGCACGTTAGGCATGCCTCCTCAGTATCCACAACAAACACCAACTAGGCCCATCATCTCTAACACCATTCCTCCCGGTCTAGTATCAAACAATCCATTCCTGGACAATACCCCGTCATACTTAAACATGTACTCCAAATCACCACAAGGAGATATGTTCTCCTCTCCGGCATGCTTTCTCAAACACAGGTGTTTCCTTATGCCCCTACCAATGCATACGCTGCGCCATATCAACAACCCATCCCACCACCACTCCTCAAAGAACCACCATCAATGGTCGAAACCTATGCGATAGGGACTTATTCAGAATATTTGAAAGAGCCCTTAGACTTCGCCATATGAAGCGTCATGCTTCCAAGACCCCTTCCCGATTTACCCAAGTACAAAGGTGAGGGAGATCCAAATGCGCATATCAAAGCTTACGCTACAGCCATACGAGAACTACTCCCTTGGGATGGGGTTGTTGCTAAAATATTCCCCAAAACTTTGGAAGGCATCGCTCTTGATTGGTATTATAGAATACCTGAGGCTTCCATCCATTCATTTAAACAACTCGTATCAGAGTTCATTAAGGCATTTGACATGAACAAACTGTTAAGAACAGGAATCAGGGAGTTCTTACACATCAAACAAGAACACAACGAATCTGTCGCCCATTTCATCCAAAGGTGGCATACAGTCCTTTATTCCTCGGCAAGTGCGCCAAACATGGATCAAATGGAACTATGTGATTTATTCCTTCATTCGCTTAGCAGAGAAGTGAAGGAAGAAGTCCAGAAGTTCCCATTACGAACTTACGATGAAGTACTAGAGAGTGCTCTTTGAATAGATCAAGCAGCAATTGATAGTGGTCGTAAGACATATGGAGCAAACGGAGGTTAATCACCCCCAATCAGAACACTACAAATTATCCCACCACCGCAAATGTCAATCAAGGACCTAAAATCCTTAACAAAAATCGGGGTGTAACAACAGATGGAGTAACCGACCAGCCCAAGAAGGTAAATGTTGTCAATACTCCATCACAAACAAACAACCAACGAAACAACAACTTTACCCCGACAATCAATACAGTGGATTTTAACCATCCACAACAACAACAACAACGGTGAAATCCCATACAAGGGCCAAGCCAAAACTCATTTGGTTATCAAAACCAAAATCAAAGCCAGAAACAACAAATGCAAAACTTTAATCCTAATAGGCAACAGTTTGATCAGAGTTTTAGGCCACAATATACACCAAACCAACAAACCAGGAATTACAATCCCAATTCATATTGTGGTTTCCACAAAATTTGAGGTCATGATACTAGAACATGCCGTGACTACAATAAATTCATGCAACGTTTGCCAGAAGAACAAAGACAGTTCTTCACAGATTTGTTTTTGGCAGATCCCGTGTCACCACCACCAAGCACGCTCGCAGGGGCAGTTTCCCCTCAGAATGCTCCCCTCAAGATCTTTAACGATCCACTCCCAAATCATGATAATAACAGACTAAATCCAACTGGGATGAACAAGGGTGCAATGACGGGAAACAATGATCATGAAGCCTCGACTTCACTAAATCCATCAGTTGCGCCACAATTAGGAAATCAGCCGAGACCCAAGATAGTCAGTTTAGTAGAACTAGACGCTGAACTACCTATCGAAGCTATAACAAGAACACGAGAATATTTCTCTCAACCAAGCCCAAGTCACCTGCCAGAAATAGATAAGAGTCAACAAATAGTAGAAAAACCCGTGGGTGCCTATGATTTAATTAACGACCTAACAAAAACCTTCTCACACATTTCATTTTTAGACTTACTAAAAAACTCTCCTGCTCACAGGGCTGCTCTTTTAGAAGCATTAGGTTTAGGTCATTTAATTAACATCACTCCACCTCCTGAAACATAGGTAAATCATGTAGACTTTGATGTTCATCCTCCGGGACAGCCGGACAAGGATGTCGAATTCATATTCGAAATAAGTAAAATGCCTACAGATGCTGAGATTGCACGCCGAGGCGATCCAGCCTTACACTTACAAGTATGGGTTTATAATAACTACGTAAAACGAGCAATGGTTGATGATGGGGCTGCAGTTAACATAGTCCCCTTCTCTTTCCTTCAAAAATTAGGATATGGGGAAACAAACTGTTCCACCACTCGAAATACATTGAGAGGCTATGATAGCCTTAAAGCCACTTCGATTGGAACTATAATACTACCGGTCACCTTAGGACCCAAAACAATCCTGACTGAGTTTTATATTATAGATCGGGAAACTAATTATAATATGATCCTCGGCCGACCATGGATACACCGAATGAAGGCAATCCCTTCTACGTTATTCCAAGAAGTAAGATTCTTGCATCTAGGAAAGGTGTTTGTAGCCAAAGGCGATCCAAAACCTTTCGATATACACCTAGCTGACTTAAAGAAAAGACCAGGTGTGCACTCGGAATTTGAACTTCCAACAAACCAACTTAATAAACCCACTGACGCAAAACCAGAGGAGAAGTTGGTACCTACAACGGATCTTGAGACTATGAATCTAGTCAAGACAATCCCAGCCTCAAAAGGCGAGGCTAACATTGTAGAAATGGTATCATTAGGAACTACTACAAAAATCATTGAATTACTAGAACAGGATCTACCAATGTTTCTACCATTTGATTCTGTAGGCATGGGAAATTCCCTAGGTGTTGGTTCTCTTCCAGCAGAGGATCTCTGTATGGTGGAAGTAGAATGCACAAACACAACAAATATCCCAGCGTCCATATTCCCAGCTAAATATTGGACACTCCATTTTGATGGAGCTAGATGTCGTTATGGAGTGGGAGCAGGTGTAATCTTTACTTCCCCTGAAGGAAAGGTCCTACCATTCGCCTTCAAACTCAATTTCGAATGTACAAACAAGACACTGAAAGCCATTCTCCTTAAAACTGTGAAAGAAAACAAACGAGATTGGCATTTGAAGTTATATCCAGCCTTGTGGGCCCACCAAACCTCAATAAGAACACCAACGGGAGCAACTCCTTTCTCACTAGTGTTCGGGGTACAGGCAGTTCTCCCACTCGAGGTTGAAATACCCTGTCTCCACATTTCATTACAAGGGATTCTGGATGAAGACGCTTACAGAGAAGCACGTCTTTCCCAACTAGAAAGCCTAGATGAAACTAGGTTAGATGTTGAACAATGACATAGATTTTATGCTAACCGGATGTGCCGGCAGTACAACAAGAAGGTCTATGAACATGACATATACGAAGGTGATCTAGTTCTAAGGCTAGACAGCCGGATCGACAAGAAGACCGGCGAAGGAAGGAAATTCGGCCCAAATGGTTGGGCCCATACCGAGTCATGAAGGACTATGGAAATGGTGCATACCTCTTATGTACGCTAGAAGGTGAGGAATTTGGTGAAACAGTCAATTCCCTGCACCTCAAGTGGTTCTACACATAAGCAACTAGCACTACTTATATAACTATCTACATTGCATTTTCATACAGATTAGGATCATGTTGTCCATTTGTTTTGTACACAAATTGTGATCAAGGAATCTATTCTCAAAGCAATTCATTACAAACTCATGATGTTGTTGGCATAAACTCTTTAATCATACCTCTCCATTTTCATGATGTCATCAAATTATCTCGGAATCATTTTATCAAATAAAGCTAGATATGACAAAGTCTTAAATGGTAACCATACCAAGATCTCATGGGCTTGTTCTCACTTTTAGTTTCTTCTTAGGATAGGTGTCTTTGCCTATGGTCATTCTAGAAGCTTCATGGTGTCACATCTATCCCATATATATGTCTCTTTGGAAATAAGCACATACTGACGTTTTACTCAAGAAAACAAGTCAAACGTTGATCAAAAAAATTTTAATTTTACACATTTCCTTGCCCCACCAACCTTTGGTGATGAGCTTGCATCTCTTACTAGTGACGTAGGGTTGGGAAAGGATGGAAATGCCCTTACTCACCTATGCTTTGCCCACGGTGTTAAACCCACGCTTCTTACTAGTAGCATGGGGCAAAGTGTAGGGGGTCCTCTTGACAAATAAATGCAAATGGTCATACACAAACAATTCAAACTTTGAAACTTTGAGTCAAAAATAAATGAATCAGATGTTCAAAATTCCAAGAGAGTTAAAATCCTAAAAACCCAGATTTTGTCTACTATGTGGCCATCTACGGATCTAAGTCTAGATAAACCGCAAAGTAAGTTGCATTCTAAACTATGAAGTCACTCGGGTAGAGTAAGCTTGTAGCTTCCAATTTGGTTCCACCAAAGCTTTGTCTGTCTTTCATCACTATCATTTTAGCACATTTCATAACTTGTGCCCTTCTTGACTCTTGGTGATAAGCCCTCACATCTTACTAGTTGCGTGGAGTTAGGAGTGGGGCAAGTTTATCTGTTCATCGTACTGGTTTGTATTCATCACTTTGCAAAACAAACATGAGGTATCCAAAATTGCTTACAGAAGCTAAGATTCAAAATCACATTATATCTACATCACCATATATCAGCATCATGAAACACAAAAGGAAATAAAAACATTTACATCATTTGTTCTCCATTGCATACATTCTAAAAAGCATATAAACATACATCGTAGTATACATAGGGAAACTAGAAATAGAAAGGAAACCATGAGTGCCAAGATTTTGATCCAAAATAAATACATATATATAAATGATCAATGTTTATATACAATGCCATCATGCACTAAGCATGGTCAAAACGCTCAAAGAGCCCGGGATATACAAAGAATATATAGTACAAAATCTACGAGAGCCAAGTGGCCTCTCAATCCCTACGCGACCCTCCAAAGGTGCACGCCCATGCCTAGGACTCAGCTACGCCGGCGCTCTCGAATGTATGGAGGCTCGGGGTCCCGAGGAGCAGCCTAGTCTCAACATGAGAACGGCTCCTCATAAGATGCTCACCATCCTGCCCCGCTAGCTCGGTGTGAAGGGTCGATACCATCTCGGCACACATGCGATCGGAGCAAAGACGTCGGTATCCCTACCGGCCTTGAAGGCTCCCAGATCTACTGAGACGGCTCGCACGGGTCCTATCCATGGGGATCATCAGGGAATCAGTACATACCCTGCGGATCAAATCCCGCCACTCATCAACAGTCTCTGCAAACAAAGGAGAAAACAAGTTAGAAACCAAACAAGAAATTAGGAATACAAGATTGCAACTAAGGAGAGCCTACAAGCAAACATTAAAAGGGAGAAAGGGTAACTTACTCGGATCACCAGGCCTCCAGGATGGGTCGCTGGGGCCGGCACCTACCGCGGATGCCGCTGCCGACTGAGGGGCTGCTCCTGTGGCGGGAGCAACGTATCGCCCCGCAACGGACTCATCCTCTCTACCACGGCCCTGGGAGAGTGGCTCCTCTGAAACCTAGAGTCACCCTCTCTCGCGCTCAAGCTCGGCCCTTTCGTCGCATAATATCCTGAGTGTCATGCCACTCAGGATCGCTGTCATCGGTCTCCTCCTCTGTTCCTCCCTCTGTGAACTCCTCAGACTCGGAGTCAATATCAATAGGGTCATCACTGCTATGAGCAGGACCCACGCAGCAATCTGAAGCAAAGGTGCCTGAGGTGCACCGGCTCTCCCTCTAGCACGTACTATCCTCCTGGCTGCAATGGGAACGCCAGGAGTAACCACTGTCCAACCTCGGCCTCTAGGCCCCCCTCTGGCCTCACGAACTGATCTGTAGACTGGCGCCACTGGGGGAAGCATATCCGTGTATGGTAAGCCAAACTGCTGAGGAACTCGGCCAAAGGGGTGCATCTCCACACGTCCCACTCTGTCAATAAGCTGCCCTGTCGTGGAGCAGGAGATCAAGGTAAGAGTCTCCTCGCCCCATATGCCCGCCATAGTCTGATATGGTGTGGCCTCCATGTCGGCAGTAGTCAGGGAGGCAACTGGCTGATGAGGTGCTCTAAGCACCGACATGTCTGTCCATCTGGCTGCCCTCACAGCCCCAGGATCTGCCACCTCCACACCCCTGCCATAGGGGATGAAATGCTCATAGACCCAACTCATGACTAGAGTCGGGTGGCTCAATGACTGCCCCTGTAAACGGACTACCCTGTATAAGTCATGGTAGGTAGTCCCAAGAATGTCTGCCCCCCAGGCATATTTCCGACCATGCCCTCTATCTATGCAATAATGGGGGCCCAGCAGTATAATAATGTGTCCCCTCCCTTGTCCCCGATCAATCTCGAGGCAAGGATCCCCATGATGGCCTGGCGAAGTAAGGGGATGGGCAAAGAAGGAATAGATCAAACTCTCACCCCCTTCTTCGACCCCGTGGAGATGACTGCATCTCCCATATATGTGGCCCACTGTGTAATCTGTGCCCGTGAGCCTGCTGTCTCTAAAGTAAGTCGTCTCCCGATGATCGGGACCCCCAGAATATGATAGACATCCTCCAATGTAATGGTCCACTCACCACGGACCCCTGGCAATCGGAAGGTGTTTCGATCTACATCCCAAGTATGAGAATAGGTCACAAAGGATGTGACTAGATGGTGCAACATGAGGCACGCGCGATATGCGCAGTATGCCAGCCCTCTGAAGTGTGTCCTCCTCATCCTGTGAGAGGGCATCTAGTACCCCTGGGAGCCAATCACACTCCCTCTCTCTACTCCATCGGATGTACTCCTCTCTCGCCTGCATACACCCAAAAACACACAAAACAGAGCAAGTTAGCATCCGAGTAATACTAGAAAAACCATGTAAGCACGTAGAAATGCTAGAAAAGCAAAAACAATTTCAAAAAAAGGATTCTTTTGCATTCTGTGCAAAACCGCCACCCCGAAAAGAGGGAGGGGGTTTTGTAACCGCCACCTTAAGGGGGCGGAAGTCAGTAACCACCACCCCGAGCAGGCGGCGGTCGTGTGTAACCGCCACCCTGGCAGTGGCGGCGGTCATGGTCTGAAAACCCACGCGGGTTTTAAATGCTAAAAAATGCCTAAAAATGAAAAAATGACCTTTTTCCTAAAAATACGAAGCCTACCCAAAGAGGCCCCCTAGGTGGACCTTTTAACACTAGCATTTTCAAAAATGACTCCCCCATGACAAAGATTTTAACATTTCAAAATTAAGGGGGGAAAAAGGAAAAACTGAAGAAAACTAACCTGTGATCTCGGGGTGGATGTTCCACACGTGGAGGCATGATCGCTATCTCACTGTGGACGTTTTGACTCTACTCACGCAAGAAACCGTCACCGTGGGTCCCAGAGCTCAAAATCAATCAAATCGACTCGCAAATGAATAGGAAAATGGGCCCACTTTCATATATATAGCACTCTATTTCGTTTTAAAATGACTTTTCACAGGTTTGGAGCGCTGATGGAGGTAAGTTCCTATCCTCACACAAATGGTACGTTCTCATTCCCTATTATCTTAGCGTTTATTTTTCAAACTATTGTATCTATCTGCACTTGAGTTCTCTTTTCATTTTGCAGGTAGCGGGAATTTTGGATGGCGTCATTTCAACACACGGATGTGTCAGGTATAACTTCTAACTTCCCATTTCGGGACTGCCATACTCGGACCCACCGTTTTACGCCTCCATGGCTAAAACACTTCTCCGAGGGGGCAATATGTACGTACCCAAAATTGTAAGGTACTGTACTGCCGAACAACGTGACAAGTGCCCCAATGATGATACAGGTCTCCTCGTAAGGTGTTCGGAATCCAGAAAAGATCTCCAAGTGTGCGTTAACATCCCGCATGCCCCGCTTAGCCCCCACGTGCTTTGTTTTTCCCTTTTCCCCTCTTTTCTTGGCCTTTTGCTCTTCAGTGATGAAACCGCCGCCCTGCATGGGTGGCGGTCTCATGACCGCCGCCCTGATCAGGGCGGCGGTCCTATAACCGCCGCCCTGCTCAAAGCGGCGGTCCTTTACGCGTTTTCCAGAAAGTGTTTTTAACGCGACTCACGTAAAAATCAATGATTCACCAGCTTTTTTGCCGACTTGGGCTTGCATTTATGTTTTTGGTCCCCTGGAATAGTGTTTGGCCATTGTTTATAGTTTTAGAGTTCAGTTTGGTTTTGATCTTTGGGTGAATGAAAAGCTATAAATAAATGGCTTGTGCTCAAACAAATGGTCTCCCCTCATTCACTTCTCATACTCTCATTTTCAATAGTTCAGTCTATTATTTTGCTTAGAAGCCATAGTTTCAATTCTTTGCATGTTTAGTTAGCATTGTTCAGTTGTTGGTAAGCCACATATCCATCTTGTGCAAGCAGTTGTTATTTCACCCAATCCATTGGAGTAGAATAGCTTAGGAAGCCATTAAAGTTGCAGGTTTTGCTCCTCAAAACAGGATAGTTTCAGGTTCTGGACGCTTTATGTTGCATGACTCACGCAATAAATCCCGCTAGGAATTGCATAAGCCAAGCTCTGTACTCTTGCGCTATCCCTCTCCTACTCACATTATATTCAGTTTGCATTCTGAGTTGCCTTTGTCCCAATATCTACTTCTGTTGATGCTAGCATTACACGCTTTTCTGGATTCACGTGAACACAAAGGAACGAGGAGATCACACTGAGGGGACAAGATCACACACACCATTGGATTCGCCATTGTTTTGCAGAATCCAGGTTCTAGCTTTCAAAGTTCTAAAGTTAGAAATATATCAAATAGAGTAGATAATCACTTCTTTTCAGTTAAGTTTACTTTCGATATTTGCCAGGGAAGTGTGGGGATTGATAGTTTCTGAGAAACTATGATTCATTCCTCACTTCTGAGGTAGGATCGAGAGTCTGGCAAATAGATTAAGCAAGTTATTTCATTATTTAGAATAGATCTACAAATTGCATAGACAAATAACTACACTCGGTTATTTTGTTTGTTTTAAGTTTTATCTTAGTTGTCAAATTCTAGATACGTTTAAATAGCTACTTTCTTAAATTCTTAAAGTTTCTCAGAAAATACAAAAATAGAAATTATATATATGTTCTAGATTTATTCCACGTAGTTAAAATTTGCTTTGTTGCAGTTAGATTTACATTATTGTTTTGTATGACAATCACGGGACCTAGGGAGCCCAGGAATACGTATTTGAGCCAATTGTGCCTCAACCCAATCTCGTCATGGCAATAGTTGACATAGACCAGAACCTTAGAATACAAATCTTCCAAACAACAACAGATTTACGACAGATCAGCTCTCAGTTGAGGGGATTAAATATAGAAGACGACCAAGCACACACGTTTTGGTCAAATCAACCGAACTACAGATTACCCTAGGCAAACATACACATGACTGTAGAAGGGTTCGAAAGAGAACAAACCTTTGGTTGTGATCCTTTGGTCCCACAGCCAGATGCAGGAGACACTCTTCTAGATATAGATACCAACCTAAGAATCCAAGTTGCAAGAACGCCTGTGAGGTACTCTGAGAAGATCGTGCAGTTATTGATCCTAAATATAGAAGCTGAGAAAGCATATGATTATTGGATACTAGGGATTAGGACTTGATTTCGTACATGACCATAGCAGGACCGCAACAACCAAGAGTCTACGGTTGTGATCCACAAATCCCACAACCTAACGAATCCATAAGTCAATTAGACATAGACACTAGCCTACGTATATTAGTATTCAGATCTACCCCACTTCCACCCACCATCGTCGAACAATTATCCTTACTAGATATAGCGGCTAACAAAGCTAGAGAATTCTGGACTAGGCCAGAGAATCGTCCGTAGAGTCGATTGTATTCATTACCCACCATATGACCTTATCTGGAGACATACACAAAACTATCCCAGGTCATTTTCCATGTATTCCACAACCCATAGATCGAATCACGCCAGAGCTCGATATTGATTGGAGCCTTCGAGCAGTCATCCTTGCCGATCGATCTATCACACCAGTTCAGGTTAGAAGGGCCTTCTTTGCCTTAGATTCGCAAATTCCACTAGTGCGTATTGAAGACATTAGATTGCCTAACTAGTTTTTCTGCATCCCACACATATTCCATCCCCACCGGCTGTCTCGGCACGACCTTGGGAGGTCGGGTATGCGGAAGAGTTACCTGTAGATTCCCATGCTCGCTTGTCACTTTTTTTCAAGTCTGAGTTTCTTCTTGGGAATCGAGCCATAGCCTTGGATCTCGAAGACTCAAAAGTTCTCAACATGAGGCTTGCATCCAAACCAGATTCAAAGGGTGTCATCCCTCTTCACGCCTTGTGTGGAACACGGTTCGAATGTAATTTACACAATTCCTTTGCTTCAGCCCAATCTCATGAGGAGGAAGAGACTTTGAGTGAATCATATAAGTGTCCATCTCCTTGAGTACGGTTCTTTATTTCGTGACTCCATTTCGCGAAGGGCTATAAGCAACTATATGTTGAAGAGAGATCCCTTGTAAGGTGCAGAAATCCATGAACCTATTGTTTACATATTCACCTCCATTGTCGGTTTGAAGAACCTTGATAGACCATTCCACCTATTTCTCGTAAAGAGCCTTAAAGTCCGAAAATGTTCAAAGACTTGGACTTAAGTTTAAGAAAATATACCCAAGTATATCGCGAATAGTCATCAATGAAGGTTAGCACATAAAGAGCTATAGTAAATGAAGGATAAGGAAATGGACCGAAACATCGTTGTGAACAAGATCCCGGGGACAAGTGGCTCTCCAGATTTTCCTTTGTCAAAGTTCTTTTCGGGATGCTTTCTAAGGGTACAACCCTAACAAAGACCCTTTGAAAACTTGACGTGAGGCAACCATTGACCATTTGTTTTGACTCAATTGTTTAAGATAGCGATAATTTAGATGTCCAAAACGCTCATGACATAGCTTACTAACCTCATTTGCATGAGTGAGCAAGGTAGTGGGCGTAGAATTAGAAGCAAAGTTAGAGAAGGTGTCTGTTTGTGAATGGTGATCTGCCTTTCCCTCGCCACCGTAGTATCATTGTTAAGCTCACGAATAATCACGGAGTTAGGACCAAATTCCACTCGCATTCCTTCACTAAGGTGAGTAATTTCGTAAACCAATAGGAGATTGGTAGAGATCAAGAACACTCAACACTTGGTTAAATGTTCCCCCATCCATCTCTACCGATCCACTATCGAAACCGACACTGTCGTGTCATTACCCATCATGATTTGGGACATTCCACAAGGTTCGATGTTGGAAAACTCAACATGCAAAGAACCCATGTGGTGTGAGGCACCGAAATCTATAATCCATGGAGCAACTTTGGCTACAAGGGCCTTTCCTTTCTTCTTATCATTTTTAGCACCTTTTACAGTAGAAGACTCGGCCTTCGGAGCTTTTTTTTATGGATTCAAGAACACTTATTTTATTTTTCTCAAGTAAATGAGATAAGTTATCAATATGTTTCTTAAAACAGTGTTGCTCGTCATGACCAGACTTCTTGCAATAGGAACACAAATACTTGTTTTCTCGTGCTCTGGCTCGAAGTCGAAGTGTTTGTGTCATTTTTAGGTTTGATCTTGGTTTCTTTCTTAGGTTGATCCTTAATTTCTTTCTTCTTTTCAATCTTCTTTCCCTTGCTAGTACTTGCTACAAGGGAATGTGAATTGGACTTGAGAGACCCCTTTTGAATGAGTTTGTCCTGTTCTCGAATTAGTTGGGACAAAAAATAGTCAAAGGAGGGCATTGTCCAAGTATCACCCAAGGCAGCTTTTGTAGCGTAGAAAGTTGACACGAAGACAGAATATTCAAGACCTAGCTTAGAGAGAATTGACAAGATCAGTTGAGAATCTTTCTTTTCTACTTGACATCCTTTTAACAATAATCTAATGTGGACAAATTTTGAGAAGAAGGCTTGTAGGTTTTCAAAGTCACTAGGATTTAACCCTAGTAGTTTGTTTTCCAACTCATGCACTCTCATGTCATCTAGTTGTCCAAACATCGCATCCAGTGTTTTCCATGTAGATGTAGGTGTTTCAGATGCCTCAATGTGGAAGAGAAAGTCAGGAGAAATGAACATGCAAAGAAGACCTAAAGCTTCATCACTACGGTTTAACCACTTAGATTTTTCAGGTTCGTCGTTTGGTTCAGTCTTAGTTCCCATGGTGATGTGGAATAACCCTTTACCCCTTAGTTTCATTATTATTTTTATCTCCATTCAAAAAATTTGAACGGCATAAGCAAAGGAATTGAAATTGCATCCATAGTGAGAGAGAGAGAAATAAATACGAAAAGAAACACAACCACCGGGACATTAATAACCCCCCGCTTTCAAGACTTTATAGGTTAGTGCGTTGATTACAATCGGGTCCATGCGTGTGGTTTGAAACACTTGGTAACTTGTCTTGCAATTAGCGTAATAACGCGCAAGAGAGGAGACCACAACAGTGTTTCATGTAGCGCAACAAAAAAGGACACCGTAAACAAGCACAAGCAAAAAATAGAAAGGAGGTGAAAGCCAAACCTGGTGGTGAGAAAAATTGTCTTACGTCACACAAAAGAATCCCTTTGTTGTAAGACTATGGCGGACACACTCACAAGTCCACGAAAAAGGAATAGAACAAAGCTCAAAAGAATGAGCTGAAATAAGCAATACAAAGACACCCCCCCGAATGCGGCACTTTATAAAATTAGTGCATTTATAAAGATAATGATCACATCATCTAGAGTGCGAAAAAATAGGCAACTTTGATGAAGAAGTGCTCAAAAGTGAGCAACGAGTCAAAAGTTATAGCAAAAATCAATTCCCACAATTGATGAGTAAAAAGCCAATAAGCCTGCAAACGGATTAAAAAAAACCCTAAACACATGCAAAGGGTGTCATATGTATGCTCGTTGGAAATGGCACAGAATTTGAGATAGGGTTTGTTTGTATTGTAAGGGGGATTAGCCACCTGCCTATCCTGAGACCTCACCCTTCGTCTTCGGCACTTGACGGAAGGTTAAAATACACAAAGCCAATAGACCAAATTATAATGCCAAAGAAATATAGTTTAAATAATGTGAAATTAAATAAAAATTAGATCTAATTTAATTAAAACTAATTAGATCTAATCTAATGAAGATTTTTAGATGAATATTTTTAAAAAGATGAATGTTTCTAATTAAAACAAATTTCTTTAGAAACTTGTCATATGTTAAAAAACAAGGTAAATTAGAAATTTTAAAAACTTGAGTTTGTTTTGTGTTTTAAAAGAAAAGATTTTAAAGAGACTTCCACGTGTTTTTAGAAAAAGACAATGAGTTAGAAAAAGGAAAAAAGCTTTCCTGAGTTTAAAAAAAAATGAGGAGTCTAATTTAGCCGACCTTTCCAAAAAGAACAACAAAAAATTTCAAATGTTTTGATAAAAGGTAGAGGTATTTTTTTGTTTTGAGAGTAAGATTTAAAAAGAAAGTAAAAGAAACTTACCAAACCGTTGTACCAAAGAAGAGGTGATCTGTAAAGGCCTTTATGCAGGTGCGTGGACACCAAAAGAGGTGTGAGGTCCTTTGTAAGAGGCGCAGTCCTTTCTCGCAGTGTGTGGGCACAAAAAGAGGCGATATTCCTTGCAAATAATGTACATTTCTTAAAAAAAAAACGTGGCGAGAGGTTTAAAATGCCGAAACAGTAAAAAAACACTAGAAACAACCCAAAAAATGCCTGGAAGGTCCAAGAAAATGCCTAGAACAGTCCAAAAAATGCCTAGAATGATCTTACAATCCACGCATGATAGTTAACAACCTATACATAAGAGTTTACAACCCCTTCAAGCAAAAAAACGTGGCAGAGGTTAAAAACGCCTAGGAATGAATGAAAAAAGTGCAGGCCGCATGTGAAAACAGTCCAAAAATGGTCAGAGGGACAAAGCAATTCGTTGATGAGCAACCACGACTGAAGAACTCAAAGATCCTGCAACCACAGACAACATGCATAGACAAATATCCTGCAAAAACCAAAGATTTAAAAAAATTCACTTCCATTTTAATAAATGAAAGGAATCTCTATTTTGGATTTTGATACATCCAACAAAAAAAGTAGTTAAAAAACCTGATTTCTCAAGGTATTTTGAAAAAACCTGCACATGCACAAGAAAAAAAACACAAAAAACTTTCCAAGAAAGCTTGTTAGAGATATTAGCAAGATAATTTCTAGAAAATAGTGATCAAAAGACTTCGCATGCGAGTAAAATAACGAAACCAAGTAAGAATAATAGCAACAAAAAACAAATCGAGTGCACGTTTACCCGATCTCGGCTCCGATCCCATGCGATTAAAGCACGCCAACCCCATAGTAGTTTTGGGATGGGTGACCTCCTGGGAAATTCCCGGTGTCACTTCCTCTTAATATGTTGTTGGGCCTGATTGGGTGTATACCTAGCTCCATCGTGTGGGAGGGTATTGGCGTAGCAACTAATTAACACGATGAGATCCCTCTCCACCATCAGTTTGAGCTTTTGGTGTGATGGTAAGTCGTGTAGCTCTGATACCATGAAAAGAGTTTGCGAGAATCAAATCAGAAACGAGGCACCATGAAGTAGTTGCACTCCAACAAAATCATGATAGCTCCAGCGATAGCAAGGAAAAAATTGATCAGTAATGGAAGAACTTGCTCAATGAAACAAAGCTTACATAGAGGAAAGACAGCAGAGTGTCTTGGCATGCTCATAAATGAATAGAAAAGGGGTACATATAGGGTGCTGAGTAACCCTAGTGCATGACACATATGAAACCCTAAACCTAACCCATGTGAGATGACCCTCCAACATGAGAGGAGGACACATAGGATAACTCACACTAACAAGACAAGGGAAAACATTGATTTTCGATTTAGCTTAAGAGGATGACCTTCGTGACATGAAAGGAAATAATGGCTAAATGTATGGGAATCAAAAGACTAAGTGCATGTAATATTGGAAGCCACGGAAGTAGGAAATGAAGTTTGACAGAGATGGAACAAATTGTAGTATCTTGTGGAAAGCAATACAAATAAAATTCACACAATACTAAAATTCGCATAACAAAGAACATGAAATCCTAGCCCATGAGAACAAAGAAAACATAGAGCACAAATTCAAGGGAAGGAAACGTATATTTCTTTGCACTTCTCTCTCTCGAATTTTGGCTTATTCTTTTCTAAAGGGATTGAACGATTTATATGTGTACAAATAACCATTTCCAAGTTGTAAAAAGAGAATAGTGACAATTAGAGAAGAGACAAAACAATTTGTTATCCCGAGAAAGGAATTTCACCTATTCTCCATCGTGTTTTCATATTCATGGAGTCTCAAAAGAGAATATTTCAATTAGAGCATGTTTTCACTCTAATTTGCAAGAATGGAACAAATAAATTGAACTATAACCATGGATCCTTTCGCACCCAAGTGAAAAACGTCATTTTCACAATTATTTCTCTTTTTGAGTCAGTTTGGGATATTTGTTTTACACGACTAGTTATTTGTAATATTCCTTGATCTTTTGGAATCATGGCTTGAACTAGGTGGCAAAGTGAAGACCCAAATTTGTATAAGTATGTCTTCTCCCATTCTGAAAAGGGGAGATGATTTTGTGATTAATAGATGCAAGCCCGGTTTGAACATTAAATCATACGAGTTGATATTGGCATAGTTCCATTTTCCTCTTCTGTTGCAAATGTGTGTGTTGAGATTTCTTGATGTTTGAATGTATATTTCATTTCTTCCTAGGTGATCCTTTTAGATTGTGCAAGTGAAAATTTGAATTAAATCACCATAGCATGTTATAGATTGGATTAATCAGATAAATGTGTAATTTAGCAATTTAATTGGTAAATCTGACTTCCAGTTTGGCTAGGATTTAAATCTCCTTTGAATTATTGCACCAGTGGCATTTAGATTTGATTCTAAACTATATTTGGTGCTCTTGGTTAACAAGGAAAGCATGTTATTTCTAACAATCAGGCATCAAGCATTTAAAACACATTTGTTTCAGTAGTTTTCTCTTTTCTCTCCTTTTTTCTTTTCCTTTTTTGTTTCTTTGAGCAACACCCTTAGATTAAATTATTTT
Organism: Taxus wallichiana var. yunnanensis; assembly: GCA_018340775.1. Classification (NCBI taxonomy): domain Eukaryota; kingdom Viridiplantae; phylum Streptophyta; class Pinopsida; order Cupressales; family Taxaceae; genus Taxus; species Taxus wallichiana. The sequence goes on from JADAXU010000131.1 coordinate 6,951,276, forward strand.
ATGAGGTCTTCAAAGCTAAACCAGGAGAATAAATTCTATGAGTGGTGCTAGAAGTATTACTAATCCAACAAAACCCTTTATTATTGGTCTAAATAACCAATACATTGTCACTCATGCATTGTTTCACACTTATTATAATTCTAAAATGAGAACGAAATAAGAGTCTTTCATTCCCTTTTTTTGTTGTGTCATTTTTGTACATCAAAAATTCCTTCATGGAATGTATTTTTTTCTAGTGTAATTATATGAGTTTCATTTGTGTGCTTTGTTGATAATTTGTGTGAGAATTCACTCTAATAACATGTAAGAAATAAGCTCATAATAATGTCAAAATGAGCACAAGGAAACTTTGCGATGTAAATAAACCATTCACACATGATTCATAATAATACATTTAACACTAAGATACACATTGTATTAATCTCACTTTGTAGTCATAAAATCATGCACTTATTATTACATTTATACCGCTAAGTATGTTATTTTATATATGGATCTCACATAATAAAATTATAAATTAATGACCCATCCCCTAGTCTGTCCGCGTCGGTTAGTCGGTCGTCATAGTCCTCTACCTTACACAATCTTCATTGTTTACACATTTTTGGTCATCTCTTAGGGAGTATTAGGTGTCATTATTTAGTCATTTTTCATCTCTAGTCTTTGACCAGTGGTTCTTAGGGTAAGTTGGGGCCCCATGAGCACCTCGGTCCTTAATTTTAGGTGCCCTAGTCCCCGTAACACTTGGGTCTAATTTACTTATTCGAGGTCAGTCTTTGTCATTTTACCTCTCATTCCCCTAGGTACTAGTTGGCATGTTGGGTCATTAGTGTCAAAATTTGAACAAGAGATCCCTATATAAACATAACATACTCACTATTCTTATGGGCGGACTATCTACTATCAAGAGCTAGTTATCTACTAAGGAAAAGGACTGCATTTGGGCATCATTTACATCTGCATCACACAAGCATAAGGGGAAAGGGTTGTATTCATTATATTCCATCCACCATTTACATTTTTACATCTAGTTATTGCCCCTACTACGCATCATTGACGCAGTAGGGCACCCTAGGCACACAATTACACACAAAAAACTACATTAGGTCAAGAAAGTAGTGCATTGCTTAGTTGTAAGTCCACCATTGTAGCAGCTAAGGTCAATCCAACCCCTTCATATGCATCTTTCTTTTTCTAAGGATTTGATGCTTTGTATGGGTTTTTGTAGGTAGATATTCATATCAGATTTACAATGACATAAGCAAAGTCACTACGACAACTACGCAAAGAAAGACTAAGATATTACAAAGATCTAGCGACCTTAATCAAATTCAAATCCTGAGATTTTATATAGACTAGAGCACCCAGACTACGAACAAGGTGCCACATGTGCCCAGCCTAGTCGGATCTTTAGTTTTTGTAATTTCTAGGTAGCACCTTCACATCCTTCCCTGTCCGCACATCAACATGTTCAAGTCTAGCACACAACGAGGTAAGTTATTTTTAGGTTAGTACCTTATCTCTCTCATTTTCATTATTTCATTTCATTTAAATATCAAAATAAAATATTTAGCATTTGCATTTCAGTTTATATCATTTATTCCATTATTATTACTAGTTTAGATTAGCTATAGAATAACATTAATATTCTACATTTTAGTTAATCATTTTGGTGAACCCGTCTTTATCAAATATCTTTCCCTAGGATCCAATAAAACCCTAATAGTTAGAGGTATCTCATATTCTTCCATCATTTCTCATTTTATCATTAACCCAATCTATGATGAGGTTTGTCATTGTTGATCTTAAAGCTCTATATAGTACTCTTGTCACTACACCCGATCATATCCAACAACAACTTTTAGATGGCTAACAATATGTTCCTACTCGTTTTAAGGAATATCATATAGGCATTAGTGTTGTTGAGGATCCAATAGCCTTTAATTATTGTACTACATGTTATACGGCTACTTGTGATCCTCCTTCTAATCTTTCAAATGAAACTTTAGATGATTCTCTTATTGATTATTTGCTTGGCATTGATAATCGCTCACATGTGCATACTGATTCCTCTTCTACTCCCAACTTTGATATAGTTTTTACTCATGATTCTACCCCTTTTGGAATTTCTTCTCATGATACATATCCTACTAGTTTGCATGCTCCTTCACATTATGTTGACAATCCTATTGATATCATTCTTAGTGATATTCTCATTTATGAGTCTCTATCTAATACTGGTGAGGCGGATGATAGTCATGGTTCTCCTTCTTTCTATACCAATGAGTGTGATTCTCCTACTCCATTACTGCCTTCTCCTGAGATCGCATCTACCAATTTGCATGATTCACCACCATCTATTGCTTCTTCTTCTCCTATTGTTTCATCTACTATTGTCATATCATCTGCATCTCCTAGTCCATCTTCTCCTATAGATGTGTCTCCATCAGTCACCTCATCTATTAAGGGTTTTTTTATGCTAGTCCTACCATAGCTATGGATATTCCATCTATATCACCTAATATAAATTCCTTGGCACCTACTCCTAGTGTGCCATTAGCATCAAAATATCCCTTTTCACCTCTTGATATTCCTATGATTACTCACAATGGAAAGTTACAACCACTTAATACATTATTTCCATCTTCCACCATTCCTTCATAGGATATCATCTCTCTCATGCATGTCGTAGGTCAACTACAATCTCATGTTCACTCCCTCACTTTAGAAAGTAGGGCTTATTATGCTTCTATTGACAACAATTCATTACATGGTAACCTTGTCCCTAAGAAGATTCATAACTCTACATTTCCTCAATATTTTATCATGCCTACTTTCACATGTTTTGATGGTACTAGTGACCCTCATGCTCATCTTTTACATTACCACATGTTTATGGCCTCTCATTCTAATGATAGATTGTTACTTAAGGCCTTTCAATATAGTCTTATTGATGAGGCATTACAATGGTACACTCATCTCCCCTTTGGGTCCATCAGTACTTTTTATGACATGGAGGATGCTTTCCTCCATCATTTCATCATCAATAATGGCCCTAGAGTTACTTATGATTGCATACCTACTTTACATCAGGGCTCCTTTGAACCTATCAAGGATTATATTTTACAATTCAATGCTTGTATACATCAACTAATATTCCAACCTATTGATCTAGAGAAGCAATTCATTTTCTATCGTGGCCTAATTCCTCCACTCAAGCAAAGATTACAATATGATACATGTGAGTCATTCATTATTCTATGTTATAAATTCATTGACCTAGAACAAGATCTTCTCTCATCACACATCATATATCCTCCTCACATCTCTATGGATATTGACTCATCTATTTCTCCGCCAGTGCCTCTGATTGAGCATCCAACACAATATTCAACTTTACCTCACAAGATAATGAAATAATCTCAACCCACTCCACCACAAAATCATACTCCTTCTCTAGCTCTATGACAAGCTACCCCTCGACCTAGATCATGTGAGCATTTACATTTCTCTCATCATGATATACCACATGATGTGTTGTGTTTTCTACTTACTTAGTGATTAATTCACCTACCTTTCAACCAACATTATCCACAACACCGATTACAACGTTAGCGTGACCAACCTTATTGTAATTATCATTGAATAAATGTTCATAGGGATAATGATTTTCTTGCCCTTCATAATAGATTACAATAACTATAGGATAAGTGCATTATCTCCTTTAGCTCTCGCCACGTGAGCGATCCATTTCTCCTCTACCTCCTCAGAGAGTTTCTACTACCAATGAGTCATCTCCTACATATGGTGCTCATGCTATGGTACGTCCCACATGCAGTTTGTTATTCATGTGTTCTCCACCACATCCATACACCACTACATCATCACATCCATTGCATTCATTTCATCCATCTCATCCATCACATTCACACTATCTACCGCATCACGCTACTCATTTGCATTGGATTCCATAGCATTCCACTCTTGCACATCCCACCGCAACTCAATATGAAATTCATTTTAGCTCATAAACTCATGTTTCTTCCATCCCACATGCTTCCACCTCTTTGCGCCACCTTGGTCTTTAGTAGATAATTTCTATCACCATACCCCCAATGACTTACTTGTGTTCTTATGATTCTTACATGATTGTTGACATATTTTATTAATAACTTCTGTCATCACCCACTCTGTTGTTCATTTAGCTCACTCAATCATTTCCTGATGATGCAATCTTGCTTTCATGACTCATTCTTGACTACTGAGGGGTCTTAATTAAATGATCCTATTCATACACATTGGGTGAATTGATAATCTCCCCCCCTTTAGTTTCATTATACTAACATTCCACAATCGCATCATCCATTTTTAGATTTTTATTCTACTATCATCATTACATTAACTATTTGCTATACATAAATATTTTCATCCATCACATTACATTTGTTATCTATTACCATTCACCACACACATTTTGACATTATAATGTGAACCTACACTAATCAAACAATACACCACACATACAATAAACATTCAATCATACATCATCCAACACATTGCAACATTTATCTACAACAATGCAAAATTATCATCTATCAAAAAAACATGCATCCATATATATCTCTCGAATATAATCATCATACTAAAACACGTCTCATCACCGAGGGTAACTCCCCTACATCGTATGCCATAGTAAAATCAGACCTTATCATCACTATCACTCTTAGGTACTTGTGAGAGCTCTAGAACTAGATGTCTCTCCACCAACGCGAGGTCGTTATTCACGGCCTTGATATATCTTGAAGCTGCCTCTGTAGCAAGTTAATCTCCATAGAGTGCTCTTAAGCGGTGACACTACACATCTACATATCATGTAAACACATCTTGTGCCAAGGGACCACCACCTACTACCTCTCGGGCTTGTCAAGTCTCCTCACATGCCTCGTCCCTCTCACCTAGCAGCACATTACATGTCACCACTGCTATGGCCATCGGCTCAAATAAATGGGCATGTTCACCCATGATATCATCCATGCACTCAAGTATACCTCAACAAAGCACATCAGTTCGCACATCTGTGCCAATGTGCAAATGGATGTATCAATAATCAACGACCAATACACATCGCCTACAAACACAAATTACACAACGTGTTAGAAAACCATATATAACAATATAGGCATACAACAAAGTACACAACTACATAAATACTTACGCTCCACTATAGCTGCTACTATAAGGTTAGGGGCATGTGCTTCCCCCTCTCCTCCCTACATCCGGTAACCCCATTGGACCTACAAAAATGGGAACAACAATACCCACCAATGATATTCCCACCATATGTGGTACTCCTCGATGCCACCTGCATCATCTAAGTCTATAACCTCTATCACTGCGTCTACCTCATATGGCCTCGGTGGTACTAACTAATCTACTGTGGGCCCTGGTCTAGCTCTAACCCTCCTAGGTGCTTTGATAGCTCTCAACCATATATATGGCTCTGGGGAAAATCATGCGCCATTTCAAACTACTTTGATACTCTCCCTACCTGAAAAATCTTGGCCACATTGGGAAATCGATCCTCAAGACACATCATTCTCTGAATACACTAAAACTCTACCACATCCTTGGTCCATCCTCAATAGTCGCGATATGGCCTCCATGTGATTGCCTCGAGCCCTATCCTATTTATGAGTTCCCTGTAGGTATATCTATTCATCTTCCTACCATGAATATCGATCCACCTATGTGCATATATATATTTCCTATCCCACTAGCCTCATGGACCTCCAACTGGTCTCAAAATGGCTATGTGCTCATATGCCCATACATGTAATAGTGTGGTGGCTCTTATCCCTCCACCATGTTCCTCGTGTGTAAATCGGTATAGGTCTCTATATAGGTGGGCCAACACACACCATGCCCACATGTATCTATTACCCTCCTCCTATCATTTGGTATATGTCATGCATCTTATACAAGATTCCTACACATCCTCCCTTTATGGCTATACATGAAGCAATCACAACTGCTATGAACTTCTACAAGCGCGGAACCCCAAACTGTAAGATAGCATCTAGACGGATATGGGCCTCCACAGGTACTATTGTCCCTACAAAATACCATCTCAAGGATCACACCTGTCACTCCACATCCTCATCTGGCATAACCCGTACTCTCTCCCCAACCATTGGCAATCGTAGTATGTGATATACATCCTCCAAAGTAATAGTCATCTCCCCATAGGCAACCAAAATGTACACGTATCAGCACACCACCTCTCACACAATGTAATCAACATGGGCATATTATGGGGCACATCCCCATCCATGTTATGTGTCACAAGCCGAATGGTCCATCACATCCCAATCATCATCCTGAAAGCCCCAATCTTAGTAACATACTCATATGACGCCATCGTGAAACTCCCTCGAGTGGATATCCCTTTGACACCAAAAAATGACAACAAATACAACGTTAGAGCACGTTACAAGATCAAATGCACTCACTTATCATAGAGCACATTACAAGATCAAATGCACTCGCTTATCATACTAGACACATGTTTTTCACCATTATACATCAAATGCACACATTCTAGACCAGGGCACCGGATGCGGGGATCGAGGCGCTCGGGAGCAAGACACCAGTGCCTAGATCTGGGTTCTCTTATCCTGGGGTCATTCATGCCCTCACCGCTCTTGTTCAAGTCTCAAATGCCAAGAAACTTAAAAATATCAAAATTACAAAAATTTAACAAAAACAACTACTACACCATACATTTTGTGAAAAACAATGCACTTACTAACTCCGTGGTCATGCACGATGCTACGGTGGTTCTACCCTCTCAAACCGACTAGGACACGCTGCTCTCACTTGTGGCATTTTCACTCACTTCGTGCACACTCTCACAATTGCGTAAAAAACAAATGAAGTGACTAAACACTTTTTCACTTCACTACTTATAGTTAATTTTTCATCACCTACTTTATTATAGTCATTATTTCACACTTATTACCACCACTAATACACACTACATCGTTTTTGTCATATCTTAAGTGTTTCTTCTCGATTTGCACCTTGTTTACGGAATTCTTTTTAGAATTCCTCCTACCACCGTATTTAACACATTTCATGTGTATTATCTCTCCTCGATGTTGTCTTCCATTAAAATTATACTCATTTTAGTGATTTTTACCACTTTCTATCTATCTCATGTTTACTTTCGTCTTAGTGTTCACTCTTTTCATTACCTCCCCTTTCATTGAAATGGGGGAATATCATTCAGTCATCCTATAATTCCCATTACATCACCATGTGATTAATAAACACTACCAATTCATCATTTTCAAACATTTACTAATTCACCACGTGACATTTCACCATCAATTCCCCTAATGACCTAATTTGAGGGCAACAAACATACAGATTTTTCTATGTGACATTTCATCACTTCCCCAATTGGCCTAACTTTGGGGCAACAAGTGATTTAAAATATTTTCATGCGATTATTCACTAATTTCTATCGATTCCCCTAATGACGTAATCACTGGGAAGCGGCGTAAAATATCTCTACGATTAATCTTTCAATCAATCAATCAATCAACGCATTCAAATTTCTAACAATCGAAATCATTCAATCAATACAAGTATAACACAATTAGCCTCCTAGATGACCTAACTTGGGAAGTTATTCTACATTTTTGCCTATTTCGAGATGACCTAAATTTGGAAGCCTTACATATATCTTTGTGCTCGATTTCATATGACCTAACTTGGAATCCATCATACATTTTGTGTTTGCTTTCATATGACCTATCTTAGAATTTATCACATTGTTACGACACCCGTGGAGTGGGGCCAAGAAGTCCTATATGGGTCAATTATTTGATCAAAATTATCTAGATTCGAAACCACAAAGTCTTTTGATCGAGTCCATCTGCAGTGGATAGATCTTGAGGATGTAGTTAGAGATTAGAGAATAACATAATTTTCTCCCTACACTCTTCCTCTGGTGGTAGGACATCCAAATCCTCTAATCATTTATTCTTATACGTGTGTTTTGATCGGGAACTAATAAATCCCTTCCCCATATTATTTTCATTACATACACATTTGAAATCATCAATCATCTCACATTTCTATCATCACTCTCATTTAGTGCACTTCATCATGACATTACGCTTTTCACTACGTTGCATGGATCAACATGTTGATCCATGGTTCAACACGCTATATGGTTCTTTTGGCATGCTTCTACTACACATCTGTGCATTCTACTACAACATGGGATTCTCTCGACTTCTCTCAGGTATGCATCTCTATCTACTTTATGTTACTGAGCTTTCCGCTCACCAACATAAAGTGGGGGAAATGTAGTCACAAAATCACACACTTACTATTACATTTATACCGCCAAGTATGTTATTTTATATATGGATCTCGCGTAATAAAAGTATTCACTAATGACCCATCCCCTAGTCTCGTCATCAATTAGTCGGTCATCATCATCATTTTTCTTGTAAAATCATCATTTGTTTACACAGTTTTGGTCATCTCTCAGGGAGTATTAGGTGTCATTATTTAGTCATTTTTCATCTCTAGTCTTTGACTAGGGTGCCTAGGGTAGTACTGGGGTGCCCATGGGCACCACTGGTCCTTAATTTTAGGTGCCTTGGTCCCCATAACACTTAGGTATAATTTACTTATTAGAGGTTGGTCCTTTTTATTTTCCCTTTCATTCCCTTAGGTGCTAGTTAGCATGTCGAGTCATTAATGTCAAAATTTGAACAAGAGATCCCTATATAAACATAGCATACTCACTATCTTATGGGCGGACTATCTACTATCAAGATATAGTTATCTACTAAGGCAAAGGAATGCATTTGGGCATCATTTACATCTACATCACACAAGCATAGGGGGAAGGGTTGTATTCATTCTATTCCATCCACCATTTGCATTTTTACATATAGTTATTTCCCCCTACTTCTGTGTCATTGACGCTAGGTCACCCTAGGCACATAATTGCACACACAAGCACACATAACTACATTGGGTCTGGAATATAGTATAGCACTTAGTTGTAAGTCCACCATTATGGCAGCTAAGGTCAGTCGACCCCTTCATATGCATCTTTCTTTTTTAAAGGATTTGATGCTTTGTATGGGTTTTTTTGGTAGATCTTCAAACCAGATTTACAGAGACCTAAGTGAAGTCACTACGACAACTACAAGGCAAAGACTAAGATATTACAAAGATCTAGCAACACTGTTAGATTTAGATCCTGAGATTTTCTACAGACCAAAGTGCCCATACTACAGACCAAGGTTCCCACATGTGCCCCAGTCCTCTCCCAGGTGTCCCATTCCATTCGAGATCTTCATTTGTTGTAATTTCTTGGGTAGTACCTTCACATCCTTCCCTATCCGCACATCAGCCTATTCAAGTCTAGTACACAACGAGGTAAGTTATTTTCAGGTTAGTACCTTATCTCTCTCATCTTCATTATTTCATTTCATTTAAATATCAAAATAAAATATTTAGCATTTACATTTCAGTTTATATCATTTATTCCATTATTGTTACTAGTTTAGATTAGCTATAGAATAACATTAATATTCTACATTTTAGTTAATCATTTTGGTGAACCCGTATTTATCAAATATCTTTCCCTAGGATCAAATCAAATGCTAATGGATAAAGATAGCTCATATTATTCCATCATGTCTCATTTTAGGGTTAACCCTATCTATTATGAGGTTTTCATCATTGAGCTCAAAGCTCTATATAGTACTCTTGTCACTACACCCGATCATATCAAACAACAAATTTTAGATGGCCAACAATATGTTCCTACTCGTTTTGAGGATTCTCCTATAGGAATTAGTATTTTTAGGATCTAATATCCTTTACTCATTGTACACCATGTTATATGGCTACTTGTGATCCTCCTTCTAATCTTTCAAAGGAAACTTTAGATGATTCTCTTATTGATTACTTACTTGGTATTGATAATCGCTCACATGTGCATATTGATTCCTCTTCTACTCCGGCCACTGATATAGTTTTTTCTCATGATTCTACCCCTTCCAAAATTTCTTCTCATGATACATCTCCTACTAGTTTGCATGCTCCTTCACATTATGTTGATGATCCTATTAATAGAATTCTTAGTGATATTCTCATTTCTAAGTCTCTATCTGATACTAGTGAGGTGGATGATAGTCATGGTTCTCCTTCTTTCTATATCGTTGAGTGTGACTCTCCTACTCCATTACTTCCTTCTCCTGAGATTGCATCTACCACTGTGCATGAATCACCACCATTTATCACTTCTTCTTCTCCTATTGTTTCATCTCCTATTGTCATATCATTTGCGTCTCCTAGTCCATCTTCTCCTATAAATGTGTCTCCATCGGTCACCTCATCTATTAAGGGTGTTTTTGATGTTATTCCTACCATAGTTATGGATATTCCATCTATATCACCTGTTATAGCTTCCTTGGCACCTACTCCTAGTGTGCCCTTAGCATCATAATCTCCTTTATCACCTCTTGATATTCCTATGATTACCCACAATGGCAAGTTACAACCATTTAATACATTATTTCCATCTTCCACCATTCCTTCATAGGATGTCATCTCTATCATACATGCCATAGGTCAACTACAATCTCAAGTTCACTCCTCACTTTAGAAAGCAAGGCTTATTATACTTATATTGGTAATAATTTATTACATGGTATCCATGTCTCTAATAAGATTCAAAAATCTACATTGTTAGGTTGTGGAGCTAGATTGCTTCACAGTTAGCATGCAATGAAAAGTGACTAGAAATACAATGACCCATCATCATTCAAGGGGGGAACCGACATGGTCACCCAAAACTATCATCAGTCAAACATGCCCGACTTCGGTTAGAGCAAGTGGGAACCGTGACCCGTCATCGGTCAGACAGGACAGACATCGGTCAGAGCAAGTGGGAACCATCTGCGGTTAGGTCTAACCGGCGCCGGTTACCTATGTGATGTGTTTTATTTTAAGTCACGGGCTTTAAATATAGATTTTGTTTTAAAGAAAATCTATTAGATGTAATTGCATAGCTAAGGTGCCCTAAGTTTATATATTTTATATATAAGTGTGAAAGTTAGGGCTTAGGTGAAAAATGAGAAGGATCGGATTAGATCCTTGATTCTTCGAGACCGAGAGGATGAAGACGAAGAAGAAGAAGAGGAAAAAGGAACATGTTACATGAAGACAGAGACTCCATGGAGAGGAGCTGGATAGAAGGAAATAGCAGGCTATTGTATTTCCTTTGTATTGTTTAGTCTCATGTAATGGCTTGCATAGTATGTAAAGCACATAGCATTTCTTCTTGTAGATCCACATGTTGGTGAGATCTTGTATTATAGATCTATGTAGATCTAGTCTTGCATTGTAGATCCGTGAGATCTTGTATTATTGATCCATGTAGATCTAGATATTATAGAGGTCTCATTTGCAGATTCACAATACAGTGAGAGCTTGGCTGCACAGTGGCAGATGCAGGGTAGCTTCAGGTATGTGAGATCTGGTTATGTTTGAGAGGCACGGTTGGAGTGCACTCAGGTAGATCCGAGTTAGAGATCTAGAGGAGACGCAAGTGGTGGTATGGAGGCATGGTTTAGTGTACTCAGGTAGATCCGGTTGGGGATCTGGGAGGAGGAGATACTCTTGTAGAGATACATGTACTCTTGTGTAGAAGAGTGGGTTTGTAATCTCTTGTTATATTATATATATATGAGATCTCTATTTTTTGGTGGACGTAGCCCACATTTGGTGAACCATGGTACATGCTTGTTATGTGTGTGTACTTTTATGTGATTTGGATTATTCTAGTTTATCCTCCCACTGCTGTAGATTTTGTGGGGAATTGTTTAGATCCTGTGTGCATGATTTTGTTTGTTATTAAATCATAGCACTATTCCGCTGCCCCTAAATCCCAACAGTTGGTATCAGAGAAGTGTTTGTTTTTCCTGATGAGAAGATCACAGGAAGAGATTTAATCTCAAGTGGGAGCTGGAAGAATAAGGTTGCTAGAAGTTACAGGGTGACCGTGGTCGATTACTGAGTAGCCTGGTTATAAACAGAAAATCATAGATCTGAAGAAATGGAAAGATACATAGATTGTATCTTGTTTGCTGAGGTGTCCCCAGTTCTTGGAGGCACAAGCATGTTGGTCAGATTGCAGATCCGAGTTATTGAGGTATGGTTTTACCTTGGTATTGCAGTGCTTATATTATTTTGGTTGCACATGCATGTTTGGGACTGTAGATCTAGATCTGAGAATGAGAGAAAAAGGAGTAGTTATGCATCCTTTGGTGCAGTTAGATGCACAGAGCTTGATAGAGACACAAGTAGCATAGAACAAAGACGCAGGCTTCCATCGGAGAGCAGCATGTACTTTAGTTGAATATTGGTTGAGTGTCTTGGTGCGACAAGGTGATGTGTTTCATCTTGATGCAATTTATTGCATGGACTTGTTATTAAGTTTTTGTACAAGATTTGGACGCTTCTTGAAATGACTAGCTCAGCTTAACTATCGGCTTTGGTCAAAGTAGGCACCTGGTGTGGTGTGCTATGACAAATTGTGTGGCGTTGGGTTCATTCCAACAAGCATTGACATCGGTTTGAGAACCGAGGTCGGTCACAGAGGAACCGATATTGGTTAGCTAACCATGGTTGGTTAGGGGATGACCGTGGTTGGTCTTTGTGGCAACTTATCTATCATGCAAGGTGTTTTGTAGCAAGAGAGGAAAATGGTTCGGTGTCCTATTTTGGAGGATCGGGTTTTCGCACGATTTTTTACAGTAAAAATCATGTTGATCACTTCAATGGTTTGGATCAGAAAGAGGATGGAGTTGGCTCGGTTAGTCCATTGAGACTTTGAGTCAGGTATCTCTATATGGTTCATGTTTTATTTCTTTTGTTTGGAGCAACTGATATTATGTTTGGATTGTGTGCACAAATTTACACCATGGTTTCTTGGTGTTGTTTGACTTTTACTTCCCGGTTGTGTGGAATCTTGAGGACAAGGGTTTCTAGTCTAAGGATGAGATCCTCAATGAAAAGTCATGGTTAGACACAATTGCAGGTAACGAGAGATGTTGAGTACATACGGATGGAAAGAAGGTGATTCACCTACTTCACAAGAAGTCCAAACTTCTGTGATGTAGAAGTATTCTCAGAGAAGAAAGGGAATCAATTTTATAGGTCTTTCATCTGGTTTTATTTCTCACTGACGTATTAGCAGGTAGTGCAAGGGATTTCGTGTTCAGTGGGAGCAAGCCATGGTTGTTGGCATTGTAGGATTGGATACATGATGCACATGTAGAGTGAGAGGAGATTGCTACTATTCAGAGTGGCAGAGGCACTAGTTGGTTTTGGAGGATAGTCAAGGATTTGCAGGTATATTGATTTTATTGCTTTGTGATGTCACTTCTAGTTTATTTTGTGGTTCTGGATATCCCTATGGGATTACAATTGATGGTTAGATTTAGTTGGGTGAAGATGATAGAGCAATTTTTTAGAGTTTTAAGGGTTAAAAGAGAAAATCTAACTGTTACAGAGACCGGTGTTAGTTAGGATTAACCATGGTCGGTCAGGAAGTGACCAAGGTCGGTTAGGAAACCATGGTCAGTTTGGTCACAGGTTTAACAACAGTGTTTATTTACCATTTTTAGATGGTGCCCTTGTTTTGCTTTTATCTTGGTTGATCTGTGTAGTATGTTGATGACATGTATGTTGATATTTGCACTTGGTATTAGTGGCATGGTTCAACATGGATGTTTGTTTTTGGCATTGATGAGCACATGATTCATATTCAGCTTTGGATTTAGTTGGTGGCATACTTGGAGCTTACGGATATTTGGTGATATGGATGGATGTACATGGTGAGTTTGTACATGTTGGATAGATTCAGTTTTGTGAGTCTATGATGATGCAGATGTTTGATTTGCACATGGATTCCTTGAGCATGAGTAGGGGATGTTTGTATTTCCTCTTGTTACTATGTTACTCCTTGAGAGATGTTATCTACAGATGGTTGTCTTGGACATGCTAGTTGTTTATGCAGAGTTGGATTTGTAGATTGCAGTGTTTGGATTCTATTGAGTTATGCAGGTTTGTGGATTGATCACCCACTATTGCAGGTAGAACTCATGTGGGTTGTCTTTACCCAGGATCTTGTTTTTCTTTCACATATTCCAGTTTGACCTGTCTTGGTTAGTTACATTAGCGGTTACATGGAGACATGGATAGACGGATGGAGAACATGGTTGGTTTTACAGGTATGGCTATGGATGCGATTGAGGCTCAGAACTTCAATTTGAGTGGGAGCTCTTGCAGGTGTGTTATTCATGATGGCTTGTTGCATGAGGAGCTAGGTTGGCTTGTTTGTCTGATACCAACAATTGGTATGGTGTTACGATTCAATGGGAGCTTGAGGCTTGGTGTCACGAATCAGTTGTAGCTTCATGCAAGTTTGGTAAGTCATGGTTTGAGAAGATGGTTTTGATCTTCCTGGTTTTATTTTTTTGAGAGAATTTTTGAAGGAAATAATAGATGGTCTTCACACGGTGTGTAGAGGATGGTGATGTACAGGTATAGGTACAGAGATTCAGTAATTTATCTCCAAGTGGGAGATTGTTAGGTTGTGGAGCTAGATTGCTTCACAGTTAGCATGCAATGGAAAGTGACTGGAAATATAGTGACTCATCATTGGTCAAGGGGGGAACTGGTATGGTCACCCAAAACTGTCATTGGTCAGATAGGACAGACATCGGTTAGAGAAAGTGGGAACCATCGTGATTAGGTCTAACCGGCGCCGATTACTTGTGTGATGTGTTTTATTTTAAGTCACAGATTTAAATATATATTTTGTTTTAAAGCAAATCTATTGGATGTAATTGCATAGCTAAGGTGCCCTAAGTTTATATATTTTATATATAAGCGTGAAAGTTAGGGCTTAGGTGAAAAAGGATAAGGATTGGATTAGATCCTTGATTCTCTGAGACCGAGAGGATGAAGATGAAGAAGAAGAAGAGGAAAAAGGAATAGGTTACATGAAGATAAAGACTCCATGGAGAGGAGCTAGACAGAAGGAAATAGCAGGCTACTGTATTTCCTTTGTATTGTTTAGTATCATGTAATGGCTTGCATAGTATGTAAAGCACATAGCATTTCTTCTTGTAGATCCACATGTTGGTGAGATCTTGTATTATAGATCTATGTAGATCTAGTCTTGCATTGTAGATCCGTGAGATCTTGTATTATTGATCCATGTAGATCTAGATATTGTATAGCTATCGTTTTTAGACTCGTAATATAGTGAGAGCTTGGCTGCACGAGTGGCGATGCGGGGTAGCCGGGTATATGAGATCTGGTTATGTTTGATAGGCACGATTGGAGTGCACTCGGGTAGACTGGTTGGGGATCTAGGAGGAGGAGATACTCTTGTAGAGATACATGTACTCTTGTGCAGAATAATGGGTTTGTAATCTCTTATTATATTATATATATATGAGATCTCTATTTTTTAGTGGATGTAGCCCACATTTGGTGAACCACGGTACATGCTTGTTATGTGTGTATACTTTTATGTGATCTGGATTATTCTAGCTTATCCTCCCCACTTCTTTGTAGATTTTATGGGGAATTGTTTAGATCCTCGTGTGCATGATTTTGTTTGTTATTAAATCATAGCACTATACCGCTGCCCCTAAATCCCAACATACATTTCCTCAATCTTTTATCATGCCTACTTTCACATGTTTTAATGGTACTCATCTTCTACATTACTGCATGTTTATGGCCTCTCCTTATAATGATAGATTTTTACTTAAGGCCTTTCGATACAGTCTTATTGATGAGGCATTAAAATGGTACACTCATCTCCCCTTTGGGTCCATCCGTACTTTATATGACATGGAGGGATATTTCCTCTATTTTTCATCATCAACAATGGCCCTAGAGTTACTTATGATCATATGTCTACTTTACATCGGGGCTTCTTAGAAGTTATTGAGGATTATATCTTATGATTCAATACTTGTATACATCAATTGATATTCCAACCTATTGATCTAGAGAAGTAATTCATTTTCTATCGTGGCCTAATTCCTCCACTCAAGCAAAGATTACAATATGATACATGTGATTCATTCATTCTTCTATGCTATAAATTCATTGACCTAGAACAAGATCTTCTCTCATCACACATCATAGATCCTCCACACATCTCTATGGCTATTTCCTCATCTAGTTCTCCGCCAATGCCTCGGTTGAACATCCAACACAATCTCCACCTTTTCCTCATAAGAAAAGCAAAAAAACTCAACCCACTCTACCACAAAATCATACTCCTTCTCTAGATCTACAACAAGTTCCCCCTCTTGCCACTCCACCTAGGTTGTGTGAGCCTTTACATTTCTCTCATCACGCTAGAACACATGATGTGCTAGGTGTTCTACTTACTGAATGATTAAATCACCTACCTTCCAACCAACATCATCCACAACACAGATTACAATGTCAGCATGACTAACCTTACTTTAATTAACATCACATTAATGGCCATAGGGAAAATGATTGTCTTGCCCTTCATGATAGATTACAAAAACTAGAGGATAAGGGAATCATCTCCTTTGGCTCTCACCCATGTGAGTGATCCATTTATCCTCTACCTCATCAAATATTTTCTACTACCGATGAGTCATCTCCTACATATGGTGCTCAAGCTATGGTATGTCCACTGTAATATGTTATTCATACGCGTTCTCCACCACGTCCATACACCACTACATCATTACCTCAATTGCATTCATTTCATCCTTCACATTCATGTTATCTCCCAAATCATGCTACTCATTTGCATTGGCTTTCACAACATTCCACTCTCGCACATCCCACTGCAGCTCCATATGACATTCAATTTGGTTCATACACTCATGTTTCTTCCATCCCACATGCTTCCACCATTTTGTGTCACCTTGGTCTTTGGTAGGTGATTTTTATCACCTTACCCCCAATGATGCATTTGTGTTCTTATGGTTATTTTACAAATATTGAGGTATTTTCTCTAAGAACCTTTCATCACGTGCTCTGTCGTTCATCTAGCACACTCAATCATTTCCCGATGACACACTCTTTCTTACATGGCTCATTCTTGATTGTTGAGGGGTCTTAATTAAATGATCCCATTCATAAAAATTTGGGAGAATTACTAATCTCCCCCCATTTAGTTTCATCATACTAACATTCCATGATCACATCCTATTATCATAACATGTTGCTTTCTTTAATGATTATACATCATCCATTTTTACATTTTTATTCTACTACACATAAACATTTTTCATCAATCACATTACATTTTTTATCTATTACCATTCACCATACACATTTTGACTACCATTATCAACATTATAATGTGAATCTACACTAATCAAACAATACACCACACATACAATAAACATCGAATCATACATCATCCAACACATTGCAACATTTATCTACAACAATGTAAAATTATCATATATCAAAAAATGCATCCATACATATATCTCGAATACAATCATCATAACAAAACATGTCTCGTCATTGGGGAAACTCCCCTACATTATATGCTATAGTAAAACTTAGAACTCATCATCACTATCACTTTTGGAGTCTTTGCGAGAGCCCTAGAACTAGATGCCTCTCCACCAACATGATGCTCCTGTTTGCAACCTTGATATCTTTGACTGCCTCCGTAGCAAGGTAATCTTCATAGATTACTTAGGACACTAGCACTACACATCTACAAATCATGCAAACACATCTTTTACCAAGATACCACAACCTACCGCCTCTCGGACTCATCGAGTTTCCTCGCATGCCTCGTCCCTCTCACCCAAAAACACATTACATGTCACCACCGCTTTGCTATGGCCCTTTGGATCAAATAAATGGGCATGCTCACCCGTGATATCATCCATGCACTCAAGTATACCTCCACCAAGCACATCGGTTGGCACATTCTACATCAATGTGTGGATGGATGTATCAACAATCAACAACCAATACACATCACCTACAAACACAAATTACACAACGTGTTAGACAACCATATATAATAATATAGGCATACAACAAAATACATAACTACAAAAATACTTATGCTCCATTATAGTTACTACTATAGGGATGGGGGCATGTACTTCCCCCTCTCCTCCTCCTACATGCGATAACCCCGCTAGAACTCCAAACAATGGGAACAAAAATACGCACATATGGGTTTCCCACCATGCACGGTACTCCTCGGTACCACCCGTATTATCTAAGTATACAACCTCTATCATTGCATCTACTTCATCTGGCCCCGGTGGTACTAACTACGTTGTTGTGGGCCCTGGTCTAGCTCTAGCCCTCCTATGTGCTCTGATAGCTCTTAACCATATATGTGAATGCGGGGGCATGTCTTGCACCATGCCAAACTTCCGTGATACTCTCCCTACCTAAAAATCTTGGCCACACTAGGAAATCAATCATCAAGCCACATCGTCCTCTGAATACACCGTAACTCTATCACATCCTCAGGCTATCATCCATAGTCGTGATATGGCCTTCATGTGAATTCCTCGAGCCCCATCCTATCTATGAGTTCCCTTTAGGTTTTTTTTTATATCCTTACCACAAATATTGATCCACTTACGCGCATATATGTATAATCTAGCCCACTCTCCTTGTGTCCCTCTAACTAGTCCCAACACGGCTATGTGTTCATATTCCCATACATGTAATAGTGTGGCGGCTCGTATCCCTCCACTTGAGTATAAGGTAAGAGGTAAGAGGTAGGTAGGAGATAATTATCACTTGAGTATAAGGTGTAAGCATTAATTAAAGGAAATATAACTTCACATAACCCTTCTCACATATGAGAGAGGATAACTACCTCATTAATTAGTGCATATCAACAACATTGTGCTCATAAATATGTCTCACCTAGATAATACAAATACCTAAGGTAGGATTCACATTAATTTTGAACATGACACACATGAAAACCCTCCCTAAAGATCAACTTAGGTGATTTGATCAAATATAATAAAGTATCAAGCTCATAAATATGAGTCCTAGACATAAATCTTGTTGAGGAACTCATTTACAAAGAGAAAAATAAATAATGAAGATGTTGTAACAGATGAAAAATCCATCATTGAAGGAAAAATAACAATTCAAACTACAAGATTGGAATGAATCCACTATTCGAATATATTAGAAAATTGAACATCACTATAAATGTACTAGGATAGATATAATTAAAGAGATTTTCAATCTATAAAAAAGTTTCAAAAGAATAAGAATATTTTTCCATTAGTTTGAGAGGATTAATTAAGAACTACACAAGTTTGAAAAATCTACTTCTTGAACATACTAGAAGGAAAATGACATTGTAATCCACTAGAATAGCTCCATACAAAGAGATTGTTAGTATGGCAATTAGTGTCGATAGAACATAAAATATCCATATAAGTGTCATAAACCTCTAAAAATAACTTCTTGAATCTAATGAGGCCTCCAATGTAGTGGAATGGATGTTGAGGGTTGAAGAAAATACTAAAAGTGATTATCATTATGGCCAATGAAACTATCATGACATAGTACTAATATAATCCCTCATTTGCATACACAATGAACAACTAAGGAAAGGGGTTTGAGGCAAGGATATCCCATGTCACCATTCCTTTATATTATCGTTGTTGAAACCTTGAGCAGGTTATGCTCTAGGGCCAAAATTCAAGGAAAGATGGAGGGTATTAAAGTGGCTAATGGAGTTGATAATCAATACTTGCAGTAGTTTTTGGATGGCACAGTTCTCCTTGGGCAAGTTTTTGTCCAGGAGGCTCAGTCTTCAAAAACATCACTAAACAATATGAATAAGTCACAGGGAAGATGATTAACTTCAGAAAGAGATTCTATTTTTTCATAATTGCGATGGAGGAGCAATAGAACAGGTTGGTTAACATCCTAGAATGCAATATAAAATCCCTTCTAAAAGCTTATATTGGAATGTCTCTTTGTGGAAAAAAATTCAAGGAAGATAGAATAAACTAATAGAGAGGTTTCATAAAAATGTGCCTCTTGGAAAGGCTCATTGTTGTCTTAGGATGAAAAATATCAACTCCTTCAAAGTTGTTCATAGGGTATTACAGTGTTCATAATGTCAATTTTTACTTTACCCGTGAGAGTCAGGAAGGCTATTGAAGGCATACAAAAAAATTTATGGACCGGCTCAGAGGAAAAGAATAGAATACCTTTAGTTGTTTGGGATAAGGTTACACAACCTAAGGACAAAGGGGGTATTGGACTAAAGAATCTCTAATTCATGAATCAATCTCTTATAGCCAAGGTGGGGAGATTGCCTAGAGAAGAGGGAACTGGATCAATATTTTGAAAGTGAAATATTTGTGGCACTTTGGTAGAACTTTGGCTCTTTTCTCTGATTTGGAGCTCCCTAGAGGTTCAATCTTCTGGAACAATATTTTTCATACTAGGAAGTTGTTAGTTAAAGGGAGTAAATGGAACCTAGGGGATGAAACTAAGATAAAATTTTGGGAAGACCCTTGGATTAAGGATAAATCCCTCAAGACCGAGGAACCATGGAGTGATCTATGACAGCTCTTTAATCAAGAAATGTGAGAGTTGTTTT
Organism: Taxus wallichiana var. yunnanensis; assembly: GCA_018340775.1. NCBI lineage: Eukaryota > Viridiplantae > Streptophyta > Pinopsida > Cupressales > Taxaceae > Taxus > Taxus wallichiana. The sequence continues at coordinate 6,972,007 of JADAXU010000131.1, forward strand.
TAGATATTGGAATGAAGAGAGGAAGTGGATTCAACTCCAACCACCCCCTCACTATCTAGGGAATCTACAACCCTTTCAAGAACTTAATCATCTCCTTAAGGACTATCACATACCCCAAAATAGAGCTCAAGATGAGTTGATTTGGAGAACCATGGACACGGGGAATATGAGGTCAAGTTTGGTTACTTGTTGAATTTTGAGCATATAGAACCCAATATCTACTAGAGGAAGGTTTGGAATAAAAATATTATTCCCAAAATTAATATTTTTCTAGGAAGTTGTTAAAAGAAATATTTTAACTATGGATAGATTAAGGAAGAGGGGGATGATCATCACCAATAGATGTAGTCTTTGCAAATGCAATGAAGAGTCAATTCAACATCTCTTTCTAGAATGTTCCTTCTCCTTTCAAGTCTTCTCAACTGTCCTCTATTTTTTTAGGATTTCCATGGTCCTCCCTAGGGATGTGGCCCTTCTCCTAGAACAATGGAGTTTTAATTTTCAACACGATCTGACCAGAGAAATTTGGAAAATTTCCCTTCTACATACTTTTTGGGGTATGTGGATCAAAAGAAACAATCAGATATTTAGGAACAAAGTGTCAAGTCTAAATAAGGTTATTGAGAAAGTGAGTCATTCTATCAAAGAAAATGCCCAAATTTTAAAGATCAAATTATCTAAGGTCTTCCCGAGCTTGGGAAAGAAGCATTCTTAGCAGCATGAACATTATCCCTAATATCCTTGTGAAGGAGAAGGTCACCCACATAGTTAAATGGTCTAGACCCCTAAAGGATGTTTCAAACTTAACTTCAATGGGTCTACCAAACAAAGGGATCGATCTGCCGGAGGGGAGGCATATTTTAAGATCATCTTGGTGGATATATTAGAGCTTATGCAAGACCAATTGGAAACCACACTAACAATTTGTAGAAGCCAAGGCCATGCTTTTGGGCATCATGTTGTGCAGGGATATGGGAATTAAATTTGTCATCATAGAAGGTGATTCCTTATGTGTTATCAATGCACTTAAGGATTAGAGTAAGTGTGGGTGGAAACTTATCAACATCATCAACAAAGCTCAGGTGATGAAAGAATAATTTAACAAGGTGGACAACAAGCACACCTATAGAGTAGGTAATAAACCTATGGATGCATTGGCCAATCATAGCAATAACATGAATGACTTGATGATGTGGCTAGGGACATGTATTCCTTAGAAAATAATTATAAAATTGATAAATGATGACATGACCTTGGAGGTAGTGTAATGATGGAAACCAAGTCTCACATGCTTGGGAGTTCAAAAAGATCCTCTTCTTTTTAGGAAAGGATACGATTCATTTTCTTCAGCATTTATTCAAGTGTTTTGATATTGGTGACTCCATTCTATTTGAGATCGAAGGAGAAGATGTATTTCAAAAATAATGGGAGGTGAAAAATTCAAAACATAATCTACTTCCTTTCTTCACCTAAAAATGACTCCATTCTTTGGAAGTTGTTGCACAAAGGTGGCTTCTCCAAGTATATTCGGTGATTAAAGGTAACGACCCCTTGCTTTCTATTGAATTTGGAAATGCTTGGGTCAATGGGGATTCAATCTCGGGGGGTTGAAATTAGGGTTATTGAAGAATCCATAGCTGAGATAACATGGCTTACTATGGATGGTCTCAAAAAAATTTAAAGATAAAACTAGAAGAAAACATGAGATTGCCACTTTTTTTTAGCCTGGTGAGCATATTGTTTCTTATGATGATGACATTGTTATTACTGTCTCCCTGCTCATTGGGCCGATGTATGTCTTTTTGTCATGAAATATTTGACCATGGAAGGAAAATTTAGGAAGATATTCTCTTATCACCTCTCCATCCTAAATTACTTCCAAAGGAACCAAGCTATGAGTTTGGATTTTTCCTCTACAAGTCCTGTTATCCACCATTGCTGAATTTAAAAACAAGAAATTTGATGTTCCTTTACATCAAGGCTCGATTATCTTGTTAGTTCAAAAGGGTAAACCCCTTATCCCCACCCATTCGGTGATTGCCAACACACGAGTCGACCAGAAACCCTAGCATGTGTTATTAAACGCATGAAGAAAAATAAAGGGAAAGACACCCCAGAATGGATAAGCGACATTATAAAATTTGAAACGTGGTGTTCAGAGTGTGGGTGATGGATCTGGTTATAGGGAAAGATATCTTGTGGATTGGGAGGCTATGTTAATGAGATCTGAGTCAACTGTTTATATCATCCTTACATTCAATAAGAATTTAATTTAAGAGATTAAGGAGTGCCATCATGAAATTGAGGTTCAGAACAAAATAATTGGGGGAATACAAGCTGATTTTTTCATGCAGGAGTAGAGGGTTTCTATCCTATAGGACCAAGTGGCTAAAGTGGACAATAGCAAGCAAAATATGAGGCTTGTCCTTAGTAGTTATGACAGTGAATACACCTCAAACTTTGAGACTGGTGGAAATCATGACATAGAGATTATGGACACCTAGCCTAAGGTTAAGGACGAGAAAATACCAAAAGACAATGAGATTATGGACACCGGCCGATGGAAAATGAGGAGAAATGATCAAAACATGCGATCAACAAAGTGGTGGCGGGAAGGATAGTGTGCCAAGTACTAGAACTCGCAGTAAGGACTCCAGTGCTAAGGAGAACTAATGGCGGGCATTTTTGTCCTTTTTTCTTGTTCCTATGGACTTTAGCTTAGTTATGTTGGTCTCTTTGTTTTTAGTACAAAAATGTAATGTTTAATATTTCAGACTTGGTGTGGTTTGGCTTTGTTTTGAGGTGGCCTATTGTCAAGTTTTTTGACTTGGTTCCTTATATTTTTTTGGTTTTATTGTTAAACCTTGCTTCTTTCTATGTACGTGGTTTTTTGGTTCCCTCAAAACCAAACTTTTTTACCTTATCCACAAAAAAACAACTAAGGAATAATTAACCTTATAATCCAAAAAATAGTAAGTTTCCCTCGTAATGTTGATTAGAGTGTAGACACCAATTTTGGTATCGTTTGTTAGTGTGAGTTATCCTATGTGTCCTCCTCTCATGTTGGAGGGTCATCTCACATGGGTTAGGTTTAGGGTTAGGTTTAGGGTTTCATATGTGTCATGCACTAGGGTTACTCAGCACCCTATATGTACCCCTTTTCTATTCATTTATGAGCATGCCAAGACACTCCGTTGTCTTTCCTCTATGCAAGCTTTGTTTCTGTTGAGAAAGTTCTTCCATTACTAATCAATTTTTTCCTTGTTATCGTTGGAGCTTTCACGATTCCGTTGGAGTGCAACTACTTCGTGGTGCCTCATTTCCGATTTGATTCTCGCAAACTCTTTTCATCGTTCCTCCCCTTCACCCCGTGTCCATTCTCTTTCATTAGTATTTTCCATTCGAAATCCTTTTCCCTCATAAATTTAATTAATTCAATTTCCCACAAAAAATACATATCCAATTAATCAATATTAATTGATTAATTAATCCTTTTTAATCAACTTATGAATTTAATATTCAAATATAATCCATGACAAATCCATTTATGAATTAAAAATTTTAATTTAATCCATATCCAATCCACTAATGAATTTAATCCATATTCATCCACTAATGAATTTAATATTAAAAAATAATCCATATTCAATCCACTCATGAATTTAATATTCAAAGATAATCCATAGTCAATCCACTTATGAATTTAATATTCAAAGATAATCCATATTCAATCCACCTATGAATTTAATATTCAAATCTAATCCCCACTCACCTAATCAAGGTAACTTTTCTAAATCATGATTACCCAAATTAATCTCATCCTTAGGCTATAAATAAGATCCCCCTCTTTCGAACAAGCTAGAAATCATAGAAAAACTTTGGCATTCTTATTCCACCAATATCATCCTAATGTCCTTGTGATTCCACTAATGTTATCCTAATGTCCTTTTGATTCCCCTATCCATCCAATTTCCTTGCATTCTTTCTATTTCTCCTTGTTGAGGATCTTCTGCAGGGCTCTTAGCATTCTTCCATCTTGAATCGGTTATATTTTGGTTCTATCAACCAAATTTTCTTCATCACGGGTCATTTATGAACCACTCTAGTCATTTTTATTATCAATTATCATTTATGTTACCATTTCGATTAGCATTTTTGTTTATCATATCATTGTTTTAGACTTGATTACTAGTATATCTCCATCCATCATTGATTATATTTTTGTTATTATCACGTGGGTTGGCATCCTTTCTAAGAATATCTCACTTCCTAGAATTGACTTCATTGGGTAACTCACCATATACCTTACTAATCATTTTTGTATTTGATTTTTCATTGTTTTGCGGGTTAAAGGCTCGAGAAGGATGATCATTTATTATACGCATGTATCATTTTACCACCATCCACATCATGAGGTTTACTAAAACCTCCCATAATTTGAGGTTTTTGTATTTTTGTTGGTTTTCACTATTCTTGAATAGGTAGTAGAAATCTTGTTAAACATAGAGAGATAATAAGAATAACCCCAAAAATGTGTCAATTTTTGGTAGGTGTGCAACATAAAAACAAGACACGAAAAGGAAACTAAGGCCACAAATCACATAGATAAAAATATCATCTAAAAGGAATGATAAATATATCATTCCAAGCCACAAAGAACTCATATACTTATAAAACATCACACTCAATAAGCTAAAAGAAATTCTCCAAAATAAATTCACAAAAATATTTGCAAACAAATGAACAACAATATCATATATTATTATGAAACTCTATGCAATATAATGAGAAGGGGCCTTGCTTATATAGGAAAGGAAGATCAATCTAAAAACTATTCAAGGCCATAGATCAAGCCATAAATCAAGGAAAGAAATAGACAAAAAAGAACTAGTCAAAACCATAGATCTAGGAAATAACTAGACAATAAAGAACTAGTCAAGACCTTAGATCAATGAAAGAATTATACCTAACAACAAAGATAATGTCATGAAAATATCTAAATAAGATAAAATAAATATCCACACATAAGTGGGTGAGGATAAATAAAACAGAAGGTAAATAAAGTACTTAGGTGAACATGAGCTAAGGTAAACAACCAAATCTAACACCCCCTTAAGTTGAGCTAGGGGCCCAAAATAAAAGTGGCATATCCACAGTACGAGTCTTGATAAAAAGGTCAAATCGGTACTCATGTATAATATATCCATGAATAAATCTCAAACCAAATCAGGAAAAATCATACTAGAAGGAAAGAGAAAGAAGAAGAAGGAAGATGTTCTCACGAACACCCCCTAAAAATAACTTTTGAAACCCAAAGCATGATACACAACTTATGGTAGGGAGATGATGCAAAATGCTTCGTAAATATTTTGGCAGATCTCTCGCTAAGCTAAAATGTACTCCAAGAAAATAACTACATCCTTAATGTGTTGATGAATGAAGTGTATATGAATCTCGATATGCTTGGTTTTCTTATGCTCAACTGGGGTTGAAAGAAATGTGAATTACACTTTGGTTGTCACACCAAACTACAATCAATGAATCCTATGGAAATCCAAACTCTTTCAATAATTATTGAAGCCAAATAATTTATTGACTCTTTGTAACTACTACCATGTACTCTGCCTCTAAATATGAAATTGCAATATCCTGTTACTTTTTGCACGCCAAGAAAGCTGGATAAGAACCAATATAAAAAAGGTATCCATAAGTGGAACACATGTCATCAATAGAACCTTCCCAATCTAAATTTTTATATCCAACCAACTGAGTAGAACCCCTGGTGTAGTGTAGTCCAAAGTTGGAAGTTCCCTAAAAATAGTGCAAAATCCTTTCAACAGCCTATTAGTGACTACTATGAGGAGAACGTGGCGAGATATAAGCCCTACTATAAATGAAATATTAGGGCAAGTATGGAGCAAGTACATGAGACTTCTAACCAAATTTTTATACAAGGTAGGATCACAAAGTGGAGTAGTACATATGGAAGTAATATTAACCCTAGAATAGAAAGGAGATGGACTTGGTTTGCATTTAGCCATATAAAAATACTAAAGAAGATCATGGGTGTACTTTTGTTGACTAAAATGAATCTGTGAATCTATCTAAGAAATCTAAAAACTAAGGAAATAATTCTATAACCCGAGATCTATCATGTCAAACTATATGGAAAGAGTCCTCTAAATAGTCTGGATGTGTGAAGAAGAGTTCTTTGGTAAGTAACAAATCATCAACATACAAGACAAGTATCGCATGATATCCTCTCCAACATGTTGGAGATATCTTTGTAGGATCGAAGTGGCAATGAAAAAAACCAATAGATAGAAGAAAAGAATCCATCATCTCATACCAAGCCCAAGGGGATTATTTGATATTGTAGAGATACCTTCGGATTCTACAAATAAGAGAAGAGTTGTGAACAAATCTAACAGGTTTCTCCATGTATATTTCCTCCTGTAAATCTCCACGTAAGAAGGAACTCTTCATGTCCATCTAATATACGGGCCACCCCTGTGATGTAGAAATAGAAATTATAAGGCATATGGAATCCATCTTGGCAACAGTGCAAAATTATTAAAGTAATCGATACCTTTAACTTTTGAAAAAACATTTGCAACAAGACAATACTTATACTTGTTGATGGACCCATCATGATCGATTCTGAAATTGGTTTGGTATCTTTTGATGTAGGAGCATCCTTTGTAAAGGAAATAATTTTTAATCTGGGTATGTAAGGGTTTATTATGGCATTAGATGTCTAATTAAGTGTATTAAACTCCTTCATGGCCTTTCAAGACCCTCCTATTGTGTTAGGTGAGCTATTCTAAGTTTCCCTCCAAAAAGGGACTATTTGAAATTTGAATCGAGAATCTAAGTGTAGGTAGTTTAATGTTGGAAAACAAGATATGATATGTTGTAAGAGGTCATTTGAAGATCTTATAAGGGTTTGTAGAGTATTATTACCCTTCTTGATGTAGTTCATGAGTTAACTCAACCCCTAACTCAAATAAGTTGAGTAGACCTAGTATAATCATCTAGAGCTAAGAAGTATATGACGTGAAATTTGAATGGGAGGATTCAGCTATGCATGAGAGAAGAGAATTTTGAAGTGGATGCACATGAAGGAGAGCCTCGGATGGCTTAATAAGTCTCGTAGCTTAGATGAAAGATAAATAAACCATATTTCTTGTAGAATTGCTCCTTAATCTGCATGTTGTTTTTATTGTTCTTAGTTATTAAATATGATTCTTGTGGATTTGTGTCTTATCCTTGATGCATTAGATGTAATGAATGGTTATATGAGTATGCATGTGAGTATAAATCCTTAAATGTTGTTTGGTAAAGGGGTTTTCTTTGATAGTTTGTTTTGCTGAGCCTAATATGTCTACGGGACTAAGTATGAGGGTTTAAAATGTATGTTTATAGCTTGCTTCACCATCACTTGAAGGAGATAAAAACCTATGGAGTAAGTCCCTTTGAATATTTTTCAATTATGACTAAGTTAATAAAGAAAGGAAATTATCTTTATAAGAAAAATTGGTTATCTCGGGCTAGAATCAAAGCTACGGTTTTGTGATTAAAAATAAGAAGGTTATTCAATAATTTATATGCATAGAAACTCTTTAATTCTTTGAGATTAGTTTGAAATAGATTATGGAATATATTGGTAAGATATGGCTTCATGCATGTGTGTTTTGATAGCTTTTAGGAGGAAGAAACGCAATTATCACGATCTATATATCGGTCATGCATAGGCCGGATACTTTGTTGAGGGTTTGCAGAGATACTTTGTTGTGGTTAAGTCATCATTTGTACCTACTTCTCACATGGAGCCTCTGCAAAGCACTCTAGGAAAACCCCAATTACACCCCTCTTGGAGAATCAAGTATTTCAATTTTCAACAAATTAATAACATGATCAATCTCATTCGATTTCCACTCATTTGACCACTAGATGAGACACGGCCTATATCGGCATGGTATCGCAAAGAGCACTATTTTAAATATCACCAAGTTCGACCATGATATTTAAGGTCTTGCACGTTTAAATATTTGTTTTAAAAACTCATAGACTCGGGTGACCTCCAAGTGGACAACCCTAATGTACCACCTAATCAACCCTTGGATGTCTTCAAGAAACCTTTTCCTAACCATCCACCTAATAATAAAACTCAACCTTCTACATCCCAAGCACCTAATGCACACATCATTAACAATGTAGACCAAATTTTGACATCAACATCCACAACTCCATCATCTATAACACCTACATCTATTTCAGATCCCTCTCCAACTATCACATCTCCATCAACATCAACCATGACCACAACCTCTTCAGACTTGATTGCACCCACTTTGTCATCTTCGTTATCTATAACTTCATCCCTTAAACCCCTTTCTTCACTAATTTCCACATCAACCACATCCTCTGATGTAATCACACATACGTCTACATCTCAATTTCCAAATATAAATATGGTACCCTTAAAACATTTATGACACAACTGCCCCCACTTAAGACAACCACAAATGATATTCATGCCCCATCTACAAAACCAATTATCTCTACACCAATAGCCAAAATTACACCTATGAAAACCCCACCACCTACTCCCATAACCAATATAAGTACAAGTGACACTTCTATCACATCAACAACACCCACAATACTTACATCCATTCATCCTAAATCCACACAATCAATATCCCCTTTAGATGTTGTTAAACACATCATACAAAAACCTCTTCCACCATCAATATTACCATAATTGATACCAAAACCAGTTACCACAGATCCCCTAGCTAAATATGTCACTACTTCCACTAAGGAAAAATATATGCAAATGCAAACTAAGAACCTTAGTGTCCCTATTCAGAAATCTTTGCACATCTACATAAAATTTTGGAACTTCCTTCCCCTATGATCGATAACCTTAAGACTACATCATCACCATCATCTTTAGTAACATCTTCTTCTATCTTAGGGCCATCCCCTTTATCCAAAATTTACACCACTAGTAAGACAACCCAACAATGCCCTTCTTCCAAGACAAATCCTCCTCCAAAACCATCTACTACTTCCATCCCCAAAATCAAATCTAAGTCACCCACATCATCAACCAAGACTCAAAATCAAACACAACCATCCTCATCCTCATCAAAATATAAGAAAAATTAAAATCTCCCATTAAACCACCTCAAGCCAAACAATCATTACCCCCTTCATCTATAGACACATCATCACCTATTTCCTTGGGGTATTATACTACAATGTTTTACCAATTACTCCAAGCTTTGACAATCACTTTACCACCAATCAAACCCTTTGACCCAAATGCACCATGACCTTCATGGTTTGATTCAAACCTTGTTTGTACATATCGTCATGCATCAGGGAATGACATTGAACATTGTAGGGCCCTTTAAACTATCATCAATAATATCTTTGACCAAGATGACCTTCTTGAGGAGGGACCAACCATTCCATCATCGAATTCTTCATCCACACCCTCATCCACTAAAACATCTAAGTCACCTCATTCATCACGGAATTTTTTCGCCATCCCACCACCAAACGAAGATCCTTCTAAGGATGGTCCCCCTTATTCATCAATGTTGTTTAGATAACTACTTGTTCGGGTCCACATGACTCCAAACCAGCCTCCCAATCAAAATCAAGGACCTTTGTTTCTATCCCTCCTCCTAAGGAGCTTACCTCATCCACACCTCCATCAAAACCTAAGGTTTTGGTTGTTTCTCCTTCTAGTGAGCCCACTTCATCTCCATCCCCATCATCATCAAGACCTAAGGTTTCCATATTAGCTTCCCCTTGGCCTATTGAACAAAACATTATCAAACAAATTCATTAAGCCCTGGTTAAGATGTCACTTTATGATCTTATCCAAATCTCTCCAAACCATAGAAAGGCTCTCATTGAAGCCTTGAAATGTATCCCAACATCTAGTGATGAGACTCAGCCTTTTGTATCTCTTGTGGGAGAACTTGCACCTTCTACCTCCATATCCTTCAAGGATTATGAAATCCCCAACATTCTTCCGAAGACCATGACCTTCCTCTCTTCATCATAGTTTGCATCAATGACACATTCATCTGTCAGTCCATGATTGACAATGGTGCTAGTATCAACATAATTTATTCTCACACCTTCAATCATCTCAAACTCTCTAAAACCATTGTCATTGAATCCCCTAACATTCTTCGTGAATTCAATGACATTATTACCCCCACATTGAGTACAGTTACCCTTCCCATTCACGTCATCCATAAGCTCTTTTATGATATCTTCTACATTTTAGAAGGAGAGTTTCAAAGACAATGTTTTTCTTGTACACCCTTGGATTCATGTCATGCTCTACATCCAATCTACCCTTCACCAATGTATTAAATATGAACATGAAAGGACAATTCATACTCACCCCACCGATGCCCCTCCTCAAGGCATGTCGTATGACTTATCGACCAAATGACGTGCTTGTCCCTAAATCAAACCCTTCTTCTGAAGCATCCACCGGTTCTTCATTCTTGTATCTAAGTTACCCCAAAATGGATCTATCGATTATGTGATGTAGTGCCTTTACTTAGAGAGTATCAACTCCTCTCCCTTAAGTCCCTTTCTCACATCCACCACCTAGGCCATCCAAATAAGTCCCTTATGTATCAATCCAATGTTGGGGACGTCGTCTCATTTGGCCCCTCTTTTCTCAAAACCAACCTAGTCTATGGTGGCCTCAATAGACCTTTTTCTCATTTGAAGATCACCCTCACACCAAACCATATACCGGTGGTTTGATTCCTCAGAAAACCATTCTTCACCTACATAAACCTCCATCATTGTGCACGGAAGGGGTTTGGTATGGGGTTTTGTGAACAAGTTCCTCACAACCATGTTTTCAAACAAACCAATGAACCATATGAAAATTTTGGCTTGGGATACAAAGATCCCTCCATCCCCCTTCAGGAACTTCTACATCATCTCCCATCAATGTTGATTCACCTCCCTTCTCTCTTTCTGACTATCTCATAGATCCATATGATACCATATCCATTCCCCCTAGATTTTTTTGTCTCCACCATTTCCCTCGGATTGGTCACTTATCAGGTTGGAAATGAAACATGGTCCTTTCCTCTCAAACATCTAGAGATGGTAAGGGAATATTCCCCTACCATTTACATTCTTCAGTGTAGAAATGATAACTCCATTATTTCTTACATGGGGTCGAGGATTCTCATATCCAAAATTCCCTTCCCCCGACACTTCCACTCTCCTAAACGATTCCACTATTAACATTAATATTGGGACTCCTCAAGAGCCCCACATCCTTAAGTTGGGACAATCTCTGGAGCCTCAAGAACTCGAAACCTTCGCCTCTTTCTTATCAAACCATAGCCAGGCCTTTACATGGTCGTACTCCGACATGCCATGTCTTGACCCCTCCATCATTGTATATAACATTTTCACCATTCCCAATGCTAATCCGGTTAAGTAGAACCTTCTTCGCATACATCCTCAAGTTTCCCTCCTTGTCAAAGAGGAGTTGCAACACTTCCTTTCTGCCAACTTTATCATCTCTATTGACTATCCACAATGGGTTTCAAACATCATCCCCATTGCTAAAGCTTCAAGAAAGCTTTACATATGCACTGAATTTTGAGATTTAAACCTTTCTTTCCCTAAAGATGATTTCCCCCTTCCTAACATCGATCAACTTGTAGACCTTACTGCAAGCCATGAGATGTTGTCTCTTATGGATGGATTTTTTGGATACAATCAAATCCTTATCACACCAAAGGACCAACATAATACTTCTTTCATCACTCCTTAGGGAACATTTTTCTATCATGTCATGCCCTTTGGCTTGAAAAATATCGGAGCCACCTATCAATGAGCCATGACTTATATCTTTCACGATCTCATCCATAAGATTGTAGAGGACTATGTGGATGACCTCTTGGATAAGTCCAAGCATCGACGTGATCACTTCTCTGTCCTTAGAATCCTTTTCAAGTGCCTCATCAAGTTTTTCCTCTCGCCTCAACTCGACCAAGTGTGTTTTCAGAGTTCTTACTGGAAAACTCCTTGGTTTCATTATTTTCATCAAGGGTATTGAAGTTGACATTGAAATAATCAAGTCCATCCTTGAGATGCCTCCTCCTTGTAATCTAAAGAAACTCCACATACTTTAAGGTCATCTTCAATTCATCCATTTCATATCACATTTTTTAGACCATTGCCAACCATTTCATCGTCTTCTTCATAAATACGTCAACTTCCACTAGGACGATAATTGCTAAAAATCCTTTGATGTTATTAAGAAGTATCTCTTATCTCTTCCTATGCTCACACCTCCATACAAGGGGGACCCCTTTTATCTATATGTCTATGTCACTGATTATACCCTAGGGGATATGTTGGTGCACTATGATGACCAAGGCCATGAGCAGGTCATTTATTACATCAGTCACACCCTTCACGATTATGAGACTCGCTACACTGAAGCTAAAAAGTTTTGTTACACCCTCTTCTTTGCCACTTCTAAGCTTCGACATTATCTTCTCAATCACAAGACTTATGTCATCACTAGCTCTCATCTTCTCAAAATGATGCATTCTAAACCTTATCATAATGATTGCATCACTCAATGGCTCATGCTCATGACTGAGTTTGACCTAGAGTTCATCTCTCAAAATTCTATCAAGGGCCAAGCTATTACAGACCAATTAGTTGAATCCCCTCTTCTTGATGCTCATCTTCCTCATGAATAGTTTTCTAGATGAATCCATCAACAATTTCCACCATGAGGATTCTCCTCTTAGGATGAATCTCTTTTTTATGACTCTAAGTGTCAATAAGGGGGAGGCACTGGCATCATTATCATTCCTCCTTAGGATAATCCTATCCCCATTGCTCAAAAGCTTGAATTTGAGTGCACTAACAATATGGTAGAGTATGAGGCTCTCATTTTTGGCCTTGAAACCGCCATCCTTTTGGGTTTCCAAATCCTTGATATCTATGGGAATTATGAGCTCATCATCAAACAAGTTATAGGTGATTATGTAAAAATGATATTCTTCGTAAATATAAAAACATTGTCATATTTTGCCTTAAGGCTTTTGATTTTTACACTATCCAATCATTTCATTGACACGATGGCTTCTCTTGCATCTCTCATCCCATGGAAAACAAATGAATCCAAACTTTCTAGTGTTGTTTGTCATTGTGATCAACCATATCAAGTTCATGAGTTACCTCACGTTAATTTGATTAAATCTAGCGCATTAGATATTTAAATACTCTCAAATATTTGATTATCTATCCAAATCCATCATTCCCTCTGACCTATCTAAGAATGGTAGGATATCATTTCTTCAACATGCTAACTAAGCTATGTCATTCTTGGTGGCATCCTTTATAAACATGGGTTCGACGGTATTCTCCTTCGATGCCTTAAATCCTATAAATCTACTCACGTTATCGAAAAATTCCATGATGTATTTTTGGTGGACACTTTAGTGGCTTAATTGCCGCATTAAGCGCGTTCTTCAACTTGGATATTATTGGTCTTATCTCAATTAGGACTATTGTGAATATGTTAAGAAATGTGTCAAATGTTAGCAATATTCCAATCTTGTATGCATTCCTAGTCGTACCTTACATCCATCTCGGGATCATCATCACTAATCGGCACTATGATAATTCTCCACCGGGAACTCCTCGCTTATGATTATTTACTAATGCATGACTTTTAGTTTGGTGGATGTAACTGGAAACACAATGACAAACATAACACAAGAATACCATAGACCATGATACGAAGGAATGATGACAAATCTGAAATATAAGTGTAAATTATAATATTAGCATGAAATTGTTACAATCTCACCCATGAGGTACTTCAAGTGTTACTAACTTCACTTGCCTTCCAACAATAACTATGGGAGAAACTTCACAATTACACCTCTTAATGGCTTCTTTAACACACCTTCAAAATGATGGCTTCCTTTACACACTTACTCATACAATATTTCTCACTACTCCCTTCTATGATAAATGAGGGGGGTGGCCTCTTTATTTATAGGAATTCAGGCTTATCCACCCTATCTCTAAGATAGGATAGGAAATCTCTTCCGGACAATCATATTCCATGCCTAAACTCTTTCCTTTACATGTAGGCTTATCTTCTAAGATAAGATAAACTTTATCATCTCACATGGGTTCCACCTTTTTAGACTTTTCCACAAATAAAATACACAAAATATGTATGACATCACTCCTTGTCCTTATTCAAATATAATATTTCTAATTCCTAATCATGTAGACCCTACTTCTCTACTTACCCCAACTTTGACATTTTAACATTCTTTGGACCACTTACGAAAAATATTTACTTTTTACCGAACATTCTTATTGTACTTTGACTATTACCGTACTCTACTTTATTGGTGGCATCGTTATCTTCTATTGGCGTCACTACTAATTATACTTAACAACATCTTATTCCTAATACAAACATAATAAAATAGAAATTACAGAGGAAAATTTTAATGTCAAGAACCTTTGGCCCTTCTCGCAATGGGGCCTTGATCTCATCGGTACCATCAATTCTTATTCTTCACAAGTGTCATCATTCTATCATCACCGTGATTGAGTACTTCACCAAGTGGGTGGAAGCGATTCCACTCACCCCAACCAAAGTTAATCAATTTTTTAACTTCATCAATTAACATATCATTTGCCACTTGGCGTCCCTCATAAAATCATTATGACAATAGAAAGTATTTTAAAAACAAATATGTAAAGAATATTTGCGACTCATTCAATATCTAAATTATATTATCCTCTCCTTACTATCCTCAAGCTAACAAATCAAGTTGAAGAAAATAATAAAACCCCTTCGCAACATATTTTCCAAGACTATTGATAAATCAGTCACAATTGGAATCTCCATCTTCCATTCAGTTTGTGGGCTTATAGGACTAGTATTCACACCTTTACGTGTGTTACTCGCTTCTCTCCTTTTTATGGCTCTGAAGTCATTCTTCCCCTTGAAGTTCAAATTCCATCCTTTTCCATGTCTCTTCGCGACTTCATTTCTGATGAAGATTATCACCAAGAGCGGCTAGCACAACTTGAATTGTTAGATCAACGTCGCCTTCTCACTCTTGAATATCACCAAGTCTATCAAGAGTGCATAAAACATTCTTACAAAAAAATCTCAAGGAACGTGACAATAACATCGATGACCTTGTCCTTAGAGAAAATAAAAACATCACTACTCTAGAAAGGAGCCAACATGGAATTTTTCTCCCAAGTAGATTAGACCTTACATTATCACGCATAAGTATGGGTGCTGGGACATATCATTTGGCTTCTCTTGACGAGAAACGAAACATAACCTCTTAATGTATTTCACTTGTGTCCATTCTATTGTTAGCATGTTTACCAATGTGAACTTAGTTATCTCCATCATTAGCCACATTCATCATCTGTTCATTTAATGATCTAGAATTATGTGGTCTATTGTCACCTTCCTATTTATGACCTTGAGTATGGGCACTACGGCTCTTCTCATAGTATATTCCTTATGGATAGGTTCTTCCTTTTAGTGAGAACTTCATGATCATTACATCTGTCACCCTCTTATTTACCTATTAGAAACACGCTAAGGGTCTATAGGTGTCACTTGTAAATTTATTGTCCCCTTTTAAGTGGTTTACCTGACTATCTCCAGCTCTTCCCCATGTCAAAATTATATGGATGCTCATTACCAAAAGTAAAAATAAACAAAATGATCCCTCGAAGGACATTTGTTCCTGAGAGCATGAAATGACATAAGGTAGATTGATCCCTTGAAGGATAGTTATCATGCATCACCCCTGCCATTTGTCAAAAAAAAGAGCACAAAGTAGACCACTCCCTCGAAGGATGGCTACTCCCTATATATCATGGTAGTGAAGGCTTCCCGCATTGATCAACCCTCTATCTCATAAATCAAAAGCATAAAAATCCAAAGTAAACATCCAAAGAAAGCTTCCCGCATCGATCAACTTTCTCATCCATAGAAAACTTCCCGCATTGATTAGTTTACATTTCCCCTCACCTAGAGTTGGGGCATAGACCTAGGGAAACCCACCTATGGAGAACATATTTTCGCTACAAGTCACATTTACACTCCTTTGTCATGCCTACTTTAGGTTTATGAGTCCACTCTCCATTCTCTACATGATCCTTGAAATAACTAACTATCGTTGGTTATGTGTTAACACCTATTGGTTACAAGTGCATGGCCTTGAGTGGTTCCCTTTCTCATTTACCTCCAACCCGGTTCAAAGCATGGTTTCTCATATGCTCCTTGCTATGATTATGTGTCATTTATCTCATTATGGTCACCTTTTATCAAGGTTACATTCTTGCATATCTAATTTCAAACCATGTCATCTATATCCATATGTTTACTTTTAAGGATGAAATCTATTAACATCATCTATAATTCCATGATTTTGTTAACATCTATGAACATTATCTATAATACACCTTTTGGTTTGGGAATTCTACTTGATCACCGTTGTAGTTTGTGAATCCTACTTGAGGATCATTCTCAAGGAGAGTTCGCTATCCTGCAACTCCTCATCCCCCACCATGGTCAACATGTACTTTCTCCATCCATCCTCCCTCATCACTTTTATCTACCCGTCACTTATCCCCACATCACCCTTCTCACCATTCATGTCCCCTTCCACCACTTTGTGTCTTTTCATCTCCGGCTTGGAAATTTTACTTAATTATTCATGCAACATGGAAATATTACTTAAAGTAAACATGTCATTCTAGACTACGCCTTCTGCTCACTCACCATTCCCTCTGTTGATCATTCCTTCCTCTTGGTCTCCCCTACCAACCAATTTTTTCTCCTATAATTACCTTTTCTCAACCTATCAAATCATAGAGTATGTCCACCATCTCCACCTTACAATTGTATTGTACTCATTTCCCCCTCTTGATCCATCATCATTCATACCACTCCCTACCATTCTTTTCATGTCTTGTTTCTTCACCTTCACCTTGTTCATCCTCATCCTCTACATCCTTTCCTCACCTTCATCTTTTCTCTTTTCTTTACTGTTTCCACACCATCTTCTTGAATTCTCCCAAATATCCACTCTCATGTCTAACCGCCATTATTGTTGGTCTCCCCCTAAAATTATTTCATGATCATCTTTAGTTTCCACGCTAATAATTATTGTTGGTCGACCCCTAAAAATCACTCTGCATCATTCTCGTGTTACCTTTCTCACTCTCTTTGTCCTTATCCATTTATTTTCAACTCCTTCCCCCATCTTGCAACAATAATAATTATTATTGGTCTTCCTCTAACATCCCTTCATTGGCATTTCCTCTTCCATTCTCCATTCCCTTTTTAATTTTCTTGATTTTTCCTCTCACTTCACCAAAAATAATTATAGTTGGTCTTCCCCTAATTTCCCTTCATTGGAATTGTCTCCTCCATAATCCATTATCTATGTCCTCCCCTTCCTTGTCTCCACCTCCACCAGTTCTTGTCACGTCTTTGCCATCTCTCCATCTTAACTTCACCCTTTTCAATATCTTTATTGTCTTCATCATACAACCCTTTTATCCTCTTATCCTCATCTAATGCATTTCTACAAATTTTCCACTCTGTGTCATTCCTACTCTCTTTCTCCTCACTACTTTTCTAATGCTACCCATTCTCCACATCATATCTCCATTTTTCTTTCCCTTCCTTCTGCATCATTTTCTTTGTTGTCCTCTCCTCCTAAATATTCATTCTTGTCTCTCTCTTTCTTTACATCTTCTTCCCCCCTTTTTCCCCGCACCTCCTTCTTACTTCCCCATTGTTACCCTATTTCTTACTCAATATCCCATATTTTTATCCTCCCACATTCCACATGCATTTCCATGTGGTCTGTACCATATTCCCCTCCCCTTCTTTTCTCTAATCTTCTCCACATCTTCCTGCTCTCTTCTCTAGTTTCTTTCTTTTCTCTGTTCTATCATCTCTTTCATCTTCTTTAAATTATTCATCTTCCTCATCTCCTCCATTTTTCCATCATTTCTCTTGCTTCATCTTCTTCACCTCCTTCACTGTATATTTTCTATTCCACTACCTTCATTTTGCACTTCTCTCTCCTTTTTCCTGATTTCACCCTCTATTATGTTGTCTTTTCTCATCTCGTCTTCTCCTTCTTATTCATTCTTCCTCATTCCCTTCTCCTATCATCCTTCTCTACTATTCTCTTCCACCTATTTTTCTCCTCCTCCACCATGTCCACTCTATTCCATACCCTTGTCTTCTTCACCTCCTACTTCTATAGTTTCTTTCTTTTCTTCGTTTCTATCATCATCTCTTTTGTCTCCTTTAAATCTTCCTCATATCCTCCATTTTCCAATCATTCTCTCCCTTCATCTTCCTCATCTCCTCCATTTTCCCATCATTTCTCTCCCTTCATCTTCCTCATCTCCTCCATTTTTCCATCATTAATCTCCCTTCATCTTCATCACCTCCTCACTTGTATCTTTTATATTATGCTACCTTCATTTTGCACTTCTTTCTCCCTTTTTCCTAATTTCACCCTCTACTTTGTTACCTTTTCTCATCTCATCTTCTCCTTATTTTTAGTTCTTCCTCATTCCCTTATCCTATCATCCTTATATATTATTCTCTTCCACCCTTTTTCCCCATCCCCGTCTTCGTCTGCTATATTCCATACCCCGGTCTTCTTCATCTCCTAATTTTATGGTTTCTTTCTTTTCTATGTTCTATTGTCTCTTTCCTCTTCTTTAAATTATTCATCTTCCTCATCTCCTCCATGTTTCCATAATTTATCTCCCTTCATTTTCCTCATCTCCCTATTTTTCCATCATTTCTCTCCTTCATCTTCATCACCTCCCTCACCTGTCATCTTCTCTCTTCTCATCTGGTCTTCTTCTTGTCTGTCCTTCTTCAATACTTTCGTCACCTATCATCCTTCTCTATTATTCTCTTCCACCTCTTTCATTCCTTTTTTCCTCCTCCACCACATCCACTCTATTCCCTACCCTTGTCTTCTTCACCTCCTACTTCTATACTTTATTTCTTTTCTCCATTCTATCATCTCTTTCCTCTTCTTTACATTCTTCATCTTCCTCATCTCCTCCACGTTTCCATCATTTCTCTCCCTTCATCTTCATCACTTCCCTCGCTATATATTTTCTATTCCGCTACCTTCATTTTGCACATATCTTTCCTTTTTCCTAGTTTCACCCTCTACATTGTCACCTTTTCTCGTCTCATCTTCTCCTTCTTGTTCATCCTTCCTCATTCCCTATTCCCTTATCATCATTATCTACTATTATCTTCCACATCTTTCTTTTATTTTTCTCATCCTCCACAACATCCTCTTTATTCCATACCCTTGTCCTCTCCACCTCCGAATTTTTTCTCTCGCTCGCTCCTCACTTACCCATAATCAGCCACTCCTCCTGTCCATTCCCTTTTTTCCTCTCTTTCCACTATCAATCATTACGTTCTTCAACACATCTTCACACATAACATTCAATGCCAATTAAAATATTTATCCATTTTTGCACCATAGTTGATCCATTGCATTACACCATATTCTTATCCTCCTCTCTATAAAGTTGAACTCTCCTTATTTTGTTAGCTCTGTCATCTCTTCCATTCTCGTTAGCCTTCTCAAGGGGGAATCATCACATATATCCCTCATCACATATTCCCATGGAATTTTTTTCTTGGAGGATACCATAATGGTCATCACCTATCACCTTTTATTCTCCCTAACAAACATCTTCTCTACATTTTTCTTAGCAAAATTAAATTGAATTCTTCCCCATTCACATGAGTAATAAGAGTGCTTTCTCTTTTCTTCCTCTAATAGTTTCTATCGAAGGACTACCTTCCTTAGGAAATATATATTCACAACCATAAATCCCTCTTCTTGGGGTATAATCACCCATTATGTCTACTTTCTTTGAAAGGAAACTACTTTCATAGTACCTAGACGCATATTTTCTCAATTCCTCATGTATGAAGGATATCACATCCTCTTTTTCCCCTATAACTTGTCAGACCCTTGTCTAGACATCCATTTGCATTTGTTTTTGCGCATATCTTTGATGCCCGCCTTTGACTCATCAGTCCCATGGCTTGCACATCCATATTGTAGTGATTTTTGACCACTCATAGGTCCGTAGGACATTGTTGCCATCTCCATTGAGACCATCCTTTGTTCCCTACCGATGTGATATCGTAATCACTACCATATTTTCCTTTTTTTTATCCTCGTCTAGGATATCTTATCCCTTCATCTTATTTTCTCATCCTTATTCATCTATCTCTTTCAAACTCATGATCGACTTCCTTATGTCGTCAATCCCTAGTTTGAGGGGGAGCACCCAATCAATCATCTTTTCATTACTTTCTCATTTTTGTCTCGTGGCTTGCCCAACACAAACCACTCATCAAAAAGGGGAAAATGTAGACACCAATTTTTGGTATCGTTCCTCCCCTTCACCCCATGTTTGCTCTCTTTCATTAGGCTTTCCCATTCAAATTCCTTTTCCCTCCTAAATTTAATTAATTCAATTTCCCACCAAAAATACATATCTAATTAATCAATATTAATTGATTAATTAATCCCTTTTGAATCAACTTATGAATTTAATATTCAAAACTAATCCATGTCATTCCACCTATGAATTTAATATTCAAATTTAATCCATGTCATTCCACCTATGAATTTAATATTCAAATATAATCCATGAAAAATCCATTTATGAATTTAAAATTTGAATTTAATCCATATTCAATCCACTAATGAATTTAAAATTTGAATTTAATCCATATTCAATCCACTAATGAATTTAATATTCAAAAATAATCCATATTCAATCCACTCATGAATTTAATATTCAAAGATAATCCATAGTCAATCCACTTATGAATTTAATATTCAAAGATAATCCATATCCAATCCACGTATGAATTTGATATTCAAATCTAATCCCCACTTACCTAATCAAGGTAAATTTTCTAAATCATGATTACCCAAATTAATCTCATCCTTAAGCTATAAATAAGAGCCTCCCCCTCTTTCGAAGTTAGAAATCATAGAAAAACTCTGGCAGTCTTATTCCACCAATATCATCCTAATATCATCATAATGTCCTTGTGATTCCACTAATGTTATCCTAATGTCCTTGTGATTCCCCTAGCCATCCAATTTCCTTGCATTCTTTATATTTCTCCTTGTTGAGGATCTTCTGCAGGGCTCTTAGCATTATGCCATCTTGGATTTGTTCTAATTTGGTTGCTATCAACCGTATGGTCTTCTTTTGGGTCATTTCGAACCACTCTAGTTTGTTCGTGTTCTTTTAGAATTTGTATTATCAGTTATCATTTTGGTTACCATTTTAGTTAGCATTTATATTTATCATATCACTATTTTAGACTTGATTACAGTATATCTCCATCCATCATTGATTATCTTTTTGTTATTATCACGTGGGATGACATCCTTTCTAGGAAGATCTCACTTCCCAAAAATGACTTCATCGAGAAGCTCACCATATATCTTACTAATACTTTTTCATGTTAGAGTTTTCATTGTTTTATAGGGTGAAGGCTCGCAACAAGGATGATCATTTCTTGTGCACCTGTATCATTTTATCAACATCCATTTTAGGAGGTTCACTAAACCCTCCCATAATTTGATGTTTCTATATTTCTCGTTGGTTTTCACTAACTGGAAAAGGTAGTGGAAATCTTGTTAAACATAGAGAGACTAATAATAACCCCCAAAATGTGTCAATTTTTGGTAGGTGTGCAACATAAAAAAAGACTTGCAAAAGCAACTAAGGCAAAAATCACATACATAAAAATATCATCTAAAAGGAACGATAAATAGATCATTCGAGCAACTAAAGAACTGAGATACTTATAAAACATCACACTCAATAAGCTGAAAACAATTTTCAAGAATAACTTCACAAAAACTTTTGCAAACAAATGAACAACAATATCATATATTATTATGGAACTTTATGCAGTACAATGAGAAGGGTCCTTGCTTATATAGGCAAGGAAGATCAATCTAAGAACTATTCAAGGCCATAGATCAATCCATAAATCAAGGAAAGAACTAGACAAAAAATAACTAGTCAAGACTATAGATCTAGGAAAGAACTAGAAATCAAATAACTAGTCAAGACCATAGATCAAGGAAAGAATTATACCTAACAAAAAGATAATATCCTCAAAATATCTAAATAAGATCAAAGAAATATCTACACATAAATGGGTGAGGATAAATAAAAGAGAAGGTAAATAAAGTACCTAGGTGAACATGAGCTAAGGTAAACAACCAGCTCTAACACCCCCTTAAGTGAAGCTATGGGAAAAAATAAAAGTGGCATATCCACAGTATGAGTCTCGATAACAAGGCCGATTAGGTACTCATGTACAATATATCCATGAATAAATCTCAAACCAAAAGTAGGAAAAATCCTACTAGAAGGAAAGAGAAAGAATAAGAAGGAATATGTTCTCACAAACACCCCCTAAGAACAACTTCTGAAACCCCAAGCATGCCACACAACTTAAGGTAGCGAGATGATGCAAAAGGATTTGTAAATATTTTAGTAGTCTACTGCTAAGTTGGAATGTACTCCAAGAAAATAAATCCATCCTGAATGTGCTAATGAATGAAGTGTATGTGAATCTCAATATGTTTGGTTTATTGGTGCTCAACAAGGTTACAAGAAATGTGAATTGCACTTTGGTTGACACACCAAAGTCAATGAATCCTATGGGAATCCAAACTCTATAAATAAATGTCAAAGCCAAATAATTTGCTGACTCATTGTAACTATTTCCCTATACTCTGCCTCTAAATATGAAATTATAATATCCTGTTACTTTTTACACGCCCAAACAACTAGAGAAGGACCAAGGTAAATAATGTATCCATAAGCGGAACACAAGTCATCAATAGAACTTTCCCAATCTAAATCTATATATCCAACCAAATGAGTAGAACCCTTGGTGTAGTGTATTCCAAAGTGGGAAGTGCCCTACAAATAGTGCAAAATCCTTTTAGTGGCCTACGAGTGACTGCTATGAAGAGAATGTGAAAATTGAGATATAAGCCCTACTATAAATGAAATATTAGGGTGAGTATCGGTCATGGACATGAGACTTCTAACCAACTTTTTATACAAGGTAGGATCACAAAGTGGAATAGTACATGTGGAAGTAAGAGTAACCCTAGACTAGAAAGGAGATGGACTTAGTTTTCATTTATCCATATCAAAATACTAAAGAAGATCATGGGTGTACTTTTGTTAACTCAAATGAATCCATGAATCTGTCTGAGAAATATAAAAAACCAAGGAAATAATGTAATAACCTGAGATTTATCATTTCAAACTACATGAAAATATCCCATTAAATAGTCTAGATGTGGGAAGAAGAGATGTCATTAAGTAGCAAATCATCAACATGTAAGACAAGTATCACAATATCCTCACCAACATGTTAGAGATATACTATAGGATCGGAGTGGCAACAAACAAAAATAGTAAATAGAAGAAAATAATCCATCTTCTCATACCTATCTCGAGGGGCTTGTTTGATACTATAGAGATACCTTTAGAGTCTACAAACAAGAGAAGATTCATGAAAAAATATAGCAGGTTACTCCATGTATATTTCCTCCTATAAATATCCATGTAAGAAGGCACTCTTCACGTCCATCTAGTATACGGGCCACCCCTATGATGTAGCAATAGAAATTATAAGGTGTACATAATCCATCTTGGAAATGGGTGCAAAATTCTTAAAGTAATCAATACCTTCAACTTGTGAAAAACCATTTGCAACAAGACAATACTTATACTTGTCAATGGACCCATCACCTACGAATTTGGTTTTGTATATCGATGCGGGAGCATCACTGTAAAGGAAATAATTTTGTAATTTTGGGTATGTAAGGGTTGAGCATGGTGTTAGAGGTCTAGTTAAGTGTCTTCAACTCCTTCATGGTCTTTCAAGGCCCTCCTAGTGTGTTAGGTGATCTATTCTAAGTTCCCCTCCAAAAAGGGACTATTTGAAATCTAAGTTTGAGAATCTAAGTGTAGGTGGTGTAATGTTGTAAAAAAAGCTATGATATGTTGTAAGAGGTCATTTTAAGACCTTTTAAGGGTGTTTAGAGTATTATTACCCTTCTTGATGTAGTTCATGAGTTAAACTCAGCCTCTAACTCAAACAAGTTGAGTAAACCTAGTATAACCACCTAGAGTCAAGAAGTATATGAGGTGAAATTCAAATGGGAGGATGTATTTATGCATGAGAGAAGAGAATTTTGAAGTGGATGCACATGAAGAAGATCCTCAGATGGCTCAAGAAGTTTGTAGCTTGGATGAAATAAAAACAAAGCACATTTCTTACAGAATTACTCCTTAATATGCATGTTGTTGTGATTTTTCTTAGTTATTAAATATGATTCTTGTGTATTTGTGTATTATCCTTGATGCATTAGATGGAATGAATGGTGATTTAAGTATGTATGTGAGTACAGATCCTTAAATGGTGTTTGGTAAAGGGTTTTTCTTTTACGATTTCTTTTTTGCATAGAGTCTAATAAGTCTACCGAACTAAGGATAAGGGTTTAAAAATACATTTATAGCTTAAGAGCTTTACCATCACTTGAAGGAGATAAAAACCTATGGAGTAAGTCCCTTTGAATATTGACTAAGTTAATAAACAAAGGAAATTATCTTTATAATAAAAATGGGTGCTCTCATGCTAGACTCAAAGCTATGGTTTTGTGATCAAAAGTAAGAAGGTTATTCAATAATTTATATGTTTGGAAACTCTTTAATTCATTGAGATTAGTTTGAAGAAGGTAATGGAAGATATTGGCAAGATATGGCATCATGTATGTGTTGTTTGATAGGTTTTAGGAGCAAGAAAATCAATTATCACAATCTATATCAATAGGCCGAGATAATTTGTTGAGGGATCACAACCTATATCGGTCATGTATAGGTCGATACTTTGTTGATGTTTTGCATATAATTGATTATTGGTCTAAATTCATCCTCCCTCCTTGAATCACCTTAACATTGTAAGATAATGAGGAATTGTTAATGTTGTAGGGAAAACAAAGGGACAAAGGTTTTCAAGTTTGAGAAAAAAATCGGTGAGCACACGATTGTTGTGCATACATGCAGTAACTAGACATGTTTAGTAGTAATTTCTTTTTATCATCTTTTAACCTTGCCTTAATCTAATACATGATGATGTCTTAAAAATTGAGTGCATGTCTTGTATTGGATGAATAATAATCTTTAGAGGTTGACAGTGGGTAAGACAAACTATGTGTGGGTGTGCATGGTTGGAAATTCCTCTTCTTAGTAGGTGGATTCTTACTTCTTAATAATTTTACAAGTAATTAGGGATGGTAATATCCTCCTAAAGGTCAATAATGATGCTACAAACACTTTTGGTGTGGCTATGAACTTTGGTAATTGGATTTTCTTCTTGGAGTAAAGAACTATTAAGGGGAAACAGTGTTGGTCAAGAATATTGCAAGACAAATCCTTGTGTGGTATCCGAGTTAGATATTTTGGATACATAAATACTTAAGGAAAATAAAAAGGAATGGAACACAAACCTACAAAACCTAGTTATAATTTTTGAAACTGTAAAATTTTTCTTCTCTCAAGATAGTTGAAACCCTAAACTAGGGTTTGGAGTCTAGAATTGACATAGCTAGTGTCATGGTGGATGAAATCGAATGAAACTCCATAGAGAGTTTCTATGTGAATATATTAAAGATATTTTAGGGATTTCATAGGTGAACAAGTTGTATAGACTCCACAATTATTGATTATTTATTTAAACCCAACTTTCACTTAAACAAGGCTAAATTTGAAACAAAAAAGGTGGCACTGTGAATTTTTACAATGAAACAAGTCCAAAGCTTTTAGGTGAACATCAAGAATCCAAATGGGTATTTATAAATGTGAATTCTTTGGGGTAGAAGTGCATGTATGCACCCAAATTTTCATGCTGCTACATTATTTGAATAGGTAAAATCCCCAATGATGATAAACTCTCAATTCTAATGATGTTCAAGTCCAAATCCTTATTTACAGCATGTTCTTGTAGCTTACTTATATTTTCCTATATTTTTCCCACTTTCTCTTAGTTATTTTGTAGCTTTTCCTTAGATTTATGGCCTTTAGTTATGCAACTTATGTTGCGGTTGCGTAACCATCGGTCTACCTTGAGTGGCAGTTACGTAACCACCACAAAGCTTGTGTAACTACCGGTCTACATAGACCGGAAGTTTTGTGTGTATTTAACCAAGCTTTTTTAGTGTGTTTTAAATGCATGTCACCTTCTTCAAACTCATATTTTATGTATGTTTGTTGACAAAATTGGATGCTCTTGAGTTTTTATACACCTAAAAATTATCCTTCCCTACTTACTATTCTTAGTAAGTTAACTGCCCCTTCTTTGAGTGATGTGGCATTTCTTGGCTACCAAGTGGGATGGACCACTTCTCTGCCAATTTTCTATAAGAACCAAGTTTCTTCTGAAAGAAATTATTGAAGTCTTTTTTTTGGAATTTTATCATTATGCTTTCGTAATCCTTCTAGGAATCACACAAGAAAACACATATCTCTTTCCTTGTTACTCTCTTTCTGCATTGCTACCGGACTTAATACAAACCAGCTAGCTCCAGTAATCTCTCCCATTCCTTTTACACATTTCTAGCACAATTCCCTGGATATGTTTGAACACTCGTTGGAAAAGAAGATGAGGGGACACTAAAAAGCATTTCATGCATTAAATTTATCTTTGTACAACATTTCCAAGTTGGAGGTGCCATTGAATTCCTAGAGGTTTCTTTTGATTACTTAGATAGATTCAAATCTATAAATGTTTAAATATGTTCCTTTAGAAAGGAACAATTACAAAGTAGCATTCTGAGTAATTTCTATTTGCAATGCTTCCATTGAATATTTCTCCTCAGCTCATCATTGTGGATTTTCCTAGGCTGTATTCGGAGGAGGAACTTACCACAAGTGCATTGTTAATTCTTCATAGTTTATTTACCTATGGTTTTACATTTCTTCATTTAGAAAGATTTTGTTTTACCGGGGAAGCTTCAAGGAAGAATTTCTTCTGAGAATCTTTTCATTCTTCCCATGATTCTGAGGTAGAGCCAGAAGAAGTAAAATCCACAATTACAAATTAGGAAAAGCATTTATTTTATTAGATTAGAGTAAATCCTCTGCAATGGGGAAATAGCCACATCTCGGCTATTTCACTGTTTAGTTTAATTTATTTAGAGTAGAAGCAATTTCATTTAATTAGAGGAATTTACATTGTCTGTGCATATTTTATTTATTTTCCAGTAAACACAAAATTCCAAAAACATTATATTATATTACTTAGTTATTTTATTTGTTTTATTCCCTTTTGTTAAAATTATTGAAAAATCACAAAAACAAGTAGATTAAATTTGCTTTCGTAGTTTTAAACAATTAAGCTTTCATTTGTTAGATTAACTAGTTGCATGTAGGTTTAATTAGATTCAAGGAGAGTAATCAAATTGATTTAATTTAAATCTTCTTGCTTTTTTTGTTAATTTAGGAACATAGATTTAATTAGAAAGGAATTAACACAACTCCTTATGTATCCTTAGTTGGCTTAGGTTTCCTAAATATTGACCTTTCCCTCTTGCGGATTCTTTGTGTGTTTGTTTGTTTCTTTACTTTAGTAGTTTTTGCATCCACATGACCATCCAAGGCCCTAGGAAACCCAGAGATTTAGTGTGT
Source organism: Taxus wallichiana var. yunnanensis (assembly GCA_018340775.1). Classification (NCBI taxonomy): domain Eukaryota; kingdom Viridiplantae; phylum Streptophyta; class Pinopsida; order Cupressales; family Taxaceae; genus Taxus; species Taxus wallichiana. The sequence goes on from JADAXU010000131.1 coordinate 6,999,913, forward strand.
GATCCCATTGTACCACAATCAAGCACAACTAAACAATTTATAGACATCAACCAAGGCCTTAGACGCCTCATTTTTTAGACCACCCCGGTGATCCGAAAATAATCAGATTATTATTATCTGATCTTGGACCCTTATAGGCTTCAATTATTTGTCGATAATTTACTCCTTTTAAGTAACCAATTTAAAAATAATGCAAGACAGTAATGACAATTGTACATTGTACAGTTGATTACGGAGTTCGGCAATTACCTACGCCTCCGGGTTCGTTACAATAGTACTTTCACAAGAAAACCTAATGGAATTTTACTTGCCTATCAGTACACCAGTTCTTCGGATGACAAGGGTGAAAAATAACACCCGACTTCCACCTTCCTGGCGTACAATCTCCTTTGGCTGTGATCGGCCTTCCCGACGCAAACAATGCGAAGCTAGCACTCCGGTTGACAATCCAGGATTTGCAAGTAATTGGTGTGGCTCAATGGGCCTATTGGGTAGTTTATAATTTACTCCCAATCACAAATATTTCATCTAATATTGCCTAAAATAATAGGCCAATAGACAATACTTGTTGACACATCCCACAAATAAGCTTAACAAATAATAAGCTTGGGATCGGTGTCTCCGTTGCACCGGTGTGTTTTTTACAATAGAATGGGTTCCCTATTTATACAAAATTAGGGCCCAAAAAATGCATTTAACATCATCCTTAGGCTAATATTAGCCTTACCCATACATAGATATTGGGATTAAATCCCATATTGGGTGGATGTATTTTTAAATGGGTTAAAATCCCATGTGGAGCGGATTGCATAAGGTCCCGCATTTTTGGCGGTGAAGTGGGTTATAAATCCCACATTAGGTGGGAAGGATAATATTTGAAGGCTTTAAATAGCCTTTCTCCACGCCAATGAAGTGGTCAAAAGACCACGTGAGGCTTAACCGCCCCCATATCCACCGCTTCACCTCCCTCACCACGTGGAAGTTTCCACGCATGGGTCTAATGCCCCTAACAACCGCTTCACCACCTTCCACGTGGTCAAAGCATATGCATTTGATTTGGCGGTTTATACTAATGTTTTAAACATTAATATATATATGTGGCATTTGGAAAGTGGACTTCCCAAGATAATATAATTTCGACCAATATAATGTGGTATAGAAGTAATTAACTCGGTCCATACATATATTCCACTTGTCATCTCCTGATAGGCAAATTGAGAAAATTTGACGAGTGGTGGCAAGCCACGTGTCACAGTGTGATTCGGTCCAATATTGACCAGTTGACTAGAGTTGACTTTCCCATGTCTGAACTTTGACCAAACATATCTAGAGCTCCCAATGTCCGTTTGTCACGTTCTCATAGTCGATGGAAAGCTCTCGAGATGATATTCTGCACTGACACCATTTAGGGATGTTTAGGGAACTTTTAGAAATGATCCCCTGATCACACCTCCCCACTGAGAAAAGCTTTTTGTCCCAAAAAGCTTCCATACTGTCCTGAATCTGAAAAACTCTGCTGCCACCTCGGAAGTGCTGCTGTAGTAGACCCTTGGGTCTTCTCCTCCAACCTTCTCATTTCGAAAAATCTGTTTTGATCTTGGGACCTGTGGGTTATGGGCCCACAACGCTTCTGCGCCACTTTGATATCCGAAGAAGACCTCCACGCCTCCGCTTTATGGTGCTAAGTTTCTGAATGAAACCTCAACGCTCCTTTTGTGCGGTGCTAAGCTTCTTGATATCTGACAACAAGGATCTTCTTTTACTCTATAACACATCTCTTGGCTCGAGTTGATTCCGTAGAATCCAAACTGGTTTGAAGGAACTCCATGTTACGTAGAGCTTTGATTGATCCGATGTCGTGATGGACAATGCCTTTTCCCTTTTCAGACCTCAACGCCTCCAATGCATGATGCTAAGCCTCTTTCAAGACCTCGAGCCTCCGATGCACGATGTTAAGTCTGTTACAGACCTCAACGCCTCCGATGCATGATGCTAAGCCTCTTTCAATACCCGGAGCCTCCGATGCACAATTGCTAAGTCTCGTTGATCGGCTACCATTCGTATGTGTGGTCACAATGCCTTGACACCGAATGACGCCCGAGCTAATCCTTTGAGAGCTCCTCTTGTTGACATACTAATATCGGTACCATTCGCGCACGCATCGCAATGCCTCTACGTAATGAAGTTCCAACCCGACATCAATGCCAACGATGATTCAGCTACCATTACATTGCACGACGGCCACAATGCCTCTACACGAATGAAGTTCCAAGCTGATCTTTGCGAACTCTATTGTCTGCACAAATGGAAGATCAATCTCCAAGCTTTATATGAGTTATTTTCGTATCCAAGCTGTAACAGGTACTCACAAGCTGATTAGGAGATATGTTTGGAGCATTAATCAAATTTTCTAAGTAAGAAAATCCACTGAGTATTGTAAACCTTTCTCTCAGCATTTCCTCACAATATCTGATCTCCAAACTTAATACTGCATACGATTCATCAATCTGAATTATGCAATATATAATTGAAAAATTGTTGACTTACCCATTTTAAAGGACTTTCACTTTCAGGTATTACCTGGTCCTGGGTTGACTTGTCAACTGGTGGTTGAGTAGAAACTTCTTTTGCCTTTGCAATAGGCCTCCATTCCATCTTTGGCTTGCCATTACTCTGATGGCGAGATGGATGCGATTTCAACAATTTTCCACCCGATGCCCATTCCTCTGGCAATGAGCACAAAAATTCCTCTTAATCTCCTTCTTTTGGGATGAGGAACTCTTTTTGCCATTTCTTGACTCTGCATGATGAGATTGGTCTTTCTGATTTGCCTTGTTCCTGATGAATGGCATCAACTTCTTCATCAGTGTCCTTCTCTTCTAGCATCTGGCCACTGAATGATTATGCAATCCACAAAAAGTACATGGAAAGGAATTCCACATCTTCTGAAAATCATAACCATACTTCTTAAGCTGAAAAAGTGGATCAGAAGTTTTCACGTGCTTCGATTATGATAAGAAAGCGGAGGTGGAATCTCATTACCTCTTTGCTGATTTCTCTTACCACATCTTTCCTGTGATGACGAAGCACAATTTTCCTACTCAGAATCTTCTTGCAGGACTAGTGGGGTATTCACTTTGCTTTCGGAAGCTTGTCTCCGTTAGCATTCTTGGAGCATTCTCCAATTTCCATTCCCACACTAGGATAACCCAAACCTGCAAAACGAGGATGATCCTCGACCTGTATTGGGTTAGAAATACCTTGGCCATTTTTACCAAGGCCTCTTCCATCAAATCCCATTTTATCTAGTAACTTGGATCCAATGCCTCTAGTATGCTTTTCAAACAAACCAAAGACTTTATTACCTGAATCCAAAACCGAATGGGAGGAAGAAGAAGATTCCCGTGGTGAACAACTTACAGTGCAATCATCTGCCATGGCCTCTACATCTGAAGTTGAAGGTATTTCCTTCCTCTAATCACCACATTGCAACCTTTCCAAGAGCTCATCCTTGGTTTGCAATTTTGATTTTAAGCAAGCATTCTCCTCTTCCAAGGAGTAATACATTGATCACATGAGAGAGTTCTCTTCCTGGATCTGGTGATTATAAGCTTCAATCTCTTCGAGCTTCACTGTGTAGACATCTTGCCCATAGTGCACTTGTACCTGTTCACACAAACTGAACCAACTGCACTAATCTTGAAGCAATCACTTTGTTAATCAGATTTACTGAAAAACAAATATGGAGCTAAACCAGCTCTGATACCAAACTTGATCCGAAAATAATCAGATTATTACTACCTGATCTCGGACCCTTATAGGCTTTAATTATTTGCCGATAATTTACTCCTTTTAAGTAACCAATTTAAAAATAATGCAAGACAATAATGACAATTGCACACAGATTGATTACGGAGTTCGGCAATTGCCTACGTCTCCGGGTTCATGGTCGAACTGTTCCACTAGTCAAAACTTGTAAGTTACAATAGTACTTTCACAAGAAAACCTAATGGAATTTTACTTGCCTATCAAGACACGGTTCTTGAGGATGACAAGGGTGAAAAATAGCACCCGACTTCCACCTTCCTGGCGTACAATCTCCTTCGGCTGTGATCGGCCTTCCCGACGCAAACAATGTGAAGCTAGCACTCCGGTCGACAATCCAGGATTTGCAAGTAATTGGTGTGGCTCAATGGGCCTATTGGGTAGTTTATAATTTACTCCCAATCACAAATATTTCATCTAATATTGCCTAAAATAATAGGCCAATAGACAATACCTGTTGACACATCCCACAAATAAGCTTAACAAATAATAAGCTTGGGATCGGTGTCTCCGTTGCACTAAAGTGTGTTTTTTACAATAGAATGGGTTCCCTATTTATACAAAATTAGGGCCCAACAAATATGCATTTAACATCATCCTTAGGCTAATATTAGCCTTACCCGTACATAGAAATTGGGATTAAATCCCATATTGGGTGGATGTATTTTTAAATGGGTTAAAATCCCATGTGGAGCGGATTGCATAAGGTCCCGCATTTTGGTGGTGAAGTGGGTTATAAATCCCACATTAGGTGGGAAGGATAATATTTGAAGGCTTTAAATAGCCTTTTTCCACGCCAATGAAGTGGTCAAAAGACCACGTGAGGCTTAACCGCCCCCATATCCACCGCTTCACCTCCCTCACCACGTGGAAGTTTCCACGCATGGGTCTAATGCCCCCTAACAACCGCTTCACCACCTTCCACATGGTCAAAGCATATGCATTTGATTTGGTGGTTTATACTAATGTTTTAAACATTAATATATATATGTGGCATTTGGAAAGTGGACTTACCAAGATAATATAATTTCGACCAATATAATGTGGTATAGAAATAATTAACTCGGTCCATAGCATATATTCCACTTGTGCCTCTCGATAGGAAAATCAAGAAAATTCGACGAGTGGTGGCAAGCCACGTGTCACAGTGCGATTCGGTCCAATATTGACCAGTTGACCAGAGTTGACTTTCCCGCTGTCTGAACTTTGACCGAACATATCTAGAGCTCCCGATGTCCATTTGTCGCGTTCTCACAGTCGATGGAAAGCTCTCGAGATGATCTTCTACACTGACACCATTTAGGGATGTTTAGGAAATTTCAGAAATGATCCCCGATCACTGGCTCCTCCCATCATTATCTCACATTTGATGGCTTTGAACATTCAAGCAGAGATAGCGCTTAAGTTTTTTATCACCATCGCCTAGTGGAGATTAGATTTTGTGATTCATAGGCTTACCCTTCCCACATGTCTCACATTTCACATCCATAACCTTGTCTGAATACTTTTACGATGTAAACGCTAGACATTTCCCATGTATTCCACAACCAATTCAGAGGGTGTTTAGTGACACTGATATTGATATAATCCTTTGTGTGTCCATTCTCCTTGGTTGTTCCATTTTACTCACCCAAAGTTAGACAAGATTTCATTGCGTTAGATGAGCAAATTCCCATAGTGCCCATAGAAGACAATCAATTACCTTGATTAATTATTAGCCATTTTCACCTATTTCATATATTTTTCTATTCACCTTAGTTATCCATTCCATATCCATCTTTCCATATCATATCAGCTATCCCAAACATGACCTCAATAGGTTGAGTGCGTTCTAGAGTCATGTGTTGATTCTTAGACGTACAAAATTGGTGAACTCGACGTGAAGGACTAGTTCCTTTTTGTTTCCTCTTTTCTTTATTTTTTCATCCATCCTTCTCCTATCCTATTATTTTGCGGGTGTTTATACACCCCCAAATATTTCGAGTTCATAGTATAGCAAACCCATTCTACGGTTCTTGAAGCCTATTAATATTCTAACCTCTTCATGTATTCATCACGGAATTATTCTAATCTCTTCATCATTTCATTTGTTAGATGGAATTTTAACATTGGTCCTATCAATACTTGCATACTTGGCTTTATTCATAGTTTATTTTGGCTTAGGTGGCTTTTCCTCTTATCTGTACTATAAGCTTCTTGATTTCACATCTTTCCCTAAGCACCTCTCTTATGACAGAAACAATCTAAACATTTCACCTGGATCTCTTGTTTTCCTATCTCAACCTTCGGTGTTTATCCCTCACATCTTCTTTGGTTGCATGAGGTTTAGGCTAGGGCATGTTTTCCTCCCAAAATCACAAGTCTAAATTCAAAACATATATATATATATATATATATATATATATAATAAATACAAAATTTCTTTCTTTTGCAAATAATACTACACTTCCTTTCCTTACCAATCCTTGGTGTTGAACCCATTCTTCCTTCGGTGGCATGAGATTGGGAAAGGAGGGAAGTTCCCTTACTTGCCTATGTCTTGTCCTCGGTGATGAGCCCATGCTTCTTACTAGTAACATGGGGCAAGATGTAGGGGTCTCATTAAATAAGTCAATAAGTTATAAATAAGTCAATAAATAAAAAGTGATTTTAAAATCTCAAAAATCCCAACAAAATGAACTATATGTGTATGTTATAAGAGATTAAAATCATTAAAACCATATTTTGTTGATGAAAAAGCCATCTACAAATCTAAGTCTAGTTAAACTTACAAGCAAACACATTTTGGGTTGGTTAGTTGACCTTGTTTAGGGTTGGATTGTAGGTTCTAGTTGGATCTTTGTCAAATTTTTGTCTTTCTTTCACCATTTCCACTCATCAAATCATACAACTTGTGTCCCTCCTAGCTCTTAGTGATGAGCCCTCGCATCTTACTAGTTGCATGGAGTTAGGAGTCAAGTGAGTTCATTTGCTTATTATATCATATTCACCATCTTTTGCCAATAAAATGAAAGTGCTAAATATTGCTTGAAAACCAAAGTATCAAGTTACAATTTGTCCTCATATGCATCATCATGTATACAAAAAAAAAAGAAATCATTCTTTTTACACATTTACATTGTCATCATCCATACATACATCCATAAAAGCATATAAAAGCATCAGAAATTCTAGACATCTAAGAGTACATAAGTGAAACAAACCATCATTGAGTCAACTCTTACACAAAATATCCAAACCAAAAAGAGATGTATATATGTATATATCAATAAAATTGAGTTCATTTATATTGTCATCACACTCTTACGAGTGTGGTCAAAATGCTCATCTATGAGCTGAAAATCCAAAAAATTGATATATGTGTCCAAAAATGATCTCAAAGTAATAAGTTCTTGTGGCATATCCCTCTCTATGGGATCCCACTAAAGGTGTAAGACGAGAGCTCCTACTTTGTGGCTCCTATGACGTGAGTGAGAGCCTCTATGTGTTGATCAATGAGAATGACTATGAGATGGGGCGGGTGACCTATCACTAGTAGCCTCACCGTGAGAATGGAATCACCTTTATCTCCTCTCAGCCATCTCATATCCGATAAGCTCAACTCTCATCTAGGTCATGGCTACAATAAAGTGTGTCATGTCGGTCTGCAAATACATTCGTGTGATAACCAACCATTGTTGGTTTCCCAACATCTGTGAGGAGATGATCCTATGTCTTCCCGAAGGAAGGAAAAAGTATCGAGGATAATTTGATGAATAAGATCACGTCGGTGATCTACGGGGGTCAAAATGAAAATAAAGGAGCAAGTTAGAAAATTTTCAAAAGAAACAATATATATATATATATATGTATGTATGTATGTATGTATATATATATATATGTATGTATGTATGTATGTATATGTGTGCAATGACATTTAGGTATGCTAGATAGATCACTAATAATCTAATCTAAAAATAAGGGTCAAGAGAAGATTATTCTACTTACTTGGATCTCCCGGCATCCAGGATGGGTCTCTTGGTGGTGGTGGTGGTGTAGGAGCTATTGCAAGAAATTTCTCTTCTCTAACCTCCTCTATGGCCATCCATCACTAAAATACCGACTCCTCATCCCCTCCTCTCGCGACAATCAAAGGCTCCTCAATGTGTAATGTCTCAACCTCCGCCTCATCCTTGGCTATGGATGTCACAGAAGCCTCCCGAGTAGCATCCCACTTTGTGTCACTCTCCTTGTCTCCTCCCTCCTTATCTCTCTCCTCGAGTCTCTACCTCACCCTCCTCCTCCACACCTCCCTATCAGGTGCATGGGTGTGGCCTCAATCTCTGCAAGATCGATACCACTCTAGATGAGTCCCTTGCAATCTATGGAGTACCAATCAGGATCCCATGTGTGACGACAGTCCACTTGAGATTTCCCTTCGGGGCAGCTCTAGCCTCTCGGATCACCCTGTATATCGTGGGAACTACCAGGAGGGCATCAACATATGGAAATCAAAATTATTTTGGTACTCTACCAATAGGATGGACCTCCACTCTATTGGTCTGATCCACCAACTATGTAGTAGAATTGTATGAAGCTAGAATAACAGCGTCCTCACCCCATACATCGGTCATGTCCTGGTATGGTCATGCAACCATGTCATCAATAGTAAGTGTAGAAATTGATCTATATGGCCCCTTGAGGGGAGCCATACCAATCCACCTCACTTCTCTAATAGCTCTTAAATCTGTTATCCCAATACCCCTCTGATAGGGAATTATGTACTTATAAACCTAGCACATCACTAGTGTTGGATGACTGAGGGCCTTGCCCTTTAGTCGAACAACTCGGTATAAATCATGATAATTGGTACAAGGATGTTGATGCCCCATGCATATGTGTGGCCATGTTGTTTTATACTCGAATGATTAGTGAATAATAGTAAAAATCTTGTCCCTACCCTTGTCCCCGACCAGGAATGAAGCCAAGATACTAATAATGGCCTTGTGCAAGGTGGGGATAGGTGCAGAGGAAACTAATAACAATCTCATCCCATGATTAGCACCCATGTCGGGTGCCTGCGCGTCTCCCATATATGCAGCCCACTTTGTCATGACCGTGTGTCACCGAACCCGCACTAGATAAATTTAACCTCCTTCCAAAGTGACAGGAACCCCCAAAATCCTATAGACATCCTCTAGGGTAATAGTCCACTCCCCTCCGACTCTAAGAAGCTGGAAATTGTTCCATTATGTTTCCCAATAACTCAATAAATCAGATAGAAAATGGTCGGCTGGTGTAACTAGTTGTATCTCGGGATATCCTCCATATCTCATCCTTATGTAATATGTCCCTCTCATCCTGAGTAAGAGCATCCAAAATAGGAGGCAACTAGTCACACTCTTGAGTTCTAATCCATCTAACATATGGCCCCTACATTCATAAACATCAAGAAAAGAGAAATTTAGAACCATTCAGTGCATAATAAGCTCATCAAAAACATCATAAAAACACTCAAAAACAAAAAAATTATCATACTTAGTCATTTATGAGTTTTTCCCGAAAATTATGCAACCACCTCTCTATGTAAAGAGATGGTTGTGTAATCACCCCTCGTGCGAGTGATAGTTTTGTAACCACCTCAAAAATTATGCATTTATCCTTAACCCTTTGACGATTGTGTAACCATCGCAGAGGTTGTGCAACCGCTGCTCTGCGGAGAGCAATGGTTGCATAATCACCATGGTGGTTCCATCCACGAGAGGTGGACCATACCCTAGGCCCAACAAGTTCTTAAAAACACAAAAAATAGATTATTTTCAATGAAACAAATTACAAATCAAACTAGGCACCCCCTTATGAACATTTTGACTATAAAATTATTGAAAATAACCCCCACTAAGTTGAATTTTTCACATTTTATATGTTTTAAGGTAAAAATAAACAAAAGCAAATAAATCACCTATATGTGACCTGTTACTCCTCCTGTTGGTTGGGCTACCATCACATCACCGCACTCTTCGTTTCGACTATATTCTCACTCAAAACCGTCACATGTAATCCAAAGCTCAAATTTCACCAAGTGGGTAAGTGCAAATGATTTCTAGAAATAGTAGTTTTGAAATATATTTGTATAACACGTTTTAACTCTATTTTGAGTCTGTGTATTTTACATGGAAGGAGTGTTACACTAACGTAGGTACATCTTTATCCCCTGTAGATATGATAAGTTATCTTGTCATTTTATTTTAGCATGTTTTGTCAATTATACATTATATCTGCACTTGATTCATGTTTTATTATTACAAGTAGCGAGAAGCTTGGATTGGTGTCACTTTACACACATGTGTTTCATGTATAATTTCTAACCTTCCTATTTGGGAGCGCCATACTCAAAATTTCCTTTTTACATCTCTTCATGGCTAAAACGCTTCTCCGAGGGGGAAATATGTACACACCCAAATTTACACGGTGTTACATTATCGGAATAGGTAAAATCCCCAATGATGATAAACTATCAATTCCAATGATTTTCAAGTCCAAATCCTTGTTTTCAAAGCATGTTCTTATAGCTTACTTATCTTTTCCTAGCTTTTCCTTGCTTTCCTTAGTTAATTTACAGCTTTTCCTTAGCTTTATGGCCTTTAGTTATGAAACCAAGTTTTTCCCAAGTGGGATGGACCACTTCTCTACCAATTTTCTATAAGAACCAAGTTTCTTCCCGAAGCAATTGTTGGAGTATTTTTTTGGAATTGTATCATTATGCTTTTATAATCCTTCCAAGAATCACACAAGCAAACACGTATCTCTTTCCTTGTTACTCTTTTTCCCACATTGCTATCAGACTTACTGCAAACCAGCTAGCTCCAATAATCTCTCTCATTCCTTATACACATTTCCAGCACAGTTCCCTGGATATGTTTGAACACTCATTGGAAAAGAAGATGAGGGGACATTAAAAAGCATTGCCAACATTAGATTTGTCTTTGTACAAAATTTCTAAGTTGGAGGTGTCATTAAATTCCTAGAGGTTTCTTTTGCTTATTTAGATAGATTCAAAGCTATAATCTTTTAAATATGTTTTTAGAAAGGTACAATTACAGTAGCATTTACAATAATTTCTATTTGCAAAGCTTCCATTGAAGATTTCTTCTCATCTCATCCCTGTGGATTTTCCTAGGAAGAATTCAGAGGAGGTTCTTGCCACAGTGCATTGTTAATTCTTCATGGTTTATTTACCTATGGTTTTACATTTCTTCATTTAGAAAGCTTTTGTTTCACCGAGGAAGCTTCAGGGGAAGAATTGCTTCTAAGAATATTTTTCATTCCTCCCTTGATTCTGAGGTAGAGCGAGAAGAAGTAAAATCCACAAGTAAATTAGGAAAAGCATTTATTTTATCAGATTACAAGAAATCCTCTCAGAACAAGGAAATAGCCACATCTGGCTATTTCACTGTATAGTTTAATTTATTTAAAGTAGAAGCAATTTCATTTAACTAGAGGAAGTTGCATTGTCTTTGCATATTTTATTTATTTTTCAGTAAACACAAAATTCCAATAAGATTAGATTATATTACTTTGTTCTTTTATTTTTTTAATTCCTTTTATTAAAATTATTGAAAAATCACAAAAACAAGTAGATCAAATTTGCTTTTGTAGTTTTAAACAATTAAGCTTTCATTTGTTAGATTAACTAGTTGCATGTATTTAGGTTTAATTAGATTCAAGGAGAGTAATCGAATTGATTTAATTTAAATATACGTGTTTTTGTTTGTTAATATAGGAACATAGTTTTAATTAGAAAAGAATTAACACAACTCCTTATGTATCCTTAGTTGGCTTAGGTTTCCTAAACATTGACCTTGTCCTCTTATAGATTCTTTGTGTGTGTGTTTGTTTCTTTGCTTTAGTAGTTTGTGCATCCACATGACCATCCAAGGCCATAGAAAGCAACCCATAAATTTAGTGTGTGATCCTGAGTGCCACAATCAAACACAAGCTGAGCAGTTCTGAGACATCGACTAAGGCCTTAGACACCTCATTTTTCATACTACCCCGGTCCACCCATCATCATCCCACATTTGATTTGGATTTGAATGTTGAAGCGGATAGCGCTTAAGTGTTCTAAAGCACCTGTCAACGTAGTGGAGATTAGATTTTGTGTGTCATAGCCTTACCCTTCCCACATGTCTCCCATTTCACCTCCATGACCTTTTTTGGAGACTTTTACGAGGAAAATGCTTGACATTTCCCACGTATTCCACAGCTAGTTCAGAGGGTGTTTGGTGACACTTATATTGATAGAATACTTTGTGTTTCCATTATCCTCAACCATTCCATCTCTCTCACCAAAGTTAAACAATCTTTCATTTCCTTAAACGAGCAGATTCCCATAGTGCTCGTAGAAGACAATTGATTTCCTTGATTACTTGTTAGCCATTTTCACCTATTTCACATATTTTGTCTATTCACCCTAGTTATCCATTCCATAGCAATATTTCCTTATCATTTTGGTTGTCCCAAAGATAACCTTGAGAGGTCGAGTGCATCCTAGAGTCATATGTTAATTCTTATACGTACAATGCACATAGAATATTTTAGTCTTAAGAAGGAGATCAAGGAGGCCTAATTAAAGATAGGATGAGTGTAATGGTTAGGGTTACCTTTGGTGTTAGTAATTGAAATTTATCTAAGAATAAGTATCCCATAAAGGGTGTTCAAAAAGGTGCCTAAAGGAGACTAATTCCTTTTCGGTCATACCCAATTCCAATATTTCTAGTATCACGGGGCTATCGGGCCTTGAAATGAGAAGAAACTAAAATCGAAGAAAATAACTTTTCCTTCTAAAAAGGGATTGAAATCAGTGTATGGGAGTCTAATAAAATTTAGTGAAGTGCTAAAACTTCTATAGATGACCAAGATGATTATGGAGAAAGTTATGTGCATTGATAAAAAAATAGGGCCATTTAGCTAAGTAGTTTGCATATAAAAATTTCTCGAGTCTAGTGGGAAGGTGAATAGGGATAGTATATTTAGAAGAAGTGTAATTATTGATGAATTTCAACTTGTATGGGATGAACTGTTAGTTATAAAACTAAAGAGGAAAATTTTAGGCCTCCAAGACAAAGACATTGTAAAATGAGGAACAAGTAACACACATTTGGATTTTGAGTAGAAATTTGTATTAATCCTAATCTGGAAGTCATGTTGTTTCTTAAATCTGAGTTGAGGCAATAGTAAAGGTAGTTTTAAGAGAATAAAACTTATGAAATTAAAAAAAAAAATTGTGGTTCTTGTCTTGCTAGAATCCTCTCCTTAAAAATTGTAATTCTAATTTTTATTTTGGTTACACAAGGCATGAAAATATATAATGGTGTTTCTTTCTCTACATCATTTGGTATCAAAGCGCACATACTAGAGAAAATAAATATTTGACAAGGTTTGGTGTAAATAATATAGGGTAGCTACAAAGGAATGACTAAATCCATGAAGACAAAGAGTGTGAAACAAGGGTTAGAAATGGAGAAGGAAATAGTAGATTTTAGAAGTGGTTTGAAGAGGTTGGAAGCCTTGGAAAATATGTGGTTATAGGTAAGCAATCAGGTAATAATTCAAGCAAGAAGTCAGCTAGGTGGATGGAGTTTGAAAAAGAGAGTGAAGTGGCCAATCAAGTCACTTGTGAAGCATGCTAGAAGAAGTGAAGGAAGCAAAGAAGTGAGAGCCTATGGAGGTATAAGGAAGAGAGAGTTGCCATGTGAGAAACATGATAAAGAGGAAGAGAAGAGAGTTCTCATTGTGGAGAACATAGTGAAAGATGAGGAAGAATGGAGGAGAAGAAAAGTGCAAAATGAAGCACTTAGTGAAGAAGGGTGGATAAGGAGGAAAGTGTCCAAGAGAGAGGAACTGTGGAGATAATGTGGTCTTTGATTTTACAGACTAATGTTGTGTTTGCATGTGTATATGTAGGTATGAAGAATTTTGTGAGTAAAATCAACAAGAAAATAATGAAATTTGTAAGAAAAGAGGCAATAAGAGACTCTTTTGAGTCAAATGCATATGATGGAAGTAAAATGCAAGTTGTATAAGTTTGTGAGGAGAAGAATTATATCCTACAACATTCTAGTGAAAATAAGAAGAAGAGAACACAAAGTTATATGATGCTTTGGAAAGCATTCAAGTGAGAGAAGACAAGAAAAAGAGAAAAAAAAAGGAAATGGATGGCAAAAAGGAAAAGGAAAAGGACATGGTCACAAAGATGGCTTATAATCAGGTATGGGAAGATGAGAATTATGATCTCCTTCATACATATGTTAGTAAACTCTTTGATATGCAAGATAGTACAATGAAAGAAGACATTAGTTCTTTAAAATATTCAACATGGATATATCATGCCTAAATGGCTTTAAAAATTAGTTATTTGTGAACAAGAGATAAAGTGTAAGGCAAAGGCTAATGAGGTTGTAACATGCAATGGAAAACAAGAGGAAAATGAAGAGTTAAGATCATATTTCAGCATGGAACAAGCATGCAATGATGAAGATCAAGAAATGAAGAATGAGGGAAGAGTTTCTAAGCACAAATCAACTTATGAATCAAGAAGAAAGACAAACTATAGGTGTATACCAGCATAAAGGGAAAGAAAACAAGTGTGGAGATTCAAAGAGAAAAGAGAAGAATATGGCAGCCATATAAGGTCGTGGCAAGAGAAGCAAGTGAGCAAGGAACAAGGTAAGCATGTTGATTTGAATGTTTTGGTTAAGCAAGAAAAGAATGAGGCATTTAAAGGTGAAAATGAGTTTATTTTGAACACTAACATGCATGATGAAGAACATGTGAATGAGATTCAAGAAGAGGAAGTTAGAAAAATGAGAGAAGGTGAAGTAAAGTGAAGAAAAAGAAAGTGAAATATGAGTTTAGTGAACTAGCATGTGATTTCAAAGAAGAAAAAGACCAATTGAGTCCTAAATTTGATGAAGCAAGTGAAGAGGAGAGTGAACTCTTGTTGTATGAGGAAATGCAAAGGATTGAGGATCTATTCATGACATGTACATGTTCAAATCAGTTAAGGGAATGCAATAGAAAGCAAGAAAATGGAGTGGAAATGCAAGAAAATTCATTAGAAATTTTGGACAAAGAGGAAACTAAAGAGGATGAAGGTGAACTACAGGTTCAAGAGAAAGCACAAGAGGGAGAATATGAAGAAAATCAGCCAAAACCAGTAGGGTTAAAGAAGAATAATCAGAAACTATGTGAATAACTCAAAGAAAGGATGGAAGAAAACCAAAATGAGACAAAATTGTCTCATCTTTTTATACCTAATGTTGCTCCTAGTTGTGTTTGTGCAGGAAAGAGTCAAAGGATGAACAAAGAAGATAGAAAAGACAAGAAAATGAAGGAAATGTATAGTTGAGTCATGATGGACAAGAGATTGAGGACAGTGAAGAATATTTGAAGTGAAAAGAAGGCATGAAGAGCAATTTCAAAGCAACAAGAGAAAATTCAAGCAAGGAAAAGAATGAGAGATATTAAGATGAATGTAAGAAAAGCAAGGATGAAGAATATGTCAAGAAATAGAGAGATTAGAAGAAGAGAAAGAAGATCAAAACCTTCGTGGGGTTTAATTTGTTTCTTACTAGGGAGTATGATGTAGGAGCATCACTGTAAAGGCAATAATTTTGTAATTTTGAGTATGTAAGGGTTGAGCATGATGTTAGAGGTCTAGTTAAGTGTATTCAACTCCATCATAGCATTTCAAGACCCTCCTAGTGTGTTAGGTGAGCTATTATAAGTTTCCCTCCAAAAAGGGACTATTTTAAATTTTAATTTGAGAATCAAAGTGTAGGTGGTGTAATGTTATAAAACAAGCTATGGTATGTTGTAAGAGGTCATTTGAAGACCTTATAATGGTGTGTAGAGTATTATTACCATTCTTGATGTATTTCATGAGTTAAGCACAACCTCTAACTCAAACAAGTTGAGTAAACCTAGTATAACCACCTAGAGTCAAGAAGTATATGAGCTGAAATTCAAATGGGAGGATTCACTTATGCATGAGAGAAGATAATTTTGAAGTGGAGGCACATGAAGGAGAGCCTAAGATGGCTTAAGAAGTATGTAGCTTGGATGAAATATGAATAAACCATATTTCTTGCAGAATTACTCCTTAATATGCATGTTGTTTTGATTGTTCTTAGTTATGAATATGATTCTTGTAAATTTGTGTCTTATCCTTGATCAATTAGATGGAATTAATGGTGATTTGAGTATGCATGTGAGTACAGAGCCTTGAATTTTGTTTGGTAAAGGGGTTTTCTTTGACATTATGATTCTACACATAATCTAATAAGTCTGCAAGGGACTAAGGATGAGGGTTTAAAAGTATGTTTATAGCTTAAGAGCTTCACCATCACTGAAGCAGATAAAAACCTATGGAGTAAGTCCCTTTGAATATTTTTCAATTATGAATACGTTAATAAAGAAAGGAAATTATCTTTATAAGCAAATTAGGTTCTCTCGGGCTAGACTCGGAGCTAGGGTTTTGTGATCAAAAGTAAGAAGGTTATTCAATAATTTATATGTGTGGAAACTCTTTAATTTATCGAGATTAGTTTGAAAAAATTTGTGGAATATATTGGAAAGATATGGCTTCATGCATGTGTTTTTGATAGGTTTTACAAGCAATAAACTCAGTTATCACAGTCTATATTAGCCATGCATAGGCCATATACCCTGTTCAAGGTTTGTATATAATTGATTCTTGGTTTAAATTCATCCTCCATCCTTAAAGAACCTTGGTATTGTAAGAGAATGAGGAATTGTTAATGTTGTAGGGAAAAAGAGAGTTCAAGGACAAAGGTTGTCAAGTTTGAGAGAAAAATCAATGAGCACATAGAGTTGATCGTATATACATAGAACTAGAAATGTTTGGTAGTAAAATATTTATATCATCTTTTCACCTTGCCTTAATCATATGCGTGATGATGTCTTAAAAGAGTTGAGTGTGTAGCTTGTATTCGATGAACAAGATTCTTTAGAGGTTGATAGTGAGTAAGACAAATTGTGTGGGTGTGCATGTTTGGAAATTCCTCTTCTTGGTAGGTTGATTCTTACTTCTTAATCATTTTTCAAGTAATTAGGGATGGAAATATCCTCCTCAAGGTCAATAATTATGTCATAGACACTTTGGGTGTCATTATGAACTTTGGTAATTGGATTTTCTTCTTGGAGTTAAGAAATGTTAAGGGGAAACATTGTTGGTCAAGAATATTGTAAGACAAATCTTGGTGTGGCATCTTGGTTTAGCATAGGAGTTAGATATTTTGGAGAGATAAAGACCGAAGTAAAATACAAAGGAAAGGAACATAAACCTATGGGACGTAGTTATAAGTTTTAGAACCTTGTTCTATATAATTTGTGCTAGGAAATAATGGATAAAATATGCAGAACAATCCTACAAAGAATTGAAATGGTAGAAACTAATATGCAGAAAATAATAACATAGATATGAAATAAGAGTGCAAAAATAAAAGAACACCGAATTGAAATGGTAGAAACTAATATGCAGAAAATAATAAACATGAGATATGAAATAAGAGTGAAAAAAATAAAAGAACACAACACAAAGACAATATTTAACGTGGTTCACCCAATTTGGGCTACGTCCACCAAGAATCACTTGCTCAAATTTTATTACAAGTCACCTCTTTCTCTCAATACAATACCCATATCTATTTGGAGCTATACTCAACAAACTCTCTTGAATTCACACTTGAACTCACACACATCTACAATATATATATATACCCTATCAAAAGCAAAAATCCCATCGTAGGAAACTTCTTAAGTAGTTTTATAATACCGTGGGTACCAAAACCATGGGTAAATACCGACCCATAAAACTATGAGTCAAAAATCCCGTCCATATGAGAAGAGCACGTAACCCGAGATATTGTGCATGTTTTTGAGGCCAAAATTTCTTGGGGCCTCGCACCCCATAACCTCGCTACCAAGGGATGCCACCCCTAGACCCCGCTCGTGGCCCTAAGACAACCCCAAACCCCGACGAGAAAAATGTGGAGAGTGTACAATACTTTTAGTGTGCATTCTTCAACACTCCCACACATAAAAAAAAGGCTCCATAACATAACAAGTTGTAATATATTTCTTCTCTCAAGATAGTTGAAACCCTATACTAGGGTTTGGAGTCTAAAATTGACATATCTAGTGTTAGGGTAGATGAAATCGAATGAAACTCCATAGATAGATTCTATATGAATATATTAAAGAGGTTTTGGGGATTTAGTAGGTGAACAAGTGCACGGACTCCACAATTATTAACAGGTTTATTGTTATGTTGTGGTGCCTATTTTCATGTGTGGAAGTGTTGAAGACTCGTATACTAAAATTCATGTACACTCTTTATGTACATTGTACACTCTTTTGGCCTCAAAAAATGTGCCCAATATTTTGGGAAATGTGCTCTTGTCATATGGGCGGGATTTTTGACCCATAGGTTTATGGGACGGTTTTGTCCCATGGTTTTGATACCCACGGTATTATAAAATTGCTTAAGCAGTTGTCTACTTATGTGTTTTTTTGCATATGATAAGTTTTGATGTAACATTTAGATGTGTGTGAATTCGGGTGTGAATTTCAGAGAGTTTGTTAAGCATAGCTCCAAACATATTTAGGTATTGTATTGAAAGAGTGGTGACTTGTAATAAAATTTGAGCAAGTGATTCTTCATGGACGTAGCCCAAATTAGGTGAACCATGTTAAATATTATCTCTTTGTGTTGTGTTTTTTTATTCTCGCACTTCTATTTAAGATATGTAATATTTTCTACATATTAGTTTCTACTATTGCGATTTTGTGAGGGATTGTTTCGTATATTTTATCCCTTATTTCCTAATATTTATTTAAACCCAATTTGGGCTTAAAAAGGCTAAATTTGAAACCAAAAAGGGTGGCATTGTGAAATTTATACAATGAAACAAGTCCAAAGCTTTTAGTTGAACATCAAAAATCCAAATGGGTTTTTATAAATGTGAATTCATTGGGGTAGAAGTGCACATAGAATATTTTATCCATGAGAAGGAGATCAAGGAGACATAATGAAGATAGGACGAGTGTAATAGTTAGGGTTACCTTTGGTGTTGGGCGTTGAAATTTCTCTAAGAACAAGTATCCCATAAAGGGTGTTCAAAAAGGTGCCTAAAGGAGACTAATTCCTTCTAAGTCATACCCAATTCCAAGTTTTCTAGTATCACAGGCTATTAGGCCTTAGAATGAGGGAGAAACTACACTCGAAGGAAAAAAACTTTGCCTTCTAAAATAGGGATTGAAATCGGTGTATGGGAGTCTAATAACATTGAATGAAGTGATAAAACTTTTTTAGAGGACCTAGATGATTATGGAAAAACTTATGTACATTGGTCAAAAATAGGGCCATTTAACTAAGTGGTTTGCACAAGAAATTTGGATCAGTCTAGTGGGAACGTGAATAGGTATTGTATCTTTATAAGAAGAGTAATTATTGATGAAAGTAAACTTGTATGGGATGAACTGGTAGTTATAAAAGTAAAGAGGAAAATTTTAGGCCTCCAAGTCAAAGACATTGTAAAATGAGGAACAAGTAACACACATTTAGATTTTGAGTAGAAATTTGTATCAAGGCTAATATGTAAGTCATGTTTTTCTTAAATTTGATTGGAGGTAACAGTAAAGGTAGTCTTAAGAGAAATATTATTATGAAATTAAAAAAATTGTGGGTTTTGGCTTGCTAGAATCCTCTCTTTAAAAATTGCAATTCTAAGTTTTTGAGTTTGGTTACACAAGGCATGATTTTATCTAATGGTGTTTCTTTCTCTGCATTATACACTTACTTAAACCTAACCCTATTTCTTCATTTAGGAACATATACCAAATCCCAAGTATTATTCTTCATCAAAAAAGAATACTTGTTTGTCATCGCATCATCCCACTCCTCCCTTGAGCATATGAAAATTATTATGAATCCTTAAAAATTGTCTAACACAAAAGTCCAAAACTCGTAGAATGTGCATGATGATTCCTAGTGGGTGGAAGATCATGTCCGAAAGGCGTTTCCTTAAAAATTGTATTATGATCCCACTTAGGCATAATGACAACATCAGTGGGAATAAGATCCTCGTCGGCATCTATAACCTCCTCAAAGAAGGGATCCTCAAGATGAGATAAAGAATTAGGCATGGAATAAGATGAAGAAACACAAGGAGAGAATTGCTCATCAAATTAAACATGTGTTCAAAAAATAACCTCATGAGTATCAGGATTTAAAAATCAATAAGCTCTCGTGTCCTCACAATACCCTATAGAGATCAAGGGTTTTTTCTTCTTATCTAAGGCTTTCCTAGTATTTTTTAGCACGAATGCCCAAGCATGGCTCCCAAAGACTCAAAAAAATGAGACATCGGGCTTAATTTTGGACCAAGCTTCCTTTGGATTCAAATGCTTAAGTGTTTTGTGTGGTGTATGATTATGAATATAGTTAGCACAATTAACTACTTCTGCCCAGTATATAGGAGGTAAATCTCTAGAATGCATCATACAATTAGCCATTTTCATCAAACTTTGGTTCTTCTATTCTACTAATCTATTCTATCAGAGTGTATGAGGAACAAAATTCTAGTGAATAATGTCATGAGTTACCAAAAAATAGAAAACTCTCTCTGTTGAAGTACTCCCTCATTATCAATGTGAAGGTTATATATGCAACTAGAAGATTTTCTCTCGACCAAAGCCTTAAAGAATTTGAAGTGTGAAAAAATATCACTTTTTTACATGATAAAATAAACCCAAGTACGCCTCGATAAATTATCGATAAAGGTAAGTGCATACTTAGCTCCATTGAAAGAGGGGGTAGGAAAAGCTATCAAGTCACTATGCACAATCTCAAGTGGTGAAGTATCTCTCTTGGACAAATTCTTATGGAATGGATCTTGGTGTTTTTTTCCTAATGCACAACCAAGAAAAAATCCCTCAAGACAAAAAACTATAGGAAGACCATCAAAAATACCATGAGTGCTCAAATCCTTCAAATATCTGTAATTGAGATGTCCAAATCTCTCATTTCAAAGCTTACTCTAAATCCGCATGAGAAACCAAACCCGTCCCTATGGAGGAAGTGTCATCAAAACCCTCAAAGTGATATAGTCTAGAACCATGATCAACAATACCTTGAGCAACAAGTGAATGAGGCTCCAACAAGGTTCATACTTCTTCCCCTTGTGGTGTAAAATTCACTATTTTTCCTTGACCAAAATGACAAATTTGATATATAGAAAGAAAATTTGTAGTGATGTTAGGAACATACAATGCATCTTGGATATTGCCACCATCAAGGTGTATGTCACCTTTTCCCTTAACAAAAGAAAGGAATAATCTCCAACCTTAATTTTGGAAGTATAACTCAAACCTAGAGATACAAAAGACTCCTGGAAGAATTCATGTGATGAGAAGCAACTTAATATATAACCCAACTATCTACAATTATTGACTGAGATCTCTCGACAACATTAAGTGTTTTTCCATGCTCATTAGAAGGAGGTGGAGTGGAGATAGAGATCTTGTGTTTTTTTATTGCATCCTCTAAGGCTTGCATTCACTTCTAACACCTAATTTCTACATGACCAATGCTCCTACAAAAAAATAATAAAGGCTAGACTTATTCTTAGATTTAGAAGACTCCTTGGGTTTAGAGTTGTTTTCTTTGGGTTTAGGAACACTTTGAGATAGAGAAGGGGTGAAATTGGATTTACCTTTTGGTTTTCCCTTGCACATAGGATTAGATGTTAATAATTCCTTTAGTGAGGTGGAAGACTCAAGCATAGACAATTTTTATTCTTCCCTAGTAAGTATTTCACAAAATGTTTCTAAGGTAGGCATTTGGAATGTGTCACCTAAGGCATCCATTCTAGAGAAAAAGGTAGAAGTAAGGATTTGGAATGGACTTCTCAACTTGGATAAAATTAGGTAAAAACGCTCTTCATCTTTTTTATCTCTTCCACTCCCCTTCAATTGTGTCAACAAATGCTTGAACTTAGTAAGATAGTCTATAATTTATGAAAATATTCAAGACTAAGAGAGGTGGTCTTATGTGGCTCTCATGTGAAACACCTTACTAAATGAGACCTCTAATTTTTCCCATATTTTGAAAGGAGAGACATATTTTTCCAAATAAAACAAAAGACTGTCACCTACATAAGTTCCTATCAAACCCATACACTCATCAAATTTGCATTAGTACTGATATTTCTCATATTCTCTAAAGAACATTGGTTGTTTTGTAGAATTTAAATCACATAGCCCATAATCCTTTAATGATTGTTTCCATTCTTAGTTTCCATGTGTGGTAAATATGTGTTATCTAATGTAGAAGTAGATAAAGACGTCATTCTTAAAATCGCCAAAAAAAAATGCAAGAATCAAGGAATTTAACAAGACCCCCTAGATTTGGCACTTTATAATTTTAGTGTGTTTCTCAAAATAAACAGTTCTAGTGGAACAAGAAAAAAAAATAATCACTTTTGACATAAATGGAACTCAAATCTAAGTTACCAATCAAAAGATACAAGCTTATCAAGTTTCCGCTCTAATATTTATTTCAGTTAGCACTACTAAAAAGATAAAATACTTTTGAATTCACCACACAAATTAAATCTAAGGGGGCTAGACTTAAGCACCTACTAGTAGGAATCACAAGCTTAAGCCCTCATATGACTATACCATATGACCAAGGGCTAAGGATTTATATGGGTCCTCCTCCTTCCAATTTTTATGTTACACTTAATGTCACATCATATTACTTTTCCTAGATTCGCTCAGACATGAACTATGCAAAATAGTAGAACAAAACCCAGAGAAAATGCAAAAAAACATAAAACCTTAGAAATCTTTCTTCTTGACCTCCGCCTTGTCAACACGGCTTTCCAAGTGGGTCTTTACATGCATCCACCTCTACAAAACCTCAAAAAATATTCTCCATCAATGGCAAAGTTTACAATCATTTATGGGGTTTTCACCCTTCGAATCCAATGAAGCCCTTCATTTTGCATTAAAATGAACACTACAAAAAAATAGTTCTAACAGAAAACAAATAATCCAATATATGATAGATGAATACTTATTTCTTGCAAATAAAACTTATAAATCAATGTATAAAACATCTACTACTGTAATACCATAAAAGGAATGATAATTATATGATTCTAAGCCACAAAGAACTCAAATGCTAATAAAACATCACACTCAATAAGCTGAAAGTAATTTACTAGAATAACTTTACAAAAACCTTTGCAAACAAATGAACAACAATATCATATATTATTATGGAACTCTATGCAATATAATGAGAAGGGGTCTTGCTTATATAGGAAAGAAAGATCAATATGAGAACTAGTCAAGGTCATAGATCAAGCCATAAATCAAGGAAAGAATTAGACAACAAAGAACTAGTCAAGACCATAGATCTAGAAATAACTAGTCAAGACCATAGATCAAGGAAATAACTATACCTAACAACTAGATAATATCCTCCTAATATCCAAATAAGATAAAATAAATATCCACACATAAGTGGATCAGGATAAATAAAAGAGAAGGTAAATAAAGTACCTAGGTGAGCATGAGCTAAGGTAAATAACTTACTCTAACATCATTAAGTATGAATTACAAAAATTATAGTGTATACATTTGAAAAATAATCCCATAATTTGTATAAAACACCAAAGAGTGATCCCCCTAAAAATGAGGTGCCACCTATAATCGTGCATAAAGCAATATAATTTTATAGTGTGTAAATAAGCCTTTATATGCTGACAAATATAATTAGAGAAATAATCAAAATGAATAGGTGTCAATTCTCCAAAGAGTGAAAAAAATATCCACTTTTAAAAAAGGAAGCATGTGAATCCAAGTTGCCACCAAAAATTTATGGCCTCATGAAGGTCCAAAAGACAAGAATTGGTCACCAAATCATGTGAAAATTTATAAATTATGGAAATTAGATTAATTACAATGAAAATTTGAAACTTTTGTTGTGTATATCTTGAAAAAATAGCTAGGTTAACAAAAACCATCATTACAACTCCGTACGAGTCAAAATTTATGAGACCTAAAGTGGAAGTGCTACAAAAATGTAGGCAAGAATAGAAGAAAATAGGTGCATGAGCAGAGGGATATAGAAGCATATATAGTGTATGGTCATAGGAAAAAAACATTTACTCAACCACCCAAATAATGACCCCCACCGAATAAGAGGCCCATAAAATTCCCTCAACCTTCAAGTGGACGTCATAGGTGCCTCATTACTTCAATTTAGGGGGAGGGAAATCATCATAAACATATTTATGCTAAAAATTCAATGAAATGATCATATCTATGTTGTTTTTGAAAACATGGTAAAAATAAGATTATCCTCTTGTAGGAGAGAAAAAAATCGAGTGGACAAATTGATAGTTATCTTGCCAACGTCTTTGGGAATATAATTCCCTCTACATTGGTGGTGCAGCTCCACTTTATTGTGATTGTACAAAAATTAAAATATGTTGTTAGCCAGAGTGCACACTCCATCAGTACCAAGCAAAAAATGCTTACAATGAATTGTAAGGGAGGAATTTGTTGAAAGGTGGGGGAAGAGGAGTGAGAAATTAGATAGGAGAAATTAACTTTGTAAGTAGAAAATCAAGTTGGGAAGGATTACACTTTCTTGTCCCAGCCATCCCAAAAATTTGGGATGGTTTGTGTAAAAATTTCACCCCCTTCCTATTGGGCCAATTGTCACGACGTAATTTGTAGTTGGGAAAGAGAGGGGGCTGAAAAATAGCACCTTAAAGAACTGTCGTTGTCACATGGTTGAACAAGGGAAAAAAATGGGAGGGGATCACATTTTTTCTATATCAACCATCCTAAATGTTTAGTATGGTTGGTGCACAAAATTACACCCCTTCCCTATTGATCCACATGGCGCTTCTCGATCGGGACAGAGTGGGGCTTCAATTTGGTGCACGGGGGCTTAAGTTAGCAAAAGGAGCTTTAAAATGGTCACATTGAGGTCCAGAGGCTTAAATTGGATGGGGAAAAAATCACCAAACGTAAGGTTGGTGCACAAAATTGTGCCACTCTCTGATTGGCTCAAATTCCAAGGCGAAAAAATGACTAACTCCTTAAGTCATACCTTGGGGAACAACTTGTCAAAGCCATAACTTGAGTTCCTTCGAGGAGTTTTTTTAAGCTTATTTATATTAATTTTCATTAAAATTTCCTTTTGAACACAATGGTGATTGTCTCATACCTTTATTTTTCCTGCAACCTCCTAAAAATAGATTTTTCCTCCTGGATCAAGGTTGTGCATGCTAAAAATAGGTCAGGATGTAACCTCTTGAGTATTGTGAAAAATGTGATACCACCATCTTCTAGGGATCTGAATTATCTTTCCTTTGATATTTTTTTGGATCCTAAATCCTTACAGAGCTCCCAAAATTGCTTCCGAAGCTTAGGAGTTGTTTTGGCACAATACACCACTCAAGCCTCCAAGACCCACTTTTGTTGAAACTGCTCCAAAACTTATGAAACTTCCCAGATTATTCCAAAACAAATTACACAAAATTATTATCTCTTTTATACACCTCCATGATTAGTCTAAGTCTTTTTTTCCACTCGGGGGTGTGTACTAGCCTCAAGAAGACTAGAGAATAGTCTTTCCTAAAGCTTGTCAAAAAGTCCTGTCTTGATGAATTATGTCTTGGGAGTACCTAGTGTACTTGCTTTCCCTAAATCACCTATGGAAATAGTAACAAAACACATTGGAATACTTAGAGAAGTGGGATAGGACTGACACAGGGATTAGGGTGATATGAAGGAGGACTCAAGATGACCTTTAAGCGAAAATTTTCATTGTAGGGTATGGTTGTCATGCTTTCATGTGTGAATTTTTTCCTCAGAAACATCATGAAAACACCTATGTTGTTCCTCACTTATCCTCAAATTTTGTAACCTTCAAATGGATGCCACATGAGCCTCAGTGCTTTGATTTGGAAAAATGAATAGGCATTATAAACATATCAAAGAAAAATAATAATGAAATGATATTAGTTAGGTGACTTTTCAAAAAAGTGACAAAAATGGGACTTTCCTCCGCTACTCCTCGCTTGTCATGAAAAATGCTCTAAAATGTTCAAATGCTTGCCATATGATCTCATAGTGTCTCGATTAAGATCAAACAAAAGTAAAATATAACTTTCTCTAACACTATAAATATAAAGATAATGTTTAATACACACTAAAACACTCTAAAACCGAAAATGGTGAAAAATGCTTTAATAGATCTCTTCCACGGGAAAACCTACAACTTGTATAAATCAAAAGAGTTGCATATTGTATAGAACTCTTCAAATTATAGAACTCACTCCATGAAATTTCCTTCATATTTATCTTGAAAAAATTACCTTGGTAATGTTGAAACCATAAAAATGGATATTAATGGGCCGATAATTTTGAAAACCCCATAATGTGGGTTGTCTTAGGGATCTAAATAAGGATGGTATAATTTTTGGTAGCACACAAATGTGTAAGTCATAAAATAATTCCAATGAATAATATATATGAGACCATGTGAGAAACAAGAATCCAATAAAATTTCAAAAACAAGCTCTAGTAAAAACACCATCTACATATATAATTCATAACAATAGATTTAACACCAATAAAAACACTATAATAGTCTAATAATAAAATACACAATGTAAATTATTCAACCAAAAAATGGTGTTTGCACTAAAAATAGGTCTCCTTAGAGACTACATGTCATCCAATTAAGGATACTATCTCTAAGCTCCTCTCCTCACATAAAGATCCCAATGGTCCCTTATATAGAAAAGGTAAGAAATGGGTAGGAGATGACTATTGGTTGAGTGTAAGGTGTAAGCATTAAAATAAAATTAAAACTAACTTCATCTAACCCTTATCACATATTACATAGGGTACTCACCACATTATTAAAGCATATCAACAACATAGTGCATATAAATATATTTCACCTAGATAATACAAATACCTAAGGTGGACTTCACATCAAGTGTGAGCATGAAAAAAACAAAAAAATTGTTTAAACTTATAAAAATATTCACACATGCTCATTCCTTGAATAACACACTTTATTCTCATTTTATAATTATCATATCATGTTAATGTCAATATATCCAACCATGTTGAGTATGTAGGATTTATATGGTTTATCTTTATATACTTTTTTACACATGGTGCATATGACTAATTTTATTTTGAGATGACTCGCATGAAAAGGCATCCCTCACCTTAAATTGTAACATATTATGGGATTGTTCATGATCTCGCATAGATTTCGCCAAGAGTACACATATTCAAATCGTATTCATGACATTTTAGCCACTTTAAAAGGGGTATCAAGAAACATATTTTAGAAAAATTGTTTAGATACACTAGTTACATGTGAACAAATTATATGGGATTATATGATCAAACTCTATTAAGCTAACAAAAGGATAAGACATTAAAAAAATTAGCAATTTGTTTTTATGTGGCATTCTATGGTCAAATTTTACTAAGTTGTCAACAAGGCTATTCGTTACCAAGATTTCAACAAATTTTGGAAGTAGATTATCATCACATATGCAAAATTTTGGGGTATATTTGTTCGTAGAGAGATCCTTGGGCTCAATCAACTTAAAAATTTATGTTTTCCATAACAACCTAAAAATTTTATATCAGCCTCAACAACCCAAAGATTTGATATATGGCTCTAGATGTTCTAGAAGTAATATTTATTCATTGAGATTACTTTACTAGATTAGTTGAGATTCTAAGTATTGTCCGCAAGGGAAATATTCTTCACATTCAACACTTACTCCACATGGGAGAATGTGTACCCATGCCACTTTTCAAAATTTAGCAAATTAGTAGCATAGTTTGGCATAACCACCAGTGTTTAGTTATTATTTTCACATTCCATTTTGTTGTGAGTTTCAAATTAAAAACTTAAATTTTTGGCAAATTCAAATTACAAATGGGTACATATTGTTATCAAGAATTAATCTATGTGTCTTATCCATTAGTTTGCAAGCCTTCATATGGATTGTCGAGAAAACATTCAATATTTTGAACCATTATCATATGATCAAGACTCATAAGGCTTGCATTTCCTTATGATTCAACTCAAATAAATAAATAAAATAAATTGTGAAATGTAAAATCCATAATAGGGTAATATATAAGATGTAATATTTTGATCTATTAATTTAACATTAACATTTAGGTCTAAACATACATATAGAGAAATTGCAAGATGAGATCGATTATGGCGAAAAAGCTAAATAGAGTAAGACATGAGAAGATAAGTTCACTTAGATATTTTACGTTCCTAAAAGCTAATATGGATGTGACATAATAATGAACTTGTTAGAAATGACTAATAGATGCTTCATCTCTTATTTTTTATATACATTGTGTGCTAGGATGAAACCCTTATTTATGGGAAAAAAATGTTTTGTTGTGGTTCCGTCTTACTGGATGGTTTGGTATAGGATGATAATGGGACCGCAAATATTTGCACCTTTATGATTGATTGGAATATGTTTCACTTTAAATTATTAGGTCTCACAAATGTGCAAAACCCTTTGTAATCAACTAATTTGACCCAAAAATAGGGTAAAACCCCTACACAAATTTAATTTTTTTGGTATAAGTGCAATCCATACACCACCTATGTTAGCACTACTTCAAAGAGGCCTTAAACTAAACATAGTTCTCCACCTAGAGATATAATATTTTATGGATGTGTTTACACCCTAAAAATCATAAAAGTGGTTTGATAAGATTTATTTCCTTATTATTAGGTGTAAGAGTGTTACAGATAGAATATTTTGTATACATTAATCCAAAATAACCACACATCCCATAATATAGTCATTAATACAATTAAAATGATGAAATGATGAAACATTTTCATAAAACACAAAGAGAGTGTTATGTTGGGGAATGTTTTCATGTGTGGAAGTGTTGAATATTGTACATTAAAAGTACTATACACTCTTTATAGTTTTCTCGCTTGGGTTCTGTGGGCGCAACCCCAAGAAAAAAATGGTCTCAAAAAATGTGCCCAACACCTCAGAAACGTGATCTTCTCATATGGGCAAGATTTTAACCCATACGTTTATGGGATAGTTTAGGCCCATGGTTTTAGTACCCATGGTATTGTAAAATTGATTAAGCAATTTTGCCTATTGATGTTAAGAAACATAACATTGTAGATGGGAGAGTTCAAGTGTGAATTCAGGAGATTTTGTTGAGCACAACTCCAAACAGATATGGGAATTATATTGAGACAAAGAGGTGGTTTGTAATAAAATCTAAGAAAGTAATTCTTGGTGGACGTAGCCCAAATTGGGTGAACCACATTAAATATTATTTTTGTGTTGTGTTTTTTTATTTTCTGCACTTTTATTTCATATTTGTGATATTTTTTGCATATTAGTTTCTACTATTGCAATTTTGTGTGAGATTGTTCCATATAATTTATCCCTTACTTCCTAACAATTGGTATAAGAGGCAAGATTGGTTTCTTTAAAGTGTTGAATCGTAGGGAAAGTTTTAGCTTGAGTGGGAGCTATGACAGATGATGGAAGATCAAAGGTTGATAAATTCAATGGGCGAAGTTTAGTCTTTGGAAGATGTAGATGGAAGATTACCTTTATTAGAAGGATATTTATATTCGATGTCTGAAAAAAGGAACAAACCCTCGAGCATGTTGGATGCGGATTAGGATTGGCTAGATAGGAAGGCACTTGGGACAATCCATCTATGTCTTGCATCTTCAGTATTATTTAATGTTTCAAAGGAAAATACTACAAAAGAACTTATGGATGCATTAGGGAAGTTATATGAAAAACCCTTTGCCTCTAACAAGATATTTTTAATGAAAATTTTGTTTAATATGAAGATGTCTAAGAATGGTTCAATAATGAATATTTGAATGAATTTAATATGGTTGTGAATATGCTAGCTTCAATTACAATATATTTTGAAGAAGAAGTTAGGGCTTTATTAATTTTGTGCTCCTTACCTGAGAGTTGGAATAGCCTAGTAATGGCAGTAAGAAACTTGGTTCCGATAACTCAAAGTTGAAGTTTGAGGATGTTGTAGGGGTGATTCTAAGTGAGGAAATGAGAATAAAAAGCTCTAGGGAATATTTTACTTTAAGGAATGTTTTAACAATGGAAACCAGAGGGAGACAGAAGAATAGAGGAAGCCATGGAAAATCAAAAGATTGGGCAAGGTCAAAATCCAAAAGTAAGATGGTATGTTGACACTGTGGAAAACCTAGGCATACAACGAAGGATTGTTGGGATATTTGTGACAAGAAGAAACAACATGTAGAAAATAAGGAGGTGGATGTGGTAACAAGTAATGTCCAGTAAGGATGCTTTGATTCTCTCTTTGGATAATCTTTTTGAAACTTGGGTTTTAGATTCAGGAGCTTTTTTCCATTGTACTCCACATAGGCATTATTTTGTTGATTATATTTAAGCAAATTTTGGGCATGTTTATCTTGGTGATGATGAGACTTGCAACATAGCTGGAAAAGGTTGTGTTTAGGTGAAGATGTAGAATGGGAATATATGGCTATTGAAGGATGTCAAACATGTCCCTACATTAAGACAAAAATTGGTATCAACGGGGTAGTTGGGAAATGATAGATGTATCAGAATATTTACAACAGACTCTTGGAATGTTACCAAGGGTGCTCTTGTGGTGGAAAGAGGTAAAAAGGATAGAGCCTTGTATTTAACCACGGTAGAACTAATGCTTGTATTCTTTTGGTTTCATATGTAGATATAACATTGTGGCACTATAGGCTCGGTCATATAAGCCATAAGGGCATGTAGATCATAAAGATGAATTTACCTAGGTATAAAGAAACAAGTTTGGATTTCGTGAGAACTATGTATATGGGAAACAGAAGCGAGTAAAGTTTCTCAAGGTTGGACCTATGAAGAAAGAGATTAAGTTACAATTGGTACATTTTGATGTGTGGGGTCTAGCTCAAGTATCATCTCTTAGGGGTTCGTAGTATTATGTCACTTTTATTTATGATGAAATAATTAAATTTTGGGTATATTGTATTAGAAATAAATTGTATGTATTTGACACTTTTTTAAATGGAAAGCATTGGTAGAAAATGAATCAAGTCTTAAGGTAAAATGTCTCAGTCAAATAATGGAGCAGTATTGCAATAATTATTTTGATGATTATTATTCTAAGAATGGAATCCGCAGAAAAATATAGTTCTGGGACCTCTGCATTAAAATGAGGTGTCAAAAAGGATGAACAACACAATAATGGAATGAGCTAGGAGCATGAGATTACATGTGGGACTGCCTCTTTATTTTGGGCGTACAATAAGCACAACTGTTGTGTACTTAATAAACAGAGGACTCTCAAGTGCCTTATATGGAGGCATACCTAATGAGGCTTAGTCTGGTAAGAAGGTTGATTATTCATTTCTTAGATTCTTTGGATGTGAGGTGTTTTTCCATATTGACAAGAATTATAGGACTAAGTTAGAGGATAAATCAGAAAAATGCTCTTTCATTGGTTATGGTGGTGATGACTTTGGATATAAATGTTGGAGTATTAAGGACAAGAAAATCATTTGATCTAGGGATGTGGTCTTTACTAAGACAGTTATGTATAAGTAATAGCTACATGAAAATAGGGAAGAATCCATGAAATAATATGTAGTGGTAGAGGATCTTCCGGATGGGAAAGTGGCACATGAATCAGTTCAGGAACCTACTCAATAGGAACCCCAAACTCCTATATTGAGGAGGTCTTCTAGGGTAAGAAGAGCACTTGAAAATTTTTCTCCTTCTCTTAATTATTTATTACTTGCTAATAGTGGAGAGCTAGAGATTTGATGAAGCAATACATGTAGATGCCAAGAAGAAATGGGAGTAAGCCATGGATAAGGAGCATCAGTCTCTCATGGAGAACTAAATTTGGGATTTTTGAAGCTACCTAAAGGAAAAAGAACATTTCAGAGCAAGTGGGTGTACAGACTTCAAGAGGAAGAAGGAGGCAAATATATAAGGCCTGGTTGGTGGTCAAGGGGTTTGCACATAAAAAATGTTTAGATTTTGATGAAATTTTTTCTCCTATAGTAAAAATCACTTCTACTAGAACTATTTTTGGAATAGTGGTAGCAGGATACTTACACTTAGAGCAACTAGATGTAAAGACTATATTTCTCCATGTTGATTTGTAGGAGGATCTATATATGCAACAAATAGAGGGATATGAGGTCAAAGGTAAAGAGGATATGGTGTGCAAACTAAAGAAGAGATTATATGGCTCGAAACAAGCTCTCACAATGGTATAAGAAATTTGATAACTTCATGATGGATCAAGGTTATATTATATGCCATTCCAACCACTACGTGTATATAAAGAAATTTTAGGATGACATTTAAATTATATTATACTTATATGTGGATGACATGTTTGTTGTAGGCAAAAACATGCAAGAAATAAAAGTAATTAAGAAGTAGCTAAGTGACTCCTTTGTTATGAAGGATATGGGGACAGCCAAACAAATCCTTGGTATGAGAATATCTTGGGATAGGAAGGAATGAACGCTAACTTTATCTTAGGAAGAGTATAGTAAGAAGGTTTTGGAGAGGTTTAATATGTAGGATGCTAAACCGGTTGGGACTCCTTTGGCGTGTCATTTCAAGTTATCAAAGGAGTTCGCATCCTAAGACAGAAAGGAGAGAAACCAGATGTCCAAGGTACCTTACTCATCAGAGGTTGGTAGTTTGATATATGTCATGGTGTGCACTAGGCTTGATATTTCCCATGGAGTGGGAGCAATGAGTATATTTATAAGTGATCTAGGTAAAGATCACTGACAAATAGTAAAGTGGATCCTTCGATACTTAAGAGGGACCATGGAGAAAATTTTGTGCTACAATGGATCGAGACACCACTTTACGTGGTTATGTAGATTTAGACATGGCTAGAGATGTAAACAACAGGAGAAGCACAACATGCCATGTTTTCACCGTAGTTGGTGTTGGTACACATATATGTCTATCTTATTTTCAAAGTGTTATTTTTATTGGTAGGTTCCTTCTTCAGATGGATACGCCTTTGGATGTTGGTTTTTAGGCATGTCTTTCCTATATATGTTTATTCTACGAGTGGGATGGTTAAGTACTGCATTTGGTCTCGTCAATGTTATAGAGGTCTCTGAAATTTTTACATAATTTAAATCATGAGACAGATTGTGCTTTGATGTAAGGTCGGGATTTCAATATTTTTCCACTAAGGTGTGAGTATTGTGCTGATAAGATGGTTTCTTCCCGAGGCCCGAGAACTAGTCCCCTTCGGAGTTCGGTCTAGGTTTCCAAACCCATATTAATGAAGTTAGAATGGGCATTGTCAATTTTTGGTTTGTGCCCAAGAATGTTCAAAAGGGCAATCTATCACTTTGAAGTCCAAAGGGATTTATTTGTTTGGCTTATGAAACTATGGATGTTTTAGAGCTTGGGATCTGATTTTCCTTCTACCTTATTTTGGAATGGTCTGTGTGCTTGTTATGGGCTTGATCATTCAATTGGACAAAAAGGAACAAAAAGGTTTAACCTCTTCAAGCCTTAAAGATATTGGGGGTGAGAAAAGTAATGAGCGTCCATTTTTTCTCTCTCATGGTGGTATGCAGTTATGTGTGATATGAGAAGGCACAACAATGAATGTCTCATGGGATATTTAATTTTCTAAGGTTATTCGCATAGCAAAAAAGGAAAACAAGGAAATAAATGATATATCTGAATGATTACAATAGAAGAATACTTACACAAATCATATATTGATAAATCAGAAAGGAAATTCATAACAATAAATGTTGTGAACAAAATGGGGTTCTATTTTAGGGGCCCTTGCTCTTGAAAATATATACACATACATATATAGTATTGCAAAGTGTAGATTGATTTACAATGAGAAAAAACAAAATAGTCGATCTTCGAAGACACAACTTCATCCTAGAACATTAGAGCATGTTTAAATAAGTGGTCCTTATCTTTGAATAAACTCCTCGTGAGCCACCGCATTCAAGACAAAATAGATGTCCCCCACTAGGCCCTATGACATGCCTTTCTCCAACAACTCTTGGACTCCCACTTATGGCCCGTTCAGGATTTAGGTAATCTCTCCTTTATTTTCGAGTGAGTTCACCCACTCGGAAATGGAAAGTACCCTCTTATATATTCCTTAGTTTTACCGCTGTAAGAAAGATGAGTTGCAGGAAAATGAGTGGTTCTACTAGAGGAGCTTCCCATCATGATTTTTCTTTTCTTGGGAGGAAGGGGCTGGCCCCCATCACGAACCGTATCTCAACTAGAGCATTTTCTAGTGCCCACAATCGCTTCTCTATTTCATCTTCAAGAAAGTTTGGGGGTTGTTCTTCTCCCTGTTAGGTAGGCAAATGGTATGGCACTAGGAGCTTTGTGGTCGGTGAGGGAAGGTTCATAGTAAGTTGGCTTCATATCCACTAGTTGTTATGAACATATGGGAAGTGGCTAATCCAATGATACTTTAGTTGCTCTATGTTCATATGATACTTTAGATGGATTAAATGGAAATTGAGGGTTTAGAAGAGAGAAAATGACGCACATAACTGCAGGTTGTGTAGGAAGGATAAAATCATGTTCTCTGGAAAGGAAATATTTCGAGGGAAACCCTAGTGTCCGAAATGCTAAAAATATGGTGGATAAGGGCCTCATTAGGCCTTGTTAGTTGAAAAAAATCACCCAAATGGGTAATTTCTCCATTAAAAGGATTCAATTTTGGAGACGAGGAAGACATGGAGGTAAGGCTCTTGATTTGAAGCAGATGGTGGAAGGCTCGAGCAAGATTAGGTGATGAATTGGTAACATAGTGAATTACGTATAAAAAGGCATGGCTTCTAAGCTAACGTTTCTAGATGAAATCATTTTACCATCAATTCAGTATCCTCCGGATCGCTAGCCTCGAGTGAAAATTTAATTGGGATTGATAATTTATGGAAAGCATGTCACCAGAGATCAATTAAATATCTGTGTGTTTAAGAAGTGTCTTATTAGGTTTAATATTTGGCCATGTTATATTTTCTCGCCTAAGGAAGGTTTGATATTAAATAAAGTGACATGGAAAATACCTTGTTTTATTATAGTGGCATGATGATGCCGAGTTGGCGGTGGGCAGGATTAAATTCTATTATGGACAATTATTCCCTGATACTCCTAGGAATCTCTAGGATGTGACCTAAATGTGAGTCGGTTAGAATCTAGATGAATATTATCTAAAACCCCGGGTGGATAAGGATAAAAGGAAGGGTTTTAGGAAAAAAGAGGCGGTGAAATTTTTTTGAAAGTGCGGGAGGTTTCTTAGGGGAAGGGGTTAGGGGATTTAGTTGGACGTATCATCAACCAAGGAGGGACACAAGTGTTCGATGGAGGTCCTGTTAGGTGACCCATTTACGTGGAATTCATGTTAAGGTGGTTGCACATGTGCAAGTCATTAACATGCCATGAGAGCATGAATATATGTTTCCTTGTTTTTTACGTGTTTAATGGATTTTCCTCGAATGACCTGCCAGATTTTGTGTGTTTTCTATTGTTTTCATGAAGTGATGTTGAGGGTAAAATAACATGTGTCTTTTATTTTGATTTTGTGAAAATTATGGCTATGATTTAACATGGAAATGCCTTGTAGCTACTTGGATCTCATTTAGGAATGGTGTGAGAGATCGATGTATTTTGGGTGTACCTTAGGATATCATTTATGAGGCCTATAAAAATCTCCCTGCGGACTAAGTAAGATTGGGTTATGTATTTATAAATCTTAGGGGTCCCTTGATCCTAAATGTTCAGTATTATTTGTGTGTGATGATGTAGCCTTAGTTTTACAGCCTATATTATCAGAATCTTGACTCCATGCTTGCTTGGAGCTCTCCCTGCAAACCATTTTCTTGTAAAGTACCCATTTTATGTTTACTTTACCTTCATGTAGTGGCAACAACATATAATGGTTGACATTTTGTTTGTAAATATTCCTAGTAGCCCTCTCATTTTTTGTTTTATTTCCCTTTTCATTTCAGTCTCATCTCCATCCCATTAAATCTATTTATCCCATTCTAACATTACTAGTTCTTGTGCGGATCTCATCTTACATGTTTATCTTCCATGAGCCTATTCGTGAGAGCACAACATTAACACATCTACTTCAAGTGTTTTCACCCTTGACTTGGAATCCGCATCATTTAACCTGAATTGACTCGTGTAAATCTTCATAGTTAGTGTGTGGATTATAGTAAACTTTGCCTTTAGTGGTCCATATTAAATCCTCAGTGCATGCGGCGCTTAGTGACCACTCTTTTGAGTGAGTGTTGCATTTAGTGGTTGCACCCAGCTCCGGTTGTTTATTTTAGCAGGTTGGGGATATCATCCCAGTTCTTAGCCATATCTTGTATTCCCCTAACCGTATTCTTAGGTCTTCTCACCTTGATTAAGGCAAGAGTCAAAAGTAGAATTGAAATCAGCAACACCCTTTGTCCAAGTGCATCCCCATCACTCCCTTGAGGAGAGCGGGTGAGTAGAGGAAGACCCCATCCCCAGCTACAAAATTAAAATCCATGTGGGTCCATCTTCCTTGCCCCGTCCCCAAAGACATTCATCTCCCTTCTCTCTCCTTCGGGGGGTAAATGGGAACCAATTGGTGGGACACCGGTGAGTGGATTTCAAGACTATAGAATCTTTTGGCTTTGTCAACCATGAAGGTTGAACATGTTTATGCCACAGAGGCAATAAAAGAGATGATTTGGTTTTAAAAATTGCTCAGGAGTTGGGAAATAAGGAGGAAGGGAAGTTGCATAGTGATAGTCGAGTGTTATACACCTAGCTAAGAACTTTGTTTTCCACTCTAGGATGAATCATATACGGTTAAAGTACCATTTCATTAGGATAACTTTGGAGGAAGAGAAGTTGAAGTTGGAGAAGATTCATACCATTTAGAATTCTATAGACATCATAATGTCCTTCTTTCGAGATAGTTCAGACGTAAAACGTTTGGCCCATTTTTGTCTACCCGGCGGCCAAAGGGTGAGTCAAGGGTGACTAGTTTTATTTATTTTATTATATTGTACAAATATTAAAATATAAAATTATAAAATGCACATATAATAAAGTAATAAATTTTAATATTAAAATAAAAATTACCAAAGTGTAATTGTAAAAATACAATTAATTTTAATTGTATTTATAGGGAAAATGTGATTTGGAAGTCCAAAGGTCACTTTCATTGGAAGTCTAAAGGTCACTTTCATTTGGAAGTCCAAAGGTCACTTTCATTAGAAGTCCAAAGGTCACTTGTGTCGAGGCATTCCATATTCACTTGATATTTTATGAATTATGTTTAAGCTTGAAGCTTTCACCAAAAATATTCTAAGGACGAAAACCCTTAGTATATTTCTTCTAGAGGATGAAAACCCTCTTAGAGAATTTGGGGATTTCCATACACGAAATTTTATTGTGCTTTGCAAGGGAAACTTTAGTCATTTCTAACAAAGTAGTTGTGAGTATTTTCGGCAAATTTTGTATATGAGGTATGAAGAAAATATTGTTACAAAGTAATATAATTTTTTTCTCTTGGAGCAACCCATATTTTGACTTTCATGAGATGTTTGAAGACATTCCAGTGTCCTGTAAATTGATGTTATCGGTTGTATTGATTATGTGGATCGGTAGAAGGTATTCTCAAGTAATTTTTGATGGAATTTTAGTGTTGTTTTAGACCTCTATTTCTACAACATTCGGACTATTTTTCTAACTGTTATGTGCTTAAAAATCAAATGTTTATCCTATAATAAACTTTTAAAACTCGAGGTCTGTTTATAGCTTGAATAGATAGGTTTGGTTGTTGTTTGGGGTGGATTTCATCAACAACCCAACCGTCATGTCCGATTATTTATTGTAGCAGTGTAATCTAATCTTTGTATGGTCATATATACCATCCTAAAGGTTGATTTGATTCATAAAATTTGCATTTCATAGCTAAGTGGAAAGATAAACATTTGTTCACTGTGTGCATGGGTTTTCCTAGTAAATCCTAGTCATTTTTCCTCTCTAAAATCATGATCTCGTAGTAATAATTGTTGTGATATCTTTTCTAAGTTGTCTCTTTATCAAGGGAAGCACCTAAAATTCATCCAAGGTTGATTTTTTCCCATTGGGGACATTACGGACATGATGGCCAAGGTGTCACAAGGGATAAATTAAAGCTATGTTCACTTTGGTTGGTCTTTAGGGAAGACAATGGAGGGTTAAGAATCTTGTTCGTAGAGGAAAACTAGTCTCCAAGTAGGAGATTATTATGGTGTGGATCATGTTTTCATGTGTGGAAGTGTTGAAGACTGTACACTCTCCACAGTTTTCTCATTGGGGTTCGGGGTGTAGCCCTCGAGAAAGTTTTTGGCCTCGAAAAACATGCCCAACACCTCAGGAAATGTTTTCTTCTCATATGGGTGGTGTTTTGACCCATAGGTTTATGGGGCGGTTTTGGCCCATGGTTTTGGTACCCACAATATTGTAAAATTACTTAAGCAATTACCTATTGATGTAGGGAGACATAACATTGTAGATGTGAGAGTTCAAGTGTGAATTTAGGAGAGTTTGTTGAGCACAACTCCAAACAGATCTAGGTATTGTATTAAGAGAAAGAGGTGGCCTGTAATAAAA
Source organism: Taxus wallichiana var. yunnanensis (assembly GCA_018340775.1). Lineage (NCBI taxonomy): Eukaryota > Viridiplantae > Streptophyta > Pinopsida > Cupressales > Taxaceae > Taxus > Taxus wallichiana. The sequence continues at coordinate 7,038,561 of JADAXU010000131.1, forward strand.
TATGAGCAAGTGATTCTTAGTAGTGGGCATAGCCCAAAATGGGTGAACCATGTTAAATATTGTCTTTGGGTTGTGTTATTTGATTTTCGGCACTCTTATTTCAGATCTGTGATATTTTTCTGCATATTAGTTTCTACTATTGTGATTCTACGTGGGATTGTTCCGCATATTTTATCCCTTATTTCTTAATAGAGAGAAGAGTACTTAGTTGATCAAAGAGGTAAAAAAATGATATGGGAATGCAAAGTGGCTAATAAACTAGTAAATATTGAAAGTATTTTGATCCTAATACAGTAACTAGAAAATGTTCTAGTATGAAACCATACATCTCATGATAGGGTGTAGCACGGTCACATCCTTCTCTATATAGTTTTAAATCGACAAAGGTTAGGCTTCGTAAATTTTGGTGAATTTTAATGGTTTGTAAATGATATTTTGTGTTTATCTATAGAGTTCATAAATATGTGACAATGATATGTAATGAATGAAACCCTATAATACGCATACTAGCACTTTAGGAGCATGATTGGATGATAAAATAAAAAATTCCTATATGGGTGGGGTTGGACTAACCTTGGCTTCCAACCCTGTTAAACCAATCGGGTGATGGGTTACATCCCTTTACAAGTGGGAGAAAAATCTATGTAGTTATCCTAGTGTAGGTGCAATAGTGTATGCAAATCTAAGCCACCCCTATCTTTCCCTTATGTCTCTTGACATATAGAGTAGTGGACATAATTATAGATAGAATAGAGATGTACTATGCATGATGGCGACATAGTGTCGATGTGATTTAGATGTTAAGTTTATTCCCTTTGTTCCTTAAAACCTTTAGCAATAGTTTTATTGACTTCCTCTTACTAAGACATAGCTCTAGGACCTTTGAATGCTTGGTAATGGAGGAAGCTAGACCCTTGAACCTAGTTTGAGTTTTTTACAAATATGTGGTGGATTCTCTAAAGGATATGCCTCTACGTTAGAAATATTCAAGATATCCTTGAGTGCTTTAGTGTTGATATTTTATGATGGGAATGCTTGAGAATGCAAGGTGAGTACTTAGTTGCATTTGACTTACTTATATAGGCTTATGTACGTTAGGAATCACATTAAAACAGACCTATGGGATATGAAATGCCAAATATAATATATTCAAATTAAGAAAATACTTTTTCAGATAAAGGGGATGGGACCTTACAGGCCAGCCCATACTGTGGTATAGGATGGTCTTGTACTATACGATCCCATATAGGGATTTAGTGACAACAGATCTAAATTTTGAGAAAGATCATTGGGGATAGAATGCTACTTTGGATAGTTGGGTTTACATAAATGAATGACATAGTAGTATGTAGAGGCATGCGAGAGTGACAAGGATATGCTAATTAAGCTTATAATGTGAGCATAAGTCATAATATAGTTAAAAATCAAAACTTTTCATTGTTAAATGATAAGTTACCAAATTTGAGTGTCTATGTCTCCCCACTTTAAATGTGGAATTGAAAATTACATACTTAAAAATATACCTCAATATGCACACACACATTTGTCTTTGCTTGTAAGTTGTTCTTTATTGAGTTGGTTTTGGCATGTTCCATGGTGAAACCTGCAACATAAAGTGTAGTCAATGTCTATAGAAGAAACTGAACTGTAACTCAAATGTAAATAATGTATGTAACTTTAAAAATTGAATTGTGCATAGTAAAGTAAAGAGATATAAATCATGGAAGGAATACACTTGTTCACTTTTCTATGAAGGAGAAGGTATTTCTCTTTTTTTTCTTGTGAATTCCTATTTGTGTTGAGATACCAAATGATTGGGGGTGATTAGTCACCAATTTTTCTACGAAGGTGAATCCCAAGTAGGAGAGGAATTCAGCAGTGTGCTTGACCCAACACCAAGAATAGGTACCATAGGGAATTTGTCCCAAAGAGCCTCGTAAAGAGGGTAGTGTAGTGTATAGAGTATCCATTCACTCTAATAGCTTCCCACACAAAGAGAGGGAGAAAGGAAGAATAACATACGGAGTATCTACCCACTTTGATGTCTTCAAAACCCATTAACCACACCATTATAGATAGTTCTAGGCCCAATTACATAGTAGCACAAAGTGGAAATGGAATGTTTGGCCCATGTCCCCATTATGTGTTGTAATAGTTGAGTCTGATTAATCAAATGTTAAATAATGAGAAAGGATAATAAGGCCCATGCCCTCAAACCTGACATCTATAATTATATATAAGTGATGTCATGAAAAAGGAATGAAACATTCACACCACTTGTATTTTTTTCTAAACCATGTCATTTTTATCTATTTTTTTACCAAATGTTTTTAAGAATATAATTATTCTAATTTTTTAGATTTCCCCCAAGATGGATATGTCTAGTCCTAGACCATAACGTACTATGGTTTTTTCCATGGTGGACAGTTCTATAACAACGTGAATTTTTTTTTCGTGTTCCATATTTTTTCTTATTTTTTAGGATCTTTTCCTTGTATAAATTTGTATCTAGTTCATGTACTCTATATGTAATATTTGTATATGTATAATATACCCGAATGAATTCTTATTATTTTGAGGTGTGTGATATATAGTAGTAGAGCATGTGTCTCAAAGAAATGATGTGTACCCATGTTGGAAAATCCAATAGTATGTGTTGGATCATATGAATATTTTTCATGGTGGCCACCGTTAGGATTCTATTCCTACAAGAGGTGTGCGTGGCGGAGAGCGTGGTGTAAAAAATATATAAACCAAATAATGAACAATAATCACGTATAGTATTAAACAAACATAGAGTCAATAAAGTATATAACTAATGTAGTAAATGAGTACATAAGTAATGTCACATCTATTAGTCATGTAAAACTCCCAAGAGGGACAAAAAATGGGATGTTAAGGTTTCACACACATAAGAATAATCAAAAGGATATAGAAGCCATAACCAAGGTACATAGAATTGTTGCTATATAAATATATCAAAGGCCCCATGTTGTATACATATAAGTAAGTAATCAATAGCAAATAGTATTCGTGAAGCATATAGATCAAGAAAAGATAGTGCTACACAAGACACATGTGTTAGTCTTATTAGTCTAAAAGATAGAGTATGCACAATATAAGTAATTGTAATGAAATAAAAGCATTTATACAAAGTGTGGGAGATGCCCCCAAAATATCAGGATCAACTAAGAAGGGTCTATTCTAGCACTTGTCATCATTTATCAATCTATGTATACCCTGCATCAATCTCAACATACCTTTGAATGCATGTGTGTAAATATTATATAGAAAATTATGTTATCTTCACAACCAATGTGGAACATGTAAAGTGATAAGCTAATGAATCAAATCACATGAAGGTCTTGAGTTTGTGTTGTTGTAAATATTTGAATGTTTTTGTAATTTTGACATTAGTTATGTATAAGAAGGAGAGATAAGATAAGAGTTGCCTAAGAAGGGCCTCATCGGGAGGTAAGACTGACCCATAAAGAAAAGGAGGCTCAAACCTCAAATGTGTCACATGTGTAGTAGGAGATGGTCTATCTTTGGAAATACAAGGTTGTGAAACCTACATTAGAACCATATAATGTGCATTAAGAGACATAGAATAAGGCCTAGGAAGAATGTACCTATTATAATTAGTGTGTGCAATATAAAACCTAGCATGAGGCATGAGAGGGAGTGACCTATTAAAGTAGCATTAGGAGACCCAATAGAGGTCTAGGAGGGATGGACCTATTATAATTAACATGTACAATAGGATACCTAACATAAGGTTTGAGAGAGAGAGAGAGAGAGACATTATAAGTAGTATGAGTGGATGTAGTAGTAGAAACCATAGCTTTTTGAATAAGTAATTTGGGTATTGGGGCCTCATATGGGATACCCTTGACCATAAAAACTTGTTGATTGTAAATGAACTTAACAAATTGGTGTAACATAGATGGTATAGCCTTAAAAGTACACAACTAAGGGCAACATAGATGCATATCACATGAGTTAAGAGAAGTAGTAACTAAAAAGGGGATAACCATACTAGTAGAATAATCTGTAAGAGGTATAGTAATATGTCCAAAAGAGGTATTAGCATTAAAGGTCATGTATTTCTCAATATGTCCAAGATAAACAAGTGGCTTGAAAGTGTAAATGTTATATTTAACACTATTTTTTATTAGGACACTATGTATATGACCTTGACTAACAAAATAATGAATGTATAGTGTATCCAAATGAATATTATGAAGCATATTAGAGTTATGTATATGACTTTACCAACAAAAAAATGAATGTATAGTGTATCCAAATCAACATTATGAAGCATATCGGTGTCATTAAATGTAATTATAAGGCAAGGAGGTGGCATAATAGTAATATTAAAAATCAAAGCATCCACTATATTAGCATAACAAGTAGGAGGAGGCATAACACAATAATCATGGTGTTCTTTCAAATTAGGTTTAGAAATGTTGTAATCAAAAAGTGGGTCATTGAAAATCTTGGGCTTTGCATTATAATTGGTATACTTTGATGATTAAGTAGGAATGTCCCATTCAAAATTAGTATCATTAATAATATCTTGTATCACATGATGAATATTGAAACTTAAATTAGTAGAGTGAACTAAACATCTATAATAATCATAAAAATCATTAACATAAAAAAGATTACAATGAGGCTTGCTTTTGTTAACCTCAAGAGTCGAAGAGAGAGATAAAAGGTTGCACTCAAGTAATTGTTTAAGCACTAGTTAAGGTGCAAAAGACAACCATTTAAATTTCCATTGAGGATCTTATAACTAAAGCTTTATGGGTTGAGACACAACATTAATATTATCTTTAGTATTATTTTTGGCATCATTAAATTTTACTTTGAAATTAGTTTTTCCTTCAAACTTAGGATTAGATGTGTTAGGATAATTGGTAACATACTTGAGCTTATTCATGGTGAGGGGCTTAGCTTCACGCTCTTTCAATGTGTGACATAAATTATCAAATGAGCTAAACATGTCAAATATAACTGATTCTTACAGAGGAGAAAGAATACTTTGAGTGAATAGATCTTAGAGATCACTATTAGCTAGAATATTATTCATCTTAGTAAGCATATCCTTGTAGCATAAAATATAATCACTAACGTGTTCGTTAGAGCCTTGTCACATTTTATACATTTGAGCATAAGAGACCTTGTCCTCAATATTGATAGATAATTGTGTAAGAAAATAATTAGATAAAAGGGTAAAGGACCAAGCTAGATGAATTAGAAGATCATAAAACCATTATAAAGAAAAACCCTTGAGGCTTATAGGAAATATCTTAGTAAGTCACATGTCATTATAATCATAATCCAAGAAAGTGGAGTGGAAATCATAGAGGTGCTTTTCAAGATCACATTTTCTATTGTAAATAGGAATCTTAGGAGTGACAAAACCCATAGGAAAAGGATAGAAAGCTACTTTGTAAGTAAGTCAGTTATGAAGTAATTGAGTAGAATCCATGACATGAAAATAAGTAGAGGAATCTTGTTGTATTTGTAATATTAGAGATTGCTAACTATGAACAAGGGTTTCAAAAGCTTGTGTGCTAGAAGGATAAGGATGCAAACAATTATGGGTGTATATAGGATATGTAGGAATAACAATGGACATAAGAATGGACACAATAATAGTGTAAGGTGGGGTATTAATTTCCCCAAAATACATGGATAATATATGTATCCATAGTGGGAGTTGAAGGGGTGAATCCTATAAGATACTACTGATTAGAGGTTTGATCCCAAGATAATTTAGTAGTGATAAGGATCTTAATATGATCAATATTATGAGGTTTGATACAAAGCTATGAATAAAAATTGGACAAGATCTCAAATTGTTCATTGTACACCTCATTATCATTATGATATAAATTAGTGTTATACTCATTGTGTTTTAATGGTGTGCAAAGGCACCTCATGGGAATCATGATCAAGCATAAAAGGGATTCCTTGTAAGTGAATTGGGGAGGAACCGTAGGGACTCAATGTTTTTAGTAGGAGGAGAAATCTCAATGTACTCAATGGGTTGATGATCAATCCAATTGTTATAACTATAGTGTAAAGAAGGAAAGCATATGTAAAGCTCCTTATCTAGGGAAATGCACATTAAATTGAAAGAATGTGTCAATCCTATTAACAAGTTCCCATATAAGCTAAATCCCAACATGAAATCCAAAATGAAAATAAAGCTTAAGTGGTGATAAAAGTAAGATTAATCTAGCCTATAGAGAAATATGATTGGATATGTATAAATCTTGACTTGACCAAATAAAATGGGAGAAATATGTATTTGTATAGACTACAAAGCACTCGGTGACACGTGTAAATGATCCCTTCTCAACATCATTTATAGATATAATTTTGGAAGTTTTGGCTAGGCATGAAGTGTATTACCGTATAGATGGATTCATCGGTTACCATCATATTTTGATTATGCAATAATACCAATCCAAGAAAAAAATTGTCTCAAAGTGGGGACATTTTGCATACAAATTTATACCTTTTGAATTGAAGAATGTACCAAAAATCCTCTCTCGATCCATGGTCACTATGTTTAAAGAATTTATTTTTGATTTGTTTGATACATATCTTGTTGAGTGGGGTACCTTCTCCATATTCAAATAACATCTCTCAAAGGTGTGCTTAATGATAGAATGGTGTAGAGATTTGTGCATTGATTTAAGTTACAAGAAATGTTTATTTTTCACACCTTTTGAAGTACTATTTGGACATGTGGTCTATAAAGATGGAATTTTAGTACATTAGGAAAAATGATAGTAATCATCAAGCTCAAACCTCCTACAAATCCTTTGGAAGTGCATGCATTCATGGGTCATAAAGGGTATTATAGAAAAATCATTAGAGGATATGCCAACATTGTGCAACAATGGAATGAATTATTATGAAATCATAAGGTTTGAATAAACATTAGAATGTCATAATGCATTCATGTAATTAAAGCGAGAAACTAGTCATTGACCCATACTAGTATTTCCATATTGGAGAAAAACATCTCATGCTCATTTGGATGCATTAGGGATCAAAATAGGAGCAATATTTGCATATTCGAGAAGGTGGCATCAATCATCAATACACTTTACAAGATGAAAATTGTTAGGTGTGGATAAAAACTACACCACTTTGTGGAGAGAGAATATTTGAAATAGTCTTTGAATTACAAAATTTTAGGAAATATTTGTTGGCAATGTCATTTAAATACTTTACGGATCATCAAGAATTGTGGCACCTAGTTAATAAGCCATTATTAGGAGGTATAATTTTAAGATAGTCAATGTTATTCTAGGATTAAAAGCTCAAGATCAATATCAAACTAGGGAATGAGTATGTGTGTCTGCGGATCACTTGAAAAAAATAATACAAGGGAAATTTTGAATGGGTATTCTCCTTATCCACACTTAGAATCACTAGAGTGTCATAACAACTAGAATAAATTACATAATTCTATGATATGAGTTATTGCTAGATAATTACATGGAGAAAGATAAATTAATTAGTTTCCAAAGATTTTCCATTTATACTCATCACTTTGGATTCTTGTATAAAGCGGGTAAGGAGGAAGTATTGTGCAATGTATTATTGGAACAAAAACGTGGAGCTATACTTAGATAAACACATGAAGGGGTGCCAAATGTCATTTTGATATTTGACGATGCACACCACATTGTGAAACATTGTGATGTATGTCAAATAGTAGGAAAAGAAAACCAAAGGGATATGATTCCTTTAAATATGATACTAGCTACACAACCTTTTGATAAATGAGGAATTGATTTTATAGGCCCTATCCATTAACAATATAAATGACAAAGGATTGGTACATCATCACTACAATGAATTATTTTACTCAATGGGTAGAGGTCATCGTAATAACTAATTATGCAGCCAAAGACACTAAAAAGTTCTTATATGAAAATATCATCACAAGATATCAGTGTCCAAGCTTGATAGTGAAAAAGGTACACATTTCATTAACAAGACAATTAAGGTCCTACTAGAATAATTCATGTTTGCACATCATCATCGTAATGTATATCACCCTCAAGTAAATGGACATGTAAAAAAAACCAATAAGGTTTTAGAATGCATGTTCACCAAGATATATAATGTTCAAAGAGATGATTGGGAAGATAGGATACTCACAATACTTTGAGAATACAAGACAAACTATAATCATAGTAAAATACATACACCTTTTCAATTTGTAAATGGTGTAGAATTAGTCATGCCTATGGAATACATTACACCTAGCTTTTGCATTTCTATGATCACCATATTAGGGGATAAGGAATCTATTAAAAGAAGGATAGTGGATTGGACTAGAATGGAGGAAAATGACATGAAGATATAATGGAACTAGGAAGAAAACAAGTGCAACTAGAAATCTTGGCATGACCAAAAAAATTACACAAAATGATTTAAATCGTAACATATGGTCTTAGTATATGAGATCACATCCAAGAAATTTTTGCATCAGATGGAAAGGTTCATATATTATACATCACATGACCCTCAAGAAACAATTGTATTGCACAACCTATAGATGAATATTCTACCTAGGAGAATTGATGGCGAGTAAGCTCAAAGCCTTCAATTCATGATTACCTAGAAGTAAATAGAAATAATTTCCTTGGGATTAAGGATAGGGTTAGATTTCAATTCTAAGAATGGTGTGGTACATAGGGATGTTTGTAAATTTGATAATTTTATGGTTAATTGTGCATAGGAGTAGAAAGTTTTACAAATCAAACCAATAAAGTTCAAGGATTTGTAATTCAAAAGTAAAGTTCATCATATTTGTGAGGGGGATATGAATGACCTTGTCTAATCTATTAAGTCTAGAAACATTACACAATAGAAAGAGAAGAAGGTGCGAGAAAAATCAAAATAATTTAAAATGTGATTTCATATGAGTTATAGGATTGCTAAACACGCTAAAGATCATATCCGATGGAACTCATGGCGAGTGAAGTAATTAGAAGAGTTAGTAGAGAAAAAATTAATTGGATCCAATGGATAATTATATTTAAGGTAGTTGATCAATTCACAAACATGAAAAGAACCAAGAAATTACAAGGACATTAAGGGTGAAAATTGTATAAGGGAGAGATCAAGTATGGCAAAAACACCATTTCATGGTAAATGTTACGATCACATAATAACTTGGTAAATAAAGATACCATAGACATAACAATTGAAATGAGAATCAAATACTTAAAATGAAGGGTTTTCAATTATGTACTCAAAAATGGAAAATCCCTTTACTCACTTTGATCGGACCTATAATTGAAGGTATCATGGAAGAAAGGAGACCATATTATTGAGTTTTAATGACATATAAAATGAGGATATGGGCATTAGTGTGATACTCATATAGAAAATGGAGTGATCCAATGTACCTTGACCTATAAGAAATGGCTGATAAATTGTAGAAATTGGAGAGGGAAACAAAAACATGGAGGAAACATGAGGCGAGTGGTTGTGAAGGACCCATTATGATGCATGAACATGGAGAGGTGGTGAATATTCCATATTTGGGTGACCATATATATGTCATGAAAACCATCACAAGTTTATAAAAAAATGATGCAATCTAGTTCAATGCACAAGACGCAATTCCTATCAATGTGACCCCATTAATTAGGGTTATGAGACTACCAAATAAAGGCACCTCCATGTGTGCATACAATTCTACAAGTCCATTGGTGTAATAGGAAACAAAATACGTATATGGGACATTGCAAAGGTAAGAGGAATCCTAATTATATCAATTATGGATAGGTCAATTAGATTTCTAGTTAAACTCGTATAAGAAAAGTATTGGTAGGTGATGCAAAGAATAAAAAAACCCTTATTGGGAGATGTGGACATTGTGATACATATGTGGGATCAAAATGAGGAATTTAACTATTCAAAGAGTTTTACACTTGAGATGAATATAAATATGAAAAATAAGTAGTGTATGTAGCCAATATATTCATGTATCAATGGCTAGTTCTTTTGTTATGTTTCACATACTGGAGAGCATTATAAGGGATAATTGAGGTAGAGATGGTTATTACCCCCATTAACACTTTGTGTGGTATGCTCCATAAAAACCCTATAGTACTTTTGAGGACATAAATTGAGCACCTAACTCACATAAATTAGGGATACATAGAGTGCTAACCCCATAATCCTAAAGGAAGTGTACACTTATAAAACACCACGGGGAAGCTTACACTAATGCATGATGGATTCATTATTCACTTAGAAGGTAACAAAACAAATAAACCCCACAAGATGCCATTTTTCATATACCTAGAGATTGTGAAGGCTAAACTGAGAAAACGACATGAAATGATAACATTTAACATCCCAAAATTACACAATCAAGCACCAACGTAACCAATTCAAGGAGATTCTAAAACACACTAGTTGCATGAGCTAGAACAACACATGAGCAAGTAGAATATGAGGAAATCTCATCTAAGGATCCAAAGGGAGAGAAAAAGACTAATAAAAATAGTATTGTGCAAGATGAGTATGAGGATATCAAAATTAAAATAGATCTAACTTCCAAGGCTCCTAAGATGGTTTTTGAACTAGATTTTGACCATCTCTAAGTAACCATGACCAAAGTACACATAATCAAACTTGAAGACATGGGAACCAAATTATACACACCTAAGGAGTGCGAATGATATACATTGAGACAACCGATTATGCTAAAATGTGAAATGTAAGCCTAATCGAATGTTATAATGTGATAAATGAATAAAAATTAAATACAAAAATTACACCCAAGTAAGATAAGCAAGAAAGTATAAAACCCTAAGTGCAAAGAAAGGGTAAGAAGCCTTAGTAAATTCACCGAGATTTGGAAAGTGCACAAAGTAGGAAAACAATAAAATACGAAGCACTGACCGTCACACTGGAGCTCAAAAAAATGTAGATCTAGAAGAATAAGTTGGACAAGGGCACCTGGAGAGGGAAAAGGGCGTCTATGGGCACTCTAGACCTATTTCTAGGCATTTGGGTCTACACAAAAGCTCAATAAACCTCCTTTGAATGGTCGATATTTATTCGTTTGTGTTTGCATTTTGTCGCCGTGGTCACACTAAGATTGTTGAGGTCACTTGGAAACTGTAATGAAGAATGAACCTAAAAAACCCTTAAATAGACATCAAATCCTAAAAAATAAAGATATAGAATGAGGGATGGACTGTCATCCTGCTGTCACAATGGTGAACTTACTAACCGAGAGTTACACTACATCTTAGACCCAATGTAGTTTTATGTGTGTGTGGGGAAATCGTGCCCTAGGTAGCTCTTGTGCATGTCACACTTGATAGTGAGAAAAGTAGCTAGATGTAAATAAATGTAGTAGATGTGTTCATGGAATAGAATGAACTTCCCTCCTATGAAGTGTATGCAGAATAACCAACCCTTGATGTCCCTTGGATGGTGTTATATGGATGCAATTGAGCTCTTAGATGTTTGATGGATGTAACCTTAGGTGGTGATAGCTAATGTTTAGTGTTTGGTCCTTTATTATGATCACATATATTTATATGATTCCCTTGCTTGAATTTCGTAACTAACCCCGAAAATGCCGACTACCAAAAATATAAGATGCTCAAATGGCTAGAAATGACCCAAAAAGTGTGAGTAAAGTACAAAGGGGACAATGTCACCTAGAGGGGATGAGGGCACCTGGCGCCGACATCCCTGGTTGGGCGATAGTGTGTAGGATGACAAATGTCGAAGTATTAAAAGGCATGTTGAGCAAGTAAGGGTGCAATACTAAGAGTAGCAACAAAAATCAAAGAAAGGTGGACAAATACATGGGTTAATTAGTAATTTTCTTACTTGGGAATCATATGACTATTAGAATGTAATCAGGACTAGATAATTACCCAAAGTGCATGATTTAGTGTCTACATTTTCCCCCACTTTATGTTGGTGAGCGAAAAGCTTGGTAACATAAAATAGATAGAGATGTGTACCTGATAACCATGTAGATTGATGACGAAAGTGTGCCGAGGGACTAGACAAAGCGTGGAGTGATAAAAATGTGAAGCGTGGATGCTAAGGAGGAGAAAGTGAAAAAGTGATGATGAAAATGAACCTAGGGCAAAAATGCATGTGTAGATGTCACGATGTACCTATTTTTGATGTCGATGTTATTGTTGGTGTTGTGATGATGTTGATGATGTTGATTATTGCTTCCCATACAGACATACCTACAAAAGAGAAGAATGAACAAGTAGTCAAATATGCATGTATATGTGTAAAAAGTATGTAAAAATGTTGAAAATGTGAAAAAGGAACATGTGCACCTAATTTGTGATGAGGAAAGAGTGTAGAAAGGATCCTGAAGATGTCGATGAAGAGAGAGTTTTTGGGGAAATTTCACGCTATGAAAAAAGTAATGTAGGGAGAAAGGTCTAATGTCATTCTCCAACCTTTGACTACTTCCCAGAATTGTTGAGCGCATTGAATGTTGGCTTTTGGGTGATCCTACGCCACAGTAGAAGTAGTGTAGGGAGAAAATTATGTTGTTATCCTCCACCTTTAATTACTTCCCGAAATATGGAACACCATTGTAGATGATGTGTACAAATGCAAATTTTAAGGACCCAAGTCTGATTATGAGCCTTGTAAAAGCCACTATGTGGAGTTCTATAGACTATGTTGAGCTACCAATTCTTTGTGTAGCTGCCCTCTTATTTTAGGCATCGTTATGCTAAGGACCCAAGTTTGATTTCGAGCCCTATCCAAAATTGACAACTGTGTTGTACTGCAGTTCTTATGTTTTGTTGTGTATAACATTATATAGGGTTATAGACTCACCCAAATGATGTTGCCCTCATTTGGGGTGCATGCGACATCATGAAGGAGTATGCAACCCAAAAGAGGATTGACCGTTGTGTTGAAACTATACCCTAAAGGGGAAGGGAATGTGCTTGGTAGAAACCAAGGCACACACAAACAAGTGGTTAGGAGATAAGTGTTAGTACAAAAAAGACAAACATGCATGTATAAGATGAAATGTAAGCTAAGTAGACAATGTGTAAGCTAAGACACAAGTAAACATGCAAGAAGACAATGTAGACTGCAAAAATTGGGTTACAAACATGGGACATCACTCACGATGTCACAAGACAATCAAGGTCGTAGTAATGGTCGCAGAGACAAGTGTGCACACAAGAAAAGGGCAAATCCTATGGACAAGAGCATACAAAGAGCAACTAATGACAAGCAACGTAATAGACAACCATGGTGGCAATTAGACTGTAAAAAAATGTTTCACATGAAGCACCCATTAGCATGTTAGAAATATAAAAAGTATTTCAAAGTGTGTATAATCTGATAAAGTAGTATGTTATGAAACAAAATGAAACAATAACACCTATAGTGTATGAAAGTGTATGACCCCAGGAGCCTCTGTGGGAATGGCAATAGATATTGTGCTAAGAATTTGTGTCGCATGTATGGATCTGTAGAATTTGTGATCACAACTAAAAGGAAAGTGAACGTGCATGTGTGTATGATAAATATAATGACATACAAGATATCTATCTAGCATGTGTAATAAAGTGAACATGTAAAAGCATAAGTAAGAGTAAATGCAACCAAGATATGCAAGTATGTTATGGATGAGATGGAATGGAATGTAGTGTGAATGATAGGAGCGCAGTGTGCCCCTCGAGTGGATATGTATGTATGTAATGAGGTTAATTTATTTATGCCCCCTCATCAACAATGAACCGTAAACGAGAATGTGTCATCGGGAAATGGTTTGAGATGTGTATATATTAGAAGGATGTGATCGTAAAAGTGCAAAGTGTAGAGTATAAATGTGTGAGTGAATGAGAGATTTGATTAAACATGTGAGTGTGATGAGGTCCATTTGAGATGTATACCCTCAGCAGTCGAGTATGGATAGTGGAACTAAAGTGCGTCATAGGGTAATGGTGTGAATGATGTGGTGTATGTAGAAAGAGTTGTGAATTAAGCGTGGAGCATTAATTGTAGAATGATGATAGGTAGATGTTGAATGCAAAATAAGGATGATTGATCTTAAAGTTATAGAATGAGGTGCTAAAATGTGTGATGATTTATCCTAAAGCGTATATCACAAAATGAGTCATCAAGAAGCTAGGAGTGATTATTTAGCATAAAGTGTATATCATGATATGTGTGAATAAGGTACTAGCTAGGAATGTTGTATGGTATGAGAAAAGGATTGATTGATTAATTGTGAAGATCAAAGTGTAGAATGACATAAGTGTGATAAGAGAAGGTTCAATTTTGATTTGAACCCTCAACGGAGATGAGTATGAACCATGAGACTAGAGTGTGTCATCGAGGTAGTGTGCGTTGTATAAGTTGGAGGATGGAATGTAGAATAGAATAGTATGATGCACAAGTAGAATGTTATAGAATGATGGAGATTGAAAATGCAACACTTAGAAAGGATGTAATGTAAATGTGCCAAGTGTGAAGATGCATAATGTGCAACACATGATGTGTAGGGTGTATAGAAGAAGAGTGCAAAGTGGTACGAGGCATAGAAGATGTGAGAAGATAATGTTGAAGTTGTGTATAGTGTACAATATATAGAATGAATAAGTGGAGAAATAACAAAGTGCATATGATATATATAAAAGGAAGTGTGAATAGAAGATATAGAAAGCACAAAATGTATAATGTGTAGAAAGAAGTTGTGGATGAAATGTGCAAATTAAAGCACAAAAAGTGTGAAGAAGATGTAAAGAGGTAATGTAGGTAGCACACGAGTATCTATGATGTGTAGGAGAAGATGTCGTAGATGTGAAATGTGCAGTGTGTGAGGTTCATGTATATAGGATGCCCTCAATAGTCAAGTGTGAACCAAAGCATAAGAGTGTGTCATCGGGAAATGACGATATGAGCATGTGTCAAGATGTGTATGTCATATGTGGAAGTCTAGATGTGAAGTGATGAGAAAATAATATGCTTGTTGATGTTAGGGGGAAGAGATAAGTGTAATTCCCCCAAAGTGTGTGTTGATGAATGTGATCAAGTAATTTCATCTAAGAGGTCGTCATTGTCATGATCAAAACCGAATGGTGAAGCATCTGAAACTTGATAGGTGATAATATCGATTTGATCAAGTAAATAGCCATTGAGGTGTAAGTTATACATTCCCATAGCATATTATTCATCAGTGAAAGGAGGTAATAGGCATCTGTGTGTGTACCAACGAGTGAGATTATGTGTATAGCCAAGAAAGGAAATATTACAAATGAACACACGGCCAAAGGGCATAGGAAATGAGATATCAATATGATTAGGGTCTAATGTGCCCCCAATGTAATCAAGTCAAGATTTCCCTAATGCAAGTGGAGAGGAGAGAGGGGCTCACATAAGAAATATTGTGAGATGGAAGACACACAAGCCATAGGAAGTAGTGATAATGATAAACCCATGATATAGATGAGGATCATGAGGTGGAGGATAGAGATCCTCGAAAATGAAGCCAAGCTGATTCAAGCCCTCATGTGTACAAATAATGTCATCATAAGTAGGATCAAATGGAATGTGCTACTAATAAGATTCCTACATGAAAAATGTACATGTAAATGGTGGTCGTACTAATGAAGATGACACATGAGAAGGTGTAGTAGGTGGAATGGTGTCTCGATGGTGGGACATGCCTGATAGAGAACCATAGCGAGAAGTAGCAAAAGGTGGAGGTGATGGCGTAGATGAGACAATATCTATCATGCAAATAACACCTTTAAGTGGTGGTAAATGATTTGGAGTATCCATGGGTTGTGGTTCATTAGTAGTATCATTTCTTGGAATAGGAAGTGTAGTATTTGGATCATGGTCACAATATTTGTATGGATGATGGTCATGAGGAATGGTATACTCTATGCCCTCATGTATGAATTTAACATAGTGATGTATGGTAGAGGGAACTACTTGCATGACATGAAGCCATGACCTACCAAGTAAACAATTGTATGAAATGGGGAAGTCAATGACAAATAAAATTGTGTTGAGATTTTTTGGTCTAACTGTGATAGGTAGAGTAATGTGACCTAAGCATGGATGAACAAATCCATCATATGCATGAAGAGAAAGACATGATGGAATAACATTAGCAGCCGAAAGACCAATCTTTTCAAGGAATGACATAGGAAAAATATTAAGTTCAGATCCATTATCAATTAAATTACACTTGACACCCACATTGTAAATGTAAATCATGATGTGCAAGGGTGGATCATTGTCAAAAATAGTAAGATCAACATGAGGATTAGACGGGAAAGCAATATGCTGAGAAAAGGCATCGACAAAAGTTTGATATACTGAATATAGATGCATATTAGTAGGAATGCAAGTGGTAACAGGAGGGTTTGATTGATAAGCATGTAGATCGAGTTCAGTTTCACCAAAATGATTAAGCTAAAATGTGAAATCTAAGCCTAATTTGAATGATGTAATACCAGTAAATTAATAACAATTAAATATAGAAATTACTCCCAAGAAAACTATGCAAGAAAGTATAAAACCCTAAGTGCAAGAAGAGGGTAAGAAGACTTATCCGATTTTCAGAGATCTGGAAAGTGCACAGAGTTGGAAAACTAGAAAATAAGAAGCACTGACTATCACACTAGAGCTCAAAAAAATGCAAATATGGAAAAATAAGTTGGATGAGGGTGTTGGAGAGGGACAGGGGCACTTATGGGCACCCTAAACCTATTTCTAGGCACGTGGGTCTATGTAAAATATCGGGAAACCTCCTCCGAATGGTCGTAGTTTTTCAATTGTGTTTGCCTTTTTCACTCGAGGTCACACCAAGATTGTCGAGGTTCTTTGAAACCTATAAGGAAGAATGAACCTGCAAAACCCTCAAATAGACATCAAATCCTAAAAAAGAAAGATGCAGGATGAGGGGTCAGACTATCCTTAGCCATCATAATGGTGAAGTTACGGCTGAGCACTATACTACATCTCAGACCTAATGTAGTTCTATATGTGTGTGTGTAGAAATCATTCCCTAGGTGGCTCTTGTGTGTGTTACACTTGATAGTGAGAAAAGTATCTAAATGTAAATAAATGTAGTAGATGTGTGCATGGAATAGAATGAACTTCCCTCCTATGAATTGCATACAGAATAGCCATCCCTTGATGTCCCTTAGATGGTGCTAGATGGATGTAATGGATCTCTTAAATGCTTGATGGATGCAACCTTAGTTGGTGATAGATAATGCTTAGTGTTTGGTCCTTTATTATGATCACATAGCTTTATATTTATATAATTTCCTTGCTTGAATTTCATAATTAACCCCAAAAAGGCTGACTACCAAAAAGATAAGATGCTCAAACGTCTAGAAATGACCCAAAAAGTATGAGTAAAGTACAAAGGGGATAGGGGCGCCTAACATTGGCATCTTGGTGGGCGTTGGTGTTCGGGATGACAAATGCCAAAGTATAAAAAGATAGACTGAGAAAGTAAGGGTGCAAGACTGAAAGTAGCAATAGAAAACAAAGAAAGGTGGCCAAAGACATGGGTTAATTATTCTCTTACTTACTTAGGAATCATGTGAATAGTAGTATGTGATCGGGACTAGATAATTACCCAAAGTGTGTGATTTAGTGTCTACAACAAACTATCAGAGAGCTCAAGAAATGTCTAAAAATCTACATGAGGAATAAATTATCAAATTTTCATCTCCCTAAATCTTCAATGATAATTCAAAGAGAGGATGTAACACAAGAACCACTATTATGAAGTATTATACAAGGGTTGAGAGAGCTAGAGTGGAAAGAAACTACGATATGTAATTATAACTAATTAATTTGGCCAAAGAAGAGGGGGATATAACCATGAATCCATTGAGGCACATGGAGATCAAACATGGAAGGAATCTTGAAAAATAAGAGATTCCATTTAATCTCATGTGTAGATCATGCCTAAACGAGGAGGTTAAGGCTACAGGTTTGGGAGTTTAAACAAGGAGAAGATCTTATTTGACTATAAATGATATTATTGAAGATCTATAAAATACACTCACTGAGAAGAAATCCATACAAGAAAGGGATAAATGCACAATTGAAAGACGAACTAAAAATGCATAGGATATTGAAAACTATTGTTTGTAAGTCAATACTATAAGAATTTTTGTACTTCCTTCCCTCTTCCATCACCACTAGCACAGACAAGCCTTCTGAGGAATGCACGAGTTGAACAACCAAGCACACAACCGCTGATGAAGGAACCCAAAATAGGAATCTTAAAGGCAAGTGTATAAGACATCCCAATAAAATTGTGCAAGAAAAAAATTGGAAACACAAGGAGGATCGAGGTGAAGTAAATAAAAGGCTAAGGAAAATCAAAAGGATTATAAAAGTTGAAACACAAAGAAAAATAGGATTAGATCCATAAACAAGAAATTGCGCAAGTAGAAACACGAGAGGATAGAAAAAGAGAGAAAGAGGAAGGATCAAGAGAAGAAGAGAAAAGAAGAAGAAAAGAACACTAAAGAGGACAAGAAGCTCAAAGAGGCCAAGGCACAAAAAAAGAGCAAACTCATATTTTATGAAGACAGAGATAGAGTGGAAAAAAAAGGAAGTCAAAACAACAAAAAATGAGCCCATTTTACCAATAACAGAGACCCCTTAGGTTTAAATTTCAAGCACGTAGAAAAAGGAGAAGTCAAAAGATAGCACAACAAAGGTAGGAAGCTCTAGATCCAAACCAAGTAACAACATAATTAATAGAGGAAGGAGAAGGAGGGGATACTAAAACATTATGGTGTAGTGCACCAAATACATACCATAATCGAGTGAAATATTTTCCTCCCCTCCTCACACATGCATACCATGGTACCACACATTGCATAGACACCCACATAGGTGACCACCACACAATAAATTACTAGTATTGTCAATGTGGATATAAAAAAACAACCACTACAAACTCATATAGAGGGAACACACATCCTACAAGGAAAAATTGGTTTATAATTAATACAACAAAAGGCTACTTTGGAGAAAACATTGTGCAATATGAAGTAGTAGATTGAATACAATTCTCCCAAGTTTATCAACGAAACAATATGCTAACAAGTAACAAGTGAGAAAGTCCAGCTAACTACTATGGTTAGCAAGTTGGTGGAGTAACTAGAAAGGACAAGAGATTCGCACAAAAATTAAGAATCAAGTGCCACGGTGAAGAGGGAGGTGAATGGTGTAATTTCTATTTTGTGGGAGCATAAAAAGCTTTTATAGAAAATTGCATGTCGCAAGCCAAGAAAATTACTTTTGAGTTGTTGGATTAAAATGTGTAATTCTAAACAACCATAATGGTTTCAGGAAACACACAACTTGCTATGATAATGCATGTGCACATGGCTACTATGAAGGACGATCAAGAAGTAAAAAAGCATTACAAACATTCCTTCAAGCCAGAGACAATGTGAGTGATAAACTACACGAATGGGAGAGAAGTGCGTTCTTAACAATTTTATTAGGGTGTAAGTGTAAAGATACAAGATCAAATAAATGCACCGATCTAGGAAATCCAAAATGTTATATCTTTTCAATGATTAGTTGTGGAAGTAGCAATAGAGGATTCCTTAGTAGAGGACATACAATATTTAGTACAAATATAGGGATATTTTGGAAGGTTTGATGAATCCATTGCAGATTAGAATGTCTATAAGGAAAATTTGGAACGTTTCTCCCAATTGTGAAAGAAATAAATGATACCCTAAGGTATATACCTCCCAAATGATGCTCATTAGACTCTAGGAAAATCAAGTATCACCACCTCTACTAGTTCCCCCAACAAAACAAGTTCCATAAGCTCCTTCTTCACAATCAAAGAAAGCATAAGTAGGCCCCATAATACCAAAAATTTGAGGCAAGGTAAAAATTGGATAGCCATAAAAAGGAACACATAGTTTGAAAACCTAAAAGTGTGATTTATGAGGGAGTTTCCACAGATTGAAAAACTAAAAGTTTGGTATGTTAGAAAGACTACTTAATTAAAAACCCGCAAGGGTGGTTAAATAGTGTGCGGGAATGAAAACTAGTAAACAATGTTCCTTGTGTCGACTACTAATAGAGAACCCGAATACGTAGCATAAAAACTAACATCATGAGGCCACATAATGAAGAAAAAACCATCTCCTAAACTTCACAAGCTTCTTTTTCTCAAGACAAGACAAATATTTAAGTATGTAAAAGTTTTGGAAGGTTATTGAGGCCAAAAATCCAGCTCAATGAATTTTGTGCAATTTTATACATTCCACAATATCCAATATGCATGGTCTAGATAAAACAAAATAAAATATATGTAAAGCTCCTCTAGCCTAGGAAGACAATATGAAATGTTCCTCTAGCTTGAAAAGGGAATATGAAGGGATTGGAAGGCTAATAGTTGCCTCGAATTGTATAAAAAAATGTAAGAGCTTCATGCAAAAGATTGATTTTAAAATATAGATGGTTGGTTATTGATTAGAGATTGTAGGTTACTTGTGGCTCTTTACAGCAATAAAATTCTAGTTTTATATACATACATATATATGTATGTATACATACATACATACATACATACACACACACACACACACACACACACACACACACACACACACACACATATATATATATATATATATATATATATACATATACATATACATATATATATATATATATATATATATATATATATATATATATATATATATATATATATATATATATATATATATATATATATATATATATATATATACATACATGTATGTATATGTATGTACACACATATACATATACATACACACACACATACATATACACATATATACATACATATACATACATGTATGTATATGTATATATATATATGTATATGTATATATGTATATATATGTATATATGTATATATATATATATATATACATATATATACATATATATACATATATATACACACACACACACACACACACACACACACACACACACACACACACACACACACACACACACACACATATCTATACACATATATTTATGTTCCAAGTATGGAGATTAATGTGTAATCTATATGTTGCGATTAATAACTTACTATGTTTTGTTAAATTGGTTGTAATTGGAATAAATCTTTGAATTGCCTAGAATACAAGTTGTAGCATGTCCCGATGAGTGATCCCGGGGACCACTTTAACACTTATATACATTTTCATGGATATAATTTCACATTAAGGCCAACCCATAGTGAAATTACCAACCCATAGAAAGATATAAAATTTAAAAAGTGACTACTAGGTGACCCCTGGATGAAACTATTATTTTGGACCAAACTATTTGATGGTTTGGTTCCATTAAATGGTTTGGCCTAAGAGGGAAGTGTGGTACTACAAATTTATGTGCATGATAGTTATGAGTAATGGATTGCTTGTGATTTATGTAAACAAGTTTGTGAATGGTTTATAAATATAATGAGGAGAGAAAGTCTTGCAATTGGGCTACAGATAGACTAGGAGATAACAATTGAGCTTTAAATATATGCACAAACCATGATTCAAGGGATTAAACCAATGGCGACATTATCGGTGATAAGTTACCCAATTTAGGTGTCTCTACCTTTTCCTTTCAATAAAGCATTTGCTAATACTAGATTAAAAGGGAGAAATCTATAGTATCCTAAATTTGGTTTAAGCACTTGACAATAACACTTTTTATACTTATTCCAATGTATATTATATTTACACATACTTGACCAATTTCAATCTTCTTTCCACTCTTCCCACACCTTTAAACTGCTAATTGACATTTGTTATCTAGTTTATCTTACCATAAATAATCTAACATGCCATTGAATATATTTACAAACTCCTCCATGCCTTGTTTTAAATTTATGTCACCCCATGAAAAGTTCATAGGTCTTGAACAATAACATTCCTAATAATGTCCAAGCACCATGAACTGTCTTCCTCACTTTTAACAATAAAAAATTCAAATGGATAACTTAAATTGGTTGGACTAGGTGAGAGTTTAGGGTTCGTTGAGTGGGAAAACTAAAGAAAGGCCATCTATAAATACAAACACATCCTATCCTATTAGGGTTTCCTAACATAATTTAAGAGCTCTCTAAAAATGTCAAGAGAGATATTAAAACATAAATTATTCCTTAGAGATAATCATCACAACAACAAATTACAAATTTTAAGTCATCTAAGTGTTGCTCTAAATCACACATTGAACTAAATTTGAAGTACAAGTGCATGTTGCAAAGTGTTAGGGAATAATCAAGGACTCATTCTCTATTACATATTATGTTGCATATCATCATAGGTTTGAAATAACTACATGTGGCTTTACCCCTCTTTGGAGCAAAGTGGTATGTAGGCAATGGTCATCAAATTAATGAAGGTTTGGTGGTGAGGTCATCTATCCCAATCACATTAATCCCATTTTTAGATTAAGACACAAAGAGATAGGGTTCGAACAAAGGAGACACTATGTTTAATTTTATCACACCCATCACAAAATTACAGATCTAAAAAGAAGAGATACATACATGGGATAAAATTCATACAAAGAAAGAGTAACCAAAGAGACATAGAGGATAGGTTCATTGCCCTCTAAGATGGTTTTGATCACGATATTGTCCAACATCCCATGAACACGACCAAAAGGCATCTCCAATTGCTGATATTTTATAAGCACTTTGATGATGATATTTCCCACCTCTACACATCATCTTAGCACTTTGTCTTATATTTTTCCGTGTACTTTTGGCGAGTTCATTCCATAACCTAATTCTAATTACACTATCAAATTGCAATCAACATAACATATTAAAAATTCATTATTTACATAATTCATTATTGTTTTGGGATTACCTTTATTTGTCTTGAATAATTCTTATTTATTTTTGGTAGATTATGTGTAACACATAATTTTCTTATCACACTTGTGTATATCCTTTTATAACTCACTAAACACAAATTTAGCTTATTAAAAAAATAACACCATTTAATTCATCTAATAATTCATCAACGACATTGATATGAAACTTATATAGAAGAGTGAGCTTATTGATTTCCCTATAATTTAGGCACATTCTCCATGACTAGTCCGTTTTTTAACAATAACCACTAGAGATGAATACACACTTTTTTAAGGATGAAAAATCCTCAATTCTAACATTTCGTTGACCTTTTTCTATTTCTGAATTTTGTTCATAGGGATAATGATAAGGTATAATGTTAGGAGGAATACTTCTTGAAATATATTCAATATCATGATCATGATCTCTAACTAGAGGCAAGCCCTTTGATTCTAGAAATACTTGTTGATGGTGTTGAATGATCTCTGAAGCTTTTAGTGGATCCTAATTTTACATGTCATGTGTTTATAATGAATGTAGCTATGCCACTATGTCATAAGATCCTTTCTTGAGTAATTTATCCATCCTATGAGAGTTGATAATTGGCTTGGTGGTTATTACATATAGTCAAGTTTGTACTTTTGTATTGTTTGAGCCGTTGTACTCCCACAATTATAAATTCTCCCCCAATTAGGATGAATTTTTTTGAATCCAACTGGTAGTTCCCCATTAAGATTTTGATATGATGACATTTACCACCATAAGAGAATTGCTTCACATCGGCTATCATGACTTAAAAATTACAAACTAGATAGATAAAGTATTTGATCTTAGTAGTTAATTTTCTATCTATGAAGTTATGGTTTCTACTTGTATTGACCAAAATTATCACCTTATTATTCTTGATATAAAAACTCACTTTGAGTGTTTGGGGTTTATTTATCCTATTTAATGCATGTAAAGAGATAAGTAGGAATTTATTCCTCCTTAGAATATGCATGCTCATGTTTTATTGTTGGTTCCTCTGTAACAATTTCTTCCTCATCCACAATGTCATCTCAATAATCATTCATCTTTTATCACCATTGCTACATTTGACCTTTAGACCATATATTACTACAATGCCAACATAAACCTTTTTCTCTTTTCTCCGCCTTATGTTGATGAGAAAGCTTAATAATTTCCTTGGGTGGTCATGTTTCATTGCTCAATGTGTAGTACTTGTTACATAATGTTTTGAATTGTACAAGTCCAAAGAACTAAACATCATGCTTAGTTCGGTCATTAAGTCTATTGATGTAAAATTGTAACCTCTAATAAAATTTGTTACATTTAGAGTACATATGGCCAATATCATATGTTCAATATTATATTTGGCTACAAATATTTTTGAATAAAATTTTTTAATTGGGTGAAATAAATTCCCTTTCATGGTTTCTTATAATGGGTTGTTAAGTCATTAGTAAATTATTTCAAACTAAGAACCTTCCCTAGCTTTTCAATCATCATCCATTGGTACCATTGACAAGGTTTAGATGATAAATGTAGTGAGGTTATGTCAACCATTGCATTCTCTAATATATTGTGAAGCTTAAAATATTATTCCATGAGACTTATCCATGAAGTTACATCCATACCATCAAACTTGCAGATATCTACTTGATGAAGGTTCATCTTTAGGCCTTGGAAAGGTTGTCATATCCTTTGGTTTGGTTTATTTGGGTTGTGACTCTAGGGTAGTTTGACAATGTATGAGTGGTTGGTGTTGGTCCAATTCTTGAGGATAATTAATTTGGGAATTCAATTTGGATAATAGTTCTCATTCAAAACTATCTAAACCCTCATTTAAGTATGTTGCAAATGGGGCAAAAACTAATCCTCGATAAAAGTTAGCACAATTTCACATCTTGCAAGAATGTTTACTTCAACCTTAAGTGGTGGACAATAAAGAGAGTGATATCGGTGGTCGAGGAAAAGTATTTGGTCCAAAAGGCATGACTATTGATTTGGTTGTATTTCTTTCTTTACATTTATGCTCGGGAAGGGAGGAAAGTCCCTACGTAAGTAGTAACCATTAAAATTTAGAATATGTACTATATCTTAATCACGTTTTTACTGCCTTGTACCAACTTTGGCTAGGAAATTCGAGATAGTAATCAACCTCAAATATGAAACTATAAAGAATAATCCATGCCGAAGTTTCATGAGATTTCAAAAATGTAATTTTTTGATGAACTCCTACAATTGTGAAATACATAAGATTTTATTGAAAAATAATAAATTTGCAATAAATCGGAAAAATATCATGTAAAGCTAAAATTGAAATTGAAGCTTCCTTGTCATGATCGCCAACTTCCTTGAAAAAACATCTACAAATTTTGTAACGAGTGTGTGTGACATGGTAAAAAAATGTCTTATCTAAATCAACACTTTAATACCACTTAGGATATTTCGTGAGATAAACATAGAAACACTCAAATATTAGCCACTTCGAAGGGAAACCTCTAAAAATCAAAATAATAAAGGAAGTGAATTCCATTTAATGTCACTTATGATCATTTTGGAGAGCTTTTCTCATCCATGTTTATAGACATACTTTGTTCTAGGGTCACACCCTTTTATTCTAATTAGGTCAATCGAAATAAACATTTAGAGCCATTAAAATAAAGAACTCCATAACCATAATACACTTAAGAAGATACACTGCAAGTAAACATATTCAAATAAACATATTTGAACAACGTCAATAAATATCAATATGAATCCATCACTTTCTTCACAAAATTTCTATTAATTCATGATAGATAACATCAATCTAGCCAATCCACTATTTTAGACTTGGGAAAAAAATATTTTTAGAGAAAAAAATCTTTTTTGAGAAAAAATAGCCTCCAAACTCCACCATATGCCCAAAATGTCAGAACTTTTCGATTGCCTTCTCGAGGAAAAAGAAAAAGACATTAGAACAAGCAAATGGAGATCAAATTTAAGGTTGTCAATCATTTGTTTATCCACAAAGGTTACAACCCCCACAATCCCTAGTCACCATTGTAGGATGTCTATCAATGTAATTAGAGGTGTAACAAATTATGCGATATATGTAACACATACAATGGCAACCAAAGTTGGCGGTGGAGTGTAATAGTGAAAGATATAAATAAAAATGACCGACCTTAAATTCGACACCCCTTTTAATAATTTTAAATTTGACATCCATTTGATCATTATAAGTAAGTTTTTATTCTTACTTAGAGAAACACTAAAAAAATTGTAATAATATATATATATATATATATATATATATATATATATATATTGTAGACTTTAGCGTTGTTTTCTAATATCGAGGTTTTTTACAACTCGACTCAATAATCTAAGCAAACTAAAGCCATTTGTTATTGTTCAATTTATGTAGAAAGTCATAAAATCATTAATCAATATAATATGTGATAAATGAAGGGAGAGATATCTTAATGTTATTGAGATGGATATGGACTAGTATTTTTTGATTGGAAGGAAATACTCGATCTTTTGAAATATTTTTACATACATGTTCATATCAGGCGCACAAACAATCAACCTTTAATTTAATGTTAAACACAAAGACCCATGAATATCCACCGGATTATTAGGAGACTCGAAATTTTTTTGGTAATTGAGTGATCAACGAATACCGAGTGACCGAGTAGTTTCAAGTAACGAGGCTCTAACACAAGGCAAGCACCACCGATCAACCTCATAGAATGAATGAAAGTTTTTAATGATGTCCATGAGACCGAGTAGTCTATGGGACCCTATTATCCCTGTAAAATTGACGAGGGCAATTTTATAGGTAACCATACCAAATTTTTGTCTTGGTCCCTCATCAGGGACCCCTCTGCGTTCGGAATGTTACAAAATCCCTTTCCGGGAAATCTAGTTCTCCGAACTTAGCCATTTTGGTCCCTTTTTGGCTGGGCACACCTTTTATCTATGTTACACAGAATAAATTGCACCCCCTTCATTTCCTTTGGCGCACATTGATGTGTTGACACATCAATTGTTGTGCCTTCCCGTGATGCACCTTTCTTGCGTGCGCCAAGGCGCATGCGCCTTCATGTTAACAACTAAATTGTTGCGCCGTGTTTTGGTGTGCCAAAGGGCGCAAGGAATGAAGTGTTGACAGTCGTAAACTTGTGCCAAAGGTGCAAGTATTTCGTGTTGACACGCGTTTATCCGCGCCGAAGGGCGCAAAGTTTTACGTGTTAACACGTGTTTCGGTGAGCCTCTTGAAAAAGTGGTTGGCGCATTTATTGCACCTTTTCCTATATATAGGCGCATCCGCCCTGTCACTTTCACCAATCAAAAAACACGTGATAACTTTATTCCTCTACACGCACGCTCGTCATCCTTGTGTCGCATTCGTGGACCCCGCTTCGTCTCTCACATTCTATATATTCGGGTAGGTGGTTCTTACTCCTCTTGTGTTTTGTTTTGGTTGTTTGTGTGGTAGGATAGAATGAATATGCAAATCCATTAAACCCTCCTACCGTTCTTGCAACCTTTTCCCCCCAAACCGTTTTCATCCTCTTTCCAGATCTGCTGGTCAAGAGGGCTCTGCCTCAAAAAATCAACCTGGATCTCCTTGTTGTGCCCCCTTCACCATCTAAAAACCCTGAAAAGAAGGCCTGAAAGATCACAAACCTGTCAGAAAGAAAGAAAACCTTAAAGATTAGTTTAAAACTATGTTTTTCTCTTGGCGCAATCGCCACTCCTGCTGCATAAAATACAGTCACGCCAAGAAGGCGCACTTTTCCCGCTTGCAACACGCTTAATCCCCGTGCCATATGAAAACCAAGTAAATCCTAAAAATTGGTGCGGGCGCATACCCTATACAATGACAACATAGTGTCACGCAGGCCTTCCCCGCGCCGCGCCAAATTCCCCTTTTGCACACAGAAAGATAGTGCAACACGCATTTATCCTGCGCCATTCGGCGCATCAACATCCCTGTTACATGCAAAATGCATGCACCATAGGCACACCCTGCCCCCATGCAACACCAACATTTCGTGTGCCAAGTATAAAACTACATAATGGCGCAGGCGCATCCCCGCTTACAATAACATGATGTCATATGCAAAATCCATGTGCCCTTTGGCGCTGATTTGTTCCTGTAACACTCGATTTAGTGCACCATTCTATTAACTCTGCAGCCTGCAGTGTTCATGCGCCCTGCGCCCTGAGGCCTTAAAATTGCTAACTCCTCATTCTATTATGTAGTGCTTTAATGGAAGAACTGACAGCTAATATAGCTCTTTGGCGTTGGACTTCTCTTCTTCTTCTTGCAGATCAACAACTGAATTCAGATCCACATATGTCTACATCAAGCAAGAGGCCAACCAAGTCAAAAGGTAAAGCTAAGCTTACTGAAGAAGAAATGAAATACAAGTACCAGAGGGTCAGAATGCCCGAGTCCCAGGCAGAATGTGACCTGGATATAAGAGACTCTGAGCTCGGTCACATCGATATGGAAGATTTCTGGGCCAGAACCAGGAGAGTCACAGGGAGTCCTTGGATGGAAAAACTAGTAGGCAGTGGCCTGCATTTTGCTGGGGGGATCCCCGTCAGTGCAGTAAACAATGAATTCATGATGGTAGTGGCCCAGTGTTATAACAAAGACACAAGATGTGTCCAAAATGAAAAGGGCGAGGTCATAATCAACCTCACCGCCGACACTTGAAATCATGTTAGGCATCCCTCACCACCGACACTTTGTGGCTGTAAGCCAAGAAGACTGCACCAAGGCTTGGGAGGACAATGAAGACCAGTGCATGCAACTGATGAATGAGGTGTACCTAAAGAACAAGAAGGTGATAACCAGATGGCCACAGGTTATTCACCGTAGTGACTTCTCCGAGGAACTGAGTGATACTATCACGTTCCTAAGCGTAGAGTATTTGGGCTTTCTGACGCCCATTACTTTCATAAATGGATGCTCAGGTACCTGGAGACCATGAACAAGAACGTACCTGATCAATGCTTCGAGTGGGTGGAGATAATAAGCAGCACCATATCTAAACAACTCCAACAACTCACCACAACAGGGGAGGTTCTACATGAACTCCTACGTAGTCTATGCTGCAGCCTCAGAAAGGGATTATCCAGCATTGAGCCGATGCGGGTTTGGCCCCAGGTAAAAATATATGAATACTACCCAGAGCTGAAACTGGAGAACAACATCCCATGAGTTTACAAAGATCAACGATGCTTTCTTCTATGGCATCGTCTGCCTTTTGAGGCCAAACATGACTCACGGTCGAACGACCAAGAGCATTGTCACAAAGCCAATACGCAATTTCCCACCTTCACCTATCTCAGGGCAGCTAACTTCCTAGGTGAGCCCACCAAATTGCCGAGATATGCCGGCCCCAAGCTGATCCTGTTGGAGCTATCCAGACAGCTCGTAACATACCATGAGAAGTGCCTGAAGAGAAAGAAGGGTGGAACTCCTTTCCCCTTACAGTGGGCAGATACACATGCATCTCTCACCACAAAGCTTTGGTA
Organism: Taxus wallichiana var. yunnanensis; assembly: GCA_018340775.1. Lineage (NCBI taxonomy): Eukaryota > Viridiplantae > Streptophyta > Pinopsida > Cupressales > Taxaceae > Taxus > Taxus wallichiana. The sequence continues at coordinate 7,068,043 of JADAXU010000131.1, forward strand.
AATAGTTACCGAGCTAGAACTGCTCAATCTGAAGAACAACTTCCCGGCGAGGCCCACTTTTGATCCAAGGAATTACCTTCCCAAGGCAAAACTCAATCCAATCCATATTCCACAGATCGAGGACATCTATATCGACCTGTACCATGAGGTCGAACTTAGAAGGAAGGACCACTCCCGCTTGGCCTTGGCAGAAATTATTCAATACGGCGTGGCCATCGTTCCAAAGGGTTATCAAACTGCCGATCAAGAAGTTGATCAGGTATATCTGGATACAGATGGGGACAACTGGCCATTTGCTACGATCGATAGAACAAAAGTGCCCCAGACCATTGAAGAAAGGGTCAAAGAGACACTGCGAAGGACAGAGCACTAGTGCAGGATGAATGGCCTCATCTACCTCGGGGTAGATTTCACTACGTCTCCATTGGGCAACACACCTGTCAGGCCAAAGCATCTGCCAAAGGTCAAAGGTAAGGATAAAGAGGGTGAATCAAGCTCTGCTCAAGAAGGAGCTCCTGAAAGTCCTCCTTCCGCTGCACAAGAACAGGTTGTAAGCCTGGTATCCCAGAGAAAGAAGCGGCGGAAGGTGTTTCGACGGGCACATCCACTCAGGGTGTCGCCACTACTACAACTGCTGAGGTCCCTTCTATCCCTTCTCCCTCTCCTCCTTCTCCTCCTCGCGTGACCCAAGCGACCATTCCTTTGGTCATGTCCTCTCCCCCATCTTCTACTATTCCCCCTTCCTCGTCATCCATCTTCTCTTCTCTCGGAGCTGTCCCCCACCATTTCTTCTCTCATCTCTCAGCTCCCTTCCTTTCCCACGTCTTCCTCCCCTGTAGTGTCCCTTCCCCCGTGAGCACTTTCTCGGCCTCCCTCTCGATGCCACCACCAAGTGTCTCTACCCATTTCCCCTCATCCACTGCAGTTGCTCCCTCTTCTACCTCTGGTCCCGTTCCCTTAAGTCCAGCGTGGATCTCCAAGCATCTGAGCCAACAAAAGAGGAAAGTCCCTATCGCACCGATGGACTTCTCCGTCATCCCGCAAAGGGGCTAAGAAGCAAAAGCCTATAACCCGCTTCTCTCAGAGTGCATCAGGGGAAAGAGTGATGGAGATTGCATATCCCGATCCTTCAAAGGGTAAAAAAGATCTATCTCCGGCAGATTATACAGTGACCCAAGTCACAATGGGAACGTCTTCAGAAAGTCTTCAAGGAGAGGCCCTATCTGCAGTGGATGCCCTTTGCAAGAAACTTCAAGAAGCAAAGGAGGAGAAAAGGTTGCTAAAGGAACAAAACAAAAATCTTCTCCACACCCTACAGAAAATGGGTAGTGCACCTCCTACAACTGCCACGGAAACTCCTGAGGTCCTAAGTCAGGACAAGATAAACGAGTATGCCAAAATTGGTGAACAAGGTATGGCAGTTTCCGCCTGGAGGGATCAAATCCTCAAAGACAAAGCAAGGAGGTAATAGTAAAGTTCACCGAGTTATATTAGAACATCAATCAGGTGAACAAATATCTCCAGTGCGATTGCAGGACCTATCTCCGAGGAGTTGGACCATGCAAGGCTACAACACGAAACTTTCCAGAAAATGCTTGACTGCTCAGTCGACGATCTAGTAAAATTTGGTGTCTTCAATCACCCCAGGGTACCCAGCAAGATCCTTGCTACGTTGGATTACCAGTCGACCAGATGGAGTTCGTCCTAGAAAAGATTGACAAAGTCAAGGAGGAAGCCCTGGATGCAATGCATCAAATGGAACAAATTGTTCTGAGAATGTCTCCGGGTTTGCTTACTCCTTCTTTCACCTTGAGGAAGGCAGATGAAACTATCTAAATATTTAAAGAGATCATCTCGCAAGGGTTAGGGCCAGAAGCCACCTTCGACATCGAATGCATCAACAACCTTTTGGCTTGCCATGATTTTGTGGGGTTCCTGATGGAGGTAGGGAATGAATATTTCAAACTCCTTGAAAAACTCAGAGATGAGCGGGAGACCTGTGAGGTCATCGGTGATCATACAAAGGGTCCTGCCCAGGATCAACTTCAGCCCATGATCAGTAAATTCAGGGAATATCAGACTCAGTTCCATATCACCTCTCTCGAGGAGTAGCAGAAACAAGATACCCCCTTCCATCCGTGAGACGATGATGAATAACTCTCTTCCTCTTGGCTTCTCTTTTTGTAAATATCTAATAGTATGTTGGTACAAACGATGACCTCATCCATGTTGCACCATGGGATGTTGTCATCCACCAAGTTGTCCAAAGTCAACATTGACTTTTAGATATTTTGTAATTAGTTGTTGGTTCCCTTTTGCCTTCTTTCTTCTCCTTCTTCTATATATACTTGGATACTTGTTGTATTCAAGGGATGGATACTTTTAGATGAAAAATAGAAGTAAGAAGAAAAGACTTTGAGCTTTTTGTAACAGAAGAAAATAGTAATACAAATATTAAGACTTTGTGCTGAATATGTGTGTTATGAGCATTTAATCTTTCTTATGTCAGATTTATGCGTTTATTCTATTGAATCTATCTCTACTTTTTTGTCATTTATTCATCAGTATTGCTTTATTCGTCTATGCAAGTAGGTTCGGCTCTGTTTACTACCAGCCCAAAACATAGACCCTCTGACCTTTCTACTTTGGAATTCATTTCTTTTCTCCCTTCGATCTTTCTCTTCACCTCATTTCTTTCCCTTCTTTTATAGTTGGAAATACCCCTACGGGATGAGATCCCACCCCGAAGGCAAAATATTGTGAGACTTGCATGATTCACCTTTAGTAGAATAACAATAAACCAATTTCGCTTTGTTGACTCAAAGAGGGGCTATGCCCCTGCACCTTTGTTGGCTCATCTATCCATAGATCTGTCCACTCGTGATTTTCGAACCAACGGACCCAAAGGTAAACACGAGCAAGGCATCCAAACAAAAGATGCCCGAGAAAACTGCTACTTCAACCTTTCTTCTAGCTCTTTGCTTTTTTGCTTTCGTCTGCTATGAATTTTTATCAGGAAATATGTTATTTTTGCCACCCTTTCCTCTTCAAACAAAGTTGTAAGATCAGCCCCTGTTAAAATATCCATGTAATTTCTCCTTATGTCCCCGTAAGTGACACATTCCATGACGAAGTGCCATTCTGATTCCACTGCGCCCAACTTGCAAAACTGACAAACCCTTTCAGACCAATCCTCCTTGGGCATTTTCCATCTCCTGGTTTCACACCGAAGGTGATGTGAACTAGTTTTTAGTTGTACAATTAACATTTTAGCCTTCCACTTTATCGTCGCTCCAATGTAGTGCTTTTGCCTGTGATCACAAGTGGGATTAAAATTCTTGACATAGTATTCTCTTTTTCGACCAAGCTGCTTATTCCACATGGTATTTCTGAACTTCTCTCTTACATACTTCTTTATTTCTTCATTAGTGCTAGGGCACTCCTGCATGCTAATGCCCCATTTGCTCATCCACTCGTCATTTTGCTTCATCCATGTTTTCTTCCTCCTGTTTAACTTTTCCTCAATTGCTATTTTAGGCCACCGGGAATCCTCCATGTTTTCCACTTTTTTGAAATATCCTAATAGTCGGGTCATTGCCGTCGCTTCCACCGGAAAGGCTCGGCCAGCTAGAATGATTTCATATGGGACCATGGTTTTTATTTTGAAACTACTTGTAATTAGATGCTTCTAAATTCTTTCTATTTGCTTCCATTTCTTCACGGATGTATTGCTGCCCCAAATCTCACAACCGTATAGCATTACCGGGATTACCAATAACTCAAAAAGGTTCAAACGGGTCTTCCAGTCCCATAATTCCGATGTTCTGCATCTGTTTTGGAGCATATATAGAGCTTTTCACCCCCCTGGATTATCTCAGTTCTACAAGTTTCCCAGTTGAGACAATTGTGAAAGTCCAATCCCAAATATTTGTACTCCTTGACAACTTGCAAGGAGTCCCCTCGAACTCAAAGCTTGTTAAAAGGGTGATAAACGGACAACCTTGTTTGACCCCAATGTCGCTCCCAAAGCACTCTGATAGGCCATCTTTAGTCCTGATTTTAGCCCGTACCTACTCATAAAGTTTGTGCACCACTGCCCTATACTTATCGGAATGCCCAACTCTTCCATTCTGTTCCACAATTTGCTTCTCGGAACCATGTCAAAGTCCTTTTGAAATCCATGAAGCAACAATACACCTCTTCACCCTTCCTGTCCCAAACCTTTTCAATCAAGTGCCTAAGAATGACGCAATGATCAATAGTAGAGTGCTTTGGTCTAAAACCTACTGTCCTTTTGCTCTCTTACCCTCCTTTTCAGCCCAAAGGCTAATTCTACGCTCCACCATGCCACCAAAAAGTTTTCCAAAAAGTGGATTAATCATAATGGTGTGGTAATTTCCTGGGTTGTTGACATCACCACTTTTGTGTAGAGGGATGACAATGCTAGTTGTCCAGTTGCTTGGAAAACCGAACTGAATAACTCTATTAAAGATATTTGTAATGTGCGGAGCAAGATCTTCTACACCCCAATTTAAGAATTCTGCTTGCAGCCCATCTATGTCTTGAGTCTTTCCCCTGCTAATCTTGTGATCCCTTCCTTGATGTCTTTCGTGGAGAAGAGTTTGTCCCTATTTTCAATAACATAAGGAAGAAGCGGCAAGTCATTGCTTCTTTCGTAGAGCATCTTTGCATATTCAAGCCACTGGGTATCTGTGATGTTGTTCTCCACTGTAGTTCTACTCTGTTGAAGCTCTCTCCAGAAACCTCTCGGATTATGCTTCCCCATGAAAATCAACTCCTCTCTCCTACCTCTCATGTACTCTTCCTTTTTGTTTCTCACTAACTTTCTATATACCTTTGTATCTTTTTTTCTTTTGAAGCATTTAACCTTCTTTTCGCAGCCTTGCACTCTTCGTCAAACCATGGATTTGTCGGAAAACTATTTTTAACACTTCTCCAGTTCTAGCACGTTTGCACTCCCTTTAGCATTGTGTATTATATTCATTAACTGCACACTATTGAGCATGTATTTTCCCTTGTTGGAGTTAACATCATCCTACATTTCCTGTAATTGTTTTGCAATCCTCCCTTTAAAGATGGCATGGTTCTCCTGATTCACAAGGATTTTGCCTTGATACCCTGCTTTTTTGTTCAAGTGAAGGCACTCTTTTTGCTGGTCCTTGTTTTGCATACATTGATCTTCACATGAATTGGATTATGATTTGATTTCATTTCTATAGGACAACTTCCTACCTCGACTTCCAAAATCTCAGACATAATGTTTTGTGAGCATATGGCATAGTCTACGACACTTTGACCATTGTATGTTTGACATGTGATGTTTCCGAATTTGGCCATGTCTTTATGCCATTACATATGATCAGATTATGTAAGCTGCATAGACCTAACAATTCAGCCCCAAAATGAGAAACACCACCATTGATATCTTGTGAGACCCGTTCCCATTTCTGTTGTTTGTCCTCTTCCAACCATATAGGATCATTATTCCATTCTTCTTCTTTCCCAAAGTAGAGGGATTGATTATTAGTTGTCCTAGCATTAAAGTCCCCTATTAGAATGATCTCTCCCTTGATGCCAAACTCAGCTATGTCTCTTTTCAATGCTCCGAAAGGGTCCTCTCTATCCATGTTCCTCTTCTTGTAGGTTTTAGATCCATATGGAGCGAAGTAACACATGTGAAAAGAGTGGTTGCCTTTACGGTCAGTTTCAGCCATAAGTATTGATTATTCGGGTCCTTCTTTTCTTCCTTGATGACTCCTTTCCATGCTTCCCTAACTAATATTGTCACTCCACCGTGTCCTTTGCTCTTCTCTCCCAACCCATTCCAAACTGAGACCTTCTCATATCCTGTAAAATTTGGTACTCTGCAACCTTCATGCTCATGTGTCTCCACAAGTACAATGATGTCTCTACCCTCCGCTATGGGCCCCAACCCAGGACCCCTCCTCCAAGGATAGCCTCTACAATTCCAACTAACCAACGTAAGATAGTCCTGGGGGGGCCCGACTCCCTATTTATTATGTGCATGATTTACGCCAAATTGGGCTTTCCCTCTATATAGCCATGCTTCCTTTCCTTCCTTTCTTGTTGCCACCACCTTTTCCCATTCTTTCCTTCTCTCTTCCAGTTGTACCGGAGTTAGATCCTCATCTATAAAGAACTGGGTGCCTTTGAGAAACTTCTTATTTCTTAGAATTTTGTTCTTCTCTTCCACATTCCTCAAAATAACTTTTATATTTCTTGTTTTGTCCCCTCCTGCCACTTTACCAATTCTATTGGCTTGGTGAATATGTCCTGTCCACTGGAGTTGGTCTCGAAGGAAGTCTCCGACTACTTTGTTGGTGATTTCTCTTTCTCCATGCTCTTTCAACCCTTTGATGATAATGTTTGTTGCTCTTTCTTGGTGGTCTTTTTCTTCCCATAATTGCATCTTGACTGTTTATTTATTAACTCCTTCGTGATTCTATTGGTTCCTTTACCACATTCACCCATGACCTGGCCTCTTCAAGCTTTTCTAGTAGTTTGGTTTCTTTAATTTCCATGTCTGCTAATGTTGATTGAATATCCTTGATTTGCGGGATATCCTTTTTACTTCCCGTTGGATCCATGTTACCATTTTTGCTTTTCTTTATCTCAAGTTTCAGAGCTATGATCTCTTGTTGCCCTATTACCATGGTGTTATTCAAACTGTCAATTTGCTCTTTGAGTACCGTGTTTTCTTGTTTCAAAAGTCTGCAAGCTTCCAGTACTTCCTGAAGCTTGGCATCTTTCAATTGTTCCTTCGTCTCCAAATCATCCACTCTACCCTTCAGGCTCAGTAATTCCTTGACATAAAGTTGTGATGACCATGTTAAAGGCGTGGATATAGGGCTATAAGTATCTTGTGGTTCTTGATTTCCTCTATGCAACCTCCATGATTCGCTCTCGTTGTATTGTTATGTCCTCGTGTTGTTTCATTTCCATGTGCTGATAGTTTACTGTCTTTAGATGACCATTTACACTGGGAATGTTCACAGTGTCTTTGGAAGGATTGCCGTGAATTTTTTGCTTCCCAATTGCTTAATCTTTCTTGCAATTTTTACTTGTCTGCGCTGTAATATTCTTTTGTATTGTTTTGCATTTACGTATGTCAACTTTGCCTCTGATTCCCCAGTTTGATCTGATTATGCCCTTGTTTGTGAGAGTACATGATTAGTGCCTTTACTGCTTCTTCTGCTTGAGGGGTGCAAACATCATTGTTTTCTTTTACAACATTAGATGTGCCTACCGTGTGGTTTTGTGTGTCCTAGAATTCTGCATTCTCTTCCATGATTGTTGAAGTTGGAATAAACTGTCCAGAGATTTTAATGCCTTACGCTGAAACAAATTAAAAGTAATTTGTGCTTTGATTTTCAAATAGGGCATTAGAATTATTAAAATTGTCCTCTATCTGCCTCAATGCGTCAAGGCATTTTGTCAAACACTTCACAAGCAAGCAAATATATATTTTGTCAAGGCATAGAGTGAGGCTCTAACACAAGGCAAGAGCCATTGATCAACCTCATTTACAACAATATACACCAAGTCCTCAATATATATTTTGGGTAATAATCATAGGAGACTCAAACCTAGAATTATCTTTTTAAGTACCTAGAATTGAGAGAATGCAATTTTACTCATGTCAACATTAATATAGTGCAATCCATTCCAAATAACCATTTTTACGCCGTAAGGCGTTCTTGTAGTGGAGTTGAACCTATTGATTCTGACACAAGTCAGAAATCAAACGGACCACACTATTCCTTGGAGTTTCGTTGAAATCAAACGGACCACATTATTCCTTGGAGTTTCGCGGATTTTGGTTCTCCTGTGACGGGCAGCGACGCTCTGCGGCTCGACTGAAGCGTATGGAAGCTTATGGAAATTCTGCAGCATTAGAAACAGATGTTGGTTCACCACTTTAGGGGGCGACAAGTTCAGATCAGAGGGAGGAATGTTGAGGGGCTCGGTTTGTAGGCGGAGTGAAGGAGCAGTGCGCGGAAGCTTTTCCATTACGTTCTCCAGCGTATAAAAGGAGCCAATCCTCGGCCGCTTCAGCAGCGGTTCACGCCATGAGTATTGACATACAAGTAATATAATTCATGATAGATGTTAAAAGGAGAAGTAAATACCTAAGTAAATTGTGGTCACGATTTGGTCAACATTAATATTAGTGTATCATAATTCTTTTGTTAAAACAATACATTTTATCAAACTTAGAGCCAAAGGCAATGAATGTGAGTCTATCTCATACGTCATGAAATCCTTAAAAGTCTTAGAATTTTCTTCTATGTGCATGTTGATGCCATTGTAAAAATGGAAGGATAAAAAAATTATATTGGACCCATCCTGCCAAGTCTCCCAAAACATGGTCACTTGATGGCCGTTTCATCATGAGAATATAAAAAGCACCATAAAAACTTGTATACATCCAAAATTGGTACCAATTTTGTTGTTGTTCATTGTATTTATATGTTTTATCTTTCTTTTTTCATATATTTCTCTATTATAATGTTTTATTTCCACTGTATGTTTACTAAGGTAGTAATTACCTATTTTTTCTTTTGCACATGAGTTACATTACAAAATAGTTTCAATAGCATTTCATGTTATCATTCGATACCTTATGTGTTTCTAGGGCTGAGTGGTTACAAAATTTTGAGTGAACATCATAAAAAATCACAATTTTTTCTACATATCATACATTAATTTCACATATTAAAAGGGTCATCAATTTAATAGTGTGTGGTTTCATCACTTAGCAAAAAGGAATTTGACAATAGTATGATCCATATCAAATTTGTATGTTTTATGTATGGAAATACATTAATATACTACAAGAGATTGTGTTAAAATTGATGAATTATTCAATGGCGTGCATCTATCCTTGGAATTTAGAGATTAGAGCTATATATTAAAACAATGAGCATTGATTTAGAGGAACATTTAAAATCGAATCCTATGTGTGATAGCGCAAACATAGCATGTATCTTGTAGAGTTTCAAATATGATATTGTATGTGATCTAACATGGATTTTATATAATACAATAATTGTGAGTATGGATTTAAGTCAATTTTCATCAAGTTGTGTTTGAACCCTATCTTGCGTAGAGGACCTAGATGAATGGTAGTGTATAATGGGCTACTTCTAAATTCAAGGAGATTTTGTAAATACAAGTAGGTGTTATAGTGTAATGGCTCGCTCTGTTACACCTAACCAGTGAAGTGTGGGATCCACATTCACACCTGGCCCATCAGTACGAAAGCGTATTCCGCCAATTGCTCAAATGATTTGAGAGGTATCGGATCCCATGAGTGTGTTTTGGTGAAGTGATATGCGAAACTTTAAACGCCTCGCTAGACACTAATTGTCGCCTTAGTTGTATCTTGTGCTTTCAAATTCGACTTCCTTATCGCTTGTATCCTAATTTCGGAGAATTATAATAATAGTAAAATAAAATTTTAGCATTATAAACTAAAATTAATAATAAACAATAAAAATACTACTATTGAGCATAAGACCTCGTTGTGAGGATGTTGTTACGTATTATATGAATTTTAACACCTCATTTAGCACCAATTACTTCTTAGGTGTCGTCTCACGTGTTTGGGTCTCGGGCCATGAACACCTTTATAACCATGATCATATTTAAGTCTCCGGTGTTTGATATGCACATAAATTTAACCCAATAGTGATTGCGTTGGTTTCAAAATTGCAAGATAATTGTAATAATAATAATAATAATAATAATAATAATAATAATAATAATAATATTTTAATTTAAAATAATAAAAAGAAATGAGAATAGATGAACGAGAAAAATAAAATAAAATATAATAACATGAAACAAATTATATATATAAGAGAAAAAAACAAGAATTAATAAATAAGTAAATAAATTAATTTTTTATAAAAGAGTGGGTTAGGTGAGTGTCTTGGTGAGGTGTGTGTTGGTGATTTTGATGGAGGATGGTCGAGTGCGGCATTGTAAATGCATGGGTGTCCTCACACGCACGCGCCAACGGGTGTCCATCGATCAATTTACATTGGCAACATCCTCCTTGGGTGTGCTAAATTACAATGAGTGGAGCAGGCATGGATATTCATCACAAAAATAAAACAAATAGTTGGCTAGCGATGCGTGTAGCGTTGTGCTGCAAAGTTTGTCATTACGCGTAAGGCATTCTTGTAGTGGAGTTGAACCTTGATTCGACACAAGTCGAAATCAAACGGACCACACTATTCCTTGGAGTTTCGTTGAAATCAAACGAACCACATTATTCCTTGGAGTTTCGTGGATTTTGGTTCTCTCTGTGACAGGCGCGGCAACTGCGGCTCGGACCGAAGCGTATGGAAGCTTATGGAAATTCTGCAAAGCATTGGAAACAGATGTTGGTTCACCACTTTAGGGGGCGACAAGTTCAGATCAGAGGGAGGAATGTTGAGGGGCTCGGTTTGTAGGCGGAGTGAAGGAGCAGTGCGCGGAAGCTTTTCCATTACGTCCTCCAGCGTATAAAAGGAGCCAATCCTCGGCCGCTTCGCAGGCGGTTCGCTGCAGAAATGGTCCGAGAGACCAGGCTCTGTCTGCCATGCAGTGAGGCTGAGCGGCGAAAAAATTTCATCTTCAGTCATGACAGGAAAAACCGTGTGCACAGGCATGGCAACATTTTCGCATGGCAGGGGCTCGAACCCTAACGGCTGATCAGTTAATTCGCATTGCGGCCACACGTCGTCTGTAAGATCGTAGGCACAAATCGGAGCTGAGTGAGTATCAAATGCTCTTGTTCTGCTTTGTATAAGAGGTAGATCGCTGGCAAAAGCTCAGTCGAAATTGTGCAACTAAGACCCGTGGTGAGCAGTGTGCGATAACGCACTGCCTCTCTGCAAACGTGCTCATGCTCCTTCCCCCTGTTGCTGTTCAAACCAACAATCCATTACGCAGACCCAAGAATTGATTCTGCAACTTCATATCAGCTACTAGGTATTTATATATTACCGACAGTACAATTTCCCTCTTTTACAAAATCATGCAACACAGTAACGGCTTTGGTTTTTCCAACTGGAATGCAAAACGGTTAGTATTGTATTTAATTTAATTTAATTTGTAGCAGGAAGAGGCTTACGGAAATTGTATGTGTCTTCTTGGCAATCAATGGGGGAAATAACTGTGATATGCTCTGGCTGAAGTTACGTGGTGACCCATGAGACATTTTAGGCATCGGGAGGGCAGATCTGAGCGCATCTTTGCCGAGACAGGGACTCGAGGTAAATTTTATTAGTGCGCCATAGGCGACGGATGATGATGATAGGTTGTTATGGTAAACGGCTTTGCTGTGTTACAGTTGCCCACTCTGTCTCCGCTGGCATTAAAACATTAAGAGGTAACGGCTTTGGTATGACAGACATCGGCAGCTGCTGCGGCCTTTCTCAATACTATTTTAAACAAGGCGACGCACGCGTTCCAACATTGAAATTGAGTTTCAATATTTACGCCGTAAGGCATTCTTGTAGTGGAGTTGAACCTATTGATTCTGACACAAGTCAGAAATCAAACGGACCACACTATTCCTTGGAGTTTCGTTGAAATCTAACGGAGGCAAGGGTCAAGCGATGGCTAGATGACACGTTCACTCATGAATTTCAACACGTCCTCTCATGCATTTTGTAAATTACTGTTTGGACAAGCACCACGATGACCTTTAGCAGGTTGAGCAGGTTTCAGTGTCTGTTTGAGTAGTTTCCTCTGCTCTCCCTATAAGGACAGGCAGATTCTTTGATCGCGGGATGCAGCTCTGGCATGCCATTTAGCCACTTTGAATAATGCTTTGGTAGGGGTACCGACTGCACGAGATGTTCTTATAGAAGTGATAGATGTGATTGAAGCTATTAGTAAAGGTTTGAGCCCTTCACCTTTGTGTCCCTTGAATATGGCAACTGCTCTTCATAGGATTTCAAAAACATGGAAAAAGTTTATATGTTCAAGAGCGATAGGTTGGGGTTTGTCAGGAAGCGGGATATGGTTGTGCTCGTGAGTCTTGCCATGGGCTCTTTGCCTCATTGCTCTGCACAAGGCATATCCAATATTGCTTGGGCATTGTCTAAAATTGGCGGAGAAACTATTTATTTGTATGAGATGGATAGAATTGCAGAAGTTTCCATGACAAGAATGTCAGAGTTCAATACTCAAAACGTTGCCAATCTAGCAGGTGCATTTGCTTCTATGCAACATGCTACTCTAGGCCTGTTCACTAAATTGGCAAAGAGGGCATCTTGCATGGCAAGTTCTTTTAGGCCGCAGGAACTTGCACAATTACTGTGGTCATTTTCTGTTATGTACCATTCTGCAGATCCCTTGTTATATTCGCTTGAATCTATCTATAATAACTGGATAAAAAAATGCCAAACACATGGACTCCAATGCGAATGCTATGGACTGTACTACTGAAGGTGGGGAATCTGGTCAAAATCAATTTGAACTAAATAGCGAGGCCAAGATCCCACAGATGGAGTTGATGATCCATTTGAAAATCAATATGAAAATGATATTGTGGAGACTGTTGAAGATTTGGAGTTTGATGACTATTATGAAATAGCTGAAAGTAATTCAGCTCTGCAGGTTTCTACAAGGCCCCTGTTCAATGACTTCACAAGGGACCAACTAGAAGTTGTGGCATGGTCTTACACGGTTCTCAATCAAATTAGTTGCTCATTATTTTTTTATATTTGGAGATCAATGCTTGAATTTGAATCCCAGAGAATATCACCACAATACCGCGAGGATGTTATGTTTGCATAGTAGTTGCACCAGATAAACCAATGTTTGAAACTAGAATATCCTCATCTTGGGCTATCAGTGGGAACTGAGTTTGAGAACAGAGTCGCAAAAGCTTGTAAAATAAAAATATTTAATGAGAAAACAACTTCATTGTTACAGAAGGAAGTAGGACGCCTCCTTGTGAGCACAGGTTTTGATTGGGAGCAAGAATACTCTGTAGATGGATATACTCTAGATGTGGTAATACATCACAAAAAGGTTGGGTTGGAGATTTATGGTCCATCCCACTTTTCACGAAATACAGGTGCGTCCCTTATACAAGACAAGACTATTTACTAATAGCACAACAAGGCATTTTTTTTAATATCAATTATAGCATGTCAAGATAACTTATTTTGAAGCATTGATGGCACCTTTGGATGTTCACGACTGACATATATGTAACATATTTGTAACATTTTCATCAGGAAGCCCTCTTGGTCCTACTATGCTCAAGCATCGTTACTTGGCTTCTGCCGGTTGGCATGTTGTATCCTTGTCCTGGCAAGAAGTGAGTTTTTGACTAGCTCTTCCTCTTGTGACAGAATTGCATGCATGAAGCACATCTATAGGGAATTTCTTTAATTTTTGGCATGTGTTTCTATGTCAACATAAATACCGGGGATAAATTCACATTGTAAAATGCTTTAGGTAATCTGTATCTGTCACGATTATATCCAATATGGATCATGTTTTTCCATGTATAGTAGCAAGCCTTAGGATATATTGTCATAAGGCCTTTCACTAGACCTTATAGATGCTTCTCTTTTCGTATACAAGTCACCTGAAATGCACATTTTTTATTTATTTTGATAAGCATCATTATATTGTGAATAGAAAATTTACACGATAAGCTATTAAAGCTAAATTCATTGTTCTAAGAACAACAGTGTTATAGAAATATATCATAGCATACCATAGCTATCAAACTTCTAAGTGAGCTCATAAAACATTATGTATCCTTGAACCAAACTGTTTAGCTGAAGTATGTACAATCCAAAAACCCATAGTCATAAGAAATTACATTGTGAAAGGAAAATTTACACAATCAGATGTTAAAGCTTAATTCATTGTTATGAGAACAACAGTGTTACAGAAACATAGCATATCATAGCATACCATAGCTATCAAACTTCTAAGTAAGCTCGTAAAAAAATTATGTATCCTTGAACTCAAATTCATCTCAGGAAGTATGTACAATCTAAAAACCCATAGTCATAAGAAATTAGGTACAGTTCAAAGGGAAGTGCGGATGTGGTATTATGTGCTCAACCGCTGCACATGCATGATCCACCATCTTCTCATTGTTAGGAGGGGAGTTTGCAAGTTCTTGTTGGATATCTGCAGGTGCAACAAGAAGGCTATTGGATGAAATGCCTGTCACTGATATATAGGGCTGTGGTTTTTTTGTGCACGGGCTGAGTGATATTTCTATCAACTTCATTTGATTTCACTGACCACATGATTTTTTCCTGTTGTTTTGTAGGCAATGAAACCTCATCCTTGCCACTCTAAGCTTGTTGTTGTAGGAGCTCAATCATTTGTGCATTCTGAGTGCTGATCTATGTTTGGTGCTTGATAATTTGAGCTTCTTGAGAGGTTAATGTTTTAAATAAAACTGTCATAATATGATAAATCACTTCATGAAAACCCTCAATTCTACAGCAACTGGAGATGGGGAAGATGAAGGTGAAGGATTTTGTTGTTTTTGAATAAGGATGGTTGAGGTTGGATAGATGGATGAGTTTTATTTAGGAACTTGTCTAAATGCAGAGCTTTTGTGGGAGCTATAAGTTTCTTTTACTTGCTGATTGTTACTCCTGTATTTGTCACGCTTTTTAGCCTACAAGGCTCTAGAAATGGATTCCAGATTAGGGTGAGAACTATCAATAGCATAATTTGGGGGAGATGCCACTGGATAACTTTCTGTCACATGAATGAAGAGTGTTGAGGAGCGTGTGAAATAGCTGCAGGGACTAGCATGATATCATGGCAAAGTGTTTGTTATTTAGGAAGGTTAGTGAAGGTTTAAGTGGAGGGACCTCGAGGACTGTATTTTGCAGTTGTTTTTTCCGCCTGTGAGAGGTCATTTCAACATCAAAGGAAACAACATAAGGTTTCTGACAGGAGTGAAGTTGTGAGATATATGCACCATTGACATTGAATTGCTCTCTCTTATGGAATTTGTTATTTGCAGAGGTCTGAATATAACAAGAGCATTGTAAAATACCTACTAGTGACATCTAATGAGGTTGGACATGGCAAAAAGTTATGATGTCTTGGGCATGTTTTCTTCATGATTCATGATATCAGGAATATCAATGGTCCTGATTCCTTCCCTAGAATTTCCTTACCCATCCTACAAGGGTGTTTTTGTAGTTTTTCCATAATCCTGACCAAAAATATTTTCTGAGTTCTTAAAGATGCTTTGGCAAGAATTTGTTGACATTAGATTTTTCTATCGGCTGAAACCATGGATGGTACTCTGGATCAACATATCTAGGCATGCCTTGCGTAGTAGTGGTAACATGGAACATCCAAGAAATGTATGCTTTCAACCTATTGCACAATATCATTCATATTATTCGAGGAGAGGTGTATTCTTATTTGCAGTGTAAGTTCATAATGAAAAAAATTGTATTCAAGAAATTCATGGAAATAGGAGGTCAACATATGGATAATTCAAACAGAAAACTGGAGGTCAAGAAGGCAATCCTTCTACACACAAATGTAGACCAATGGCTAATCTTCACTCAATATGCACCCGGTCAATGCCGGTCAACGCATCATGACCATCCATTTCACAATAGACAACCACGATGTGTTGACCGAAATTGACCAGGTGCATATTAAGTGAAGGGTAGCCTCTTGGAGGGAGAATTTCTTTAATAGCCAATTGTTCAAGGTCTTCAACTTGTGTTGATTGATATTCACTATTCACAATTTTTATGTTTCATTTGATTTGGCCCTTATTCAAAGTTGATTCTACCTACTATTATTAGAGTTATGGTCAATTTCTATCCTAGATATTAGCAAATAAGTTTGGTTGAGAGTGCAACATGGTGATCTGCATTGTATCACCTATTTCAATCATGGTAGACTAATTCATTGTAAATTGAACAAGAGCAATGCCGCTCTAGATCATGTTGGGTGCATTACATTTTAAGACTTCAAGTTGTAATACCTAAATAAGTCTGTTATATTCGCAACCATTTATGTATTTCAGTATTTAGTTGACTGCTTATGAGTAGTTGCTTTATTCTATTCAAAATGATAGGAATAGATAAACGGTTACTTGTTTAATATGAGTTTTGAATTCGTATGCACGAATAAAACATGTAATTTTACTAACATTATCATGGAGCATTTATTTGGAGACCCTTTGAAGATTGATCACGATAAATTACATCATGCTTTACTTCACATTTTTGCAATCATAACTGCAGGTTTTGGTCGGGTTGTGGAGATGCTAAAGGCAATGGAGAGGTGACTTGCAAAATCTTATAACAAATACATTTGTCTACTATTTCTGAATTTTCCTCTTTGTAAAATAACTTTCATATGCAATGTATCTTTTACTTTGTGGATTTTATAACTATAGGGTTTTAAATATAGTGCTTCTTCTTTATATATTTTAAACCATCGCTTAACAGATATTCGTTTTGGTTCATTCATACACTCATTTATTCATCATGCTCACTAATCAACCCAAAATCCATCTACATACAATTACTACTACATTTCCTACCCACGTTGTGTTCCACTACATAGGAAAATATAACTCACATTATGGAACAGAAAACCCTTCGATCCCTTACGGCGTACACATCGCACGCTCCATCGCGCGATTGCTAGTTGACATAGGAAGTGTCAATTATTTTGCTGTAAACCTGGTTAATTTTGTGGATGTTGTAAGTGTTTTTATTAATAGAAGCATTCTCAATTTTTTTAACCGAAAAAAAAAAAAACTATAAAAAAACGTGGACAGCCAGGGTAGCGCCACATGATATGCTGCTGGATTTCACGAGGAAAGGAGGAATTCGAATATGTTTACGCAAAGAGGAGGTCATGGAAGAGAAGTACACAACCGAGAAATTTCCTTCTGCCTTTGCCAGGAAGCAACCAGAAATCGTGATCAGCACATAATTTATATAAGAACACACAGCTAAGAGTGCAGATATTTAACTGTAATGGAGTCCAATTCACAATCTTATGTGGGCATCACAGTTCCTCAGCAGAGAAGGCAGATTAACATAAACCCCCTCTTCCTCCTTTTTCTCCTCCTTCCTTCCTCCCCAACAAGAATGCCAATTTACAATTCATGTCATTTGATCTGGGGGCTTCCTCCTCTTCATCATACGGAGCTTCTCTAGCTCCTCCTCCTTTTGCTCCACCTTTCGCAAGTTTTGAGGAAGAAGCTCCCCTGCTGGAAGAGCTGGGGATAAATACCCAGATGATAATGAAAAAAACAGTGAGCATACTGAACCCAATAGGAGTGAAGGCGGAGTTGCATGAAGATGCAGACCTGACAGGGCCCTTCATGATTTGTATGGCGTTGGGGGTGTGCCAGCTGCTCGCAGGAAGCTCCAATTCGGATTAATTTTAGGTTGGATATGCTTGGCCTCGTTTTCCTCTACGTGGTGTTCAACATGTTAGCGGGAAGAAATGGGAATCTGGACTTGTACAGGTGTCTCAGCTTGGTGGGCTACTGTATGCTGCCAATACTCATATTCTCTGCGCTCTTCCTGTTTATCCCTGGTAATACACGAGTTGCTACAGGGATTATGGCAGGGTTAACGGTCATGTGGTGTACAAGGGCATGCACCACTCTCTTGCTCGCTTTCTCACCCCATGCCGATCAACACCGAAGCCTTGTAGCATATGCCTGCTCTTTGATATACATCCTCTTTTCTCTCCTTGTTGTTTTTTGACAGGTTAGTTCTCAGTGTACATGTATATTTTTGAGAGTTGAGGTTAGGTTTTACTTCTAATCATGAGCTACCTACATATTATTGTGTCTGCACAACTCTGATTGCTCTGCTCAATTTATTTGAAAAGAGGAATCAATGGTTGAATATCTCTGTGTACAGCTATATTCTTCTATTTAGAAAATATTATTATTGAACTCAGGTTTGGGATCAAATTATTTTCAATCATGGTACATGAACAAGTGCTGAACCAAATTTTTTCTTTTTTTGCTTTAAATTCGTCGGTTTCAGAAAGTTGATTATATCGTTGCCTGAAATACAATTGAAGAGTGGCTTTCAGAGAAATTCTTGCAATCCCATAAAATTCATTTTGGAGATCAATTATAAAATCAGCAAAGCTGAGGACACAAGGCCTTTGTGAAGATATTTTGAATATAATTATGAGTGATATCCTTGAAATATTTTTTAAAAAATATTCTTTCTTGATTTCATGCTTGTTTACTTGTAATTGTTATCAACTATGCGGTGATATGATTTGCAAGAAAGCCAGGGGACTTGAACTTTGGAAGTCCTTATAAGCGCCTTGAAGGCAAACAATACCTGGTATTCAAAAACATCCACACAGGCTTGCCACAAGGAAATCCTTGCAGCTTTTATGCACTCATTATGTGAAATTTGATTAACAATGGAGGGAAGATAAGGTGGAACAAATTTAAAATTGTAGAAGCAGTCAACATGGCTTGCTACGTGTGGAAGGTAGGTTTTTCCAGCCTACTGTCACTTCTTTTCAATTGGGAAAATCCTTTATTCTCCGAAGATAATGCACTCAAGAGTTAACTTTTGTTGGTTTAGTTTGAGGTTTAAAATTGATTCTGTCCAAGAGATGAACACTGTGATGCTCCACCATCTTATAAACTTTATATTGCCTGCTCATGCTCTTCTTCAGCCTTTGCTTTTCTTTTGGATTCAGAGTAGGAGTTGTGTAATTTTTGTGTCCTTGTAATAAGATGGTATTACGGATTGCCCAAGTCTTTTCGCATTGTATTAGAAATTCTATGAAACACACTTTACTAGGTGGCATCAAGACGTTTTTTTTCTTATTTTAAAGGTTTTCCATCATTCTCGGTAGTGGGCACACAATAATTTTTTGAAACTCCAAGATCACTATTTTAGTGAGATGTATGAATATAAAAATTTCGAGGTTTGAGATTAGGACGGCTATATTTCTTCACTTTAGAAATATTCAATGTTCAAATCTTACATATTCTGATTAATGACTAAGAACCACCCACGTTTTAAAGTTTGTAGCTTAAAGTGCATTGATAGGTTATTACACTCAATCTTTGGTGCCATTTCTAGAAATCATTATTTCCAAAGCATGCTTGTGCATCCCAAACCTCATTTGATGAGAACCACATTGCCAGGTTCTTCAACCCCCTTGGTACCAGTCTGATGAAGCCACGCATACCTGGGCAGGTTGGGCCATACTAAAGGTGTACCCACGGGTTTGGTTTGACTGAAAAATCACTCTTTGATTGATTTTGAGTAGGTGTTGCTGAGGGATAACGCTTGTGCCGTCTTATTACATTCCTTTGAGTTCTTATCCTCAATCATTAGGAGATCTCTTTACATTTACATGCAGATCTACGCCCCTAACATGTGCTACTGCAATGGTCGCATCCGGCCTGCATGTGATTCCGCTGACAAAGTCAAAGCGAGATCTTTGACTAGTTTCAAGTCACTAAACGATCAAAAAATATTTAAATAAGTCAACAAAAAAATTTAGAAGAGAAATCGTAAAAGCTAAAAACATCTAACTTGTCTCTCATTTCAGGAAAGCAAAAAGGAAACAACACACCTTCCTTTTATTAAACACTTACCATCTTGAATGCTTATGGTTGAAACTTAATCAAATTAAGTTCCTATTGCATTGTTTGCCTATTCCCACACCATTACAAGTGCTGTTTGGTGCCAAGGATATTGAGGAGCCTGCAACAAGGAGGATTCTTGGATTGAAGGTAAGTTTTTGAGAGTTTTTAGTTTTGTTTTGTTTTCAATCTACACACGAATTCTTTTCTTTTGTTTACATATATTATTGTTTTTTCAAAAAAATGGTAGCCTAGGGTTTGTTTTTTGTTTTCCTATTATTTTGTTTGTTTTAGAACATGTAGCTACATGTATTTGCGCCAATGGCAACAATCTCTAGCTTTGTGGGTGTTGGCAAGTGCTTGTACAGTTACATGAAATCCCACTTGTGTCCGATTTCTAGACAAGGAATTAGAGCTTGCATTGAGTAGAACAAAAAGGGGTTGCCAACATCAAATATTTTTTGCATATATCAAAGAGGAAGAAGTGGATCAAGTGGCTGCCCTATATTTGAAACATCCTTTGTCAAAGAAAGGATCTCCATCAAGTAAACCACCATGCAGCTCCATTCGTTGTTGCCTCACATCCTTTTTGGTGATACACTCTTTAGATGAGATGCTCCTCCTACCTGCAAAAAGAAAAAAAGATAGGCCTATTGGAAAGAGGATAGGTTGAAGATCTTGCCGACGAGCTCATTAGGTGGTGTATTTATGTTAATGGGATGCCATTCAACCTATGTTAAATCACTATATTGTCGGGAATAGGTGAAGGAATCAATGAAGCGCCTAAATGGCACTACTTTATTGGACATGGAAAGAAGACATGTAGATGATTCATTGCAGCCAAATAGGGATTCTTGGGTTAAAATGGGAGTGTCCATTGTTTTCAATGGATGGAAAAATTGCAAAACAAGGCTTCTGATTTAATTGATTGTAGTGCGCACTAAAGGGAGAATGTTTTTGAAGGCAGTTGACTATGAGGGGTATGTGAAAGATGCAAATTCATTGTCGACATTCTCATAGAATCCATTAAGTCAGTGGGGCCTCAAAATGTTGCCCGAGTCATAACATTTAATGCTAAAAATCGTAAATTTCTAGGGATGTTGATTGGGACAAGATACAAGCACATATTCTAGATACCTTGTGTCATTCATTCACTCAACCCAGCGATGCAAAAGTTGGGTGGTGAAATTGACTAGATCAAACAATTATATTCCAAGGTCAATGAGATACAAATGTTTGTTATCACTTGTCACATGTTGCAGGTTATCTTCAGGTTGTTGTCTAAGTTGAAGTTGTTAATGATAAAAAAATGTTTGTTATTTATTTTTAATTTACTTTAGTAATTATAATTGTTTAATTTAAACTCTACATTATCTACTTTGTTTTTCAAATTGCATTTGATTGTGAGGGTGGGGAAGGATGCACAATTTATTGTTGGCATCTTCGTAGGATCCATTGTGTATTTGGGGCCTCAAAATGTTGTGCAAATCATAGTGGATAGCTCTAAAAATTGAAAACCTTTAGGGATATTCATTGAGGCAAGGTACACACACACAGTTTGGGTACCTTGTTCTGTTCATTCATTGAACCTGATGATGCAAAATTTAGGCTATGAAATTGATTGGATCAAACAATTGTATACTAATGCCAACAAGATACAAATGTTTGTAAATTGTCTTCAACTATCACATGCCACATGTCATCTTCAGTCTGTTCTCGAAGATGGAGTTAAAGGTAAGACAAAGGATTTATTTAATTTCTTTGATAATTTATTTTTTAATTTAAATTTTACGTTATCTACTTTGTTTTTTATTTTAAATTTTAAAAAACAAGGTAGAGGATGTCGTAACATGTGGATTTTCAGACAATTTGAAATAGATATATTTTTTAATTTCCTAGGTTGCTAAGAATATGTTCGCTTTGCACACAATCATCCTGAGATGACTTGTGGAGGTGCGAGTGGCATTGTTCAAGATGTTTATCAACAACCTTTGGGATGTATGGAAGCAGTCGAAGACAAAGATGGCTCCAAAAGTTAAAGTGCTGATCCCAGATGATGATGTGCTCATGTGAATTACTTGCTTGGTTTTACGAAGTCTATTATGAGTATGATCAATTTTGTTGATATGAATCAACCATGTTTGGGTGACATCTATGATGGCATCAACTCAATGTTTGAAAGAATTGAAGACCATCATAAATGCAAAAGAACAAGATCATATTGTTAGAAATAATCCTAAGCCCTTTGTCTATAGTTTCTAAACTTCTACAATATGGATTACCACCTAAACATAATTAACTATTTACCTTGTAGTTTTGGTGCTTACACCTGGATTGGTTGGGGTAGTTGTATTGATGCTCTATATATTCATTGTGAGATAATAATACATTGTTGTACATTGGTTCGTTTATTATATTTCATTACTTACATGTGATATCAGATCACCACTCGATGAAAGGCCTGCGAAGAAGAAAATTTGGTAGTCAACAGCAGGGTTGAGGGACCATTAACCAGTAGTTGTGAAGATGGCGTTGCCACTGTAAAGATGATGATGCCAATGTGAAGAAGTGCGGTAATAAGCCAAAAACAGCCAGGCTGTATGTTTATCATCCGCATGGCTGTGGTGATGATTTTGACTGACATCAAGTCGGGTCCTAGCAAGTTTCTACCGAGAAAAACAGATTTCCAGTCAATAGAAAGCACCAAAAAGGGCATGTGAGAAGCTCAAATTTTCGCCAAACACTAGCACCTACGTGGTATAGAAGGATAAGGAATGTACGAAGAGATTTGAAACGGAAAGCTCATGCAACAATGTGTAGATTTGAAGTTGTGGATGCTCTCCTCGCAGTCCCTTGAGGGAAAGGTCGTCAAAGAAAATGTTGAAACCTGCAAAATATTTAGCAATTGCTCAAATGTCTTGAAGCATTAGAATCTGTAATTATAGTCGTCATTCTTTTTCTCTAGCACATGGGATTCCTTGCCAAATAAAGCTTGTTCTTCCTAGGAAACAGTTTTTAAAAATGATTTAGTAGATGCTCTCGGCCATGCAGTAATTTTTCCAAATGATTGCACAATCTGCACACATCTTTATCTTTATTCCTTCCACCTCTCTAATTCTTGCTGGAACATTTGATGTGTTATTCATTGCTCCAACTCCAACGCTTTGTCATTTTCTTCAGACTTCCAAAGACTTCAACAAATTTATTTATGTGCTTCCAACAACGATTGAGGTTGAGACGTTTCTTTGAGAAGACTTAAAGTGTCTTCAAGGACAACATTTTATAATTCTTTGTTACTGATTCAACGCCACTGCATGCTTACATTTATAATAAAAATAGGAATGGATCTTCCTTGTCGAGTGTTGGGTGCAAAGAAGTAGACTCGATTACATTGAAGACATGATGCAACTTAGATCAACAAAAAAATATTTGTGCGACAACCTACATGTGACTGGTGTGGGTGTGGGGCCCTCTCGGATACAATATTTTCATATTGTGCATGTCCATATTTCTGTCCATGTATTTCTAAACAACATGATTGGTAATAATACATCTGGTGAATGATTTCCAAGCTTGAGGTTTAGTGTTCAAACCATAACAAGCCAAAGCTATCCTATAAAAGCATATTTGTTGCTTCTATATTTTAGAACTGATTCTTGCGGATTTGGTGACTTACATTTTGGTAAAATCTTGCATTTTGGAACTGAGAGATCCCATGTTTGAAATGGTATAAGTGAGGAATGTGTCATATAGAAATGGTATGAGTGGGAAATGTGCCATATAGTATTGTGATGTTTTAAGAGGACATTTATAAGGACTAGTGTGTTTGAAGGATAGTGAAAGTTAAAAGTTTATAGGAAATTGTTCTGTTCCCAAAATTATTAAATTAGTCCAAAATTGTAGATATAAGAGGGGTGTTCGCACTAAAGTTGTGGACATTATCAAACATTGTTGGTGGAGTCGATGTCAATTGTCAAAGTGATTATAAATTTTCTTTTCTGAAAAGGGAGAAATAAGGGAGTAACATTTGGTGATTTGGAATGTATTTTAAAAGCTTACTCAAAATTGAATAGGGAGGATATATTTTCATTTTTTAAAGCATTATCGGTTGAGCCCTACAAAGGCCTATTTTGCATTGATCTAGCAGTTTTGAGTTTGTTTTGTGTCATGGATTGTACTCTCTATGCTGATGACATCCTATCTTTATGCATTAAAACTCGAAACCAAAGAGAAGGTGATTTCATAGCTGTCTGTTTGAGATATTTCTAACCTTATTTTATGCAATTTTATAGCATATTTAGTTTTATGGGGGATGAACTTGATAGGTTACAGGCTCATTTGGATGAGAAACAAATCACAACTCTAGCTAACATCAAGCTGGAAGTTAATGCTCAAAATATTTTGCAGAAACAAAATACAATAATGCTTATTCTCGACCCTGTTGTTGTCAGCTAAAAACATATGTCTAATGCTGTTGTTATCTATATTACTGAGAATACTGAAGGCAATTTTATTCCAAACCATTGCACAATTCTAAGCCTATTGTATATCATACACTTGTTCAAACTCCTATTGTGGAACCTTCACCTGTTGTGCGAGTATGGGAGACATTGCTTCCTCAATAAGTATAGTGTTGGTCTAGGATATATAAAGGTCCTATTGGTTTTCATGTTCTAGACCATTCCATACCTATTCACTTGATCTCTAGGAGTTATACCTATTCACTTGTTTTCTAGGAGTTATCTATCTGATAATTAAGTTGCAGATCTTGTTGTTTTTGATTCGCCATCTACTCCCAAAGGTCATTATACTTGTTCTCACTACAGATGTCGAGGTCATATGTACAAATGATTGTTTTGACCTACATCCTTGTAAATCATGTGGTAAAAAGTTAAACACTCATTTTATTGAGCATTGTTATATGTGATATCTGCCTACTGATTCCTTGAGGCATGTGTATTTTGGCTGGATTGATCATTCCATATTGCAATATGAGATTCACATGTTTCCCTAGTCTTATAGCAGGATTCATTTCATAGTTGATGACTATGATTTGTCTAGCGTCAATGTTGTCAGTCTTGCTTCCTATGATGATGAGTTCAACCTTGTGGATCTTGTTGATCATGATCATACTGGTCTAGATATTATTATTCCTTCTAGATTTGATGTTCTTGATATGTCTCTTTGGTATATTTGATGAGTGACTCGTTGAGCAAATTGTAGAGTTGGACCAGATCCCCACGGAGGATGTTTGTGCACCCACCTCTTGTTTAAATGGTGCTCATGAGTTCATTGATGTAATTTATGGTTGGATGGAGTTTCTTGTTGAGGATTATTATGTTTCTTCCACCTTTGTTGATCCAATTCCCAAAGTTCATTTTGATTGGGACACTAATGATGATGATCTTCACAATGAGATTTGTGATATTTTTGTTGAGCAGCGAGATTCTTTTTCTATTAAGGATGTTGGATATGCAGCCCACGATGATCATGCCCCAATTGCTATTGGTTTCTACCATTATGAATGATGTATCATTGTATTTTTTATTTGAGGCTTTTGTGTATTTGAGTCCAAGGGGATTGAAATTCTACCTCTTGTTGATTTTGCTATGGCAGATTAGAAGACTTGTGTTTTTGCACTTGACTTGTAAGTTAAAAACTCAAAAGGCAACTTACAAACTCTTCCCATTAAGTTAAAAACGTGAAAGAGCGGCTTAATGGATATGTGATGAAAATCCGAAAGGGCAGCATTGAGTTGTGCATTTTTCTATACAAGTTCTAGTATGATTAGAGTTTTTGTTTCAGACTTCCTTGTCAAGGGGTTTATATACAAAGGTTTTCCACTCTCATCAAACACATGGAACATCAAGAGTGAGATTTCAAGTTTCATATTTTTGATTGTGATTTGAAGATGTGGATCTTGAGTATGTGGATATTATCCTTAGTTTTTGGACATTTTAGTGACATTGTGAGTGGATATGCATTGTCGTGATACTTCAAAGATGCATTTGGATATACATTCTTGTGGATACTTTTGTTCATTGTGAATTGCAAGTAGATACATGATTTGTGGATGATTGTGGATCTAAGTTGTTCAATGATGAATGATTTGCGTGCGACTACTCGAGTGTGACACTTGGTTGTGTCACTAGATGTTGATTTGTCTACTTGTGCACCTAATCTATTTTTGCACGTGACTTGTAGTTGCAGAGTACCTTTTTTGTGGAGGATTAGAGCACCTGTATGTGTATCTCGTTACCTGAGATTTGATGATTGTCAGAATTGGATGTTTGATGTTGGGTTTGGATACTTGTGATCTATGTGTATGTCGACACCTAGTCATGGATTTGGCACATCGCATATTGTTTGAACAATCTCAAATTTGTGAGTTGTCCCAGATGTGTTATGTGGAGACTACTCATAGTGGCCATTGAGGATTGGTCATCTTTGATTTTAGTTTCTTGGGGATTGCAACATTGCAACTCATACCATTGGATAGAGATTACTCCTGATTATTGTGGCATTGAGCATGGGACTGTGGGACATGTGATAGATCCTGTGTTTTTTGGATATCCAGATTTTGAGGGAATGATGTTTAGACTAGCATCTGACACATAATATTTCGGAAATAGTAGATTGTTGAGTTTGAAAGCGCATATCTGAGAGAGTTGATTATGGGTTTTTTGATGACCATGCATTGAGCTGGTCCATCATATTTTGAGTTTCGGCATGGTTTTTGAGTCAAAGGGGCAGCTTTTTATGTCGAGATATTCCTAAGTTTTTTGTTGAATTTGAGAGCTCTGTGGACAGGGATTGGTTCACAGTTACAACTGGATAGAGATTGAGGTAGTTGACCTTCATAGTGAGCTGCAACACATTTGTGGGGTGTTTGAATTACTTGTGAGAGTTTGATTGAGTTATCCTCTTTTTTCTCGTTGGCACATGATTGATCAGGATACATTGTGAGTCAGTGTGATTCCTTACAGATTTGGATGTGGATCACAAGGAATGATTTCATCATGATTTGTGGCTATCAGTGTTCTAAGAGCATCATCTGCATCGCAGTAGTTGCAGAGACCAATGACTCAACAGACGTAGGCTTACATTGCAGTTTCTTTGGAAAAATCGTAAGTCCTTTGTCTATAGTTTCTACACTATGGAATTACCACCTAAATATAATTAATTATTTACCATGTGGTTGTCGGTAGTTACAACCCAAATGAGTTATACCTGAGTTGTTTTAGGTGGTTACGACCAAATTGGTCCATGTGGTTATACATGAATTAATTTGAGTGGTTGTTTTGATGTACCATATGTTCATTGTGAGATAATAATACAATGTTGTACTTTGATTCATTTTTTGTCAATCTATCTTCTTACATATTTCATTGCCAACACATGGAAAGTATTTTCAAGCAAATGGAAAGAGTTATTACTGGAAAATGGAACAAAATGATCACCTTGTAGCATCTCCTCTCCTTTGCATTAACTCCAAAATACTACAACTTTGAGATCCTTTCTTTTCCCAGGAGGGTGGTACCATATAGGAAGTTGAAGTTAGTGATGGAGGTTTTGAGGAGATGGGAGGAAGTGGAAATGATATTGAAGAAGATGTGTGCCTGAGACATTTGGACAACGTTTTAGGAGAGGTTGGAGAAGGGGTGGAGGCTCATGGTGAGAAGATACAAGAGTTATAGTTCTGGGTGGAGAATGTTGCAGGGAAGGGAAGCTACAAAATATGTAATGCACAATCAATGAAGATGATCCTTAAGGATCTTGAACAACACTACTTCACCAAGTGAATACACTAGGAGGAAGAAAAATGAAAGAAAATGGAGACAAATGAGAAGGCAAAAATGGTTGCAAGAAAACTGCCTGCACAAGGCGGCGGTTGTGCAATTTGTGCCAGCAATTATGCAACTGCACTGGTGGTTCTGTCATGAGGTTGGCAGAGCATCCAAGTACGCCATAAAGAGACCCTGTCTCTTCCCTTGCCTGGCCCTTCTGATTCTCCAGTGCACGAGAGGACATGCGAGGGACATTATAAGAAAGGAGGAGGAGCTAGAAACATCATTGGCGAGTAGGTGAACATCTGGATGTGTAGTTTTTGTAGAAGCTAAGTGTAGAGCAGAACAAGGTGTAAGAAGTCTTAGGAGTGGAAAAACATTGCTGTACTTTGTTCCAAATCTTCATTGTATCTGTGTTTCATCTTTGGCCAATAAGAATCCGGGAAAGAGAGCAATTACCCTCCCTATTGGACTTTCCCTCATTTTGGATTGTCTAGTTGGCGGGGACATTATAAGTTTTCTGTCTGTAGTTGACCAATCTTTTGGTTGAGGCAGTCCAAATGTACTTGGAAGTCTATAAGGGTTTCAAAGTGCAGGGTAAGGAGTTTGATCCATACCTTTTCTGGGCCATATTTGGAGAACTACGAATCAGCTACCACCAGTGAGCCAATGTCTGTAACCTTAAAACGTGTGTCCTTCCATGGTATTTAAAACATTGGTTAGTATCAATCATAAGAGTATCCTATGGCAAAATATTATCCCATGTAAGTGAATTCCATGTCCACGGGGTCTCCCTCTTTTGTCATGTCTACAGGGAACAGATCAACACGAAATGTCTGTAATCATGTCAAGAATGGCAAGGCATGTGCCTTAGCCTTGGGCTCATGGTTTCTGAAGATGGACAAAAAGCAAAAATTTGTCGATGCTGTTAACTTTTTCCTTAACATTGGTTCCAAAGGTTCTCACATGTTCTTGGATACTACTTTCTCTTGATGATCAGCTGCTCGAGTGGTTTTGATGTCATCTTTAGTGCATTATTAGGAAATGGTTGTGAATATGATCTATCTATAGGATCTTGATTTTTGTGTAGGACATCAAATGACTACACAGATTTCATGTCTTTCCTAGGGTTTGCTGTCACTTTTGCTCACATCATAAAGGCACGGTTCGAAACAATTTTGGTCTAGAAGGTTAATTCTTTGTCTAGTTTTGCAACCTGAGAAAGATCACTATGAAAGTACATTCCTCTCCATCTCTGAACTATGACATGTGGATGTACAGATACCATTAAATTGACTACTCCAAGGATGGGGGTGGAGGGGGCTCTACCAACACAAGAGCACTCAGACAACTTGAGGAGGCCGAGGGGGTGGGGGGCTACCCAAACTGCCTTCGGCTCTACCATAATGTAACACCCTAACCCTAGAGGCTGGTATGCTTTGGAGGTTTTTCTCATTGTTTGAGCAGGTTTGTTGGGTTCACTGCTGAAGCCATGAGAGAGAGCACTTGACAGGAAGGGAGATAATACAAGGGTGCTCTCTTGGAAGAATAACAAGCATTTTAGCATCTCCCATGTGCAATAGATGAAAACCATTAATCAACACCAATCAGAGGTTTGGGATAAATACAAAGGCTCTCATCTGTTGGAGTCCTCTTGGATTGGTGAAGTGCTTCGTCATGGTGCCAACAACATTAATGCTTGAGGCCAAGGTTGAGGCCTTTTGGCACTCCCCTGATGAAGGAAGGCCTTTAGGCACTCACGCTGACAGCATTTATGCTCAAGGCTGACAGGGAAGGCTTTTAGGCACTCCTCCGATGAAGGGCTTCCGCAACGTAGGAGGGAGAGGACGGACTTCAGGCACTCATGCCGATGGGTTTCAAGCTTTAAAGCTCTATTCCAGAGCTCATGGAAACAGTGTTGGGGTTCGATTCAGGTTTTAGAGAAATTGAACGTTAATCCTTATCTTGACAGGTTTGAAGTGTCTGTTTTAAGATGCAGCAGTTTTCAAGCTCCCCATCCATTTCAGCATCTATAGTCAAACATCTTAATGGTGTCTAGTGTAAGTGGGTGTTTGAGAGGATATTTCAGATGCATCTTCCCAACCATTTCAGCATCTATAGTCAAACATCTTAATGGTCTCTAGTGTAAGTGGGTGTTCGAGAGGATATTTCATGGGCTTTTATTTGTTGACGTATAGCAATATAGATATCTACTTCCATGTGCAAATAGACAGGTTTGTGTGTTTTTAACCATATACTTTTAATAAAAGGAATTCAGGATTGTAGGCTTTAGGCAAAACTAGTGTAACCTTTGAAGTGGAGGAGAAGGATTGTCCCCTAGCAAGTAAACAAGGTATTCCAATCCTAACACTGTATATTGTTGGATTTATACATCCTTCGGGTAGTCGTGTAGCTGTCCTTTTCAGGAGTGCTCTAAACACTACACAGAAATTTGTTCACATTTTATGGAAGGGAGTCATATAAGCACTTAATTACATATGAATTCAGAAGCAAATATTATATTCTGTCAGTTGACAAATTTGCACAAGAGACTGCTAATATTTTGTAATTATTCTGTAAATACTAACTTGGAATTAGAGTGTATATTCTATATTGAAATATATACCAACACTCATTTATTTATTTTTAGGTTCTTACTTAAACACATCATCCTTCAGATTTGATACCAATCTAACCAGGAACTGTTTAAGAGCACCTTCTAACTCGATCCAGTCACTTCTGAGAATACATCTTTCGTCTTATTGAAATGTGATCCAACTTGATTAATGCAAACGTGCATTTACTAGAGCAGACTTGGGTTTTTCATTTTTGTGCTAGCTTATAGACCTTGACTTATTAAAGGTACTTGTTCTATCTTCACCTATGATCATATCTGACAGCTTTGACTTCTCTTCGAATTTAAGAGTTTAAGTTAATCTCTGTCGAGTAAACATCCTAAAGTGTTTTTCCTAAGCCTTTTAGATCACTTGTGTTTTGACCATTGTTTATGTTGGACTATGGTATGTTTTTATGATTATGTGGTGGTGGAAAAATGTCGACGTGGTAGTTCATTCTGAAATTAAAGTGCAAATAAGGATGTCTGCTATGTATTGTTACGTGACTAGCAGGATGGATTGTAAAGTTTGTATTCTGAAAATGAGGCATTTTCTTTGTTGATCTTCTCAAGATTCCAGATTTTCTCATTTAACAGTTTTCTTAATTTGATATTTATTGTGGCAAAATTTCCAGGAATCTTGTTGCGATGCTATTTTTATGTATTGGTTCAAATGCCTGTTCTGTTTTTTCCATTCTTATATTGTTTGGAATAATTTTATTTTGTAATAATTGCAGAGGTGGTTCTTTGGAAATCGTTGTTGCAGGCTAGAAATAGGCTATAAAAAGCTAAATTACCGAAATGGCACCCCTAGGGCACCTGGTACCAGTACGAAATGTACCTGGTACGGGTACGGCCCGGATACGTGCTTGGAAACGGCCAGGAAGGTCCGGTAAGGCTGGGTACATCTGCAGACGCACCCGAACCTGCCTGGCCATATCCGTGGTGTTTCCAGGCCCAAAACTGTATTTTTTTTTTAATAATTTTTTTTTCTAGTTTAAATTTAATATATCATTACAGCAGAAATTACAGTTTTCGCAGCACCATTATTCTACAGAAGGTACCAAATACAAGCCATCATAAACATGGATAAAAATAACATGTATGAGATAAATCATAAATGTAATAAACACCTCAACTAGATATGGTAAGGACATGAAATCATGAATTTATGAGTAGTTTGTTGTGGTTAATTCCTATTTAGCTGGTTGGAATTTATATATTTTTTAATTTTTATATATTTTGTGTACGGCCGTATCCGGGTCCACTTTTTTTTTTGTCGTATCGTGTTTGGGTACTTGCACTGCACCTGCACTCCGTATCCAAAACGTATCAGCTACTTAGAATTAAAAAGTTTGGATGCTATTTTTAAATATCTAGGTAAATTTTGAATAAATTGTTGAGGTTAATACTTAATGACATTGCATGAAATGATTAGTGAATATGAGGGGTAGCGAAAAGTGCAAAGGTGAATTCACATTTAGGGAAGGAAACTGTTCCTTTCAAGTGATTTCAGGTAGAGGAGCTCGGGGTGGTCGGTCGAAGGGAGACATGAAGATGTTCTAGCCAGGAGCGCTAATTGGTCATTAGGCGAGGATTGGTCTTGAAAGTAGAAGTGGGCAAAGTGGCGAGCTGTCATCCTTTCCCTACTTCTAGTTCCAATGCAATTCCTTTGGGTGGGACCAATCCCAATCGATCTCTGGAAAGGTCGAACTCGGGGCAGGGGTGGAGGAGTTGGGAGAATACGAAGATGGCGGATTTTGGGTCGGGATCGTGGGTAGCACCGCATGCCAAAGGGAATTGGAGCTGCAAAATGGAGAAGCTTCCCCTAAGGAAGAAGGTGAGAAGGAAATTGATCCGAGTGGGGACTATGAAGGTTTGTGTAGAGGCGTGCATGAGGAAGAGGTTGATGAGAGCATGCAGGGCTCAGTTCATTTTGCTAAGGAGGGTGATTCCTAGTGCGTTTCAACTACGGGACGAAGTGGAGATTAAAATTTCTAATAATGTTAAGATGGTAGAGGTTAATGCCTCGGCAATAGAGGAAATTTGTGAGCAATTGAGTCAGAAAGCCCTAATATGCAAATTCATTGGTGTTTGGCCATCAAAGGAAGAGCTAATGAGTTGGATTAACCAGAATTGGCTTGTTAAGGATCGCCTAGGGATACAAATACTTTCTAAAGTTTTCTTCCAAGTGAGCTTTTCAAGTAAAGAGGATAGAGACAATATTCAGTTTGGAGGGCCCTTGTTCTTTAAAAATGTTGGATTATTTCTAAGACCGTGGTCTCCTCTTTTCAATCATGAAGAGGAATTTCTAGGGAAAGTCCCTCTTTGGATAAGGTTATACAAATTGCCCCCTGAATTTTGGGGTAGGGAGACTTTAAATTCAATAGCAGAAGCCCTTGGTGAACCAGTTGGGATTGGGAAGGAAACAAAGGAGAAGGTATACGCAACGTATGCCAGGATTTGTGTCAAAATTGACTTGGCAAAACCCCTAACAAAGGTAATCAGACTAAACTCTTTGCTAGGGATTTGGTACTAAGCAATAAATTATGAGTGTCTGCCCTTTAGGTGCTTTAAATACAGGGAGGTGGGGCACAAGATGAATAAGTGTCCATTATTGACAGAAAAAATTAGTGTTCAAAATAAGTCAAAACCGGATGACTCTAAGATAGCTTGGGTGGCTGTGAACAAGGAAGCCAAAATTCTCAACTATGTGGAGGAAAAGCGGCCCCGGGGAGAAGGACAAAGCTCTTGGATTAGGAAAGGGGTCTCTAATGGAAAAGGAAAAAGAAGGTCAACGTTTGAAGGGAAAAGATGAGGGTTGCAAAAATATTTAGCCAAGTAAGGAATGATTGAAACTCAAGAAGAGGGAGAAGTGGATGAAGCCCCTAAGATTCAAGATGTTTTTGACGAGGAGAAAGTTTTGGAAGATTCTAATAAGAATTTGACTTCGGAAGATCTTGAAATGATGATGGAGGCCTTTCAACAACTAAATGAAGATGCAAAGCAAACTCCTTAGAAGGAAGACAATAAGGAGATCCCAAAATTGAATAAGCAGGAGATTGGGAAAGAGAATGCCCAGACTCAGAATATAGGATCAAAAGGTGAGATTGTATTGCAAGAGATTTGCTTGAACAGAAAAGTCTCCCAAACCCTCCAACGGAAATTAGAGAGAATTGCTTCCCATCTTCCAAAATCACAACCAAACACTGACAGTGCTAAACCAAGTGGAAGGAAATCCAATGCTCATAAAACTCAGATGGAAGCAAAGCTGAATATTGACATTGGGAGTCAAAGCACCTTAGAGGCTTTTATGGCTGGTGGAAGGACTTCTCCTTCCACGTGGGGGTTATGAAAATCCTAAGATGGAATGTCAGAGAATTGAATTCCTCTCACAGGTGTCGCTTAGTTAAGCGACTTAGGGAATCTGAAAATCTGGATATTCTTATGATTCAAGAGAATAAGATGGTTAAAGAAGACATGGAGGCTGCAGGTAAGAAGATTTGGTATGGGGCCGATAAGGAGTCAGTTGATGCAATTGGGAATTTCAGAGGTTTGGTAACAATGTGGAATCCCAAATATTTAAAAGGAGTTGTGTTTGCAAAAGGTAGATGGCATATAGCTTTGGAATTTTGCGATTACAGGTCAGGTGATAAATTTGTGGTTGTTAATGTGTATGGTCCCACAGGTTTAGAGGAGAAAAATAAATGTTGGGCTGAATTAGGGGAACAACTGAGTATTGTTGTTCTTAAAAAGGTGGTGGGAGATGACTTTAATGCAATTTTGAAAGCAGAGGAGAAAAAAGGAGGTAGGACAGTGCTTCCTCAGAGTGCTATCGACTTCAATATTTTCTGTAATGATCTTTCACCTTGTCTAATGGAAAAACAGACTCGATGGTATTATGGAAAGGATTGATAGATTCCTGATAAGTCTAGAACGGGGCTTGCTAATTTTCAATTTGAATCAGATATCCTCAAGGTTGCTAGGTCAGAGCACACACCAATCAGTTTGGAATTAACTCTTGAGATTAAACCTGTTGGGATGCCATTCAAAATGGAATTCATGTGGTTTCTAGAACCATCATTTGAAGAGAATCTGAAGGGTTGGTGGGATATCAAGTTGGGTAGATGCAAAAGATTTAGGCTAATGAAAAAATTGAAGCACGTTAAGGCACAAGTGAAACTGTGGAATAGGAATTCCTTTGGTGATTTGTCTAAAAGGAAGGAAGAAATTTCCTCACTAATTCAAGAAGCAATTATGCAAGGTGGTGATACTGGTCATCTTTTGGACTTGGAAAGGGATAGCTTGAAGCAACTTAATCAAATTCTCCAGATGGAAGAGGTATTCTGGAAGCAAAAATCAAGGGTTAAGTGGTTAAAAGAGGGGGATAGAAATACAAAGTTTTTTCATCTCTCCACCTCGGTCAGAAGGAATTTCAATAGGATTGGATCTTTAACACTCCCTTCTGGTGAAGTGGTTTCGGACATGAATAGAATCAGGGAGGAAGGGGTAGCTTTCTTTGAAAATCTATTGTCAGATGTTGAGATGAATAATGGTGGTGGGGTGGAAGCTATGCTTTCAAATATACCTAAGTTGATTTGGGTTCGAAACGAAGAAGAGCTTGTCTTCGGTCTCTTTGGAGGAAACCAGGGAGGCAATTTTTGAACTAGGGGCTGATAAAGCTCCTGGGCTGGATGGTTTCCAAATCGGTTTCTTTCAAAAAAATTGGCATATCGTGGGTGAGGAAGCATGGGCAGTTGTAGAAGAATGCGGGAAAAGGAAATTTGTACTGAAGGAATGGAACTCCACCTTTTTGGCTTGTATTTCGAAAACAAAAGATGTGAATTACTTTGACTCCTATCGCCCCATAGCTCGGGTAATGACATATATAAGATAATTTCAAAAGTATGAGCTTCAAGACTAAAAAGGTGCTTGCGGAAGTTAATTTCAGATAGTCAGAGTGCCTTTGTAAAGGGAAACAAATACTGGATTGAATTATAATTGCTCATGAGACAGTACACTCTTTAGGGCATAGGAAGAATACTAGTATGTTAATTAAACTGGATATGGTTAAGGCTTATGATAGGGTGAATTGGAACTTCCTGGTTGCGGTTTTGGAAAGATTTGGCTTTCCAAGGGACTTGATTCAATTAATTCAGAGCTGTTTTTCCTCCCCAAATTCTTAGTTTTAATAAATGGGGTCCTGACGGGTCATTTTAATGCTTCAATAGGTTTAAGGCAAGGCAATCCAATTTCCCCTTTAGTCTTTATTATAATGGCGTAAACATTGAGTAGATCAATTCATCATGCAGTGTCTCGCTGGGAGCTGAAGGGATTGAAAATTTGTTCTTCTATAGAAGAAATTATGAATTCCCAATTTGTGGATGATACATAGCTTATGGGAGATCCGACAGTTGCAAAGGCAAGGAAGTTTCAAGAGATCCTAGGTATCTATGAAAGAGTGGCTGGCCAAAAGGTAAGCACAGAAAAGTCAGTAATTTATTTTATAAATGTTCTTGAAGCTTTGCAGAGAAGAATTGCTGGTATTTTCGGATTTGCCATTGGAACACTGCCAAGTAAATATTTAGGAATGCCCCTGATTGGTGGTGTTGCTGGAAAATAAATGTGGAAATCAGTAATTGATAAGGTCCAAGATAAACTAGCATCTTGGAAAGGCAGGTGGTTGCCTCTGGCTGAAAGGGCACTACTAATCCAGTCCTCTCTCCAAGCTATTCCTACTTCATGTTAAGATTCCAAGTTCAGTAGCCAGAGCTTTAACTTGTATTCAGAGGAATTTCCTATGGAGTGACATGGGAGATAAAAGGAAATATAGCCTGGTTGCCTGGAGTGAGGTTTTCCATCCAAAAAAAGAAGGGGGGTTGGGATTCAAAGATTGCCAAGTGATGAATTGAGCTCTGGGAGGGAAACTGCTTTGGAGGGTTTATAAAGAAAGGGGTCAGTTATGGAGTAGAATCCTTTGTGCAAAATATGTGGACTCTCATCCAAAACGTATTTTTCAACAGGGGGATTTGCCAAATGGATTAGGCATTTGGAATTTTTTAAAAAGTTGAAGAACTGAGATTTTGGAAGTCTGCAATGGCATGTTCAAAAGGGGGGCAAGATTAGCTTTTGGAAGATAAGTGGCTGACACAGAGGCGACTTGCTCTGGATCCCTTGATAGGGCCTTTTAAGGATGAAGCGATAGGAAAATGGGGAACAAAGGTCTATGATTACATCCAGTCTTCTGGACAGATTAGGAGCTGGAAGTCTTTCTCAGATATTTCTTTGGAAAACAAGCAAGGTGCGGAGGTTCTAGGAAGGATGTTGGAGAACTCACCCCTTCCAATAGGGGTGAGGAGGATAGTTTGGTTTGGACGGAGGCAGGTGATGGTGAGGTTTCTTTTAAGATTCTGTATGAGTTCAACTATAAACTCAAAGAGCATCAGGCCCTAACTGGACACTTCCCATATAAGGCAATTTAGATGAAGGAAGGTTTCCAGAAGGTGAATATATTTCTTTGGTTGTTTGTGCTTGGGAAGTGTCTCACCTATGATAACCTGATGAAACATGGGAAATATGGGCCTTCCATTTGCATTCTATGTGAAAAAGAGGAGTCAGGCAATCACATTTTCATTCATTGTCCATTTGCAACTATGATATGGACTTTAGTTATAGAAAGGATGGGCATCAATTGTGTTCTTCCCGGGTCTGTTTTGGAGGCTAAAGATTAAGCACAGAGGATTACAACTGGTATGGAATTTGCTCCCTGCAACTGTAGTTTGGAGCATTTGGTTGGAAAGGAATGAGCGTATTTTCAAAGAAGTGCTCTCCTATAGACAGGTTTGGAATAGAATTGAACGCATTATTTATGAATCCGTGAAGGTGTGGGGTAAGGACTTGGGGTGCCGAGGGGGAGACATGAGATCTTTTTGTGGTAAATGGCCGTTCATTCCTTGGAAATTTGATTTGGACTTCCTTGATAATGGGGGTGGTAAGGTTGGGAAAGTCAAGCGGTTGGCTCCAGAGCCTGGGTGGATCAAAATGAATTTTGACAGAGCTTCCAAAGGAAATCCAAGCCTTGCAGGGGGTGGGTGTGTTTATCGTAACTCAGATTGTCAACCTATCATGATGTTGTCTTTTAATTGTGGAGTGGCTTCCAATAACAAAGTTGAAGGCCTGGCTCTTCTCCGTGGGCTTTATGAAGCTAGAAATCAGCAGTGGAACAAGATTTGGGTGGAAGGTGATTCTAAAGTTATTATAGAAGCCATGAATGCAGGTAAGGCTCGTGCCTGGGAGCTGGACTCAATAATTCAATGTGCAAAAGCGCTCTCTTCCTCCTCAGAGATCAGGTTTTCGCATATTAAGCGAGATGGTAATCAAGTGATTGGCAAACTTTGGGGTAAACATGGTAACGGAGAATGAGGTCCCTCTTCACATATGGAAGAAAAAGTTTCCTAGTGATGTTTTAAGGGTGGTGATACAGGATGCCATGAATGTGTAATTATATAAATTCTCTCAATTGATGAGTCGAAGGAAGTGAATTTATAATGAGTGTGTGGGAAGATTTGGCATGATTTTTTGGCAGACAAGTGTACTCATTGATTGGTTCATCGGTGCAAAGCGTGCGGGGTTATATTTATTCATGAAGGGGGCTGCGTGGAGAGGCATTGTGGCTTTAAGCTCTCCTTTTCCCTTGGCAATTCTCAGTGGTTTTGTAGGGCTTGGCGGGTTTTGACCGAATGGCAAGTGGAGAAGGATCAAGCAGAAGTAGGAAGAAAACAGTCCGCGGCGAAGATGCGGGAGCAAAGTTTGCTGGTTGGTTGGAAGGGAGAATCAAGAATGCATCCATGCAGGAGTGGTTGGCCAGAGCTTGGTTTGTGGCTGAGGCATTCAATGAAGTGGAAGATGACGAGCTCTGCGGGCACCTGCAGAAGATGATGGTTGACCCTAAGTAGTCTTTGGGGAGGCGGAATGTATTTGAAATGGCTAGGGATTAAGTTGTGCCAATATCCTATCAAACTCCCAGGTCAATTTCTGCTACATTAGGAGATAATGGGGTTGGAGGAGCGCCTGATATGCATGCAATATCACTTGCATACCCTGACCAAAGTTGTCTCTGCCATTTCCAAGAGACAAGAGGCGCTGGCCGCGGGGCAAGGAATTCTGCTTCTGCCGGACGCCAAGGTGGTTGTTCCCAGGTGTTGTGCTTCGACAGGAGAGTCTGGATCCGAGGAGGATGACTCTGAGGTGGAAATAGTGACCGAGGTCAGAGGTGACAGAGGAAAAAAGAAGCTGGTGGATGATTCTCCGGGCCTCAAGAAGAATAGGTACAGCGCCACCTGGCTGGGCTCTTGCATAGGATAGTCATAGCGTATGACCATGATGTGGCTTTTTTGTAATTTTGTGGTTTTTGTGCTGTATAAACTGGTCATGTAAGATGATGGGTGTGGATGGAGCAATTATTCTTTGCTCTCCCTTTTTCCTTTATTGGCATGATAAGGTGCCATTTTGAGAGCCTAGATGAGCGTAGCTATCGATGGCTGGCACTTAATGTATTTTTTGCAGGCTAGGGCCTTCTCCCTAGATAATATAAGCAAAAAAATGACACTGCATGAAACTGATTTTTTTTTATTTCCACAGTAAAACATATTGATAATATATTTGGAGAACTATGTTCAATTTTGTTGAAGTCCAACGTTTTGGGTCACAAAACTGGACCATTAGGGACAAAAGGAATAAGAATGATAAGATTGCTGAAACATTGATTAAAATAAACATAATTAAAGAGAATGAAATACCAATGTTGGCAGTGTAAAAATTTTAATTCTTATATTAGGAAGGAGAATTAAGGTTAAATATTTTAGCTAAGAAAATTTTACATATTTAATTAAGTAAATAACAAATTCTAATTAAGCTTGAAACTATAGAAAACTTCAAGAATTACATATCTGTAATGGTTTTATTGCATGTTCACATGTTACACACTATTACAAACTTCTAGAGGACCTGGGATCATTAAATATTTTGAGTCACATATCTTCTCTTGTTCCATGAATTTTGAAATGCTAAATTACATTACTTGTTTCCCATTTGAAGAGGAAAGTTTTGAAGGGCCAGCTTAAAAAAATGGATGTTCTTCAAAAATCTGATCTGGTGTAATCAATGTATGTTGCTTCCTTGGAAACAATGGGATATTGTATGTAGGATTGGATGCTCCACATCTATTAGTTTTATGAGCTTATTATCCTCTCTGTTTATGAAGTACTCATTAATATTGTTACTTAGGCCCAGACATATGAGAGAACATGCTTGCAATCCAATGTCTGACTAATTTTAGTCCAAGTCAGATTGGATCCCTAGAAAACACAAATTTATCCCAAAATAAAACTCTTTAATTTTCAATCAATTCATGTAACACTTTCTGTAAAGTTACTATTTAAATGGTCAAATAATTCTAAGTATATCCCTAGGATGAGGTTGGTACTGATGGTCACTGCATGGCCTGATGCACAATATCTAAATTGCTCAAATAAGGTAGTATACATTTGATAGTGAGATGGCATGTTGACTAGGAATTTTCTTTCTTATAGAGCAAACTTTATTAATCACAGGTATAAAGTTACCACCATTAAATTCTTGAAGCAATTCTGAATACCCAAAACAAAGAACTATGAATTGAAAGATGCCTAATCAAAATCAGGGGAAAAAGAAACCTTTATGAGCAGGATAAAATGCTGCCTTGCATGCTTCTATTTCTTTGGAAATACAAAATTGCGTTGATGAGTATTAGTGATACAATCTTTTTGAGCTCTCTTAGTAAGTAAAGTTTAGCAAGTTCACATAAAGAAAATGTGGTTTTCTTTTGGTACGGTTTTAGTGTGCATATGTATAATTCCGTTGAGATGCTAACAATCTGTCAAGTTGCCTGAGTTGATGAGCAACATTGATTTGGATTCATAGCAGTTTTGCAATTGTGAGAAAGGGTTGTTTGTGAGACAACATCCGTACAAAAGCTTTTGCAGTCCGTAAGAAGGCTTTGGGGTGCAAGTCTGTGGGTTGATGTGTTAGCTGTTCCGTAGTTAGCTTTGGTTATACCAATGTATATAATTCATAAAAGTGGATTTTGAATTATGCACTACTGGAGTTGTTTGTAAGTACTTCATCTTAAGAAATCAACTTCGACATAGTTAATTTGCTTGCCATAGTGCTGTAGATGAAATTAGTGTGAAAAGAAATGAACAAAAGATGGAAAATAGATTATTCTACAACATGCTCATCAATATGAACACAAGAGTTATCGTGCAGAAACCCATTGTGGGTGAAATAGTGGTGAAAACATGGGGAAAGCTTAACCATGGAGTGTCAAATAGACCAAAGTGGGATGAAGTGGTTGCTTTAGGGATCTTCGTACTTGATCTCTATTGAAACACACTCATACTCGAAATTCACTTCTTTCACCTCTGTTGCAAATTACACCCTAGATGTCTTGCATACGGCGAGCACACACTTATTAATGCTCGAAATTTGTTAATAGACCTTCACAATTTGTTTTTATGAAAATTGAACTTGACAGGCTTGAGGGGAGAAATTCTTCGTCCATTTGGGTCATTCCGATTTTTTTACTGTTGTATTTGGACGCATTTGACAGATTGAGGTTGAACCCCTCTCGATGAATAATGATGAGTTTGACATGTGCAAATTTTTATTATTTTATGAAAGATCACTTGGCTGGGAAGTATGGGCACGCGGGACTTTTGCCTTTGTAATGATCAATTACACAGATTGCAGAAATTATGGTTTTCTAAATAAAGTTTAGTTTCAGTTAAATAGTTACGTAACTCTAATTCCATTTGCGAGTTGAATAGCATCCAAATTAAACTAAATAACAGGTTGATTAATGTTCATGTGTTTTATAACATGTTTTAAATAAAGGTTAATCATGCGCATCAAGGAGAGTACATTAAAATGAAATCAGGATTTCATATTTTCTTAAGTGTACATAACTTATTACAACAAATAAAACTTTAATAATTCATAAAAATACTTATGTCCAGTTATATTCCTAATGTTTTTCACTAATTTTCTGAGAAATAATACTTCTATTCATGCTTTCATCAATATTAAACTACTATTTTCAATAACTAAAAACTACAAAATATTACTGGAAGTATAATCCTCTGCGTACAACAAAAATACTACATGTTAGAATTACATTTTCCAGTTTTCAATAATATTGGACAGCCATATGTCAAATTCTGATATAATGCTAATAGAGTAATAAATGCAACTGAAATCTGCAATATTTTGTGTTTTGAATGTCAGTGCAGTTGAGGGAGAATATCATTGGAGCATTTTACCTCCAACAACAGGCCACAAGAGATCTCTCTTCACATTCCGTAACAGAAAGTGACCCTATTATTCAATGAAGGGAGTAGAGACGGGTATTCATCTCAGTACAAACTGGTAAAATAGAGAATTATATGTAAAATAAATGTAACCTCTAGTATATGCATTCAACCAAATGATCTAGGCATTCCACAATCATATTAATTTCTGAATACAATATGCACCTCTACTAGGAAACAAGGGACAAATAATGATAACAATTGCATTACGTTGGCCAAAACATGCTTATACTACATAGGGAGTATAATATCTCAATGTTTGCACACAAAAAGATGTGTCTCAATTCACACACACTTATCTCAAAACATTGTCTATCACTGGTCGTGGAGAGGATGATGGCCTCAAAAGGAGTGGAGATTCTCCTTTTGACCCCAACTTCGTATTCAAAGTCTACACAAACAATAAGCTCAACTCCTGCATCAAACACTCGTGCATGCATTTCCATGTACTACGGAACTTATAAACAAACTAATAGACCATTTAATACATAGCATAATTAAATTAGAAGGTTCATGCTAAACATGCATGGTTTCCATTATTTATAATGAAGACATCATTTTACAAGTTTACAAATTGATAATTGATGTTAGCATATAAACAAGCAAATAATCATAATCTCTATATAATGCAAGTCATAACAAGACGCTATATACCATGATCGCAAAAGTCAACTAAGTTATATAAACATGACAATTTATCTTAAACCAATCAAGAAGTTTAATAACCAATAAAGAACAACTACAAATAAGATACATAACCTCATATTCATGCATTCACATATATTGAAACGATAAATTTAGTGGTCCAAAATGCAGGTTTAATAAAGATTAAACGTTGCAGCAATGGAGTGATATAATTTCCTAGTATAAATATGTAAATAAAAGCAAGATACGAGTCCTTCGTTGTCTACAATTTGCTTAATTGATTATTATGTTCGGTTCCTAGGAATCCCTCACTATTTAATAGTGAAATAAATGAAGAGTCACTTTATCTTGCCGCTAATGGACTATTAGATTAGGTGGATTGGTTACAAGTTACGTAATAAGAATATTAACTTAGTAAGTCATAATAGTTCCTTAGCCTCGCTTAGAAGTCTAAACAATATGTTTTAAATCAATGTGATTAAAGCGAATACTCTTGTTTTATTTAAGGTTGTAATAAAAACCCTCTTCTTGATTATGCGTTAAGGGTATTTGTTTGTATGAAGACCTAGCTTGATGGAACTAGATGAAGGTGGGTTCACTTTTATAATCTCCTTAACAATCTTCTATCCCAAGCGTGTCAAGCTCAAATTTAATTGATTTAATAGTCAAAAACCTAGGTTTACAAACAATTTTTATACCCTAATACTATTGTGCACACCTTACAATGTAACATATTACTTGTATGATATTAGAGAGAGTTTTTTCAAACTTATATCTCAAAACAACCTCTTGTTAAGTGGGCAGTCCTAAAGGGACACCATTTAGTTACAAAAAACCACAAGTTTATTGGTTTATTAAATAAACACATCCTAGCATTCATGTTATCTCCATACATATCCAAAAAGATCTTTTAACACAATCGAGAGAGATGAATTGAATATCCCCACAAAAATGCAAAACGACATGAGTTATACACTCATTGACTTCATCAATAGTGTAAACTTGAGGCTTTGGTGGAGGTCTTAAAAGACCATACACATTTTACTTAGAATATGAAAAACAATAATGTGTTTAAAAACTTAGCAATGCTCATGGTTTCCAAATCATTATGTATGCAAAGCATACAACCCTAGTTACGCCTCTCATTTTTCTACATTGTTTCCATTGAGTACCAATCCTAGTTCAAGGGTAATTTTAAGCTATTAAATGTTTTTATCTAGATCAATCTACCATAAATTGGCTTATAAATCAATAAATCATTCAATTCATAGAACATGACAGCAAAATGTCTTTTCCCCATTATCCATTCTAAAGAGAGAAACTTTGGAATATAATAACCTAACCGGGTTGTATAGTAGTTAAGGAAGAAAAAGAAACCCGTTCAAGAATGTGAATAACCACTTCAAGGTGACCTAACAATATTTATTTGAGCTCTGCGAGGATTGAAGAAATCAACAAAAACGTATCCCCAAATTGAATGCCCTTTACTCACAACTTGCTCTTAATAGGCGAGGCTTGTGCCAAAACAAAACCGCCTTTTTTAAAATATTAAAAATACGATATATTATTAAACACCCTATTTTTCAAATTAAAAAGATCAATGCCAAAAATATAGTCTACCCTCAAATAGAAAATGTTTGCATGCTCAAAATAAGGACACCTAGAAAAACCATAGTTTAGGTTTAATCAAAATGCATGGCACTTTGAATACTACATGTCTCATTAACTTGAATAAAGGCGAGTTCCTCAAGGACTACAGAACCAATATTAAATGACAACGAATGCAATTCAAAGTTGTAATTTAGTTTAATAAAATTTTACTGTCAACCAAACAAAGTCTCACTATACCTTACATGAGATTTTAAACAATAAGCGACAATAAAGCGCCCACCACTAGCAAAAGTATAAAACAATCCCAATGAGTTCCCATTTACATGAGTTTAAAATCATGCAAATACTATAGACTTCCCTTTCCCATTTACATGAGTTTAATTGAAACCAAGCAATAATTTTAAACTTGTTTATTAAAATAAACCAAATCTTGCACCACCTCCACCACTTTATTGGTTAATCAAATATTAAGAAAACATCAATATCATCAAGACAGGTCATGATCAAAATGGATTACGACATGATTATAAGCAATTGATTTTCGTTGCCACTTTATGGAAGGTGTCGAATGAATGTATCATTAAAATAAATCATTTCTTTTATTGTTATGACATTGCGCCCAAATGCGAACTTTATTTTTATCCTAGTTTGACCTATGCTAAGCATAGTATTAACTAAGGTATTTATGTCATAAATTGATGTTATTATCTTGTATGGAAATATAAATCAACTGCGAGTGTCGGTTGGGTGCTCTTGTTCTCCTTTGCTTTCATTAACCATTAAGCAATATAAACAAGCGCCAATTACATTGGCATGTTAAAATCAAAGTGATTTTTTAAAAACAACTTAATTATGTGTTGCCATGTGAAATTACCAGCCCAAAAATGCAAAATTTGATCCATGACAACCAAGCCACAAAGTGAAAACATGTTTGAAATGCTTCTGAACCCCTCCTGTCATTTGTCTTCTTAGTGTCATGATCATATTGACCTTACAGTCCTCCCAATATATTGAATAAACATGTACATGTGTTCAAAGTGATGTGATAAGGTAAACTCTTCCATTCAACAAAGTGCAACAAAAGACTAGTTCTTTGGCAAGCTTAGAAAGGCCAATTTTGGCCATTTCAAGGCATGTGTGCATCCTTCAGGAAGGTTCTAAAAGCTCATAAACATCCGGAGGTGGTATTGGAGAGCATTAAATGTGTTG
This sequence comes from Taxus wallichiana var. yunnanensis, assembly GCA_018340775.1. Taxonomy (NCBI): domain Eukaryota; kingdom Viridiplantae; phylum Streptophyta; class Pinopsida; order Cupressales; family Taxaceae; genus Taxus; species Taxus wallichiana. The sequence continues at coordinate 7,112,965 of JADAXU010000131.1, forward strand.
GAAGTAGTTTAGGGAGATTTAGGGAATATTTGGTGGTTTAGGGACCTGTATGCATGTAAATAAATGGGTTTTCAGTGTAAGGGATGAATTGTCAAATCATGAGCTGAACTTGTTCGAGATGATTTCGGGAACTCCACAAGGAGTTATAATGAGAAGAATAGGAAATGGAAATCTAGAAGAATCCTCTACATGGAAGATTCATATTTGATCCAAGACTTTATGGTTTCTTGAAACATTTCAATCTTTAAAAGGCGCACCCTATTGTCCCTCCAAGAAGAAAAAGGGACAATTTTTTTGGAATTTTAGGCAGAATTAAAGTTTTAAAAATATTCCATTGATCTTAGAAGGTCTCTTGGAGTCATAATCATATAAAATTTCATCTCAAAATACCATTCCAAGCTCCGAGAGTGAAGTTTTCAAGTCCTCACTAGTCAAGAGTGTGTGTAGATCCCATACTTAACCAAAATTTTGACCGCCACATATCATAATTTTGCTCCAAGTGCCCATTTGTGTCCTTCTTGTCCCTTTTCACCAAGGGGATAGAGGGGACAAAAATGATCTCCCATGTGCAAGCCCTTTCTCTAGTTCTCCATGTGACCCTTTCAAATTCAAAGCAGAGTGCTTATCTGGCTAACCCCATTTCCCTAGGTTGCTAAGATTTTGACACTTGGCATGATCTCTCTCCAAGCACCCATTTGTGTCCCTCTTGTCCCTTTGTCCGAAGGGGGCAGATGGGACAAAAATGAGTGCCCATGTGCAATCCCCTCTGTGGTTTTCCATGTGACCCTTTTTCAACTCCTTGGGTGCTTGCCTAGCTTTTTCACCCTCATGCACACTTCACCAAATGTTGCCACTTGGCATGATCTCTCTGGTGACCATTTGTGTCCCTCTTGTCCCTTTGTCCCTTTGTCCTAAGGGGAAAAAAATGAATGCCCATGTGCACGATCCTCTCATCTAGTCACCCATGTGATCTCCCTCATACCTCTGCAGGTGTTTGATCATCTTTTTCATCTTGCTCACACTTCACCACAGGCTGACACTTTTCATGATCTCTCTCGAAGCACACTTTTCTGTCATTGGTGTCCCGTGCATCATGTAAACCTAGTTTTTAAACTCCACTTAAGCTTCTATTCAACCTAGGGTCAAACCATAGTTTGCAGGGAAACACAAAATTTAAATCTAACTTGTTTTTAAGTTGCTTTCTTTGCACAAGTCGACCCATTCACCATTTTTGCTGTTGTTATACCTCCAAGAACATCAAAATATACTAGACATGATGCCAAAATTATTCTAGAACAACCATAGCATTGGAAATTGATTTTTCTTCATATCTTTTAAATCGAAACTTGTTTCCATTGAAATATTCACAAAATACTCTACTCCCAGGCGCCTTTGAGAATACATTTGTTGCATATTAGATGATGCCCTAATTTATTTACAATAGAAAATATGAAACCCTACCTCCAGATGTTGATTTTCCAGTTTGCAAGAGTTTTAGCAGAAGAGTCACATGAGTAAAAATTGGAGCACGAGATTTTGGTGTAGAGTCGAATCTGATGAGAATGTTTTCATTGCAAATTGACACTAGTAAGTGCACTTACTAAAAATAGCAATTTCTCTATATAGTCACATACTATAAATAGAAATTCTCCTAAAAAACAAGCTCATATTACTCAGAACATCCAAAAATAGTAAAAAACAACAAACAAGGCAAAACGAGTAACTTTTCCAAAAAAGTAGTTTATGAAAAAGTTGTAGTGCCCACATTTTTATAGCCTTAGTTATTTGTTGTTCCTTTTACTCATAGACATGTTTCGGTAGGGATTTGATATATTATGGACATTACATTAGGATATTTGATCTTATTAGACATGCATGGAGATTTAGGCGTATAGTGCCAATTTAGCTTGATTACTATGTTGTCACCTTATCTTATGATGTCATGGATACTAACTGATATGATGTTGTTCGGACCTCATTTATATTTGATGGATACTCAGTTTGATTGCATGTTTGGATTCTATGGATGAATGTCACTTTATCGTTATGGCTAACTCATGGTGGATTGTGTATAATTATGCATGTTGTCGCATTTTGATTCCAGAATGATGATATGCTAGCATAGAAATTCTTTGACTTCTTATTGATTAGTTGATTCACATTTTATCAGACAGGTGCGTTTAATGTGTGCAATGAGTGTGTAGGTGACAGGTCACAGGAGAACGTGGGATTCAGGCCAGCTACACAATTTTACACAAGCAGCCCATGGGGCTAAGCCCTAACCGTGTTTATTGTATGAGGCCTTAGTATTAGAGTTTATTGTTTTGGGCACCATGAGTGACCCTCATTTGTAATGTAATATGTCTTGTAATATTAATCTTGCTTAGGGTGTTTAGTTTGTGTTGTAAACTTGTTTTGGGGACTTAATGGCCCCACTTGCATTAAGTTTTGAGTTTGATTAATGTGGTATTTAATTAAAAGGGGATTAGGGTCACATGTGAACCCTTGGGTGGGCCCCACATCCTCTACCCTTGTGCCCAAATGTGTCAAACCCGAAATTGGGCTATTTTAGGCATTTTTAGTGACCCCTTTTTAGTTTGGGAGTTCACTTAGCATGAAAATGGGCCCTTGGACCCTACCTAATAGGTAGGGGGCTTAATTCCAAGGCATAGAGGGAGTTTCCCTCCCATTTTGCCTTCCTTTGGTCACATCCATGTAAGGTGGATGGGTAAGTGTGCTTTGTTAAAAGTTGCACAAGTTTGTTTTGTTGTTCATTTTGAGTAATTTGGGAGAAGAGGGTTAAAAGCTATTTTATCCTTTCTCCCTTTTATTTTGAGAATCTTTGACCTTGAGGGAAGAGAGGGGTGACACATGTCACCCCTCATTTGTGAGGATTTTTGTTGGCTCCTCTTCAAATTCTCCCTCATGGGGAAAGAAGAGAACTTTTTTTGGGCTTTTTGCTTGGAGGCTTGTGGATTTTGGAGCTAGAGCTTGCTTGGACAAAGAAAGGGAAAAGTTAGAAGTGGAGAGATTTTGGAGGTAGGCTCCTTGAGTTCATTTTTTTGTTTATTGCATATTAGATGTTAGCCTTGTTTGTTTAAAATGTGTGTACTACTTGGGTGTTACCATTTGTTGTTATGTGTGTGGTTTTATTTTCCTCCATCCATCATATGACATGATAGATTTTTGGAGTTTGTGGGGGAAGAGAGAGATTTTTTCCCTCTCAATCCTCATGGCTTGATGGGCAAGCCTTGTAGGATTTTAGCTACTCCCCTCAAATGGTTTGAGGTGGAGAAGGTGGTTCATATGGCTTGAACCTCCTTCCCCATTCTTGGTGAGGAAACCCCTTTGGGGTTGGAAAATCCTTCCAAGAAGGATTTGGTGAAAGGATGGAGAAATAAGGAGGGTTTGAATGATTTTGGAGGAATAAGGAGGGTGTGGAGATCTTGGTTTTGTGTTACCAATGTTGGTTACCACTTTTGGCATTTGGAGAACTCCTTTCTTCTCTTCCCCATTTTAGAGGTAGAACATGGTTTCTCCTCTTTTTCTTCTTTGCAAAATTGGTGTTTTGTTTTAATATTTGTTTTGTCCTATGTGAATGTAATGTTGGTTGTTCTCCCTTACTCTTGTGCAAAGTTGTGGATAGTAGTCCTCTTTCCCATGGGCTTGGGGGAGGCTAGCATGCATTCCAACCTTGGAAAGACATGTAATGATGCCTAAAGGTTGGGTGGTTAACAAGCCATGTTCTCTTGAAGTTGGATTCATGTAAGAGTATTCGAGTTTGGAGCTCAAGTTGGTGATAGTTGGAGTTTCCTTGTCCTCTTGGTTCTCTTTGGTTCTATCATCCTTTTATGGACTCTTTTGTTATTGTATCTTGAAGAGTAGGGTTATGTGAAAGTCTTCATTTCTTGTAAAATTCTCCTCTTTATATTTAGCATTATTTGTAAACGTGAGTAATGAGTGCTTGAGCAATCTCTCTCTTCAATATTGCAAAGAGGCTTGTAATAAGGTTTATTGAGTATTTCACATAAATTTGTAACATGTTGGATTAGTGTGCTTAAGCCATTGGAAAATAAACCTTGTAAGAGAATTATTTACTTGATTATGTAATGATTGAAAACTCTATTTTGAAGGAAAGTGGATGTATTGGATATATTGTGATTCTTGCTAGAGATCTCCTTCTTCAAAGGTTTTGTATCATTATTATATGGAAAAATAAGTAACATTTTTGAAGTACATCTCTTCTTGTAATTCTTGCAATTTAATGATTAGAATAAAACTAATTTACTCTCTTTCCTCGTTACCTAAAGGAATGGATATATAGTGAAATAAATGTGATCATATCTCCTTCTTCACTCAGTTTTAAGTATGTTGCAAGTCCCCTCTTATTAGGTAAAAAGTAAGGCTACCTCCTCCTTATGTAAGCAAGAAAGTAAGTAGGTTTGAAAAAAAAATCTGATTTATTATAAAACCAGGAAGTTACATCTTTCATTCTTTGTTTTTCCTAATATGATTGATATAAATATATATATAAAATAAGTATGAACTGTTCTTATAAGCTATCTATTACTTTATACATACCATCTTAGATATGAAATTCGATTGTAAGAGTCTAAAGTTTATTATATATATACTGCACAATAGTAAAAATAAAAATAAAATAATAGTAACTATGAATCAGTTCATTTATTTTTAAACACACACACACACACACACACACACACACAAACTTAGATTTAAATTAAAAAAAAACAAAAAAAATGGTATAGTTTTTATTCAAAAAAAAAAAAACGTATTAAATTTTAAACAAAAAAAAAAAAATTTGGGAGGGCCGAACCCCTCCGCACTCCCTACGCATGCAGTCCCGCGGCCACCCACATTCGCGACCACCACTGCCCCGCCGCCCCGCCCTTGCGCCCTTGCAGCCACCCGCCACCACGCCGTTCTTTGCTCCCCCATTCCCTTCGCTGCCCCCTCCCATCCTCCATGCAGCCTCCCTCTCCCTATCCGTACGCTGAGTCTTACCCTTTTCCAAACCACCGCCCCTCTTCCTAAATCCCGGCCACAACAATCTTTAAATGAATATATACATAAAAAAGGGGTTTTGTTGCTTGAATTCTCACAAACAAATTCAATAAGGATAAATCAAACTCCATAGCTCCTCTTCCACTGCACAAGAAGAAACAAAAATGAGAGAAAATGGTAATGAAAAGAGAAGGAAAGAGATAAAGATAGATTAGGGCAACTTTAGGGTAAATTTGAAATCAAGGGCCAAGATTTGATTTGATCCAAGGGCCCATAGTCAATCCTACACATTTTAAGTCATGGGCACTTTATGGGTATGGGAGGGAAAATTATAGAGGGGTGTGGCAAATTAATAAATAAAGGGGAAAATAATAAAATGTATTCATTTTGGAGACCATAGTAAGTTAAATAGAATAAACAATTAATTTGTTTTGGGCTACCATTAAGGCTGAGAAAACTAAAGCTGTATAAATTAAATTATTAATAGGAAACAAAGTGAAGTAGACATTAGTATTATTTTAGTTTCATTTTAAAAAAAAATTTAAAAAAATAAAAAAATTAACCCAAAATTTTTAGTCATTCTTGTTGTGTTTTTTGGTGTCCGAGGCAGGGCATTACAAAAGTAACTTGCTAAAAATAGAAAATTTATAAAAATAGTAAAGAATCATCAGTGGAGGTATTCTAAGTGTGCTAGGAGCTTTAGAAGACAAAATTTGAGCAATATTTTTTTCCCAAAATAACAACTCCTAACCCCACTTGCCAAAAATAGAAAGTTTTGGATTCTAGTGTAGAAAGTTGTTGGATTCATTTTCACTTATCTTGCTAATTTTTAGAATCATGAAGTTCAAATTCTCTGGCATGGAACCTATTTTAACATTGGTAATGAGTATTTAGGTGTGGGTGATAGTGATGTCACTCACATGGACCTAGAGGACCTAAAAAGTAGGATGCTCGGAGGACCAAGGGAACCTATTGAGGATAAGATCTTCACAAGCGGGTTTTTTTGTTGGAGGACATCCTTTATCAATACATAGTAAAAAATTGGTGCTAGCATGTGCTCAACACTATGATCTAGAATCTAGGATTGTGAGGGTAGATGACAATTCCATACTTGCAGTGCTCACCTCAAAAGGCATCTCACAATGTATGTAAATTCTAACTGGTAACAATATGGTCGAGGAATAACGAAGGAGTTTGCATCTAGTGAGTGTTCAAATAATGAATCCTATCCCAGGGCCTCGCACTGGGATCATGGTTGAGATAAGGAAGGAAACCCTCTCGTATGCCAAAAACCTTGTCAAGGAGTGAGTTCTATGAGGGTTATTTGGATGCAATCACAAAGGACTTTTAGGATTGGATGGAATAATTCATCCTCATTGTCATTGAGGGGAATCAAATGGTTGATTGGGGACAAATCATAAGTGATAACATCCATCGTCAATTGCTCCAGTTGTAGGTTACAAAGAAGTTCACAATGACATCATATATGGTGTATGCTCTTGCTAGAATGAGGCCATTCAAAGGCCTAACTCTTTCTTAAGAGGTTTCTCAAAAGGCCTCGAATTATGAAAGGTGCCCTCAACTCACTCTTAAAGAAAGCAATCACCACTTTGCTAGGGTGAATGATGCATTTACCATGTTCGTCATCGATTGCTTGAAGGAAACCCGAAGTTGAGAATGTCTTCTCAAGCCGCAACTTTGATAAAAAATATGGGTCCTACTTCACTCAATTATCCACCTTCTCTAATATATCGAGTTTCAGGATTTGATCTCACTCCTCGCAAGCTCCCGAGATATCTCAATGACAAGATAGTGATGTTTAAACTATGTAGGCAACTTTCTCATATCCATAACAAGTTCAGGAACCGCAAGAAGAAAGGTGTGTCTTTCCCCATTTCTCTTGGTATTTACTCTTGCAAAAAAAAATTTGATGCCTCAAACCTTGAAGCTTCATTTTCCCCATTGAGTCTCTATTCATACACATCCAGGAAAATTTGGACACCCAGAGCAATCCCAAAACCTTCGATCTCCCGAGTTATTCCATGTTCCCTAGATTGAAGATTATTGGATTAACTGTTTGGATGATTTTGAGATAAGAAAAAGAGATCACATGAGGATGAAAATTGGCCAAATGAGGAAATTCATATTTGATTGGTTCATAGGTGTGGAAGATGATGGAACCGAGTTGTTTGATCATGAATATCAAGCAGTGAAGGTTTCACCTCTCCCACCAATCTCATGGAGTGTTCGTGAGTTAGGGGATATCAATGAAATAACTACAATAGTGATCCAAAGGTCTAAGGAGTGGTTCAAGAAAAGAGGGTTGTACTCATTGAATCAAGTGGTCTTCAGACTCTCACAAGGCAAGCATCTCATCTCTCATCTCTAAAGGCACCGAGAGGACTGCGAGCTCTGTTCACTTAGGAGAGCCCGCGAAGAGAAAAAATGGATGCTAAAATTTCCCGCTACAAGATGTTGCACAAGAAAGAAAAATTCACTTGGGACTAGAAGATCTCAAGCAAGGAGATATAGATCCTTCTCACCCACCAATTCCACATTAGTCTCCAAACATCTCTTCTTCCATTACATAGTCAACTCACCAAATGCAGGAGGAATCTCCCCACACTAAGTGTGAGACTACAATCATGGCTAGTGCTGAACCCACAACAACACATATCTTTCCATGGATTTAGGAGCTGATTAGAGGTGATACTTGTATAGTGCAATAGGCAGTGGTGCTGGAATTTTAAGATATTTCAAGGATGGTGAAAGCAAAGTGAGGTAAGAATGCCCTAGACAACTTCCGCTTCTTCAGTGGTGCCTTAGGAAACCAATATGTAGAAGTTTCTCAGCCAAAGGTAATAAATCCCATTGATGAAATGAATCCATCAGACTATGAGATGACAAAAATTCCCTTGGGACCAACAACACATGAAGGAGATGCTCATTTTTTCCAATAATCTTACTGCTGTCTTCTTGCAAGAAACAAAAAGTACAAAGGAAGGATTGAACAATTGGAGGAACATGTGAAAACTCTCACTTCCTATGTTCAATCATTCATGGATCCTAGTGCCATCCCATCTCTCCCAATTGAAGAGGTCACTCCAATCATTAGCTTTGATCCAGAGTCAATCAAGAATGCACGGGGATACATAATGCAAGGGAGAGCCAATGACAAGTGGGTTGACAGGATCCTCGAGAAAGGTAAAAATTTGTTTCCAGAGATTCTTTCATTGTTTGATTTCATGCTTGCACTGCTGCGAAAGTAAGAATGACTAAAGATGAAATTGAGAAGGAAAAGATTCATTGGGACCAAGTGTTTTATTGGTAATAAAGATTTGGAGCTTTAATTCTCTTACGTTGGTAGGCGAAATGTGTTCAACTCCATAGCTGAGAATATGTCTCTAATTTGGTCTCGGACGTTGGTTGTCAATATGAGATGTTAAACAATGCTCTTGATGAGCTTGATTCATGTGATGATCTCACTTCACAGATGCGGGAAAACATAAACAAGGAAGTGCAGAAGCTTGGATCACCTTTTGTGAATGAGAATTCCTCAGTGAATGATCTTCTAAATCTATTTGAGGAACTGGTTAGGAAATAGGTAGGATATCCCTTCTTGTTGCATGGCCCATTTTGACTAAGTACAGACCACACACAAATATTTTGGGCACACGTGAGGTAGGCATGAAGGGGCACACACAAGGCAGAGAATAAACTGACACACGAAGGCTCACTCCTAAGCGAGAAATATTCGGGACTTAGCCGATTTTGGAACCATGGGCTAAAAATAGATGATGCCGAGTTTGAGTGCTAATCAAGCAACGTTCCATATCTATATAAAAGCATGGAGGATTAACGACCAAGAAAGATATATTTTGGGATAAAGCACATGCGAGGAGAAGATCAAATGTCATGCAAGGATTGATCTAATAATAGGATTAATAACAGAGTTTATTTATAGATTAATCTATTATTAGGATCAATAGAAAATATTACATGGATTGATTTATGTATGCATGGCTATTTTGAGCATGCAGTCTATTTTGAGATGCATGGGTGGTGAAGGGAAATTACCCACCCCTATATAAATCTATTATTCGCATTATTTTGGACACCCGTGATGTAATAGAGTTATGCTACTATGATGTTCTAGCGCACATGACTCTCTGGTGACTATTGTTATGTATTCAAACACATTATGCAATCCTTTTGGTTATTAATGGATCATTGTGGTTGGATTCTAGTAATTGATGTATCGAGTATGGTGATCACATAGTGCAATTGATCTTAGTAATGGTTTGATCTATTATGTTTCCTTATTATATGTGTTTCCTTATGATATATGTAATTATTTACATTTGATTGTATGCTTTGTTATTGGAAATCATGAATATGCATGCTAACATCTTGACAAGATAGTGCAAAGGAGGGACCTGATAGCTTTACGCGCTTTGGGTGAGCATCTAAATCCAAGCTGGATGACATGCCGGTGCGCATATAATACTTAGGTGGTAAAACAAAGGCTACATTTTGGTTCCGTTATCGGGACCTCTTTTCAAACTATCTTCCAGGATGTTGCTTGTAGATGGCGTATCAATTGACTTTGGAGAGTATTGAAGGTTGGATAGATGACAAACAAGACAAGTTTGTGCAGAAATATAACACTGGACCTGATTTCAATGCACGTCGGTGGGTGGAAAATAACCTTTATGATGCACTCTATGAGATGTTCTTCAGCTTCTTTCCAGTAGAATTATATGAGTGGCTGGAAGCATATGTAGTAGGGAAGTGTTGGAGTTATAGGCCAAGACTTTGGACGTAGAAGGATTACCAAACTCTTATTGATGCTGATGTGGAGTGGACTAGAGTTGTAGATCATTGGTGGGCTAGAGTATTACATAATTATACTTTGGAGTACGCTATTTCTACGTATCTGTGTCCTAAAGAGGTTAAGTTCTAGTTCTTGCGTGAGCCCAAAGGATCTTACTTGTGCGCTATACCATTATCGATCAATATTTTGATAGTAGAACTAGATTTAGAGCATTTACCTATGGCTAGCTAAACCCCCACCACACGTAGGGGCGGGAGCGGGGGTGGAAAAGGATGGCGAACTTGGTGATAACAAGGTAGAGAGAGGAAATATGGCTCAAATTTAATGAAACGTGAGAAAGGGAAATGGTGAAACATAGGGAGATTGAGGAGTCCCTGGAGTTGAGGAGAGAGATGGCTCATGAAATATTTGAAGCTCTCGTGGAAGACGAGGAGCCTCAACATTCGGTTCTCCAGGACATTGGGTAAGCGTAACAAAGAATATCCTTTGGCTTCATATGAGAGCGCATAAGAAGAGAGTGTGAGGACCGCGAGCACACATCTAATACCACCTAGCCCTTGTGCTTGGTGTTCGAAATCAGTAGTCATTGATAAACGAGGATCTTGCAAGTAAGAAAGCGAGTCGAGTAGATATCATTGTGTGTTGAATTCATGAGATAAAGTTCGTAGTGCACCCATGGCATCGCATGATTAGTTCCATTATTTGGAAGTTTTATGGCGAGAATTGTTCCCAGTGCATCATCAGGACATAATGTTGGTGCCAGACCGTTGGAAGTACTATAGTAGCGGTAATGACCACACAAACTATTGGTGTTGATCCGGCCACCACAAGCCCAGGACACAAGCAAGTATGTCGATTGGTCCCTCAGCCCGCCACATGTGGATCGGGAGGATCGGGTGGATCGGGAGGAGGAATTAGTGGTGGCGAGTTCTAGCTCTCGGATTTGGTGGACAAGGACCACATCCCCAACAACCTTAGCATGTCTATTATGAGATGTCTACCTATTTTCCACAGTATAGAGGTATTGAAGATGCAACAAAGCATGTACATAAGTGTGAGTTACTATGGCGTGCTAAAGGAATTATAGCCTCAGACAGTAAGGCCAGTCATTTTTCTACCATGCTATAAGGGCACACACATAGTTGGTACATGAAGTATGATCCCCATCAGACTATAGTGGATTATGATGCTTTGCATTCTACATTTCTAGAAAAGTTTCACATTCCAAAGTTTGAGCAATAGAGCATTAATGTGCTAAAGGATATCAAACATGGATTAGATGAAAGTGTAAGAGAGTATGACACACATTTCAAGACTTTGTTGTCTAAATTATCTTATGAAATTCATCTCAGTCAACATGCACAATGGTTTGTTGGAGGATTGTTGACTTTGTTTCTGCAGAGAACTCTCTCATAAGACTTATTTGGATGCACACAAGGCTTTGGAAGAAACTTTGCACGCTGAGGCGGTTGGGAGTGTTGATACCGGTGTGAGCCCATTCTTAGAGGTGTAGATTACAGCTATGGCAAAAAGTAAGAAAAACTTTCTACCAACTCAGCTCATGAGACACGAAGTGGAATATGGTGCACAAATTGTGAAGTAGAGGGACATAATAAAGATAATTTCCCACGCAGGTTGGTGCACACATTACTATTAGATTTTGAAGTCTGTCACTTGAATCATGATGTTCGAGATTGCCATCTTTTGCAACGTGCACTCACAAAGAAGGTGTCCATGTATTACAATATTTTCAAGTCCCACACTCACAACATTCGAATATAGATTAATTGATCACACTTTTTATACCATTTTTGTGATCATAAAAAAATGGAGATAACCAATTGAAATTTTATGTTTCCTCCTAAGGTCTCTTTAATCCAAAGTTACCTTTGAAAAATGCCTTAGAAAGTCTATGATTCAGATTTTGGAAGTCTCTTAGCAATTAACATACAAATTATGCATTCTTTCGACCCCGAAATCCCAAATTACACTATGTTGTCAGATTTCGGGATCCGATTACACCAAAGAAGAAAAATACAAAGCAATTCGAAGTTTTCCATGCATTCCAAATCTAAAGTCCAATTTGCACTATATGTTGTCAGAGTTTTGTTGCATCGAACATCAACTCACTAAACACATGTTACATGTTCCCTACATTCGAACCTAAAATCTGAATCAAACTACGTGTCGTCAGATTTCAGAACCCAAATGCATCAGAACATCTCACCTTCCAAGCACATGCAAGATGCCTCATGCTTCCCGATTCAGATTTTGGCATTATAAGGCCTCTTTCTATTGGATTTATAGGACTCGACTACATGATGAAAATGCAAGCACATCCCCGATTCTGAAGTTAGTGCATTTAATATCTAGATGGTAGGTTACTTACCCGATTCAAGTAATTTGTACTTTTGGGCCTACTCAATCCTACTGATGTATCAAAATTTGACACTGCTCAATAAGCCTAAAACTCCTTAGTGTGTTGGGTTTTTCATGTTACACAACATCATTCAAACCTCGACTGGATTTTTGGGTTTTCATAGGTGCTCGAAAAGGTCACTTTCCGAATTGGTTTGTCGGGTTTTCATAGCTGCAGAACAAGGTTCCAAACCCGAGTTTCTTCTATTTTGCTTGCAAGTGATTTTGGTGACTAGATCCCCATGTCAGATTCTGGAAAAGGGAAGGGAAAGAAAGAAGGGACAAAGGAAATGAATTAAAAGTACCAGGGAGTTGAAGCTCCCCATACATTGATGCCAATTTTTACATTCGGGATATAGAACTAGGAAATATTGACATGGAGGAGTTTTGGGGAAGAGTTCAAAGTTCTTCACAAACTTTGTGGATGCAGTCGATTTGTGCCAGTGGACTACCTTTAGCGGTTTCCTTCCCTGTATCAACTCAATGTCCTGATTTCATCCTAGCATGTGCCACCAATTATGACTCGAGCTCCCACTCAGTTTAGAACTAGGAAGGGAGACAATGATCAAATTGGATAATGATTACTTTGATCAACTCCTCAAACTTCCTAATTTTGAGGAATATGTCGGCACAAGTCTTCAGTCCATGCATAACAAACTGGGACAATGATTTCAAAAATTACGTCAAACATGTAAATAAGAAATTCTGATCAAGGCTAAGCCCTGTTGTGTCGAAGATTTCCAAAGATGGTTCCCAAAAGTGACTTAGTTTGGAAATCAGTGACATCATTACACTCCTCAATAGAGTATTTGGGCTCCCAGAATCTAAAGAGTTCTATGGTTGGATGTACCAATTCATTACCATCATAAAGAAGAATGATCAACATTTGGATTGGGGAGTTCTCATTAGTAACAACATTGATGCTCAAATGAAGGCAGTTCTTTCTACCAACAAGTTCTATATGATGTCTTATGTCACTTATGTTGTTGTCGGGATGTGGAATTACCCTAGGTTAGACTCAAGGGTAACCAGGTCTATAGATCATATCTATAAATTCTATCCTCAATTGACCTTGAAAGGAAGTTTGGAACAATATAGAAGGGTGAATGATGCTTTCTTCTATGAGATCATTTGCAGATTGAACCCGATCTCAAGAAGTGAAGGGTTTCGATGAAGCATGGAATGAAGTATCTAAGTGGGGTGGCATCTTCTTACAATTCAGAAAGTTCACATATCTATGGATTGTTATATGTCAAGAAGCTCCTTTCCATTTTCCCTAGGTACCCCAGTGATAAGATAATTCTCATGGAATTAGTTAGGCAACTCCTAGACTTCCACAAGTTTCAACAAAGCAAGCATAAGGTTGTTGTCTCATTCCCTATCTCAATTGGAAGATACACATGCTCTTTTATCATCAAGGCTAAGAATGTGATCCATGAATTGTAAGAGAAATTATTAAAAACATATGAAGCCAAGGACATGGTTTGAATTTTGGGAGTCCTTAAGGCTCATGGACGTTGCAACTTCATGTTCCAAACATTGAAGATATTTGGATTGATCTTAGGGATGAGGTCACGGTCAAAGAAAGGATAATAATCGGTTGAATTTAGATGAGATAAGGATGTTAGGTCTCATTGAAGTTCCTGAGGACGCAATCGATAATGAAAGTGTTGTTGAAAAATGTATGAACAAATGGATGGTGATAACATTGGATTCCTAGAAATTGATTGGTTCGGTTGTAGAGACAACATCTATAACAGAGAGGGCTGCCCAAACCCTTGTTCGCATGAAGGCTTGGTTGATTTCATGGGGTATGAATCTCAAAGAATCCAACTTCCCAAAGCTTCCAGTCACGTCAATATCAGAGGTGGGCCCCTCACATGGGGAAAAGGATAAAGGTGTAAACCCACCTAAAAAGTTGAAATTCAAGTTTGTTCAAAAGGAGAAAAGTCTCAGCCTTTGCCATCTGTTGCACCATCTTCATCAGTTGAGATTCTCGATTCACCCCCTCCATCAATTCCAAAGGGAGTTCAAGTAAGTATTGTGGCTGATTTATCTATCACTCCTTCCACTCTTGGCACTCCTTCCAACATGTTTCCACTCAGACATCTCCAGTGCTCCCTTCCATTTCTTCTCCTTCTCTCTATCTTTCCTCTCCACCTCATTCTCCTCCATTTCCATCATCACCACTCATATCCACCATGGTGAGTGTTTTCTCATCCCTATCTCCTCTTTCAAGCAGAACATGATTGACTTTGGAGTTACCAGTATCCTCCAGATCTCAACCTCCATTCCACTTTCTTCTCCCATGTCATCTGCCATTATTACCGCCATTCTCACCACTCCTCCATCTCTAGTCTCCACTTTTCCCATTTCACAAATTTCCTCTAGAATAGTCTCAGTTCCCCTCTTAGGCACCTTCTTCTTTGGCGCCCTCTTGGTTAGTTGATCAAACCCCAAGGAAAAGAAAAGTGATTGTTCCACCTAAAGCATTTGACTTCAGCTCATTAAATTCAACACCTCTCGATCAACTAAGAAACCAAAGGTTGTTTCATGAATCTCAATTGATGCATTAGGACAAAAATTTGTAGAGATTGTCGTACACGGAGGATAAAACTAAAGAAGATATCACAACTGTAAATTATCAAATCACAAGGGTCGATCTAGGGAAGGTCACTGTTGAAGGTGCCCAACAAGATGCTCAAAGTGTTGTGGATGTGTTGTGCAAGAAGCTCAAAGAGACTAAGGTCTCAAGAGATGAATTAAAGGAAAAGGTTGAATAATTAATAAGAGGTTTTTTCTCAAACTCTCCAAACCTTCTCAGCAACAGATAACAAGCTCCTATGCCAACCCCCATTCGATTTGATTTCTCATCAGTACCCAGAATGGAAAAGTTCAATGAAAAGGGTAGGGTTGTGATGAATGGATTCAATGACTTCTTGTTCAAGGAAAAAGAAGGTTCTTGATGATACGGTGAATGTTTTCAATTCTTTGGAGGATGTCAAGGAAGGAGGTTGAAAAGTTAAATGATGAACTCCTTGAAGAAATTGGTACCTTGGAGTTAACTCTAGAAGCCCTCAATGCCCTTAAAAAGGTTCCTTTGGAAACTTTGGTTAGGGAGGGAGTAGTTCCAAATGTTGACAAGCACTTTCAATTTTGCAAAGCTATTGAGTTTAGAGTCAAGATCCTCAATGAAGCTTGTAGTAAATTAAGAGAATCAAGAGATCAATTGCTTTTGACACTACTAATGATATTGATGAAGAGTTATCAAAAAATATTCACAAAGATTATGGATGATAGCATGAATATTTTTTCAGTTGATGATTTGTATAAAGTGTTTCAGAATTGGTTGAAAAGGAGTCTCTAGCAAGCAGGTGAAAAGTTTGACATGGCAACCATTGACAAACTAATCCATTGTGAAGGTGTTTTAAGCGCATTGGCCAAGTTCAACAAGAAGTTCCAATGACTTAAGGATTGTTAGTAATACGCAGGAGACTTGCGAGGTCCTGAATGAGTACTCTTGTGGACTAGATGAAGAGGAGGCGAGGGATAATTCAGAAATTTTAGGAATTTCATGCCAAACAAGCTAAACGAGCAGGTGATGAAGAAGACAAGTCTGAATAATGAACTTGTCATGACATTCTTATTTTCAATTTGGCATGTCTTTTTCATTATCATTTCGACATACT
Organism: Taxus wallichiana var. yunnanensis; assembly: GCA_018340775.1. Lineage (NCBI taxonomy): Eukaryota > Viridiplantae > Streptophyta > Pinopsida > Cupressales > Taxaceae > Taxus > Taxus wallichiana. The sequence goes on from JADAXU010000131.1 coordinate 7,128,931, forward strand.
TTGAACTTGGAAGGTTTGACTTGGTCTCTGTGTGAGAACCAGTCAAAATGGACTCATTATTATTATTTACTATTTTTAGTATGTTGTTGAACTATGCTTCCTATTTTCTCTCCTTCTCTTTTCTATAAATGAGAAATGCTTTGGCATTCTTAAGGGTTGGAAAATTTTGATGTGACATTGAAGCAAGGTTGAGAAAAGAGAAAGACTTTGTGTTTTCCTTTAATCATCGAAGAATATAAAAGATAGTTTATTACAAACTTTGTGTTGTGAGGATATATTGGTATTTGAGGTATTGTTCTTATGTTCAATGCTTTAAATTATTCTTTTTTTGGCATATATTGTCTATCAAATATTTTACAAATTATTACAATCTAAATCAGTGTGATTATCTTTTGATCTGTGTTTGCTTAAGAAAAAGCATGTTCTCGCTTATTCCTTTCTTTTTCTCTTCTATCAAATTACTCTCTTTCTTATCTCTCCTTCTATTCATGCATATTTCTACAAATCTATTGGGATGAGATCCCAACCCGATGCTTAGATTAGTGTGAATATTTATATATATTTTCGTGTTTTAGATTAGTAATAAACAGGGTGCCTCCCCTTCATTTGAGGAGGGATTTAATCCCATGTACTGTGGTTGAACCTCATATTTTTCTGTGAAAAAATATCCAACCAACATTTTTTGGTGACTCACTGGGGATACAAACATACAAGACTAATCCTATCTTATTATTGGTGACTATGTATTTTCCTTTTGCATCTTATTGCATTTCCAAGGTCAAATTGGCAAGAGATCATACACTCATGAAATTCGAGAAAGTGAATTTGATCCTCTTTTTGATTTTCTTCAGCAACACAACTTCAATCTTGTACCAGAAAGGAAGTCTTTAGGATGTACCAACAACTCATCACATGTGCATAGGAATCATGTTGTCCAAGGTCAAGATACCTCAACAACTTGTAGAGCATTATTCTGATTGATATGCAGATTCCTGCACATACTAATTTTAGAAGGATGGCTAAAAAAAAACCCCCATAAGCTCTAGTTCCTTTGGGTGCCATTATTGGTCCGCTCTCATTAACTCCACCATTGCATGATTTTCCACATGGGTCACATAAGAATATTCCTAAATTCAATGGTGATGGAAAACAACACTTGGATGAGCATATAACTTCATTCTTCATAGCTTGTGGAGTTCTTAGGGTAGCTCATGAAGATGTGTCTATTCGGTTGTTTGTTGAAACACTTTAAGGCGTCATGCAGTAGAATGGTTTTACCATCTTCCGAATACATGCATTACAAATTGGGTGACTATGAGATCTTGATTTGAGGTGAGGTTCAAGCTGCTGTGAAGAATCACATGCATTATTAGCTCAACTTACCCATATGAAGAAGGAATCACATGAGCCTATGCATGATTTCATAGCTAAGTTTAATAAGATAGTCCACAAAAATTCTGAACTTGTAGTTCCTACTCAGGAGAATCAAAAGTGGTTCTTCATCAATGCTCAACTCCCGATGTGAGTTTCTTGTTGAGAAGGTCTGTTATTCTTGATTTAGTTGCCACACAAGCTTATATAACTATTGAAATCGAAGATGATCTTATCTTAGCGGGAAAAATTAGGAAAGAATCCTCTAGATTTAAGAATCAAAGTTCTTCTCAAGGCACCATTGATCCCATGATTTAAAGAATGGCTAACGATCTTATAAATTTGAAGAAGTAGATGTCTCAACATGCATCAAGTATTCCTTATTGGGATACCCCCAAAAGGAGTTTCAACAATAATGGCAATGGTCTCTCTGTGAGAGATAGAAATCATTTTTCCTCATATAAACAAATATTACTGGCTATCGATGCACCTCTTGTTAATGCAACCATGGAGATAGTTGAAGAAGATGAAGAGCAATAAAATGAGGGCACCAATGATGCCTTTGAAGCTTCTAGTTATGTTGATGAGTCATATGATGATTCAGTTGGTGACTCCAATATTGGGTATTTGGAATATGAAGAAGATGACTATGAAACCAATGGCCAATTCTTTCGTATATTTTTACTCAATCCCAAAATCCAAAGAAAGATGTTGAGAAACCTAAAGATAAAGAAAGTCCCAATAGTTTTGCGAAAAGAGGTACTCCTCTCCCTGTGCAACCAAAAGAGAAATTAGCTGCCAAGAAGGTCACTTCTTCACCTAGTCCTTCTTCATTGTTCCTAAGACCAGTTCCACAAACCCACAGGTAAATATTGAAAGATATGAACCTACCATTGTTCCTTCCTACACTACTTTTGATATTATTGATCATGTTAAGAGGACCAAGATATAAATGTCTGAAGTAGAGTATTTGCAGTCTAATCTGAGCAAGTTTGAAAAACTTTCTAAATTTATTAGAAGCACGAATTTCATCCCATTTACATCTGCGACCTCTAAAGGGCTCTTACCCAATCCCTCTCACCCTTTGTCCCAAAATAACATGGCATCGACTTCTCCTTTAGGAAATATTGAACCATTCTATCTATCATTACTCATAAATGGCTTTAATCAATTGTATAATCGATTCAAGAGCCTAAGATAATGTTATGACCACAAAGGTAGCCCATGCTCTGGGACTCACTCTCACCAAGCCATTTAGATGTTGATACTCCATGGAAACTAAACATGTTCCTTTAATTGGTCAAATCAAAGATGCATAGTTTGCATTTGTTGCCTTCCCATAAAAGAGGGTCAAGATGACCATTTTAGTAGCTGACATCCCAACTGCATATGGTATTCTACTTGGGAGAGGTTTTTGCAGGGAGATGTAGGTGGAGAAATTAATATGGATTGGACTAAAGCTAAGATCCTGGTCAATGGAACCTTGCATGTTCTAGAGCCTGAAGCTCAAGAAAAATATCTTGTCACTAAGTCTGATGATCCCAAATCTCAAATTATTTTTGAAGATGTTGGTTTGGGAAACTATTTTATGACATCAGATCAAGGAATGTCTTTTGTTGTTGTTATGAAAGAAGATTCCAATGCTATCTGGACTTTAGATTTTGATGTAGTTGTTCCACTTCGGGATCTAGCGCAGGAGTTGTACTCATCTCCCCTGAGTTTGATATTTTCCTTTTTCATATAAATTGTAGTTTGATAATACTAATAATACTGCTGAGTATGAAGCTTTGTTGTTAGGATTAGCAGTGGTGAAAGAAAAAGGAATCAAGAATCGAAAGTGCAAGGGGATGCAGAGTTGATTGTCAATCAAGTTAGGAAAGTTTATCAAGTGAAGAATGACCATTTGAAACACTACAAGAATAGAGTTTGGGATTACATAGAAGAATTTGATGCCTTTTCGATTAATAAAGTACTAAGAGATCATAATGACAAGGTGGATTCCCTTGTGGTATCTGCTTCACTACTTCTTCCTCATCCCGAGTTCAAAGAAGACAAGTACACTATTGAAATAGTTTATCACCCAAACATCCCAAATAATTATTCACATTGGAAATTCTTTAATGATGATCAATAAGTCTTGGCCTTTCTTAAAAAATCTGATAATTTTAGTGAGATTTATTTTGAAGGTTCAAGAATCGGCATTCTATGAATCTGTTTCTGATTCTCAACAAGAGATTAGTGTGAGTTTCTTCGGTTAAAGGGAAACAAGATCCCTGAAGGTTTGGTGTCACTCAAAGGATTATTTGATAAACATGATTACTTTATTCAAAATAAGAGACATCCTGAGAGAAGTTCGTCTATTTAAGTTGATAAGGTCAATTTAGGTTCCCTCGAACAACCACATGATTGTGAATATTGGTAAGTGTTTCTCTCCTAAAGAAAAAATGAAGTTTGTTGCACTCCTAAAGAAATACATGGACGTATTGGCATGGTCTTATGCAGATTTGAAATCCTTTAAGCCCAAAGATGTGTAACATAGTATCCCACTGAAGTCAGATGCACAACCATACATGAAGAAACAATGACATTACAATCCTAAGATTTGTGCACTATTCTTGCAGAGATTCAAAAGATGTTAGATGCGAGAATTATCTTTCCCATTCATCATTCCATGTGGGTGGCTAACATTTCCCTGTACAAAAGAAGAATGGAGAAATCTATATTTGTGTTGAATCAACAAAATCTTAATCAATATTCATTGAAGGATAATTATCCCTTGCCCATCATGGATCAAGTGTTACAAATAATCACGAGGTCTAAAATGTTATCTATGTTAGACGGATTTTCGAGGATATAACCAAGTTGAAGTAGCTGTAGAAGATCAACATAAGACAACGTTCACCACTCCATGGGGAACATTTACTTATCGAAGAATGTCATTTGGGTTGATCAACGTCAGAGCTACATTTCAAAGGGCCATGGATTTAGCTTTTAGAGACTTGATGGGAAAATTTATAGTCATATACTTGGATGACCTTATGGTCTTTTCAAAAAATAGGCATGATCACTGTGATCACTTGGAGTATATTTTGATGAGATGTCGACAACATGGGATTTATTTAAACCCTAAGAAGTCTATGTTTTGAGTGCAAAAGGGAAATTATTGGGGCATATCATAACAAAAGAAGGAACCAAAATTGATCCCAAATGGGTTAAGGTAATACAAAGTCTTACCCTACCCACAAGTAAGACAGGCGTACATTCCTTCTTTGGGAAAGTCAATTTCTTGAGAATATTTGTTCCAAATTTTGTAGACAAAACAAGGCACATTATGGAAATGATGAAAGGAAAGTTCCTTTCGATGGAGTACAAAGGAAGCTTGCATTTTGATGAAATCAAGGAAGCCATTACTCATGCCCCTATTCTGGTATGTCTAGATTTTCAAAAGGATTTCATTATGTATAGTTATGCCTCTGCTCATATACGGTGTCCACTATCTTGATGCAAAAGAATGAGGAAGGAATTGAATCTCCCATTGCTTTCATGAGTTTCCTTTAAAGGAACATGAACTAAAAATGTCTCAAATTGAAAAGCATGCCTACGTTGTGGTTAGAGTAGTCAAGCATTTTAGGTATTATGTTTTGAGTTCTCATACACTCAGTTGGTTTCTCCCTGATACAACGGTAAAATCCATCCTTACCCAATAGAATTGGCACTTCAAAGAGGCAATTGGATTGCTAAAGTACATGAGTATGACCTAGAGATTAAACCCACAAAGATGGTATGTGGAAGGGGTTTGTGTCAACTAATTGTAGAAAGAATCCCAAAGAAGAAGTCAAGACAGATGAAGAAATTCATGAAGAATTACCCATGGTGTTATTTGTAAGTATGAAAGATGAATGGTATTCAAACATTGCCTTCTTTTTAACTTATGAAGAATACCCATGCATTTGAGTCCAAAAGAAAAAAGGATGATCAAGCTTAAGGTCAGCAAAGTACATCTTTTGGGATAATGGCCTATATAAGAGAGGGATTGATGGGGTGTTTCTTCGTTGTGTCAGCAAGGTTCAATAAGGTAAGTTGTTGGAAGCATTCCATAGTTTGTCCTACGATAGACACTTTTCATCATCTGTAATGGCCCATAAGATTATGCGAACAAGATATTATTGTCACACTCTCTTTCAAGATTTATCCGAATGGGTAGCTAAGTGTGAAGCTTACCAGAAGTTTGTAGGTCGCCCTAAATTGGCGGCACTCCGTGAATGATTGAGGAACCTTTTCAAAATGGGGTATAGATTTCATTGGATTTTTGAACCCAACATCTAGTGTCAGGAACACCTATGTCTTAAATGCAACAAATTATTTTACCAAATGGGTAGAAGCCATCCTGTGAAAACATAGCTACTTCTGAAGTTGTTCTGCAACTTCATCAAAGAGAACATAATAGTCAGGTTTGACATCCCTCATAAGATTATAGCTGATAATGCTTCAAATTTTTCATCTTATGAACTCATAGAGTTTTTTTATGGTTATGGCATCACTTTAGCTCACTCATTCTGACTATTATCCTCAAGGAAACGGTCAGGCCAAATCAAGTAATAAGAACCTGGTAACCATAATTAGGAAGTTAGTTGATGAGAATCAATGAACATGACACAAAGCATTGTATGATGCATTGTGGGCAGATCGTATCACTCCTAAGAGAGCTATAGGAATGTCACCATTTCAGGTGTTATATGGAGTTGATGCAGAAATTCCCATCTCTTTGGAATTTCACTTTAAGATTGGCTAAGATGATTGAAGATGAAACTTTTCAAGATTCTATCGAGAAGAGAGTCATGTACCTGAAAAATTTGGAGGAGGATAGGCTCAAAGTGACTGATCACATCATGGAACATCAAAAAGGGTCAAAAATATATTTGACAAAAAATCAAAGCAGCGATATTTTTAAGTCGGAGATCTAGTTTTTCTTTGGGACAAAGAAGAAGAGATCGAAAGGGATGCATGACAAATTTGACTCCCTGTGGAGGGGTCCCTTCAAGATTCATCAGTTGAGTGGAGAAAATAAATTCTACCTTTTATATTGATGGAACTACACTCCCGGTGCCTCACATCGGGAAATATTTGAATTTGTTTCATATGTAATGCAAGTTATTCTTGCATTGTACCATAATTTGCTTCTGTTGTGTGTTTTCTTTGGTTGTTTTGTTCATTTTGGTTTTCTTTGTTTTTGTTTTATTGTGTTTTTTTTATTTGTGTCTTTCTCTATTGTTGACCTCATAGCCCAATGGTTCATGCTTTAGAAATCTGAGTTCTCTTCCTTTGCTTCATCAAAGAAAGTCCCCAGTTGGAGCCAATTGTTATCCCATTTTTGTGATTGTCAAGAAAATGGAGATAACCAATCAAATTTTATGTTTCCTCCTAAGGTTTCTTTAATCCAAAGTTACCTTTAAAAAAATTCCTTAGAAATTCTATGATTTGGATTTCAAACTCTCTCTTAATAATTAACATGCAAATTATTGCATGTTTCCCCACCCCGAAATCCCGAATTACACTATGTTTGTCGATTTCGGGATCCAATTACACCAAACAAGTAAAATGAAAAGTGAATGAAAAGTGTTCCATGCATTCCAAATCTGAAGTCTGATTTTCACTACATGCTATTGGGTTTCAGTTCAGTTGCATCGAACATCATCTCACCAACCACATGTTACATGTTCCCTACATTCTAAACCCGAATCCGAATCAAACTACGTGTTGTTGGATTTCAGAACTTGACCGCATCAGAACATCTCACCTTCCAAGCACATGCAAGATGCCTCATGCTTCTTGATTCCAGATTCCTGCATTATAAGGCCTCTTTGTGTCGGGTTTTTAGGATTCGACTACATGATGGAAAGGACAAGCACATCCCGATTCGAAGTTAGTGCATTTAATATCTAGATAGTAGGTTACTTACCCGATTCAAGTAATTTGGACTTTCAGGCCTGCTCAACACAACTCAAATCCCGCAGTGTATCAGAATTTGACACCTACTCAACAAGCCCAAAACTCCGCAGTGTGTCGGGTTTTTCAAGTTGTATGACATCATTCAAACCCCGACTAGATTTTTGGGTTTTCATAGGTGCTCAACAAGATCAATTTCCTGAATTGGTTTGTTGGGTTTTCATAGTTGTAGAATAGGGTTACAAACTCAAGTTTTTTAAATATTGCTTGCAGGTGATTTTGGTGACTAGATCCCCATGTCGAATTCTAGAAAAGTGAAGGGAAAGAAAGAAGGGACAAAGGAAATGAAGTACAAGTACCAGAGGGGGTTGAAGATCCCTCATACATTGATGCCAATTTTGACATTTGGGATACAAAGCTGGGAAATATTGACATGGAGGAGTTTTGGGGAAGAGTTTAGTTCTTCACAAACTTCATGGATGCATTCGATCGATTTGTGCGGTGGACAACCTAGCAGTTTCCTTCCCCGTATCATCTCAATGTCTTGATTTCATCCTAGCATGTGCCGCCAATTATGAATTGAGCTCTCACTCGATCCAGGAACAGGCAAGGGAGACAATGATCAAATTGGATAATGATTACTTTGATCAACTCCTCAAACTTCCTAATTTTGAGGAATATGTTAGCACAAGTCTTAATCCACACAACAAGCTTGGGACAATGATTTTGACAATTATGTCAAGCACATAAATAAGAAATTCATGATCAAGGCTAAGCTTGTTGTGTCGAGATTTCCAAAGATGGTTCCCATAAGTGACTTTAGTTTGGAAATTAGTGACATCATTACACTCCTAATAGAGTATTTGGGATCCCTAGAATCTAAAGAGTTCTATGGTTGGATGTACCAATTCATTACCATCATAAAGAAGAATGATCAACATTTGGATTGGGGAGTTCTTATTAGTAACAAAATTGATGCTCAAATGAAGGTAGTTATTTCTACCAAGCAATTCTATATGATGTCCTATGTCTCTTATGTTGTTGCGAGAATGCGAGAATTACCTAGGTTAGACTCAAGGGTAATGGTCTATAGATCATATCTATAAATTATATCCTTAATTGACCTTGAAAGGAATTATAGAATAATTGGTATCCAAATAAATCTCCTAGTTATTTGGATAACTTACATACATATTCTAACTCAAAGATATTCTTTGCAGTAGCACACACCTCGATTTTCTCCTTGGCACATTCACTTTGTCAAGTATTTCCTCGCACGCCCTTGCACGGTTCTCCTTCTCTCCTTTTCCATTTCCTCTTTGTTCCACTCTTACCTTGTGCGCATTCTTCTTCCTCCTAGCGATTATTCATCTTCTATGGGTGTGCCTTGCACTTTCCTTAATCAACTAAGTCCCTGTCCCCCTCGCGTACCTTGCACATTACCTTGTAATAGTTGGCCTTGATCATAAATTATCCATTCATCATTTTGCCTCATTTCCTCCTTGCACACTACGTGCACCTTCGTTTTACCTTCATCCCATGCCTCATTCTTACGTGCACATATCTTTGTGCCCTCTTCTGCGCCATTCGGTGTCATGAAATTTCGACACATTTTAGTGTCCCACATGTAACCAATACAAGTGCACCAACAAGGTGCCAAATCCTTGTAATAAATCAATGAGTGACACGTGGTAGAAACAAAAAGAACATTTACACAGTTGGTCGTCCTTTCAGTTAATCGGTGTGCTTCACGTGTCTTGTGTGCGCAGAAAACTCTAACAACCATATCTGTTGCTAGAAATCTCTGATCGGTGTGCTCCTACTCTCAACTGACAGCTGCTGAAATAGGCTACAATGCTAGACATTCAAATTCAAATTCTTGGGGGATCTGGTAGATGAGAAATGGGAAAATGTATTTTTGGTCATTAATGAGCAAATATGATTGCTCCAATTACCCGATTTGATCAAGATTTGCCCTCTTTCCTTCTCCAACATGCCAAACAAACTTGGGGAAGCATATTTGACATATTTACTGAGGTGGATTCTATAGGCATTGAATGTTTCTTGTTGGTGGTTGTGTTTCAAATTCAGGGTTTCCTCCTTCTCTTCTTCTCCCATGGATTCATCTATAAATGTAAGAGCTAGGCTCATTTGTTATGTTGGACATTTTGAATCCTTACGCACTTTGCTAAGGACTTCATATTTTCTAATGGAAGCATCATTTTGTGACTATTCTCTATCCTACGCGTGTTTGTATTCTTTCTTCTTGCCTTTCTTTTACATTACATACTTTTTGTGTCATTCTACGTACCCCTTTCGGTTGTGTTCCATGAAACTAATCTGGTAAATACGTTTTAGTTGTGCTACACATGCCTAGCCTTCTTTCACGCATTTCCCTTCATTTTTGCTCAGAATAGATAGTGTTCATCCCTCTTTTTCTGGTGCTATTACCTTTTAGTGTAGTTTCCTTTCATGTTATCCTTCTATCCCTGGTCCCTTGGTCTTGTTAGCTTAGTTTTCCCTTTCAACACTAGCGAGTAGATGCTTGATAGAAATAGATAGAGGAACCATCCTTCTCCAGAGATCCGTCTCAAGTGTGTAAGGTCCCACAACTTTGATGGTTCCATTATTGTCTCAAATGAATTTATCCTTCCAAATGTGAGATGTGGGTGCAATTTTGATGACCAATAGTTTCTATCACACCCAATGGGACAAGAAATGAAAGCTTAAATTTCATATTGCTAAGTTATGGTGTGTGAACTTAGTATTTCCAACCTTTGGAGGCTTATTTCAACACATCTGGTGACTCCCAACATTTCCAGAGCTCCTATTTTGTAGTCCTGAGTGCCTTTTATGAGAAGAGTACATACCAAATAGAGTGTTGCAGCTGAAGGATCCTTTGAATACCTCCATCTTTCACCGAGAAACACATGCATCAGATCTTCCACACATGCATCCCCATCTCCAGCGCACCGTGTGCACTCTACTCCTCCTCAAAATAGACAAGCACGCCCTACCATGGCACTTCAGCCTCCTCATCCTCCAAAGAACTTCGCCAACTTCACTGGTAGAAGCCCGCTCAATCTTAATGCTCAGCATGATATGTTTGCACCGCACTCAAAAGTATTCCATACTTCACGGGAGAAAATCAAGTCACCCCTATTGAACACATTCAAGATGTGGCCAATATATGCTCTATCTATTTGATTGAACATGATGATGTTGTTATCAAGTTGTTTGCAGCCTATTTTAAGGGTAAAGCACTCCAATGGTATTGTGGCCTAAGACCTGCATCTATTGCTACCTGGGATGAGCTCGGAACAGCTCTTTGTAATTACTTTGAAGATAAATCAGATCATTTATCATTGGTGCAACAACTGACTATGACAAAGCATGCACTTAATGAGTAGATCATTGATTTCAACATCAGGTTCTAGAAGACTTGGGACATAATTCCTCAAGTGGTAAGGCCTACAACCCAACATGCTTTCTTGTACTATCTAAGGGCTTTGAATAGTGATATTTTAGTCATGATTCAATCCATGGGAGGTAGAACCTTACTGCTGCATATAACATTACAATAAGGGTAAAAAATAGTCTCATTCAAGCTGGTAAGTTGGTGCCTAGGCCTCATACACCCTTGTTCCCAAAAATATCTTCAGCACCCCATCCTTCTATTGCTCCAATTCCAGTGCAGAGTGCATAACTAGTTGCATCTACATCCTACTCTCCTACACAATAAAAAGAAGATGATGAATTGAAGGCCCGATTAGAAACTTATCCAACAACGTCATATCATTAGAGAAGCAGTTTTCACAAGCCTACCAAATCAGTTCCAATTAGGCGTAAGGCTAGAGAAATCAACCTTGGTAGAATCAGTATGAGAATCAAAGGTATGGACAAAACCAAGAGAATGGTAGAGGGCATGCTGATGCGCACTTGCCTTTGCAATTTATTCCCTCTACACAACCACTTCTAATGTCCAACACAAGTCAGGAACTTGTCCCAGTCTAAAACAACATGGTGCAGGAGTTTGAATGGTGCTTTCCTTGCAATATGCCTCATAACTAGTATTATTGGGCTAATGTTGCTCACGCGTAAGCCTACATGATTCAGAACGCTTCCAACTGTGAGCCTTCAACAAGTGCACCAAGCAGATAACCAAGAAAGGCTAGAAGCTCCTCCAGAGGTAAATTTGATGTTCTTTGGCGTTGAGGAATTCTGTGCAATTAACCAATCTATAAAGGATATAAGCAAACTGCCCACCTAAGTTACAGAAAAAATAAGATATAAGAAGAGAATGCTCGAGTCTGGTGCATAGGTTACAATTTCAGCAACACAAACAGACCCTCAAAAGAAAAGGGAAGGAGCTAAGACATCTAGTAGTAAAAGTGCTTAGTTTCCCACACCTGAGGCTCTGCACAAAGCTCCTCCGGAAGTGGTGCACGCCCCTCTTTTGGTAGGTCAAGCCTCTATGCCAGCTAAGGTTCCTGCCTCTATACCCGAACAACCAAGCAAGGATTTTTTTGTTCCTCAAATGCGCAAGTCAATTGGTTTTCCATTCAACATTGTGGACCAGATGAAAAAGACAAACATAAATGTTACAATGTGGGATGCCCTAACCATTCCATCCTAGCGTGACTTGTTACATGAAGCTATGGCACATCTCCCATGCGGTGATCAAACTAATCATAAGTCACGTTCTTCTATCAACATCTGCAAATAAAAGGAGAAGAAAGTAAGTAAATTTGTTAAAACCCCACCCTTCTATATGTCTTTGATCATAGGCAAACATCTTGTCCATAACTATATAATTGACTCGGGTGCTAGTACTTCTGTCATGCCCAAGGATATTGTTGATGTCTTAGGTCTTAAGTATATGCCACTGACAAAAGGAGTCGTTCAACTTGATGGTTCAACTGTCACTACCCTAGGAACCATAAAGGATCTTGAGCTAACCCTCCATGCATGTCTTAATCTAACAATAACTCAAGATGTGTTAATCATTGATCTACCTCCTCTATTTGCCTTATGTTTGTCAAGAGATTTTACTACTAAAGTGGGTGGTTACTTGTCTTCTGATTGTACCCATATGTTACTCAAGACAAGGTACCCAGTTTACCATACAAGTTGAGCCAATATTTTCCTATCATGTAGATTCATATGTCCCATCTCTTCTCCAAGCCAACTATTTGATAAAAGAAGAACAAGCTTTAGTTCCTGAGGAGCAGCCTCTTCCACCTTTTGTTCCCGATTTATTACTTGATGAATGGGCGGGGAGGCACCATAAATTTGGACCATATGTTGAAGAACTAGAAGCTTATGAAACTGGGCTTGGTACTTACTACATTCTTGAAGAAGAAGCTATGTGCCGCGTGCGCTCAAGCAAGGTGAGGAAAACCATGTTCTATAGAAGTTATACTTTGATGGATCTAGAATATGGAACGACACAATAGAAGGAGTCATTATCATTTCTCCTAAGGATGAGAAATTATTCTTCACTTACATGTTGCAGTTCGCATGTTCTAACAATGTGGCAGAGTATGAGGCACTGGTGCATGGTTTTCTTATTGCTGAAAAGAAGAAGATTAAGGCGTTGCAGATCTTTGGAGATACTGAATTGGTTATCCACCAAGTCACCAACAAGTGCCAAACAAGGAATAAGCTTCTCAAATCTTATAAACACATAGTTTGGGACCTCCTTGAGATCTTTGATTCTCTAAATATGTAGGTGGTGCCCTGTAAAATGAATAGGAAGCTGATCAAATGGCCACATTTGGTTCATAGTTCTCTCTTGTTGAGGAATTTGTCAAAGGAAACACTCAAAAATTAAGATGGTGATCATACCATCCATTCCATACAACAACACCAGCTAGTAAGTGATTGAAAGTGATGCACAAATCATCTAGTTCATTCAAAATGAAGTTGAGTTCTCATCAAATATGCAAGCTGACTTGCATGACAACTATGGTGACCAAGTAATACAACTAAAGAAAAACAAGTTGCCTAAAGGGCTGGTCATCTTAGAGAAAATGTTTAGCCCTTATGATGAATTCAAAGGTGAAGAAAAGTATACGCGTGTTGCACAATAAGATTTCTCCCCAGTCACTATTACACATGGAAAGGAATTGCTACTCAGTAAAGCTTGCACGCATGATAAAAAGTAGGCCTTCATCTCTCTTTGTAAAAAATACAGTGATATCTTCTCATGGAGTATGAAGACCTCAAAGGTTTTGATCCAAGTGTTGCTTAACACTCCACGGACCTTCATCCTAGTATCAATCCCATCAGAAAAAAGCAACAACCAGTCAATCCAAAGATAGAGCCCCTCATGAGAAAGAAACTATCCAAACTCATTGAGGAAAAGATTATTTTTCCCATCAAGTACTTTTCCTGGTTCACGAATCTAGTTCCAGTGTGCAAGAAGAATGGTGAAATCAGAATTTTTGTTGATTTCAGAGATTTGAACAAAGCATCTCTAAAGGATCATTATCATTTTCATTCAATGGAGAAGATTTTGTAGACTATGGCCGACGCGCAAAGATTCTCAATTTTAGATGGGTATTCAGGTTTCAATTAGATCCTGGTCAAATAAGAGGATCAATTCAAAACAACGTTTACAACCAAGTGGGGAACATATGTATATTAGACGATGCCCTTTGGTCTATGAAACACATGTGCAACATTTCAACGGGCCATGGACATTGCCTTTAAAGGTTACATCAATGAGTTCATCTTGGTTTACCTTGATGACATTACAATATTCTCAAAGCAAAGCATGGATCATATAGTGCACCTAGAAAAAGTCTTTGAGAGATGCAGAAAGTTTGGGGTATCCCTTAACCCCAAGAAGTGTAATTTTTGTGGTGCAAGACAACCTTTTGGGCCATGTGGTTTCAAAGGATACCATCACAATTGATCCTGAGTACATTTCAGCCATCCTAGATCTTTCCCTATCGGTGCACAAAAAGGCCTTATAGTCCTTTCTGGGGACGATTAATTTTTTTAGGTGTTTTATTCCTAACTGCATAGGAATGGTAAGGCCAATCACCCTGATGCTCAAGAAGGACATAGCTTTTAGATGGACATCGAAGGAAAGGAAAGCTTCAACAAAATCAAGCAAGAAATTGCTTGCACGCTAGCCCTCATCAACTCAAATTGCTCAAAGGATTTTATCCTTTATGCTTATGATGCTGATGTGAGTGTTGTTGTTGTCCTAACACAAGAAAATGAACAAGGGTTGGAACAACCAGTGGATTTGTTTAGCCAAACATTGAAGGATTATGAATTAAAATATAGTCACATAGAGAAGCAGGTCTTCGCCATCATGCACATGATCAAGAAATTCAAGAGTATGCTTACCAAAAATCATATTAAGGTGTTAGTCTCCCACTCTTCTATCAGATACTTCATCATGGGAACAAAAATAAGTGAAAAAAGGGCACGATGGGTGACCAAAATTATGGAATATGATGTGACTATCAAAGCCACAAATCTGGTAAGAGGTAGTCTGCTCTGTAAGCAGCTTGCCGAGGATGCACACAATGAACCTAAGACTTCATTATTTCTTGATGAAGCTCTCCAACACACAGAACTTGAGAAAATACAGCTCCTGGCATGCGTGAATGGATGAAGGACATGATCACATTCCTTTCCGAGGGTGCATACCCTCCTGGCTTAAACAAGGCAAAGAGAAGACATCCGATGTTACAATCTATCCCTTATGTTTTGATTGATGGACTTATCTTCAAGAAGAATCTTGATGGTGTGTTGTTAATGTGTATCAACGGTGCATAGATTGAAAAAGTGTTAGCAGAATTTCACGATGGATTCTCTGGTGGAAACTTCTCTGCCAAGAATACAACAATAAATATCATAATGGTAGGTATATTTTGGCCTACTTTGTTTGCATATGCACACAAGTGGGTCACAAAATTCAAGGAATGTGCTTTCTTTACAGGAAAGAAGAGATTAACGGTGCTTCCGTCCAGACCAATCCAAATGGATCAGCCTTTTGTGTGCATAGGGTCTCAACTTCATAGGCATGATCAATCCACCTTCAAGCAGTAGTCACAAGTGGGTATTGACAGCTATGAACTACTTTACCAGATGGAAAAAAGTTGTCGCGCTCAAGGAATCAACCGAGTCAATCATCCTTGAATTTCTCGAAGGTATAGTCACAAGGTTTGGCATTCCTCAAACCATTATCTCTGATAATGTAAAAGCCTTCCTTGGCACTAAAATCAATGATTGGTCTTTAAATGCGGGTATTTATCTAAAGAATTCTTCCAAATATTACCCCAAGGCAATGGTGCAGCAGAGTCAACAAATAAGAACCTGATCAAGATCATAAAGTGCACAATGAACATCAACCAAAGATAGTGGCATACAAAGGTCTCGCGTGTGCTCTGGGTAGATAAAATCATAGTTAAAAAGGCAATAGGAATTTCTCCTTATAAGCTTGTCTATGGTAGAGAGGCTACCCTTACTTTGATGCTAGAATTGAACTCATTAGAACTTGTCCAAAAAGCTCGAGTTCAAAGGCACAGACCAAAGAGAAATTAGAATGGCAGAGCTGGTTAATCTTGAAGAATCAAGTAACTCTACCATGATCAAGCTAGAATAGCATCAACAAGCAACAAAGAAATAGTTTGTGGAAAAGCCGGACCTTAAGCTTTCAAAGTTGGGGACTTGGTTTTGAATTGGGATGTTGACAGAGCTAAACTAGGGTGCCATTCAAATTTTGATGCACTCTGGATTGGCCCATACATCATCATTTTGTGCAAAGAGGCTAACTCTTTCGAATTAACTCATCTTGATGTCACTGCAGACATGAAGGACCCCTCTCGAGCCACAACCATTGCCTTTTTCATGTCACCGCAGGCCATCAAGGCCAAGATCGACAGATTGTGAGCCCTCAAGTAATGGGCTGATGTCTTTTTTGTTTTTGGCTATGATCCATTTGTCACATCGGGTGGTTCTAGAGCTGTTTTTTGCGAGCTCGTATTCTGCATTTCTCTTTTGGTTTCTTTTTGAACTTGTCTCCTTTGCTCTAGATCTCTATACGTTTAGATCCACTCTTCGCCTTTATTGTAATATCCGATTTGCTAAGCCTTTCTTAGTGACTGTTTTGCCCTTCTCTAGGCTGTTTTTCTCATGTTTATTATCCGGCTTTTGAGCCCTTTTGTACACTGTGGTATAGTCCCTTCAAAACTATTTGCCCTTAATAAAAAAAAAATCATCTTGATGGATGCGCATTGCGAATCCTAGTAAATGGGATCTATCTCAAACCATTCCATTAAGTCTGTTGCATTGTTTTGTACATATTAGAGTAGTTTCAATTCCTCTAAGTGTCGTTGCGTGCACATTGTTTTTTTGTACATAGTTTTTTCTTCTCACGTGCTTCTTTCACATGCTCTTCTTTTTCTTCTACGGTGTTGGTCTTCTTTCAAAGCAATTTACGGGACCCGAGTAGAGTCAAGAAATGATCCTTCAAGTGACTTCAAGGGTAGTTCTTCAAAGCTACAAATTAGAATTTCATGATTAAATTGTGGACTCCATGCCCAATGGACACTCTAGGATACTGATCTCCTTCATCTAGCAAGAAGATGGCCCCGAAATTTTCCAAAACTATTATCCAAATAACTATCCTAGTTATTTGGACAACTTACATACATATTTTGACTCAGAGATCTTCATTTGCAAGTAGCACGCACCTAAGTTCTCTCCTTGGTAGATTCACTTGGTCATTGTTTCCTCATGCACCCTTACACGCTTCCCCTTCTCCCCATTTCAATTTCCTCTTTGTTCCACTCTTACCTTGTGCGCATCTTTTGTGCATTCACCTTCTTCCTAGCAGTTATTAATCTTGCACACGCCTTGCACTTGCTTCAATAATCTAAGTCCCTGGCCCTCTCATGCGCCCCACACATTACCTCGTAATAGTTACACCGTGACCATATGTTCTCCACTCATCATTCTGCCTCATTTCCTCCTCACGTGTTGCGCACGCCTTCCTTCTACCTTCATCATGTGCCTCATTCTTCCACAAGCATATCTTTGCACCCTCTTCTACGTCATTCCATGTCATGTCATTTTGAAACACTTGAGTGTGCCACATGAAACCATTCCAAGTGTGCCAACAAGGCGTCAAATCATTGCAACAAGTCAATGAGTGAAATGTGGTAGAAACGACAAGAACATTTACACGGTTGGCCATCCTCTCAGCCAATTGACATGTGCCACATGTCTTGCGTGCCTGCAGCACAACTCGAAAAAAATTTCGACAATTGTATCTTTGCTACATATCTCTAATCGGTGCACACCTAATCTCAACCAATAGCTTCTGACATAGGCTATAGTGCTAGACATTCAAATTCAAATTTTTGGTGGATCTGGTAGATGAGAAATGGGAAAATGTCTTTATGGGAATTAATAAGCAAGATCTGATTGCTCCAACCACCCGATTTGATCAAGATCTTCCCTCTTTCCTTCTCCAACATGCCAAATAGACTTGGGGAAGCATATTTGATAGATTTGTGGGTGGATTCCGCAGTCATTGAATGTTTCTTATTGGTGGTTGTGTTTCAAATTTGGGTTTTCCCTCATCTTCTTCTTTCATGGATTCATCTATAAATGTAAGAGCTAGGCTCATTTGTTATGTTGGAAATTTCTGGATCCTTATGCACTTCGCTAAGGACTTCATCTTTTCTATATTTTCAGTCACAAAACTCTAGATCTGGCTCGTGCATTTGGATATCAGCCTCTTTCTCCATTGTAACAATTATGTGCATTTGGAAGTAATGGAAGCATCATTTTGTGACTATTCTCTATCCTAAGCGTGTTTGTATTATTTCTTCTTGCCTTTCTTTTACATTACGTGTTTGTTGTGTCATTCTACGTCCCTTGCAATCCCCTTTCTAGTTGTGTTCCATGAAACTGATATGGTAAATATGTTTTAGTTGTGCTACACATGCTTAGCCTTCTTTCATGCATTTCCCTTCATTTTCACTGTAATGAGATAGTGTTCATCCCTCTTTTCTCGGTGTTATTGTCTTTTAGTGTAGTTTCCTTTCATGTTATCCTTCTATCCCTAGTCCCTTGTCCTTGTTATCTTGTTTTTCCCTTTCAGCACTAGGATTACCAGAGTAGCAATAGTAGTATAAATAGATAGAGGAACCGTCCTTCTACAGAGATCCATCTCAAGTGCAAGGTCCCATAACTTGGAGATGGTTCCATTGTTGTCTCAAACAACTCAATCCTTCCAAATCCGAGACGTGGGTGAAATTTTGATGACCAACAATAATACAGAAGAGTGAATGATGTTTTCTTCTATGAGATCATTTGCAGATTGGACCCGATCTCGGGAAGCGAAGGGTTTCGATGAAGCATTGAATGAAGTATCTAAGTGGGGTGGAATCTTCTTATAGTTCAAGAAGTTCACATATCTATGGGTTTTTATATGTCAAGAGGCTCCTTTTCATTTTCCCAAGTACCCCATTGATAAGATAATTCTCATGGAATTAGTTAGGCAACTCCTAGACTTCCACAAGTTTCAAAAAAGCACGCACAAGGTTGTTGTCTCATTCCCTATCTCAATTAGAAGAAACACATGATATTTTATCATCAAGGCTAAGAATGTGATCCATGAATTGCAAGAAAATATTTAAAAACATATGAAGCCAAGGAAAGGGTTTGAATTTTGGGGATTCCTTAAGGCTCATGGGATGTTTTAGCTTCATGTTCCAAACATTGAAGATATCTGGATTGATCTTAGGGATGAAGTCGTAGTTCAAAGAAAGGATAATAGCTAGTTTAATTTATATGAGATAAGGATGTTAGGTCTCATTGAAGTTCCTGAGGACATAATCGATAATGAAAGTGTTCAAATAATGTATGAAAAAATGGATGATGATAACGTTGGATTCTCGAATATTGATTGGTCATTGCAGAGACAACATCTATAATAGAGAGGGATGCCCAAACTCTTGTTCAAATGAAGGATTAGTTGATTTCATGTGGTATGAATCTCAAAGAATCCAAATTCCCAAACCTTCTAGTCACATCGGTGTGAGGAGGTGGGCCCCTCACATGGGGAAAATGATAAAGGTATAAACCCACCTAAAATTTTGAAATTTAATTTTGTTTGAAAAGGATAAAAGTTTCAGCCTTTACCATCTGCTACACCATCTTCATCTGTTGAGATTCTTGATTCACCCACTCCATCAGTTTAAGAGGGATTTAAGTAAGTATTGTGGCTGATTTATCTATCACTCCTTCCACTCTTAGCATTCCTTCTCAACCTTTTTCATTCATTCATATCCAATGCTCCCTTCCATTTCCTCTCCTATCTATCTTTCCTCTCCACCTCATTCTTCTCCATTTCCATCGTCACCACTCATACCCACCATGCTTGAGTGTTTTCTCATCCCTATCTCTTCTTTTAAGTGGAATGGGATTTACTTTGGAGTTACTGTATCCTCCAGGATCTCATCCTCCATTCCAATTTCTTCACCCATGTCATATGCCCCTGTTACCACCATTATCACCACTCCTCCATCTCTAGTCTCCATTTTTCCCATTTCACAAATTTCCTCTGGAACAATCTCAGTTCCCCTCCTAGAGGCACCCTCTTATTTTATGCCCTCTTGGTCATTTGATCAAACCACAAGGAAAAGAAAAGTGATTTTTCCACTTGAAGCATTTGACTTCAGCTCATTAAAGTCAACACTTGCTCAATTAGCTAAAAAATGATTTTTTTTTTCATGAATCTTACTTGATGTGTCAGGACATAAATTTTCAAAGGTTACCATACTTGTGGTGGGTAAAACTAAAGAAGATATCACAGCTGCAGATTATAAGATCACAAGGGTTGATCTTGAGAAGGTCATCCGCTTGAAGGTGCCCAACAAGATGCTCAAAGAACTATGGATGTGTTGTGCAAGAAGCTCAAAGAGACTAAGGTATCAAGAGATGAGTCAAAGGAAAAGGTTAAATAGTTAACAGAGGTTTTTCTCAAACTCTCCAAGCCTTCTTAATAGTAGATAATAGCTCAAATACACCCACCCCCATTCAATTTGATTTATCATCATTACCTAGAATGGAAAAGTTCAACGAAAAGGGTAGGGCTGTTAATGAATGGATTCAACACATTCTTGTTCAAGGAAAGAAGGTTCTTGATGATATGGTGAAAGTTTTCAATTATTTGGAGGATGCAAGGAAGGAGGTTGAAAAGTTAAATGATGAAATCCTTAAAGAAATTGGTACCTTGGAGTTAACTCTAGAATCCCTCAACGCCCTTATAAGGGTTCCTTCGAAAAATTTGATTAGGGAGGGAGTAGTTCCAAATGCTGACAAGCACTTTCAATTTTGGAAAGATATTGATTTCAGATTCAAGATCCTCAACGAAGCTTGTAGTAAATTAAGAGAATCAAGAGATCAGTTTCTTGATGCTACTAATGATATTGATGAAGAGTTATAAAAAATATTCACGAAGATTATGGATGATAACATGAATATTTTTTCAGCTGATGATTTGTATAAAGTGTTTCAGGAATTGGTTGAAAAGGAGTTTGCAGTAGGTGAAAATTTTGACATGACAACCATTGACAAACTAATCCACCTTTGTGAAGTTGTTTTAAGCGCATTGGACAAGTTCAACAAGAACTTCCAACGGCTACCAAGGATTGTTATCAATACATAAGATACTTGTGAGGTGATGAATGAGTACTCTTGTGGACCGGATGAAGAGGAGGAACAAGGGATAATTCAAAATTCTAGGTGTTTGCCAAACAAGCTAAGTAGGGTGATGAAGAAGAGAACTCGAATATTAAAATTGTCATGACATTCTTATTTTCAATTTGGCATGTCTTTTCATTATCATTTCGACATAATTTGAACTTGGAAGGTTTGACTTGGTATCCTATGTGAGAACCATTCAAAGTGGACTCATTATTATTATTTACCGCTTTTAGTATGTTGTTGAACTAATTCCTATTTTATCTCCTTCTCTTTTCTATAAATGAGAAATGATTTGGCATTCTTAAGGGTTGGAATATTTTATGTGACATTGAAGTAAGGTGAAGAAAAGAGAAAGAATTTGTATTTTCTTTAATCATCGAAGAATAGACAAGATATTTTATTACAAACTTTATCGTTGTGAGGATATATATGGTATTTGAGGTATTGTTCTTATGTTCAATGCTTTAAATTATTCTTTGTTTGGCATATATTGTCTATCAAATATTTTACAAATTATTACAATCTAAATCACGTGTGATTATCTTTCGATCTGTGTTTTCTTAAGAAAAAAAAATGTTCTCGCTTATTGCTTTCTTTTCGGCTTCCATCAAATTATTCTCTTTCTTATATATCCTTCTGTTCATGCATATTTCTACAAATCTATTGGGATGAGATCCCAACCCCGATGCTTAGATTAGTGTGAATATTATATATATATCTTTGTCATGTTTTAGATTAGTAATAAACATGGTGCCTCCCCTTCATTTGGGGAGGGATTTAATCCCGTCTAATGTGGTTGAACCTCATATTTTGTCTATGATAAAATATCTAGCCAACACAATCATGGGGCTATTGAGATAGGAGTGTGTCGGACTAGTATGATGAGTGGATCAAAGGAACAAGAAGGCTATACTCATGAAGGGCACAACCATGGGAATAATAGGAATAGAGGCTTCTGTGGAGGATATAGAGAATAAGGTCACAACAGTGGTAGAGGAGGATTTGATAGAGGAACTTGGTATACTTATAGATCCCTAACCATTATCAACGTGACTACCCCGAGAATAAGACTTTCTCATGGCGTGGGAAGCAACACAAGTTAGAAGATTTCCGGGATATGTATGAACACATGTGAAAGACTTAGAAGAAGGAAAGGCGTGTGGGAATTATAAAGGTACAACACATTTTTTTATCAATGGATGCCTAAGATGACACCCGACCCGAGTTACAGACAATAATGGTTACTACATGCGTTGAGGTCATGCGTGCATGTGAGCCTCGAAGGCTAATCCACTTATAACAAGGGAAGAAGTATTACATGCTAAGTATCCACATGTTGCACACCAGAAGGAAGTCTATTAGGATACCATGGATATCCTCGGGAGCTCCATGGAGAGATGTAATGCTTGGAATAAAAAACGTATGAGAGCGATTGTGTAAGGAAGGTTGAACTCCGCAGAAGGATGTGGATGACTTTAAGGAAGTGTGCAAGATGTTACACTGGGAGAACATCATTCCTCTATTGGGGGAATGGCTACAAGAAAAGGTACCACGCGTTGGAGTTGAACTTGAGAGATAGATCCTTCATGTAAATATACTACCTCAGAACCATGAATTTGATAAAGAGATTACACTTGATGCAGTAATTGATGGGTGGTTATTGCACAACATTCTTATTGATACTAACACGGAAGTGAATGTGCTAACTCTAGATGCTTGGAATCAGATGGGTAGACCACAATTGCAATCATCTTTGAATGTGTTGTATATGGTGAATAAAACTAGGGCTATGCCTATTGGGGTCCTAAAGGATGCATCTATTACTATTCAAGGGGGCCAAGTTTACTGGAGACTTTGAGGTGTTGGAACTTTTGAAGCAGAAAAATTTCCAGCATTACTTGGGTGACCTTGGTGCTACATGAACAATGCATATTTTCACTAATAAAAGGTACATCGGTTTTGAAAATAATGAGGAGTGCATGATTACACCTCTATTTGAGAAGAATGTTGAGCCATATGTAGAACCATATAGTCAGGAGGAGCTTAAAAGAATATATGTACAATCAGTGTGTGATCCAAAGAATTTAGAACCATCCAAGGAGGGCGTTCTTCAGTGGGAGGATGCGCAACTTGTAGGAAACACTACTAGTGTCTCTTGTGATAAGCTGGGCTCATGGAAAATTTGAAATGGTATGGAGAGAGGTCAAAGGAAGAGTCACCAAAATGATTAGGCTGCACATGGTAAGGAAATTAGGATATAATTGTGTACCACAATATATTGGTGAAGGGAACCTTGATACGATTCTGCGCGACATGGAGAATCAGTGGCGGGATGAAGGGGATAGAAGAAATATGCTGATATATACTCTACATGGGAAAATAGTGCGTTGGTGGGAAACACATAGAGATGGCCTCTTGGAATGGCGAGAAGTGAGAATCACTTTCTCCACCAGGTTTACTTGGAGCAATGTACCTACACAAACATGTGAATTTCATGGGAAGTCTCCTACCTCTCATCATGTCTAGGAGTGTGAGAGATCTTAGGTGCAAGGCAAGGAGGCATTACCACCATCACTCTAGGTGCATAAGTTATATTCCACCTTACGCAGTTGCACACGTGCATGGTATGTCCATGCTAAGTTGAAAAGGGAAACAAAAATTGGAAAGAAATGACCTCAAGTATGATCCAAACTTTTGATTATTTTTCTACTAATCCTTCAATCTATGAATCACTATAGATTATGAAGTAAATTACATTGTCGGATAACGTGAAGGATGAATAAATTATGTTGGAGTTTTTTGGGTAACTTGATCTTGAGGCACGCCTTGACCTTGAAGAAATAGATGAAGAAGAGATGGTCTCGCACTGGAAAGAAAAAGAAAAGGGT
This sequence comes from Taxus wallichiana var. yunnanensis, assembly GCA_018340775.1. NCBI lineage: Eukaryota > Viridiplantae > Streptophyta > Pinopsida > Cupressales > Taxaceae > Taxus > Taxus wallichiana. Next base: position 7,152,876 of record JADAXU010000131.1, read on the forward strand.
AAAACTGGTGTACATGATAGATGATGAGGAAGTGGATAACCTAGATGTTGACCACACTGAAGGTACGTGTGAGGTGATGGAAACTGTAGATGAGAAGGCACACACATATCATGCTCTTATGAAGACAAATAAGGTTAACATTGGTACAGATGTAGAGCCTAAGGAGGTCATTGTTGGTGATTACTGGTCAGAGCAAGAAGTGGCTAATATTATTGAAATGTTGCATGAATTCCATGACTTATTCTTGAGGAGATATCAAGAGTTAAAGGGATTACACCCTTCTTTAGGAGAGATGAAAATCAAAATAAAATAAGGCGTGTTCCCAGTTAAGAAGAGACCTTATAGGATGAATCATAATCTATGCATAAAGGTAAAGGAACAAATTGACAAGAGTCTCAAGTCTAGAATCATTGAGCCTATTGAAGAATCTAAGTGGGTTAGCCCCATGGTAATAAGCATTAAGAAGGATGGGAGGATAAGGATCTGTGTGGACTACAAAGAGCTCAATGCTTCATGTGTTATTGATCCTTTTCCCACACCATTCACATAATACGTTCTTAAGGGATTTGTTGGGCATGAGATATATTATTTTACATATGGATTTTTAGCTATCACTAGGTGTGCATTGTGAAGGAAGATCAAGAAAAGACAACTTTCACCATTGAATGGGAAAGTTTTACATACACAATTATGCCTTTTGGATTGAAAAATGCATCGGAAGTGTTCTCGCATATTGTTGTGCAAGCATTTCAAGAATTTATTCATAGCTTCTTGCAGGTATATCTGGATGATTGGACATTGTATGGTTTATTCAAGGATCACTATGATAATATAAGGCTCGTGTTTGAAAGGTGCAAACAACTAAGCATATCTTTCAACATTAAGATTATTGGTAGATTCGACCAAGATAGTTGTGATCTTGGGTTTGGAAGAACCCAATAATCATAGTGAGGTTCAATAATTCTTGGGACATACAGTCTATTACAGGGAATTCATCAAGGGATATGTAAAGATTGTCGCGCCCTTAGAAGGATTGTTGAAAACTAAAGGAAAACTCTATTTGGGTGATGCACAATAGTAGGTGCTTTAAACATTAAAGGAAATGTTGACCATTGCACCTAATTTGTGCTTTCCTTCATGGGACAAACCCTTTCATGTTCATGTTGATGCTTTTGCATGGAAGTTGGTGTAGTGTTGGTGCAACCAGGGAAGGAATTGTGGATCATCCCATTTGTTTTGCTAGCAGGAAGTTATCACCCATGGAGTATAATTACACAACTACTCAAAGACGAGGCTTTGTACATGATTTATGTGTTACACAAGTTCAAGAAGTACTTTTGGTGACCCCATTTATCTTCTATACATATTGTAAGGCACTCAAGTACTTGGTCAACAAGCCTGTTTTACAAGGGCGCATATGTAGATGGATACTTATCTTTCAGGAGTTTGATTTCATAATTGTTGTGAAGCCAAGAAAGAGAGATTCGTGGCACGATCATTTGTTAAGGATCAATTCTAGTGAGGATGCACAAAGAATTGAGGACACAATGTCAGATGCACAACTTTTAGATTAAACTACACACCCACAGAGTTGGAGGATATTGCAGTGTTTTTGTGCACTAGACAGGTACCTAAAGGAATGAAAACATTAGAGAGAAATCATCTCACAATACACGTGACATTTTATCAGTTGATTGGTGGATATTTAAATAAATTGGGTCATGATTAATTTTTGCATTTTGGGCTCTGGAGCATGAGCATGACGCATTTATTATGAAAGAGGCTCATGGTGGAATTGTAGGCGAAACTATGCAGGTCATGCTATAACACGCAAGATTATGATGGCTGGAATTTGGTGGGAGACTGTGTATAAGGATACTAAAGAATATTTCAAGGCATGTGATCATTGTCAGTGCCTTGGGAATCCTGGAACAAGGGATGAGATGTCATTGCGGCCTATTGCAAGCACTAAACCTTTTGAGAAGTGGGATATTGAATTTGTCATCCCTATTTCACCACCTATGTGTAGGACTTGTGTGCGCTACATTATTACTTGTTCTGAGTATCGATAAGGTGAGAAGAGGCAACATATACAAAGGATTGTACAACAACCACGACAACAAGATTCTTATGGGAGAATATTATTAGCAGTTATGGCTGTCCATTAAGCTTGAAAAATGATAGATTAACTCATTTCTTAAATGATATAGTCAAAATTTTATTTACAGAGTTTATGGTGGCACACCATAAGACTACTCCTTATCACCCACATACTAATGATCTGAGATGAATATTTCAACAAGATTCTAGGACAAACATTGACAAAAAAATTTGATGTTGGAAGAAAAGATTCGGATGATAAAGTGTCATCTATACTTTGGGTATATAGGACCAATTATAAAAGGTTGAATAAGGCCACACCCTTTCAGTTCATGTTTGGTGTGGAGGTTGTATTTCCTATTGAATTTATGTTGCCATCTCTGTGTATTGTGTGCGTAGGTAACTGGATGATGAGTGAGCTGTTGAAGAGCGCATTGACAAAATGATGCAAATGGATTAGTGGTGCATCATTACATGTTGGAGCCAAAAGACTGAGAAGGCAAGAAAGAAAGCATGACATGATAGGCATGTTAGGAAAAATCCTTTTGAGGTTTGAAATATGGTTCTTCTATATGACTCCAATTTTTCCCACCACTTAGGGAAATTGAAAGTATATTGGTTGGGACCCTTTGTGGTAAAAATATACTTGAATCGGGCACTGTCATTTGTAGGTGCTAGATGGCACCATGTTTCCTAGTTACTTAATTGGGAGTAGGATGAATCCGTCTTATAAATAAATCTTATTGGTGTTTGTAATAAGTTAGTGTTGCCACTTGGATTAGATTTCCCTTTTATGTGTTTCCTTTCAATTATTTCTATGCTTTGTCAATTTAGCTCTTTGTTTTGTTGAAATAATTGTGCTCATGCACAGGATCTAGTTACTATCTTTTGAGTTCATGTGCAGAGGATTACACATACTTTTAGTATGGGGTGGATCAGTATGAGAGAAATATTGTTGGCATTCAATTTGATACATGTTGGCATGGTTGAGGGTATTTTCTGAAATGTTGGTGTGAGAGAGAAAGGTGTTACAGGTGCTATGAATGAAGGTATTTTTATCCATATTTCACCCCCCAGGAAAAATATTGGATTGGATACGAACTTGTGAGAGAAGAAAGAGAAGAAACAACTTTGTTGTGCGAATCCGTGTCTTAAATCTATTTGACAGACTCGGGTAGGCTCTAAAATAAAAAGGGAAAAAGTCAAAGTTTGAACCTGAGTCAAACCAAAGTGGGGAGTCAGAGACAAAAGGATGGAAGTGCATTTCCCCCAACAAAAGGGTGCCACGTATCAAGCGGAGCTTTGGGGCTACTGAGGAGTTTTTGAGTTTTACAATTTTTGCGCAAAAGGAAAAAAAGATAAGCTCATGGACTGTAGGCCCAATTTTATTCCAACATGGTTGCCACATGTCCATTATCAAAAGGGGACCCATTTTTAAATATGTTTTCCCATGCTCTGCATACTCGACTACAAACTACAAACTTTGAAGGGCATATCTTTCGGCTTAGGGCTCGAAATATTGCAAATCTAATGCCGTTGGAATGATCTCGGCCTCACCAACTAGATGGAGGAAACATCTTCGGGCCTTTAATATAGGATCCATGTGTCTTAACAACTAGATCAGATTTGATATTTTTCTTTCATTTCCTATTCCTTCAAGGTGCCGAATAAAGGATCGATGTAAAAAGATGGATTTGGGGGCAGATTTTATCAGAAGCATTAACAACATTGGTTGAGCTTCTACGCACTTTTCCCATTTCCCTCTCTCTTTCTTCTCTCTGATCAAATCTATAAATACAGGGAAAGATTCATTGTAAAGGTTGTTTTTCATTCTTCTTCCCTGCCCCCCTCTTCTTTTCTTCCCAAGGTCAAAAATGGAGTCTAAACCTCCTCCCTGCTCCGTAAAATGGCATTTTTACCTCTTTCTTGTGTATGATGCTCTGTGTAAATTTTGAAGCAATAAAACTCTTTTTGTGATGCGTTTGTCCATATTTTTCTTGTTTTCATTGCATCTTCTTGCCTCTCATCATTACGTAGTATTTTTGCATGTTTTGGATGTTTCATTTGCAGATCTAGGACTGTGTTTATGGGGATCAAAAATGGAGTTCGTGTGAATCGACATTTGGTCTCGTGATCTTTGCTATCCATCCTCTCCATTGCTCACCTCACCTCCCTTTATTTCATGGCAGCTGAGATTGTGACAAACACTTCCCTTTTCTTAGTGCTATCACCTCATTAGTGTAGGATTTCCCTCTTTATGCACTTTCTCTCTCCCTGTCTCCTTGGAATTGTTAGATTAGGAGTAGATAGTCGCATTTCCTTCCTTAGATGTAGTTTAGTGCTAGGATTAGGAAGAAGGATTCAGATTTCTCTGAAGGGCCATATCAAGTCCGCAAGTCCCACAGCTTGAGAGATGGTCCCATGTTATGTAAATCACACCAAATGACCTTGCGTTAGAAAAGTAGATCCATAACTCATTTGGTGGTGCTGTGATTTCACATTAATAGTTCCAAAATTGGATAACTCTTGAATATTTCCTTCTTGGCGCAAGCCTTCATGCGTTGTCTATTATGTCATGTGCGTGCCCCTTCACACCTACCTCATGCATGTACAAAACCTTCGTGCGTGGCTCAGTACTTAGTCAAAATGGGTCGTGCAACATTACACCACAATAAATTAGATTTCCGTCCTCAACAATATCTTAGATGCCCCAAAATAAAAGTGACCTCCAAAAAGAATTCAATGCCCAAAAATGTTCATCCTACTTATCTCAAAATTGGATCAAGCTAAAGGCTATTGGAAGAGTTCCGAGAAGTCAACATCTATTTCACTTACTACATTCTTCCATTAATCAAGCTCTTGCAATGTTTTCCCAGTGCCACCTCCACAATCCACGGTACTTGGTCTAGCACCAACTCTTAAACTTTCATCTTGAGCTATTGGATAACCACTATTAACTTTGTGACAACTCCCTTAACTCCGTCCATGTGCTCAAGTACCATATTTTAAAAGTACCCTATCAAAATATCTAATTTATCCTTTTTGGCCTTAATCAACTCTTTCTACTTTTTCACCTCAGCCATCACTTTGGTGTGCTCTATCTTATTAGTAGGAATTTATTCTTGGATAACGTTGAGCACTTTGCTTCCTCATCACTTACGTGCACATAAAGGATCAAATCACTCTTTCAACACCTATTGAAAGCTAAGTCGACCTTCTTACCTACCTCCTTGATCTTTGCGAATAATTCCTCAAGCTCAATAATTCTAGCTTCAAAAGTAACCTTGTTTGTTTCCTTCACCTTAGCCATCTCCTCAACTATCGGTCTTGTGCCACTCTTTATGTTCGCGAGGAAGCATACCAACCAAATATTCTAAATACTCCATTTCATCATTATAATCACATCTGGCTTGGCTTACCAAGGTTGGGAATTGTCATAAAATCTACTTCACCCTAGCTCCAGCCCTATCATATGCTTCTTTAGCGCTTCTGTTCTCTTTGGAGATCCTTCTTTAGTTCATCGACTTCATGCTCCTTCTCTTTCTTATCTTCTACCAAAAATTTCATAGTTGTGCCCACATCCGAGGTTCATGTGCCAACGTCCATGACTAACTTGTTTAAGGTGTTGCACGCCTGCTCATCAATTAATTACATGGGGTCGACTACCTTATACTTCCTCCCCAACTCATTCTTTAAATTTATGACACCAATGGAGTTTTTACTTACCTCGAACTCAGGTTCTTCTACAAAATTGTGTAAGTTCTATATCATCTTCCGGTTCGTGAAACTCCCCATGCTTATCCATTAATTCCCAACCATAAAACTTCACATTCATCATTGTGCTCCAAGAAACATGCCCTTAAAACCTTATTGGGGTCATCAAAAAATCCATGTGTGGTGACCTGGGCATCCATCTCTTCCTTTGTGCCTTTGCCTTTGTCCTTGTCTTCTTCAAGGTAGAAGTGTTTGTGCTCATCCCAACTCCTAGGTCTTTCTCTTCCCTAATGACATAAGTGTCATCATTTTTCTTTTCTTTTTATGCATCCTCTTCCACATATGTGTTTTTCTTGGGTAGAATATTATTTACTTCTCCTCTCGTGGTGTGCGACTACCTTTTATCTTTAGCATTCTTTTCGCCAATTGCTTAGCACATTCTTGCTCAAGATCCTCACGCAAGGTTTCTCATTTCTTCTCCAAATTAGAATCATCACTTGAGTCTGTGCTAGAGACAACCTTCATCCCTCGTATTTAAATTTTTCCTTCTCCACGTTTTCTGTGGTGGCTGAGATGTTTCAATGCCATTGTTGTTTCTTCTTGTGCAGTACATCTTCTTGCTACTGTGAATGATCAATTTCACCTTCATCTTCTTCTTCTTTTCTCCCTCAGGAGTATCTTTGTGTGTTGTCTTCAGGGGTGGTACAACATTTCATCCCGGCCATGGGAAGGTAGAATCTGTAATCTCCATCTCCACTCCCCCTTGGGTCTTTGGCCTCAATTGCACAAATATTTGGCTTATCAATCCCCTAATAGTAACATTCAACTGGGGGCTCAAGTCCAAAGTGTGTCAAGCTCAAACATCTTCAAATATGTAGGCCTTGCATCATACCTATACGTCATGCACAAGATGTGTAAGTTTGAATCAATCTTATCAACATCAAAGTCTAACTTCTGCACATTCTTAATCATGTTCATAGAACACTTGAAGTATTGGGTAGTGAATGCGAAGGAAGCTTACACAAAGGACCCATTTCCCCTTCCTCCATTCTTAATTGTGCAAGCTATAATGTTGCATCACTGTAAACTTTTCTTTCTCACCAACCTCCATAGGAAACTCGTGTGGAATGTGCCACTCATTCTCAAAAGCCCCATGCAACCTGTTATACCACTTATCAATTCTCCCCTTATACTGATTCAAGATTGCACCATTATGGTATATCCAACAAATTGTACTACATGAGATTTATTTACATATAGGTAAACCCACATATCATCATCTAGACCATTAGGTAATCTCCTAGAAGACTATGAGAAGGAGAATCGACCCTAAGTTATCTTCGCTCCTTCATTCTCGCACTCTCACCTCAACAATTCCCTCTGCGATGTATTATGTAATTTTGTAATGTTCCTTGCTCGCCATTCTATGTACAATGTACAATTGTTTTTGTTCACATCAGTCCATCTTTTCGAGGCACCCAACTTATAACTTACTAACCTAGTTGTAACCATAGTTGCAAGATTTGTGAGGTTATCAATTGTCATATCCCTTCCTCTCTTCTCATCTTGTAGTGTTGTGAATAATTCATCAATATTTGCATTATTACATAGGTCCAGTCCCATATCCTCTCATGCACTCCTCAACCCTATGACTCGCTCAATAAGTTGAGCTATAAGTCGCATCCTTATGATCAAAAAATAAAATAAATACTCATGCACCCTAGACATGAGCCACCTTTGGTGTATACACATGTAGTTTGCTCAATACACTATTATTTCTAATGGTGCACTAACACTCCTTCCTTTTACAAATTGATGGCACACCACCAGTTAGGCCTATCTAACTCCCTTCCTATGACACCCTTTTGGTCATTTTTCCTCTTATAAACCATTTAAATAGGTAGTTATCGCCTCGTTCTAACTACATTAGCTTCTTATTCTCTTCTAGCTTGCTTCTATTAGCTCCCCGGAAGATCAATCCACTTCGTTGGATTGAGTAAGCCCTCTCAGAACCCTAATTACTCTCTAAGAGAGATTAATTAGTCTAACCTAGGTTAATTACCATCTAACATAGTCAAATCACACTTTGACTTGCTAAAGTGCTTTTTGGAATTTAGCCTTTGTCCCACATGCACCCAAATCTCCCTTTTCTTCCAAACCAAAAACTATAAATAGGGCTATACCCCCTCCCTCATTTCCTAAGAATCCTCTCTTCTTCCTAGCACAAATTATAGCAATTTGATTAGGCTTTAGTTTGTATTTCATCTTCTTTCATTTGAGCTAAAAGCATTTACTCATGTATTTCATAGCATTAATATAGAGTAAAAGGGAAGATCCATTGGCCTTGAAGCCATTAAAGTGGAGATATCTTTCTCTTAACACATAAACTGAATTCTTAGATCCTCTTAGGTTCATTATTGCAAGCTTTCAAATAAAAGAGATTAACTTCATTTGCTTAGTCTGCATGTTCATTTCAAATTAATGTATGCAAAGAAGGAAACCTTGCTCATTTCTTATCACATGGTCCATTGATCAGATTGTTAAAAGCCTTTGGGGTTTCTTTAGAGATTCTTACCCCAAATCCATGGCTTTTACAACTTTTCATTGAACACATTTGGCACACTTGGTGGGACACTTATGTCCACCCTCCATTAATGGAGGTCTTTTAGGTTTTTCAAAGCTTATTTTCAAGTTTTTCTTTTGAATCACTTGTTATTTCCTCATTTTTATTTCTAACCCTAGGTAAATGAACATCATTTATATACATTTTGTGGGTTTGATCTAGAAATAGGACACTTTGACTAACAACTAACCTGTTTGCTCTTGAAAATTTGAAAATCTGTGTTTTTGCAAGTTTTTCACAGGGTGCGCGTAGGTGTCCAGAAAGGGGCACGTACATGTCGAGAACCCCAGCGTACCCATCATATCAGATGCATACCTATCGGAAGGTCCCATCATTTGTAAACCATAACTCTACATAGACGTGCACGCGTATCCATCATATGGGGTACGTATACATCTCTCTAGACGTGTAGGCATAAAAGCCCTGACTGTGTAAAGAAATCAGAAATAACCCATACACAGACGTGCATGTGTATCCATCATATGGGGTGCATATACGTCTCTCTGGACACACAGTGTAAAATATCTGACTGTGTAATTTTTTTACAGTCCTCTGTTTAGGCTTAGGTGCGTACACGTCGTAACCTAAGCGTCCATGTCAATATGGGCATGTCTCCGTCATATTGTAAGCGTTTGTGTTTACTTCTTTGAGTTTTATTAATTTTTTGACTATAGACGTACCCATCAAGTGGGGCACATATCCGTCGGTTGGGGAGCGTTGGTGTCAGTATAGGCACGCAGGTGTCTGTGTTAAAAAATTGAAAATTTTACAGACTGTAAGAACTTTTTTCTAGTCCATCACTGCAGGTTTTTAGGACTAAACAATTGAAAATAGGGTTCTTTCTTAAACATTTCAGTTTGCATAAATTAAAAGTGTTTTTGTTTTTAACTTAGAAGTAGTTTTTGTAGAAGTGTGTATGCTCTCTCCTCGCGTCTTCCAAGGCGATCTTGGAGATCAAAAACACCAATACAAAACTCATATAAATTGTGCAAAAACACTTGTTTTATAAGGTTGAAGTAAAAATTTCATGTGAGTTTAGTAGGATTTCCACTTTGTGTATGCTCTTCCTTCGCACCTTTTGGCGATCTTAGGAATCAAAAGCAAGTGTAAGTTCTCTTTTTACATTAATCTAGGAATTGGAAAATTACTGAAACTTGTTGTCTACAGGACCTATCGATTGTCAAAGAAAGGAAGGGATAAAACAAAACACAAAACCCACTAATACATGTGTTCTTGCAGGTTACATAAAGGTGTGCTACTTAAAGACCACATTAAGCTAAACAAGATAAAAAAACACACCATACTCAAAACATTGTATTGCAGGTTTTGGAAAAGGGTACGTCCCTATCCGCTCAACTGGAACATAACCCCTTTGGCATAACGCCTTAAGCTACAACAATGGGGGTGGTACCAGGAACCCTAAAGTAGTCCACCGCTGTGTAACCTTGTGGATGAAACAAGAAGCACTCTACTTACCCACTTGATTAGTTTTCCTTTGTGAGATAATGTTACAAGTTGTCCCTATACGACCCTTTTAAGTACACGATGGATGCATTTACTGCCCACTGTGCTTGAAGGGGGCAAAGCCGAGATACTCCCAAACTAGTCATTGCGACTTTTTGGGTAAATCCCCTCTCGTGGATAAAATTTGTGACACCTAGTTGAGAGAACTTGTTAGGGAAACCATTTTGTCAAGGAGCCCACTTTACTAGTCCTTGTTGCGTCAAGCCATCACAAAGTGACGGCTCATCTAGAATCTAAACCTTGTTTTCTAAAAACAAGGCAAAGAACCCTTGTGAGTTTGAACTGAGTGTCTTTTCATCATGGACCTAAGCTACGTCCCACTTTTTCTTAGTTTTGTCCTTGTCTTCAGATGAGGTAAAGCTCTACCTAAGTGTTTGCTTAGCTTGTGTCCATCTTTTGATCAGTACCCTTGCATTCTCATCACCCATTATTCGGGGTGAGAAAGGTGCATACATCACGCATTTTTATCAGAGATAGTGCTCGTCACTTTTTTGTCCGTTTACGCCCATCCATGTTTGCGGCTAGGTTGTTAAACATCTAAAGTGTGCGGGTGCGCTTTTCACATCTTTGATAAAAGTCCTTTCATCTTGATTTCAAGATCATCTTCACTGCTTGTGTATTCGGTTCATCTTTTGTCTCTTCTTGAGTTAATAGTCTTGTTCGCATCTTAGACGTACAATCTCGGTACTTACATCGTATTCTCATTTTTTGTGAGAGAATGGTATAAGTCCCCTTATTACGCGGTTACACTGCTCACACGATTAAAAACTCCTTGTTATACTTACTACTTAGTTTTACTCTCGATGTCATCTTAGTCTTCTTGAAGAGTGTTGATAACACTTTACATATATCATAATAAAGTTACCATGGTGCTAACACCTTGCTTGCTTGGTTAATGTATCACGGTGACGTTATTACGCTATATCTATTCACGACTTCCATTTTTAGAAGGTTTGGATTTCATCGGTAGTCAAACTAGTTTTAGAGTATACCTTGTTAAAGGATCATCATGACATCACGTCAGTGCTTAGACCTTGTTGGGGTTTTAACTTGGCTTACATATTGATACATCTTTGTTGTTATCTTAGGGTATAGGCTTGGCAATAACAAATTGAGTGAATCGTAACATAGGGTGTGCATATGAATGTTTCTTGGTAAAAATGATTGCATAAAATTACATCTATGATACACTGTGATATAATTCCAACATCCCCTTAAAAACAGACTTGCAGAAAACCATACACTTAGGGGTTACACTAGCTACATAAAAGTTCTGCTAGTGATGCCTAAAAACATAAAAATGGCAGCCAAATCAAATGAGCAACACATGGGAGAAAACCCTTTCAACACATTCCCATTCAGTGGTCATAACTTAGGACCACTCTTCTCTCAAGTCAAAGATACAAAGACGTTAATCGATCATAGTGGAGAAGAGTTGGACTCTTCGGGAGAACAACAAAGGTTAGACCTAAACAAATTTGATGAGCTCTTATATTATAACAAAGATCAAGTACTCACAAGAGTCTTGGCATTAGGAGCTAAAATTCCACACGAGCGCGAAGAAGAAACAAAGGTTGTTGACCCTAACTTAGGAGAGTGAAGATTCATCTTAGACACAAATAATCCTTTCGATGTGGGATATGCATCCACTTCTAGGCAACATAAGGCCGCTGTTGAAGGTGAAACATCACATAAACCTCACTTTAAGGCTTCGCGTAAGGTAAAAACTGAGCGAAAGGCCTCCCCTCCTCCAAAATTTGATGAAGAAGAGGATCCCCTGGTTGAGGAGGAAATCCTCCAAAAACAGATCTTGAAGTTGAGTTAGAAATTAGCAAACCTAGGTGCTTCAAAAAGAAACATAGGTAAAGACAGAGACAAAAACAAACTTAACGAGTTTCAATTTGATCCACATATAGATTATACTTTTAAAGCAACTCAGGCTCAAAGGTCAATATCACCTACTAAGGAGCAACTCATTCAGGATGAATTGAAATCTATGAAAGATACACTCACAACATTACAACAAGGAAATGTAGGCCAGAATAGAAAATACTCATATGAAGAACTATGTCCTTACCCCTTCGATAAGGACATGCTACAACAGCCTTTTCGAAACATTTCATTATCCCCAAGTTTGATAAGTATAAGTGTAAAATTTATCCTCATGATCATATAAAAGACTTTTACATGGCTTTCCAAGAGGTCGCATATAGCGATAATTTCTTGATACGACTTTTTCCTCGTAGCCTAGGAGCCATGGGATTGGAATGGTTTTATAGCATACCTAAGGGCTCCATTACAACATGGCCCACGCTAGCAGAGAAATTTGTAAGACATTACTCCTATAATATGGAGAGTGACATCACGATGAACGATCTATGTAACACAAAACAAAAACCCAATGAGACATTTGCGGGATTTTTACAATGATGGCACAGGTTAGCTAGTCGCTTTCCCGTGCCTTACCCAAAAAATAGTTAGTGAGTATATTCATTCCTAACTTGAACCTAGAAATATCCTTTCACTTACAAATGCATTGTGGCTCGAACTTTGAAGAAGTCATAGAGAAAGGTAGTCAAATTGAGAAAGTGCTTATTGCCAAGGGCACGCTTAAACCGGTTATTAAAAACAAACACAAAGCCAAATCCACAGACAAACCTAAATTCTTCAATAAGAATAAACATGTTGTTGGTGATGGAATTATAGACTCCAAGAGAGTCCAAGCCGTACAGACAGGTCCACTCTTGAAACTTTCACAAGGGCCTCGTCCCAAAGTGCCTACAAAAATGTACATTCACATCTTTGACAGAATCCTTATCTACCATCCTAAAGCTAGTTATATGGTGCAAAGATGGTAGAGTATTTCCAATCAATAATGCCCTACCCAAAAGACACTCCAAAACCGGTTTGGTTCAAAGACAATGAATATTGCGACTTCCACCGTGTCAAAGGACACAAAATGGATAGATGTTTGAGATTACGCCATTATATCCAAGACCTCATAGAGGAAGGGAAGATTGTTGTAGAGTCTCCCTAGAGACCGGTAGGAGTTCAAATGAAAAAATGGGTATTTACAAGGAACCTTTTCCTGACCATGCGAGATAAAAAGAAAAAGAAAACAGATCAAGGGAAAACTTCTAACGACTATAGGACTATTACCTATGTGTACCCTATAAATGATAGTCCTTATGATTCCCTCATTGGATGTATTAACTCATCTAATGAACAGATTAACACCATTTGGATCTTAGAGAAGAGTTACGCAGTCGGGACAAGACGTGCCCGCTTAATCATACCAGATCATGTACCTACCCCTGAGGAAAGTCAGTATAACTTGATAGAGCAATTAGAAAAAATGTCTGCTAAGATATCTATCCTTGATCTCCTAAAGATCTCTAATGCTCATAAAAACATATTGTTCAAAACTTTACAAAATTCAGGGGTTTCCATAGAAATAGATCCCACAAACCTTCAAGCCATGATTACACACTTAGACACCAATGATCATATTACTTTTGATCATACTACAATCCCGCATAATAACCCAGAGCATAACTTACCATTATATCTCGAAGTGGTGGTTACCCATTGCAAGATCAAAAGAGTACTTGTAGATGGGGGATCTGGTCTGAATATTTGCACCTTGAAGTTGGTAAAGCAGCTGGGCCGGTCAAAAATAGAGCTGGGTGCTAAAACTATCACAATCATGACATATGACAATGAAGAAAGAGAGTCAGTAGGGACTATAGTGGTCCCCATGGAGGTAGGGCCAACATGTCACGATACAATGTTCCATGTCCTTGACTTGGACCTTCCATACAACATGCTCTTAGGATGCCCATGGATCCATGCCATGCGAGCTATTCCATCAATGTTTCATCAGTGCATCAAGTTATATCATGAAGGGTAGGTAGTTACCATTTTGGGTGACCCAAAACCTTTCACACATTGTAGGGCTCTGCACAATTTTTCTCGTGTAGCTTATGAATGTCCTTCTATGGATGTTGTAGTCCCTTTACAAATGGAGGCCATGAGGAACCAAGTGGATTCAGAATCTCTCACGCCTTTCAATCAGGATTTCCCCTCACTGGTCAATCCATTTGCTTCATGGGAGGCCACATCAGCAAAATATGGCCCAAGTAGGCCATTCACTCTTGAGCAGGCTCTGTTGATATCAGACCTATCAGTATTCCCAGGACAAGGGGCAAGCCTTACTTTCAGTTCAAGAGCACTCTGCAAGCAATTTCCTAAACCTTTGGAGAAATTTGTCCATAGTGGCCTCTTGTCTGAGGAGAAAATGTTAGAAGACCCTACCAGCAAAGTACCAGAAGGCACCATGGCTTCATGCAATCAAGTGCCTCAGTATGTCAAAGGTCCTCGCATGATGTTTGTCATGGGCTATGATGGGTTTGGATGTGGCATTAATACACAAGGCCAATTAGAGCCCATCCCTATCCCATGTTTCAAAACTGATAAACATGGCCTTGGAATAAGGCCCCATGATGCTCTACCTTCTAAGAACAATGCTACTTCTTCTGAAAGTTAGGACATTTCACCTCATTTTGATAGTGACGTAGATTTCCAATGTAGCCTTTACAAAGATCTTGCCTCCATGAACCGATTCCCAGATTCGTCGGTCCTCACCTTATCCGAATCCATCCCCTAGATAAATATCCAATAGCCCTTGTATATCCTGAGCTTATAGATTAGGATCAACAACTTCATGTGCCATTGGATTTCTTTGAAAATGATGAGGCATTCGTAGAGTTCATGGGACTCAGGGACTTTATTCTGCTTAGAGACCACAAGAAAGGATTTAAGATTCAACTAGATGCTTGTGCCTATTTTGGGGAGGAAGCAGAAATGTGTAGATGGTTGAATAAAAAGGTTGTAACTAAAGGTATACCTACCTCTGAGAAACCGAGAAAGAAGGCTCAATGGAAATCCCATAGTGACAAACTCTTTGGTGAGCTCATAGACAAACAAAATGAAGAGTCTAAAACGAAGTGATTTATCCATTCAAATATGATCATGAACTACCACAAGAGGTTGATCTTACTCTTCCCCCTGATCCTACATAGATGGAAGATGCTTCTAAAATGCTTATTGAGGAAACAATCAGCGTCAACATTGGTTCAGAGGAGCAACCCAGAATAGTCAAGTTGGGAGCTTCGCTCTCAACGCAGGAACAAAATACCTTTGCAAAACTCTTAAAAGAATACGTGGACATATTCGTGTGGACATATGTAGATATGTCGGGGTTAGACCCTGAGCTAGTTGTGCACAACCTCGTTGTGCACCCAGAGGCCAAACCAATCAAACAAAAATTAAGAAAGATGCATCCTAAAGTGGCACTCTTGGTCAAAGAAGAATTGGAGAAGTTGTTAGCTGTTGATTTCATAAAACCTATTGACTATTCAGAATGGATCTCTAACATAGTCCCAGTATAGAAAAAACCTGTGGGGATAAGGATCTACATGGATTTCCGTGACATCAACAAAGCATGTCCAAAAGATGATTTTCCCCTACCTAACATCGACATGATAGTCGATTCAATAGCTGGTTATGAAATGTTATCCTTGATGGATGGATTTTCAAGTTATAACCAGATACAAATTGCGGAGGAAGATCAGCATAAGATGGCATTCATCACCCCTTGGGGAACATTCTGCTACAAATTCATGCCCTTGGGCTTAAAAATGCTGGGGCTACTTATCAGTGGGCCATGACAGTTATCTTCCATGATATGATAAGTGACATCATGGAGGATTATGTCGATGATATCCTAGCAAAATCTAAGAGTAGAAAAGAACACCCTGAAGTGTTGAGGTGTATCTTTCAGCGTCTAAGAGACTATAAGGTTTGCTTGAACCCTAAGAAATGTGTCTTCGGTGTCTTGTCAGGAAAACTCCTAGGGTTCATTATCTCACAAAGAGGGATTGAAGTGGATCCTGCAAAGGTTATAGCTATCACAAAAATGCCACCACCTACCACTCTCAAGCAACTAAGGAGTCTACAAGGAAAGATCCAGGCAATCTGTCGCTTTATCTCACAACTTGCGGATAAGTGCCACCCCTTTACTCATTTGCTCAAGAAAGATGTCACATTCAATTGGGGACCTGATTGTCAAAAATCCTTTGCGCTACTCAAACAATACTTGTCTAACCCGCCTGTGCTAATGCCACCTACCCCCGGTGAACCTCTCCTCTTATACATCTCCGCTACCCAGTTTGCCATTGGAGCATTACTTGCCCAATATGACTTAGCCCATAAAGAGAGAGTAGTTTACTATCTTAGCCACACCTTGATTGCATACAAACTGAATTATCCCCAAATAGAAAAGGCCTGCTTGGTAGTTGTATTCACATTTCAAAATCTTTGCCATTATCTCCTGAATAATAAGACCAAACTCATATCCAAAGTTGACCCTCTCAAGTAACTTTTATCCAAACCCACCCTCACGGGCCGAATGGCTAATTGGATCATTCTCTTGAGTGAGTTTGACATTGAGTTTGTAAATCAGAAGTCCTTAAAAGGACAAGTACTGGCCGATCAGTTGGCGAAGCTCCTCTCCTAGGAATGGAACCCTTGTGCTTAGATTTACCAGATGCATCCATCATGTATATTGAAGAGTCCATAGAATGGAAAGTTCATTTTGATGGATCTTTTACCTTCCATGGATCTGGAGCAGGAGTGGTCCTCATCACTCCAAATGGTGATGTCATACCATGAGCATTCTGGTTGGGATTCCCATGTACAAATAACATTACAGAGTACGAAGCACTCATCGCTAGACTCAGGCTAGCTATTACATGGAATATCAGACAACTACGAGTCATTGGGGACTCTCAACTTATCATAAAATAGGTTAATGATGAGTATAAGGTTAAAGATGAGAAGCTTATTCCATATAAGAAGATGGTTGAAACTTTGAAGGAATATTTCACACAAGTCATCTTTGAACAAAAACCAAGGTCGCATAATAGATCCGCAGATGCCATGGCTACTATTGGGTCTCTCTTGCACATAGTGCCTGAAGAAAGCAAGATGCCTTTCTTCATAGAACATCTACAAGTGCCTGCATATGATATGCTAGAATCATGTTTGGCGTGTGAAGTTGTTGGTCCTTTATCCCCTTGGTACGACCCTATCTTCCAATACCTACAAGATGGCACCTTTCCCCCTAACATCACCCATTCTGAAAAGAAAGCCCTTATTCACCGCATAGCCCGTTATACCCTCCTAGGAGGCACCCTTTATCATCATGGCTATGATGGGAATCTACTTCACTATTTGGATGTCATTGATTCTATCCACACAATTAAGGAAGTACATAGTGGTATTTGTGGAGCACATACTAGTGGTATGGTCTTAGCTAAGAAGCTATTGAGAGTGGGTTATTATTGGCCCACCATGGAATCTGATTGTTGCAACTTTGTAAAGAAGTGTGAACTATGCCAGAAGTATGGGAATTTAATACATGCGCTTGCGCAAGCTTTGACCATTGCAATGCCCCTGGCCATTATCTAAATGGGGCCTAGATATCATAGGGAAGCTCCATCCTTCTTCATCATACGGTCATACTCATATCATCACCACCACCGAATAATTTACCAAATGGGTAGAGGTTGTTCCTCTTACCTATTTTACCAAAGTGCATGATTTAAAAATTCATCATGAACCATCTCATATGCCGTTACAGGATCCCCTCAGCCATTATCACCGATAATGGTAAATATTTCAAAAATAAAATGGTTAAAACATTGTGTCAACGCTTCCATATCCAACTTAAGTGGTCTACCCCTTATTACCCTCAAGGTAATGGACAGGCAGAAGCCACCAATAAAACCCTTGTGCGGATTATGGAGAAAATGGTCAGTAAAACCGTCGTAATTGGCATCTGCAGATACATCCCGCCCTCTAGGCCTATCGTACTTCCATCGCACTCCTACTGGTGCAACCCCTTATTCACTTGTCTATGTATGCTGAAGCCATCATACCCTTGGAAGTGGAGCTTCCCTCCTTGAGAATATCTCTCAGAGACTATCTTGATAAAGATGAAGACTACAGAGTTGCTCACCTAGCAGAGTTAGAACTATTAGATGAAAGACATATCAGAGCGTTCAATCACCTAAAATTTTATCAGAACAGAGTGTCCAGAGGATATAATAAATGCATCATTCATCGGGAATTTGATGTAGGGGATCTAGTTCTCAAAGAAAATCAGAAGAACACTGTTAAAGATAGAGAAAAGAAAGGAAAGTTCGAGGCTAACTGGTTGGGTCCTTATGTTGTAATTGCAAAATATGGGTCAGGGGCCTACAAACTTGCATATTCAGATGGTGAAGAGCTTCCGGAACCCATGAATGCCATGCACTTAAAGCAGTTCTACGCTTAGGCATGATGGGAATATCAAATAAAAACTAAAAATTGGAAAACAAAGAAAAAAACAAGCAAAAAAATGGAAAAAGAAGAAAAAAATAAAAATAAAGAAAAACAGGTCATCCTCATGTGAAAACCATGCAATTATGGCGCAGGGGGCAGGTATTTGAGTGAAAACCAGTTTTGGCGCTCAAGGAGGATTCACCGGACACAAGTTACTCTTACGAAAGGATGGGTAATCGATACCACTTCTTTAGATACGGCTTTCTCTGCTAGGTCTAGGAACCCTACTAGGATCACCTTTGCCTTGCCATGATCTAGTTTGTTTTCTCTTATATCTACATGAAGGACATTACCTTTGTATATGCCTATCTAACGCTGAGCATGAAGACCCCGTTGCCATCTTCCTACACATATGCATGTGGCATTCTACCCTTTGTATATTCCCACATCACGCTGGGGGCATCCACGCTTCATTGTTCTTGTACATTGCTTTCAAAACATGACCTTGGAAAATACAAAAACATTTGGAAAACAATACACAAAAAAATCTAAACATTTGGAAAAACGCCCTTCTTGGGGATAAAGCTACATTCATCTCACAACGTTATCTTTGGGAAACCTAGACAAAACAATGACAAACGTAGCCGCAAAAACTTATCTTCTTAGATAAACCCAAAAACATTAGAAAATATGTCAATGCTGTCCCACAAAAACAAAGTAGTGCTTTAATTACTTTTAGTTGTTGGTTTGTATAGTTTTGGTGTACTTAGTCTATAAATTGTTAGTTCTTTAAAATGGATCATTTGCTTATCAAAAATTGAATCTTGTTTAAGTTAAGCATTGTATTGCATACATTTGAAAACTATCATGCTTGTAAACAATTGTTGTAGGTTTCTTTGTTTATTAGTATGCTTCCTTTTAGGGTTCATTCTTGCTTGCTTAGATTAGATCTCATTTTATCTCTTGTTAGAGGTTTGTGCATGTGTTTATTTAAGTAGTAGTATGTGTATATTTGTTTAGTTTTGTTAACTTTTGCTTGTGTGTTCTTGCACAGTTGTTTGTTATCACATCTATCATCTATCATCTCATCACATTTATAACATCATTCACTACATCATATATATACAAAAATGCTAAGTATTACATCATGCATGTGTGCTAAGCTAATCATCAAATATTGTATCATCAATGGGGGCAAGAGGGGTTGCGCATAATCACTAATCTATCCCCCCGCACCAATATCATCTAGTATCATCCCAAGTGCTAGCATAAAAACTCATAATTAAATCATGAATCTAAAAACATGTGGTGCCATCTACAGATACATCATCAAATATGAAAGCTAGAAAGTATACACATTTCTGAATCTAAGATATACCACATACATGCAAGTACAAGATCAGACAACACCATAACACATCCATAAATGCTGAATCAAAATAAGCAACATGTGATAAGATTCAACATAGAGTAATTTCGATAAAGGGTATTTTACATCATAGAATTATGCCCACTCATGTCACATACATCAGGAAACAAAACAATAAAGTACATCATCTCATAAACACGTGTATCTGAGCCCAAAAAGTAATCCTCTATATACATGTGTGTCATATACATCTATATCAATAGAAATGGATATACATAGGTACTCTATATCAAAAATGCCTTCAGCTGAGGCATACAAAGATGATACATCAAAAATGTCCACATATATATGCATGTATAATTGTCCAGTCAGTGATCAAAATAATACATCATCGATACAATATGCCATCAAAAAGGGGCATGCATAAAAAATAATCGGGCCTTCATCATGAGGCATCATCACAATGAATAAATATACAAAGCTATACAGCAAAATCAGCCTTCATCAGAGGCATGAATAAAGAATGTCTGTACAAAAGAAGAAGGTGGAGCTCAACCATAGCTCTCGCCCTCGCGAGGCTCCCAGGTTTGTCACCTGGTTGATGGAACAATGGTGGCTGAGGAGGACCTGCACTAGATGGACCACCAGGATGACTAGATGGTCTCTGTCCAGCCAACTACTTTGGCATGGGCTGCCTAACTGATCTTGATGAGTGGCCTGATCTATGTGACCTGGAGCCTATCATGCTCATCCCTGACTGTCGAGGGAGTACCACTCACTGCTCTGGAGGAACTACCCTGAAATAGGTAGTCCTATAGAATAACACCTCACCACCAAGCCTCATGGCATCACAGATCAAGTCGGCATCTCCTAAAGTGAGGGCTGCCTGAAGGGAAACATCTCACTCACCTATAACTCTACCCAAATCAGCCTCGGCCTATCTCGAAGAGGCAACCTCTTGATCCCGCTCTATTTGGGCCTCATACCTCTGTGCTAGGAGAGCCTGTGACCGTCTATATACATGGTCCCTCTGGGCCACAACCATCCATACCTGAGTCTGGGACTGGTGTAGGAGGCTCAATATCTGAGCCCCCTGTGCGGCCATCTCTCACACCTGACTCTACCATGCAATACTCTCACTACCCTGAGTAGCCTGTGCCCAAGCTTGGTATCTCTCTGCTGTCAAAATATGTATATGTGCCTGAGCCTGATCTCACTCTAATGTGAGGGCCTGTACCTAGGTCCTCGTTGTATCTCTCTCGCTTGACCACATGTAAGCTGGACAATGATGGTTTCTGTGAATCGCTGGCGATGAAGAGAGCAGCTCACTGCCCACCTGCGCTACTACTCTCTGGGGTATCAAAAGGTGGCCCCTACACTGGTAATACCTACTGAAGAGGGGTATAGATCCCCACTAGAATGCCCACTAGGGGAAACTCTATGTCCACGACCCTGTATATCTGTCTCGGCCTGGGCCTGGGGCCCTGTCTCTATGGCTGTTGTGGAAGGGGACCCTGTCCCCTACCTCTGACATGCTGGGGTGCATCGGGCCCACCCTCATCATCGTCATCATCACTATCATCTCCGCCCTCACCACCGCTAGGAGGCCCCATTGGAGGAGGCCTCAAGCCGGCATCATATGCCACTGGGAATGCTCAAACGACATGGGAGCACACCGTGGTACCATGGCCCGTACTCTAATGTAGTGCCTGGATCTCTGATCTGTCTAAGTGGCACCCAAATAATAGGTGCCACCTGTCAAAAGCTAGCCAATGCTCTATCACGAGCAATTTGTGGACCCATATCAAAGTGCTCTCTGGCTCTGCGAGCGTACCATCTATCTAGCCCAGGAACATCCTGGGTAAGGCCAAACTATCTGCGACATCAATCCACTCTGTACAACTCCCACATATAGCTGCGGCTGCCCAAAATAAAATGCTCAACAAAGTGGCGGTGCTAAGCTCTAGACCATCCTCTGGCCACTGAAAATGTCTGTAAGGTCTCCAGGCAATGGAAGCCTAGAGTAGCTCATCTAGCTCATGCCTGTAATGATATGTAACCCCCATGAAGGGTCACACATCGTCCCCTGTCAGGACCCAACCCATAGTAGAAGGCTCGTCGGGAGCCCGACCTCTCAACACACCTAGGGGGTGACCAATAGCAATATGGTCCCATGCCCAAATTTGTAGTAACCGAGCAGGTCCTACCGTCTTCTGACGGTAGTAGGTGATCAGATGGAGATCCCAGTACAAATGTGCTAAAATGCACTAACCCCAAAGCAATAAGTTTGTCCCTCCACTAAGCCCAGAATCACTCCTAAGAGACCCAACAGAAATTAGCACACCAGTCTTTGGGGAGTAGAACTCCACTGACAAGAGCCATCATGTAGACCACTATGCGGTCTAGCTCTAGATCCTCTATGCATCTGGATAGTCTGATAGACATCCCACACCGTGGTATGGTGGGAACACCGAAAAAATGTATGATGTGATCATTGAATGTCACTCTAGTGGCTCGTCATCTCAATAAGTTGTCCCTGGATTGGGACCCGCAGGATGCGCCATACATCCTCTAATGTAATAGTCATCTTCCCAGGTTGGGAGGTGAAAGCACTAGCTCTCGCTGTGCCACCACTCTGCTATGGCCATTAAGAGGCCGTGATCTAAAGTGATCTGGGGCATCTCAACCACATAGGATAGTCTCATCACGTGTAAAAGGCTCGCCAAGGTCACTCTATCCTCATCATCAAACTGCACCTCTATCACAACCAAACAGTCGTAGCGCTCGTGAGTCTGGAGAACAGGTAACATACGCTGCAAAATCAACACAAGTGTTAGACATCTAACATTTCTATAATATTTTTCTAAGGAAAAATAAAGCTTTTTAACACATCTAATTCACTAACTATTCTTTTCTTCTATGTAAATCTCACCTTTTTCTTCTATAAACTTGGCTATTTTCTAGCCAGTTGTCTTTTTCTCACATGCTTCTAGCACATACGCACCTCCTTTGGCACCTGCGTGCCCCTAACCAACGCGTACGCACCCCTAGGGATGCATGCACGTGCTAACTTTTTCCTCCTTTTTGGCATTGGCCATATAGGATGCATACGCGCCCTTCATGACACCTACGTGCTTGTTTCAATGCACACGCGTGCGTGTGTCCGTTCTGACCCCAACCAATGCTTACGCGCCCCCTTTTTGTCTTTTCTATGGGTACATGTGCACACACCTATCTTTCCCAAGGGAGACGTGTACGTGTACCCACCTCTACCGAACAAGTACACGTATGCATCCTTGTCCCTGCGAATGGATACGTGTGCGCGTCGTGTCGATTTTGACACATGCGCGTGTGTATACTGTCAATCGACACATACACCTATGTGCATGTGTCAAATTTTCTCCTACATACCCTAAAAAACTTAAAAGCGTAATTAATGCATAATTAATGGGTGGGTTAGGGCACTCACGAATGATCCATCCACCGGGTCCCTCATGTACTCCTCGGATGCAATCCGTGTGCCTCGTCCTCCTCGGTATCCTCGCCATCTCACTCTAGGGATCTCGTTTTCACTCGCGGTAAAAATTTACGTAGGCTCCGGTTGAAATGAATTGGTCATGATTGTTTTACCAACCTTGGGTGAGTGTATTAACCCGTCGCAATGCCCCTAGGGCATGTTTTCTCGCCGTGATCATTCCAACCTTCTTCTATCTACCATGATAATTATTTTTGTATTAAAATAATTATTTTTACTAATTTTCACACCTTTGGGGCACTTCGTGCCATCCAACGGTCCCTTCTTTGTCGCATTGAGATGATTTACGAACCTTTTAGGCACCTTTTCCCACCTTTTTCCTCTTCTTTTCATCTATTTCTCCCGTCGTGATGATTATTTACTAATTTATTTTAAATAATTTATTTTCGACTCATCTTTCTTCTAGTGGGTGCATATTCTGAGCTTTTTGACAGCTCGACCTTCCCCTACCGCCTACATGCATGTTTTTGGAAGATCTTTGATCTTTTAAAATTCTTTTGACTGATCAAAAACCTAGAAAATGAAAAAAAAAAATCAAAAACCACAAAAATATTGGAAAATAGCAAAATGGCTTAAAATTGATTAAACCAATCATCTACAGCTGAAATCTGTGTCTATTGCATGACACTCATCCCAGATCTTGTTGACATTCTCAAAATCATTTGAAACAACGACTCACACATCACCAAAATCTTCAATCACCTAAACAAGCTATGTTGCTTACTTCGTCTGTACACTGGGGCACCACCAAGTGCCTAGTACTATTTTTGTCATGCACATTACTTTTTCATAGGATGGAAGTGTCCTCCATCTTCCCCCTTGCATAATACACCTTGCTTGGGGCATCATTCTTCACCCTATTCATTTATTAGACCATTTGGGACTTCATCTCGATAACAAAATATTTGTGCAACTATCTTGAACATTGTTGGTTTAAGTGTGTGTGATTGTACTTATTTCCCTGTCAGGTGATTCGGTTTATTTCTCATATTGCATTACATTCGTGTATGTTGCATGGAGTTGGTTATTTTGGTAGAGGATGGTTGTTTGTATCTTGGCTTTTAATGTCATTTTATGCTTCCGTCGCATGCTCACATTTTAATAAGGACCCATGAGGAGGATTCTAAGCATTATGATGATTAAAATATTGTTAGCAATTGATTTGCAGATAGCTCACAATCCCTTTTCTTCTAGTCTCTCATCTTCTCTGAGCACTTTTCTCTCTATTTGTTTCTTTCGATCGTTGATCGAGTTTCTTTGTCACCCTATTAATTTTTCTTCTACCCCTTCAAAAAAATTCTACTTGCTTGTGTTTGTCTACTTTCTTTGAAGTGACATCGCTTACGTCACCTCAAAGAGGGGCAAATGTAGACACCTGTAGTTTTCTCAATACACTATTATTTCTAATGGTGCACTAACACTCCTTCCTTTTGTAAATTGACGGCACACCACCAGTTAGGCCTATCTAACTCCCTTCCTACGACACCCTTTTGGTCATTTTTCCTCTTATAAACCATTTAAACAGGTAGTTATCGCCTCGTTCTAACTACATTAGCTTCTTATTCTCTTCTAGCTTGCTTCTATTAGCTCCCCGGAAGATCAATCCACTTTGTTGGATTGAGTAAGCCCTTCAGAACCCTTCCAGAACCCTAATTACTCTCTAAGAGAGATTAATTAGTCTAACCTAGGTTAATTACCCTCTAACATAGTCAAATCACACTTTGACTTGCTAAAGTGCTTTTTGGACTTTAGCCTTTGTCCCACATGCACCCAAATCTCCCTTTTCTTCCAAACCAAAAACTATAAATAGGGCTATACCCCCTCCCTCATTTCCTAAGAATCCTCTCTTCTTCCTAGCACAAATTATAACAATTTGATTAGGCTTTAGTTTGTATTTCATCTTCTTTCATTTGAGCTAAAAGCATTTAATCTTGTATTTCATAGCATTAATATAGAGTAAAAGGGAAGATACATTGGCCTTGAAGTCATTAATGGGGAGATCTCTTTCTCTTAACACATAAACTAAATGCTTCGATCCTCTTAGGTTCATTATTTCAAGCTTTTAAAGAATAGAGATTAACTTCATTTGCTTAGTTTGCATGTTCATTTCAAATTAATGTATGCAAAGAAGGAAACCTTGCTCATTTCTTATCACATGGTCCATTGATCAGATTGTTAAAAACCTTTGGGGTTTCTTTAGAGATTCTTACTCCAAATCCATGGCTTTTACAACTTTTCATTGAACACACTGGTACAAATGTGTGGGATTTGCAAAGAAAGGTAGTTTGAACAATTGCGGGATCCCAAATTTCTCCTAATTCTTTTCGACCGAGTCATCGACTAACACGTTCCCTTCCTCGTTCATTTCCGGAAGCTCAACATGTCATATACGCCTTTAAAGTCCCTTCATACCCTAGAGCATTGTGGTTATATTCGTTAATTTTACACTTGAGAATTTGAGACTTCCAAGTCTGAACCCTAAGTACTCCAGGTGGGTACTACATTTCTAAGTAGATATTCTCTAGGGGTTCTTCCTTCTCAACCTCAACTCTCTTCGTGTGATGATTTCTTCCAGGTTTTAGGTCTCATTGTCTCTACAAATTTGTGCCAATTCGTGCCCGGGTACTTTTTCTCACCACACTTGCTTTGTTCTCGAGCGTTGTCAACCTTAGTTATTCAAAATCACCCATAAACCCTTCTCTTCATGCCCTAAATGCTAGCTCAAACTTGTGTTGACATAAGGAGCCACACAAAACTTCATAGGCTACCATGGTTTTCTCTTTTTTTCTCTTACTCTTTTCCCACAAAGTCGCTAAATAGCTTGATTGATCCAAGTTCTCTTCAAATGCAAGGTAGCAAATGACTTCATCTTGCCCTTTTTATACTTTTCATACCTAATCAACTTAATTTTTCCACTTAACCAACACATTTTCTCACTTTAAAGCTTTTAAGTTACTTGCTTAATAAAGTACTTTTTCCACTTTTTGCTTAATTACGCAACTTCCTTTCACGCGTTGTAGTCGTAACCTTCTGGCACATCCTACTTTCCAAGCCATACACCTCCTTTGTGTGCCTCCCTACACCAAAGTACATAATCCTCTGCATCATATACCAAGTAGTTTTTCATGTCATTTCCTACCTCGTGTTACACTTCACAATAATTTTTCTCACGTGTTCTTAAATCTAAGTAATTTCCTTAAGAGCACCTATTAATGTGAAATCACAACACCCCCAAATGAGTTATGGATTTTCTTTTCTAAGGCAGGGTCATTTGGTGTGATTTGCATAACATGGGACCATCTCTCAAGCTGTGGGACTTGCATACTTGAGATAGACTTCCGGAGAAAGCCAGATTCTTCTTCCTAATCCTAGCACTAAACTACTTCTAAGGAAGGAAATGTGACTATCTACTCCTAATCTAACAATTCCAAGGAGACAGGGAGAGAGAAAGTGCATAAAGAGGGAAATCCTACACTAACAAGGTGATAACACCAAGAAAAGGGAAGTGTTGGTCACAATCTTAGTTGCCATGAAATGAAGAGAGGTGAGGTGAGCAATGGAGAGGATGGATAACAGCATCATAGACCAAATGTCATATTCACACAAAACTCCATTTTCGATCCCCACGAACAAAGCTCCCAGATCTACAAATGAAACATCCAAAACATGCACAGAATACTCCAGAACGATGAGAGGTAAGAAGATGCAATGAAAACAAGTGAAGGATGGACAAACGCATCACAAAAATGAGTTTTATTGCTTCAGAAATTTTCACAGAGCATCATACACGAGCAAGAGGAAAAAACACCATTTTACAAAGCAGGGGAGGAGGTTCAAACTCCATTTTTGACCCTAGGGAAGAAAAGAAGAGGGGAAGGGAAGAAGAATGAACAACAATGTTTACAATGAATCTTTCCCCTATATTTATAGATTTGATTGCAGAGAGAAGAAAGAGAGAGGGAAATGGGAAAAGTGCGTAGAAGCTCAACCACTGCTATTAATGCTTCTAATAAAGTCTGCCCCCAAATCCGTCTTTTTGCATTGATCCTTGGTTTGGTGCCTTGAAGGAAGAGGAAACAGTGGAAACAGATTGAATCTGATCTGGTTGTTGAGACAGATGGATCCTGCATTGAAGGCCTAAAGACGTTTCCTCCATCTGGTTGGTGAGGCCGAGATCTTTCCAACGGCATTAGATTTGTAATATTTCGAGCCCTAAGCCGAAAGATATGCCCCTTCAAAGTTTGTATCGGGTCCATACAGGAGTGTGGGAAAACATCTTGAAAAAAGGGTCCCCTTTTGATAATGAAAATGTGGTAGCCATGTTGGAACAAAAATCGGGCCTACGGGTCCGTAGTTTATCTTTTTCCCTTTTGCGTAAAAAATGCAAAACTCAAAAACTCTCGTAGTCCCGAAGCTCCGCTTGGATACGTGGAACCCTTTTGTTGGCTAGGAAATGTGCTTCCATCCTTTTGTCTCGACTCCCCTCTTTGGTTTGACTCAGGTTCAAGCTTTGACTTTTTCCCTTTTTATTTTAGAGCTTGCCCGAGTCTGTCAAATAGATTTGAGACACAGATTCACGCGACAGAGCCATTTCTTCTCTTTCTTCTCGCACAGGGTCGTGGTCGATCCAATATTTTTCCTAGGGGTGAAATATGGATAAAAATTTGGTGACTCACGGGGACATCTGCCTACTAGATGAAGAGACCAGTGGCCTTGAAGCATCCATTGGGCATGGAGTCCAACCTTATAAACTGATTCTAATTTGAAATCTAAAATTCCAACCCCTAAGCCTCTTGGAAACCCGCTGAAACTTGAATCCAATCTTCACCAAAACCATTACAACACACTGTGCAAGAGCAAAAACAACAACACCAAAAACTATGTACAAACTGAAAATCATACATACCCCAAGTGGGATATGCAAAGTGTGCAAAATCACTTCTTCTGCTGAAAAAAACCTACCTACTCTACTCTAACCAAGAGCAAAGGGAACTCAAACAAAACCTACAACTGGTAGGGAGAAATAGCTTCCCTTCCTCAAAAATGGCAGCCATGCAACTGATTTGCACTTGAACATGGTTGGTTGGATGAGTGAAAAACTAACAATAAGTCGATCCTCCACCCAAATCATCAAGGTATCAACATTAATGGAAAATACCTCCTCAAGTTGACCTGTATTGGACTCCTGGAGGTATTGATGATGACCCTTGGTACTTTGATGCTCATCCTCATGCCCTGAAGTAGGCATGACTGGTTTTGGTTTCTCCTTTGGCTCCAATGAAGCCAAGTACCTGATTGGGCATGGTCTAATCCTTTAGATGTGCCCATTTCTCTAAAATTCAACTCCAAAAATGGAGTCTTCTTGTGGACCTTCTTAGGTGGATGGTGTGAGAGAGATGATGACATCCTCCTACCTTTTCCCTTCCTCCTCTTTTGAAGAACATGGAAGATCAAGATCTTCCAACCTTGGTTCCATAGGGCCATTATGGAGTGCAGGATTTTGCACTTGAATATTCTCCTTCATGGCAGCAAATTCACGTGCATGGAAGATGGATGGAGGAGAAAATGATTTAATATCCATGGGCCCTCTTCATCAAATCAATCTCTCAAGTCGATGCATGCAGTTTTCCTCCTTGTTGTCTTTCTGCAAGTGCTCTACCTCCTTCATGGTGTCTTCTTGATCTGCATCTTGCTCACCATGGTTTCCTTCACTCTCAAACATGAAGTTTGAAAGATCAAACTCTTCTTCAACATCAGAGCTTGAAGGGGATGAAGTGGAAGGAAGAATTTAAGGTTCTTCTGTAGCCTTCTCCACACTTAGAGCCTCTGAAACTATATGGTCCTTCTCCATCATGGGTTCATCAATCAAATTGGGCCCTTGAAATGAAAGAAAAAAATCTTCAATGATGCCTTCTTCATTGAGTGGCCCTGTTTCTTGATTTGATCTCTCCCATCTACTCCTCTTTAATGGGGCTTGGGACTTATTGTTCCTCCTCTTGTCCTTGCTCCTCTTTCGTTGCAAACTCGGCCTTAGCCACCACTAGTTCTTCAATCTTGACCTCCTCTATTGGCTTGACCATCAAGGGGACCTTTGTAAACCCAAATTTGGCAGCCCAATTCTTGATTTGTTTGTCATTTATTTTCTATTGGGCTCCTCTTCTTTCTATTCTCCTTGACTGGATTCTTGAGTCTCTTCCCAACATGGGCTTGGGAAAGCAAGAGGAGTGGCAGGTTGGGGTTCAACCAGCTTTGCAATTGTTTGTGGTGGGAAGGGAGGCGCAACTTCTTGTTTGTTTGGAGGGGATGGTTATTTGGAAGGGAAAAGGACAGAAGAACTAAGATGAGGTGGAAGACTAGGGGATGGAGAAATGGATTTCACACTTGGGGCAACATTCAATGGGAAGCTTGGAAATTGAAGCCCAAATTGAGATGGTGTTGCTTGAGGAGTAGAGAGAAAATTACCAGATAATGGTGTAGGATTTACCCATTGACAAGGCTTCCTAGCACCAAGTTCATAGGCCTCTATCTCTTCTACCCATTGTGCAAGTTGGGGCAACATTCCAATCATGAAGTCTAACTTCTCCTGAGGGTTGTAGTGTCTTGGAAAAGGGCCTTCCCATGGACAAGGTGCCCTGCAACCAATCTTGAATGCCTTCGTTTGAGCTGTTGCCCTTGAATGCACCATGCTAGCCTCTATTTTTCAAATCTTCTCTAGTAAACCAGCATCCTCTACATAACTATCACCATTATATGCATCCCCTTGTCCTTGATAAGCTTCATAGTCAAACTGGTTTTGACACTACTCATATGGGTAAGCATAATGGTTCTGGATCTAATCATAATGTTGATCTAGAGGAGTTGGGAAATACATTGGAGGTGGACTGTATTGCTGTAAGTGTGAGTTCCATGAAGGGAATGAAGTCATGATTGCAAAACCTCATGGAATGGGAGAAAATGAAAGAGATGGAAGAAGAAAATGGATGAAAATGAGTGGAAATGGATGGAAAAGGTTTGCAACTCAAAGAATGGGTTTTGACTAGATGGAGTCACCAGATGTGCTTTGAATGTGCCTCCAAAGGCTGAAATCTTCACCAAGAGCACATCAAACCTGATGAAGTGAAGTGGTAAGGTGCTTTAGACTTGTCCCACCGGCATGCCAAAACTGTTAATGCGAAATCACAAAGCACCCCCAAATGAGTTATGGATCTACTTTTCTAAGGCAGGGTCATTTGGTGTGATTTACATAACATGGGACCATCTCTCAAGTTGTGGGACTTGCGGACTTGAGATGGCCCTTTGGAGAAAGCCGCTTCTTCTTCCTAATCCTAGCACTAAACTACTTCTAAGGAAGGAAATTTGACTATCTACTCCTAATCTAACAATTCCAAGGAGATAGGGAGAGAGAAAGTGCATAAAGAGGGAAATCCTACACTAACGAGGTGATAGCACCAAGAAAAGGGAAGTGTTGGTCACAATCTCATGCCATGAAATGAAGGGAGGTGAGGTGAGTAATGGAGAGAATGGAAAGGAACATCATAGACCAAATGTCAGATTCACACATAACTCCATTTTCGATCCCCACGAACAAAGCTCCCAGATCTACAAATGAAACATCCAAAACATGCACATAATACTCTAGAACAATGAGAGGCAAGAAGATGTAATGAAAACAAGTGAAGGATGGACAAACGCATCACAAAAATGATTTTTATTACTTTAGAAATTTTCACAGAGCATCATACACGAGCAAGAGGCAAAAACACCATTTTACAAAGCAGGGGAGGAGGTTCAAACTCCATTTTCGACCCTAGGGAAGAAAAGAAGAGGGGGAAGGGAAGAAGAATGAACAAAAACCTTTACAATGAATCTTGCCCCTGTATTTATAGATTTGATTGGAGAGAAGAAAGAGAGAGGGAAGTGGGAAAAGTGCGTAGAAGCTCAACCATTACTGTTAATGCTTCTGATAAAATTTTCCCCCAAATCCATCTTTTTGCATCGATCCTTGGTTCAACACCTTGAAGGAAGAGGAAACAATGGAAATAGATCAAATCCAATCTAGTTGTTGAGACAGATGGATCTTGCATTGAAGACCGAAGATGTTTCCTCCATCTGGTTGGTGAGGCCAAGATCTTTCCAACGACATTAGATTTGTAATATTTCGAGCCCTGAGCCAAAAGATATGCCCCTTCGAAGTTTGTATCGGGTTCGTATAATAGCATTGGAAAACAACTTATAAAATGGGTCCCCTTTTGATAATGGACATGTGGCAGCCATGTTGGAACAAAAATTGGGCCGACGGGTCCACGCTTTTATCTTTTTCCCTTTTGTGCAAAAAACGTAAAACTCAAAAACTCCCGCAGCCCCGAAGCTCCGCTTGGATACGTGGCACCCTTTTGTTGGATGGGAAATGTGATTCCATCCTTTTTTCTCTGACTCCCGCTTTGGTTTGACTCGGGTTCAAACTTTGACTTTTTCCCTTTTTATTTTAGAGCCTACCCGAGTCTGTCAAATAGATTTAAGACACGGATTCACGCGAAAAAGTCGTTTCTTCTCTTTCTTCTCACACAGGGTCGTGGCCGATCCAATATTTTCCCTGGGGATAAAATATGGATAACATGAACCACGGCTAAAAATAGATGATGTCAAGTTTGAGTGTCGATCAAACAACGTTCCACATTTACAAAAAAGCATGGAGGCTTAACGGCCAAACAAGAGCTATTTTAGGATAAAGCACATGCAAGGAGAAGATCAAAGGTCATGCAAGGATTGATCTAATAATAGGATTAATAACATGGTTTATTTATAGATTAATCTATTATTAGGATCAATAGAAAAACATGCATGGCTTTATTTATGTACGCATGGCTATTTTGAGCATGCAAATCTATTTTGAGATGCATGGGCAGTGAAGGGAAAGTCCCCAACCCTATACAAATGTATTATTCTGCATTGTTTTGGAAACCCGTGATGTAATAGAGTTATGTTGCTATGATATTCTAGTGTGCATGACTCTCTGGTGACTATTGTTATGTATTCAAATTCTGTTATGTAATACTTTTGGTTATTAATGGATCATTGTGGTTGGATTCTAGTAATTGATGTATCTAAGTATGGTGATCACATAGTGCAATTGATCTTAATAATTGTTTGATCTATTATGTTTCCTTATTACATGTGTTTCCTTATGATATCTATAATGATTTACAATTGAGTGTATGTTTTGTTATTGGAAATCATGAATATACATGCAAACATCTTGACAAGATAGCACAAAGGAGGGACTTGGTAGCTTCCAGCGCCCTTCGGGTGAGTGTCCAGATCATCTTTTGGATGAAGTGTCAACGCGCATATAATATTTATGTGGTAAAAAAAGGCTACACTTCTCCTTTAATGAGGAAACCTTGGAATCCCTTCGAGAGATCGGGTGTGTTGTTTCTAACACTGCTAAGGCACGCCATATTTGATTCAAACAATTTAAAAGCATAAAAATTACTTCCAAGAATTAGCTTAAGGCTTTGAGCTTCGTGCATATTCCTCAAGCAAAGAAAGTGGCACCCGTAGTGGCTCGTTTAAGTAAGGATTTGAAAGGAATAGATATTTCTCCAAGTGCACTCTCCCGCAGTCTTTTGGCAGTGGATCTTCGTCGCAGATGCATATTCTTCTTTGGCATAGTTTACTTTTCACATTTTCATCTTATTTATTTAAATGTGACATATAGTCAAGCATTATAATGAGTCTCCTTTAATTAATAAAAAGGGACTCACTTTATTTCCTAGGGATATGAAAGGTCACAAGTTGTAAAGGTAAGTGAAAATTCATGTGGGGGTAGGTGAAGAGTATTTTTGTAAAGCTATATATTGTATGAATCCTCATTCCAAAGGGTTGTCAATTGTGAGTCTCTAAGTAGATAACTATTGCACTACTAAGAAGCAAGAAAAATATAACATTCTTCTATTCATTTTCTCTATGTTTCCTCTATCTCTCTACTTTTCAACTTTGTGCACATGATAATCTTGTACAACCAAGGAAGGTGTTAGTTAGTTCCTTTGATGAATGGATTAATGGAATTTTGTGTCCATGATTTATTATGTCTTGTCATTGTTAGCAAATTTATTTTCTTCTAATTGAGTGTGGATTGATTTTGGTTAATGCTTGTGAAACTTTTCTAGTGCCTATTTACAAGATTAACCCCTTATTTTCTAAGTTCTAACTCCCCTTCACCTTGTCTCCCAAGAAAATTCCTCCCTTGCACTAGGTGCAAACAATTTTCCATAGGTCTAGTGGAGTAGTCTTGTGTGATCCTCGACTTAGCAGCCACCCACAATACTTGTTTTCTCTACATTTAATAAAAATAACCTTCCCTTCCACAAGCAGGAGGGACATAGTCTCGAAGTTTTGGTGAAAATAAGCTAATTTTTCCTTGTGGAAAATTATTTCATCAACATTATGAATAGATTATTTGGTGATAATCACCATTGAAATAAAAGTGTTATGCACATGCTGTGAAGAATGATGCATGATCCTCGGGCCGTCACAAGTGACTCATCACCACTCAACGATCTCATTAGCGTACAGCATTTCCTGCTCTCCAAAATAACCAAAAATATCCAATCATAAAAATTCCAAAAATCATAGTAATCTGTAAAAAACAATTAAATTTATTATTACATAAAACTCAACAATGCACACACACTAATGAAAATATAACAAATCAAGTATTCACATTAGTGTGTGTTAGTTCCACTTTTACCTTGTTTTACTACTCTCTCCACAATTATATCTTTTGTCTGGGTATTAGGGTACTTGTTCTCCTATGTCACACTTCGTGAAAACATGAAATTGATTAGGCCTCTATATCATATTACCATATAATTCAAAACTAAATTAATCAACAACATTAATTATCTAAGTTAACTAACTAAATTTTAATCATTTAATGTCGTAATTTGAAAACATATATATCATGAAAAATATCCATATAATTTACCTAACTCAATCCATTAAGTTTACCCTAAATTTACATCCATAATCATGATATTAATTATCCATCTAGAAATATAATAATTCAACCAAATTATTATTTCATATTAATGATTTCACAAAAATAAATAAAATTAAAACCTTAGGTCGTGACACCCTTGCCCGCTTTAAGACCCTCTTAATGCGTGGATGGGTTTGATTGGTGCTAAACTTGTGAGTTTTTGTTAAAACATGGTGATGGGTTTGATAGGTGTCAAACCTATCAAGATGAATCATCTTTAAATATGAACCTCCCTGCAAGGTTTCTAGGTTCAATTTTTACACCAATTCTTTGGATTCAATGTCAATACATGACTATATTTATTGTTTCCTTCTCTTTCCTTGCAAGGGTTGGTCCTAAAATTAATAGTTCATACGTGAGTGAAACTACATTTTGAGTTGAATTTTTTATGTTAGCTAAGATGGTTAACATGATTATCCTCTATTTTCAATAATATATATTGGGACATCAATAGAGAACAATGCGATGGCCAACATGTATGCAAAAGATAAGACTTAGGGGCATAATAGTCATGGATCTAGAAGAGAGTAACCCCACTTTTATCAAAGGTGTGGGGTTCCAAATCCTATGTCTAGGATATGGGGATGGTGTCTTACAATAATTTCGATTGTAAGAGTATTGATGATAAGTAAAAGCTAAACTAAAGGCTATAATGTCATTTGGAAATACATATATGTTATTAAAAAAGCAATAATGTTATAGATAAAAATATGATACAATATCCTAGTCTAATACATGAAACATAAACATAATCAATCACACCAACATGAATGAAAGAGAAAGGGTTGGGGAAAATTTCCTTTATGAAGGCACTTTTGGGGCATTAAACCCTTCCAA
The DNA here is from genome assembly GCA_018340775.1 of Taxus wallichiana var. yunnanensis. Classification (NCBI taxonomy): domain Eukaryota; kingdom Viridiplantae; phylum Streptophyta; class Pinopsida; order Cupressales; family Taxaceae; genus Taxus; species Taxus wallichiana. The sequence goes on from JADAXU010000131.1 coordinate 7,188,004, forward strand.
GATTAGTAGCACCTCACAAGAGAGTTGTGGGTGGATCATAAGATGGATAGTTAGAAGACCTAGGAAGACCAAAGTCGGGGACTTCAAATACTAAGGTAGATCTCGTTGGTACAACTCCTATTCTTTATGCTCACAGTAACCAAATGCCCCCGAGATTTCCTCCAAGTATAACACTCCAATAAGACCCCAAACCTCTTAAACTATTAAGGGCATTTTGTGAGTGAATGTAGAGTTGATTATGCGGTAATACCTTTGATAAATGACAACTATGCCTATTTATAAGAGAAAATAACTTGAATTCATGACTCAACATAACCGATAACATCAACCATGGTTAATGTTGTTGACTAGATAGGATTTGTACCAAATTACAACCATGGTTGATGTAATCAGTTATATAAATAGTCTAAAAAGGTTAAAATGGGAGGGAGAGAATTAAGGTAGAGCAAACACTTAGATATATCAATGGGATGAAAATGTGTTATATATAGTTGATGTGGAGGTGGTATTACTCAAGTGGTATTAGGAAGTCAAAATTTGGCAAGTTATGGCTACTACCACGACAATGGTCCAAACCTCACTCTCGTAATGTGCCTTAAGACACACACTCAAGGAGGCTAATGTGGTAACAACCTAAAAGATAAATCATTAGTAAGTGTGAAAAATAAGGTGTTTGCATATGCCCCAACCTAAGATCGTCACATGTCATGATATTAATGCAAACGGTCTTCAATATAATACATTGAAATCAAATGAAATGATTGTCAATGAAGTAATAAATGAGAGCTCAACTAAATAAAATATATTTACCCAAACTTACCTTTCTACTAAAATAAACGCATGTTACCTTTTGTGCCAATTGTGGAGGGTGAAAATATGCTTGCGAACCCTAATGATATACGAATAAAAGGAGAGGATAACAATGTTAGTGTACACAAGTGATTCTAGAAAGTAGGTACAATCAATGTAAAGAGGGCTCGGAGGAGGGTGTTAATAAATTGTCTAGAAAATAAGGCCAATTTACATTTGTATATCCTAAGGGGAGACTAAATTAGGTCTAAGGAACCTAGAAGAATGTTATAAGGTGCACTGCAGACGAGAAAGAATCGACCAATCTAGTAGGCTTGAAAAGGATAATAAAATAAGTAATTAAAAAATTATAGGGTATGTCTAGATAACCTATGAGGAAAGACTAAATCAGGTTTATGAAACTTGGAATGTGTTAGAAGGTGGGTAGATGGGAGATAAAATCGGTCTAAAAAATTGTATGTAATGGATTATTAAAATTTAACACTCGTAATCCCAAGAACAATTAACACAAAGACAAAGGGCGGATATTAGCCACAATCACAAATTTATTAAAAGCTAGAAGTATACAGTTTGATATCAATGCAACTTAAGGTGATCATTCATCTACAAAGATAAACCATAGGTCAAAGGAACTCATAAATCTCATCCCCCAAAAGAGCAGAGTGATATTTCCTTAAAGGAAGAGGAACCCTTTACAATAGTTCCCGATTACACATATATAGAAGAGGGAATAGAGAATGGGTAAAGAGATAGGAGGATGAAAAGGTGTTGAATACTATCTATTTTCAATATTATCCCCTTTACCATCATCAGAAGACTCTAGAATATTCCAAACTGATAACATTCGCTGCAAAACCATCTTCTGGAGCATATTCCAAAGTCTCAACTGGCAAAATAATGACATGCCATCATGAATCATAGCTTATCCCCGCAATTTACATGGGTTTCAAGTTTATCCAATTTATGAATGATTTGATGCCTTAGGAATAATCAAATTATGTTTTAATGATGCCTCGAAAGCATAAATGAAAATATCTAGGAAGTATCCCATGAGATCGGGAAGATAAGCATAGATCAATTTTCCACTTGGTGCAAAGATCTTGATTTCATCATAGGACCACTATAAAAAAATTATTTTTTGATTAACGGATTTTTTATCTCATTTTCATGAATTTTGGTGAGACCATAAGGTATATATAGCTCAAGAGCATCTTCTAGAAGAGATTAGAATGACCAAAAACATTTGAGAATGATTTTGGTGTCATTATACTAAAAACATCGAGTAGAAGAAACCCAAAAAATTGTCACGAAAATATCACAGATCTCTTCACCATTTTCTCTAAAATTAAGCTCAACATGTAGTCCTTTGAAAGACCTTTCTATTGATATCAACCATTTTCCAAATGGATTTGTGTTTAAGTATATGAGAGAAAAACTAGGCCTTTATTTGTTGTCGCATGACCAAACTCGATTAACATTAAGCCAAACCATAAAATTTAAGTTCATAGGATATAAATTGTAGTAAATCTAGATGCATCCCTATTTTCAACATGTGTACACATGCTATTTTTTTCTCTATTAGTGCTTCGACATTTCTTTGAGTGAGAAGATAAGGAAGGAATATTTGAGATAGTGTAATATAATTTGGGAGGAAAACTCAAAGTTTTGAAATAATTTCATGTGTCGATGTTTTACACTTGTCCCCAATACCACACATTGCACATTGGAAGCTTGTAGAGTTCGAGGTTTAATAAATCCCTTGAAAATTTCTGCTCGCCGATCTTCGTCACGTGTCCCTCTGTGACACTTATCACACATCTACATTTTATATACTTTAGGGATCAAGGAATTTTTTTAAGTATATAGTATGTGGGAATAATTATGAAAGCCACTTGACACACATCCATCTAAGGCACCAAAAAAATGAAGAATGTTTAAGTTCTAAACACTTTTGTGAGATGCGGTAAATCCGGTTGAAGCCATATGTTATCCTTTGACACTTGTTAATCCATCTTATAAGCATTGAAAATGATGGAGAAAGGTTAATTTTGAAGGTTTGGAGATATCTTGGTATTCAAAAGAAAAAGTGTGTGCATCTCGCTTCAAAATTAGGCCACATGTAATCCATATGTAGGCATTTTTGGGTTGTGGCAGGCACATCAACCTTATCAAATTCTCACATGTTCTTTCTCAAGGAGAGGAGTGGGATAATCCTCAATAACACAAAAAAGTAGGGTACCCTTGACACTAAGATAATAGAGATAATCATTTTTAAGCACGTATTTTTGGGATTTCTTGCGGATTTTATCTCTTGATTGTTAATATCTAAAGGATAAGTTTGGTGCTCAGGGAATTGGATAATATTTGTATACCATAGACTTCTCTTTACGATGACTTTGATGTGATATGAGAAAGTTATCTCAGGGAGTCAAGGTTAAAGGATATTTCCATATTTGAAACTTGAATTGGTTGTCATGTAGGGATTTATGTGGGTGTAAGAGAGATGTAGAAGAGGGTAGGGAATATGTGATGTAATTTCCCACTCATTGATCTTCGTCACCTGTCCTCTATGACACTTATCACACATCTAAATTTTATATACTTTGGGGGAACGAATAATTTTTTTAATTCTATGGTATGTGGGAATAATTATGAAAACCACTTTACACACATCCATCTAAAGCACAAAAAAATGAAGAATGTTTAAGTTCTAAAAACTTTTGTGAGATGCAGTAAATTCGGTGGAAGCCATATGTTATCCTTTGACACTTGTTGTTAATCCATCTTATAAGCATTGAAAATGATGGAGAAAGGTTAATTTTGAAGGTTTGGAGATATCATTGGCTGCTGGTGTTCCCATTTTTCTCAATTAAATTTGACACGCTTTCTTTAGTGTAAACCCAAAGTATTTGAACTTTTTTGAATGTCTTGAGGTCTAAGTTCACTTTGATTTTCACTAAAATTTTATGTATCGGCTTGTATGAGTGTAGAGTAGAGGAGGGAAAATAAATTTGATGAATTTCAAACACATTGGGGTTCTAAAAACACATGTTTAACGCCTTTAAAAGCCTTTAAGTTCCAAGATTATGGTCAATTGATCAAAAATGAAGCATGGGCCTCATTTTGGTGATATTATTGGTGACTCACCGGGACATTTTCCTAATAACTATAAGGACCAAAGTGGCATTTGTATCCATTGGGTAGGGATTCTAGTGTAAAACTTTGAAAACTTTAAATTTGGAGATAACAACTCTTTGAAAATTGAAGTTTACCTAATTCCTAGGAAACAATTAATTTGACACCAAAATTTGTTTATTGTTATCACTCGATAAAATTAGAGAGGTGCATGGCTTCAAATCACTTCTTAAAATACTCCATAACCATAATTTCAATGAGAAAACTTATCAATGCAATATGATCTCCACGTAGTGAAGGGCCATGAAGCTTCAAGTTCTTGGAGCTCGAAAAATGGAGTGGAAAATGACTAAGATAATCATGAAATTGGTAAGGGTTACACTTCTTGTTTCCCTAGGGAGAATATTGGTATCCACTTGGTATTGGATGGGTTTTGGTTGCAATAGATTCATCAGCCATTCAAAGGTTCATTTTAATTGTTGATAACTCCTGGTATTCAAAAGAAAAAGTGTGTGCATCTGCTTCAAAAGTAGGCCACATGTAATCCATATGTAGGCATTTTTAGGTTGAAGAGGCACATCAACCTTAAAAATTCTTACATGTTCTTTCTTAAGGAGAGGAGTAGGCTAATCCTCAATAACACAACAAAGTAGGGTACCCTTGACACTAAGATAATAGAGATAATCATTTTTAAGAACATATTTTTGGGATTTCTTGCGGATTTTATCTCTTGATAGTTAATATCTAAAGGATAAGTTTAGTGCTCAGGGAGTTAGATAAAATTTGTATAGCATACACTTATCTTTATGACGAATTTGATGTGATATGAGAAAGTTATCTCAAGGATTCAAGGTTAAAGGATATTTCCATATTTGAAACTTGAATTGGTTGGCATGTAGGGATTTATGAGGGTGTAAGAGAGATGTAGAAGAGGGTAGGGAATATATGATGCAATTTTTCTCTTAATGGATTGCTTCAATCAAAAGATATGCAAATTCCTTAGCAAGTTCAGTGAATACTTCATGATAGGATTTGAGGTTTTGACTTCTACATTAGTACTCACCATCTACTTGTTGGAAGATAAGTTGTGAATCACCCAAGGCATGTAGGTAAGTAATTCTAGAAGCATCAAAGACTTTCATGCCAATTATGAGAGCTTTGTATTTTCCCATGTTGGGGATGATAAAGCTAAGGCAAAAGAGAGAGAAACAATATTTCCTAAATGATTGGAGAGAACACAAACAAAACTAGCTCCTTGTAAACACTTAGTTCTATCAAAATGGAGAGTTCAAGTATCCTCTTGAAAGGTGACCCTTACTACTTCTATCTCTTCGATTTTGACTCTTTAATTTTAAGGATTGGATTCAATTACACCACCTTTGAGGGCTCGAGCCTCGAGATCTTAAGTGAAGTTGTGAAAAAGTACTTATGTGTAATCTATTGGTTCGTACCCTTGATGAAGATTGCATCCTCATTGAGTAGGACATCTTGAATGTGTCATTTGGAGAGTATTGGAGTGGACACAAGTTGATCGGAAATCACTTTATCCTTGACTACTTTTTGAGTTGAGACTATATGGGTATTCATGATGCTCTATATTTTTGTAATTTTTTTATTTATTTATCATGTAGTATATTCCTTACTATTGTGGAAAACATTAAGTGGGAGATATGAGAAACTCTTTCCAAAGGAGGCTAAAAATAACATTTGAGAAATAATTGGCTCAAGGCTTGAAGTGTCTGCATTAGCAGAACACTCCCATGTTGTCAAACAAGAGGTTTACATTAATGAGGAAAATTAATTGTTAAAGAAGATTATTATTAGAGAGGAAGGGTTAGGGAAACTATTGAGATTGAAAAATACCGATTAATTTGAATAGAGTTTAGCATTAACATTCAAAGTTCTTGGAGACCTATATCAAACAAATTAAGTAGACTAGATAATGCACATATGGGTGAGGTGAGTGAATTTTTAATTAATTATAATTAGCTATTGGTCAATTAACCATTTTAATTTACATTATTAAAATGATTTGGTTGAAGTCAACTTTTATTCCATTATTTTCAAAAAGTGGATTATTATTAAAGGACTAAGTTATTGTTGCATATCCTCATAGCATTTTTCATTTTCAACTTCTTCAAGGATGGGTATACATTTGGTTCTCGGAATATTGGATTTAGTTTTAAACTACATGGTGAATATGAAACATTTACATCAAATGTTTGTTGAGTGATGATGCATAAGTAAAACTCCATGAGGAGCACCATCCATTTTTCAATGGGGTTGTTAGGTAGGACTAAAGTGAGAAATAAATGAGGAAATGGTTGACGTGGACGATAACATATTTGATTTGATATATCATATAATTTTGGAGTTTAGATGTGGGGAAATAAATGGCCAAACAATCATGCTCTACATTTTTATAATGTATTCATAATTAAGGAATGATTGGTTAATGTAATAATGTGCATATTCTTTTCAATTTTCATCCTCTTATGCATAATAAAAAAGTTAAAAACATTTAACACTTTTTGGTACTAATGTTTTATTGGAGGAAAGTATGGACCTTTCCAAATTTGTGAGTGCTAAATAAGGTCATCCTAAAGGATAAGAGACCAATCGGGGGAGGTACTATTATCCCATATTTACCCCCCAGGTTAATTTGGATAACACATAAAAAATGGACTTAGCCATTTTTAGCAGTGTCCTGGGATGTTTAAACGGTCGTCAAATTCCATTTCCAAAAACCGTTGGCCATTGGCATTTTAAAACCTGTGGGAGACTAAGTCTTAAAGCGTTGGCATGCTCCTATTAAAAGTTGCAGACAAAGAAATTGGAAACCCGCGGAATAAAGGATAAAAGGGTTAGTATTGTGCGGAAAATATTAAATTGTGGTACAAAGGAAAACAAGAAAACATGTGGTAGAAGATCATTAGCCAATACATGACACATATCGCCATTCCTGAAATTCCTTAGAAGATTGGCTCATCTAGACTCCAAGTCCCCGTAGTTAATCACAGTTCATATCTCGTCGGGTCTACAATGTCAGAAAAGGTCAAAGGGGAAAGGTGGCAACATTGTTCGAAGCCATCTAAGTCCCTCAAGGTAGTAAGTTGCAATGCGAAGAGCTACATGGAGCTATTTTTCTAGCTTGCATTTCACATTCTGACAAGTATGACAATAGAGCCACATGGAACCATTTCATTGGATCACATTTCATGGTTGTTAGTTAAGAGCTAAAATTCTGACATCCCTTGGAGCGTGGAATGTTTTCATTGGCCAATGCTTCGCAAGTGTCAAAGGGGCAAATCAAAAGGACTGACATGTGAAGTGTGTGGATCCTTTCTTTTGGCTCACACTTTGCATTGGTCACTCGAGGGGAAAATTACAAATAAATGTGGTTGTTTCTTATTGTCTCGCATTTCAAAAGGGGTGGGAGGATATCAAGAATAGTCTATCGGTGTGAAGCAACATGGTAGGTATTTATTGGTCTGTATTTTTAATACGACAGATCTTTTTAAAGCCAAAGCAAAAGCAAAGGAAAAGAAGTCAAGGATAGATGGCAAGCATGGAAGTAAAAGCCTGGTATTGCAATCCAATGGGAGGTAGACACTTGGAAAAGACAAAATCAAGTACACATTGGCAGAGGCCGATCCCCAAACCAATTAAATTCTACCACATGTCAAAATTCTATGCCTCCCAATTGGTAAAACTTTAAATGGCCATATCTTTTGATCCTGAGCTCCAAATTAGATAAAAATTTATATCATTGGAAATCTCTCATCGATCTCTTCAATTTGACATCATCAAAATCTGATTTTTGTGGCTTTTGGTGGGTCAAAATGGCAAACATGACTTTTGGAGGAAGAATAGGACTGTTTTGGCACACAAACGATCAAATCAAGTAGCTCAACCACTAGAATTGATGAAGCATGGCTTCATTTCCTTCTGCAGGATGAAATAGATTGAATGATGGCTCTGTAAGGTGCCCATGTGCTTTGCAGAAGAATTTAATTCAGAATGTTAGTGGTTAAAGTCCCAAAAATTTGTGCCCGTTCTATTCTCTTTGTTCTCTCTTTTTCTCTAAGCTATGTATTGTAAAACCTTTAATTTTGAAAGGGATGGACATATTGATATGTAAAGAAGCCATGTCAAAATGATCTCTCGAGAAACTATGAACTTTGAGCCTTCATTGTGGCCTCTGTAGATGATTTATTACCTTTTGTTTTGACTATAATGGATTGTGCATATCTTCAAGAAATAAACATATGTTTTATGGCATGTTTTGTCTTCCCTAGCTCATTTTTATTTACAGTCTTGCCTTCCATTTATTCTTGCAGTGGATTGTGCATATTCTTTTTATTTATAGGATCCATTTTGATTTTGTTTAGTGTCTATCACCATTTTCTTAGTGCTATCACCACCCTTTTTAGCTTATGAATTCCCTTTCTACATCTCCTTTTATCCCTTGTACCTTGGCATGTTTAGTTTAGTATTTACTTTCTACATCAAGAGTAGTTTTAGAATTATATTTAGGTAGAGGAACTGACCTTCCCTACAGGTTTGTCTTACAATGCAAGGTCCCACAACTTGGATACAGTCCCATGTTGCTTCAAAATCCTATACTTGTCTATGACTTGAGGTAGGATGCAATTTTGAGGTCCAACAATTTTGGCATGCCCGATGGGACAAGTATTTCAAAGCTTTATTTTTGGCAAGTGTTCCATAGTGGTATCATTACCACCTCAATGCCTTCACCGCTCCAACAGTTTTGGAACTCCCGAGTGGGACAAGTATCTCAAAGCTTTATTTTTGGCGGGTGTTCCATTGTGGTATCCTTGCCACCTCGGTGCCTTCACTTTTCCAATAGTTTTGCACACACTGGTGGGAGAAGTATTTCAAAGCTTTATTTTTGACAGTGTTCCATTGTGGTATCCTTGCCACCGCGGTGCCTTCACTAATCCAATAGTTTTTACATGCCGGTGGGACAATTATTTCAAAGATTTATTTTTAGCAAGTGTTCCATTGTGGTATCCTTGCCACCTTGATGCCTTCACTACTCCAACAGTTCTTACACGCTCGGTGGGATAAGTATTTCAAATATTTATTTTTGGAAGGTGTTCTATTGTGGTATCCTTTTCACCTTGATGCCTTCACTTTGCTCCAATAGTTTTGGCACACCCGATGGGACATATTGAAGAGATTTACATCTTCGTTTCACCAATTTTGACGTTTTCTTGGTGAAACTTAGCCTTTGGAGGAAGTTTCAAGCACATCGACAACTCCACCGATCCAAACAAACCCATTATCTCGAGTTATAGACCATTTTTTCATTCCTTCAATTCTTTTCCATTCATTTTTCCCTTCCATATCTTCTTATTTTCCTCTTTAATGAATTTTTGCAATCATGAATTCATTTCCTTCTTAGGATTCTTATTTTCACCATTAAAACCAATCGTCTCTAGCCCCACATTTTAAAAATCCTCCTCCAAATTATTTTTATGAGCCCCATCATGAAGAACATGCATATAACCCACCCCCACTAACCCATATGGTTATTCATCTAACCAAAATGTTTATGAAGAATAAGGTTATGTAGGTGATGGTGGAAACTCCATGGCAGACGTTGATTTCTAGAGGTAGATTCCGGAAATGGAGGTGAGCATGGTACAACTCAGAATCAAATGTTCAGTAAAGGTATCCATAAGTGGTTTTAGGGTCCCTTGTCCATGAGTTGGCCTAATACTAAGATGGTTTAGCCCTAAAGAGAAGCTACATTTTATAGTTGAGATGATGCCCAAAATTGTAAAGTGGGATGAAGAATTGGAGGCTTACCAACTTATTGTTAGGAAACCATGTCAATGGAGGAACCCTACACTACCATCTTATTGCCCTCCCATTCCTCCTCCCCAACCTATGCCATCTCAACCTATTTTCCATGTTCCTAGATTTTGTTTTCCTTATTCTCATTGAGGATTCCCCTTCTCCATCTTCTTCCCTTCCCTCCATATTCATTTTTCCGCCCTCTTTTCTTCCAAGTTCCCATCTCCTCCAGAAGAAAGTATCCCACCTCCTCCACCATCTGAACCTATGCAAAGTCAACCAAGGGATGACGTCCCTCATTTCAAATCAGATCTATGTGTGCCTGAAATTCATGAAGAACCAATTGAAAATCATGAAGTAATGGATCTTAACCAACAAACTAAGGGCCCAAGTTCTTGCTTACCTAAGGATCCATTCCTCACTAAACAAGATTTTGAATCTTTCATGACATCAAGGGTTGAGCTTCATTCTTCTAGACAATAAGATGCACATGCAGACCTAAAGGGGCAGGTTGAAAAAGAGCCAAAAGAGAAGATCAAATTCAGAGCTTCAAGGATTAGAGCCATGAGTTTGAATCCAAAAGGGTTCATCACGGGAACCCGAAAAATAACCTTCCCGATCTCTACAAAATCAATCGAGGTAAGCCCCATTCTTGAAAGCTAAGAAATACTTGTTGAAGAATGGAGTGAATCGAGAGCATAATGGATGAAGAAGTGACCCATCCCATTGCTGAAATCCCTCATATTTTGATTGAAAATCCTGAAGCCAAGGAGGTTGAAACTAAAGAGCTAAAAGCAAAGGAAGAGAAGCTTCCAAGTGAGCAAGATGTTTCCTTTTACCCCCATTGTCCCGCATGCTTAAAACTTGTTGCACTTTGAAATATTGCAGTGATCCATCAAGCATATCTCTAGATTTTGTAATCAGTAATAAGAAGATTCATGTTGAAGAAGAGGAGAGGTTTAATTTATCAAACTTCGTGTTTGTTGAGGAGGAGGATCATAAGGAGGAATAATTGTTTGTAGAGGTAGAGTATAATTCAAACCAGCCTAAAAATAGTTTCCTTCTTCATGAAATTCTACGTGATGACTACATTCATGGGGATGAGCTTAAAAGGAATGGGAAAATCATAAGGATCATCCCATTGGTTACAAAGTTCTCTTATCAATCGATACTTGGCTAGTTTGGAGTGAAAATCAGATTTGCAACCAATCTGTTCATTTCAGAGCATGGGAAGAGCTTCAAAGTACCAAAGGTTAGCTCTAACACCTCTAACCGAATGCAAGTCAACTTGAGGAGGTATTTATCATTTTTGTAGATGATACTTTGAAGAACAGGAAGTTTGGAACATGTTTGCACTTCCACCATGTGATTTCATTGCCAAACAAATCACATGGCTACATTTTGTGAGGAAAGGTAGTTATTTCTCATAACTGTTATAGGTTTTGTTTATCTCTCTTTGTCTCTAATTAGAGTAGGGTATGTAGGTTTTCTTTCAAGTAAAACCAGTTCATTTGCACACTCTGCATGTTTCCACTTGGAACATGTATGATTTTCATATTTTGAATATAGTATTTGTGGGATTTTTTTCTTTGTTTGCATAGTTCAGTGAAGTTCAGGTAGTCTTCCTTGACCAAATAATTCACCCCCAAAGATCACTTGCAGTTCAAATTTCTTCATACCTCCTCCTTGGTAAAGAATTTTCAGTTTTTCTAGAAAGTTTGCAAGATATGTCAAATTTTCCATAAAATCAACTTCAAGTGCAAATCAAGGTAGACCCCGATTAGGCAGAGCAGGTTTAATGGTGGAATCAGATAGTTGGGAAAGTTCAAAGATTCATTCAGAGCCCATAGATCAACTTCAAGTAGTTCCATATTGTGTTAAGTTCATAATGGATCAAGGTAAGTGGATTTTAATGTTTTTGATTAGTTTTTAAAGTTTTGGGCTTGACTCCATGCCCAATGGATACATAAGGCTATTGGTCAAATTTAGTAGGAAAATTTCCCTAGAGGTTGCCAAAACTATTATCCCAAATTTACCCCCGAGTTAATTTGGATAACACATAAAAATGGACTTAGCCATTTTTTAGCAGGCTTGGGACATCTAAATGGCTATCAAATTCCATTTCCCAAAACCGTTAGCCATTGGCATTTGAAAACCCATGGGAGACTAAATCTTAAAGCATTGGTGGGTTCCTATTAAAAGTCACAAGACAAAGAAATTGGAAACCCACGGAACAAAGGATAAAAGGGTTAGTGTTGTGCGAAAAAGATTAAAGTCGCAGTACAAAGGAAATCAAGAAAACATGTGGCAGAAGATCAATGGTAAAGGAAGGACACATGTCGTCATTATGGAAATTCCTTAGGCAATTAGCTCATCCAGGACTCCAAGTCCTCGAATTTAATCACGAGTTCATATTTCTTTGGAGTCTCAGTAAATTTAGAATAGGTTAAAGGGGATAGGTGGCAACATTGTTCAAAGCCAAAAAGTTTCTAAGTCCCTCAAGGTAGCAAGTTGTGATGCAAAGAGCTACATGGAGCTATTTTGCTAGCTCACATTTCACATTCTAACAAGTCGACAACAAATCCACATAGAGCCATTTAATTGGCTCACATTTTGTGATTTTCGATTAAGAGCTAAAATTCGACATACTTTAGAGCGTGGAATGTTTTCATTGGCCAATGTTTTGGAGGTGTCGGAGGAAAATCAAAAGGATGACATGCGAAGTACCGCGAGCCTTTGTATTGGCTCATACTTTGTACTAGTTAGTCGGGGAAAATTACGAAGAAATGTGGTTATTTCTTATTGGATCACATTTCAAAAGGGGCGAGAGGAGATCAAGAATAGTCTCAGCCAATGCGAAGCAACGTGTCGGGGACTTGTTGGTCTATATTTTTAATACAACGGATATTTTTAAAGCCAAAGGAAAAGAAAAGGAAAAGAAGTCAATGATAGATGGTGAGCGGGGAAGTAAAAGCTTGATATTGCGAGCCCATGGGAGGTAGACACTTGGAAAAGACAACAACAAGTACACATTGGTAGAGGTTGATCCCCAAACCAATTAAAGGTTGCCACGTGTCATAAAGCATGTTAAAATGGTCTCTCAAGCATCTATGAATGAGAAATGTAAATGACTTCTTGCCTTTTGTTTCGAGCTTGAGAAGATAAAATAAAATAAAAAGAAAAAGATAACACCATGTTTTTTTCATTTAACATTTTGATTGGTTCACCCTTTTCTTGGTGTGGGTTAAACCATATAATCCACAGATCCATACAAGACCAATATTATTATTCAAAATGAGGAAATACAATGAAGATTTGTTGTCTTCCAACACCTCACAGGATGTTCAATGTTTTCCCTCACTCAACTACTCTTTCTTTCTCACCAAGAAAACTAACATGCAAAACAATTGTTATTTTCTTCTCTCATACCCTCATACAATGCATACATGCATATATAACTATTATGGGAAACTAACTATGCTTTTACAATCAATAAATCATCTTTAAAGAAAAAGATTTATTCTAATTCTCATTTAAAGAACAAAAGCACCATCACACAGGTGACCGATGTCGGTTCCTTCCTGACCGATGTCGGTCACTTCCTAACCGATGTTGGTTTACCTCCGACCGAATACCGGATGACCGATGTCATCATTGTCAAAACCAACAACATGTAAAAGCAAGTTTCTTGTGAAGCAATTAAGCTCCACACTCAACAATCTCCCACTTGGAGATCAATTTTTGCATTGTATTATGCATCACCATCCTTGGTTCCTTTTCCTTGGCCCATTTCTTCCTCTTCAAGTCTCAAACTTGAAGACCAACAAGAAGTGGAGTGAAGCTCCAACTTCTCCCTTACCAATGGCTTTGTTAGCATATCCACAGGGTTCTCATCCATATGGATTTTCTCTAACTTCAGCTTCCCATCCTCCAACACCTATCATATGAAGTGATACCTCAACTGAATATGTTTTGTTCTTGAATGAAATGTTGAGTTCTTTTTTCTAGATGGATCGCTGCTCTAACTATCACTATATAATCTGCAATCCTCTTGCTCCTTACCCAACTCTTCATGAACCTACTCATCCATATCATCTCCTTGCTAGCTTTTGTAGTTGCAACATACTTTTCTATAGTAGTAGACAAAGCCACAACCTTCTACAATCTTGAAATCCAGCTAACTATTCATTCCACCTACTGTGAAAACATATCCAGTGGTGCTCCTCCTGCCATCCAAATCTCCAGCCATATCTGAATCAACATAGCCACGTAAAGAAGTATCTAACCCTCCATAGCATAACTCCATGTTGGATGTCCCTCTCAAATACTTGAGAATCCATTGGACTGCTTTCCAATGTTCTTTACCTGGATTAGCCATAAACCTGCTCACAACTCCCACTTCCTGTGCAATGTCTGGTCTAGTACAAACCATGGCATACATAAGACTTCCTACTATTGAAGCATAGGGAACACGTGCCATGTACTCAACCTCCTCGTGTGATGAAGGACACTGATATTTTCTCAATTTGAAGTGTCCAGCCATAGGTGTACTAATAGGTTTTGAATTTTGCATGTTAAACCTTTCCAACACCTTATTGATATAAGCCTCCTGAGACAAATACAACTTCTTGTTTTTCCTGTCTCGGTGAATTTGCATGCCAAGGATTTTCTTTGCAGCTCCCAAATCCTTCATTGCAAATGTGTGAGCTAACCTTTCTTTAAGTTTACCAATGTCCTGCATACTAGATCCTGCAATCAACATATCATCCACATACAATAACAAAATAACATAGCTCCCATTTTCAAGCTTCTTAAAATAAACACAATGGTCAGATTCACATCTCATATAACCATGCTCATGCATAAAACTATCAAATCTCAAATACCATTTCCTTGGAGCTTGCTTGAGCCCATATAGGCTCTTTTTCAATTTGCACACAAGTTTCTCCTTACCCTTGACTTCATAACAAGCAAAGTTTCTTGCATATAAATATCTTCCTCCAAATCACCATGAAGAAAATTCATCTTAACATCAAGTTGTTCTAAATGCAAATCTTTATTGCAACCAAACTTAGAACAATATGAATAGAAGTCATCTTAACTACAGGAGAAAAAATATCATCAAATTCAATACCTACTTTCTGTGCAAATCCCTTTACCACAAGCCTCACCTTGTACCTTTTAGTCCACCCTCTTCTTCCTTGATCCTGTAAACCCATTTTTTTCTATAGTGTTTTCTTACTACTTGGAAACTTGACCAAATCCCATGTCTGATTTTGTTCCAAGGATTCCATCTCCTCATCCATGCCATGCTCCCATTGCTCGTGGGTATCTACCTGCATTGCTTCTTCAAATCTTTTTGGTTCACCACTATCAGTCAATAATAAATAAGAAAAGGAAGGTGAAAATATCTCTAGAGGTCTACTTACTCTTTGTGACCTTCTCATTGAGATTGGGGTGTCTGGGGCTCATTTTGTGCCTGTTGCACATTCATGTCAATCTTTGTCAATGATCGATGTCGGTCACCTGTAACCAACCATGGTTCTTATGTAACCGACCATGGTTCCTTTGTCTATTGACCGATTATGGTTGCCTTACCGACATCGGTTCTAGGAGTACCGACGTCGGTTCATGTAGTTTTCTTTCTAAACCCGATCTTGTCTGCCGATGCCAGTTAGCCTGACCGACATCGGTTTCTGTAGAACCAACGTCGATGTTTGTGGATGTCTGTTTTAGGTCTAAAAGTTGATTTTCCTTCAAAATATCCTCAACCTGTTCATGTTTAGGCACCAAAACCTGATCCCTGTACATTATTTTTTTCATTCCAATCAACGTCACATGACTCCTAACAATCTTAGAATCTTCTAAATCCCAAAATCGATATCCAAAATCACTAGAGCCATAACCAATGAAAGTACATCTCTTAGATTTAGCATCCAACTTCTTCCTATTTTCCTATCAACATGCACAAAAGCTTCTAGAGCCAAAAACTCTAAGAAAAGAAAAATCTACCTCTTTTTCAGGACCAAGCTTCTTTGGTATTCCACCATCCAGTGTTGTTGAAGGCCCATGGTTGATCAAGTACATTGTTGTATCCACTACTTCTACCCAAAACTTCAAAGGCAAGCCGACATGTATCCTCATGCTTCTAGCATGTTCCATGATTGTTTTGTTCATTCTTTTCTGCAACTCCATTCTCTGTGGAGTTCTAGAACCATTCTTTCTCTTCGTATTCCATTCTCTGAACAATAATCATTGAAAGCCTTGTTGCAGTACTCACCACCATTTTCAGATCTAAGGCACTTCAATTTTAAGTTTGTTTCATTTTCTACAAGGGCTTTCCACCTTTTAAAAGTTCAAAAACATCAGATTTATGCTTAATACAATAAATCCATACCTTCCTTGTGGCATCATCAATGAAAGTCACATAATATTGGGATCCTCCAATAGAAGCTACCTGAGTTGGTCCCCACACATCTGAGTGTACAAGCTCCAATTTCTGCTCCTTCTTTGTTGACCCAACCTTGAGAAATCTCACTCTCTTTTACTTTCCAAATATGCAATGCTCACAAAATTCAAGATCTAATTATTTCAAATATGATAACTTACCCTTAGCCTTTAAGATCTGCATTCCTTTTTCACTCATATGGCCTAGCCGATTATGCCACATGGTTGCATCTAAATCTATAGTAGATAGCATAGAAAAGGAATCAAGTAACACAGGTAGATAGATATAAAGTTCCTACCTTCTTACCTCTTGCCACAACAAGAGATCCCTTGGTAACCTTCCAAGAATCGGTATGTGAATGTAACCACGCATCCAGATTCACCTAAGTTTCCCTGCAGATATTAGATTTCTCTTGAGGCTTGGCACATGCCTCACATATTTCAATACCCATGGATTTCCATTCTACAACTTTAGATAAACATCACCTTTACTAGTAATATTGCATGGCTCATCATCTCCTAAATAAACTTGTCCAAAATCACCCTGAACATAATTTTGAAATAACCCTTATTAGGGGTAGCATGGAAAGAAGCTCCAAAATCTAAAACCCAAGATTCTAATTTATTATCCAAGGAGAGAATAAGGGCATCTTGCTTTACCTCACTTGCAACATTTTCCTCTTTACCTTTTTCTTTACCTTTTTCTGATGTATTCTCTTTGTTTTCCTTGGACCAACACTCCTTCTTTACGTGTCCTCTCTTTCCACAATTCCAACAAAGTAAATCTTGTACCTGGATCTAGATCTGCCATGTCTTGACTTTGATCTCCCATTCTTCTTTGCTCTTTGATGATCTCTCCTTAGATCTTCCCCTACTTTCTACATTTAAAGTGTTTCCAGATGATGCTTCTCTGAGATTTTCTGCGTATTTCCTCATTAAGGATTACACTAACCACATCATCAAATTTCAAACCTTTAGAAGCAAGTCATTGTATTACTAACAACCATTACCAAGTTATCCCAACTATCTGGAAAAGAGCATAAGAATAAAAGTGCTTTCACTTCATCATCAAACAAAATTTCTACCAATTTTAATTGATTTACAATAGACGGAAATCATTCAAATGATTAGATATAGATCCACCTTCTTGCATCTTAGAATTAAACAATTTTTTTCATCAAATAAACCTTATTCAAAGCACTAGGAGTTTCATACAAATTTTCTAAATATTTCATCAACTCTACCATGGTTTTTGCATCTGTAAAATTGAAGCCACCGATGTTGCTCAGGCTCAATCTTATAGATCCCAGAGCCTTTCTATCAAGAACCTTCCATTCTTCATCTAGTCATCGTGTCTGGTTGTCCATGCTCATCCAATGGTAAGTATAGATATTTCGATACAAATAATCCTCCACCTGCATCTTCCATAGTTGATAATTATGACCGTCAAATTTCTCTACTCGGTATTTACTATCTTCTGCCATTTGCTTCTGCTCCCACTCAATCAAAAACCCTCTGTGAGTAAATCTTGTCAACACACAAAACCTCCAAAACAAAGCTCTGATACCATTTGTTGGGGTTAAACCATATAAATGTTGTTACACATATCTATAATAGATAAAGCATACAAGCAATGAATGCGAAAAATAAACTAGAAGATAAAATAAACAAGAGAAAGATAACACCAGATTTAACGTGGTTCACCCAGTGTGGGCTACGTCCACCAAGAAATGACCAATATTATTATTCAGTGCTTTATAAAGGAAATACAATGAAGATCTGTTGTCTTCCAACACCTCACAGGATGTTCAATGTTTTTCCCTCACTCAGCTACTCTTTCTTTCTCACCAAGAAAACTAACATGCAAAACAATTGCTATTTTCTTCTCTCATACCCTCATATAATGCATACATGCATATATAACTATTTTGGGAAACTAACTATGCTTTTACAATCAATAAATCATCTTTAAAAGCAAGATATTTTATCTTGCTTTCCTTTTAATCTTGTAGTGGATTGTGCATATTTTTTTCATTTACTGAGACTCCATTTTGATTGTGTTTAGTGTCTGTCACCCTTTTCTTGGTGTTATCATCACCCTTTTAGCTTAGGATTTCCCTTTCTGCATCTCCTTCTATCCCTAGTCCCTTTGCATATTTAGTTTAGGATTTGATTTCTGCATTAGGAGTAGTTTTAGCATTAGATTTAGGTAGAGGAACTGAAATTCTCTCGGAGTTCTATCTCATAGTGCAAGGTCCTGACAACTGGAGATAGTCCCATGTTGCCTCAATATCCATGAGTTTTCTATGACTCGGGGTAGGGTGGAATTTTGAGCTCTAACAGTACCAAGATAGGTACATTAAGTATTTATTTATGGAATCAAATTCCTATTGACATTTCTTATTTCATTCTAGCTTAGCACCTTTCTTAATGAGGTTATTAATGGAGTGTGTTCAACATGTTAGTTCAAGAACAATTTTTGTAATTCCCCAAGCTTTCCTAAGGAAGTACATATGCCGAGAGTGGACGTGGGCCACCCATTCAAATGAATATATACATAAAGAAACTATTATAAATCCATGTAAATCACTTATAGAATTCATTGCAAGAGACAAACACACAAAGGTAAGGAATGAGGAAAAATAATGCCACATAATTCATGTAAGGTGATAAAATAAATTGGACAATGACATATACATGCGGGAAATGAACATGAAATAAATAAACATTAGATTGTAGAGGCCAATGATTTAACAATGAAGCTCTCATGGATATCCCAACAAATGCATGGACAAGAAGGACCACAAAAATAGAGGAAACTATTCTACTTAATTAGAAGAAAGTCGAGAGACATGGGAAAGAGGAGTGACCAAATTTTTGAAATATGATCATTATTGTTGTTGCCCCATTGCTCTATTGAATCCATGCACAAATAGATGAAAATCATCCCACAAGCTCCACCTCCTTGGAACAATAATCTGAATGATGGGATAAATATTATAGAAAGAAATATATGTGAAAGTAAGTAATATACAAGCAATATACGTGAAATTTATAGACACTGAATATGATATGGGAAAAGGTAATTTTTATGGTATTACGTGAAAGTAATAGAGACTGAATATTGTACAAGGTTAGGTAATTTCTATCTATTAGTGGTTTTTTGTGTTTATTCATTATTGATATATGATTAATTGATTGTTATGATTTTAGTGTATTTGCATGTAGTAATTATTTTATTGATATGAGATTGGTTAATTACTATAGTATTAGTTTATTTGTATTTTTGTTATTGGTATGTGATTAGTTAATTGTTAAACTATTAATGTACATTTGTATTTTTGTTATTGGTATGAGATTAGTTAATTATTATGGTAGTAGTGTATTTAATTTTCGTGGGATTAGTTTATTATTTTTAATATTCATATAAAATTAGTTGATCCAACATTATCTATCTCTTGAAATATATGTCTAAATACCATATTGACTATAAAGCATGGAGAATAATAAACTAATAAACATAACTAAAAATTAATTATTATCTTCAATATCTATAAAGCCTTATTAGAAATTTTGTAATCATTAATAAAAATTATTAATACATATTTTAAATGGAATAATATCTTTCCAAATAATTCACGTAAGGCGTCCACCTTTGAAGTTGCCCTTCACTGGAAAGTGTCAAATTCCAGTGATTGTATTTCAATCTGGCTCCTTTCCAGTCACCATTTCCAAGCATATTCATTGCACATTTATGACACTCTTTTACCAATTTCTACTTGGGCCATTCCACCTGCCCCCTCACCAACTGTAATCTCTCACGGCATGTTGTGCTAACCACATCTTACTGAATACGTGTATCCTCATGCAACATGGACAGTGTTTCACCATTTTTGTGCTCAACCTCTTTTCTTTATGTTCCTCTACCCCTGGTGATTGTGCAAGTCATATAATCTATTCTAGAGATGGTTGCATATATGAGATTGTGACCTCTGTCTCTATTAGTATAAGGTATTACATTAATAGTTTGATTTTTATGTAGTTACACGGGAGGCATTCTTACTATGAAGAAGGAAAAACGTCGTATTCTCAAAGCATGGATATGCCCAGAACAAATTTTTGAAAATCAGCAAATGAAAATGTCAATGGTGTCATACACATTTGAGTTAGTTTGAAGACAGATCTAGAAAAAAGAGAGTGGTAAGGTTTGGATGAGTGGCTCAGGAGTGGACTAGGCACGAAGCACATGCAGGGAAGAAGATGTCAGGGTTTGAAATCCAGGTGATTTGAAGATTGTGGAGGAAGAAACAAATGGGGAGACTTATTCCCTTTTTCCCAAACAGATTTGAACCCATGACCCTCTGGATTCTGCCTCTATTCCAACAGGGATGACTGCAAGGTAACTCAAAGATCATATTTTTACACCGACACATTATGCGCTAAGGTATGGAGGATTTTTATGTAGGATTTTGAAACTCTAACCATCAAGAAACACCTCATATATTGCTTACATCGTTGGATTCTTCGATTCTTTGGAGGATGCATGTAGACCGCTAATTATTTACTTATTGTTTTTATTTTCTTCAGTTACTAACATTGGATTATTAAAAATTAATTGTAATGACATCCATGTAATGTATAATTTATTTAATTCTAAAATGTCACGTTTGATGTATCCATATGATATTCCATGCAAGTGTTTGTTTCTGTTCCCTATTACAAGAACACCTCTACACGTGTTTGTAGTGAAGCAAATGAAAATCAATGTTAAAAAGGTTGAGTATCCGAGTATTAATAGGAAAAAGTGGGAAAATATCCCACCTTGAAGGTTGTGTAGTCCTTACTTTACTAGTGGGATTAATATATGTAGATGATGGTGGCAGCCTGCACTATGTTGGGTTACTTCTTTGTGTAAGCCTTTCTGAATTTTGTCCGTGTGTAAAAATGAAAGTTTATAGATCACATAAAAATGATGCAAATTATTTGTAAAAATACCATGGCATATAAATAAGAAATTTGTATATTGAACTAAAATTAATAAATTAAATATTAACATCCTTTAGGCATAATTTGCAACTCATGTGTAATTGCTAGTTTTATTTTAGTCTAGGTGATTGGTTTGTTATCCAATCGAGTTAAGACTATTAGGTCAAAGGTGTCCAACTCGAGGTGTCATTTGTCAGACAATGTTTGTATTCCAAAGTGGATGTTTTTTGGAAAATGCACCTCTTGGACGAATTTTCCAACCTAAAAACTATATGCATTGTGAATTTGATTTATAACCATCATATTAACCCTAATTCAAAAAAATGAATCTTTACTTTTTCTATCCGAAAATTTGACAACACGCATGTAGTTTATATGCACAATTTATCGCAGCCATGTTTGTTTTCACCCACCAAACATGCATGATTTTTAACACTTCAAGACTTTTCACCCTACAAAAACAACTTTTCGAATAAAATCTTGGGCATTGGATAAGGTCTTGATAATCAAGCATTGGCATATGTTTTTATAATGTTTTACCTAAATAAATAAATATGTAATCTGGATTTTTCAAAATATTTTTGATTAAATAGAAAATTAATTGGATTTTTTGTATGATTTTTTAATGCTTTCATTAAAAGAGAAGTATTTTTTATTGTTTTATTAAGAGAAGTAATTTGTTGATGTTAAGTTCTATTTAAATAATTACACTCTTTAATGTTGAGAGGCTTGAGTTAATGCAAGATAATTGGGGTACTAGCCTTTACGTGTTGCATTTTATGCTTGAATAAACAGTGTCGATGAGCAACTTACATAAGACATGGGCATTCTTGTGAAGCATATTTGTTGTTTCGTAATTTCCCCTTTTCCACGCAAGTCACTTTGTGAAGGCCTTGGGCACATTCCACCTTACGTGGGCTTGAGGAAGGAAAGAAGGGAGGTAAACATTGTCACTATTATAAGTGATTACATTTTCCTTATTTTTTTATTACTAATTAAGGCTTGGCGTGATTCGATAAGGTGATAGGTGAATGAAAAATAAAAAGGGAACTTCTATATTCTCCTTCATTAAGGTCAATCTTCTTGAGAGCTACAATTGAGATAAAGAAATACTCTTTCCCTTTTTATGAGGCCAATCTTCTTAAGTGAATATTAAAAGTGCATTTCCCCTTTCATTAAGAGGTCGAGTCATGAAGACTAATCTTCTTATTCATCCTTAGCGCCGAAGAAGGGTACTTAAGGAGGTTATAGTGGAGGAGGAAGGGGGTCATTATCATTCATCATTTGACATTTACTTAGATTTGGAGCTAGTGTAACTTCTCTTCTTGCTATTATAAGACAAAAACCCTTCCTTAGTTACCTATTGAGGATGAAAACCCTCCATAGGATGACTCTTGGGGATGGAAACCATCTTGTGTGCATTGGTGACTTAATTTGGGAGTCATAAGTGGACTTCATTGACAATTTTTGGAACAATAAGGTGTTTATGTGCATAGGGCACTTCTACTCTAGCTAGGGAGCTTTCAAGGGTGTTGGCACCTTTCCTCCACTTGATCTACTCACATGGGAAGTTTGGAATAACTTTTGGAGGGTTTCCTTAGTTAGAAAATTGCGATTTCACTTTTATTTGATAGTTGGTCTCTCCAAGATCATTTTGAGAATTTGTTTATGTTGAAACTCAAGTATTGATGGAGTTATGAATTTTCAAATTTTTAGTTGTGTTTGCACTTGAATTAAAATTATTAAATATATATTTTCTCCATATTTCATCTTGCTATACTTATGAAGTGTCCAGTATATTTCTATATTGATTTTAAGTCTATATTGCATGAGAGTATTATCTTGAAAAGCCCATACAATTCACTTCCCTGGGAAATAGAAAATTAGGTTCATTTCTACACTAAGTGGTGATATTATTGGTGACTTATGAATTGTTGTCATAAATATTCATATTTATCTTTGTTTCTAATGTCACTTTCAATTTGTTCCCCTAAGGTTAAAGTGATTGACCGGTGGTTGTAATAAAAATTAAAAAAATCATTTGGGTTTGAGCTAAAACACTTATTTTCAGTTTCAACCCTATAAAGGGACATTACATTGGTATGAGAGCATCGATCTTTCCAATCTAAGGCTATTCATACAATGCGGTGATAATGAATACAGACATGGATTGATGACCTAGGTTCTTACCAAAGAAAGAAGTCATTCGGAGGCGGAAGTAGGACATTTAGTAGGTCAAAAATTGTGGTTATCTATGAATAATATAGGGCTCTTTCAAATGAGATCCATAATGTAAATTTGTTTGTCGAATTCATAGGGGTAAGCAAGGGTAAGTCAAGTCCCAATCCTATATCGCAAGCTCCATAGAAGGATCTTGACATGCCTTAGGGAAGGTGACGCTCTACACATTTGATGGTTTCAACAAGGGGACAATCGGAGCATGGATGAAGATGCTAGGGTTAAAACCTAGACCAAAAGAATGCACCAAAGAGCCAAACCCAAAAGGGTTTCTCTTAAAAAAGAAAAATAAAAATTTGATCTACAAGAGGGATTTGAGATGGAGTCCCAAGAAGACCATGTTGAAAGACATGGAGAGGTGTTTTAGATGAATAACTAAAAATGTTTTTGATGCAGTAGAATATTCAAATAAAGATGTAGAAGTACCTATTATTTTCCCTAAGGATGAGCCCTTGAGTAATTTTCAAAACAACAATATGAAGGACCAAGGGCTTGATGAAATCTTGAAGCACAAGCCTAGGGAAGAGAAGGAAATCATGAAGCATGATTTTGAAGGTAAAAATACTTTGATATTTAATGACGATTCATTGATTTCTAATGATGGCATGTTGCATGAAAATGGAGAAGAAAAATCAGATTTGTATGAAGTATATGAGGATGACATTATGGAATGGTATGTCCATGAAGGAAGGGCACTTCCCGTTCTTCATGATTTCTTTCAATTCACTGGAATTTCCCAAAACATTCAATGATGGGAAGATTGAGGGAGTTTTAACCTTTGTAGACAAAAAATCATGCACTTGGGTACATTTTCTAGGTCCTAAAAGCATGCTAGCATTTACATGATTCATAAGCAAGAAAACTAGTGGTTAACAACTATCTTTGGCCTCTTTTCTTTATCTCTTGTTTTCTATTTAGTCTTACACACCCTACAACCTAGTCAAAACTTGACTTGTTTATATTTTATAGCTTCAGACACTAGTGCCTAGCCAAGACAATAGCACTCGAGGCACTCCTATCCCCTCTCGGCACCCCTGGCCCTTTTCTATCTTACTCACTCTTTTTGTTCTCTTTTATCTTTTGGGCATATTTTTCACTTATGGGTCAGTTTTCCAGTTTTCAATTACAAAATTCAAACAAAGGAATCATATAAATGCATAGTTATGTGTTCAAAATCAAGGACCAAGCATTAAGCATTACTATCATCGCCTAAGATTGCATTCGAAAAGCACTAAAACACTCCAAAGGCGTCCATCTAGCATCCGTTCTAGGGACAAGGGCTACATACTTTTGCATACACAACATATGAGGGGGAAGTTCATTCTATTCCATCCGGACATTCTATTAGATTGATACAATCTAGCTACAACCCGCTATCAAGTGCAACTTGCACAAGGGCATCTTAGGGCATCATTATTACACACAAACACAAGAACTTCATGGAGTATAATATGTAGTGCAGCACTTAGTTGTAAGTTCACTCTTGGGGTGACCATTGGGATTAGTCCGACTCTACATTCTCGCATTTTCATTTTTAGGTTTGATGAGGTTTTGGGCTTGTGTAGGTGAACTTCTCTTTTGTAAGTTACAGGTACCTTCGACGATCATATTGCAAATATCAAGTGACTAACGTGAACAACTTTGAAAGCCTCGCAACATAAAAGAAACCATATTTTGAGATCTTGCACATTCACCAAAGACCAGATCTGGTCATCGGTGCCAGTGCCCCTGTCCAAAGACTCGGAACCCCGATCAACATTATTCTCAAGTTCTAGATTTTAAAGTGAGCATTTACAATGTTGTTTTCATTATGTTCATCACTCGCACCTACCCAAATTACTTCTTGTTCATTTGAAAATCAGCTAAGTTCTTATATATCCTCTCTTGCTTAGGGTTTCATACTTTACATCTTAGTTTTCTTGTGGCATTACTTTATTTTAGCATTTTAAAATCATTTATTTCAATATTTACTCTATAACATAGATTTAATTCAAAAAAACAAATCATTTGGTGAACCCCATTTCTCAAACCCTACCTTATGAGAATGTATTGTAATTTATCCTCTTATTCTCGAATTCATGGATCAATCTTCTTATTCCTCTTTTTCTCCCATCAAGGTTTCTGGCATGCCTGCCATGCTTTGCTGATTTTATGCAAGTCAGTACTCAACATCCTTCTTGCTTCATAATGCCAATGTCTAATCCCACCATAAATGTATTCACTACTCACCACGCTCATCCTCTTATAACCCCCATCTTTGTTCCACCGCTATAACTTCTATAGTTCCTACCACCACCTCTAAGGGTTATGACATCATTGAGAAACTTAAGAATACACTGGCCAAAATCTCTCTTTATGATATCTTACGCAAAGTACATTAGAGGTCATCATTCATTCTATCCACATTGAAATCAATGATTCACCTATTTCCTTTACTCACCTCATTCAATCCCTCAAAAATCTACCACATTCTATATATTTTAGCAATGAGGATATCCCTCCCTCTAATGTTGACAATCCCTTTGCACCTTTGCTTATCACTACTACTATTGGCTCCATCTGTATTAAGCATGTACTCATTGATAATGGATCTGCTATAAATCTATGTGCTTTATCCCTCCTCAAGAAAATGGGCATTTCTAATGATCTAATTAATAAATCCTCTCAAGTTATTCGCGGTTATGATTCCACTACTCACACATACATGGGCACTGTCACATTACCTCTACAAATTGGGCCTAAAATTGTTCCTACGGTATTCTTCATTATCAACACCTCATTCCAGTTCAATTGCTTACTTGGTAGACCATGGATTCATGCAATGCATGATGTTCCCTCCATAGTTCATAGGTGCATTAAATTCTTGCATGATGGCTATGAGCATACCATTGTTGTTGGCCCCGACCCTTTAGGTTTTTCCTATAGACCCTGTCACCTCCATGCCTATTCCTCCATCACATCCTATTCCATATCGCAATATTAGTACATATGATGTTGGTCAATCTAGCGCTCTTACTCCCTCTGCTACCTCTACATGCATTCTATCCATTCCTACCCATACTACGATATCCTATCACCCATCATGTCTACCTCTATGACTATTACTTCTCCACCTATCATGGCTCATCTCAATTCTACATCTGGATCCATCCATACCAATATCCTTGATAATGTTATCTCGAAAATATAATTCCAGATCGATGATTATGATGATGAGGTTGATATCGTAGAACTTAACAAATACACATTACATAATCTTAACTTTACTCCTATTAAAATAAATGAATCCTACTTCCAAGATACTTTTGTTACTATTTTCCTTGGTGAATACCAATTCAAAAGCCTCCTCCTTCCACTAATGCCATGATACCTTTCCAGGGGACCATACATACATTGGACATCTTACCATGTACTGCATCTCCCCAAAATCATTATGCCCCACTCCCTGATCCCTTCACATGCACTCTCTTCATTTGTAACTCTTATTAGCCTCATGTTCCACTTGAACCTACTTGCTCTAAGATTGTTTGCACATATGATGGCTTGGAATGTCTAAGATTCACACTTGTTGATATCCTCTCCCCACCTCATTCTCCTCACTTACATCATGGATATGTATTTTCTCGCCACCTATGGCCTCCGCGTCTTCCATTTATTAATTTTCCTTTCATGTACTCCTCGCTCCTCTCCACTCACACTTGGATAGTCTTGGCTTGACTACATTGGTGGCATTCTGGATGCCAATCACACTGACATCTCATTTACGATGCCTTTTGGATGCATCTTTATTTTCACCGACTCATCCTTGGGCTATAATCAAAATCTAACTCACTGGTATGCACACAATTGTCCTCAACCTCCTTTTACTGATGAAGAATATGCTATGGGCATGTACAATTTATGCCACACAAGCTATTTATATGATCAACCCCACACTATTTCCTACCAAGTCTCTAATTCAGATCATATCGATTACGACCACGATTAACTCGATGATCTTCTAGATGATTTTACTTTATCCTTCTCTACATCATACACTCGGAGGGCATCACGATTTCTCCCCCTTATATTCTTGTCGGTTGTCTTTAGTATCTACCATCACACTTGACACTTCGTGGTTCATGTATCATATTTCTACACACTTTCAAACCCTTTGATATGCACATTGTATCATCATCACCCTATGACGCACTCTAGTTCCACAGTTCATACTCGAATCGAGGGTATAATTCTGAAATGAACCTCACTTCATCTACATTTTATGCTTCGAAATTATAACATGAAAATTTTAAAAAAAAATCGGAAGTGTCATTTCTCATGGTTTATCACCTTCATCATGATCATTTTATTTGTCTGATTGTTTTGACCTTCGTTTTGTTCATTTCGGTTGAGAGGTCCTCCTTTTATGTCGTAAACTATGTTTTAATTATTTAATTAATATTTTACCTTTTTATTTAATAAAATTAATTTTATTAAATTTAGGGTGTTTAATTAATAAATATTAATTTAATCCTCATAAAAGTTGTTCGACAAATTTGGAAGAACTTTTCTCATTTTCCCCATTGTCGTGGGTAATTAAAATTCGCTTCCAATTTCCGTGAATGCCAAATTGGCTCTCCACTTTTGTTTTTCCTTTCTGGAAAGTTTTCATTTTCCCCTACTTGTGGGAAATTCCCTTGTTATTTTCCAACCCAACCGGAGGTCAAACGGAAAAATATCTCCCATTTTCCCCATGTGGGAAATGGAGGGAATTGTCAGCCCACTTTGCCATTGTCATGGGCAAACTACTAAATTCTCCTTCTATTCTCCCGAGAATTAATTCTCACTACACGAAGAAGTAGGGAATTGGTTAAGAAATTAGGAATCGATTATTCAACAGGAAGAAAGAAGAAGCAGTTACAAATTAAGAAAGCTACTGGGATATTCCTAACCTCTCTTCGAGAAACTCCACGGCAAAAGACGTGCGAGAATAATATTGACAGAGAAGAAGTTTTCTTTTTATTATTATTTCCACTGTGAACACAAGTTAAGGGAAACCAAAAGCCACATATTCCTCACAGGCATCAACGCATTACCCAGGAGCATTGTTCACGCAATCCAAGCTCAAAATAAAGCGACCACATTGAGAGAAAGGAGAAGGAAAAACATGCAATCAGTTGTCCATGCAGACAAAAATTAAAATGTCATGCATTCATTGTTACCATGCATTTACAGCCCATACGCAGCCAAATAGTAAGGTTCACGTGGGCCAAAGGGAAGAAAACAAACCAGTCAAAAGTAGTCGTTTCTACATTAAAAACCACGTAGTGAGAGGAAGGAATATAACTCCCACGCAGTCCAAAATAGCTCACAGTTGTCGAAGAAAAATAAAAGGAAATAAAAATACAGAAGGAGATCCATACGCACCCACAGGAAGTCTAAAAGAAAGGTCGACGCATTCACCAGGCAACACATTTCCAAGCACTTACAAAAATAAAGGATCTACCACACAGACCATAGAGAAGCAGTTGTCCATGCAAGCTAGGAAGCACAGGTCATCATTCACACAAGGTAGAAGGTAAGAAGGCCACACCAGTGAAGAAACACAGGCCATCCACACACATTAGCAAAGGATATTCATCACGCCAAAGGCAACTGTCACACAGGTAAAACGAAAAACTAGTTCACGCTAAGGGCAAAAATAAAAATTCAAAGGGAAAGCATTCATTATTTCCACACATTGGTAAAGAATAAAACGCAAAATTTCCACACAGAGCCAAAGGTAAGAACACTCGGGCCACATAGGAGGAAGGTCAAACAAACCACGCAGCTAGAGGATTATTTTACATATATCACTCCAAAACGTGACCACATGGATTTCGGTTTATGTTACATGCAAAAACATTGATGTAAAGGAGAGATCATGCATGATCAAACTCGTGAGGAAAATAAAAATGAAATATTTTTATTGCCTCCAAAATCGGGTTTCACCTCAAACTAAACTCGAGCTCATATCACCATTTGTAAAAATTGTAACTCGGAAATTTTCTCGGCTTTTTAATAAAAATAATAATAATAAATAAAGAGACGTGATTTTCCTTGTGCTCACAATGGGGGAGACTAAGACTTGACACCATTTTGTGTGTTTGCCTTTTTTTTTTTTCCTTTAAAATTCATAATGGCCGAAAAATCTAACAAATCTACGGGAAAGTCAAAGAAGCCAATAGAAAGGTCAAACAAGTCCACACTCAAATATGAATTCCAAGGATCATTCCTCCACTTCCATCAAATTTGTATATGACAATATCACCGACACCGATCTTGGCCACATCAACGTAACACAATTTTGCGATCGGGTGAAAGCCGAGGGAAAACCATCTTCTCAGATAGACTCTATCATAGTGGTCTACCTCAAGCAGCAACTTTTTCTTGTTTCAGTGCAATGCCCTGAGCTAGTCATCGCCTGCGCGTGGAACATTATGATCCCGAAAGGCGAGGAATCTTCAAGGATAATCGTGAGCCTTTCCTTTTGATCACACTAGAGCACATCGAATAATTGCTCAACATCCCCGATTTCCCTGAGAATGCTGACATCACTCAAAATTCAAGCGCAAGAGTTTTGAATGAAGAACCCCTCAAGTGGACCAAGATGGTCAACAACAATTGTCTAGTGACCAAGAGGACTCATGTTGACCAGTTTCCCAAGGAATTGTACCGCATTGAATTTGTGGAGGAAATCGGTGATATGATCACTCTTTCTGAGCCGATTCTTCGGTCTCCCCTCTACCGGATTTTTCACCCATGGATGTATTAGTTCATCTGCATCATCCTTGCAAAGAGAGAATTTGTAGATTGGGCCACCATCATTAGTGACACTCTTCACAAGCAAGTTGATCGAGGTGAAGATGACTAGGCATTTCTACATGACATCATACCTAACCTATGCGGTGGCTAGAAGAAGGTTGTTTTGGGGTTAGAGACGAAAGGCATCATGGGTCCATCAAATAGTGTTTTCCACTATTATCCGCAATTGAGTTTCAAGAATAGCTCTCATCACTTCAGGAGAGTTAATGATGCTTTCACCTTCCATGTGATTAGAAACTTGAATAGGAATCTAGAAGAAAGATTCTCCAAGGATGCCATGGCGGTCATTTCTCTAGTGGGGAACATGGTTCATTCAGTTCCCATCCTTTTCTTACATTCGTGAGCGGATTTATAGGCACTCCATGGAAGCTTCCCAAGTATGTCAGTGATAAGTGGGTGTTAATGGAGCTTTGCGAAATTTTTCCAAGTTCATTGTCTTCTCAACGAAAAACACCGTTCAAGCATCCACTTCCCAATCCAAATTGGGAATACCAATGCCTGAATCTCTTCAAGTGCACAACTCATGGAGAAGGAGTTTTCTCTCATTACCATACATCCATTTGTAAAGAGATCCCAATTTGACATCAATGGATACATGCAAAATTCTCTTGGAGAAAAGTATTGAGCACAATCCCACCATGGAAGACTTCTGGGCTGCCTGCTCAGATGAACATGAAGTAAGAAGGTGATAATTCTCCACCGACCCTTTCTCAAATCAAGGCTTTCCACATCAGAGATCCTCCATATTCATTAGTAGATGATGGTGATGATTTGATTGATCCCTCATATGATGTTGTTTCCTTCACTCCATTTCCCCGAGTTGATTGGACCAAGAGAGATGAATTTTCTCTTGATGGCAAGAATCACCGATTCTAGAAAGGAGCATAGCCTAGTATGAACGAGAACTTGTAAAGTTACCATCCATCCAAGTTCATACCCAGGATCACAAAAATTTCCAACACGAGGAGGTCTCCAGTTGACTAAAACCTCTTCTCAGTCAACCTCATGCCATCAACCCATACACATCAAGCAAGGAAAGAATGGTTGCCCAAATCCACTTCTCCAAAGAAGATGTCACGAGGAGAAACATCCAAGGGTCCTGGCCCTATTGAAGGAAGAGAATGTGTCTCAGGGTTTTCCACTTCGAGTAGAGACTCATCTACTCATGTTACTGATAGTTCAAGGAAGCTCATCATAAACACTACTTGGCCATGTCATGAACAAGATTCTACTCAAGTGCAAGTGGTCCAAATATCAAATGCTTTTGAACCCTAGTTCACGAAGATGTTTCTCAAGGTCTCCCTGAGGTTCAAGAGGTTGATGTCAAAGTTATCTCCTTGAGGATTGAAGTAGTGAAAGAAATCTTGTAGAATCCAATGATATCGAGAACAATGTGAATGTTGCTTCAGACTCAAGCTTCTATGTGCAGAATTGGTCAAGGAGACCCCTTCTTGGGTTGACTATGAAGTCAAGAAAAGAAAGAGGGTTGTCAAGGCGATCAATATTGACTTTGATGCCCTTTCCAAGCTTTCAAATGATGTCATCCCCAAGAAGCCTAAAGTTTTCTCGAGGATAATGGTGGATGGAGATGGAAACAAATTTATAGATCTTGTCATTCCCCAAGTCGAGAAGGAATGTAATGCCATGACGTCTGCTGACTATGAAGTATATCAGGCTTGGAATTGGGAAGTCTACATTGGAAAGTGACATGGACAATGGCCCGAGATTCCATGGATATTGTGTTAAGAAGGCTTGAGAAATATAAATCTCAGAATTCTCAGCTCAAGGCCGAAAATAATTAGTTGGTGAATTATGTTCAACATCGATAAATCCAATATCCTCCACTTTCCCAGTACTGATGTAGTGGCTTCCCCCGACAAAGAAACACTCAATTTGTCGAAGGAGGTAAACACTTTGGGCCATGTCACTAAATCTTGGCTTTCGGAAATTCTCATCTTCGGGAGAGAGACAATCAAAGTAGTCGTAAAGCTCCATGAAGACATTAGTGCATACCTAGATCCAATCCTTTCTTTTAAGGAATATTTTGCTTCTAGCATATCAAATCTGGATGAGATATTTCCTAGTCTGCAAGAGATGATGAGCATGGAATCTACAATTCTAGCCATTGAAGGGATCCTTGAATTCGAATGCCAAGGGACACGCTTTCTATGGTGTTTACATCTCAAGTCATGGAAGATGCTTCTCGAATATTCCATGATTCATTACGAGAGCATATGCAGTGAAGCCTTCACTTCACTCACCTCGATTCATGAGTTCATAGCTGAAATCCCTTGTGATTTCGTGGATGAGCATAATCAGAGGCATTCATCAGAACATGTTGAGGAACAATTCTCACAATTATTTAAGGACATGTACATTCTACCATCAACTTCTCCTCTACTTCAATGGAATGTTGTATCAAATTGAGGAACCTATTTGAGAATGCTCAATCAAAAATGGTCAATCTAAATAATATGCCAGGTAGGATTTTAGAATTGTAGGTGTTCTATGAGGTTGTGCTTCAACCGAGTGAACCTCTGAAGAAGAGAAGATGTTGAGACATTGGAAAGGTTTAGATCTTTTCAATTGGCAAAGGCAGAAAATCCTAATTTCACCAATGGATGAGGAGATAGCATTCTGGTATCTAATGAAGTGGGAGAGTCCATTTCTCATATGATTGAGATAGGTGGACCCCACTTTAATGGATAAGGCATTGGGTCTTGTTTTATGTTTTAAAATGATATTTTAAAGTGATGTTATTGTTAAACTCATTTTTAGCAGACTTTTGATAACTTAAGTGATTTCTAATTTCAAGTTACTTTTTAAAAGTTAGTTGAAAAAGTCAAAGTCACTTAAAGTGCCCTAATTTAATGTTCATGTAAACCCTAACTACCTTGTAACCAACTTTTGGGTTATAAAAGGAAGTTAGGGGCTCATTTGTAAGGGTGACTTTGAGAGAGGAGAAGAAATACTTTTGTGTGCAAGCTTTATTTTAAGAAAGAAACTTTGTGTTCTTTTGTGAAGACATTTTGAAGAGTTAATGAAATATGAACTTTTTGTCCCATTCATTATCTCTTGTAGCATTTGATGTTCTTATGTTCATTAGATGTTAGTGTTTAAATCTTGCATGTGAATATTATCTTTGATCTCATTGTAAACATTATTAATTTGTTGTTCTTGTTCATAGTGATCAAGCTCTTATATTTACTTACTCATGTGTGTTCCCTTTCATTTATTCTTGTTTAGCTGATTCAAACTCCATTTTATTTGAGTTAGTTATTCATTGTTCTTCTTCTTCTCTATGCAATATTAGGATCTGTTTTTACCTAACTATTGTATGCTCCTTCCATCCATTCCTTTCCATTTCTTTCCTTCATTCATTCATTTCCCTCATTCACACTTCTTTCCATTTGATGTCCCAAAACACCCTCCACATGCAATTTTGAATGTATAGATGTAAATATAGTTATGGTTTTCAATACACGAAACCTCTCATTCATTGAGGAGGACTTTTTCCCCGATGTTGCATGTCATTTGCATGCATGCAAATCCATTTTGCTAATGAACCTCAAATCATTCGAGACTTCATGCTCTATGCTTCACGACACATCTTTCTATCATTTATTTTGACACGTTACTCGAAGACACACTCTTGTTCTATGGTTCAATTTTAATTGTTGAGGGTTCCTATAAATGAACCTCATCTCATACACATCTGTTGGGAGGCACACTGCTCCTACTATTGCCACATTTTCATACCACACCATCACACTCATATGTTGCATTTGCATATCTTGGTTGCATTTATTATTTCTAGCTTATTCTATTTACATGTTACACTTTGTTTTCCATGCTAGACAAATTCTTAGTATGTCATTATCTTTCTATATATATACACATGCACATTCACTTGGTCTTTTGTGGTGAATAAAGATCTCTTCCGACTCCTTACATGTTGCAATGATGTTTGGCACTGTACCTTTTACCAGTCCCACCGAGGCTCCTAGGGGCATCTACTTTCACTACTATCACATACTACACAAGGTTCTATTGTTACATCTCATTACTGCAATTACTCTACTTTTTCATTGATTTATACATGCCTTAACATACTATTTATCTTTATAACAAGCTAACATGTGCTTCATGTCTAGAATTTTCCTTACAAGACTATATGACACCATGGTTATCTCGACACACTTTGTTTGCCATTGTATGTTATTGTTTGCGGGCTATGCACTATGTCTTGTGTGATCATTGTATGATTTTGGTTGTTTTGGCTCTGATTGTCTTGTGACATTTTGAGCGATGCCCCATGTTTGAAACCTACTTTTCGCAGCATTCATCTTGTTTGCAAACTTGCTTATTACATTGTCTTCTATTGTATACTTGCTACTTGTTTTACTAACACATGATACTATCCATACACTTTGTTTGCATGTGCCTTGGTTTCTACCATGCACACCCTAGGTACCTTGTGTAGGTATACACTATAGCCCAACATCAAGTCCTCTCATTTGGGCTTCATTCTCCTATTATTGTCGCATGCACCCCAAACGAGGGGGCATATATTGGGTGAACAAATCACCCCTATAAAGAACTCGAGCTACGGTATAGATATGCACCGCACATAATCAACACAAACACATAGTCACATAATGGCCCAGAATCTAACTTAGGTCCAACACAAAGTACAAACACTAGTGCCCAAACTCAAACACTAATTCTTGTGCACTCATGACCTCTCCTGAGTGTTAATGTCTTGGGGGCACATAAATTCATCTTCTCATATCAACACAAGTTTACAAAAGTCTTCAAAGTAGTTCTATAGTTATAGCACAAACCTTTAGTTACATAATGAATTCTATCTCCTTCAATTAGCACAACCAGAACTAACGTGGAACAATCGAGACAAAAATAACAATAGGACAACAAAAGTGGAACGCACCATCTATAGTGGTGCTTATTGGGAAGAGTCATGGAAGGAGAGTAAAACTAGACCTCTCTCCCCAACACTTGCTCTTTGGCGTGAGATCACCAAAAAACTTGATATCGACGTGAGATAACCCAAAAACTCACTCTTCACAATATTTCATGACATTTTTCTATCCTTTACACTCTTCTACATTAGGTTCACACTTTCCTTTACTACTACTTTTACACACTTTTACATACTTTTGCATACTTTTCTCAGATTTTTCATATAACTACTCTTTTTCTCTTCTTTTGTAGGTCTGTCCTTAATACGCAACAAGAAGCATCCTAAAACAAAAATATAAGCACAACAACAAGTACAAGAAATAAATGCACTTCACCCCTAGGTTCACTTTCCTTTCCTAGTCTCCACACTTCATTTTCCAATAAGTCCACGCTTCACTTGTTCACTCAAAGACGTTATTCGCCACACACTCTACAGGATCCTAAGGTACACATATTCTATCTACTTTATGTTATCAAGTATTCACTCAACAACATAAAGTGAGGGGAAAATTAGACACAAAATCACGCACTTGGGTAAAATTCTAGGTCTTAAAAGCATGCAAGCATTTACATGATTCCTAAGCCGTAAAACTAGTGGATTACAACTATCTATGGCCTCTTTTCTATGTCTCTTGTTTTCTATTTGGTCTTACACACCCTACAACCCAGTCAAAACTTTACTTGTTTATCTTTCATGGCTTTAGACACCAAAGAGCCAAACCAAGAAAATAGCGCCCAAGCGCTCATGTCCCTCTAGGGTGCCCCTGAACCTTTTCTACCTTACTCACTCTTTTGGGGTATCTTTTATCTTTTGGGAATATTTTTCACTTATGTGTCAACCTTCCAGCTTGTAAATTATGAAATTCAAACAATTAAATCATATAAATGCATAGTTATGTGTTCAAAATCAAGGACCAAGCACTAAGCATTACTATCATCACCTAAGATTGCATTCCAAAGGCACTAAAGCATGATCTGATTAAACTAAAATAGAATATTATAGTGTAATATACTATTATAACAAAGTAGTAAATAGCTAAATAAATGAAATAATCAAATATTGAAATACAACCCAAGAAATATAAGCAATGAAATGTGAAACCCTAATGTGCAAAGAGGGTTAAGAAGGCCTTAGTTGATTCAAATATGCCTTAGGACTTTGTCGCAGTGGAAACCAGATGAACATGAGGAGGAAACATTCACACAACATGCCTAAGAAAGTGTCGATCTGAGCTATTTGACTAGATTGGGATGCCTGGAGAGGGATAGGGCACCTATGGACACCCTGGTCTCGATGCTGGGTGCCCTGGTCTACGTAAATGCTGTAAAAACCTCCTCTAAGGTGTCATAAGATGTTTTCTTGTGTTCACTTCTTGTCGTGTGAATGTTGTTGCACTTCACTAGATGTCGTCGTAAACCTGCAATGAAGAATCACTGCAAAACCCCAAACAAAGCATCAAAACCCTAAAAAAGAAATATGCATATGAAGGGGTTAGACTTTCCTTAGTTTTCAAATGGATAGAATTATCACTAAGTGTTGTACTACATCTCAGACCTAATGTAGTTCTAGTGTGTGTGTGTGTGTGTGTGTGTGTGTGTGTGTGTGTGTGGAATTATGCCCTAGGTTGCTATTGTGTCAGTCTCACTTTGTGAAGTAACAAGCAATAACTAGATGTAGAATGCAGATAAATAGTGTATGGAATAGAATAAACTCTCCTCCTATGAAGTGCGATGCAGATGTAACAACCTTTTTCCCTTATGATGGAGCTAGATGGATGCAAATATAGATATAGATTCCTTGGATGGATGTAACCTTATGTGGAGATAGTAATGATTAATGCTTGGTCCCTCGTTATGTTCACATAACTTTATATTTATATGGTTCTCTTGCTTAAATTTTGTAATTAACTTTGAAAAGGCTGACCACCAAAAATATAAGAAGCTCAAATGGCTAGAAAGTTCCCAAAAAGTGAGAGGAAAGTACAAAGAGGATCAAGGCACTTGGGGTGCCCTGGTCTTGGTGGGCACCCTAGTCATAAATATGGATAATGTAGAATAACCATACATACTAGGAAAGTATGGGTACAAGATCGAGAGTAGCAACATAAAACAAAGCAAGATGGCCAAAGACATGGGTTAATTAGTAATATTTTTCACTTAAGAACCATATGAATAGTAGTATGAGATCGGGACTAAATAATTACCCAAAGTGCATGATTTTTGTGTACACACTCCAAAGGCATCCATCGAGCATCCATTTAAGGG
Source organism: Taxus wallichiana var. yunnanensis (assembly GCA_018340775.1). NCBI lineage: Eukaryota > Viridiplantae > Streptophyta > Pinopsida > Cupressales > Taxaceae > Taxus > Taxus wallichiana. The sequence continues at coordinate 7,225,531 of JADAXU010000131.1, forward strand.
ACAAGGGTTGCATAGTAGTATCGATCGGGACTAAATAATTACCCAAAGTGCGTGATTTTGTGTCTACATTTGCCCCCACTTTATGTTGGTGAGAAGAATGCTCGGTAACATAAAGTAGATAGAGATGCGTACTTGATATCCATGTAGAGTGATGTAGAAAATGTTCGAGGGACTAGAAAAAGTATGGAGTGATAAAAATATGGAGCGTGGAGACTAAAATATGCAAAAGTGTAAAAAGTGATGAGAGTGAACCTAGGGTGAAAGCACATGTGTAGATGTCAATGTATGTGATGTACATGCATGTTAGTATCATGTGTGTTATTTTCCTACTATGTGTGCAATGTTGATTTGTTTGTTTCCAATACGGACAAACCTGTAAAAGAGAAGACAATCAAGTAGTAAAATACTCATGTATATGTGTAATGTGTAAAAATGCATGTATATATGTAAAAACATGTAAAGAAAGTATTGAAATGAAAAATGAACATGTGCACATGATCCGTGATGAGAAAAAGGGTGTAGAAAGGATCATATCGATGTCATATGATTTTGGGTGATTTCATGCTACCGGTAAAATAAGTGTAGGGAGGAAATTCTCGTTTGTCCTCCAATCAGTAACTATTTCCTAAAACTAAAGAGATCTTTATCTTATGTCTGGTTTTTTGGGTAAACACTTAAGAAGACAATGTAGGCCATACATGGTAGGTTGTAAACATGGGACACCACTCACGGTGTCACAAGACAATCAAGGCCATAGTGGCTGCAAACAAACAAGTGTGCACACAAGACAAAGGGCAAAGCCCACAAACAAGAGCAAACAATAACAAACAATGTAACAAATAAATATGGAAGCAAGTATCCTTGCAAAAAAATGCTTCACATGAAGCATCTCGTTAGCATGTTAGAAAGATAAAATGTATGTCAAAGCATTTATAAACCAAGAAAGTAGTGTGCATGAAAAAAAAAGAAACAATAACACCTGTAGCATACGAAAGTGGATGCCCCCAAGAGTCGTTGTGGGACTAGAAACAAGTCCGAGCATCCATGTTGTGTGTAATAGTCATGTATAATATACGATCACAACTAGAAAGCAATTAAACATGCATGTGTGTATGATAATGATAATGACATACAAGATATCTATCTAGCATGTGTAATAAAGCGTAAATGTAAAAGCAAGTGTAAGCAAGAGTAAATACAACCATGAAATGCAGTATGTTGTGGATGGATGGAATGGAATGCAGAGTGAGTGATAGGAGTCGTGTGCCCCCGAGTGAATGGAATTGTATGTAATGAGGTTCATTTAGTATGCCCCCTCAAGTATTCAAGAATGAACCATAAACGAGAGTGTGTCATCGAGAAATGGTTAAACTATGTGTTGTGTGTAGCACATTGTGGTCAATGTGTAGTGAAGATATGCGACATAAAGATGAGTTGTGCGTGATGATGTAGCCTAAGCATATATCACTACGAGATGAATAGAAAGGAGTGGTGATTTAGCCTACAGCATATACCACTAAACGATGCTAGCAAAAGTGATGATGTAGCCTATCATGAGATGATGTTAGAAGAAGTGACCCTATAGCCTAAAGCATATATCATTAAAATATTATAGAGAGCATGAGGATGTAGCCTATGGCGTAGGCTACTAAATGATGCTAGAAGAAGTGACCTTGTATCCTGAAGCATCTATCACTAATATAGTATCGTCACATGAGAAAGAGTGTGAATGATTGAATGTGTGAGTGTGATGTGGTCCAATTGTGATGTATACCCTCAACAATACAGTATGGACCATGAGACTAGAGTGTGTCATAGGGTAATGAGTAAAACACGCATGAGTATATGTGTAGGATGTGTAGTATGTGTAATGTGTAGTTTATAGTGTCTACCATGAATTGTGTGATGTTCACGTGTATAAGATGCCCTCAACAATTAAGTGTGAACCATAGCACAAGAGTGTGTCATCAGGAAATGACGATGTAGATGTGTATGTGAGGATGTAAGTATGTAGAAGAATTGAGGAGAGAGTAAGATGTCATGTCCCTTAGGTGTGCATATGATGAAGAAGGCAATCATGTAATGTCATCTAGAAGGTCTAAGGTATCAGGGTCAAAGTAAAATGGGTAAGCATTAAAGACTTGGTAAGCAATAGTGTCGGGTTGATCATGTAATGAGCCATTGAGGTGTAATTTGTACATACCCATGGCATACTCCTCATCAGTGAAGGGTGGTAATGGACATCCATGTGCATACCAACAAGTGACATTCTATGTATTATCAAGAAGGGAACTGTTGCAAATGAATACGCGACCAAAAAGGCATAGGGAATGAGATATCCATGTGATCAAGGTCAGAGCACCCCCAACGTCGATGAAGCAAGATTGCCATGAGTGGATTAGAGGGACGAGTGCGTGCAAGGTAGACTATGAGATGGAATACACGTAGACCATAAGCAGCAGTGATAGTGATGAATCCATAATATAGATGAGGATCATGAGTTAGAGGATAAAGATCCTCAAAATTGAAGCCGAGTTGATCCAAACCCTCATGTGAACATATAGTGACATCACAAGTAGGATCAAATGGAATATGCTCCCAATATGAATCATTCATGAAAAATATACACGTAAATGGTGGGTGTGCTAATGGAGGTGGCGCATGTGAAGGTGCAGGGGATAGATCAACGTTCATAGACTAGACAGACCCTTAATAAAGAATCATAGCAATAGTAGTAGCGGGGGAGGTGTAGATACAGTTGGTACAAATATATCATGCAAATGGAACCTTCAAGTGGTGGTAAATGTGGTAGGTCATCGATAGGTTGTGGATCCTCACTAGTATCAGACCTTGGAATAGTAAGTGCAGTGTTGGGAACATGGTCATGGTATTTGTATGAATGATGGTCACAAAGAACAACATATTCGACATCCTTATGTAGAAATTTGACACAAGAACGGATAGTAGATGTGATCGCTTGCATGGCATGAAGCCATGGCCAACCAAGTAAATAGTTGTATGAAATAGGGAAGTCAATGACAAAGAAAACCATGTTAAGAGTTTTAGGTCCAACTGTGATAGGTAAAGTAATGGAACCTAAACATGGACGAATAGAGCCATCATAGGCACGAAGAGAAAGACATGATGGGCTAACATTAGCTGCAGAAAGACCTAGCTTTTCAAGGAATGACATAGGGCATAAGTTGAGTTCAGATCCATTGTCAATTAAACTACGCTTCATTGTAAATGTGAATCATGATATGCAAGCATGGGTCATTGTCAAAAGTGTTAAGATCAGCAAGAGGATTAGATGGGAAGGCAATGTGTTCGAGAAAACACATCAACAAATGATTGATAGACAAAGTCAGGGTGCATATCAGCTGGAATGTGAGCAATAGTAAGGAGACGTTGGACTCTATACCTTATATCAAGATTGATAAGTAATAATTCATTGATTTAAATACTCATGATGATAAGCGATAAAATAAGGAGGAATTGAAATTCGGGTTCACTAAAATGATTAAACTAAAATAGAATATTCTAGTGTAATCTAACACTATAGGAGCAGTAAATAGTTGAATAAATGAAATAATAAAATACTTTTGAAATATAACCCAAGAAATATAAGTGATTAAATGTGAAACCCTAATGTGTAAAGAGGGGTAAGAAGGCCTTATCTAATTTGAGGACACCTCGAGATTGTGTCATAGTGGAAACCAGATGAACAGGAGGAGAAAACCTTCACACAAGAGCCTAAGAAAGTACAGATCCGACCTATTTGACTAGACTGGGGTGCCTGGAGAGGGATATGGGTGCATGTGGTTTCCCTGGTCTAAATTTTGGGTGCCCTGGTCTACGTAAATTCTCAAGAAACCTCCTATGAGGTGTCACAAGATTTTTTCCTATGTTCACTTCCTGTCACATGAATTTCGTTACGCTTAACCATATGTTGTCATAAACCTGCAATGAAGAATCACCTGTAAAACCCTAGACAAAGCATCAAAACCCTAAAAATAAAGATGCATATGAAGGGGTCGAATCGTCCTCGATTTCCATATGGATGGACGTATCATCGAGCACTACACTACATCTCAGACCTAATGTAGTTCTAGGTATGTATGTGTAGAATTGTGCCCTAGGTTGCTCTTGTGTCAGTCACACTTTGTGAACTAGAGAGTAATAAGTAGATGTAAAATGTAGATAAATAGTGCATGGAATAGAATAAACTCTCCTCCTATGAATTGTGATGCAGATGAACTAACCTTTGTCCCTTGTGATAGAGCTATATGGATGTAAATAGAGCTATATATGCCTTGGATGGATGCAACCTTATGTGGAGATAGTAATGCTCAGTGCTTGGTCCCTCATTATGGTCACATAACTTTATATTTATATGGTTCTCTTGATTTAATTTCATAACTAACCCCTGAAAAGGCTGACCACCAAAAATATACGAAGCTCAAACAGCTAGAAAGTGCCCAAAAAGTGAGAGGAAAGAGCAAAGAGTATCAGGGCACCTAGAGGGGACCAGGGCGCCTAGCGTGCTCTAGTCCTAGCTGAGTGCCCCATTCAAAAATAGGAAAAAAGTAGCATAATAGTATAGACTAGGCAAGTATAGGTACAAGATCGAGAGTATCAACAGAAAATAAAGCAAGATGGCCAAAGACAAGGGTTAATTAGTACTGTTTTTCACTTAAGAACCATATGAATAGTAGTATGAGACCGTGACTAAATAATTACCGAAAGTGCATGATTTTGTGTCTACACACTCCAAAGGCATCCATCTAACATCCATTCAAGGGGCAAGCATTGCATACTTATACATACACAACATAGGAAGGGGATTCATTCTATTTCATCCACACATTTTATTACATTGCTACATTCTAGCTACATTATGTTATCAAGTGCAACTTGCATAAGGGCATCCTAGGCATCATTCTTACACACACACATAAGAACTACATGGAGTTTGAGATGTATGTAGCACTCGAGTTGTAAGTTCACTCTCGGGGTGACTGTCAAGGTCAGTCCAACTCCCCATTCTGCATTTTCCTTTTTAGGTTTGATGCGGTTTGTGGGCTTGTGTAGGTGAACTTCTCTTTTACAAGTTACAGGTACCTTTGGTTATCATAGTGTGAATATTAAGTGACCAAAAGGGAACAATGCAAAAACATTGCAACATAGAAAAAACCATATTTTGAGCTCTTGATAGTCACCAAGGCACCCAGATCTAGTCATCAACTCCCAAGTGTCGATGTCCCGCACTAGGTGCCCCCGTCCTGCACTAGGTGCCCTTATCCAGCATTATTCTCAAGTTTCAGATTTTATAATGAGCATTTACAACGTTGTTTGTAGTCTATTTAGCACTTTCACCTACCTAGATTACTTCATGTTCATTCATAAATCAGCCAAGTTCTTCTATCTCCCTCTCTTGTTTAGGATTTCAGACTTTACATCTTAGTTTACTTTTATCATTACTGTATCTCAACATTTGTACATCATTTGTTTCAATAATTACTCTACAATACATATTTAATTCAAAATAACTTAAATCAACCTTAAAGAGAGTTCCAAATTTGTCTCCTCTTATGTCACTGTCATACTTGTGTCATCATGGGAAGCTTTTTGAACATAACGATCATATGTCATGTTTTATGCCTCATAATATAATTGGTGATAATGTGAAGAATTCATTGAGTAACATGGATCACATAGATCTTTCCATACAAGTTCAAGATTATGTGAACATAAAATTTTGGGTTTCAGTTGATTCTTTGAGTTATAAGAAAGAGGAAGTCCTTATTGAATTCAATATTGCTACTCCGTACATATGGATAAAAATAATTTTTTTGAAGGATCATTTTGACCTTATTATGTATCATAAAATTTTTTTAAGGGTTTACTCCTGGAGTGTTCCTTGAAGCCAAGTTCTCTACTCTAATGCAAGCTTATCAAGATAATCAAATTTGTCGCAACAAGAAGCTTGGTTTAGGAAAATGGTAAGATGTTCTTTCTAAATTCATATTTTGGATGGATAGTACTCTCCTTGGACAGCTATAGGTTGACATTTATGATGAAGCTCTTTGGGTTTAATATGATGTTTGAAAGGGATTTCAAGTATTGCAGTTGTTGCACCCTTCCTATGTTACTAATATCCAAGATTTTTGAGTTGGAAATGCTATGCTACAACCATGATGGGTTGTTCTTCCCAAATTTATGTATGGAGTTGTGCATATCTTCCATGGACAGCAAGAGATGGGCAGGTTTGGAGACATTCTTTCCACTTAATATGATGTGTAAGAGGGTTCACTCATTGAGATCAAGCAAAGCCAACATCCCAACATCTTTGGCATTGCTTGGGAAGAAATTTAGAGTTGTACATGGCTATTACACCCACTCATCCGCACTCCTATGGTCTGATCCAAACCAATTTGTGAAGAAAATTCAGTGGGGCAGCTTGGAGGCAACATTTGGAATCCAAAATCAGCAAGGTAACATCAATCAAGAAGAGGTGAGCGTAAGTATTGGTATGCATTGTTTACATCTTATGTTGGAATTCAAGAAGAAGGCAATACTTCAAGGTAGAGTGGATGGAGTTCCAAGGATGGCTACCACGAAGAAGGAAGAGGCATATTCTCAGAGCACTCAAGGCATAGAGACAAGCAAGGGTCTACTCTTAGGTAAGGTACTCCATGGTGATAAATTTTGGTTAGTTCCAGGCATACACGGTATTACTTTCTTGTGGGGGACACTTGAAGAATTATGTGCAAAATGGAACTTTCTTGTTGAAAGCCATCTTCTACACCAAGTTGGGGTAAGTGTGGGCTGTAAGAATCTTGAACTAAGGGCCAATGTATATGTTGTTTTCAATTGTAGACATGTTGTTCTTAATTTTTCAGCTGATGTAAGATAATTTTCAGTCCCTACACTACTCATGAATTTGTTTTTTTCATAATATTTCATTTTGATAGTTGTCATACCATTTTCATATGGTTGAGCATGCAAAAATTAGAGTTGGAAATTCCATTAACAGACATGGGAAACAACAAACATGTACTTTTAAGAAGGATTTCATCATTGGATGATGTGGAAAGAAGGGTACAACTGGAAGAAACAAATAAATCAAACCCAATGGCCTTGATTTGGATGAGGTCCCAAATATTTTATGGTTTTTTTAACTTATTTCCAACCCATCCACAATATTATTTTCATCTTGTGATAAGAGGGATAATTGGACAAGATGATTATTCATCCATTCTTTACTCCATGATGGAAACTACAACAATTTGGAGCTCGATTTTGGTACAACCGAGTACAAAAAGGAAAGAGATGTCATGGGTTTTTTTGAAGTGGAAGATAAAGAAGACTTCAATGAAGAGAGGGGGAAATAGATGTATGAATTTTTTTGGATTGATTCTCCTTCATTTAACAAGCACGAGATCCAGATTATGCGAACACTACAACATGTTCCTCTCGCCTTGATATGATGATATTTGGGCATATGAATTTTCATTTGTGTAAGTGAAAGAAAATTCGGGAAGGGAGGAATGCAATTTCTCCTTTTCCACTCTAGTCACTATGAAGGCCTTGGACCCATTCCACCTTCTCGTGGGATTCAAGGAAGGAAAGCAAGGGAGGTGAACATTACCATAATTGTAAGTGATTTTATTTTCCTTATTTTTTAATTTTTAATTATGGCTTGGAGTGATTCGATTAGGTGATGGTTGACTGATAGAGAAAAAAGGAAATTCCATCTTGTCCTTCATTAAGGTCGGCCTTCTTGAGAGCTACAATGGAGATAAAGAAAGACTCTTTCCCTTTTTATGAGGCTAGTCTTCTTAAGTGAATATTAAAAGTGCACTTCCCCCTTCATTAATAGGTTGGTCATGAAGGTTGATCTTCTAATTCGTCCTTGGCACCAAAGAAGGGTACTTAGAGAGGTTCAAATGGAGGAGGAGGGGGATCATTATCATTCATCATTTGACATTTAATTGGATTTGGAGTTAGTGTAGCTTCTCTTCTTGTCATTGAAGGATAAAAGCCCTTCCTTGGTTACCTATTGAGGATAAAACCCTTCAATTTGATCACACTTAGGCATGGAAACCCTCCTATGTGCATTGGTGGCTTCATTCGGGAGTCACAAGCGGACTTCATTGGTAGATTTTTGTAATAATAAGGTGTTTATATATGCATAGGGAACTTTTAATCCATCTAGGGAACTTTCAAGGGTGTTGGTACCTTTCCCACACTTGATCTACTCACCTGGGAAGTTTAACATCAATTTTAGAGGGGTCTTCATGGTTGGAAAATTGTGATTTCACTTTTATTTGATAGTTGGTCTCTACGAGATCATTTTGAGCATTTTTTTGTGTTAAAACTTCAAGTATACATGGGGTTATGAATTTTGAAGTTTCAGTTGTGTTTACACTTGAATTAAAATTATTAAATATATATTTTCTCCATATTTCATCTTGCTAGACTTATGAAGTGTTTGATATATTTCTATGTTGATTTTAAGTCTATATTGCATGAGAATATTATCTTGAAAATCCCACACAATTCGTTTCCTTAGGAAATAGAAAATCAGAGTTCATCATTAGGGATAAGTGGCGATATTACATTGGCTACCATATGCATTTCTTTGCTTTCATAAATATTTAGATTTCTCTTTTTGCTAATGCCATTTTCAGTTTGTTCCTCTAAGGTTAAAGTGATTGACTAGTGGCTATAAAAAAATCAAAAGTTGTCATTTGGGTTTGACCCAAAACCCTTATTTTCAGTTTCATCCCTAGAAAGGGACATTACAATTTCACCAAATGCAAGGAATATTTTTCTAGGTTAACTAATTCACCTTTACAAACATAGTCCCAACTTGCACCAAAATAAGATCTTTAGAACATGGTATGCACATCCATGAAATCATAATAGAAAAGGGGTTTTTGCCAAATATTGTAGTTTTTAGTGTCCTTGTAAATAAATCACGAGAACTATTTGACAAAATTCCTCACAAAAATATGACCTCCCAAAAGCAATGATTACATGATGGGCACAAAATGGTGTTCCTAACGGGGCTTTTAGGATTTTCAAAAAAATGCCTTGAACAAATGTCATCTTGTGGTATGCCATGGTTACAGGGTATGTACAAAACAAGTTAGTTGAAAATAAATTGTAAACTTTCACAAAAATGTAATTGGCGGTGTTTAAAACCAAACCCACATGACTGCTCCCAATGTCCTCTCAACCTGTGCCAAAATGGGAGTTTTAGAATAGGGTATTGACATCCATCAAAAATGCAAATGAAATTGGATGTTGTCAAATATCATAGTTACGAATGACCATATAAACATGTATGAAAAATGTGGAAGTATACACAAGGCATGTGAACTATTTTACAAATTGTGTCAATGGTCTCATGGAATGCAATGATGACATGTATGTGAAATGGGGAAGTACACACAAGCACTCCTGAATTGTTTTTCAAAATATTGTAGCATTTAGAAAAAAAATAACGTACGAAAACAAAGTTAGAAAAATCAACATTGACACCCTTTTTGACATACTTTGCAACTCATGTGCAATTGATAGTAATAATAGACTAGCATAAAGGCAATATATAATTAGTCAATAGACTATATTATGGGAGGAAAGTTTGTCTCCAAAAAGAGCCTCACCCTAGGAAAAATACCCTGACACCGGAATAAATTCCCTCACGCCATAATTTTGACATGACATCCATTTATTTTAATTTTCATTATACCTTCTAGTTCATTGTATTTACCACACCTTAAAAGTCATTACCTAAAATTCACTCCATTCATACACATGGAAAAACTAAAAAAGTGCCCTTCACTTTTTCAACTTGAATATATAGATAAAATATGCATAATTATTATATTAGATATAATATGTAAGAACTTAGGTCTAAAGTACAAGGACTATCACAAAGTTTTATAACCACAAGTTTTAATATTTTTAATTGAAATCAAGTGAATATATTCATAAATAATATATATAATTGAACGCATATATTTATTTATTTATTTTTATTTTTATTTATTTATTTATAAAGTAAATAAACAAAACAAATATTATTAATTACTAGTACAATATATAAATGTATGAATTGGTAAGTAATATATCGCAATATTGTTAATTATTAGGCAACATCGATGGTTTTATTATTTCAGCTTTCAAAAAATTAAAACAAATCATAGTTTCCTTATTGTAATTGGGAGATCTCAAGTTTGAAATCAAGTGCATGATACCTAGTTATTTTTGGGGTTTTCCATCTTGTACTAGAAGCATTGGTGCAGAACCATTCCGAGAAATTTGGAATGAATCTAGGCTACGAGAACTACTCCTCTATCTTCACTTTGGGCAATGCCATCAATGTTTCCAAAGGCAACAATGAGGTACATGGTGTTGCAGGGTCCATGCACCTTGGAATTGCTTCTATGACTCTAACACTCTTCGCTCAATCAAAAAATCAATTTTTCTTAGGTTGGTTGGCCTTGCACACGATAATATATTACAATCCTTATGCCAATAAGGGAAAAGCCATGATGGATGTGGCCCTCTCACAAATATAATGGTCTATTGGTTGTGGGATATGTATGTTTTTTACCTCATTATTCATATCATATATGCCTCTTCAATGCATCTTAGAATTGCTTTAACGACACTACAAATCTTACGTGCCCCTTACTACCAGGCGAATATATCTCTTCATTGCATCTTGAACTTGTTTCAATGACTGTATAAACAAGATAAGTATCTAACCCAATTAAAACAAAAATCTCCATGGTTGCGAATGGAAATGGAATGAATTGGGAGTGGGAGAGAGAGTATGAAAAAATTTCATGGAATTTATGTAACCGTTAATAATTTTAAAAATGGATGTGGCCCTCTCACAAATATAATGGTCTATTGGTTGTGGGATATGTATGTTTGTTGCCTCATTATTCGTGTCATAAATGCCTCTTTAATACATCTTAGAATTTCTTTAACGACCCTACAAACCTTACATGCCTTACTACCTAGGGTGAACATATCTCTTCATTTCATCTTGAACTTGTTTCAACATTTGTATAAACAAGATAAGTATCCAACCCAATTAAAAAACCAAAAATCTCCATGGTTGTGAATGGAAATGGAATGAATTGGGAGTGGGAGAGAGAGTATGAAAAATTTCATGGAATTTATAACAAGTTAATAATTTTAAAAATGGATGTGGCCCTCTCACAAATATAATGGTCTATTGGTTGTGGGATATGTATGTTTGTTGCCTCATTATTCGTGTCATATATGCCTCTTTAATGCATCTTAGAATTTCTTTAATGACCCTACAAACCTTACGTGCCTTACTACCTAGGGTGAACATATCTCTTCAATTCATCTTGAACTTGTTTCAACAATTTGTATAAACAAGATAAGTATCCAACCCAATTAAAAAACAAAAAATCTCCATGGTTGCGAATGGAAATGGAATGAATTGGGAGTGGGAGAGTGAGTATGACAAATGTTAGTGGAATTTATGTAACCGTTAATAATTTTAAAAAATTACGATTCCTTTTAGGGAATTTTTTTGCTCCATTCAATTCTGTAATTGCTCTTTCAAAGAACAATGAACATGTTTACCTTAAAGTGACATTTACGATACTTTATATTTTTATAAGTAATGTTAAAGATCTATAAGTAGATAAAAATAAATATTACTTCAAATTTAACGAAGAATAAAAGGAGTAGTCAACCATCTAATTAAACGTCAAATAAATGTTATTTACTAGCAATTGCACATGAGTTGCAAATTACAGGAGAGGATAACAATGTTAAGTTTGTTGGAGTTGTAATTTATAGCGAAGTGTATGCAAACTTAAAACTAAAAAAACTTTCTCCTCGCCTTCAATCCAACTACATCCAAGAATCTTCTTAATTTCTCTATCTTTCATCAATCTCTATATCATTTGAGTCTCACCTTCCCCGCGCTATTCTACATAGATGTTTGAGAGAAGAAAATAAGCTACATCATTTTTAGGATCCAAATCAAAATGCATTATGGATGTAAATACTCCTAAGCCTATATTCATATGTGATCTACAGGAACCAAGCAAACACTTCCACATAACCCCCACAGTCCATATGTGCATATCCTGCAATCAACGATGTCCATAATACCACGTTTTTGAGGCATTTTGTCAAATAGTTCACGTGCCTTGTGTAATGTTCCACATTTTGCATACATGTCTACTAAAGCATTTGCAACTACAACATCTGACAAAATTCCTCTATCTTTTATGCTTTGATGGATGTCCACTCCTGTTCTAGAGCTCATATTTTGGCACGGATCGGGAATATGCTGATAATTGTAAACTAAATTGGTTGGAGATAGGTTTGTTGCATACAGTAAAACAATGATTGTTTCTTGAGGAAACCCATGTCTTTTGTTTGTTGGCATAATTCTATTCCATGAGAAGTTGTCTCGTATTTTAATTGATTGTCAAATTTCCTCTCATTACAAATTGGGACCATAAATGCACTTCCACAACCCCAAAAATGTTGTCGTGGGAAAAAAATGACACCTAAAAAATCAATAAAAAATTAAATACCATACACAAATCAACAATGTCATAAAGAAACATATAATTTAACTACAAAAACCCTATCACCATTTCTAGGAGTCTACAAATGTAAAATTTAATTCATATAAAATCTCTGAAAATTAAGTCGGTGCAAAAACCAAAGTTCCATCAAATCTCTCCCTCATATCTCTTCCCTTCGTTTTATCTAGATGTAAATTTGGGCTCATGTAAAATACGCTTGGCGATTATTCATTTGCGGATGGTGCATCCGGCCTAACAACGCAAAATGTGTCTCCATTAGGTTTGTTTTGTGGCGTTTTCTCACCGGTTACAGTGAGACCAATGCCTTTCATTTTCCATCATCCCATTTGTCTATTATTTATTATCGAGGAGAAAGATTATAATCCATGCAAAAGACCGACAAGCTACATTCAACGCAAAAGATATATCTTCCTCTTGGATGGTGGAAGTCGATCCGGGCAGTACCTCGCCTTTAGAATGACTTAATGAAGAAACTGGAATACTTGCCTTAGAATCCTATGTGTTTTTCACATTTGTGCAACTTAGCGAATGCAGGGAAGACGTGAAGAGAGAGAAGTAAATATATGTGGAAAAGTAGGATAACATTATATAAGGACTTTGCGGGAAGAGAGATGGAATTTTAGACGGCTCTTTCAACTCTTTCCGCCATGCATTTATCAACCATGTAAAAATGGCAAAGCGAGGTAAGAGAGAGGACATCTATTTAGTGGACATTTAAGGCAAAAAGTGTTACCATCGTAATAAATGGTGAGACAAGAAGACAAGAACATTGTTACCATCAGCTATACTTTGTTAGATCAGTAACCTATTTGATATTACCCACCCTTAATACCAAAAATAATTGTCTAGCAGATACAAAATTTGCTATTGCCTTGAAATAAATAATGACGGCGGAACTGTACAATGCAGATGACCTTTCTCCTCGGACCGCAAAGCTCATGGAAGACAAGTTTATTGTTGCTCTGGGTAACAAGCTCAAAGCAGATTTAAAGGTAGTTTTTGTCACAATAGTTTTATTTCACTCTCTGTTAATTTATAGATAGCAGAAAGGTGTGAAATGGTATGAAATTGGATGTAATGGCGCAAGTAGGCTGGAAGTGTGACATACAATGGAGAAAATGTGGATGAATTGGTGGCTCAAATAATATCGGCTTACGTTGCCCAAAACGACATTCATTCGACATTCATTTTGGAGAGATGACCGAGAGAAACCTTTTTTTGCGCCGCCACTGCCAGGTTTCTATAGCCAAAACATCCAAAGAGATGACACAAAATGTTTTACAAGATTAAAGCATCAATCTGAAATGGGTGGTATTGTTGCTTGGAACAGTGACATGGAGTATAAACAGTGGTGAAAGAGACAATCAACAATAAACAATATGAAAGAGAAGACAATTTACGTGTCCATCTAATAAAATTTCCCTAAAAATGCAAAGTCCACCAAATAAATAAGATGTAAAAAGGGTCCACCGATTTTGCAGGGGAAAATCATAATTTTTTTGAATCATTGGAAAAGACCCGCCGGAATTTGACGTTTTCACGGGGCTCTCTTCAAAGGAGACACCTCGGTGTAATAATTAAATACAATATATAAAAATTCAAAAAAACTCTAGACATTCAACTATAGAAATATGATTGGTTAGGAAAAATAAATCTAATTGAAAAGTGTAGGCAATATTTTGGGAGGATAATATTTCTTGACCAAATGAAATAGGCCCCTTCCTTTCATTTAAGTGTTCCAAGTATATCAACCTTTGCCCCTTTTGACTTATGGGTGGCATATGACATAAAAGGTCTTTAATATCTTAAATTAAAGGTGGCTTTTTATTAACCGATATGCACTAGATACAAACCCCGCTCCTCTGTCTTCATCTCGAGCATATATCGTCGACACCAATGAAGGCTGAAACGACTGATATTTTTTATGTTGTGGGCTCGATGCACCTTGTAATTACTTTTACAACTCAAAAAATCTGCATTCAATCAAAAATAAATATCAACAACACAACTATCAAGTAAGCTTTGATTAAACGAACATAATAATAGCTCGATGTTGTATGCTGCTCCAAATGAGGTTAATCGGTGGTGCTTGCCTTGTGTTAGAGCCTCACTCCTCGAAGCTCGACTCACCGGGTATTCACTAATTCCTTAGGATTACCAAAAAAATGATTTGGCATAAGAATGTCTCTCTATCACTCTCTTTTCTCAATTGATCTTGATCAATGTTATTTTTATAATATGAACTCACTAATACCACTTAATACTTATATATTACTTACATTCAAATTAAGATCTTATTAGTGTGCATGTCTATATATTATAAGTAGAGTTCTTGAATTCAAATTATGATTTTATCAACGTGTATGTCGATATACGATAGGTAGACTTCTTAAATTCAAATTAGGATCTTATCATCATGTATGTCAATATTATCATACATGTCAATATACAAAAAAACTCGAGAAAAACCATCAAAAAGAGCCAAAATCTTAGGAACTTAAAAATAATTGTAAGTATGCAACTTAATGTGTATGATGTAATGAATAACCTAGAACGTTGTGGTCAATAATAATTTCGACTATTGTTGGTGAGAAAATTTGTCGGTTGGGAAAATTAGGTGTCTCCACCAACGTTCATGGGGCTACGCCCTCTACATTGAATGGTGCAGCTCCCATTATTGAATGAAAACTAATCTAATCCTACCTAAGTGTTGTGGGTTGTCCAAATAGGTCGGGATCACACAGGAACACTCCACTGAACATGTGGCAAAGTGTTTGTACAAGGTAAAAGGTAGGAAATCAAAGTGATGAGGTGTGAAGGAGAGAAATTAAGAAAGGGAGGTTACTGTCGTGAGTAGGTCAGTTGTAGAGTTCACACCCAGTAGCAAAGTAGTTCAACATTCAATATAGAGGAAAGCAATGATGAAGCTATCTAGTGAGATGGACAAACCTAGACACCAAGTTCTTAGATTCATCTATCAAAGATACAAAGCTCTTACTGGATCACTATGCTTGCAAAGTGCATAAAAGAGAGAAGTAGAGGAATACAAGAAAAGGAGAATAGAATAAATGTAGATTTTATTTCATGTGCATTGGTGATACAAATCTCAACAATAGATCACAATCCACTATTGCTACAAAGAACTAAATTTTAGGATCCTTTGGAATGGAGAATCCATCCCAATTTATAGAAATGTGAATTGACCTCTCACCTCCCTCACATGACTCTTCATGTTCCATATTCCACTTGTGACCTTTCATTTTTCCATTAGAAAAGATAAATTAAGTATTTCCCTTATAATTTTGAGAAAATACTTTTACAATTTCAAAATATGTCACTTAAGTGAATAGGAAAGAATACAATGATTATAGTCAACGGAGAATTAGAAAATGGAGAAGTGGAGAAGAAGGGAGAAGTTGACATTTCTTGATGATGAATCTCTCTTGATGAAGAACTTGTTGATTCATGCTTCCCATTCTTGTTCCTTGAATTCATTTTTGAACTAAATTATCACAGATGTCAACTTATCCACCTCTGGAATGCATACATAGTCTAACACCTTGATCCATGTTCGAAAACATCATTTATCTTCTTACATTGACCGAGCCATTCTTCATGATCCATTACAATTCGCAACAATATAACTTCTGATATCGGCTAGGGACTCTAAATTGTCTTCATTGAAGGAAATAGAGTCACATGCCTCCTTCTTAACCGGCTCCTAGGATGCAATGATGAGCTCTTCTGATGATGAGTCCTCAGTGAGTGAAGGGAACTCAAATCTTTGAACAAAGTGGTAGACTTCGTTCAATATTTTGAAAGACTGTTTCCCACATGAGTTCAATTAATATATGGCATTCTTGAGCATTGCATACCTCGCATCCATGATGCAAATCCAAACTTGAGACATGTCCTTGGCAATTGATGCAAAAGAATTATTACTCATGATGGCGTGAGAATCAAAGTAACTCATCTCGAACACTGTGGGGAGTACCTCGTCCAAATGAGGTACCTATCTTGTAAACTTCTCCTTCCCCTTATTACTTTAGACAATGTTGCAAGAGCATACCGATGAGAGAAATGATGTCTGGACACAATGCCTTGCCTTTCTCAATGATTTTCTCAATCCACTTCTCATTGGCCTTCCCCACATCATGTATCCTTGTGCTTTCTTAACCACTTCAGGATCAACACTTCTGATTGGAGGAATGTATTTGATCAAAAGGGAAGATGTTGATTTAGGTTCTAAGAAGGGTTGAATGTAGGAACTGAGAGCTTTTACCTATTTCTCCAATTGTCCAATTGTTTTCTTATACTCTTCATTTCAAGAGAGGATACGAGAGGATGATTCCTTGAATAGATGGGAATCACCCTCATGTGAGGCTTGGCCCAGTGAGATGTAGGTCAACTCATAGTCTGACAGAGTTATTTCCTCAAAAGGCTTATCAACCTTAGGTCTGGAAACTTCAACATACTGATTACCTGAGGCTCCACTAAAGAAGTGATATGTCATTTGAGATTTATTTCTCCTTTTCGGATTCCATATCTCTCGATATTTCCTCGAGAGTTGTCACTATAACATGTTATGTTGTCCTTGCTCACTATTGATCATTTTTAGAATCCATGGGAATGGCTCATCAAGTGTTGACATGGTGTTTTCCACTGGAGCATTCTCAAGAGCTTGTTGAGGAATCATTTCATTGTTATTTCGGGAAACTTTGACCATCGATGACATATTTGAATGTTCTATGATGAATTACTCTACTTGATGTATCTCTCTTTCAACTAGTTTGGCTCACTTGAACAATTCACTAATCTCACTCAACTTGTTCACTGAGGGAGATCGGATGTTCTTAACCTGATTGAAGTTTTACAATGATGATATTTAGAGCTCTTGAACCTTTTTAATATCCACTTCGATTGCATGATGCCTCCGGATTATGCTTGTTATGCCCCGTGGTGTTCTACTTTTCTCATGTACACTATTGTGACCAAAATGATGCCTCGGGATCCCTGTGAAGGATGAATTGTCTCGTTTGATCTATGCCACTGTCGCACACCCCTGTGAAGATGTTGCAAAGCAGAGAGGTGAATGGGGATAGAATCAATTACAACTTTCGGCACTTAGCATGAGGATTTACTATTTTTAGAAAATTTCTTTTTTTCACTTTTTCACTTTCGACCACCTCTCTTTATTGTCTGGTTGCTCCCCGAGAACATTGCTTTTGAAGAAATATGACCTTTTCATGATTTTAATATTTAGAATAAACTCGTATAAAGACTTACCATTTTTATAAAGTGGATTTCACGACCTCGGATTTTGACAAAACCAACTTTTTTGAGATGGGATTTTTCTCTTTATCTCACATACAAATTTTTAGCTCAAACCGATCTCTAGAATAGCGAGAAATAAAATTTTACAAAAAGATGGCATGAAAACGGGGGTTTCTTCACCATAAAAATATGGGGGATTGTTCGAAATTCCATCACTTTACCCTTAATGGTGTTTCAAAATGAGAAAGATTTTTAAAAATCCCACCTCAATCAGGCACGGTTTATTAGATATGAAGATTTTTTTTTATCCAGGGCACTGAGTCAATCAAGTGAAAAAATTAACATGGAGCTTGGAAAAAATTGGAAACAATGCAATTTTTGTGAGATATTTCTTTTATAAAATTACATAAACATGGAGAGTGAAATGGAGGAGAAAAATAGGATGCATGAAATTCTGGAAAAAAATTCCGAGTTAGGGTATAAATTGAGCAAAAATGGGGGAGATAGAAAAATACACTAACTTCGGGTTTTATAAGCATGAGAGAGAGAGAGAGAGAGAGAGAGAGGAAGGGGGAAATTTTTGTTCCCCCATTTTACCATTGGAATGGGACATATGGACACCAAAATTTCACCTTAGCCCCATAGTGGCACATGACACACATGCACGGGCTGAGGGGTTTGCAAAAAGAGCTTAGTTTGAGCACCCAAGAGCTAGTTTTGGGCATGTGAGGAACCTAACAAGAGCATGGTGGGGGTAATTTTTATACCCCACTTGTCCCTTTGGAATAGGATATAGGGACACCAAAATTTCACATTATCCTAGTGATGACAAGTGTCAAGCATGCATGAGTTGGAGCGGGGGCTAGAAATTTGGCAAAAAGTGCTTATCGGAGCCTCCCATGGTCATATGGTGGGTCCATGAGGCTTAAGGTGGGGGTGCATTTTTATCCCCCTTGTCCCCTTGGAAAGGGATGGAGGGACACCAAAAGTGCACATTATCCTCATGGTGACACGTGTCACTAAAAATTTTGGCTAAGGACGGAGCTTGTACCTTGGAGAGGAGCTTGAAAATGACATTATCGGAGCTCCCAGATGAATTTTTGGGCACTTATTTATATGATTTTGACTAGAAAAATAATTTTGAGAATTATGGGATGGGTATCAAGGTCTGATTAAGCTTTAAACATCCTCAAAATTTTCCCTTTTTTTACGGACCGCCACTTGATTGTGCCTGCGAAGAATGAGTTGTGGAAAGAAATGCATGGGTGTTGTGAAAAATATGAGATTATCACCATGTAGGGAATTGAATCAGATTTCCATTGATATTTTATTTGACCTATAAATCATTCTAGAGCTACAGAATCATCTCCCTGAAGCTTGAGTGCTTTTTTCATAGTGTAAGCTCCTTTAGCCTCAAAAACCCGCTTTTGTTGAACTTGCTCTTGAATCTCCAAATCTTCCTAAATCTTCCTAAATCACTTGAAAAATTATCTAGGCTCATGAATACACCTCCTTGATGAATTTATGACTTACAATTTGCTCTAGAGAATATGCACCAGCCTTTATAAAGGCCAAAAATAGCCTTGTTTAAGCACTGTCAAAAGATCAACCTTGAAAGAAATTGTCTCAAAAGGAACTTGTGAGCTTGTTTTCATTTTTTCAACACACGGGAAAGGTTGAGAAAACACACGGGAAAGGTTGAGAAAACACACATGAGTACTTGAAGGATGGATATAGGGTTGACACAGTGGAAAGAACCGATCTAGGAGAGTTCCTATGAAGGTTTACAATCAAAGTTTTTACATTGGGGTCTGTTTTCATGTTTGAAAATATGAAGTTTTCATGTTGCACATTTGCATTACAATAACTATATACACGAAAAAATCTAATTTCTACTTAAATCTAAATTAGCACATAATAAATTTTTAAATATCATATTTGAATATTGTCCCTTAATAATAAAACAATCATATTATTATAATTGACTCAAGTAAATGTATTAATTATAAATCAAATATAAAAACTAGATATATGAATTATAAAGTGAAATAAAAAACACAAAATACATTATTTATATTCATTTCTTGGAATTAAAAAACAATGGGAAAAAATTGTCAACTCAAAAGTGTTATTCCAATTAGCAAAAGAATAAATATAATAAATTATTCATTATTTATTTGCTTTATTAACAAAACATTAGGGAAGTGTTAAAGTTTTGGTCATGCACAAAATTTGAGAGAAATTAATTTTTCAATGAAACCAATAGTACGTATCCGAAGGCGGTACTAATAAAAGGTGTTTGTCACATATAAAGGGGTAGGGCGAGGGGATGTATTATTTTAGGCCCTAGGGAGTGGGATTTTACAACATTTATGGTGGTTCTCGGAGCACCATGTTATGTGGTCAAACTTAGAATCAACCTACATCTATTAGTCATGCGGTAAAAAAGTCTTGCTATGTCTAGTGCACTTTTCACACCAATTCTTCACTTTTGCTTTAGAAATGGAAGCAAGGATTTTGCACTGTAGCCCCTACATGGTCAAGGGTAGAGCCCCTATTAAGTCATGCCATTAGAATTTCTACAAAAATTGTGTTTTTATCACTTTTTTCATCTTAGATAGTTGTGTGAAATGTTGTGTTTTTGATTTTTGATTTCATGGCCACGTGAAATTGGTGTATGCCGAACTAGATGTTGATTGCCAATTAATATCATGTTTTTAGTCATGAAATTTGAATGCTTGGCATGTCGACGATGACTATGTATATCGTATGATGCCTACATTTATCATATATATTTTGTATTGTGATTGTTGGGAGGCCATTGAATTTGATCTCTACACGTGAGGTTAAATTTTCTGTCTTTTATAAGATTCTCACGATTTTAACTATAAAATACTTGCAAAATTTGAAATAATCGTCACGCATATAACTTGTATACTTAAAATATAACCCTCATTTTTATATAAATTCATATACAAACTATATAAATATATATTAAAAAAGATAAATACATACAAACACACATCTTATGTATATTTTATTAATAGAGCATGAATAACACTATTTTGTATTTTTGAAAGGTACTGTTGAAAAATTATTGTCAGCTTAAAATTGTTTGACATGCATAATTGATTGTCAAATGTAAACGTTGTTCACCCTTCTTCTCCGACCAATATTGCACCCGGTGTTGAGTGATTGGCCACTTAGGTCAATTTATTTATTTGTAGGGGAGAGGAGTCAATGTTTGTGCATTGACCAATAATGGTGATTACACAAGTGAACTAAAATACTATTAATTGTTTAAATTAAATTTATTACGTCTCTTTTACATTTAAAATTGAAATAAAAATAACTACTAAAAAAAGTCACATCAACAAATTAGCCAATCAAATGATTACACATACATAATACCAAAAATAATAGGTCACTTGAAATTTCTTTGTATTTAAAACTACCTCACTTTAATTCCTTTAAAAATAACCTTTCACATAATTTAAATGTTCAAAAGAAAATTATTATATTAAAAAAATCACAATCTATTAGAGAGTATTTTTATTCATAATTATATGGTATTTAAGTCACGCGCGCCTTAACTTAGGGTTCATTGTTATTGGCTCCTCTTCTCTAATGTGAAGGTAAATTATTTTATTATATTGATAGGCATTCCTTTGGGTGAACACTCAAATGAATGGTCTTCATCGTTGACACGCGTCAAGAGATGGATGGCACCGATAAAGATGTCTCTAGCAGTCATATTCTCATGTCTACATCATTGTGGAAAACTTGTTAAACATGGTTGCAGTGATTATGGTTTTTGATAGGGGATGTGGGTAAAGAGCACTATATATGTCGATTTTTGTTCACATGGTTTCTTTGGCATCTCATAATGATAAATGGACTTCTTAAAAACCTTTTTGCCCCAATTTAAGGGTACGATTTGTTTTCATTTTGATTTGCTCCAAAAACATCTTGCATTTTATGGAAGGAACTTTCAACACTTGTATGCTCATGTTAATTCTATGGCTTCGTTGAATTATTTTATACAAGTTAAATGACCAAGTTAAATATTTTATGGATAAAACTTAATTGCAACATAAATAATTTTAAGGCCAAGGGACATAGACTATTAAAACACATACAAATACACTTACACATATTCATATTTATTGATTGGCTTGGTTTGCAGACCGATATATAGATTCTAACGTATTATGATCTTTATGTCAACGGGGGTGACATCACAATGGGAGTGACCCTCTTACAAAAATAAAGGTTGATTTATTTTCGGATGAGTATGATTTCTTTCTCGGCCTTATCCTCTTTTCCTATGTGGTTTCAAGAAAACCTTTGTAAATTTCCTTTAAATATATGTCTTACCACCCCAAGTTAGATGTGTCTCTTCAATGCATCTTGGTATTACATCTATGACTCTAAATAATCCTCTTTAAGTCCAAAAATTAATTCTAAATTAGTTGATTGGTCTTATCTACGGTAATATATGAACCCCAATATATCATGATCCTAATGCCAATAGGGTCATGCCACAATAGAAGTGATCCTCTTATAGACATAAGGGTTGATTGGTTTTAAGATAAGTACAATTAATTTTCGAAAACTTCCCCTCTCCTCCTCCATGGCTTCAAAAATCCTCTAGAAATTACCTTTAATTTAAATAAAGTTCTTACCACCCAAGTTGGATATACCTCTTTAGTGCATCTTGGAATTGCTTTCTACAACTCTAAAAATCCTCATTAAATCTAGAAATTAATCCCACATTGATAAATTAGCTTAGTCTTTGGTAACATATAAACTTCAATATACCACAATCCTTAAACCAATATGGGAGACACCACGAAGTGGACTCTTCCTAACTTAATTATTGATCGGTTGCGAGGTGAGTATAATTTTTCTCAAAGCATTTCCCTCTCCTCCTTTGTGGCTTTAAAACACCTCTAAAAATTTTCTTTAAATACATGCCTTACTACACCAAGCCAATATACTCCTTCCATGCATCTTGGAATTACTTCTACGACTATATAAAAACCTTAATAAATCAAAGAATTAATCCCACACTAGTTGATTGGCTTGGTCTATGGTAACATATAAATCCCAATATATCATGATCCTTATACCAATAAAGCGGTGACACCACAATGAAAGTAGATAATGTGAAAGAAAGAGGTTACATAAAAACAATTGACAAGAGCGATAAAAGAGCCCAAATGAATATGGAAGAAACCTTATGCCCTTATTGTGTTACTAAGTTGGCCTATTTTAAAGTCTATTTACAATGAGATTTATTCATGTAGCCAATTCATATCTATAGGAATTGATATTAGAGTAAATAGGGTATAAAAAGGGGGTTAAATACCAAATAGAAAGAGGATATATAAAATTTTGACCGCATCTTTTTTTAACATGTTTTATCTCAATGTAGAAAGGTATATTTAGAAAAAACAAATTGGCATATGGTTGGTATTAATGCAATTCATTTTTCACCTCTCGCATGAGAAAATTGATGTATAGAGCCATAAATATTTGACCAATTGATGTAAGAGAATTCAAGTTCACTTGAAATCCTACAACCAAAAACCTGTTAAACTAGGAAAATAAACTAAGTAGGGAAATGAGTAAGTTTGTGATTAGGCGTAGGATTTGTTTTGTATTTGCGTTGTTCTCGCACCACACTGCAAGTGCACATATTTTGTGTTGTTCTTTTGCACCTATTATTTAATGGGATTATGTTTATAATGTTTTGTGCTACCTATTTGTGCACACATTTTTTGTTCAATCAATTGTAGATTTCAAATATTTGCATAAGATTATTTTAATAATCTTATGGTCAGCACCAACATGGAAGGAATGAAAGTTTGGGTACATATTTTTCTCTATGCCTACTCTAGTTGTGAGGTTCACATTATCTTGCACTTGTTTATTTGTGTGATGAGTTATCATATAACCATTGCATTCCATGCCCCTAGTAATAGAAGGTGGTTGGATATCATTTAATGATGCATTGAAACATGTTATACTCTAATGAATTACCTTATGATGCATTATCATTAAGACTATAAAATGTATTTTGTGTCATACATGGGTAACTTGTATTTATGAGGTGGTATTATAAATAGGTGGGCCTTGCATTTATATAAGTACATGGCCCTACAATTGTGTTAAAAGGTTACTAATGGATGATCAAACTAGAAGTATTTTGAGAAATATATACTTAAAAAGACCACGTGTTAGAAAGTAAAGATTTATGGATCTAATGTTATAGCACATTTTGTTTGTGAGATTGCTAATGTGTTATGTGTGTACACTGAACTTCTTGAGAATGAATAAATAAAGAAAATAGTTTTGTTGTATTTTATTTCATATTTCATTATGTATTTTACGGGTTGTATGGTCTAAGGCATCTTTTAATTTGATACTTAATTTTGATTGCACCATTTGGTATCAATTTTTTTAATCCTTTCATGTTGTGTTACATTCCACATTTGTGATTGTGGGTAGAAAATAGCTACAGAAATATTTTGAGATGTTATTAGGTAGAAGGTTTGAGGTGATTGATATTCAATTTTGAAGGAATGGAACACATAGGAGGTTTATGTGGTTTAAATGCAAGAAGGAAAAAAACGGTTGGAATGCTAAGCCTTGGAGATTTGACATGGTTGATGAGAGATATATAAGATCATTTAGAGGATATGGAGATACCACAAAAATAAGGTGTTGTGGTAGTGGAATATGCAAGCAATATTTAAGTGATAGAATAAGCACATGGGAACATTGTCAAACACAAAGAAGAGGAGGTTCATGAACAAGAAGAAGATAGATTATTGCAAGTTGTTTCCAAAATGAATAATAAGCCAAAGTTGGACCTTTAAAGCTAGTTAGAAGTTTGGGTCTTAAATAACTCATTGAATGGATGATGAAGTTAGATAAATATATTGAGTATGAAAGCATGAAATATACCAAGCAAGTTAAGTTCATCGATGCAAATTTGAAAGGTCACACATCCTGGTGGGAGCACATGCAAGCTAGAACATTTTACAAAGGCAAAGAGAAAATTAAAACTTAGAATAGTTTCATTACAAATTAAAAGGTTTAGTTTGTTTCTATGGATTATCATATGAGTTTGTTTAAGAAGCTTCAAAACTTGTGAAAAAAAGAGAAGAATTTAAATGATTAAATTGAAGAGTTCTAAATGATAACCATTAGGGTGGGTGTTGAAGATGGCATTGATAAGATATCAAGATACATGAATGCATTATATGTTGTAATTTAAGATGATTTTGGAATGATAATATTTTGTTATGTTGAAAAACCCAATCAATATGTATTAAAAGCAAAAAAAAAAAAATTGCACAAATAACAAGGTATCATGAGGAAATGAGAAGTTCTTCATGGATGTCGACCAAGAGGTGGAAATGATAGAGGTTATCTTGTATAAGGAGGTGAGGACAATACTTTACATCACAACAATACTAGTGCACAAGGAGGAGGTATAGGATCATATGGATGTGGATTTCATGGTATATGTAATTTAGATGTAGTGAGACCGGAAAGAGAATTTGAGTGACCATCTATGTCTATGAAGGAAGTAGGAGAGATTATGTGAGTGTGTACATTGTTTAAGTAGACGAGGAAAATGTTTCCTATTACACCTAGAAAAACTAGAAGTTGGAGAAGTTCTCATGATAAAGAGGGTGTTGTTGAAACATGCGAAAGAGGAGAATAACATTGCGAGAGAGATATTTTTCTTAAAACCATTTGTAATTCTAGAGGAAAATGTCACAATTTGATTGTTAATATTAGAAGTTCAAATAACTTTGTTTCAAAATAAATGGTGGATAAACTTGGTTTGAAGAGAATTATGCATCCTAATTTGTATAAGGTTTCTTGGTTGCTAAAGGAATATTAAATTTTGGTAAGCAAACAATGTCCAGTAAGTATCGAGTAATATATTTTGGTGAAAAGTAGAGCGATGGCAAGAGGGTGCCCCAATTGCGTAAAAAGGAGGTTCGCATAGCGAAAATATGTAAAAATGAGGATAAGTACGAAGGAAGGGCTTGAGAGAGGAAATTTTGTAGAGGCTGGCGGACTCGAAGGCCAAAATGGTGTTGAACATAAATTCAAGGGTTCCATCCAGAGGAGGTGGTGGACATCGGACCCTGTTAGGGAGGGATTCATGAGGGAAAGAGACCGTGATTCCGCTAGGTGACCAAAAGCCTATCTCTGAATCCAAGAGTAAGGTCTCTGAAAATGGCAAAGTGGATTTGGGATTTCAGAATCCTGAGCCTGATAATGAATGTTGGTTATTTCCAAAATCTGACGAAGCTAATAGGATTGAGTTGCCTCTCAATGACAGTAATGGAAAAGATAAAGGAGAATTTTCAAGGGAGGAGACCAAGTCGTTGGTTTCATTCTCCTTGGGTGAATTGGAAGTCAAGGTCTCCAATTCTATGAAAAATATTGAAGTAGGATCCTCTGCTCTTGAGGAAATTTGTGATTACCGAGCAATAAAGTTTATCTATAAATTTATTGGTGTTTGGCCCTCAAAGGATGAACTTTGGAGTTGGGTTGATAGGAATTGGAAATGCCAAGATAGGCCTGGGATTAGATTCCTCTCTAAGGGTTTTTTTAGGTTTGCTTTGGAACAATTGAAGAGAGGGACAAGATTTTCTTTGGTGGTCCTTGGTTCTTTAAAAAAGTAGGACTATATCTCAGACCATGGTCACCCCTCTTTAATCCTGAGGAAGAATTGGTTAAGAAGATCCCTCTTTGGGTAAGGTTGTACAAACTCCCCCCTGAATTTTGGGGAAAGGAATCGCTCAGAGAAATAGCGAAGGCACTCAGAGAGCCCATTGGTCTAAAAAAGAAATGAAAACTGCGACCTTCTCCTCCTATGCTAGAATTTGTATTAATATTGACATTTCTAAACCATTGATCCAAGCAATTAGGCTCAATACTCCGATGGGGGTATGGTTTCAGCCAATGGATTATGAGTGTCTGCCCTTTAGATGTTTCAATTGTAGAGAAATTGGTCATAAAATTGGCTCATGCCTGGCTCTGGGTAAGAAGAAATTGATTAATACAAAGAAGAGCACTCAACCAGAGGAAGGTCAAAATAAGGAGGATAAGGAGGATGTGGCCTTGCCTAAGTCTGGAGAAGTAGAGGATAAGGAAGTGGAAGTCCTTCAGATAATGGGATCGAACTACCACAAGTTGGTTCCCTAAATAAGTCTCTCCTAAAGAAATAAATTGAGGCAGCCCAAAGCAGGACACAAATATGGACTCGAGGGATGTATGGGGGTTTTTGAAGAAGAAGAGTGCCACTCCAAACAAGAAAAGAGATGCTTCGGATTACTCTCTAGATAAGGAAGATTTGGAAATTCTTATGGAAGCTTTCAAATGCTCTAATAAAGAATCTCCCAAGGCTTCTCCTTAGGAGATGCATAGAACTGACGCAAGGAAGGCTTCAAAGTCAATTGCAAACAAAGAAAACAAATCCCCCCGGGGATGGATGGTTCGACGCTCAAGAGCTCGATGAAGGAGATAGAAGTCAATAAGAAGATCATGGTTACTCCAGTTAGAAAATTGGAAAGATTGGCTTCTACTAACTCAAAATCTATCCTGCAGACACATGGGGTTAGCCAAATCAATTGGGAGAAAATCCAATGCTCTCAAAACTCAACTTGAAGCCAAGTTGAATATTGACATAGGCATTCAAAGCACCTTAGAGGATTTTGTATCTGGCGGAAGGATTTCTCCTTCCGCATGGGTAATCAATGAAGGTTGTGAGTTGGAATGTCAGGGGTTTGAACACCCCTGAAAAAGGGCACCTAGTTAGACGCCTAAAATATTTAGAGAACCTGTATTTCCTTCTGATTCAAGAATCCAAACTATCTAGAGATGAGGGCATTCAAATCATGAAAAATATCTGGTATAGATGTGAGGCGGTAGCTATGGATGTTGATGGAAGTGCAGGAGGTCTGGTAATTGCATGGGCTCCAAATAGATTCCAATGCTTCCCGATCATTAAATGTAAGTGGTTCATAGCTCTTGATTGTTGTGATTCTATTACCAATCAAAGTTTCGTTCTTATCAATGTATATGGTCCAAATTTGTTTGAGGAAAAAAAGGAATGTTGGAATGCCTTGAATAATCTTTTAAAAATGAGGAAAGAAAACTGGTTTTAGGAGGAGATTTCAATGCAATTTTGAGTCTTAAGGAGAAAAAGGGAGGGAAAAATTCCTCCCTCCAAGTGTGAAATATTTTAGATCCTTTTGTGGGGATCTTGGTCTAATTGATGTGGAACCAAAGTATGGGGGTTTCACTTGGAACAATAGAAGGGTAGGGCAGGAAGTGATTTTGGAAAGATTAGATAGATTCTTGCTCTGTTCTAATTGGGGGTTGGAAAATTTTCTTTTCCATTCTGATATCCTTTTGAACCCTGGCTTGGATCACTCCCCTATCAGTCTGATTGTGAATTCAGATGATAAGCCTAAAGGGATTCCTTTTAAGATGGAATTCATGTGGTTCTTAGATCCATCTTTTGAAGAGAATTTGAAAATCTAGTGGAATTCGAAAGTGAATGGAAGCAAGAGATTTCAGTTAATGAGAAAAATGAAGATTGTCAAGGAAGAGTCAAAAAAATGGAACAAGCAGACCTTTGGAAACCTGTTTCACAAAAAGAAGAGTTTTTCTACAGAGTTAGAAGTTGTCCATGAAGAAATAATGAAGGAAGGAGTGTCTGAACCCTTACTTGAAAAGGAAAAGGAAGGATTGGCTAAACTTGACCATATCCTCAAGATGGAAGAAATCTTTGGAGGCAGAAATCTAGAGTCAAATGGCTCAAAGAAGGGGACAAAAATACAAAAAAATCCATCTGTCCACTACAATTAGAAGGAACTCAAACATGATTAAACAATTGACTCTCCCCTCTAGGGAGAACATCTCAGATATAGATAGAATAAGAGAGGAAGGGATTTCATATTTCAAGAACCTTTTATCCCAAGAGGAGGAAGACAACAGTTTGGAACAAAATGAATTGCTAAGGAATATCCCCAAAGTTCTAAACGAAAGGGATGCCTCAAGGTTAATGAATCCCATCTCTAAGGAAGAAGTTTGAGAGAGATGGTCTTTCATTTGGGGGAAGACAAAGCTCCTGGTCCTGATGGGTTTCAAATTGGTTTTTTTCAAAAAAATTGGCATATTGTGGGAGAGGATGTGTGGGTGGCGGTTGAAGAAAGCAGGAAAAAGAAATCAATTCTGAAAGAATGGAATTCGACCTTTTTAGTCCTTATCCCAAAGATTGATGATGTCAAGTATTTTGATGCCTTCCGCCTATCGCTTTGTGTAATGGTATCTATAAAATTGTGACCAAGGTTATGGTGACTAGGCTCAAAGCTTTCTTATGTTCGATAATTTCAGATAGCCAAAATGGTTTTGTGGAAGGGAAGAAAATTCTTGACGGCATTGTAATTGCCCATGAAGCAATCCATTCTCTCTCTCACAAAAGAAACCCTGGAATGATCATAAAACTAGATATGATGAAAGCTTATGACAAGGTCAATTGGAAGTTTCTGGAAGTAGTTCTTGCTAAGTTCGGTTTCCCCTGTGATTGGATTCAGTTCATTAGGAATTGTTTCTCTTCTCCAAGATTCTCAGTTTTAATCAACAATGTCCCCCATTGGACACTTCTCAGCATCAAGAGGTCTTTGGAAAGGTGATCCAATTTCTCCTTTTTGTTTATAATAATGGCAGAATGTCTCTCAAGATCCATTCAAAATGTTGTTGACTCAAAGGAATTGAAAGGTCTTACAATATCTTCCTCTTTGGAGCTGATTTCAAATGCATAATTTGTGGATGATACTGCTCTCTTTAGAGAACATACGGTGTTAAAGTCTTAGAAGTTCTAGGAGATTCTCCTAAGGTATGAAAAAGTAGCAGGTCAAAAGGTAAGCTCTAAGAAATCAGTTATTTTCTTCATAAATGTAGATCCAAGGCTTCAAAGGAGGATAGCAAATATTTTTGGTTTCTCAATAGGCTACCTACCTAGCTCATACATGGGGATTCCCATTATTGGAAGGAAAGCGGGGTGGGACTGTGGAAACTGTGGTAGATAGAATCCAAGGAAATTTGGCTTCTTGGAAAGGTAGGTGGCTTTCTCTGGCTGGAAGAGCCACTCTAATCAAGTCATCCCTACAAGTGATTCCTACTTACTTATGTCATTGTTCAAGATCCTAGAGAAAGTAATGAAGTGTATTGTAAGTCTTCAAAGGAGGTTCCTATGGAGTGGATCTGAGGAGAAGCAGAAAATTAATTTGGTGGCTTGGAAATATGTTTTCCGCCCTAAGGAAGGTGGTTTGGGTTTCAAAAATTAGAAATTCATGAATGAGGCCCTTGGTGGTAAAATTTTGTGGAGAATTTATGAAGATAAAGAGCGTCTTTGGAGCAGAGTTTTAATTGCTAAATATTTAGCTTCTCAAGATCCAATTGATATTTTCTTCCAGGACAATCTTCCGAGTGGTTCTAGGATTTGGAACTTCATTAAAGGTTGTAGAGATTCTGTTGTTCTAGACTTAAAGTGGGTTCCTCATTATGGAAGCAAGGTGGATATGTGGAGTGATAATCTGGTTGTCTATTGGTCCCTTGGAAAAGGTGGATGGCATTTCTGGATTCAAAGAGGAAGTGATTGATAATTGGGGCTCAAAAGTAAGGGATTACTTGAGCGAGGATGGGGGTCATGAAGTGGATTTCTCCTCAAATAGAAGTTTTCATAGGTAATACTGGAGAAATGAATTTCTTCCATGAGATCAATAATGCACCATTTCCGGTGGGTCTCTCAGAGGACTCAATTATTTGGGTTGGCTCAAGCTCGGGAAGGTTACTGTGAAGGATTTGTACTCTTGCATCTGCATTCGGAAAGGAGTTGTGGATGTCACAAAAGCCTTCCCTTGGCCTATCATTTGGCTTAAAGAAGGTCTCCCAAAAGCTAATCATTTTTTGTGGTTGGCTACTCTTGGTAAGTGTTTGTCCTTTGATAATTTGATTAAAAGAGGATTTAATGGCCCAAGCTTGTGTTTTTTATGCGAAGAGGATGAGGAATCAGGTGATCATATCTTCATCCATTGCCCCTTTTCTTCCCATGTTTGGTCTCGAGTATGGTTTCAGTGGAATATAGCTTGGGTCCCTCCTTCAGTTTGGGATCTTGTTAGTTAGTGACAGCGCAAGATTCCTCATAAAGGCCTTGCTCTGCTATGGTCTTTAACCCCCACGGTGGTTATTTGGTGTTTGTGGCTGGAGAGGAATAGCAGAATTTTTCAAGGTGCAAAGAAATCAGTGAGGCAAGTTTGGAATAAGATTGAAGTTTGGTTATCGGAGTTAATGGATTCGAGATGCTTAGACTTGGTTTGTAGAAATAGTGAAGACAAATTGATTTGGAAAATGGCCTTCAATCAATTGGAAGTATGATGTGAAGGCTCCTGATAAGGGGAGTAAGGATAAGAGGTTGACACATTGGAGTCCTCCTTCAGCAGGTTGGATCAAACTAAATTTTGATGGGGCCTCTAAAGGAAACCCTGGAGCCGCTGGTTGCAGGTGTGTGTTTCATAATGTTGATTGTCAGCATGTCCTTGCTTTGGCTTTTGATTGTGGTGTAGCTTCCAATAATTTCACAAAAGGCATGGCCTTGTGGTGGGGTCTAGCTGAAGCTAAGCGCAGGAAATGGTCTAGAATTTGGGTTGAAGGTGACTCTCTGGCTATCATTATGATAGTGCAAGGAAATTCTCCTCATGCATGGCAATTACAATCCATTTGTGATAATATTCAGGCAATTTTGCCTGATTTTGAGGAGGTGATTTTTTCTCATATTTGTTGAGAAGGCAATAAGGTGGTAGATGGTTTAGCTAATATTGGTGTCATGCTTTGGAATAAGGGTTGGGTGATGGCTCAATCATGGGAGACATTTTTCCCAACGACATTCAAGGCCTTTTGGTTAATGATGCATGTTTGGCTCGTGCAGAGGGGACTTGTAATCTCTAAAGTCATACCTCTTGTTTCCCCCTCCCAAACAATGATGTTTTTTAAGGGATGGATTTGGTTTTGGATTTGAAGCATGGCACGTACCTTGCATTCATTGGCTTTGGGGAAGGTGTTTGGATTTTAAGCCACATTTTGGTTGCCTTTGGATTATCTTTTCGGCTCCTTCGCAGTTTGGTTGGTTTGCCTTCAGGGTGGGTCTGGTAAGTTGAAGTTCGTCGGTTTGTTTCTCCTCCTTCTCTCATGGCATCTAGTGGAGACTCTGCGGTGGCTCTGGGAGGAAGCAGCATGTGTTGTGCTCAAACTGGGCCTGATTTGGGTGATTCCTTTTTAGAGTGGCTCAATGGGAGAATTAAAAATGTGGCCATGAGGGGGTGGCTAGAGCAGGTTTGGTAAGTGGCCAAGAGCATTGAAGATGACAAAGAAGAAGTGGTTGTCTGTGATAAATTAAGGAGGTTAATGTTGGACCCTGGTTAATCTGTGGGTCAAAGGAATGTGTTTGATGTGGTGTAGGGGTTGAGCGCGGCAACATTATCTCCAATTCAATAGGCCAGTTTCTCCTCCACAAGGATATGAAGGACCTAGAAGCGAAGGTAGATAGTTTACAATTTCATATTCATGCCCTGACTCATGGAGTGAAAGCTCTCTCTCGTGGCTTGGTGGTGGTGGTGGAAAACTAGGGTCTTTACCTCCTAGAGAAGGTAAAATCTGATTTGTCACATTGTTGTACTTCTCTCTCTCTTGTCTTCAAGCGAATCAGATGTGGAGACTCTGGCGGAAAATCCTCCGAACTCTATCATGGAAGAGTGAATTTGGGGTTCTCTATTTTGAGCTCGATTCAGTATGGAGTGGTATCACTCTTTTTTTTATAGTCTAGGAATGTACAATTCGGTGATATATATTGTTGTATAGAAACTGGTTTTTTGGATTTTGTAGCACGATAATGTGCATTTTACTCTCCCTGTTAAGTCCAGTGATTTGTAGATTAATCATGGACTGTAATAGGAATTTTTTTGAGGCTAGGGCCTTCTCCCTAGGAATCTTCAAAAAAAAAATTCTCGTAAGTTTTAAAATCAACATGTAAAAGAATGAATTCATGTGGCATAATTTCATGGATGTTTATAATATTTTGATTGGAAGGCCTTAGAAATTTGATCACAAGGCACAACATGATGTTCATGCATATACACACACTTTGATGAAAGGAGTGAAAAATAATTTGAGTCCTTTGAAGGATAAATGTGAAGTAGTAGAAATTAGTCCAAGTTTTTTGATGGTTTTAGGAAAGCGATTCCTAAGAAAAGAAAAGGAACATGTATGTTTTGCACTCATAGAAAAATATGCACAATATTTGGGCACAAAATGACAGAAGAAACATTTCCACGCTAGGTGGACGAATCGATAGATGATTTCACCTATATTGTTTCAAATGATATAACATATGGGTTACCACACATGAGGAGTTTATCAAGTGGATTTGATACTGGATCAAATTTTCTAGATAAAGTGGCATGCAAATTGATAGGTCTAGTGAAAATGTAGATGTGTTTATTAGGTACACAAAGATTGGGACATTTGAATATAGAGAAGTGACATGTTTTTTTTTAAATGAGAGTTTATGTAAGTTCATGTGATGACAATTGATATATTGGTTTACAATCTTCTATTGGTGTAAATAGATGAAATATGAGATTTTGAGTTTGGAATGTTGTCATATTTTTAAAATATATATATTCTATACATTTTTTCATATTTTTGTGCAAGACAATAATTTATTTGTGCAAAAGCTCACTGAGTGACTTGGTACACTTGTGTATGGTCACTAACAATAAATATTAATTTAAGATTTTTGAATAGATAATGTATTTTCAAGGTTTTAGCTCTTTTTTAAAAAAATGGACAAATATTTTTAAAAAACAATTATAAGCATAATTTATATCTAGATTGTAAAATGATGTTGTTGTAGGGTTTGTTATCTTGTAAAATCGACGAGGGCAATTTTTAGGTAACCATGCCAAAATTTTGTTCTCGGTTCCTGTTTGGGTCCCTCAACATTCTAATGTTGTAAATCCCTTTCTAGGAAATCTAGTTTTCCGAACTTAGTCATTTTGGTCCTTTTTGGCTGGGCGCACCTTTTATCTATGCAACACAAGATAAATTTACACCCCTTTATTTCCTTTGGTGCACCCTTTGAAGTGTTGACACATCAATTGTTGCATCTTCCCGTGATGTGCCTTTCTTACCTGTGCTAAGGCGCATGCGCCATCCTATCAGAACAAAAATGTTGCACCATTAATTGGTGCGCCAAGGCACTCAAAATCCAGTGTTGACAGTACTAAATTTGCACTAAAGGCGCAGATAATTTCATGTTGACAAAAACATATCCACGCCACTGGGCGCAAAGTTTTCCATGTCAACACGTGTTTTGGTGCGCCTCTTCAAAAAGTGGTTGGCACATTTATTACACTTTTGGCTATATATAGGCACATCTGCCCTGTCACTTTCACAATCAAAAACACGTGAAAATCTTTATTCCTCTACACCTGTCAAAGACGCTGTCATCCTCGTGTCACGTTCGTGGACCCCACTTCGTTTCTCTCATTCTATATATTCCGGGTAAGTGGTCCTTGCTTCTCTTGTGTTTTTGTTTTGTTGGTTGGTTGTGAAGTTTGATGAAATAAAGCTGAGGAAACCATAAACCCTCATTCCCGTTTTTGCAAACCTTCCCTCCCAAGCGTTTTCACCCTCTTTCCAGATCTACTGGCCAAGAGGGCTCTGTCTCAAAAAAGTGAACCCAGATCTCTTTGCTATGCCCCCTTCACCGTCTAAATCCATGAAGGAGGCCTAAAAGACCGCAAACCCATCAGAAGGAAAGAAACCTAAAAGTTAGTTCGAACCACATTTTTCTCTTGGCGCAATCGCCACCCTTGTTACAGAAAACACAGTCACGCCAAGAGGGCGCACCGACCTTGATTACAGCACACAAAATCCCTGCGCCATGCATAAACCAAGTAAATCTTAAACCCGCAAAGCAGCGCAACCCCACTTACATCAACAAAAGTGCCATGCAAGTTTTTCCTGCGCCGCCCCAAAGCACCCTTTGTGCACATAAACTAAGTGCTACACGTATTAATCCGTGCCCTTCGACACACCAAAATTCCATGTTACATACAAATTACCTGCGCCATTGGCACATCCTGCTCCCATGCAACACCAAACTTATTTGCACCTAGTATAAAACTTCATATAAATGGCACAGGCGCACTCATGTCTACAACAACAATGATGTTATATGTAAATTTCTTGCGCCCTATGCCCTTTGGTGCTGATTTCTTCCTTGTAACACTCCGCTTTAGTGTGCCATACTTTTAACCCTACAAACCTACAAAGAGCTGTCCCTCGCGCCTTGCGCCCGAGGCCTTAAAATTGCTAACTCCTCATTTTGTAATGCTTTAATGGAAGATCTGACAGCTAACATGGCTCTTTTGCGTTGGACTTCGCTTCTTCTTCTTGCAAATCAGCAACTGAACTCAGATCCACATATGTCTACATCAAGCAAGAGGCCAACCAAGTCAAAGGGTAAGGCTAAGCTCATAGAGGAAGAGATGAAATACAAATATCAAAGGGTCAGAATGCCCGAGTCCCAGGCAGAATGTGACCTAGACATTAGAGATTCTGAACTCAGCCACATCGACATGGATGATTTTTGGGCCAGAACCAGGAGGGTCACAGGCAGTCCTTGGATGGACAAACTGGTAGGAAGTGGTCTGCATTTTTCTGGGGGAATCCCCGTCAGCGTAATGAATAATGAGTTTATGATGGTGGTGGCCCGCTGTTACAACAAAGACACAAGGTGTGTCGAAAATGAAAAGGGCGAGGTCATAATCAACCTCATTGCCCGGCACTTCGAGATCATGTTAGGCATTCCCCACCACCGACATTTTGTGGTCGTAAGTCAGGAAGACTACATCAAGGCGTGGGAGGATAACAAAGACAAATGCATGCAGCTGATGAACAAAGTGTATTTAAAGAATAAGAAGGTGATAACCAGGTGGCCTCAGGTTATTCACCGTAGCGACTTCTCTGAGGAACTGAGTGATACTATCACCTTCCTAAGCAGAGTATTTGGGCTTTCTGATGCCCATTACTTTCACAAATGGATGCTCAGGTACCTGGAAACCATGAATAAGAATGTACCTGATCAATGCTTTGAGTGGGCAAAGATCATAAGCAGCACCATCTCTGAGTAGCTCCAACAACTCACCACAACGGGAGGTTCTACATGAACTCCTATGTAGTCTATGCTGCAGCCTCAGAGAGGGATTATCTAGCATTGAGCCGATGCAGAGTTTGGCCTCAGGTGAAAATATACGAATACTACCTAGAGTTGAAGCTGGAGAATAGCATCCCATAGTTTACCAAGATCAATGATGCTTTCTTCTACAACATCGTCTGCCTTTTGAGGCCAAATATGACTCATGGTCAGATGACCAAGAGCATAGTCACAATGACTGAGAAGTGGGGAGCATTATTTACCCAATTCCCCACCTTCACCTATCTCAGAGCAGCCAACTTCTTGGGGGAGCCCACCAAATTGCCAAGGTATGTTGGCCCTAAGTTGATCCTGTTGGAGCTATCTAGGCAGCTCATAACATACCATGAGAAGTGCCTGAAAAGAAAGAAGGGTGGAACTCCTTTCCCCCTTACAGTGGGTAGGTACACCTGCATTTCCCACAACAAAGCCCGGAAATGTTCACAGAGCTAGAACTGCTCAATCTAAAGCACAATTTCCTGGCAAGGCCCACCTTCGATCCAAGAAATTTCCTCCCTAAGGCAAAACTCGATCCGATCCACGTTCCACAGATCGAGGATATCTACATCGACCTGTATCATGAGGTCGAACTCAGAAGAAAGGATCACTCTCGCCTGGCCCTGGTAGAGATTATTCAATATGGCATGGCCATTATTCCAAAAGGTTATCAAACTACCGATCAAGAAGTTGATTAGGTGTATCTAGACACGGATGGGGACAAGCTGGTTGTTTGCCGAAATAGATAGAACAAAGGCACCTCAGACCATTTAGGTAAGGGTTAAGGAAACATCGGCGAAAAGAACATTAGTGCAGTAATGAATGGCTTTATCTACCTTGGAGTATATTTCACCACGCCCCTTTGGGAAATGCACTGCTGTCAAAGCCGAAGCATCTGCCAAAGGGAAAAGGCAAGGATAAAGAGGGAGAATCAAGCTCCACTTGAGAAGAAGCTCCTGAGAGCCCTCCTTCCGCCGCACAGAACAAGTTGTAACTTTGGTATCCCCCGAAGAAAGAAGCGGTAGAGAGTGTTCCAATGGGCACATCCACTCAGGATGTTGCCACTGCTATAACCATGGAGGTTCCCACCATCCCTTCTCCCCCTTCTCATGTGGCTCAAGCGACCATTCCTTTCGTCGTATCCTCTCCTCCATCTTCTATTGTTCCCCCTTCCTCTTCCTCCATTTTCTCTTCTCTCACGGAGCTGTCCCCCACCATTTCTTGTCTCATCTCTCGGCCTCCCTTCCATTCCCACAACTACTTCCCCTACAAAGATCACCCCTCCCGTGAGCACTTTCTTGGCCTCTCTCTCGATGCCACCACCAAGTGTCTCTACGCATTTCCCCTCATCCACTGCAGTTGCTCCCTCTTCCACCTCTGATCCCACTCCCTTAGGTCCAAAGATGGCTTTCTCAAGACTTGAGCCAAAGATAAGAGGAAAGTCCCTATTACACCTATGGACTTCTCTCGTCATCCCAAAGAAAGGGGGCCAAGAAGCAAAAGCCGATAACCCGCTTCTCCCTGAGAGTGCATCAGGAGAAAGAGTGATGCAGATTATGTATCCCGATCCTTCAAAGGATAAAAAGGATCTGTCCCCTATAGATTATATAGTGACGCAGTCACAATGGGAACATCATCCGAAAGCCTTCAAGGGTAGGCCCTATCTGTGGTGGATGCCCTTTACAATAAGCTTCAAGAAGCAAAGGAAGAGAAGAGCCTACTAAAAGAATGAATAAACATCTTCTCCACGCCCGCGTAAAATGGGTAGTGCACCTCCTACAACCGCCACCGAAACTCTTGAGGTCCTAAGCTAGGAAAAGATAAATGAGTACGCCAAAATTGGCGAACAAGGTGTGGCAATATCCGCCTGGAGAGACCAGATCCTCAAAGACAAAGAAGGAAGTAATTGTCAAGTTCACCAAATTATATCAGAACATTGGTCAGTGAACAAGGAACTCCAGGTGATTGTGGGACCTATCTCCAAAGAGTTGGACCATGCTAGGTTGCAACATGAGACATTCTAAAAGATGCTCGACTGCTCGGCCAATGATTTAGTTAAATTCAGCATCTTCGATCACCCCAGGGTACCCAGCAAAATCCTTGCTGCTTTGGACTACCGGGTCGATCAGATGGAATTTGTCCTAGAGAAGATAGACAAGGTCAAGGAGGAAGCCCTGGATGCGATGCATCAAATGGAACAAATTGTCCTAAGAATGTCTCCGGGCTTGCTCACTCCTTCATTCGCCTTGAGGAAGGCAGACGAAACTATTTGGATCTTCAAGGAGATCATCTCGCAAGGGCTAGGGCTAAAAGTCACTTTTGACACCGAATCCATCAATAACCTTCTGGCCTGCCGTGATTTTGTGGGGTACCTGATGGAGGCAGGTAATGAATATTTCAAGCTCCCTAAAAACTTCAGAGATGAGCGGGAGACTTGTGAGGTCATCGGCGATCATACCAAGGGTCCTGCCTAAGATCAACTTCAGCCGATGGTCAGTAAATTTATGGAATATTGGACCCAGTTCCACATTACCTCTCCCGAACAACAACATAAGCAAGATAATCCCTTTCAGCCACGAGATGACGATGAATAGCCTCCTTCCTCTTAGCTTTCTTTTTGTAAATATCTAAGAGCATGTTAGCACAAATGATGACATCATCCATGTTGCACCATGGGATGTTGTCATCCACCAAGTTGCCCAAAGTCAACAATTGACTTTTAGGTTTTTTTGTAGATATTTTGTAATTAGTTGTTGGTTTATTTTTGCCTTCTCTCTTCTCCTTCTTCTATATATACTTGAATACTTGTTGTATTCAAGTGGTGGACACTTTTTAGATGAAAAATAGAAGTGAGGAGAAAAGGCTTTGTACTTTTTGTAATAGAAGAAAATATTAATACAATATTGAGACTTTGTGCTGAATACCTGTGTTATGCATCAGAACTTTCTTATGTTAGATCTGCATGTTTATTCTGTTGAATCTACTTCTACTTTTTTGTCATTTGTTCACAAGTATTGCTTTGTTTCGTCTATGCAAGTAAGTTTGGCTCCATTTATTACCAATCCCAAAACATAAACCTTCTGATCTTTCTGCTTTGGAATTCATTTCTTTTCTCCCTTCGGATCTATCTTATCTTCGTTCTTTCCCTTCTTTCCTTTCTTTGCACAGTTGGAAATACCCTAATCTGGGATGAGATCCCAAACCCCGAAGGTCGAATATTGTGAGACTTGCATGCATTCCCGCCGGTAGAATAGCAATAAACCAGCCACTTTGTCGACTCAAAGAGGGGCTATGCCCCGCACACTATTGACTCTGCCTATCCATAGATCCGTCCACCCGGCTGCATTTTCGACCAACAACGCTTTATATCTCAAGTTTTAAAATTTTCTAATTGGAAAAAATTATATGGTTATATTAAAATGGATTTTTTTATAACATCGTATTCTCTCAAAATTTTAATAATTAGTATTTTTATTTTTTAATGTGTGTA
The DNA here is from genome assembly GCA_018340775.1 of Taxus wallichiana var. yunnanensis. Taxonomy (NCBI): domain Eukaryota; kingdom Viridiplantae; phylum Streptophyta; class Pinopsida; order Cupressales; family Taxaceae; genus Taxus; species Taxus wallichiana. The sequence continues at coordinate 7,265,270 of JADAXU010000131.1, forward strand.
TTAAAATTGGTGTAAAAGTAAAAATAAATATCAATTTTATTGAAAATTGAAAAAAAAAAAAAATCTAATATGTATGTGTATTAAAAATAGGCTACAAAACCATATTTATATTTTTGTAAAGTTTTAATATACCTAATTTTCAACGAGTCAAGTGGCATAAACATGGAAAAAAATTGATTGTCAATTTAGTTGTCATGGTAGGAACACATAATTGTCATGGATACTTACGATTATAACTACTACTTACGATCATAAGTAGTTAAGTTATAACACATATACGACCATAAGTAGTTGTGGACATAACACTTATTTTTCCCATATATGATGCTCATCCCCTCTATTATCCCATTTCTAATTTTTTATCCTCAAATGGGTTACAATCGTAGCTACTTATGGCTATAATTATTTATAGACGTAAGTAGATATGACCATAAGTAGATACAGATGTAAGTCCATTAACCTAAAAATCACGTGAAAATGTCAAAAATGAGCCACAACTTTGTGCATCCACATTAAGAGTTATTAGATAAAGGGTTGATTCATGAACATTTGTACCTATGCGCAATAACAACAATATTGGGGCCTACTAGAATGGGGAGTGAATAATGTGCACTAATTCCAAATCCATAAACAAGATCATAAAAATAAAGATTCCCATTACTATGCATGCATGATTTGTGTGATGTGTGAAACAAGTACAAAAGTAATGTGTGTAGATAAGAAAGGATTTTATGGACTATAAAATTATAGCATCTCGAAAAAGAAAGTAACTAAATATATGATTTTGGCATTATTGTATTTGGTAAAGTGTTTCAAGTAGATTGCGATGTAAGTGACATAAGAGTAAGTGAAGTATTAAGTCAAGAGGGAAAATGCATCACATATTTTCATGAAAAGTGAATGATGAAAAGTTTAAATATTTAATGTGTGATCAAGAGTCCTATATAATTATGCAAACGTCAAAAAAATAAATAAATTATTTATCGCTAAAGGAGTTTGTCTTGTATATATATCATCAAACATTATATTTAATAAATAGTCGGGGTGAATTGAATCAATGACGAATGAAGTGGTTTGAATTCCTAAAAGCTAATCATTTGTTTTGTGACATAGGAGTGTTATGTCAAATAAAGTTGCAGTGCATTGAGTCACATAGTTTTAATATTAAGTGAGATGAGATTGTGAGTCATTAACTTTATATCTATGAAGGAGTAATATGTGAATAAGGAATATTTCAACGAAGCATGGAAAACATGGGAAGAATCAAAGTGAGTGGGGATAGGTGGCTAGATTATTTTTTCTCAAGAGGTTTGTTGTTCTAGGGAGCTTAATTATGTATACATAGAGGTTCAATGCACAAGACTTAAATTAAGAGAGTGGATATGATAAGGGTCCAATGTGCATTAGAGATGTAAATAGATAGGTGGAGTGTACAGAGAGGGGTGCAACAAGATTAAATGTGAGTGGATGAGGATGAGTAATTGGGAGACACATCTTAAATCAACCTTATTTTTTATTTTTTAGTTGTTTTAGAAGGCACGTGGGCACGCAAGGCCTATTTGAAGAAGGGCGCACAAGGAGAAAGCACAGGATAGGTTTTAGGAGGGTTTAGTAGAACCAAGTGGTGGCGTGTGCAGGTAGAGAAAAGGTTTTGGGACTTAGCCATATTTGGCATATCGGGTAGAACACGAGGAAAGCATGACCCGAATACACATGCGGAGTGGATAAGGTGCCATCCTGGCAACTTGGTGCCCACGAAAGGAATATACCTTATGATAGAAGATTCCAGAAGGTCATCATGGAAAGGATGGAGAGCTCTTGCATCTAAAGGAGCATGCTCCCATGGAGGACCACTTGGACACTTGGCAACCGATCTACAACTTTAGAAAGGCATGGTGGTGCTTGCTAAGGCTATATATACAAGCACCCAGTAGAAGAAAAAGAGATAGATAGAGATAGAGATATGAGAGAATCGAGAAGAGAGAGAAGAATATGGAGAATATTGTGAGAGCTCTATGGGTTGGGTTTAGAGGATCTGTAGGAGTATGTTGTATCAAGGGGATGGGTCTGAATATTTTTCTTTGTACTATGAAGGGCTTAAGTCCAGTTTTGATGCATGACATTGGTCTGCACTATTATATGGATCTGTGATTGCCTCAATAAATGTAATGTGGTTATCAAACATACTTAATATGAATATATGTGGTTCTATTTTTACTTATATATGTATGGATCAGTTTTATATATATTTCATATGAGTGGGTGTAAACCCTTATGCATTTCCTTTCTGTTATGATTCAGATCTATGTTTTGTAATGCTTTTCTTATCTGAATGAATACATTGGTCTAGAAGTCCCATTCTGAGCTCTAAGATGAATGTATGGTTCATTTTCATTCTCTTCACTTAGATTTTCTATCATAAATAATGCATTCTCACACAACTCACATAAAGGAGGGGCTGGTGCCCCACGCGTGCCTCGTGAGAGCCCCAAGACCCCGGGTGATAGGCCAATGCGCATGGGATTTCCTTGTTCTTTGAAAGGGCATAAAAATGACTACATCTTGGTTCCATTTCGGGACCTCTTTTCAAAGTTGTTGTGAGAAATGGCATGCATCTTTGTCTTGTGATGTGATGACAGAGCACCTGACTTTAGAAAGTGTTGAAACATGGTTCAAGAGCATGGAGGATGAGTTTTTCTCAAAGATTCAACACTGGACCTGAGTTCAATGCGTGTAGATGGGTAGAAGAGAACCTATACCATGAGCTATATATGAGACATTATTTTTTTGCTTCCCAATAGAGCTATATGAATGGCTTTCAAGCATACGCATCTAGATCAAGTTGGTACTATAGATCACGCATGTGGACCCAAGATGACTATCAGAGGCTGCAGGATGTAGATCTGACTTGGACACATGTTATTGATCACTGGTGGAAGGGAGTGTTGGCTAATTACACTTTAGAATATGCCATTTTGATGTATTCTTTCCTAAGTTGTTGAGTTTGAGTTTCTGAGGGAGCCTAGAGGATCATTTTTGAGTGTTATTCCTCTGGCTATGAAGATCTTGGTCATTACTTTGAGTTTAGAAGCATTCCCCATGGCGGCTAAGCTACTCTGAGTGTTGGGAGAGGAAGCTAGGGTGGAGGAAGATGGAAGACATTATGGTTGAAAAGGAAAGGGAGGAGAGATGACTCAAGTATAGTGAAGCTCGTGAAAGGGAGATGACTAGACAATGAGGTTGCAAGTGTGATGGATCTATGGAGGTAGACATGTGAGAGGGTGTTGAAGTTCACATGCAGAGGATGTGGAGCCTGAGAAGTCTATGCTACCCCATCTTGGAAAGAAAGCATGGAGAGAGAGGCCCTTCAGCTTTTGATGAGAGTTCATCACATGGAGAAAGAAGAGCCATCGCATGCATCTGAACCCACCTGGTGACCAACCCCTAGTGCTTGGTTTTCCAAATCAAGGGAGAAGTATTGATAACCTAGTTGGTATCAATGTGGGAGTGACCGATCATCGGTGCCCAAGAGATATAATTTTTCATTTGGAACATCCATGGCTACACATACCATTCCGGTGTTTGGAGGAATTTTTGGGCAAAGTGCAAGTATGCAAGGTTTGGGCAATGCATCTGGGAGTGGGCATGGGATACACTTCTAGTAGTGGAGAAATCTCACAAGACCATTGGCATGTAGTTTAGTGGGACATTGGGGACACTAGGCATGACCACTTCAGGCCCATTTTAGCCACAGGAGGATCTGGAGGTGGAACTAGTGGATCTGGAGGCACATGACCTGGTGGATCCAGTGGATCTGGTGGAGGGAACACCAGAGGAAACACCAGAGGGAACCAAGGATCTAGATCAGGAGGACAGGGGCCTCAACCACCTCCTCAGGTGTTCTTTGAGATGTCTTTACACTTTCTAGATTACCAAGGTATAGAGGATGTTGTAGAACATGTGCACAAGTGTGAATTACTATGGCGCGTGAAGGGGATCACTACCCTGAGAGTGGAAGGCAAGTCAGTTTGCAACAATGTTGCAAGGGCACACACATAGCTGGTATAGGAAGTACAACCCCTATCAAATGGTGGTAGACTACACCGCATTGAAGAATGCCTTCCTAACAGAGTTCCATATACCGAGTTTGAGTAAAAGAGCATCAATGCTTTGAAAGGAGATCCAACAGGAATGGCAGAGAGTGTGTGGGAGTATGATGCATGGTTTAAAACTCTCCTCAAAATATCATATGACATTCACCCTTCACAACATGCTCAATGGTTTTTTGGAGGGTTGATCACTCCATTTAGGAGGGCATTGTCACATAAAACATTCATTGACCCACACGAGGCTCTAGAGGTGCCTTACCTTACGTGTGAAGTAGTTGGGAGCATTGATACTGGTGTGAGCCCTTTTCTGGAGGCTCAAATCACTGCCATGGCCAAACAGTTAGAGAAGTTATCTACAAACTCTACACATGAGACTCATAGTGGTCTTTGGTGTGTGGATTGTGAAGTAGAGGGGCATGCCAAGGATAGTTCCCCGAAGTCAATACGTGCCATAACAATAGATTGTGAAATTTTCACATGGGGACCATGATGTGAGTAGATGTCCCTTGTTGCAAGTGTGTAATCCAGAAGAATGTGTCTTGCTACTACAAGATCTACACCTCTATGACCCATGATACTAAGGATTGTAGGCTTATTGACCAAATCCATGAGGCCATTGATCATGGTGTGTGCCTAGACCAGCCTCGGCCAAGTAGTTCCAAGGAAGATGATCACCATTATGAAGGGACATGGATGATGATGGATGGAGGGGCATGGGAGAGGTTTTCATGGAGGATTTCATGGTCACAGTAACTGCATGGAGGAGGGAAGAAGTGAGTTCCCATGAGGAACCTACTATAACTATGGATCTACATAACATTACAAGTGTGAGTGTCTAGATTTATTGTAGTGCTCATGGTGCGGAAAGAAGCATAAGTATGAGGAGTGCCCTGAGTTGTTTGAGCACATGAGCCAACAAGACACCGGAAGGAAAGGGCACTGGGATGGTGAGTATAAAGAAGGCCGACACATAGTGGATGCCTAGAGTGGTGTGTGAGTCAGGGTTAGAACCTATTTTGGTGACAACACGAGTAGAGGTTGCATGCGCCAAGGAAGTACCAAGGAAAAGGACTCTAGTCTCAAGAGAAGAAGTGGTGCATGGGAAGTATCCAGACCCTTCCCACCAGAAGGAAGTGTATCAAGAGACAATGGATGTCATTCAGAGTTTGCAGGAGAAATCCAAGTGTCTAAAGGAGCAGTCCAAGTAAAGCAGAGCAAAGGAGGAATGTTGAGGCTCGCAGAAGGACCTGGATGAGGTCAAGGAAGTGTGCAAAATGTTAAGGAAAGAGAATATTATTCCCTTGCTAGGAGAATGGCTATGGGAGAAGATGCCATGCGTGTGCCTAGAGAGAAGAGAGCATGAAAGGTAGGTGTTGCATGCAAACCTCCCTCCCCATAGCCTTGACTATGACAAAGAGATCACACTAAATGCAGTTATGGATGGTTGGCTACTAAGTAACATATTGATTGACATGGGAGCAGAAGTCAATGTTCTTACATTAGATGCCTGACATCAAATGGGAAGGCCCACATTACAACCATCTTCGAATGTGTTGTATATGGAAAAAAAAAAAACTAAGGCAATGCCCATTAGAGTATTGAAGGATGCAGTGATCACCATTCAGGGGCCAAGTTTACTAGAGACTTCAAAGTCTTGGCACTCACCGAGGTAGACAATTTTCAAAGCATTTCTTGGGTGCCCATGGTGCTATAAGAACAATGCTGACCTAAGGTTCAACAAAGGATATATCATTTTTGAGAACAAGGAAGAATGGGTCATCATCCCTTTGATGGATGGGAATTCAAGTGCCTTACACTAAACCTTTGGGAGAAGAGGTCCTTGATAGAATTTATGTGCTCCATCAGAGACCCAGAGATAATTCACCCTATATAAGGAGTTATCCAATTTGAGGATGCTCAGTTTATGAGTGATACAACAAGCATGGCATGTGACAATTGGGCACATGGGACCTATGAGTTAATTGGGTGATAGTTGAGGGGGTCTCAGAATAAGTGACCAAGGTGCGCTCACTCAAGTGCCTAGGAGGAAAGAAGTTACCAAGTTACTCTGGAGGGGCATACCCTAAAATTTTCTTATGGGACATGGAAGCTAGTGGAAAAATGAGGATGAAAGAAGAGGGATGCTCAGTTATAACCTACTCGGGACTGCAGCATGTGTGGTGGGCTACACATCGGGAGAGAACCTCCTAGAGTGGCGTGAGGTAAGAATCATGTTTTCTGTAAGGTTTTCCAAGAGCAAACGTGCCCACATGGTCATACAAGACTACCATGGTAAAGAGACCACTTCATTTCATATCCAAGCATGTGAGAAGGCCTGGATAGAGGAGGCAGAGGCCTTACCACCATCATTATGGGTGCATAAGTTATATTCCACACTACAAGGTTTGTGTGCATGTGCATGGTATATCCACTCAGAAACATGCCACCAGATAGAAATTGGCAGGAGCTGACAACTGATCTCATCCAAGATTTTGAATATCAGAGCACAAAGCCATCAAGTGGATAAGGCATTGTAAGTGATCAAGCACCTTACGATGGGGGATAGTGCCATGGTAGAAGACAAGCTACTAGATTTTCTAGGTGAGCCTAGTTTAGAGGCACGCTTCATGATGAGGATGAGTTAGAGGAGATGTAGTTTGAGTGCATGCATAGAAAAGGAAAAAGGAAAGATGGTTTATGTCATAGATGGAGAGGAAATGGAAAGTCTAGATGTTAACCACTGTAGGTATGTGTGATGTTATAGATAGCATTGATGAAAGGATGTGTGCCTACCATGAGCCCCTAAAAATGAAGAAGGTTAACATTGGGTCAGAAGCAGAACCCAAGGAAGCTATCATTAGAGACTATTGGTAGAGAAGGAGGTCTCAAAGATCATTGATCTGTTACGTGAGTTCCAAGATTTATTCCCACATGGGTATCATGAACTCAAAGGCATCCACCATTCCTTGGGGGAGATGAGGATAAAATTGAAGGAAGGTGTGTGCCCAATCCAAAAGAGGCCATATCAGATGAACCCAAATTTGTGTGTATGGGTCAAGGAGGAGATAGAAAAAATGATAGCATCAGGTATCATTGAGGTTGTTGAAGAGTCAGAATGGATAAGCCCAATGGTCATCAACATCAAAAAGGATGGGAGGATAAGGATTTGTGTTGACTAGAGACCTGAATGTAGTATGTGTCATTGATCCCTTCCCAACCCCATTTACTAAAGAAATCTTAGAGGGAGTGGCCGGGCGTGAAGTCTACTCTTTCACATGGATGGGTTCTCAGGGTACCACCAGGTGAGGATTACAAAGGAAGACCAGAGAAAGAAAACTTTCACCACTGAATGGGGAAGTTTTTCCTATACGGTCATGCCTTTTGGATTAAAGAATGTGCCTGTTGTGTTCTCATGCATTATAGTACAAGCCTTTCAAGACTTCATCCATAAATTTCTTCAAGTCTATTTGGATGATTGGACTGTGTATGGTCTAGTCAAAGACCATTGTGATAACTTAAGACTAATGTTTGAAAGGTGTCGATAGTTGAGGATATCCCTCAACATCAAGAAGTGTGTCTTTTCTACCCCATTTGGAACCTTATTGGGACATATCATATGCAAGGAAGGCTTACTAGTAGATCCCGCCAAGGTTGCAGCCATTGTGGGTTTAGGGAGCCTACTAGCCAAAGCATCATGCATGGATTCCTTGGGCATATGGGTTACTATAGGAAGTTCATCAAGGGATATGCCAAGATCACCATGCCCTTGGAGGAATTTCTTAGACACAAGAGTGCCTTTCATTGGGGAGAGGTGCAACAGAGGGCATTCGACACTTTGAAGGATAGGCTTGTCACACACCATACTCCATTTCCCTATTTGGGATAAGCCTTTCCATGTTCATGTGGATGCCTCTAGTACAACCATTAGAGCAAGTACTAAGCACAACCTGGTGAAGGGATTATTGACCATCCCTTGTGTTTTGCAAGTAGAAAGTTAACATCAAGAACAAAATTACACCACTACCGAGTGTGAAGCACTATCCATGATCTACACTACACAAGTTTAGGAAATATCTACTGGAAACACCATTTGTATTCTACATGGACCACATGGCATTAAAATACTTGGTAAACAAGCCCATTCTACAAGGGCACATATGTCGATGGGTCCTGCTATTCCAAGAATTTGAGTTCACAAGTGGTTGTCAAGCCAGGAAAGAGTAATTTTGGACCCGATCACTTGTCTAGAATTGACTCAAGAGAGGACACACAAAGCATTGAGGATACCATGCCAGACATGCACTATTGTTTAGGTTGCATGTGCACCCTCGACTTAGAGGATATTGTGGTGTTTCTCAAAATGGGTGTGGCACCAGAAGGGATGAAAGCATTAGAGAGGAAGTAGTTAGCCATACATGTGCCACACCCTACATGTTGGTTAGTGGTGATTTGTACAAGCTAGACATGATGAAGTGTTACACCGGTGTGTGCTAGAACATGAGCACCTGGCTATTATGGAGGAGGTGCATGGAGGAAGTGCAGTGGACACTACTATGTAGGGGATGCCACTGCGTGCAAGATATTACAAGATGGGTTATGGTGGGAGACCCTATATCAAGATTGAAAAGAGTATTGCAAGGCATGTGATCATTTTCAATGCCTTGGAAAACCAAGGTGGAGGGATGAAATGCTTTGCGCCCTATTCCAAGTACAGATCCATTTGAAAAGTGGGCCATAGATTTTGTAGGCCCCATTTTTTCCACACGCATGATGTAGGATGGGATCGCTATGTAATCACTTGCATGGATTATTTGACAAGATGGGAAGAAGCAACACCTACCAAGGATTATACAATGGCTACAACAACTAGTGTTTCTATGGGAAAATATTATTACAAGGTATGGATGCCCATTGAGCTTAACTAGTGATAGGGGTACACATTTCCTAAATGAGACCATCAGATTCTATTAGCAGAGTTCATGGTGGCTCATCATAAGACTACCCCTTACCATCCACAAGAAAATGGAACTGCCGAGGCATTTAATAAAATATTGAGTCATACCCTGACCAAAATTTGTGACGTTGGTAGACAAGATTGGGATGACAAAGTATCAATAGTTCTATGGGCATATAGGAAAACCTACAAGAGGTTGAATAAAGCCACACCATTCCAATTGGTGTTTTGGCATGGAGGGTTGTCCTACCCATTGAATTCATGTTACCTTCTCTCTATATGTATAGCATGCACGTAGGAGGATTGGCCGACGAACAAACGCGGAGGAAAGGATTGAAAATTGATGAAATTAGATGAGAGATGATCATTGGCTAAGTGGAGTCAAAAGGCTGAAAAGGCTAAAAAAAGGCATGGCATGATCACCACATCAAAAAAAAACAATTTGAGGTTGGGAAGATGGTATTGTTATATGATTCCAAGTTTTTGTGCCATCCCAGAAAGTTGAAAGTCCATTGGTTGGGGCCCTATATCATCTCAGACATCCTTGATTTAGGCGCATGCCAATTGAGAGCACTGGATGGGATGAGATTTCTAGGCCATTTCAATGGGAGTAGGCTGAAGCCCTACTATAAATAAGTCTTCTTGGTGTTTGTAATAAGGCAGTATTTCCAGTTAGTTTAGAATTTCCCTTTATGCAATTTCCTTTCTTGTGTTTCCTTTCTCGTCATTTGTTTTGTTTTTTTTTTTTGCCTTGGGCACCGGTAACCACATTAATTTTTGAAGGTTGTGCATGTGCATAGAGGACCACACATCTATTTTAGTGTGGGGTGGAGTGATGCAAAGTATAGGCCCATAATACAAGTTGAACTAGCAAGTAGAAGTTGTGGTGAATGGCCCGGTTGATGGATACAAAGTGCACAAGGATGAAGGAAGTGCATGGAAGAAGAAGAGGTGGAAAAAGGTTGGTGTTAGGATAAGACTTTAGAGAAACCACATATAGAGGAGGAAGAAGCACAGGAACAACATGAGGTAGGTGAGAGAAAAAATTAGTGAAGGAAAGAAGAAGTGCCTTTGACATCACGCGCGTAAGAGTCTCTTCTGTCAGATGGATTTTTTGCATGCTAAAGGTCAGAGAGAATTTTCATGCAAGATTGGGGGCATGTAAGTGAAGGTGCGTAAGGCCGGCTTGGTGGAAAAATCCACATTTAGTGTTAAGTATGGTGGTAGGTAAAATAACATTTAATGCTGGAAAGAAGGAAAAGCTATAAATAAGAAGTTGGGCACTTCATTATTTTACCTTGCATTTATGAAGTGAAAAGATCTCTCATGAACTAGGGCATCCAAAAGTGATCTGTGTGAAGAAAAATTTAAGAAATCTAAGAGGACGTGACTAGAGTAGATCCACAAACTAGTAGGAAAGGAGTACATGGGCGTGGAGGAAGTTGTGGAGAAGTCATCTTGTGGAAGAATTGTTCCAGTTAGGGTTTGGATGGCTAGGGCATGGTGTTAGGAGGGTTTCTTCACAAGATTGAGTCTTGGGGTTGGATAGAGTGGTAGAGCAGAGCAAGGAGAAGACATTTGAAGTGTTAACCTAACTAGAAGAATGGCACCAAAGAAAGAAACCATCTCACCTAAAAATAAGAAGGAAAGGGAAAGGGGAAGCAAAAAATGTCATCACAAGCACAAATGAAGAGTGGTACATGGAGATGCAATACCGGATGGGGTATTGCTAGGAAAAGAATGGGAGTCTCATTTGTGGAAAATGACTGTGAGTGACTATAATCATCGCACCAACATGACAGAAAAAGAAATGGCTTTGGAGTTGGTTCACCCAACAAACAAGAGGACACCAGAGGGCATGCCCATATACAATGATGAAGTAAAAGTTAAATTAGAGAAGGTAGGGTTACTACAACTTTATGAATTACCCTACTTTGGAAAACCTGAGTGCCTCTATCAATGGCTAATGCATGTGCATTCACGAAGACCATTTTTTTTTTTCATGGGGGCAAGATGTGCATAACTCCCCAGTTGATTTCCAAGTTCACATGCCTTATCTGTGAGGGGATAGCATTGATGATGACCTAAGTGACAAGGAGGCCATCAAGGAAAAATAGTAGCCACATATGACTACAAGAAAGGATCATGATACTTTGACATCACAGAGATTCCAGACCCCATGATGAGGATGGCCACGTGCTTGGTAACCAAGCTCAATGATCAAGAAAGATGGACTCAAGTGAACAAGGCATGGCTGAAATGTATGCCGAAAAAATATCTGAGGGGACCATCTACAACTTGTCCACTTTCATCGTGGATGAAATCATTAAGCAAAGCAGCAAGAAGGTGAGAAGATACTATTTGGAAATGTCCTCCTCACAATTGTTTTCTTAGAGATTGGAGTGCCCGATGGGCCGGAAAGGTTTGTTTGGGAGTACCCAGAAGAGGATCCTCACCCACGAAGAGGTTCACAAAATATACTTGTGAGACCATGACAACCACTCACAAGGCATGCTTAGAGAAGTGGTACAAGCACATGAGGGATGTTTGGGGTGTAGAATGGAGGATTCTAGAGTAGTTACCCATGCTCTGTGAAAGGAGAAGTAGAATTTAGTGTATCAACACTTCTGCATTGGTAGATTTAGGTTGATAGATGAAACAATGAGCCCATGGTGCAAACTTCCCTTCTCCTTCACCACACAATACTTCCAAGTGGGGGTGAATAGTTCAAAGAGGCCAAGAGACTAAGGTTTGACCTTAGTGAGGTGGATCAAGACCACAGAGAGCAGGCAGAAGTTAGTCTACCCCAAGAAGCATGCATACGTGGAGAGATATGTCTCCCATGAGATACAAATGATGAAGCCAGTAACATTGCCAATCACTGGAAGGGATGCAACAAGGATATACCTTCACATAAGGCCAAAATTTGAAAAAGGGTGCATACTTGGAAAATGATGTATCCATCCCTGAAGACCCCACAAGAAGGAAGAAGCCCATGCCAAAGAAGAGGGAAAGAGAAGAGGTGCAGAAAGCACCAAGTGTTCAAACTACACAAGTGGTAAGTGCGCCGAGAGACAAGTGCTAAGCCTAGTACTTACACACAGAGAAAGAAGTCCCCGTGAAAGAAAAGACCAAAAGAAGAAGAAGCACTCAGAGCATGAAGAACCCATCACTCAGGAGAAGTCACCAGAGGAGGAGGAAGAGGAAGCAAGAATCTCCTATCAGAAGAAGTAGAAGGTGACAAAGAAGGATGACTCAGAGGGTACAGAGAGCTTGGAGGCCTATAGAGGAAAAAGAGATGATGATGATGATGATGATGAACTTGAGGTAGTTCAAGGCCCTCCCGTATATTCAAAGTACATGACTCAGGAGGAGGAAGGAGAGGAAGAAGAAAATGAGTACATTTGTCAAGAGGAAGAATGACAAGGAAGAGGAGGATACTCAAGACAAAGGGGTAAGTGAAGAAGTTACAAAAGAACAAAGGACCCCAAGCCTCACAAACAAAGGAATATATAGATGAGGCTGCAGAGAAAGAAGTAAAAAATCATCGAGGACCTAGTAGAGCAAGAGATGGAATGCAATGACAGACATGGTGATGAAGGAAGTAGAGAGGAGAGAGCATAGAAAAGGAATATGGCAAAGCATGGGAGGAGATCCCAGTTTGGCATGTAAGCTTTCCTAAGGCACATGCACATGGGGAGAAAGAGTGCAAAAGCATCACAAGTTCAGAGGATGGGCTACATTGATGATCCAAACAAGGTGTTGTGTGTGTGCTTTTTCAAAGCACCATACCAATGGAAAAACTCTTGGCTATGGCATCATTTGATGAGGAAGGTGCATACCTCGATGAGGAAAATGATTTCTTGGGAATTTGAGTCCCACATCGATGAGCCAGAATTCAAAGTAAGCCAAGGGGAAATAATGAAGGTACCAGAGTCAAAAGGAGACAACCCCTTGGTAAATGCTCAATGGCTATCGATGAAAAAAATATGCAATGTGTTAAACAAGGTTTTCAGTTGAAGTAGAAGCCAGGCTCTTTGGGAGGAATGACAAGGTGAAGTTCCTAGAGGAAGAACTAGAGAAAAAGGAAGAAGAGCTCGAGGAAAGAACCAAGGACTTAAAGCAAGGAGGAACTAATCATGCTCAACTAAGGTGTGAGTTAAAAGAAGAGAAGGCAAGGGTGTGTGAGGTTTACAAGAAAGTAGAGATGATCACAGATGCCATTTCTTGAAGCATCCAGATCTAACACCACCAACGTAGAAGTATGGATCCACCCTAGAGTGCCTAGAGGACTTGACCCATGTCCTCACAATGGAAAGGTGACCACTAGCCTTGGAATCTAGCAGAAGAGGCATCACGCATGCAAAAGAAAAGGAGGACAAGATGAAGGTTGTGGCAATTTTTTCTCAAGTACAAGAAAGTCCTCACTGATGTGAAAGCCACCACCCAAGTCACTGAGGCCACGCCTATGACAACTACACCGATAGAGATAGAGTGGTGAGCATTCTGGTCACCACTCATGAAGTAGAGCTCAAGGAGTTCCAAGAGAAGAACAAGGGGAATAGAGTGGAAATGTGAAAATTCTAGCCAAGGTTGAGAAGAAATCAGAGGCTATTGAGACCTTGCAGGGCTCAATCAAAAACTGGATCAAGGAGTCTGTATCCCCAGATCACTCAAAGGATGGACGCACTTGAGGATTTGGGAAAACAATTGGAGGGGATCATGGAAACAATGAATACCCAAGGAGAAGGGCTAAGCTTTGAAGAGGTGAGCACCCTAGTTGGTGACCTCTATCAATAGGCACAAAATGAGGTCGATACCTGGAATAAGTTGGAGGTAGACTTGAAGAAATATTTCCCTCTCCTCTTGTAGAAGTAATCATAGTTTCCCCATTCTTTCATTCTTCCCCAAATTCTTCATTCCTTTATTCTTTCCCAAACTATTCAAGGACAATCATTCTTTATTCATTGAGAAAATGTTCCCGAGGGTGGAGAACATGCATAGTGTGGGGTGATGTTGGGCCCCTAAAATATTGGCTAAGTATAAAGGTGCACGTGGGGTGCAAGGCCTATTTGAAGAAGGGCACACAAGGAGAAAGCACACAGACAAGGTTTTAGGAGGGTTTAGTAGAACTGGTGGTGCACACGTGCAAGGTAGAGAAAAGGTTTTGGGACTTAGCCATATTTGGCATATGGGAAGAACATGAGGAAAGCATGACCCGACTACGCATGTGGAGTGGATAAGGTGCCATCCTGACAACTTGGTGCCCACGAAAGGAATATACCTTATGATAGAAGATTCTAGAAGGTCATCATGGTGAAGGATGGAGAGCTCACATCTAAAGGAGCATGCTCCCATGGAGGACCACTTGGACACTTGGCAACCGATCTACAACAACTTAGTAAAGGCATGGCGGTGCTTGCTAAGGCTATATATACAAGCCCGATAGAAGAGAAGAAGAAGATATATAGAGAGAGAGAGAATGGAAAGAGGAAAAGCTATGCAGAAAATATGTGAGAGCTCTATGGGTTGGGTTTAGAGGATCTAGTAGGAGTATGATGTATCAAGGGGATGGGTCTGAATATTTTCTTGTACTATGAAGGGCTTACTATGAAGGGCTTAAGTCTAGTTTTGATGCATGACATTGGTCTGCACTATTATATGGATATGTGATTGCCTCAATAAATGTAATGTGGTTATCAACATACTTAATATGAATATATGTGGTTCCATTTTTACTTATATCTGTATGGATTAGTTTTATATATATTTCATATGAGGGTGTAAACCCCTGTGCATTTCTTTTCTGCATTATGATTCAGATCTATGTTTTGTAATAATTTTCTTATCCGAATGAATACATTGGTCTAGAATCCCCCATTTTTGAGCTCTAAGATGAATGTATGGTTCATTTCATTCTCTTCACTTAAGTTTCTATCATAAATAATGCATTCTCACATGAACAACGCCTAAACATCACCTCGAAACATACTAGCACTATTTCTCATTGAAATCCAAAGAT
This sequence comes from Taxus wallichiana var. yunnanensis, assembly GCA_018340775.1. NCBI lineage: Eukaryota > Viridiplantae > Streptophyta > Pinopsida > Cupressales > Taxaceae > Taxus > Taxus wallichiana. The sequence goes on from JADAXU010000131.1 coordinate 7,280,355, forward strand.
GTGCACATGAAATTTAATTATTGCTTAAAGTGAAGGATTGTGAGGCAATAAGTGAAAACACTATCCAATGTGTGCATGTGATTGAAACATGCCATTGGTTATTAATGGTATAGAAAGGAAATTGGAAGCCACATATTTCTTTTTACTAGTAAAGTTTACATTTCCCAAGTGGAGATGCATTTGATTCTAGTTGCAACATCACTCTGGTTGTAAGTTAGGAATCCATAGCGCTTGTAGAGATACTAGAAAGACCCTATAGAGAGAAATTTTTAATATTATTTTTCAAGTTAACTTCATTTTTTTATTTTTTTATTGTATTTTTGTTGACAAGATACTCATCTCTCTCAACTATTTTAAGGGGGATAAGAACCATTAGTGGCTTGATGGAAGGAATAGAAGTGAGTGTGGAGAGGTCATTTTCCAATGTCAATAGATAAAGCTCAAGGTAATTCACAACAAGTTGTTAAGTGTGTAATAGTGTGGGGATATTAAAGAGGAAAATAATTCTTAAAATCACTAGGTAGTAAGAGTCCAAGTTCAAATAGGTGTAGTAGAGATTATGACTCAAAAATGTGTAGAGAAGTTAATTAAGAGTGCACTAGAAGATGTGAATCAAGCCATGGTATGAAATGCGAATAATTTATAAGTGAAGTATGTAGTAGTGAATGGAGAATTGAAATGAAATATGAACGAATTGGAAAAAAAGTGGCAAAGAACATTTGTATGTAGGTGTTATTTTATTGCATTATTTTTGGAGATATATAAATACTTTTGGATTTTGAAATATGTTTAGCTATTTTTTTGATTTATTTGTTTGTGTTTGTGGGGGTGTCAATGATGATAGAGTGGGATGTGTAGGGAATTGAGCGTGATTTGAAACTAGACTGGATTAAGTGGAGAGGGATGTTGATTAAGGAAAATATAGGATTTATATAAATGCCTAAATCTGATTACAATGTAGTAGTACATGAATAAGAAATGAAATACATATTTGACCCAAGAAAATTTAGCTATAAATTATGAAACTCTAGTTGCAAAGAGGAGATAAAATGACTTAACTATTTCGCTATTATCCCTGAGGTGTACATAATCAAGAACTAGAAAATCCAAAGTGCGAGACTATTGTAATAAAACCTAGAAAAATGTAGAGATGTCAAAATATGCGTGATCGAGGTGCCACGAGATGGGTTAGGAGCATTTACTGGTGCTGCAAATTGGTTATGGGCACGTGTGACTGAAAAAAACCTCGTAAATCCAAGCTTTGAATGGTCATAAGGTGTTTTTTTCCTTCACTTTTTGTCACTAGTATGTCACACAATGATTGTTGATGTCACTGATAACTTGCAATAAAGAAATGACCTACAAAACCCTCAAAAGTGCATCAAATCCCAAAAATAAAATAATGCAAATGAGGGGTCAGACTGTCCTCAATTGTCAAACAAGTGATCTTACGATTGAGCATTGTACTACATTTTAGACCCAATGTAGTTCTATGTGTGTGTGTGAAGAATCATGCCCTAGGTGGCTCTTTTGCATGTCACACTTGATAGCGAGAAAATAAATAGATATATAAAATGTAGATAGATGTGTGCATGAAATAATAGGCTTCCCCTCCTATGAAGTGTATACAGAAGAAATTAGTCCCTTGCCCTTGTGTGGATGCTAGATGTATGCTTGAATACTCTTGATATGCCTTTGGATGCAACCTTAGGTGGTGATAGATAATGCTTAGTGTTTGTTCCTTTATTATGGTCACATAAATTTATATTTATATGATTCCCTTGCTTGAATTTCGTAATTAACCCGAAAAGGCCGACCACCAAAAAGATAAGATGCCCAAATGACTAGAAAGGACCCAAAAGATGTGATTAAAGTACAAAGAGGTTGGGGGTGCCCAGAGGGGACAAGTGATGCTAGCACTAGCATCCTAGCTAAGCGCTGATGTGTCAAATGAAAAATGTTGAAGTGTGAAAAGATAGACTAGGAAAGCAAGAGTGTAAGATCAAAAGAGGCAACATAAAGCAAGCAAATATGGCCAAAGATAGGGGTCAATTAGTAATTTTCTTACTTAGGAATCATATGAATAGTAGTATGTGATTAAGACTAGATAGATACCCAAAGTGCATGATTTTTTGTCTACATGTGTACATAACATGAAGAGAGAGATAGTGTAGACAAGTGAAAGTCCCCAAGTTGTAGGAGGAATTGGATGAATGAGATATATGATGTATAGAATAAGTTAGAAAATGGTGTAGTTAATGAGATTGTGTGTTGTGATGTTGATGAAGAGTAAATAAAAAATGCCAAATAGAATCCATAAGATGACAATGTTTGGGGGATACACATATGGAAATAGAAAGGAATAAATTGTAATAGTAATCTTTGGGATAAGTGGATATGTAACAATCTTTGGTAGATGAGGATTTGAGAAAATATCCTTTGTAGGAGATAAAGTGAGATGAATTAGTGTGCTAGAGATTATGTCGAGTAGATGAGGGTGGGAGAACATATTGATGTTTGAATCCAATGCGATAAATAGGGGTGTGAGTGTGTGATAATTGGATAAATGCACGTAAGAGAAGGCATGTGGAGGATGCAAGGAGGCAGATGAGAATTTATAAGCAAATCCTTATTAAGTGAAGGCACGAGAGAAAGTGTGGGTGTTGGGTGGGGAAGATATGTGACTTACAAGGAATGGATGCAAAAAGAGTGAATGAAAACAATACGGGATATGATGCAACCTGGGGAGTAGGTAGAAAGAAGAGAACTTGAATGAGTGGTGAAAGTAGTGATGGTGATGATAATGTCACGATAGGAGGAAGCAAAAAGGGCTTGGACAAGGGATGATATGGATAAAAAGACAAATGTAGAAGATGACATGAAAGTGGGTGAAATAGTGAGTGGCTTGAGACATGATAAAGAGAAATTATGGTGTGGAGAGTGGAAGAATGAAAATAGGTTGATATAAAATCAACACAAGTGACGAAAAGTATAAATTTGTCATGTGTTTTTGTAAGGGAAAAATTCACTTGAAAACAGGACAACAAAGTACCTAGTTTCAAAAAAAAATCATGGTAAACCTTCCTTGACACCCCTCCAGGTAAGTCCATCCCCTATACCGGGCCTATCATACCCTATCAAGTGGTCTTTATGTGTTGTGTTAACCTTTTCCATAGGTGATTTAGGGGGAAAAATTTTCATTCAATTACTTACGAGATGATACCTTACAAGACAGATTTTTCAAGAGACCTATGAATGACTATTTATAGCCTTTCTAAGACATGGCTCACACCCCTCGAGCGGAATTGCAAGCCCAAATCCATCAAGAAGAATTATTAAGGAGATAATAATGTTTGGGAATTGATTTTGGAAATTTTCAGAGGTTTTGGGACAAGTTCAACAAAAGCGGGTCTTGGAGGGTGAAATAGCTTGTAGTACAAAAAACCCCTTGAGCTTCAAGAAGTGATTCATGGAGCTCCGTAAGGAGTTGGAGGTCAAACAAGACACTATTGAAAATGTATTTCAGATCCCTAAGTGATGGTGGTTTCAAATTTTTCACAAGACATAATCAATTCTTCCCACAGACTATTTTTAGCATGCACAACCTATGATCCTAAGAAAAAGAATATTTTAAGGAGTTTCAAGTAAAATAAATGCATGAAAATCATCCCATCCTTTTAAAAATGGTTTTTTCATTCAAAATCGTATAAAGAAGTTCTAAAAAATACCTCTGGATGCTCAAGTTATGCCTCTGTCAAGTTACTCTCCAAGGTACGCTCTAGGACTTAGTCATTTTTTTGGGTGGACATATGTCACTCCTAGGTCTGAGCACAATTTATTGCCCCAACTGTCCCATACCCTTAGGATAGTTCGGACACAACAATGCATCCAGCCCCCAGATAGTCCTCTGGATCGTCATGTGACCTTTGTTGAGCTTAAACATGCCAATTTAGCCCCATTGCACCAATTTTGAGCACCCTCCGTCATTGTCGAATCCCAAAACGACACTTGTCACCTCCAAAGAAGGGAGATTTTTCTTACACTAACTATCCCATCCTCTTAGGGCAGTTGGGACACAAAAATGTGCCCGACCCCACGTTATACCCATGCTCCTTCACATGACCCTAAAAGGTGCTCCGTAAACTTGTTTTTAGCTCCATCTCCTCTCCGCCTCCGCACATTACCTCCGCCACTTGTAAAGCCCAGATCTAGGTGAATTTTCTTGCACCAACTGTCACATCCCCTTGGGATAGTTAGGACTAAAAATGATCTCAATCCTATCCCCTTCCATGGTCACCCATATGACCCAATTTCAACCCTGTTTGTTTTAAGTGCTTTTTCGCTCTCCCTCATTAGCCAATCTCGGGATGCCACTTGTCATGCTTAGGGTGAGGTGAATTTTTTTGCACCATATTTCCTAGACACTTGGGACACATGGGACACAAAATTTCTCTCAAGCCATTGAAGATTTAAAAATCTCTTTTTGTAAATTTATAATTGTCGTGTTTCTTCTTCCTCGTGCATACGAGAACCTCACTCTCAAAAAGAACCATTAAAATCCATTGTCATTGCTTCCACATCCAAATTTCTTCATTTCACATCCATCCCAATAGATATTTCTCTGCAACAACATCAAAACCATTGCTTTTTTAGTCTGCTACCATGCCCGTTTCGCACAGAAGCTTCCATGACCAAAAACCATTAAAAACTCGTATCTAACAAACGGGTAATCGGATTCCAATGATATTTTCACCATCTCTTCCTCTCCCAAGAGCCTTAAAGATGAAAAAAAAATATACTAGAGATCTTACACATTATTAATGGCATAAAATCCTAAAAAATCTTCCCTAGATTCTTCTTCCTCAGTTTTCCATTAATTTGGAAGACGGTTTGAGCCATAAATCTGAACACAACATCTAGAGAAAAAACCCATATTAGAAATGTTAATTTTTGGAAAACCGAGGTGTGGAAAACCAGCTTCTAAAAATAGTAAGTACCCCATTCTTCATACTTACTATAAATAGAAAATTTCTCAAGAACATCAAAACCCTTCAGAGAAGAAAACTACAAAATGGAAAACTAGGGCATACAAGCCAAAAAAATAAAAAAGCAAAAAACAAAAAGAAAAAAGCAACATTCTAAAAATAGAAAGTGCTCAAAATGGTCATGAAACATATTTGAGATTATTCCAAACATGGTGAGAATCCAAAAACACTGATTCTAAGGCAAAAAACAACCTTTCCCAAAATAACAACTCTTGGAACCCGAAGTCTAAAAATAGAAAGTTTTAGTTTCAAGTGAAAGAAGTTCTTTACCATCTCATTTTGACCCATATTGTTGCTTTTTACCACCATGAAGTTCAAATTATTTGGCCTCGAGCCCATTTTGTCCCTTTCAACATAATACTCTAGTGTAGGTGACAGTGATGTCATTCACATGGACCTAGATGACATGAAATCTAGAATGTTGCCTAAACCAAGAGAACTGTGGAAGAAAAGGTTTTCATGAGTGGATTGTATGCAACTAGTGGCCATTCCATGTCATTGTAAAACACAAAGTTGGTGTTGGCTTGATCCCATTACTATGATCCAAACACCGAACAATAAGAGTTGATGACAACTCACTCGGTCCTGATAGTACTTACCTCGAAGGCAATATCTTAAGGCATGCAGATTCCAGTTGGAAGAAACATGGTAGTGATCACCAATGAAATTACAACATGAGAATGGTCCAAGATTGAATTATACCTTCAAGTATTCACCCTTGGCTCGTGGTTGAAGCAAGGAGGAAGCAAACTCATGTGCCTAAGACTCTTTCTCGAATGAATTCCATGAGGGCTTCTCGATGCCATCATTCTCCTAAGCCGAGTGATGGGAGAAGAAAGCACAAGATACTTCTAAGACTAGATGGCATTGTTCATCCTCACAATCATAGATGGCTAGTAGACAATTAACTCGGGAAAATCATCAAGAACAACTTATATCGCTAATTGATTCAAGTGTTATCTTCTAAGAAGTTCTTCATGACTTTGTACCATGGTCTATGCCTTGGCAAACACAAGATCATTCAAGAGCCTAAAACTTGCACAAAATGTTTCACAAAAGGCTTCCACATACGACAAGTATCTGCACTTGGTCCTGAAAGAGAGCAATCAACACTTTGTAAAAGTGAATGATGTTTTCACAATGTATGTTGTCAAATTGTTATAGGCAACCCACATTTGAGATTGTCTACACATGAGGCTGCTCTAGTAAGAAGGTATGAATTGTACTTCATTCAATTTTTGACCTTTTCATATATATGAGTTTCGGCTTTGAAATTTCTCCAAGGAGATTGCCACACTACCCGAGCGACAAGATCGTGCTCAATAAATTGTGTAGACAATTGGTCCACATCAATAAGAAGCTAAGGAACAAAAAGAATAAGTTGATTGTTTTCCCTATCTCACTAGGGTTTTCTCTTGTAAGAGTGCTCACGAGGCTACCAACATGGAAGTTTCCCTGTCTCCTATAAACATGCACTCATATACCTCAAGGGAAGATTTTGACATCCGAGAGGATCCGAACACCTTTCACCTACCTGATCTATATCATGTATCTCAAATTCAAAATTTTTGGGTGACTGTGTTGATTATTATAAAATACGAGACTGTGATCACAAGATGATGATGGTGGAGAAAATGAGAAAATTCAAGTTCAATTGGTATGAAGATGGTGTTCAAGAAGATGACACGAAATGTATGATCTAGAGTACCCAGTGGTGAAAGCTTCTCCTCTCCCCAAGTGGTTTGGAGTGTTCACGAGTTTGGAGATATCAAAAGAACACACAAAGGCGGTGATAAAAAGGTCAAAGGAATGGTATAGGAGAAAGAGGTTGCTCTCTCGGAGACTTCCCTTCCCTCTAGAGAAAAAAATCTTACCATTCATCTTCCAGGATAAAGAAGAACCTCCTAGTTTGGCTCACTCAGAGAAAACTCAAAGCGAAAATCGGTGGAACCTAAGGCTCCTCACTACAGGAGGTTACATAAGAAAGTGAAAACAGTGGAGGATCCTCTATTTGATCTAGAACAAGGGGATATTGACCCAATGCATCTCTTAACCCCATAGAAATCTCCAAGCTTCTCTTATTTTATTTCCACACCCAGCCCCCCGCTCAAGATGTTTCTTCCCATTTAGAGTAAGAGGTTGCAATCTTGTTGACTACAGAGCCAAAAAAGAAATGAGATCTTTCCTTGGGTACAAGAGATGATCACAACAAAAGCTTGAATTGTGTAATAGGTGACCATTCCTAATTTCTCGACTATTTCCTCGATGGTCAAAGGGAAGAAAGGAATATTGGCTCAAGCAACTTCTCATTTTTTTCAGCAAAGTGTCTCTCGGGTAACTAGTATGTAGAGGTAGTTAGGCTAAAGGTTGTCAAGCCCATCGAAGAAAGGACTTTGGTTAACTATGAAATGAGCACAATTCCCCTAGGCCCGATGACACATGAGGGTGATGCACTTATTTCAATATTCTTTCACTCGCCTTGTCGCGAGAATCCAATAATACAAAGATAAGCTAGACCAAGTGGAAGATCATATCAAGACCCTCACTTCATATGTGTAGGTTCTTTTAGATCCAAGTGTTTCCATGGCTCTCCCAGCCAAATAAGTTACTCCAATAAGTAGCTTCGACCCTGAGTCTATCATAAGAAAAACACAAGGGTTCACCATGCAGGCAAAACGAATGACAAGTGGGTGAACATGATCCTAGAGAAGGGAAGGTGTTGCTACCAGAATTTTTGACATTGCACAAGTACATGGACGTTATGGCCATGAAAATCATCACAACACATGAAGAAATAGATGTGGAGAAGGATCACTAGGATCAAGTGTATTCATTGGTCATGGAGATGGGAAAGGTCAAATCATCCCTCCTGATAACCAAATATGTATTATCTTCAGCGTCAGATGACTTGTCTCAAGTCTAGGCTCAAAATTTGGTTGCTCGCTATGAAATGATAAAACATGCTATCGGCAAGCTTGATTCATATGAGGAAGAGGTTGAAAAATATGCAGAAGGATGCCGATGCTCAAGTATAAAGGATTGGAGTTCCAGTCGTGAATGAAGACACTTCAATAGATAATTTGTTGAAGTATTTTGAAGATCTAGTTAAAAGGGAGGCCACATATCTATTCTCATTCAATGAAGACACATTGGAGTCTCGCGAAATAAGACCGGTCATTTCCAACACCACAAAATCTTTTCAATCTTGGTACTATGATTGTAGGAACATTAACTCTCTCACAAAAAGTTGGATCAAATCACTGAGTTTTGTTCACATACCACAAGCTGAAAAAGTGGCACCTACGGCAGAGCAAGGTTTAACAAGCAATTCAAAGGCATTGAGATTTCCCTTGTGGAGCTTTCTAGAGTCTCATGAGCAACAGGATATTCATCGAAATAGTTCTCTCTCTCTTCTTATTTCTCTCTTCCCTTCCTCTCTCCCCCTTTTTCTTCCATGTTCTATTTCTTTGTTGGGGTTGTACTTTTTCATTTTGTCTTATTCCTATTTTGTCTTATTCATTTAAATGTAGTGGTTGTAATGTAATAAGTCACCCTTAATTTATAAAAGGGGACTTAATTCTATTCCTAGGAATATGAAAAGTCATATGTTGTAAAGGGACAAATGAAAAGTCATGTGGGGGTAGGTGAAGAGTCATTCTCTAGTCTATATATTGTAATGACACCCTCATTCTTAAGGGTTTTCAATTTTGTATGCTCATGAGATATTACTACTTGTGAAGAAGCAAAAGAGATAGCATTTCTTCTAATTCCCTCCTATGTTATTCCATTTCCTACTATGTACAGCTTTGTTAAAACATCAATGAAAGAGAAAGGAGTTTCTTTCCTTTTTGATGAGGAGATTACTGAAACTTTGTGTTCTTAATCTTGTCTTGTCTTGTTGCTAGTAGCAAAGTTGTGTTCTTTCCATATATGTGTGTTGAAGTATTCTAATTAATGGTTGTAGGAATCTAATTTTCTACCTACAATATTAATCCCCCCTCTCATTTTTCCCACTCCCTTTCCTACTCTCTCAACAAATTCCTCCTTGCAAGATTTTTCCGTAGGTTTAGTGGAGTGTTCCTGTTGGATCCCTGGACCCTAAGGCCACCACAAATTTTCATTTCATTCACGCATAATAAATGGAGCTACACCATTCAAGTAGAGGAACCTAGAGTCTCAGAGCATTGGCAGATACCCATCAATTTGTCCACCTGACAAATTTTCTCGCCAACAAAAGTAGATCCCACAAAAAAATCACACAATGTTGGAGATAGTGACAAGGATGATGTAGGTAATGATAAGGAGGACGAGGACTCCAAGGAGTATGAAAAACAATGTGATAATGGTAATGTGGGGATGGTGGGATACAAAGAGTAAGACGAGGGAGAAATGAGATATGGAAAACAAGTGAGAGAATAAATAGCTTATGAAATGAGTGGAGTGGTGTGAAAAGGTAGAAAAAGAGGAAACATAAGCTCGACAATGATATCACAATTGTTAAGAAGATATTATATGACGTGGAAAAGTTGGGGACAAGATTCAATGAAGTTAGCCATCAATATGATGATAAGAACACCAACCATGAGAGGTGCACCACAAGGGTGGGGTGGCATGGGTGGGAGATAAATCAACATGGCCTCTAGTAAATTTTGGAGAATGGAAAAGAGTTATTTAGTCAATCCGGTGAATTTATGAGTGGAGTAGATAAAGCGGTAAGAATTAAGAGGACATGACAAATGAGGGGGTGGATGTAAGTGTGGTGGTGGAGTAGGTGGGGGAGGAACCTAATCACATGGAAAGGTGATAAGATACCAAAGATGGACATCCTCAAGGGGTGAGCCATGTTCGCAACCTCATCAAAGGTGTGTAATGGGTGCATTTATAAGTGATATGAAATGTGGGGATGCAATTTTGGAAAAGTAGTCAATTTACTCTAATTGCGAAGTGGGAAGGAAAGGTGATGAATGAGCGTTCACCAACATGCAAAAAGGTGATAATATATTTTTCATGAGACTATCAAAGTATGTAAAGGTCATCAATGTCATTAGGGGCACAATGTAAATGGATAAGTGAGGTAGAAAGGATTCGAAAGTTGTGAAAAAGTGTGAATGTTATGTGGTGAAAGGCACAAATATGAGTTGAGTGCATCTCTAACAAGTAAAAATAAAAAATTTGCACAAGAGGAGGGCGTCCTCATGTAGGAAGAGATGGCATGCAAAGTGAAACAAGGGAAAGTGTAGTTGGGGATCTACGTTGTAAGTGAATTCTTCAAATGAAGGAATTTTGAAGTGTGATGAGTATGGGTGGCATGGCACTATGAGGTGTATGGGATCACTTCAAATGTTTTCATAGTCAAGGGAAGTGTATGTCCCGCAAGTGTTGGGACTCAATCTTGGTAATGTGATATAAGATAAGTTAGCAAACCATTCGGTGAAAAAATCCATGGGGAGTGACTCGATTAGAAGTGGTAAGTAGACAATGTGTAGGGGGCCAAAACATGTAGGGGGACTAGAGTGCGTAGGTGAGGTTGAATCATGTGCAGTGACTGAATCATGTAGAGGAAGATGGGAGTGTCCAGGGGTGATTAGAGCACATAGGGGATGATGGAGGACATAGTGGTGATTAGAGTGGGTAGGCGAGGCCGGAGCACGAAGGGTTGACAAAGTGCATAGGTGAGGCAAGAGCGTGCGGGTGTGATCGGAGTGCATAGGTGATGATGGAGTGTGTAGGGTTGAGTGAATCACCTAGGTGAGGCTAGAGCACGTAGGGTGGCCGAAGTGCATATGCGAGGCTAGAGCACACATGGGTGAATGGAGCACATAGGTGAGGCTAGAGCAAGTAGAGGAGATTATAGGCTAGCAAGTGGGAAAAGGAACACCCACAAGACAAAGCTAGAGCACATAAATTGGTGGAAACGTATGGGTCATATGTGGGTCACACCCATGACAAATGATTAATTTGTGCAAAGTGGGAACAAGGTGGTGCAAACATCGAATAGAGTAGTGGGCCAATGTACAAAGGAATTTCACCAAAGAATCGAGGAAGGCCAATATCATGAATGAGAGTTGCAGAAACCACTCTAGTGGATCGGGGTACATTACGTAATGGAATGGTCGAGGTGAGGTAGAAATGAGGTGAGATTGGTGAGATCGAAGGGGAGTTGGGGGTGTCATATATAAGTGACCCGGTCACGACTCATGCTAGTAATCAGGAGAAAACATGGAAGGAATAAGATGGCAAAGGTTTGTTAGTAGGGAAGTACGAGTTACACTTGTAACTCGCCAACAGTTGTGGGAAAGCAAAAGAGTGTGTAAGGTTGTCGGTTGATGCTTCGTAAAATGGTAAGTGAAGTGAGGGATGATGACACAATATGGACTCAAGTCATAAGTTGGTCACTATAATGATTAGTGCCTCGATCCTGGGAAGGAGAACTCACCAAAGGAGTTTGTGAGAGATTAACTAAAATGGAGAACACGTGTGTAAACTAAATGGGTTGATATGCAATGTGTGGACAAGATGGGAAATAAAAATGGATATGGGGGTGGACAATGTGAGTAGTGGGTGCATGTGGGGGTTGGATAAAACACATAGTAGGTGTGGGAGTGTGAGGTTGACAAGTCACATATGTGGGTAGGATCAAGCGAGAAGGTGTGTGGTGTGATGTGTGGATAGTGAACTTGGTTAAGATCTCATTGTGGAAAGATGAGAAAACATATGGAGGGGAGACTCCGGGGTTAAAGATTGGGAATCAATGAGATATCTAAGAGTAATGAATTGTACTTGCAACTAGTAATGACAAAAATCAACAATAGAGAATGATAGGTAGGCCGTAATGGTCACCCGCTTGAGAGATAGCGAAAAGTAAAAAGTTGAATGACATGTGTTTTGCATACATGGAACATGGTGATAGAGCTTGACATAGGAGGGGAGTCACAAGAGTGACTTGAAAAATTACAACAATGATTGAGGTTGAATGCAGAATGATAGGTGTGGTGGTTGGTGCACTTGACGAGCTATAAATGTGAGCACAATGGGTTGTAAATACAATCAAGATTCGTGGCCACAATCTATAAGTACAAGGGCACACTGGCCAAGATAAGAATGTGAGATCAAGCTTGACATTGTTCAAGTGTGGAAGGGGCAAGGAAGTCTCAAGTAGTGACTGGAAATTGGTGTAGGAGTCACAACTATGACAAAGGTGGGAGAAAATTAGTGAGAAATAAAATAGAGGAGTGTTTAGGTGGAGTGGGGTCATAGTTGCTGCAACCGATTATGGTTCAAATGGGCGCGTTAGTGATCGCACAAAAGTGAGGGAAGAATAATGTTAGTGAGTGGATCAAATAGTAGTAGGGGCATGACCATTAGTAAATGTAAAGTATTAATGCAACAATATAATAGTTGGTAGAAGGGTGACATAAGGTTACTTGCATTCTAATTATGCACCTTTTAGAGGTAATTTTACCATAATATTTTATCCCCACCTTTGTTTTCAATTCTCTTTACACATTTGGAAAGATATTAAAGAGACATACATATTTCCTATTATAAGTTTTTGCAATTTTACATAGATTTGTAACAATTTTCAAAATAATAAAACATATATCTTTTGACACAAAAGAATCTTTCGTAATTTTGGCATAACTTGAACCCGACCTCCATTTTAAGCTATCTTTAAACCATTGGAAATATATGTAAGAGACCTACAAATTTTTACTATACACTTTTGATGATTCCTTATGGATTGTTTTATATTTATAAAAGAATAAAATATAACCTTTTAAAAGATTCTTTTTATTCTTTTACAAATTGGAAACAATCCATAAGGAATCGTCAAAAGTGTAATAAAGTCATAGGTATCTTCAATATCTTTACAACAATTTAAAGATCTCTCAAAATGAAGATCGAGTGAAGTGTTATGCAAAAATTATGAAAGATTTTGTTTTGTGTCAAAAAAATATTCTTTATTCTTTTGGAAATAGCTACATTTTTGCAAGATCACAAAAATGTATAATAGAAAAGGTGCGAGTCTATCTAATATCTTTCCAACCGTGTAAAGAGCGCCCAAAATGGAGTTCAAAATTAAAAACAATGGTAATATTACCAAAGATTCCTAAAAAGACTTAAAAGACACATAATTAGAATGAAACTAGCCTTATGGAGCAAGTATTAATGTGGAGTGTGTAAGTCATCACAAAGTGGAAGAAGTAACCTTAAGGTGGTGTCTAGGTATTAAGCGGAATGTGGTTGTAGGGGATGAGTTGTAATTGGGTTGTGAGCACGATTGATTAATGAAGTGTGAAAACAAGTTGGCCCAATGACCAAGGGGATTCGAGGATGGAGCAAAAAAATTAGAGGGCTATGAACAAGTCGCAATAATGACTATGGAATGGGGAAAATATAGTAGTATGGTGGGTAATGAGATGAAAAGAAGTGAGCTTGGTTGAAAGTGTTGACAAATCATGATAATAATCCAACAATCATTAGAACGACCAAGTGTGAGGTGTAATGTGCTAATGAGTCAACAACAATCTCATCGAATAGTGGTGTGGGTGGGTAGGGGACAAGGCCTAGTCACAGTGGAAGTCATGGAGGTAAAGGTGGTGGAGGAGGTCAAAATTTTGGTCGTAGGTGCGGTTGACTCGAGGCCAAAAATAACTAGAAGGGGTCAAAGGTTTGGTCACATGTGCGATCGACATGTGGCCAAATGTGATGGACGAGAGGACCTGGTTTTTGGTGAGTAGTAAGAGGCAAAGTGCATGAAAGAGAAAATTAGAGGAAAAAAGGGGCATAACACATGCGGCGGGGACCAAAATAGCACAAGGGGTGGAATGAGCATTGAGGGGGACTAAAGAGCACAAGGGGTATAGCACACATGAAGGGGAACCGAAGAGTGCAAGGGGCAAAATGTGCACGAAGGGGGACTAGAGAGCGCGAGGGGTGGAACACACCCAAAGGATGACTAGAGAGTGTAAGCGCATGAGCGTGCACATGTTGTAGATGTGACTAAGGATGGAAACAATGGGACAAAGTCTAAATAATGAATGGAGGTAGATAGGAATGTGAGTAGAGATGGATAAAAAGTTGGAAATGATGCATGAAAAATCATATGACAATCACAATCATGAATGTGCTTGGGATGAACTAGTATGTGACACATAATATGCAAAACAACATAATTAGAAAATTTTTGATGGATGGAAAATCGCAAGGCCATTACACCTATGACTCGAGACCGGAAAAAATATGGGTTTGGACATAGAATGTGCAAAATTGGAATGGATGGAAAATCACAAGGTAGTTGCACTTGTGAATGAGACTAGAAAAATTTGGATGGAGGATAAGATATGGGAATAACACTAAAACTAGAGGAAAATGTGTTTGATGACAAAGGTAGTCATGGATTTGACCCAAATGTGATTGAATGCAGTTGAGAAGTGTTATATGTTTGGAAGGAATGGTCTCGTTTTTGGAGTTTTTTGGGCAATTTTTCCTTTTTATAAGAACTTTTAACAAATACGAGAAAAATAGGGATAAATCAAAATGTTAATAGTAGTGATAAAAGGTGTATGCTACCACTAAACATTGAACATCTAAACATCAAACAAATATAAGAGGGTGTAATCACAAGTTGTTAAAGCCTATTTTACATGAAAATAGAAAGGAAGCATCTTTTATTATCCATATTATCAAACATTGGTTAGAGTACGAAGAGGCTTATAGCATATAAGACCACATAATTGTAAGACAAATTTATTTGTACCTTAGATATCGAATGTACACCGACTATAAGAAATGAAATGAAAGGCTTTAGTAAAAAAAAAAAAACATTGAATAAATGAAAGAAAGATTTTAATAACATCCAGGGGACCAAGAGATCTATGGGACCAAGAGCACGAGCTCCACACAGTAAATTAACAAAAATATTTCGTAGTTTAAAACAGTCGCGTGACCCAAGGGCTGCCCACCAAAAACAGTAACAAAAGCATGAACCTTAGTTTAAAACAGCTGCGTGACCCAGGGGCTGCCCGAGTATTCTTGTCGATCAAATTAAATCAAATTACCTAAGTCAACCCCTCGATCGAATGAAAATACACCAACATTGTCGTCACGCCATTGCCGATCAACATTAAACAACCCCATCCATACATATGCACAAGGATTACTGCGCGAGGGTGAAGACAATTTCTGAGAAGAAATGGAGGTGGGATTGGTAGGGAGGTCTAGTGCGAAATGGAAACGATCACAATTGGCTGCTCCATTCCTATTATCTGGTTTCTCGACGCCAATGGCATCTACATTGGCTTTGCCAAGGTGCCTCCCTTCGTTTTTCGTGTTTTAAATATGTTTTCTGCCTAATGTGACTCCCAATTGGAGTGTATGTTAGTGTTTATATGAAAGAAGATGGGAAAAAATTGAAATATGTTGAAATTGATTGTAAATTTACTTTGATGCTACGGTGACTTATATTGGGAAGAAATTGTAGCAACATTATCCTTCTGTGTAGCGCAAGCAATGCTGGAAACTAATATTAATCCAGCCAAGTACACCACCTTCAAGAAATCTAACATCTTCAGAAGATCTACCTCAATTATGGCGTGAGCAGGTTCTAGGGAAGCTTTTCATGTAATAAACCTTAAGCTGGAGAAAAATGGGCACATGCACAGAAGATAAAATCAATAAGAAAACACAAAAAGTACAATGGTCAAAGAAATCATACAAAATAGCAAGTGGAGGTTGGGAGAAAGTTTCCATGGTAATGATACACATGTAAATACAGTAATTCAAAAGGTTCTCAATTAAGTCAGTAGTGACTGTTTGCCTCATCAAGATCATATAGATATGGCAGTAGGGCACACCATATTACAATCTGCACAGACATTGTGCAATGCAGAGGATTCTCACAGATAGTTATGTAGGTTGTTCGTCAATTAAAACAATATCTTTATAGGTTGTGAGATTTGTTAAGCTTCCGAAAACATGGTAAGAGAAATACAAAGGAACAAATATAAATTTAGGTTTTCTAAAAGCAAAAGGAACCAATATACTCTTAACCTTAACAACTAAAATTTTTGTCCAAAGGAGCTTTAGCTCTTTAGAAGAACTTCCCTGCCATGCCCTTAGCCTATTGGGTGTATTGGGATATCAGTGGCTGACCCATAACGTGTATAAACTTTGACTTGGTAGGAGTAGTCAGCCTTATTGGATTATGGAATCCACATAGCCTAGTTATGGTATATATTGGGATATCTGTTCCTATTGTAAGGATCGTGGAAGTTTCCCCCTTGAAATGGCTGTCATATATTTCAGTATCCTGCTCTTCATTTTGCTTGTATTGCATGGATTTGTTCTATTATGCTCTTATATGTAATTCACTGCTTTAACATTGTTTCTCCTATCTATTGAATTCGATCTATTGTTGTGAAACTGCTTTTGCAATCTAGTAAGTTCATTACTAGTGGTATCGAAGCTTCAAGTTGGGAAACTTGTCTGAGGCGCATTAGGGCTTTGGAAGGAAGCGGAAATCAATACTCCGGGTGAATCTTTTCTTTTTATTGCTATGTTTTTAGTTCTGCTTTCACAGATCTTTGTTTGTTACGCAAAAATTTTGTTCCTTGGTTATGCTTGTGGGTTAAAATCAAGAACTTCTGATCTAGGGGGAATTTTTTTGTTTGCACCAGACAGTTTGGGGCAAAAAAGTCTGGACTTGGATTTTTAAGCTCTTCAGCAATATAGTAGTCATTGGATTCGTCTTTGCAAGGTGATCACAACTGTATAGGTCTTTGGTAACCCTAACTTTTGGTAGATTTTCATGTTTTCCCCACCCTTGAGCAATGTAGTAGTCACCTGGATTCATCTTGACGAGGCAACCACATTAGCATAGGTGTATGGTAGCCGTTATTTGCGACTCTGCGAACTGCATTGTGGCAGGTGCTTCTACCAGAGGAAAGGGTAAGAGTCAAGCCACATCAGAGAAGACTCTCAACAAAGATGATACATATTGAGTAGGGGGATAGGGCTCGACTTTGGAAGACAGTCTTACCAATTTGGAGACTAGATTGGACCAGATTAGTGCAGGCTTATCAGGTGTGGCTGCTACTGCAGAGCTGAACAGGATGCAAGACACGACAACTTCAAGGTAGATCTATCATAGCTTGCATCAATTGATCCATAGGGATCCAAAATGACTCTACTTCATCAGATCAACCAACACCAAAGAAGGAAAATGAAGAAACAGAGGTTCTGTCTTTATATTAACATAACCGTGGCCCAACCTGGGTGGCGGTCCTGATGATACTTTCGGACAGAAAAATAAAATTTGAAACGAACAGTCCCAGAATTGGAAAGGCTGTCCGTGTCTCTTCTCCTCCATGACCTTTCCCATCCTCCAGTGCACGGGAGGACATGAGAAAGGCTATAAATACATGTAGGAAGGAGAGTTTTGATTATCGAAGCATGAAAGCAAGTGAGCAAGGAATTCTTAGTGCTGGAATTGTGTTTGTAGAAGAAAGGAGTTTTGAGGCAGAGCAAGCAAGTAATTGGGAGGAAGTGTGAGATATTATCTACTTCTCTTTCATACTTATTGTAAATTTTGTACTTCTTATTTGAATTGGCCAATAAAAAGTGGGAAGAAAGAGCGTTTGCCCTTCCCGATTGGTTTTCCTCCTCCGGAGGTTTCCAGGATAAAAATTGTTGGTGTTCATGAGTTTATATTCTTTCCTTTCCTGCAATTGTTGATTCTAAGCATAAGCAAATTCATTCACTAGCTATCTCTGTCATTTTCTAATCGAAAGTAGAACAACAACATTTAATTGTGATTCTATGAACGATTCCAAAGTAGAGAGTTTACAAATCATTTTGGTATCAGAGCTAACAAGTATCCAATCTGTGGTATTCGTTCTTGGATTTGTATGACAATGATGAGATCTAAAGGCGAAGAGGCTTTACCTTGCAATCCAGATATTTCTACAAGGAAGTGGAAACAAAGAATTCGGGGACAAATGGAGGAAGAAAACTTGGTCCGTAGAATCGAGATGTTGGAGACCATGATGGATAGGATGTTTAGAAGACAAGAAGAACTTGCAGATTTGCAGAAGATGGCTTATATTAAGCAAGACTCCATGGACTCAGTGGTTTGAGGCTTAGCTGAAAAGTTTGGCATAGGGAGGAGCCACCATGAGGAAGATTATGGGGAAGAGTGTGAAGAAGAGACTTCAAATGTAAGAGAAAAGGTAAAATTTGATCATGCTCCTTTTAAAGTTGAGACGAAAGTTGAAATTAAAAGCTTTGAAGGACAAGTAGATGCAGAGTTGCTTGATAAATGGTTAAAACAATTAGAAGTCTACTTTAGCATCCATAATGTCACTGAGGCACAGAGGATCACCTTTGCACGTCTCAAAATGGAGGGACACACTCTGGTTTGGTGGGAAACCCATCTAGCCACTTGTGAAAAGAAGAAACGTCCTATTGTGAAATCTTGGCAAGAATTTAAAGAATTACTTAGAGTTAACTTCTATCTTATTGGCCACAAGACTGACCAAATGATTAAATGACAGTATTTTAGACAAGGCAGTGGTCAAAGTGTGCAGTAGTTTCGGAGGTAGGCTATGTTGCTAAATATGGACTTGGAGGATGAGGATATTCTGACTAAGTACTTGGGAGGACTTCACACTCACCTTTGAAGAAAAGTCATCTCCACGAAGCCCAAAGATCTCAACGAGGCGTGTGTGCAGGCATACTATATAGATGATGAAAAGAAGCAAGGAGAAGCAGAGCCAAGGGCAAAAGCAATGACAAATCAGCAAAAGAAAGAACATGGGCAAACAAGTAACAAAGGTAAGTGGAAAGGGAAAGGTAAACAAAGCTGCCACTACTTTAAATACTTGTAAAGATCCCAAGAATTTTTGCAAGAACTGTGATATCAATGGTCATACTGACGCTACATGTTGGAAGTTGCATCCGGAGTTACATCCGAAGAACCGAACCAAGGACTCAAAGAACTCCATTACAACTGTAAAGACAGAAGGGGAGATAGAAATCAAAGATGACTCTGATGTAGACGAGAGGCTTAGATGCACGGCCAACAACATGGACAGCCAGGAAGAGGAGATGAGTAGACTATTTCAGATCAAAATCCAGATGAAGAGAACTAAGGTAAATGCTTTGGTTGATACCGGTTCTCAGTCTAATTTGATTTCTAAAGTAGTTGTAAAGAAGTTTGGCCTTGAGACTTATGAGCATCCACACCCTTATCCTTTGGGTTGGATAAAAAAGGGTGTTGAAATTCAGGTAACAAAAATATGTAAGGTCAAGTTTGGGATAAATTCCCAGTATATTGATGTATTGGAAGTTGATGTTATTCCACTTGATGCTTTTGATGTTGTTTTCAGGAGTCCTTACTTGTATATCAGGGATGCTATATTTATGAGAAGGGAAAATTGATACAGATGGGTCAAGGATGGGATCAGCTACAACATCCGAGCACACTAGCGTAAGACACAGGTTACTATGGTGAGTGCTAACCAAGCAAAACAACTTATTCAGGCAAATCATAATCAATTTTGTTTACTTTTGTTAAAGGATAAACAAGATGGGGTAGAAGTTTCAGAGATTTCTAACCAGGGAAAACAGGATTTAGATAGTATTATCGGTCTTTTCAGAAGTTTTCAGACTCCCAATGGGTTACTACCAAAGCGGAAGTAGAGCATGAGATTCCATTGTTGCGAGTCCCTCTACCGAACATCGGGTCGGGTTGTATAGGCAATCCTTCTTTGGAAGTCTTGAAGTAAAGAAACAACCCCAGAACTGCTAGACTGGGGGTGATACGCCCAAGCATCTCACCATGTGGTTCGCTTTATCGTGATGGTGCCGAAGAAGGATGATTTTTGGAGAATGTGCATCGACTACCGCACTTTGAACAAGATCACCATAAAGTACATATATCCACTTCCTCGCATAGATGATCTCTTGGACCAGCTTCAACATGCCAAATTCTTCACGAAGTTGGATCTCAAGTCAGGTTATCACCAAGTCAGAATGAAGGAGGAGGATGTATGGAAGACAACCTTCAAGACAAAACATGGTTTGTATGAGTGGTTAGTACTTCCATTTGGTTTATGTAATGCACCCGCTACATTTATGAGATTGATGAATGATGTATTGCGGGATTTCATAGATTCATGTGTCATTGTTTATCTAGATGATATCTTGATTTTTAGTGCCACATGGGAGGAACATCTAACTCATTTGCAGCAAGTCTTGCAAGTTCTCAGGGAGAAACAACTGCTTTGTAATATGAAGAAATGTGAATTTGCCAAACAGTCACTTGTCTATCTTGGGCATGTGGTTGGAGGAGGAGAGCTACGAGTGGATCCAAAGAAGGTGGAAGCCATCACTAGTTGGCCAACACCAACAAGAGCCACAAAGACTAGGAGTTTTGTGGGAGCAGTATAGTACATGTGGAAGTTCATTAGGGCTTCTCCGCGATTGCAAAGCACCTCTACACACAGTGGCCGCAAAGAGTAAGGGTTTTGACTGGGGTAAGGAACAAGACAAATCCTTTGAGTTATTGAAATACAAGATTAGTCATGCTCCAAAGACTTGCTCTTCCTAATTTGCAACAACCCTTTGAAGTAGAGACAGATGCCAGTGATTACGCTATGGGTGCATAGTGTTGCTTCAGGGAGGTAAACCCGTATGCTATCATTATGAAACTTTTACTTCAACAAGTTAAAGGATATTCAGTATATGATAAGGAAATGTATGCACTAGTTCAGAAATTAAAAAATGGAAGCATTAGTTGTTGGGTAAATAAACTATTGTGCACATGACCACACACCTCTCCAGTATTTGCAAGCACAAAGTATAAATTACAGCAGAGCAAGGCACTACAAATGGATGGGGTTCCTTCAACAATTCCATCTGGTGATCAAATACAAGAAGGGTAGTATAAACTTGGTGGCGAGCATATGTTGCTCAGGCCACCCACACAGAGAAGTTCTTCCGCTTGGTCACTATCTCTCGGATCGAGCCCTTCACAAAGGAAGCTTACGGAGAGGCATATGCCTAGACAAAGACTTTGGGGTGACATTTAGTAGTTGCGCAGTCCCAAGGGGTTGGAAGGACGGGATTGAAGATTGTTATCTCAAGGACGAGCTGCTCTACCAATGGGGGAAGCTTTGTGTGCCTAAAGAAGAAATACTTCTATAGATGAGGGAAGCACATACCTCGAAAGTAACACGACATTTCGGTGTTGGTAAGACCCTAGCCCACTTGCAAAGGTATGTGTAATGGTCCAATATGCAAGAAGTATCAAAAATTATACGTGGATGTAAACTTTGTTTGTTCCAAAGAAGCCTAAGACTAGGAAGGAGGGTTTGTATATGCCTTCACAAGACTCACTGTCGTGGGAGGACATTTCTATGGATTTTGTAGGACTACCTATGTCTAAACATGGCCATGACTATCTCTATCTTTGTTGTTGATAGATTGATAAGATGTGTATTCTTATGGCATGTAAAAGACAAGTAAAAACACATGAGGCAGCAAATCTTTTCTTTGTTAATGTATGGGTGCATTTTGGTTTGCCAAAGTCTATTGTTTCTGACAGGGATTCCAGGTTCTTGGGGAAGTTTTGGACTACTTTGTGGGACAAGATGGATACCAGGTTATAGAGGAGCACGACTTTCCATCCACAGACAGAGGTGGTGAACAGGACTTTGGTACAGTTGATCAGAGGGTATAATAAAGCAAATACCCAAGGACTTGGGATGAGTCCTTAGCCTACATTCAACATTCCTATAACCTGGGCAAGTACACACATCCACTATGAAGTCACCATTTGAAGCATGCTTGGGATATCTACCTACAAATCCACTGGACATAGCAGTTGGGCAGCAGGATGAGGAGGAGACACGAGACACAGAGGTGACTAGAGCAAACAAATTCATTGAGAGGATCCAACAAATCCATCTCAAAGTCAAAGAACAATTAGAGAAGTCTCAAGCCAAGTACAAGGCTAGGCACGATTAGCACAGGAGAGAACATAAACTTCATGTTGGAGATAGAGTTTGGCTTTACTTGAGCAAGGAGAGACTACTAGGTCAAGCACGGAAGCTCAAACCACTACAATATGGACCCTTCACCATATTGGAGCAAGTTGGAGAAAATGCCTTTCGACTTGATTTGCCGTCATTTATGAGGATGTACTCAGTAGTAAATTGTGAGAACTTGCACCTATATGAGCCATTCATGCTAGATGAAGATGAAGGTCTACGATTCTTGCTACCTTCCATTGAGGATTGCGTCTTGGACTCACGAGGCGAGGCGGGTGGAGGAGGATGTAGAGTTGCGGCGAAGGTCGAGAGACCAGAGAGGTCCGCAAGAGTCTTGGCGCAGGTTGGATCGAAAGGAAAGACACCAAGGCAGACCCGATGGTACTCGAAGGAGCAAGTGAGGAATTATTTCCTCATCTACTCCCTCACTAAGCTTTTGTGGAACCAAAAGCCTCCTAAGTAGGGGAGGTGTGATCCATAGGGATCTAAAATGACTCTACTTTATCAGATCAACCAACACCAAAGAAGGAAAATGAAGAAACAAAGGTTTTGTCTTTATATTAACAAAACCGCCGCTCTGTGTAGAGCGGCGGTTATGTAACTCTCGCCAACCCGGCGGCGGTCCATGAATCGCGCCGCCTGTGGCGGCGGTCTGTGATTTGCGGTCTCGTATTGAGTGGTGGTCCTGATACTTTTACAGAAAAATAAAATTTGAAACGAACAATCCTAGAATTGGAAAGGTTGTCTGTGTCTCTTCTCCTCCATGACCTTTCCCATCCTCCAAAGTGCATGGGAGGACATGAGAAAGGCTATAAATACATGTAGGAAGGAGAGTTTTGATTATCGAAGCATGAAAGCAAGTGAGCAAGGAAGCGTGTTTGTAAAAGAAAGGAGTTTTGAGGCAGAGTAAACAAGTAATTGGGAGGAAGTGTGAGATATTATCTACTTCTCTTTCATACTTATTGTAAATTCTGTACTTCTTATTTGAATTGGCCAATAAAAAGTGGGACGAATGAGCGTTTTCCCTTCCCGAATGGTTTTCCTCTGGAGGTTTCCAGGATAAAAATTGTTGGTGTTCATGAGTTTATATTCTTTCCTTTCTTGCAATTGTTGATTGTAAGCATAAGCAAATTCATTCACTAGCTATCTCTGTCATTTTCTAATCGAAAGTAGAATAACAACGTTTAATTGTGATTCTGTGAATGATTCCAAAGTCGAGAGTTTATAGATCATCAACCTTAGCTGGCTACCAAAGAGGAATTGAAAAAAACAAGGGTAAGAAAAAGAAGATATAGATCAACTTCAAGCAAGCATGACAACCAAATTTGCAATTTTAGATCAGCTCACTACATTTTTCCAAAGTTTATTGGCATTACAATCGTCGGTTCATCAGCCCAAGACTCGGAGGCGAATGATTCTACCTCCTTTAGTGGATCACTGGATCCACATATCGCAAACTCTTATAGAGCTTCAAATCAACATACGACCAATTCTAATTCTGGTTCAACACTTTATGTCAAAGATGGACATGCACAAATTTGATGGCAAGGACTTGCTCAACTAGATCAATCATATGGAGCATTTTTTTGATTTTCACCAAGTCCTGTGCATGCAACAGCTGCATTGGCATTTCTATATTTAGAACTAAACAAATTCATTTGGTATTGGTGGCGTTATGATCAAAAGAAACAAAAGAATTGTATTGTCTCACGGTCTACCTTTGTGCAGGAGTGTACATCACTACAATAGCAGTCTGGTGGATAACTACGTCAGCCAATTGGTCAAGATAAGATAAACAAGTATAATCAAACTTGAGAGGTTGAGAATGTTACAAAGGCATATTTGAAGGATTTGTTTTTAGGAGGACCGAAGGACCACATTTTTGATCCACCTTCATTATTTGAGTCTATTATTAGGGAAAAAAGGGTAGCGGAAAAGGTTTTGGCTGCTTTCTTTGGCGCCTTATTCCATACTCGAAATACATATTGAAGTTAAGATGCATGCAATTGTGAAAGACCTAGATAATTTTTTCAAGAATAGTTTAAAGGTGATAATCTTGGATAAATTTCTTCTTACTTAATAGCTTCCACTACCACTTGTGAATCTTTCTCAACATCTAGGACTTTTATTCCTTTCTTCTCATAAGCAAGCGTTACATCAACTAAGACCCCTTGGAATTCAGCTTTATTATTAGTAGTTCCAACATTTATGGCATAGCAGAAAATAATCCAGCCCTGCCACCCATACAAATACCTCCATCTCTATTAGGGCTTTGGATTTACTCTTCACACTCCATCAAAACTGAGCTTTTTTTTTAATAGTGGGGAGAGGGGATGAATTAATGGAGTTAGCTTCTTTCTTATTCAGATGTGAGAATTTTGGTTTCCTTGTTGTGATCTTTTGAATTTTTCCAAACTTTTGGGGTTGTATCCTTAGTTTGGAAAATTATGTGGTTCCGCTTAAGACAATCAATACAAAGCTCAATAAACTTATTTTGGAAAATTATGTGATTCCGCTTAAGACAAACAATACAAAGCCCAATAAGCTTCCTCACGTCCAATTCCAACCATCTTCCCTATAAGAAGTTCCAACATCTAGCTAGAAAGTATACACCTATTACACTCGCTTTACTAACATTTCTTTTGTCCAAGAATTGTCGGTGTATTAAACTCCCATATTCGGGATTGGGTTGGGCCGATTTTGAGCCAACTTAGTGAGAGATGTGTGCGGGTGCCTATCTACCACCTTCATATCAGACTTGTATCCTTTACCTTAGTAGTCCTTCCTCTATGTTTCCCTCTAAAAATGCTTGCTCATGCTCAACGTCATCAACTCAATCGATGATGTTATACTTTATCCTGAATTGGCCTAGGCTGATGATGTACTATTGTTTTCCCAGTTTTGGTTTGACTACTTCAGTTGTGTTGATGATGTTGGCTAAAACCAAAATTTGATTTTAGGGATCTGTACCCCTATTATAGGATTCATTTGGCCATATATAGATGAACACCAACAATGTCTACTTCACTTGCACTCACAAATCCCCTTAGGGAAGATAAAGAGGAATAAGGGTAAAGGATTTCATTGAAGGAAGACAAGTTGCAATAAAGGCCTTAGAGATTCAAGAATTGTAGCTATGCTGATTAGGTACAAATATTTGGGATACCCAATTGTGGTCTACTTAAGGTCTCACTATCCATCATTAATCTACCTACAATCATCTCACACCAAGTGCTCAAATCCAAGGGATAGATTAATGCGCTAATAGTTTGACTTGAGGTAAGTTTCCCTAACCTTATCCCCTTTATTTTTGCGCATGTTTGGTTTATGAATTTGGTATGTTCCACCTTATTTATGTTATATCATGTGCTTGTCATCATTCACCTTATCACTATATTTATCAGTATTCAACCTTTGCCTTTACTTTGGTCCTTGACTAAGATACCATAGCCCTAGCTTATGGCTCTAGCTATATGCCAATTCTAGTAAGGTCTCCTACCCTTTTCTCTAAATAGAGATTGCATGTGTAGGTATCTATTATTAGATCGATCATGACCCTTAGTTATAATCTAGATTATTTACCGCATTATGTAATAACGCCCTTTGCCTAGATCCTATGAACCGCATCGCAGACCATTATTTTTATTGGTTTGCTCCAAAATGGTCTTCTACCTTTTACTTGTTTAGAGGTTTGCATATGTAGAGACCCATATCTAAGCTTAATACATTTTGGTGAGTCCGACATAAATCTTACCTTCACGTTTCCTTTTTCAACCATTTCTTGCTTCCAAAATTTTACCCCTTAGATTCCCTAAGAGTTATTCCCCCATTTCTACAAGGATTTTTTCCAATTAGATCAAGATACCACCAAATAGTCCGACGCTGCCCAAGTGCTATCCAATCCTAATCTCAATTACAACATGGTCTCATCTACTCTTAATAGAAAAACCAACATACCTCCAACTAGACGTGACCCCTACAAAAAGATAGTAACCAACAGGGAGACTTATGGACAAGATTGAGTTCACCCTCGAAATCCAACAATTCCTAGTGGAAAATTCTTAGCATGTAGGAAAATTTCTCGAAGACATTGAACTCATCAATTCTTTGCATAACACCCTCCTATCACTAACACTAGGCAAGCCATGTCAATACCATGACTTCCTATATTCTCTATGTCTAAAACCCCAATAATTTCTACCTCAATGGTGGGTGCTATAACTAGTACCCTACTACCTAACATTATTCATGTAAATTAAAACCCCCAAATTGTTTATGGAAGCATTGAACATAATGGCTTAAATGGAAACTACAACCAACAACCAAATGACACAAACGTAAACTCAAATTATGCAAATGACAAATCAATCAACCTCAACAAACCTATTGGGGACGTCCCAATAACTATCCACCCCTCCTTCCCCTGCAGACGCTAGTGAGAAACCTATCCCACAACCTCTTACTAACACGCTTAAACCATGCCCAAAACTAACAACCACCCAATCATGTAAGAAGAACACTTTGCATATTAACGATCGAGAAACAATCATGTGCTATGTGCTATGACAAACATAAACAGTTATAGGCTCATTCGATAGTGACATTTGAAACCCTAAGGTTCAAAAATCTATAATGTAATCTCTCGAATCAAGTCCTAAGAGTCATAAGTTTAAAAATTCCTTCAAAATAAGGAGGAAGTATTTATAAGATTTACGGATAACTTGGCACAACTAATTGTCACACGAATATGTCCTGGATTTCATTCTAGATTCCCTTGAGTTTTGTAATCATCTATGAGCCAACATGCACTTATAGGCCTCCAAGACCTTTCTTTGCTTCCTTAGGGACCCACATGATCTCGGATAATCCAACACTTAGTTGATTCATGTGGTGCCATGTGTCAAAACTTCGTTTACTTGCATCAACCAATTATCTTGCGGCGTGTGTCTCACTCCCACGTGCATGGCAAAAGGGCCCGATTGGTGTGTTTGGGGTCAACAACATGCAATATCATTATCATGACTAGAAACATGAGCAAGTGTATTCAACCATTTGCCAACTTTATAAAGGCTAGAAACATCATGTTCATGAATTGATCTATCATTTATTCTTTGCTTCCTCGGGGACCCACGTGATCTCGGATAATCCAACACTTAGTTGATTCATGTGGTGCCATGTGTCAAAACTTTGTTTACTTCGCATCAACCAATTATCTTGCGGTGTGCGTCTCACTCCCACGTGCATGGCAAAAGGGCCCGATTGGTGCATTTGGGGTCAACAACATGCAATATCATTATCATCACTAGAAATATAAGCAAGTGTATTCAACCATTTGCCAACTTTATAAAGGCTAGAAACATCATGTTCATGAATTGATCTATCATTTACAACATACAAAGATTCAAATGATGCTATTTGGGTAGCCTCAAGACTATCTTTAGGAGGAGAGGAAATAAAATTATGTTCATAATCATGACATGATTCCTAAGTAGAGTCATACCGTAATCATGTTCATCCAGTGCAAAAGGTCATCTAAAGGATGAGCCCTTATAGGAAAATTAGGGTTTCGTACACCAAGGGAATGAAACCCTAGAACATAAATAATACAAGTATAAACCCTAATCCTAAGATAAAGGGTATTATGAAACCCGAGAAATTAGTCATGCATATAAATGTAAAGGGGAATGGGATGGATCCTAAATAGGTTTTTTAAAGGAAAAACCCTAAGGTTGGTGTTCAAATACAAAAGTAGGCTCACCAAACTGTTTCAATAAAATTACACCATAAGCATAATAATATAAAAATTTGGAATATAATTAAGATTGTAATAAGTGGTAGTCCTAATACAACTTGATTTATGTTAAACCAGAGGGTTTAGAATAGTTTCGATCCTTAGATTATGAAATAAACAATAATTAGGCCATGTAAAAGTAACAAACTCATCAAGACATGCTTGCAAAAGTTGAAACAAAATGCTCGGATGCTGGAAAAAAAGATGGAAAGGCAATCGCCAAGGCACTTAAGAAAAAAGGGGTTGGAACCGTGATTTAGATAGGTTCGGGGCCGGATGTGTTTCAGACAGATAGGTTCGTGGCTGAACCTGTTTGAGTGTTATGAACCCATCTTGTGCAAGTTTGCTGAAGCTCGACTCTTCTGCGTGCAGGTGTAATGTCCCTTTCTAGGGCTGAAACTGAAAATAAGGGTTTGGTTCAAACCCAAATGAAAACTTATAATTTTTATAACCACAAGTTAATCACTTTAACCTTAGAGGAACAAACTGAAAATGGCATTAGCAACAAAGAGAAATCTGAATATTTATGACAGCAAAGGAATTCATATGGCAGCCAACAATATCACCACTTAGCCCTAGCGATGAACCTGATTTTCTATTTCCTAGGGCAGCGAACTGTATGGGCTTTTCAAGACAATATTCTCATGCAATATAGACTGAAAATCAATATAGAAATATCCCAAACACTTCATAAGTCCAGCAAGATGAAATCTGGAGCAAATATATATTTTATAATTTTAATTCAAGTGCAAACACAACTGAAACTTTGAAAATTCATAACTCCATCAATACTTGGAGTTTCAACACAAACAAATGCTCAAAATGATCTCGGAGAGACCAGCTATCAAATAAAAGTGAAATCACAATTTTTCAACTACGGAAACCCTCCAAAAGTGATCCTATTAGCATATGGATTTGCACGCATGCAAATGACATGCAACAGTGTGGGAATGAAGTCCCTCCTCAATGAAGGTGAGGCTGCCTTTATTGAAAACCAAAATTATATTTACATCTGTACATTCAAAATTGTATGTGGGGGTGTTTTGGAACATCAATGGAAAGAAAAGTGAATGAGGGAGATGGAATGTAATGAATGAAAGGAATGGAAAGGAATGAAGAACAATAAATAACTAACACAAATAAAATGGAGTTTGCATCAGTTAAACGAGAATGAGTAAAAGGGAACACACGTGAGCAAGTAGATAATCAGAGCTTGATCACTATGAACTAGAACAACATATTAGTAGCGTTGACAATAAGATCTAAGACAATATTTGCATGTAAGATTCAAACACTAACATCTAATGAACATAAGAACATCAAATGCTATAAGAGATAATGAATGAGACACAAAGTTCATATTTCATTAACTCCAAAATGTTTTCTCAAAAGAACACAAAATTTCTTTCTTGAAGTAAAGCTTGCATACAAAAGTATTTTCTTCTCCTCTCTCAAAGTCACCTTTACAAATGAGCCCCTGACTTTCTTTTATAACCCAAAAGTTGGTTACAAAGTAGTTAGGGTTTTACATGAACATTAAATAGGGCATCTTAAGTGACTTTGACTTTTTCAACCAACTTTTAAAAAGCGACTAAAAATAGAAACCACTTAAGTTATCAAAAATTTGTCAAAAGTGAGTTTAACAATAACCTCACTTTATAACAATTTTAAAGTCATTTTAGGAAAAGTACATAAATAAAAACAATGGGTACATGTGGACCCCACTTAAATGACTTGGACACACACATAGACATCCTAGTCAAAGAACGCGCCACCTAGATCAAAACACCTAGGATCGAGTATCTGGGCCGACAGAATGAACTCATCGACCGTGCTTCACAATCCTCCAGATGACAAGAGAGCCGAGCTTGAAACTTGAGCAATTCATCCACCTCTCCGTTTGAGCAACATCCTGGTGTGAGAAATTTTGTCTTTATTTGCATTCGCATTCACAATTACACACAATTCTCCACATGCTCCGAAAACCTTTCCATGGTGAATTCTTCATTTGTCGCGAGACCATAGTCATTACGCCACCTTGGCTTGTCAGAATCCAACTCTTGATCTTTCGCCATTGAGAAGATCTTCCAAGAGTCGAGATTGCAATCCACTTCTTGGAGTTATGTCTTTCGTCTTTTCACTATCCCGAAGTGTTGCCATTCTGATTCGCTCACGATCATCCAATTCGAGAACGCTCCAACTTTAAGACTGGCTGGCTGATGAAGTATTGCGCGTCCGTTGCTAACTGAGAGTTGATAGGGACACGCTTGAATGATGTGGCCTTGCTTAATGATCCGCACAACTGCACTTGTCATTGGTCTTGGTATGTCAATGAATAGATCCGTACAATGATTAAGTGAAGACAATTGATGTAGAAAAATTTCTCCCATTATTGATCTCTGCCGATAACAATGGCTTTTGACTCGAAGAGACCTCTGCCAACAACTACGACCTATACCGTATAATGAGGAAGTCGAGGTCGCTTTCGCTTCGAGGTCGTTGGAGTTGAATGCCACACCATGTAGGTGTCGTGATGCATCCATGCAAGCGATGACCAATTGAATAAGCGCCAAGAAAATTGTGACTCGCCTTCGGTTGATATGTGATCGCAGATTGACCTATGTCGACATGTCCCAATTGGTATCGACGGTGTTCTCATACTCGAATGGAGCGTTGAGGTGAGTACAATGCCTTGGAATCCATTCCGTAACATTATTTTGTTTGAATATGACATGATTGTGACAAAAGCGTGATTTCAGGCTATTACGTTCTTCTTACAAAACTGCACTAATCACCTCTGAAACTGTCCTGGGAAAAATAACAAATCTTGTTATGAGAAACTCTCACTGGATGAGGGAGTCTATTAAGGTACCACAAGTTTGTGGATCAGAGAGTTTTTTTCCAAATCAAATTCTTCAGTGAAATATTAAAAGTCAAAGTTGACTCTTCTGAAACTGCTAAGAAAACGCAAGTGTAAAACTACGAAAATCCATTTGGTTTTAGCCTAGGAAAAATACCAAACGTCACCTTGGGCATCTACAACTTGGCAAGGGAGCATATGAATGTGAGGAGAATTCAAAAAACCAATCCTTTGCTCCTGACAATCATCCGAGTTCAAAATATCAACCCTCAAAGTCAGTCTCCTTGACAAGCTGAAAACTGCGCATGCGTGGCGAAATCATGCAAACTACATTTTATTTGACTCCGTGAAAAATATCAAACGAAGTGTTGTACATTTGAATTTTGGCAAAGAAGTACATGAATGTGGGAAGAATTCAATGAACCAAACCGTTTCTCTTGACGATCATCTGGGCTCGAGATATGGATTCTCAAAGTAGGCCTTTTGCCAAGCTGAAACTGCACGTGCGGCAAAATTGAGTAAACTGTGGTTTATTTGGTTTCGTGAAAAATACCAAACAAAGTGTTGTGCACTTGCAAATGAGTATGTAAGCACCTTATTATGAGTAAGATCGCTGGGAAATGATTGGTTTTTCATGAGAATCATCCAGCTTCGAGATATCAAGCTCCGAAAT
Source organism: Taxus wallichiana var. yunnanensis (assembly GCA_018340775.1). Lineage (NCBI taxonomy): Eukaryota > Viridiplantae > Streptophyta > Pinopsida > Cupressales > Taxaceae > Taxus > Taxus wallichiana. The sequence goes on from JADAXU010000131.1 coordinate 7,311,775, forward strand.
CGATTACTTCATCAGACACAACCTACGGCACATTCTTTCCGCATCTTATCGTCTTCTTCATTAAATTCATTTTCCTTTATGCCGATATACATTGGTAATGCGTTTGAATGCGTGATATTTTTGAATAGCTTGAATACTTCTCACCAATGTGTTGAAAATGATTTATTTATTTTTAATTAAATTCTCCGATTTTTAATGACTTCGCACATGATTGATTTGATTTTTTTTTTTTTAAAATTCGCTATTTCTTCACGTTGTCCGATTTGAGTTCTTCTATAACCTCTCGCATGGATTTTAATCTTCTTTTCACTAGACAGGTGATTCACCTTTCCTTCAACTTTGGCGTGGAGAATTTGCTAAAGAATTGTGTGTGAGCTGTTTAAATGGTGTCTTCCTTTGCTGCACGTGTGGGCAATTCTTTGCCTCGCATAGAAACTTGTCCGACTTTGCCCAATGCGTGTTACATCTCCTTCTTTCAGACCGGCTGTTTTTCCTTGGTGTTGAAAACTTTCGCATTTTTTTTTTTAAAATTCTTCCTTATCCTTACCAATGCGTGGCCTTGTCTTCTTTTGCCCCTACGTTGGAAATTAGTTCTTGCTCAATGTGTGGTTTGTGCTGCTGGTCTTGGGCCCGGAAGTTTAGCTGCTATTTTCGTACCTTCTCCTCTCCCACGTGGCCTGTCTCCTTTCTGGTGTTTTGGAGTGTTTTGATCTTCACTAATGCTTGGACTACTTTACCAATGTGTGGGCTCTTCTTTTAATTCAAAAACCTTTTTATTTTTATTACCTTCTGCCTGGAAAAAGATCTTTTATTTCTGCAAAAGCGTGGGTAGTTTTTGGACTAATATGGATGTTTATTTTGACCAATGAATGCACATACAACTAGCTGCCAAGGATTGAGGCGTGAGCAGCTGTTTCTTCTCTTCCTTTGACTGGTATGAATATCCTTCCCACGTGGCCTTTGTTGGAAAAGAAAACAAACAAAAAAACAAATTTTAATGGATTGTTTTCTCAATGCGTGGACAGCGTGCCTTCTCCCCTGCGTGGCGTTTGATTCTTGGACTGCATGAACAACCTCCTCTTTTTTTTGTGTTGAACATTGCCGATGCGTGGACTGGTTTAAGCTTATTTTCTTTATGAATGCGTGAGCTTCCTTTGGATGCTTTCTTTGAATGCATGAGAGCTACTCTTTTAGCCCTTGTGGAATCTTCATTTCCTTCTTTGGATTGTAATGCAAAAAACAGTTTAGCAATTGAAAACTCAATTACTCCCGTTCCGCTAAAAGAAATAAGAAACAAAACTTCCTCCAACTAGTTTCACGGGGAAATGGTTACGGGAATTAAAGAAGCTTCCTGTAACCATTTCCCCTTCTCGTTGAAATAACTGACTTCTCTTCCTTCGGGTAGTGGCATTAATTGCTAGGGGAAAATGGGAAAAAGATAACCATTTGCCAACGGAAATGGCAAGGTAGGCTGGCAATCCCCACCCTATTTCCCCATGTGGGAGATCGAGAGATTTTTTGCTGTTTGCCAACCGGTTGGATTGACAATCAGTAGAAGAAATCCCACAAGTGGAAATAAGAAGAATTTGCCAGAAAGGGAAATCCGGGTATGGAAAGCCAATTTGGCATCCCCGATAATTGGAAGCGGAAGCTTTATTTTCCCCGACAATAAAAAAAAACTTGTCGATTGATTTTTAATTATATTAATATTTATTTAATTAAAAACCCCAAAAATTAATAAAATTGATTTTATCAAATAAAGGGTAATAAATTAATTAAATATTAATTAATTAATTATTAACACAATTTATGACCTAGCAGGAGGAGTTCTCCCGAAATGAACGAAACAAAGACCGGAACGATCACAAGAACGAGACGATCGCGACGAGGGTGATAAAACACGCAAAATAATACTTTTGAAAATTTTCAAAATTTTCATGCTTATTAATTTTGTGAAGTCAAAATTAGTTGATAACAGATCCCGAACTTCCCGGTGGGTAGATCAAGTGGAGGAAGGGTGCCAACACCCTTGAAAGTGCCCTAGTTGGAGTAGAAGTGCCCTATGCACGGATAAACACCTTGCTGTTCTAGAAATTTGTCAATGAAGTCCACTTGTGACTCTCGAATGAAGCCACCAATGCACACAAGAGGGTTTTCGTCCCCAAGTGTGATCCTATTGAAGGTTTTCGTCCTCAATAGGTAACCAAGGAAGGGTTTCATCCTTCAATGGCAAGAAGAGAAGCTACACTAGCTCCAAATCCAAGTAAATGTCAAAATGATGAATGATAATGATCCTCCTCCATTTGAACCTCCTTAAGTACCCCTCTTTGGCGCCAAGGATGAATTAGAAGATCAACTCTCATGGCCGACCTCTTAATGAAGGGGGAAGTGCACTTTTAATCTTCACTTAAGAAGACCAACCTCATAAAAAGGAAAGAGTATTTCTTTATCTCCATTGTAGCTCTCAAGAAGACTGACCTTAATGAAGGAGAAGATAGAAGTTCCTTTTTGCTTTGTCATTCACCTATCACCTAATCAAATCACTCCAAGCCATAATTAGTAATCAAATAAATAAGGAAAATACAATCACTTACAATTATGGCAATGTTCACCTCCCTTGCTTTCCTTCCTTGAAGCCCATGGAAGGTGGAATGGGCCCAAGGCCTTCATAGTGATTAGCGTGGAAAAGGGGACATTACAACAGGTTTACCTGGATTTATACTTCTGTTATGGATACCTTGAATGCTGTAATGATTTTGCAACATAGCTGAAATGCCTTCTTTTTCCTAACCCTAGCTTTACTTGCTTAAGAGATGAGAAATCTTAAAAAGGTTTAGTCTTTTGGGTTGAACAACCTCATCACACCCCCATGATGTGATGAGCATTGCCTACATCTTGTAACTCCAAAGAGGGATCAAGCCTGATGTAGATCCTCCAAGCCTATGACGAGATGCAACTAGCATTATAGAATAAATGCACTTAGAATGAAACCCTTGATTTGACCTTGACACTTGACAACATGAACTTTTGACCTTTGTATGCTTCAAAATTTTGCTTTTGGGGACTACTCTGAAAGATTTAGGAAGTGTATGCCCTTTGTCTCTAAGTGATGAAGAGATGTCCAAATGGTCTCGAATGGCTTAACATGCCTTTGTTTAAATAGGAGACCTTTTGTTAGCTTTCCCACTCAATCGACCCCAAAATCCCACTCAGGCTGACTCCAACGAGTTATCCATTTGAAATTATGACCGTTGGAGGAGGGGAGGACATATTCATACGTGGTGGACACATTTGGGGCCAAATCTGTCCTGTGGTTGGGGATTTGTCCGGGCCAAAACCCTAGATAGTCTTTAATATTTGAGCATCAAAGTTCTTCATAAACAATCGTTTAAGTAGATTTTTCAGGATTTCCATATTGAATGGACATATTATTAGTGAGCCAAAGTGACCAAAAAGTTTAGTTATGAAGAAACCTTAGGCAAGGAAAGACATATGGGGTTCAACACAAGGGGTAAATGTGTGCTAAAAGAGTCAAATATGTATTTATGGACCAAATTTTTGTAAAGGTGCGAAAAATATTATTGTAAAGTGTCTTGGACCAAATTTAGGGTACTACATGAATCTATCTCAATACTCAATATGTGAATGTAGCCAAAATCAACTATCGACGAAAACCCACACATAAAGATCCCATCCAAAATCCTAAAACCCTACTCAAAAAGAGATGTTAAATAAGGATACCTCTACTTCATTCTCAAATGATCAATGCAATGACTATTTTGCTCCACCAATGGAACCCTAACCTTAAGGACAAAGCTCCTATAATCATCAAAGCACCAACCACTTATCCGAATTCGAACCTAATTCATTGTTACATAACTTATCGAAAACCCCAATGGAACTTCTTTATCGAACTTAACTCATTGCGTTGTAATATTCCTCTCATGGAACTTATGTGAAAATAGCCCTAAGCTAGAAAATTCTCAGATGCAACAACTACAAGCCTTAAAAGATGGCCCAACAACCATCGAGGATGAACCACATAATCAAATTTTACATACCATAGAAACCGTGTCTCATCCTCAATCTAATAGTAAAATCTCTATTGAATTTCTTGAGAACGATATTAAAAACCAACATGATCCTTTATCTCGCCGATGACTCTCCCCTCTTCATTAAGGTCATGATTAATGATGCTCAAGTGAGGAAGGTCTTAGTGGATGAAGGATTGGGAATTAATCTAACAACTTTTTGGTTAATCAAGACCTTTGGATATTCTGAAAATGATCTCAAAAAGACACGACTTAATTGTCGTGGTTTTGACAAAATCAACCAAAATCCCTTTAGATTTATTTTGCTCCCTAATACAATAGGGCCCAAAAACCTATGCACTAAGGTCACGGTGTTAGACCTCTAACTCTCATAGAACTTGCTATTGGGCTGATTTGTGGACGCATTACATGAGATCGATCACATCCTTTGGAAGCCGATTGCATAAAATTCATTCACAATAACATGGGGTATAAGCACGAGGCTGATCCCAACCCACGGGATATTCTTGTTGCATATCCTAAAAAGGAGTTTTGCATCCCTACTACTAAAACTGCCCGTAGTGTACAATGACCTGAATTTATCGACTTTAACTGGATTCACAACTTACTATTGTTGATTATGATGATGATGAACCTATGGAACTCCAAAATACATGTAACACAACTAGGTTACCACAATGTATTATGGATTGGTTTCCCCCATCTCCTTTTCCAAGAGATCGATATCTACCCATTTTTATGATAAGAGTGAGAAAGATCCTCCATGTAATGGTCATGAAGCATCTTACGACAACGATCTTTATGAATGTAACGAGGATGGAATTACAAAACTTTTCCGATCCTCTAAATCTCTCTCCAAGGGCCTTTAGTCAAATTGGTGTCACTATCGAAGACTCTTCTACTAACACTTAACATCCTAACCACGATGATAAACATGTATGCAAAATCCAACCCTCTTATGACAAAGACTACATTGTGTCCCAAGCACAAGTTAGACATGGATATGGTTCACTATCAAAAGATCGTGGCCCGAATGCATGCCTTCAACCACAAAGCTAACATGATTAATGCTTCCTCGATTGGGTTCTCCTCGGTTTGGCACTAGAAACGACGAAGACGAAGAAACCTTACCTTACTTGTCTTCTAACTAATCCACCTCTAGAAAACACCAGTTGGGTCATTCAACAAATTTTAGACTTTCCCTTGAAAAATCAATCTGAAAATTTTGACATAATAAACTTCATTGTGCCAACCCGATAAAATCAAACCCAATAATGTTAAAAAAACTACTTCATTGGCCAACTTGATAACATCAAGCCCGATAACGTTGAAGAAAAATTAGACAATATCAACTTCATCGCCAACCATATACACCAAAATCCGATGAAGTAGAAATAAAACCTGTAATGACAAGTTCCTTAGCTAGGACGACGGTGTACAAGAATTTATTGACCTTATTCTTGAACCATCAAAAATCACTCTTGATGCTAAGGTAATGAGATGCTAGGCAAATTTGATCACAAACTGATCGTATTGGTGAAATGTATGTTGATCTTGAAATTGACATTGACTACAGTGATCCGTTATCTTGCATTTCCTCATGCTTTGGGGCATCTTTTGATGCCCATCCTTCTCATAGTTCGCATTTTGGGGCATCTTACAATGCCCACCCTTTCCTTATCCCACACTTTGGGGCATCTTATGATGTCATCCCTTACACCACCGATAGACTTTGGGGCATCTTATGATGCCATGTCCTTTTCTTCGTCAAACTTGGGGGCATCTTACAATGGTCGCCCTTCCTCAAGATTTCAAATACACTCTAGGAAGTTTTTAAGGAATTGACAAACAAATACAAATAATTATTAAGACCCATTGATATAGATATGATTGGATACAACACATAAATATATGGATATACACATTATATTTAAATATACATTCACCTTCACATCCTTAGTTGTTCTTAAAATGCATTTAAAGGGATCGTCTACATTATTTTGTCTTTTAGTCTTTGGAGGTTTTTTTTTTCAAGTTTTTGATGAAAAAGATCTTATATTATATTAAAAGAAACATGATACAAGATATTTCCAACAAAAAAGTGGGCGGTATGAGAGCACACCCCAAAGCCACGAGCAAATTAGGCCATGCCTAGGAATACAACAAAAAAACTTAAGAGACATTGAAGTCAAGCAACTGCTGCAAAAAGACCAGTAGAGGGGGGGTCGTGATCATTTGGCCAACTAGGAACAAGGAGGTATTTGCTAGCGTCCGACACATCCCAACCAGAGTCTGGGGGGTCTTCTTCTTCATTGTCAGCCATTACCTGCGTGGGAGAAATGGCAAGAGCCATCTGGAGGAACTTATCTAATGGCGGCAGAGACGGAGGTGGCAGGCTCCACCCATCATGGGGGCATGGCTTGGGACCCACAGACTAGCCCCAACCGAGATGATGAGCAGGTGGAGGAGCCCCAACCTTGATGGTGAGCTGGTGGAGATAGAATTCTCCGCGGTTGATTGCGCAGAGACCGGCGAGCACGGCTGAAAGAGTGCATCTAGAAGCGGCTCCGACGATCTCCTCGGGGACGGCTGCCGTGGGGCGAGAGCGCCGAGAGGGAGGTGGTTCTCGAGCAACTTTACAGGGGCATCACCCCAATGTCACAGAAGAGTCGAAGGTGCTCCACCTCAAGGGCCACCTTGTTAGCTTGCACTTGAATCTACAACAACACATTGGAGATAACCACCGATTTATTATACATGGAGAATTGTTGATCAACTTCAGTATTAGCAAACAAAAAATAATTCCTTTCTTTCCATAACCAAAACAAAATTTCCCCTCTAAAAGCATGCCAAATCTGGGAAAACATGTGAGGTAATCTGGGGCTATCTCCTAAAAGAATATGTTTTAGGTGAAACACTCCGGAGGGGGAAAAGAATGAATGAATCCAATTCCAAGCCCACTAGGCTTTGGAGCAAAACCAGAATAGTGCGGTAAGGTTTCCAAGTGGCCACAAAAAGGACATTTGGGAGCCGAAACACCAATTTGAACCAGCCAGTGCCAATCGGGAGACCTTGATGTAAAATACACCACAAAAATTGCACAATTTTAGGCTCCACACAAGCTGACCAGATTGTGTCGAACCTCCTTCTCCAACAGGAAGGAGAAGAATGAAGCCCCACCGAGTGTTGAGTTTTTCAACCATGGGAAAATGTGGTGAGAGCCAGTGATATCCTTTACTGGCCAAGTAATTTCGGAATGGGGTATCCACGAACCACTTCCAGTCCATCCACCAAGGACGGGAGGGACGCACAAAGATCTTATGCAAAGATATGATTGGAAACTAAATCAATGATTTTAGTGATACTAGTATGATCATGGGTGGCAAGTTTGTATCGAGCTTTTAGCTCATTCCAAGGACACCAAGATTGTGTGTGCTTGCAATAAAGATCTTGAATGGAACGAATTCCGTGCTTGAAAAGCTTGAGCGCAAGAATTCCAGGGACCTCCGCAAGACACTCGATCTTGGACTTGATGACAGGTGACCACCACAAGGAGTGTTGGTTGATGGAAAGGCCATTGCGAAAGCCGTTGCCTTTCCATTGAAGCCATGGTTTGATTCGTTCCCATGCTTTCCAAATGCTTTTAAGCACAAAAGTGCGACAACTTTGATAGGCACCGGAGCAATGAGGAGATTGGCAAACCTAAACCTTTCAGGCTGGGCGGCCATAAGGGGAACCCTCCTCAATGCCATGGCGCAGAAGGACTTTCCAAGCTTCTTGACCTTCAATGCAACAATTATCCATTTGGCACAAAGTGCTTGTCCCTGTCGCAAAATATCAATAAGACCCATTCCCCCAGATTCACGGGGAAGGCAACAAGTCTCCCATACAACTCTGTGAAACCCTTTGCCAGAAGAGGCATTGGCCCAGAGGAAATCTTTGAGGAGTTTTTCCAGTTTCTGCACAGAGGTTTTGGATGGCACCCAACAAGACGAATAATAGACATGAGTGGCTTTAAGGACTTTGGAACAAATAAGGAATTTCCTGCTAAGGACAGTGGTTTGGTGATCCAATATTCCAGCTTTTTGGCCACCCGTTGAACCACATATTGCCAAAACTCTTTTCAAGTTTTTTTAAAAATAAAATAAAATAAAATATGGCTATGGAAAAACCACATATTGTATCCGGCTGTATCTGATGTGGCCCAGCTACAGACCTGCATATGGATACAATTGGGTATATGAGCTGCACCGTAATTGTTTCCGTATCTAGCAAGTAGGTATGTGTGCCCAAGGTGTAGGGGTGGTGTATCCCACAACCTTGATATAGCTACGATGCTAACACTATCTTGTAGTCCTCAAACAATCATACATACCCAATTTTGGTTTTTCTTGATAAGTCTCCACATAAATTTCTAGGGGCTCAAATGGATGGCTATACCTTGTAATTGTAAAGATTTGAATAAGGTCTAATGCTAAACGGGATGGGGTAAAAGGGAAGCAAGAAAGACTAATACAATCCTTAACAAATGCGGCAATGTCCACCATGTGAAGGATGGGCCCTATGTCCAACTCAATTAACTTAGGGAAAATAGAAGAACAACGAATAAACAAACTAGGGTCTGTTTCTAGAACAAAGGGTTTCAAGGGTTTTGGTGAATGAAGGATTCTTGGCCTCATGAAGCGGGTGGGTCCCAACCAAAGCAAGCCTTCTGCTAATTTTATTTGCATATGAAAGTAAATGCAGAAAAAATAACAAAAGTGAAATCATGATGTAATCTAGAGTGCAATCTAGATATTTACCTTTTTCTATAATTTTTCTAAAACATTAAGCTAGGGCTAGAGAATGCACTATTTTAATTCCTAAATCCGAAATGATCACACTATGCCAATGCAATATTCAAATATGGAAACCTTGGATCCATGCTAAATGAAGCACAATTAATGATTAAATCCCAAAGCAAAATACAAAGCTGAAAATAAATGAAATCTGCTACACTTGAAGGATGTTTCCCTCCAAGTGTGGTTCTACTGAAAGTGACCCTTAAAAGTTCCAAGGCATATCGGACTACTTCCCCAAGACCTGGAATCCGAATGGATGCGTGTAGGATGAAAGGATGCGTGTAGGATGAAAGGGAGAGGCTCTCGATGATCCTAGAGTGCATGCCTAACAGCTCCTTGACAACTCCTATCATGTGTAGCCAAGTGGACAGTCATAGAGTGGTGAAATAAATGGAAAACAATCGAAGGTACAAGGCTGTAAAGGTAACTCTGGTGCAGTAGGAGTAAGACATGTGAGGCTGCTGATCCATATTTCATTGGCAATCTGGTGGACAACACATTAATTAGCAAAAATTTAATGTGTTATGAAAGCAATGAATGGAAGCCCAGGCAAGTGAACCTCATAAACACGAATGGCACTTCAATGCAAATAAACAGTTTATTGAAAATGAGAGTAGTTTACAAAAAGTAGAGTGTTTTGGGAAATATGTGAAGTTGCAACACTATGATTCTTATGTTTGGATGCCAATTCTTTTATTACCATATTCAGCAAGAATTGAAAAGTCTAAAAATAGAAATAGAAAGGTCATGTGACAAGTGCGCCCCCTCCCCCAAAGTGGAGAGGATCTATTATGAAGTGGAACTCATCATCATAACATTTTGGTTTCCAAAATTATGAAGATTTTGATATATTTTTGCAATTTGCTTTTTTGTGCTAATTTAAATCATTTTTGGAAAATCTGATGTCTCATAGCAAAGAGGAATGACTTGTATAGAATCTATAAACTATCTAATGCATCTTACGGTTTCGGATTCTAAGCACCTGTCAAGAGACTAGTACCCTTGAAAAGTGATCGTCTTAAGGGGAGGTTCGTGTCTCGAGGGGTGGTGATTGTCTTAAGATGAGGTTCCTGTCTCAAGGGGTGGTGATTAATGATTTTCGTAAGATTAGGTTCTCGTTTTATGGGGAGTTGTCTGTCTTAAGGGAATTTTGTTCTGAATTCCCATTTGGATCATTTGTCCCCTTTTGGGAAGTAATGTGCCCCATTGCTTTTATTTGTGATTTTTGATGAACATAAAAACCTTTTTAGTGCAAAAGTGGTTCTCTTCCATACTAGGGTAATCTGACCAAATTCCATTTTCATTGATTGTGAAGATTTCTGAGTAGGAATGTAAGAAAACCAACATTTAGAACTGTTGTGGTTGCACTTCCTATATAATTTACAAGGGTTAAGATTCTGAACACTTGTTGGATTTCCCAGTCCTCCGGAGAACAAAGTTCTTGGATCTCATCTATGCCTCAATAGGTTTTCGAATTCCTTGACCATTTATTAGATATCTTATGTTTTCACAGTCCATAAGATGAGGAAAATAGAGGTTCTAGAAATAACTGTGTAAATAGTTTCTAGATCAAAAAGCTATTTACATAGTTCTTTCCAAAAGCTCTATTTTCCTTTCTTGACCATCTTTGCCAAGACCTTGACCAGCATATCCCTTTTTCTTTAACAGCTTGAAACTGATTCCTTTGATGTGTTTTTTAAAACATCTGAATGCAATTGAAGGATAATCATGGCAGTGGAATCAGAAAGGATTACCATGCTCAAATCTGTTTCTGTCTGGGCATTGTTTGTTGAAACTTTCTTTGTAGTAGCTCTTTGTCTTCTATCTACAGAGCAATAAACATTTCTTCTTGGAGCCAATTCTTCACGAGGCTTTTGTGTAGCTTGGTTGCATCTTTCCCCATGAACCTTTCGCATTTCTATAGCTCCATTGTGAGACCAAGGTTGTTTTGTGACCTTTGGTTCATATCCCTCAGGTGTTGATTTTCTTCTGGGAGTGATTGGGGCTCGTTTTGGGTTGCTAAAAACAAACCTGCATCCTGCCATTGATCAGAGAGCACAAACGTTGTAGTACCGATCAAACTATTTTGTTAGTCCATCTCTAGTATTTTGTAGAGTTGATCACCTAGGATGATGGTGGTGACACTACAAGTTCAAAATTGATAGACACCTTGTCGCTCCCACACAAAAATTGATGAACTAGAAAATCCTAGAATGTAGGGGTGCCATGTCGTAGAGAATCAGAAAGTTGATGAAGTAGAACATCATAGACTTTAGGGATGCCATGTTGTAGAGCACCTCATTCTGAAATAGCTTGATGTGTATTGGAGGTGGCACTGCTATCTAATGGATATATTCCTATTGTGATGCACTCAATGGACTATGCATGGTTAAGGGTGAGACATCGTTGGCAAATTCCATCTCCTGATGCGCTCCTTCAAGATCAAATTCTTTGGAGTTCTGCCCTCCAAAATGAAGTGTAAAGATGTTTACTTCACCCGCATCTAGGAGTGGAAGAGATGCTTTTCCTCCTCTGGGTCTGAGGGGGAAGCTTGTGTTATGGTCATTTTAGAGTATGGATTGACGTCTGATTTTATTCCCTTTTCCAACATAGGTGGTGGTGTCACTGTTGGTATTAGAGTTGGTGCTGGAATTTGCATCTTGGCCAGCAATGCTTGTTTGGAATGGCATTCTTTGTTTGAATGCCACTTTCTTTTGTGGATGTTGTACCACTTTCCAATATCTCTTTGCGGACTCTTGTTTGGGGAAGTTATCTTGAAGGAGCTTTTGATTGGGAGTCCTTGTTTCACTTCTTACTGGCAGACTTAATGCTGTTCATGGCGGAGTAGTCTCTTTGATGCCTTAACATTTGAACTTGTCCTTGATATTCACCAATACCGGTAGGCTTCTCTCAGTATCTTGACCTTTAAGAATTCCATATCGTCTTGGATGTAGAATTGAAAACGGTTAAAGTACATCAGAACTTTATGTCTCTCATTGTCATGAATACCAACTTTTTTGACAAGGCACGGAATGTATTTATATAATCTTGCAGTGTTTATTCTTGTCCTTGGTGCAATTGTTGCAACTTTTTTTACTTGTTGTCATAGTTCTTCACAGGTAGTACTCCTCTTTGATGGCCTCTACAAAGTCTGTCCAAGTTTTGACTGGAGCATCCTTCTTGTCAAGTGTTATCATCATCTTCATTGATCTTGTGGTTGTTTTGAATACAATATGATCGGCAACATTTTTTGACACGAGAAGCAACTTTAAAATTGTTAATGTTACTTTTTCAGTGTCGGAAAAACTATTTACTGAGAAATATGATTCCAATTGGTGGAGCCGTTATTTACTATGTTTACATTGGTTTTTTCCTTCTTTAAGAAAGATGTCAAAGTTCACTTGTACCTTAGAGGGTGTTGGGAGCTTGGAGGGTCTGCTTGATGAAGAGGTGGGTGCCTTGGGCATGATTTGAGAAAGGATATTGGAAAATCGCTCCATTATCTCCCTCAGCTTCTCAAGGACTTCATCAAGCAATGGTTTGAAAGGTTGTTTGAACCAGCAAAGAAGATATTTTGAAGGGTTGCATGTATTGAGACCCTAATTCCTATAGTCTGATCTCGTTCCATGAGACATATAAACATGGATCAAATCTCTCAAATACCACCGATCTGAATTTGATTGGCAATCCGGTGGACAACACACTAAAGTGTAGAAACTTAATGTGTTATGAAAGCAATGAACTAAAACAAAGGAAAATGAACTCGACGAATAGGGATGATATTACAATGTAAATGAAAGCTTTACTAAAAATGAGAGTAATTTACAAAAAGTAGCTAGAGATGAGATGCGAAGCTACAACACTTTATTTTATTTTATTTTTCGTTTGGATGACAATTCCTTTAGTACTATTTTCAGCAGGAATTGGAAAATCTAAAAATAGAAAAATGAAATAATACTCTCAAAAATTTGTCATGAAGTGGAACTCATTAACACAATATTTTGGTTTCCAAAATTTATGTGATTTTGACACTATAGACACCTAATTTCGACCACACAATTTTAATACTAAAATTGCACTATTTGTCTTCTTTTCTTGTCATTTTGTTATAATTAGTGATTTCCGCTAATTAACTAACATTCCCTTTCATCTTAGTCAATTAATGACACTTCGTTAATTAACTAGCTTTTCCCTCGCATCTTGGATGCCAATTAACGTCACTTTGTTAGTTATAATCCTCTTTTAATTAATTAATTAACCATTATTAGTTAATTAAGCCTTTCAATCTCGTATTTAATCAATAAACCTTCTTATTGGTTAAATCCCCCTCTCAAACCCTTCAAATTCTACTAATTTCCCCCTAAATCATCTCCAAATGGCTTCTATAAGCTTAACTTGGTCTATTAATTAATCCTAGTTGATTAATTAAATCTTCCCAAACTCCCATGAGTTGCTAATCTCTAATTAATCTCTTCTAATCATACTTATCCCTTTCTAATTCTACATTCCCTTTATCCCACATTCACTAGGATGCAAACTTCTCCCAAAATGGAAAGCTATATAAGAAACCTAGTACACCTTGTCCAAACTTACACCATGTCCTTGACAAACATTATACTTGAGAAGAGCATTTCATGTTATTGGAAGGCTTGTTAACTCTCCCCCTTTTCTACTTGCCAAAGAGTAGTAAGAGAAGATTCAAAATGGCAATTAAGCCATACTTGATGAGATCTCTTCCTCTTGCTTGAGAAATCCTTGATCGTGCATGGCTTACGTTCGCTCATTAAAGGAAGTATCTATAATCCAAAGCACATCCAAATATCAAAGGGAGGTTTGCATTTAATGTTGAGTTCATGTTTTATGCAAGTTAATTAGCTTTCCTTTTTGCTTTATCATGATGTATTAGCTTAAATTTAACTAAGGATCTACTTGGTGTTAGGTTCTCTCCTAAGTTACCGAAACGACAGCGGGGGCCTCGGGAGCGGGTACGGGAGCGGCAGGGGAGTGGGAGCGGCCGAGGCTGCGGATTCTTTTTTCTTTTTTGGCAATTTTTTCCGTTTTTGGATTTTTGGTGAAAAAAACACAAGGACAGAAAAAAATTTGCCATTTTTGGAAAGGGTCCGGGAAGATGTAGCAACAAAAACTTGGATGAGCCATAACTTTCTTTCGTGGCTCCGTTTGGTGTCATTTTCTCTAAAAGTGTATATTTTCTTGAGCTCCACGCATTGATGGCAATATTTTTCTTATTTTCATAAAATCCATTTTTGCACCTTTTTGGACCAAGCAACTTCTTCGCAATCTTCCGAATTTAATTTTATTCATTTTGTATATACTTGTACATTATTATAAATTTATAGTTAATAGTATAACTTGTCTTTTATCTTGTTTTTCATATACGTAATATGTGGTTTATAATTAAATTCCTATTTAGAAGGTTGAGATTTATATATTTTTAATTTTTATATAGTTTTTGTATTGCCGTATCCTACGCCGTATCCGGGGTCAAAAAAATTTGCCGTTTCGCGTATCGGATACCCCGCTCCCGCTCCCATATCCAAAACGCGTTTGTAACTTAGGTTCTCTCAATTAGCTTAGTTCAAAGTTTTAGCATGCATACATATGGCACGCCCGGTGGGACACTCCTTTGTCTCATGCGCATTCATTTATTTTTAGTTTAAAAACTTTTTTTCCCATTTTTACATGCATGTGCTTTCAATTTGTTGAAATTCTTGAGTTTCTAAGCATGTATGTTAGTGTTTGGTAGTGTTGAGTCTTATTTGAGTTTTTTGTTGTTTTTGGGTCATTTTTGACACTTTTTGTGTGCGATTATAGGTTTCACTCGCTAGCGTAGCGCTTCACGCTCTAGCGTAACACTATTTTATGACTATATGCACTAGTGTATCGGTTCACGCGCTAGCGTAACACACATTTTTCTCTGCGAGCACTAGTGTAGTTCCAAGGACTGTCTTTTAGATTAATAAAATCCTTGAATGCTCATGCTACCCTAAATATAATGACAGTTTTGTCGAAGAAATGCATCTTAGTTGTTGCGGCATACTATGAAAAAACTAATCACATGAATTTGTTCAACAAATGTCTGTCAACTAGAACTTTTGATCATAGATGATGGTTGAACTTTCAATATAGACGGTGTTGCCTTTGCAAATTTGCTATAAAAATCAATATGTGAATTTTGTTTGAAGAAAACATTGCAATCCTATTTTTCTTCCCAAGGGACAACTTGTTAAATGTTTGTTAGAATGTTCTTTGTCTCGAGTGTGTGGGAGGTATCACTGTTATATGCATAATGCATTAAGTAATTAAAATTTTGTGGAAGTGAATGTTTGTTGAGAGTATTCAATGAATGGTAGTATGTGCATGGTTGGTACTTTTTACATGACTTGTTAGTTGAGCAGATGCTTTTCCTTAATCGCTTAATCAATTTATAATTGTATAAACTTTCATGTTATTTAAATTGAAGAATCGAAAATTTCAAGGACAATACTTGTTGAATGCTTTATGTTTCGTCATGAAAAATATCAATGGAATGTCAGTAACCTGCAATTCGGGCTTTCCCTACTTGGTAAGTCCAGACTCACTTAAGTTATATATGTGGAATTTTTCATGTGGGTCACTATGCCATTTATATAGCATTTTGGGCCTTGGCTTATGTGATGAATAATTGGATTAATCATTAATGGTTTCAATCTTCAAACTTTCAATTTTAAGTCTTAGTTTATTGAATTATTCATGTTATATTTGTAAAATTAATAAATTATATATATTTTATATATTTTTTATTAGCCATCCCCTTGCCGTCCCCCCGCCGTCCCCAAATTTTCAAAAACTTTTGCCGTCTCGAAACCCCGTCCCTATGTCCCGACCTCCCACCGTCTCGGAGTCTTAGGTAATCGCTACTTCGTCGCCGTGGTCATTCTTCTCTTCTTTTCGAGCGTCAATCGACCTCTTCTATCACTCCATTGACACTCAAGGGGGCATCCTCTATCCATTCAAAATACAATTGTCTACTATCTTTGAAGTGGCGTCACTTGTGCTACACCACATCAAAGAGGGCAAATGTAGACGCCTAATTTCGACCACGCAATTTTAATACTAAAATTGCACTATTTGTCTTATTTATCGTCATTTTGTTATAATTAGTGATTTCCCACTAATTACCTAATATTCCCTTCATCTTGGTCAATTAATGACACGTCGTTAATTAACTAGCTTTTCCCTCATCCTGGATACCAATTAACGTCACTTCGTTAGTTATAATCCTCTTTTAATTAATTAATTAACCATTATTAGTTAATTAATCCTTTAAATCTTAAATTTAAACAATAAACCTTCTTATTGGTTAAATCCCCTCTCAAATCCTTCTAAATCATCTCCAAATGGCTTCTATAAGCTTAACTTGTTCTATTAATTAATCCTAGTTAATTAATTAAACCTTCT
Organism: Taxus wallichiana var. yunnanensis; assembly: GCA_018340775.1. Taxonomy (NCBI): domain Eukaryota; kingdom Viridiplantae; phylum Streptophyta; class Pinopsida; order Cupressales; family Taxaceae; genus Taxus; species Taxus wallichiana. Next base: position 7,328,126 of record JADAXU010000131.1, read on the forward strand.
CAAACTCCCATGAGTTGCTAATCTCTAATTAATCTCTTCTAATCATACTTATCCCTTTCTAATTCTATATTCCCTTTATCCCACATTCACTAGGATGCAAGTTTCTCCCAAAATGGAAAGCTATATAAGAAGCCTAGTACACCTTATCCAAACTTACACCTTTACACACCATGTCCTTGACATTATACTTGAGAAGAGCATTTCATGTTATTGGAAGGCTTGTTAACTCTCCCCTTTTCTACTTGCCAAAGAGTAGTAAGAGAAGATTCAAAAATGACAATTAAGCCATACTTAATGAGATCTCTTCCTCTTGCTTGAGAAATCCTTGATCATGTGTGGCTTACATTTGGATCATTAAAGGAAGTATCTACAATCCAAAGAACATCCAAATATCAAAGGGAGGTTTGCATTTAATGTTAAGTTCATGTTTTATGCAAGTTAATTAGCTTTCCTTTTTGCTTTATCATGATGTATTAGCTTAAATTTAACTAAGTTAGGATCTACTTGGTGTTAGGTTCTTTCAATTAGCTTAGTTCAAAGTTTTAGCATGCATACAAACACCTTTTTGTATTTTGCATTTATGGGACCCTTTGGAAAAATCTAATATCTCAAAGCAAAGAGGAATGACATATAGAGAAGAAAACCTTTCCAACACGTCTTACTGTTTCAGATTTTAAACGCGGTAAAGAAATTACGACCCGACAAAGAGTACAATATGCAGAAAGCAGAGATAGGAAGTAACACTACATACAGATAAACTAGAAAAGAAAAGGCAGCCATGCACATAAACTAGGCATGCTAACAACTCGCCTCTTGATAAACCAAGCCATCAAATAGCAGCAAACCTCTACTAGGAAGGGCTGATGAGCACAATGCGGCCAAACCCTTGAGCTGCTGCAACCAAAGTCACCAGCAAGACCACAATTGAGACAAGAAACCACTATAAGAAACATATTGAAACCAAAACCCAACGAAACAAAAGCAAAGGCATACCCCGAGTCATTGTGGACAAACTACCGAAACTTGCAGAAGACCATGACACATGCCAAAGTTGTATAAAATGCAGGACACAATGAGATTAGAAACTAGCCCCTAAACATCAGCATGGCCACAGGTAGCCCCAACCTTTAGAAGTGTCTCCAACTGCCATGTTACCTACGAAAACAAACTTCTTTTTATTCATGCAGGAGTGAAAGCTCAACCAAAGACCACATTGAGCCTTTAAACAAAGTGTAGGAGTTTGTCCTTTGCAAGAAGTATTCAAGTGGGTTGTTTTTGGCCACCAAAATGATACTTACCTCCAAGGAAAATTTTGTGCACATTCCCGGTGTTCATGATTTTAACTATGGTTAACATTGGTCTGGCGGGGAGCTCCTCAAGAGAGGCCTTCCTATTTTCCTTAACCCATCGTTGAGTAGTAATCCTGCCTCTCTCTTCTTTAAGGCCAACCCCGCTTTGGTTTGAAAATTGTGCGGGAGGGAGTGGTGTGGCTATTGGGAAAAGAAGGGTTTAGCTTTGGCAACATGGGATCCACCAATATGCTTGAAATTGAAAGAAGCAATTCTAGGGCAGCCAATCTTTCCCATGTACTCAAGCCATTGGTTTGAAGATATTTGAAGGCGTGGAAGACCCCATTGGCCTCCAAGTCAAGAATATATTGGGTAAGGGCATTTTGGAAAGCGAAGAGGGATCACAAGGGCGGTTTAAGGGAAGAACAAGGTGGAACGTGTCTTAGATGGAGTGCATGTCCTTTAACATGGGAAAATCCAACAACAGGAAGAGAGTTTTCACAAAAAAATTGGAAGACATGCATAGTAGGGGTAAAGTCCAGCTTATGCAAGAAATCCTCCTTAATAGACACTTTGGAATGCTTCATCCCTATAATATCCCCGATGCCACCCAAGACAAGATTTAGCATAACTAAATCTTCCTCCATACCATTGAAGGAGAAGCATTTATGTAGGATTTTTGAGGAAATTGGGCCCCCAAATAGATGGCAAGTGTTGGAAGCCATCACGATTAGTGGGAGCCAAAAACATAGAACACATGGAATGCAAAAAAAAAAATACAAGAAAAAAAAGTTGCAAAGAAATGGGGAGCTGGACCTGCCAATATTAAGGCAGCAAGGATAGCAAAGAAGTCAAGGAGAGGAAGGCATCATCCATTAATGATGAACCCAAGTTAAGTCCCATTGCCACCTCATCAAGCCTTGAAATGACTCCTCAAGATCAAGAGGTAGGGGAGCTGCCGTCATTTCAAATATTAGAAGGAACACAAGTTTCAACTCTGCAGTTAGGAGGTTCTCCTCATTAGGGGGCCAACTAGTATTGGGACTAAATCATTTTTGGTCCTGCCGAAAATGTCCAGCATGTTAGAGTGGGGTGGCCCATCCCAAGCCTCCAAGGAAATGAGGTTTTCCAGCCTGGGCCAGTTGGAAGGGAGTGCACTTTCAATATTTGAGAAGATTCCTAGTTTAACCCCCACTTTGCCAGAAGATCAGCAAGGTGGTTCACTTCTGGATAAAAATGAGACAAGGAAATGTTCTGGAAATGGTTCTTCAGCTCGAAAGCTTGCGTAAGGATATAATTAAGTTTCCAGCTTGGAGTGTAACCTATAGCATTGGCAAGATCACCACCATAGATTTACCTTCCACTTCCAAGGAGGTTGCTCCATGAGCCAAAGCTAATGTGAGTCCTTCAACTAACTGTTTATCCTCCACTTCATCATTGGTGCTAGAGAGCATGAAGGTAGAGGATGCAATAATAAGGGATCCTTGGGGTGTATAGAGAATGGAGCCTAATCCACCAGTACGGGGTTCCTTAGGAAGCGCCATCAAAAGTCAACTTGACCCAGCCTTCCTTAGGGACAAACCACGTAACTTGTGAGCGATCAACTCATCCCATTAATGGGGAATTGTTGTCACAAATGTCTCCATATAATTTCAACAGTTTTTCTCGAGTATAGGGAATTAGGAGCATGAACATTGATGAAAACACAATTTACCTTTCTTTATGGATTTGTGTTTGGAATCCCACCAGTTTCCGCCTACAGCCAGATATGTGCTTGAAGAGTTCTTGGGTTCGTAAGTGCAATCAGTCCCCTTGACTGTCTCACTACTCCTATTGCTATGTGATTCCACTTTTCCCATTGTTTGTTTTGCAATTCTCTAAGTTCCTCCTGGAATAGCTTGGATTTTTGTATAAATATAAAATTGGTATTTTGGAGCTATAACTGCTCCTTTAGCAACATCCTTCTGTTACGGGCATTAATGCTCCTAACATTCCAAGAAAACGCTTCATCTCCCAGTTGGAGGGGGTTTCACCTTCATATTTCTCATCATATCATGTTGTTAAAGCTAGGTCCCTAATCCTATTGCTTCTTGTGCTTCTTTGTAGTCTCTTTGCTTTAGTTGTTATGCCTCGTTTTTTTTGGGAGCTTGGCCTATGTATGGACATTTCTTCTTATTTTCTGTTTGGGAGATAAAGTATGTTCTCTCCTGTAAGTGATGGGTGATATAGGTTCATGGACCTCCCTCGGGCATGTCTCTAGATTCTCCCTTCTACTTTCATTCTCTTTATTTGTTGATACTTGCTCCATTGGTGTGGCTATTTCGTCTATCATTGGTGAACCCCAACCATCCTCTTGGATTGCATACAATGTTCTCGATTCTATTTCCTCTTATATTCGTGAGTAGCTCCAAAGTGACCATGGAAGAGGCTATCCTATCCTTAAGATAAATAAATTTGTCATTATCTTGAGCTTTCATTGCTTGTTGTTTTTTCGATAGTTCCTTTAACTTCCAGACCCACCTTGATCTCGTAGAATCAGAGATTGGCTTGGCCTCACCTTTCCTACGATCCTTCATTCTTGGGCACGATCTCTGCATATGACTAGTTTGATGACAAATATGTCATTAAACTTACATACTTGTCATGGTCCAAAATTTGAGAGAATGTCCTCTGTTGAGGTTTTGATATCATTTGCTATTGGGAACGGATTTGAGATATCGGTCTTCACACAAATACATGCATAAATGGATAGAGTTTTGCATTTGGTTGTCCTAGCAATGCGTATGAATTATTCTAGGTCATCTCTAATTATTTTCCGAATTATTCTACATTTCCGAACTACTACTACTCCTAGGCCAAGGGCCCCTATCTAGACTCCCTCCCACCCCGAACTTGCTTATCTTATTTTATAGTTATAGTTAAGGCACCTAAGTAGAATCCATATGGGGGTGGGAGTGGGCGCTGGTTAGGGCTGTTCTCTCCCGACAGCCTACTATACTCTGCCCATATATATAGAGGGGCTGGGATGGGAGAGGAGGACGAGGGCAGCCCCTCTATATATATGGGCTATATAGAGTTGGGTGGCACCGTTACCTATCTATAGATGGGGGCCCTATCTATTTATGGGGGTGACAACCCGAAAATATGGGGAAAAGGGCTTAGCTATTTTTTATTTTATTCTTTTATGATGTCAAGGTTTGCGATTAGATGACGTTTAATTTGCTATATAAGATGAAGACATGAATGGAAAGTTTGAAAGAAAAATGTGGGAATTAAATACCTACATGTCCTACACCTCTTCCATAGCTAAGATTATTCCCACCCAAATATTATTTGTTATATGTGCTCCACTTTATCATCTCTATGTCGCTCTCATTAGTCATGTGAGTGCAATTTACTCTTAAAAGTATTGAGCTTAAAAATAATGTTGTATTGCATATGTTTTTATTCATATGGAGGGCTCGCTCATTCAATGCTGCTAACTTGTCTGCCACTTATACAATGCCAACAACCGGGCCTTACATAGCTAAAAGAAATGTAAAATTTTGAGAAAATATGGGGAAAATGGGCTTTGCTATTTTTTAATTTTTTTTTTGTATGGTGTCAAGGTTTTCAATTAGAAAGCGTTTAATTTGTTAGATAAGATGAAGACATGAATGGAAAGTTGGAAAGAAAAAATTGGGAATTAAATACATGCATGTCCCACACCTATTCCATGGCTCAAATTGTTCATAGGGGCCTAAAGGCCTCGACCTGCACTCCCAAGAATCTACCCATCTAGAGAATCTGCCCATCTATGGAATCTGCCCACTGCCTATCTATTTGCTCATCTAATCTAGAAAATCTGCCCATCTCTCTCCTATCTGTCCTATAAATGGTGGGCGGGCTGTCGACCAATGCCCCGAGATAGATAAGAAATAATAGGGTAAGGAGGGGTCGGCCGAGTCGGTGATGCCCTATGAGCCGTTGATGCATCTTGAAGCTCAAAAGACATCTAAATGGGTATTTTGGTCATGAGCTCTTGTTTGCATCAAATATTGGGTACCAAATTTGAAGTTATAGGCTGGACTTTTGAGGAATCAAGGTCCTCCTTCAGTGCTTCATCCTTTCGGTTGTGTGAATTAAAAACTACCGTGAAGATTCTGCACACCAAGAATCTGATCATTTGTTGCTCCTCATTTCCTTCCTATCCATGATTTTACCATTCTAATGAATGCTAAGTTCCTTGGACTCTTCCAATTAGGGCTTTTCCCATCAATTTGACAATCTCAGAAATAAGAAACTCATCCTCAATGTATGACAATGGGTTCTCATCCGATGTCTTAATTTGCCTTGGGGTTTCCCTTTGATTCTGTCAATCATTCGTGCTATCTGCTATCCTTGGTTGATTGTGTTCTTCCCTCGATTCATTTCCCATCTCCTCTTCCCAATCTCCTTTCTCTCAGTATTGGTCTTCCTGCTCCTCACGCTCCTCTATTTGTGCCATTTTTAACAACATGAACATTGTTATTGAGGATGGTTTTTAATGTTATATGACTGAGAAGAAAATTACATTGAAAAACCTCATCATGTTTTTTATATATTCAAGGCTTCTCTAAGATGGTAGAAGCAGTTAGACTATTATTGTAACTCATACATACTTTAGAAACAATGATTAGGTAAACATGACTGAGCATATGACCCATGTTCTAATATTAAATGTGAAATGCATACAACTTGTGTCTAGATTAACTATTGAGAAATATAATACTTCTGAAATGTAAGCATTTATCACTGTTTTCAAGCAGCAACTATCTGTGGAAAGTGGAAACAATCCTTCTCCACCTGACATAAGAATTAGTGAAACATAATACCTGGGAAATATAAGTTCTTATAGCGCGATCCCATGCGGGGACTTATAATGGTGCATGGGGTCCTATGAAATATAAAAATATCTGCTGCTGCAGATTTAGGAAATCTTCTACTGAAAATTTCAAGCAACTATTTTTAGGAAAGAGGATTTTAGGTGCTGCTGGGGATGGGGGGCAATTTTCTTGCAGCAACTACTAAGAGTTTCTAGTAAAGATTTTTGTCAAATGACAGCTTATATGTGGTCTGTCTTTGCTAATGATTCCTTATCAAAATAAATTTTATATTTAAAATCCTAAAAAGTATAAACTGAAAGATTTTTGTCTTCCATGGGACCATATAGCTATAAATCTCCAAAATAAGCTCTGCAGTACCTGCTGAAAAAATTGTGTAATGCCCCCTCTAAGCGACCACACTATTATTGTTTTTCGTTATCAATAACTAAGTTCGGAAAGTGGATTTAGCCCTTTTCCATTTGACATAACTTTTGGCCCTTATGTTTTTTCTATATGTTGCCTTTTTTCCATTTATTTTTGCCTCCTAGTGCAAGTCACACTTTTCCATGGATATTACAATTTTACCAAGTGCTTTTTCCTTTTTTTTTTTTCTTTCTATGTTTAATTTGTCATTAAGTCCTTAATAATTTATTATAAGCGTTTTTTATAATGTTTTATTTTATTTTTGCACTTAATAATAAAATATTAGAACTTAAGTCTCCCTTTTAAAATTCTCCTTAGCCGTCGGGAAGACAAAATAGGCTAAGGTCTTCGTCATGACTATCCTAGGAAGTGGGACATTTCAGTCCTCCCTTCCCAAGATTGTTTGCCCTCAAGCAATTTGAACTCTTTTGTCTAAGTGTCATGCACAATAGACAAAACATGCTTGAAGTGTCTCAAGATTCTAGCACCTGTACCTATTAGATGAGATAAATTTTGCCACCACTTGCCCTTCACAAGGTGCTCATATTCACATGGTTGTACCCAAGGCATTACATAATGCAAATTGCAGATTTTATCATCTAAATCATCACTCTTATCAAAAGAAATCTGAATATGTTGCAAATATGACATTAATTTGCTTGTATCATACCTTATGAAGTCACCATGGTCCACAAAAGGCTGAATTTCTTCACAATTCAACTGCTGCAATGTTATGCTCCTTTCTTCTTCAATCACCTCTTGTGAAATCTGCTCTTCTTGAATTATTTCAATCATACTATTGGCTGCCATTCTTGGAGGAGCTCCTTCCTCATGCCTTGCAAAACAATTTCTTTGTCTTGCACTTTGAATTTCAGCTCCATGGTTTGATAGTTTTGATTAAAATCACCCAAGGATTGAAGCCATTGCACACTAAGAACTAAATCCAACCCATCAATGCCAACAACATAAAATTCATCACTTACCTCATGTCCTCCCATGGTGAATTGAAGTTGAGGAATCTTCTTGGTGCATGTGATTGAATGTCCATCCGCCACAATCACATTGAATCCTTGGAATTCTTCTTCTTGTAAGCCCAATTTAGCAACCAAACCTTCATCAATGAAGTTGTGTGTTGCTCCACCATCAATTAATATGGTGACCCTTTGCCCAAGAAGATCACCTTTCACATGGAATGCATAGAAACTAGGCAATATTGTTAGTGTAGCTAAGGTAGCACCTGTGACAACCACCTCATCTTCTTTTGCTTGATCTTTTGGATCAACATTACTTTCATCCTCTTCATCATCTGAAATAACTTCAATATAATGAATAGATCCCTTACCTTTGCAACGATGGTGGGTGTCCATGGTTCTTTACAATCAAAGCATAATTTCTTCCTCCTTAGCTCATTCTTTGCTTCAATTTCAAACCTGTTTCTCTCCCATTCTTGTGCTCTATTTTGCTGCCCACTAATTGTTGCTCCTTGCTTATCATTTTGAGGTGTTATTGGCTGCTCACATGTATTCTTTTGTTGCCCTGAGGTGCTGTTCGCTGTTGCCCAAACTGCAGATTTTTCCCTTTTGGCATTGAACTCTCCAAGTCTAATGACTTCTTAATGGCACCTTGAAGAGATGGAGGATTAAAAGCTTTAACAAGGCCTTTTAATGGTTCCCTAACCCTTCAACAAACAATAAAACAAGCCTTCTTTCACTAATATCAGGTACCATTACTACAATTCTTTGAAAATCAGAAATATACTTATCTAGAGTTCCATCTTGTTTGAGTTGGGCTAGCTCCCTGAAATGCAAATCCGGATCCATCCTGTCAAACCTTTTTGTCAAACATTTTGAATTCTTCAAGGGAGGTGATAGAGCCATGCCCTTGGGTGATAATGTGTAATGTCCCCTTTTTGGGACATTAATTAATTAAAAATATGGGAGACCTTTAATCCACTCTTCCCATGGATTAAAGGATAAAAATAGGGAAAATGTCATTACTCCTTTTATTTTAAAATTAAATAATTAATTCTCCTCTTATGTTTTATTTTTAAAATATTAAAAGAGGGAATTAATATTCTTTTTGGAGTTTGACTTTTCAGGAAAAGAGACCCATATTAAAAGTGACCCTTCTACATGAGAAAATGTGCCAAAGGAAGGAGGGAAACTTGGAGATTTGAAATGCTAAAGCTATATAAGGAGAAATGGCGACCCCTTGGGGGCATGTTGAGATTTTGTTTAAAAAATATCTTCATGCTTGAAGAGGGATGTATGCCCATGTGATCACATTATAAAGGTGTTCTTCAACACCACCATTATTGTGGAGAGTGTGAGACCTTCCAAGCTTTCATTGAGTGAATGTTGCATGATATATTCATTCTATGTTTGGCGCATTTATTTGAGAAGGAAATCTGCATGTTATTGATGGTTATTGAGGGGTTTGATAGTGATTTATAATCTGCTGTTACTGCTGCATTTATTAGAGCTAAAGCGACTTGCATGGGAGGTTGTTTTGGCATGTTTGGGTGTCTTTTGAACTAGATCTGCAATTTGATCTGTATTGGCATATTTTTCCAAGTGTGGGGCTGTTATTTTGAGGGTTTTGGAAGCATAGAAAGAGTTGATAATAATTTATGCAATTTATTCTAACCCTAGCGACTGGTTTTCAGATTTTGGGGGCTGTTTTGAGGTGGTTTTAGTGATCAGAAAATTCAGATTCATAGTTCATTGGAAAGGCCTTGATTTATAGTTTATTGTGCATTTTATTTGGTGGCAAAATATGGAATATTGAGTGAGATATTAATTTTTGAAGTTTCAGCTGTTCTGGTGCATTTTTAATTAATTAACTGCTGCAATAAATTTCAGATCTGGAAAAGATTAATTTCCTAACTAGTTCTCCCATCTAACCCACTACTTTGGCTTACTCCAACCCCATTTGGGTTGTATTAATGCTGACATTGGGTTATTTGAGGTCGAGCTAAGAGGATTTAATCCTTCTAGAGTCAATTTGGTTAATTAATTTGCAGATTTAAATAATATCCCAAAAGGGGATATTACATGATGCCATGGTACCACCACTCATATGCAACTCCATCCAAATGCAAGGTTGCAAACTTAAGTGCCTCTTCTTCATACATAGGGTTCAAAGAGAGATATGTATCTAATTTTTGTAACCAAGCCCTAGCAGAACACTTATTTGAACCATCAAATGAAGGAAGATTGATCTTACCCAATCTATGTTGAATGTCCTTCCTTGGTTCTTGCTGCTGATTTACCCTTTTTCTTGGCCCTTCGTTCCTCCTTAGTTGGCAAAAATCCTTGAATGAAAGCAAATTCCTTGTGTTGGGATTCAAGGATGCATACTCATCTCCAAAAAGATTGATTTCTTCTGCAAACCCGTGTGTAGGTGGCTGCTCCTCCTCCCCTGTGGCTCATTCCTTTGAAGGAAACTAGCATGAAAGATTTTTGGAAGGAGTGTTGTTTGAAACCCTTCCCGCATGATGGCTAGAAGAGCTTCCCTCACCATGATTGCCTTGATTCCCTTTGGAGTTAGACAATATCCCCTGCAAGGATCTACCCAAATCAGCAATGGCTCCAACTACAGAGTCTCTAAGATCTCTCTGTGAGTCCAACAATTTGTTCTGCAGCTCTCTGTTACCCCTAGAAAACACCTCATTCATGTAGCTTAATTCATCATTGGGAGGTCTTTCTTCATCATCCATCCCTCCTCTTCTTGGAGTTCTTCTTTGGTATTGATATCTAAAATGCTCTTCACCTTTGTCCATACAAATCTGAAATCTGAATCTTTCCCTCATAGGATGGGAGGAAAACTAGCTCTGATACCACTGTAATGTCCCCAAATGGGACACTTTGACCCCAAGTTGGATTTTAGGCAAACCCAAAACCCTTGACCCAATTTATAGAAGATGTAGCAATTGTTATATGCAACTCGGAGTAAATTATTAGGACAAAATGCGACTTGTACCTTTGAGGGTTTAGACCCCAACAAAATGCTCCAAAATTAGTAGAATAAATATCTGAAGATAAGCTCCAAACAACAGATGCCAAAACTGATTTCTATATCCTTTATCAATGCAAAACAGTCCACAACTGGTCGCTCCAATTGGTAAATATAATGATTCAATAATCAGATTTCTCTTGAGTCTTCAACACACAAAAAAATGAGTCCAAAGGAAGAGTTTTCGTTCTTCCTTCCACTTTTCCTGAGGGTTTTCATCCTCAGAAATTATAGCTGCAAATACTCAGCTTCACAAGTAATTTTCAGAATTTTAGATGATCATAGAATGCCCAAATACAAGTTGACTTCCTTTTAAAGAAAGAAGTGACCCAAATTGCCACTTTCCATGACCAACCAACTCTTTCATCATTAAATGCTTTCTTCCCTCCTGAAAGGTCTTCTTAATGCAAGTCGCATTTTCTAGAGGGAATAACTTTTGGCCCATATGTTTTTTCTATATGTTGCCTTTTTCCCATTTATTTTTGCCTCCTAGTGCAAGTCGCACTTTTCCATGGATATTACAATTTTACTAAGTGCTTTTTCCTTTGTTTGCTTTTTCTATGTTTAATTTATCATTAAGTCCTTAATAATTTATTATAAGTGCTTTTTATAATGTTTTATTTTATTTTTGCACTTAATAATAAAATATTAGAACACAAATCTCCTTTTAAAATTCTCCTTAAGCTGTCGGGAAGACAAAATAGGATAAGGTCTTCGTCATGACTATCCTAGGAAGTGGGACATTTCAATTGTTCTGCTCCAATATTGACTTAATTTTTAACTAATTTATTTTTAGTTTTTACAAAAATATTTCCTAATATACAAGATTTTAAAAACAAAAAAACAAAACAAAAAATAAACCTAAAATCCTTGAAATGACAAAGTTATAACCCAAACAAAAATTCTAAAAATTTTGCCCTAAAACAACAATGCATCCTAAAATCTAAATACTTGCAATTTGTGTTTTTTTGTATAATTTAATATTTTATGTAATATATAATATTAATTATATTTTCAATATTTTATATATCCTGGACCCAACCAAGCCTTCTCAGAAATCCCGCATTTCTGAACCTTTGCCCTTTCCTGTTCAGACTGAATTTTCTGCAACTGGTAACTATGGTTTTCTAATAATCTTTTGGAGCATTTATTGTTCTGAAGTCCCTTGTAACTGAGGCTTTTGTTTGGAAAGAAAAGCTGGGGAGTGGGCACAAGGAGAGGCTTATACCAAGTCTTGTTTCATGCAGATTTGGATGCCTTCATGCTAGGAGGAAGATGTCAGTAAAATGCCTCATTGGACACTCAGCAGGCTTCAAAGAAACAATCTGCAGAAAACTACAAGCAAGCATTGCAGCAGTTGTCTTACTGAATGCTCCCACTAATCAGGTAAAGTGATATTATGTATCTCTGCATTTTAACAATATACATGCATCTAATATATGCAGATGCTACTGAATTTGAAAAACTGTTCAAATTGAGGGCATGATATTTCTGCTAATCAGAATTTTATAAGGAAGGCTTTTGAAAAGAATGGAGGTAGAAACATTAGGGTGGAGACTCAATGTCATCACATATTTACTAGAAAATTCTGGAAGAGAAATTTATTTTTTCTAAAAGGAGGAAAAACTTTTCTTGCAGGGCACCGAAGATAGAAGATATCACAAGAAGCTGTAGCACAAGTAAAAGGGGGATTCAAAGAAAAATATTTAAAAGGTCTAACTATTTTTTTTTTAATTAATTTTTTGTTTCTTATGTCCAGGTCGTTGCTGTGGAGTCCTCACAGAACAACATTTGTCAACTTGCATCCATCACAGAAAATAGCACAACTATAACAATTGATAAGAAAAGTGAGGATGAAAATCAAACTCTAATGATGAGTGGCATGACTGCCAAAAATTTCAACCCAATTAGGTACTCGGGAAGATGGTTTGAGGTTGCTTCTCTCAAGCGTGGGTTTGCAGGTCAGGGACAAGAAGATTGCCACTGTACACAAGTAACTAATTTTTCTATTACTCTATGTATATAAAGTTGAATTTCACTCTGATATGTAAACCGACTCTTTTCTACAATATGATGTGAGAAGATCAATTGAATTGAAGTGAAGCAAAATAAAATTTCATGCTTGTAAATGCACAGGGTGTGTATACATTCAATCCTGATAATCGGGCTATTCAAGTTGATACATTTTGTGTTCATGGCGGTCCAGATGGGTACATTACTGGTATAAGAGGAAAAGTTCAATGCCTAAATGAGGCAGAATTTGTAAAGGCAGAGACTGAGATAGAGAGACAAGAAATGATTAAAGAGAAATGTTATCTTCGCTTTCCTACACTTCCTTTTATACCTAAGGAGCCATATGATGTGATTGCAACAGACTACGATAATTATGCTCTCATATCAGGAGCAAAAGACAGGAGTTTTGTTCAGGTATGATGTTCTTCCAATCAAAATTATGTTTGAGCATTGTGATTTGGACCTGACCATCTTCAGCTGACAAAATTGTCCCTTTTTTTTAATTGCAGTAGATTTGTATTGAAAATTAAAGGAAATTACCAATTGTTACCAAGTAGCAATGTAAGAATGTGTAATTTTTACTAAGTAGCAATTTTTGGGAACACCCAAAATGTCTAATTTTCGAAAAAAAATAAAAAATTATAATTTTCTTTCGAAGCTTTTTTAACCATTACAAATTCTACCATGCTTAATGATGACTAGTACAACTGATAAGAAGTGCAAGCAATTTTGCTGATTCTCTAGTTGATCCAAATGATTCTTTAAGAGATCAAGTGCACAATCAAATAATCGTTTTCATGGCACTGCATGCATGGAATCAGTAACCAATAATCTATTCATGAATTCAGTTTCAAAGGCAACAATTCTTTTCATTTTTGGCCAATGCATATTGATTTACATGTTCCATATCAAAACCAGGTTATGTGTATAATACTAAAATCAAAGTATGCATTCATACTAAAGTGATTAAGCAGGGTACATTTCGACATTACTTCTCTCGTGAAATGTACAACTGCACTATATCAATGATATCTTCGTAAATCAGAATTACGTTTAATTCTAGAAGTTGAAGCAACCTTCATTGTAAGTGGCTAAATATAATAATGACGTCCACATCTTTCTTTTAATGTAAGTACAATGCATCAAAGTCTAATTAAGACAAGTTGGCTTGCATCTTTCAATAGTCCACTAGTTCAATTCCATGAAATTATACAAACTAGAATCTATCCCATAGTCATAACTGAATAACAACATATAATGTTTACATCCTAATCAAAATGATGAATGGACAGTCGTAAATCGTAAAAAGAAAGGTATGCCTCTCCATAAAATGAGATTACGATCCCAAGATCGGGATCCTTTGGAGTAATCTTTTTGTGCTGCAGCCGTGGTTGCTTCAGCCTCTCCTTTTCTCTCTTCTCTGTTTCTTCGCTTGTGTGCCTTTGTGGCCTTCTTTCTTCTGTTGCCCGCAGGCTTCCTCACTGTAGAGCTTCAATGTTTTATCCAGCCATATGGGCTTTTGTACAAGGATGTGGATCCTTTCAAAATCCACTTTTACCCTTTTCAAAAAAACAACATATAATGTTTACAACATCATTACTAACACACAATTTCATCTTTTCAAGTAACGATACAGTATTCGATAAGTATCGTCATCTGTCCAAAAGTCATATATGAATAAGTTTTTCTAAAGAAATCCACAAGAACATTGAAAGTTTTCACTCCTGCTGAAAACCATATAGGAAAAGAAGAGGGAGAACATTATTGAAGGGCTTTTCCTCCGACCACAAAGCCTTTTGGTTCCCTCGCAAACCTCTCATCCACGGAGAGTGGCCCTACCCTTCCATGAAGGTACCAGATACAAAAAACCGATATAGAACAAGAGAGAATCCATGGGGACAAAACAAGTGAACATACAGCTACCCGCAACAATGCAATATAGAATGATATAACATTCCTATGTGTATTGAAATATATGCATGTGGTCATATGACTTAGGGAAATAATAGGTGACCCCTAAGTGCATTCCAACTCATCCAATCCTTCACATTCACCAATAAATTTTGCATGCATAGAATGATTTCGCTTGTGAGCACCTACAAGTCCAGTAAAGATCCAAGCACTAATTCCAATAGAATGGTTCTACATATATCATGCATGAACAACATCGCCAACCAAGGCGTAACCAAGGGTCGAGGGTAAAGTCCAGCCCAAGTTTTTACCACAAGGTGTACAACTTCAATGTATTTTGACACCCAAAAGTATTGGACTGCTAAGAAAGAGTTTACCATCTATAAATGAAGCTTCATTCTCCATAGGTGTCCATCGGCCGAATGTTAGTTTAACATTCATTATCTAGGGTTTCATTGCTTGTGATCATCATACAAATGTGTGATTATTTATTCAAATAGGAAGGTCTTTCAATAAACGTTCATAGTAATAAGTGATTAACTTCCACGATTTATACATGATTGATCTTAAAGGTCCAACCACATAGTTTTGAGGGTGTTATGCCATGATTTTCATTTATAGGAAAGATCTCATTCTGACATAGATGCAATGATGACCAATCATCCACGCAAAGGTAAATCACACCCCAAACTAAATTCTAATTCCCAATCCTAGGTTTCTCAAGGTTCAATAATCCTACTAATGTCTCTAGGTTCTCCAAGATCAAAGTTTATGGGTTTCCACAACCCTAAGTCAAGAAGACACATTCGATCCCAAAAGAGGGTCCTTTGATCCATGAACAGTACACAGATGATAACACAATTCGTAAGTGTCCCATACCATGTACACAATTCGTTATCACAAGGCACTGCAACACAACTATTATCACACACAAAGGAAACCAATTGTTCCTAATCGAGTCTTATGATCACCATCCTATGCTACACAAGTACATAAATATATTTGAAAACTTCACATGCTAAAACCGCAAACAATTTTGATAAAAGATCAGTTTGGTTTATTCCCAGAGTAGGGTCTTTGACAACATATTGGGAGACACGGTGGAGCTTACTAGGTTCGGCTTGACTTGCGCTCATTTGCTAAGAATATTTGCTTGTGTATTCTTATAAACATGTGAACTCTATTGATTCTTTACATAAACACACTATCACCAAAGCAATTAACTAGTCCCGAACCAAACTTGGCTGCCTAATACTAAACCCCAAAATGTATTAATTAGTTCTATACC
Source organism: Taxus wallichiana var. yunnanensis (assembly GCA_018340775.1). Taxonomy (NCBI): domain Eukaryota; kingdom Viridiplantae; phylum Streptophyta; class Pinopsida; order Cupressales; family Taxaceae; genus Taxus; species Taxus wallichiana. The sequence goes on from JADAXU010000131.1 coordinate 7,343,908, forward strand.
AAATTAGGTGGCAAAACCATTATCCATATCGGTTGGGAGAAGGAGGCATTTCAATTATTTAATATTATAACTCAAATCCCTTTCCACATCTTGTATAAAACTCTATATACTCCATTTAAATTTGAAACCATTTAATGACCCTATTACTTGATGCTCAGCCAACATTTTCCCTAACTCCCAAAAACTATATGTTGTCTTTATTTGTTACAAGAATATTGAATTCTAAACCGGTAGTGGATGGTTGTGGAACAATTTAATTATAAAGGAGATTGTAATGGGCGATTTCAGTTGAGAATAGAAGTTTAACCCCAAATCGAGCACTCGGAAAGGACAGTCTGCTTGGCATTTATCATTCTTTTTGCGAAATGCTCACTAATAACAACTCTAAATACCCTTTTCCCCCTTGAGGCATGGTTTATCAACCAGATTCACTTCCTCTATGTCTCGAGTAAATGATACTCGATCACAATATCTGACTTTTATGTAGTTTCAATTATAGAACTACAGATTTTTTTTTTTGATTTATTCTTTCCTAAAATTGATCTGAAAACAGGCTAAAAACAATTGATTCAGTTTTCTCCGTCTTTATGGATACTTAATAATTAATCTCAAATACACGTACTACGTTAGATTTTCGCATAAAAACTGATCTGAAATTGATGTGAAATGCATTACAACTCTATTCCATCAATTCCACACACATATCCATCATTTCTCAATTTTTCATTATTTCTTGTGAAACGTAAAAAGTGGCTTAGTTTGTAAAAATCAGCATTAATCTGAATTAGAAAGTGCAATTTCACCCAAGAATCATTCACTTGTCTTTTCCCCAATTTTTTGATAATTAATTAAGTGGTTTCAAATTCCCGTAAATGATTAAAATTGGCTTTAAAACTTCAAAATCAGATTAAAACTGATAAACAACGAACAAAAAGGAGAAAAATGCAGAATAATGATGCAAATCACTTGTTAACGGAGTTCACCCGATTTGGGCTACGTCTCTGGGTTCGGAAAAGCTCTATAACCGCTCTACTATGACGGAATTTTCCTTTTACAATTACAAATCCATCATAATGTTGTCTTGATTTGCAAAAATTCTCTACACCTGCTCTAGTTTCCTTCTGATTCAATCTCCAAAGGTTTCCTATAATTACACTCTCTAATTTGCTCTCCAAACTCTCTAAAAGGGCCCGCAAATTGAAAAAAATCGATCATATCCTTTTACCGGTAGGTTAGAGGTTCGACTCCCTTTCCAACGCATTAGTTTAGGATTTGTTTATCCCAAAATTGGTTGTCAACACCAAAAACCATGGGCGCATATGCTAAGTTAGGTTAATAGCCTAACGGCTAGGGCTCCAAATAACCATGCTTGTGATTAACGATTTGAAACTCACGGGATAGGCTTTATCCCTTGTGTTTTTCTTTGCCAAGTTTAAGATAATAATCCCACATGGGCCGCATCCAGCGTGATCTTAGGTTTTAATAAGCCTCGCTTATTGGAAACAGTTGTGGCTTCGACCATGTTTTGCAAAGTTTTGTTGGGCGAAACTTGAACTCACCATCCGGCTCGGCGTTCTTTGTTGGTTTGGCTCGCAGATTCAAGCTCGGCACACGACTTGGTCATTGTTGTGATGAGTTGTGTAGCCTGTAGGGCTCGGTCCTCTCGCTTGTTGGTAGTGTCGATCTTGCTGGCAGTATGGTGGATAGTTGTGTGACCCGGCACTTAGCTCGCCAAAGATGTGGACGTTGATTTGGCAAAGTGGTGAGGTGGCTCGGCCACCGAGCTGGTGGTGTAGCTTAACCTTGACTTGCCCTTCACTCGCCGAGCTATTTGTGAAACTTTGGCAATACCGGTGTTACGCGGACGCGCACCCCCTTTTCTAGCCGCCCGGATGTCTCTGGGACTTGAGGATGGGGAAGGGACGTTTCCCCCGCATCCCGGAATTTAAAAAAAAAAGAGGGGACATATCGGGGACGCCCCCTAAGGTCGGGACACACGGGGACGTCTTGGGTGCTTGAGTTTGGGGGATGACATAGGGGATGTCGTGGTCGTATGAAGGATGTCCTGAGACGTCATGACGTCCCTTACGTCTTCCCTCTTCTAAATATTAAAAAAACAAAAAAACAAAAGCTAAAGCTAAAGTTTTATTCTTTTATTTATTCTAATATGTCATTGCTTTATACGTCCCGGGGACGTCACGATGTCCCCTATGTTGTCCCTCTTCTAAATATTAAAAAAACTTAAAGCTAAAGCTAAAGTTTTATTCTTTTATTTATTCTAATATGTCATTGCTTTACCCTAACCCTAAAAGCCTCTAAAAAACTTATAAAAAGCACATCTCACACTCATTGTAATAAGGAGCAACGAGGATTGGTTGATATCTCCTTTGCAAATGTAGATGATTCTGATACAAATGCTTCTTGTGAAGAGTACTGGTTTGTGAGTTATTGAGTTGCCATTTTGGTTATGTAATATCATATATGTACTTTTGAGTTATGACTATAAGTCTATGACATAATATTTAATAACATATGTAGTTGTACTCTTCTCATGTTGATTATTGAAGACTTGTAGTTGTTTTTAATTTTCATTGTCATATTGAACATTGAATATATAGCATTTTGGGCCTTGGCTTATGTGATGAATAATTGGATTAATCATTAATGGTTTCAATCTTCAAACTTTCAGTTTTAAGTCTTAGTTTATTGAATTATTTATGTTATATTTGTAAAATTAATAAATTATATATATTTTTACTAGCGGTCCCCTTGCCATCCCCCGCCATCCCCAAAATTTGAAAAAAATTTGTCGTCCTGGAAACCCCGTACCTACGTCCCGCCATCCCGCTGCCCCGGAGTCTTAGGTAACTATGGATAATACCATGGGGATTATCCACGTGCATAAGAATCGGCTTTTATGAAATTTATAAGCAAAACCCCATGCAATGTAATGTGAAGAAAGGCAACAAGGTCCCTCTCCTGAAAAAGAGTGGACCCCACCGGTTGTTGGGCCCCTGGTTGGTACATCATGTGGGATCCACATCAATCGTCGAAGTCCAGAGGCTACAAACCAAATTTTTGCATGGGCAAACTCGCCACTTGTCATCGCCACATTCGTCCACTTGTCGCACTCACACCATGCCACATCATCTTTGTGCAAATCACTTGTTTTATTTTTACCAGTTGGAGAGAAATTTTAGCGGACTATATCTTCTACATATAATGTCCATTTCACTCCGTTCAAAGGGAGTCAAAAAGCTCTTGACGAGCTCTTCTATATGCAACCGGTTTCGAAGATTGTGCAAACCATATAACCCGTGGGTATCCTCCGGATGACACCTCCTCACTAATAAACTTTTGTGGCACCAAAATTTCCCTTCTCGAGAGAAAATCACTGAAGGTTCACTTCCTCTTTTCTAGCTATCTACTCTCTTCATCGTCAATCATAATCTCTCCTGCAACTCATCACGCAACTTAGGAGCAAAACATCAACAAAAGGAACTTTTACTTCTCACCTTGATTCATGATCATCGGCGGCTATCTCTCTCGACGAGGCTATCTCTTCCAACATGGGGTGTATCTTGAATTTCTTGGCATGTACTAAGGTACTTGTTTTCTTAGTTCTCGAAGATCAACTGTCCTAAATTGGAACTCGCAACCTAGGTGACGAAGAAGTTTCACAACTGCCTCCTATCTCTACGCTAATTGACCTTGCTGCACTCATGGTGTCGTGTCTTGGTATTTTTCATGCAATTTCTCTTAGCCTCGCCACCGCTTATAGGCTAGAATGAAGCTCTTCCGTAAGGATGCCTATATTCTCTTTGTTGTTCAATGTTATCAACAAAGGCAAAACAATACATTGTAATAAAAAGCAATTGCTTTATAAATGTATGTTAGCATCCTCTCTCTTTCATTGAAATCCACTTGTACAATTTCCCTTCAGTGGGGTCTTACAATTAATTACAACATACATGGATTTTGGGTACTCTTCCATTTACAAACATTTCCCGATCCGGGGTCTTACAAATGTGCATACAAGAAATTGCACATGTATTAAAAGTACATTTTTCAAATGGAAGGAAAAGAATGCCAACATACATTCATAAAACAACAATGCTCATAAACATTGATTTGGAGAACCTCTTTACCCATCTTGTCAATGCTTTAAGAAATGGTAAGCAATCATGCTAATCGAATGTTAACATGCATATGAGAATAAAATGATACAACTTATAACCAGTTGCTCATATTGTTGCTTCTCAATGAATGGCTTCTCCATATTCTACCTCCACATTTACTCAAAACAATGAATTAGTTTCCTTCATGCTTAATGGAAACCCAAAAACAAAGAATTGGAGGTGCAAAAATAGGCATGCTAAATAAATTTCAGCTATGAAAATATGCTATCCATGAAGGCAAGTACTATCTTACCGACCCATTCGACGAACGGTCCTCTTTGGGTTGCTCTGTTTGTTGGGTTCTTCGTTGGATATGCGGTTTTTTCATGGGATTGGACTGTTGGTGTTTGTGCCACTTTCTTCGGACGAAGTTGTGGGTGAAGGTTCCAACATTTTTCAATCTAGTGTCCACTCATTCTACAATGAGTACAATAATTCTTGCTATTCCCACATCTCGTTTTGGAGAGTAGTCTTTATTAATCTTCCTAAGGGTTTCCTCTTCCAATACATGGCCACATTGCGGTTATTTAATCCACAACAAGTTCAAGGAAATGCATACCTCAAATTCTGTGTTAACCGACCATTCTCCACATAATCAAAGTGAACATTGGAGTATTTATGTTGTCCATACCTTTTAGGACTATTACTTGTGCAAGAATGACGAGGGGGAAAATGTGTTATTTCCTCTTTTGGAATTTTCATCTTGCTTTGGAGATGTCTTGTACCTTTTTGGATGCTTTTTTCATGCTTGGAAGGCTGTTCCTTGATTTCAACTTGCTCTCACTGTCACTATCACTTTGTGAGGCCTACGTTTTCAAAGCAACAATATCTTCAATAGTAGAATTGCCAAAACAAATCTTTTCTTTACCTTGAATAGGTTGTTTTTGGAGATCTAGTGGCGTAGGCTCTTCTCTTGACGCATGTCTTGCTTTAGCTGTTTTTGAGCATTCTCCAACCTTTCTTACCACTGTCATATCCCAAACCTACATAGTGAGGTCTTTCCTCTACCTATATGGGATTAGTAATTCCTGGCCATTGATACCAAGGCCCTTTTGTCACAAAACTCATCTTGTGTAATGTCCCCTTTTTTAAGACCCTTAGCCTATCTTTCCCTGTGGGCTTTTGGGATGTTGCAAGGGGAAAACTATGCTAGTAATTGAATGATATTGCTTAGAGAGTGATTATAGTCATTTGACATCATAAAACAATATTCATTTAATTATTAGTTCTCATTTAATCATGGATGCTAAGTGGTTTTTCCACTACTTTGTATTATTGCTCATAAAAGAATATTTATTGGGCAATTAATGTAATTTATTATTTAATTTAATTCCCAAAAATACAAAATTAAAAGGGGATTAATTAAATAATATTAGAGTGGATTTTAATGTCAAATAGACCCTAAAAAAAAGGACGCCACACATAGGGGGAAAATAAAATAAAAAGGGAAATTATAAGGCATGCTTTATAATTTCAAATAAATGTGTTTTTTTGAGGGAGTCGCTCCACCTTGGGAGAAAACTATAAATATATGTTTTGCCATTGAGGGAAGGGTTATGTTGATGAATCTTTTGATTTCACTCCATGCTTGAAGTAATGGGATGTATGCCCTAGCTCTCTCTTTCTCATTGTAAGCTTCACTTGGAGCCATTGTTGAAGATATTGAAGACACTATTGTTCTCCTTATTGTGCTCTATCGTGTTGAAGTGTGTTTGAATCATTGTTTTCTCCATTTTAACATTAACAACTTGGCTTATGTGTTGGTGCATTAATTTGTTGAGTTAAATCTGCATGTTGGGGTTCCATTTTAAGTACTTTTGGAAGGATTTTATAGTGCTAATGATCTGCGTTAATGCTGCAATTTATTCCAGCCCTAGCGACTTGCATAAGTGATTATTTGGCATGTTTTGGTGATGTTTGAAGTAGTTAATCAATCTAGTCTATTTTGGTTTATTTATTCTAGATATTGGCGACTGTTTGACATCATTTTGACATATTTCAAGGGTGAATCAGCTATATTTATAATTTGATCTGTGTTGGCTTATTTTTCGAGTTTGAGCAATTATTTGGGGTGCATTGGAGGGTTATAAAGTGCTGGAAATAATTTATGAAATTTATCCTAACCCTAGCGACTGGGTTTCTGATTTTGGGGTCTGATTTGAAGGGGTTTCAGTGGTCTAAAAATTTAGATCTATAGCTCTTTGGAAAGGTCTTGAATTATAGAATAATCTGCAATTTATTTGGTGAAGAAATATTGAGTTTTGAGGAAGATACTAATTTTCTAAGTTTCAGCTGTTCTGGTGCTTTCTAAATAAATTCATTGCTGCAATTAATTTCAGTTTTGGATAAGATTGATTTTTCTAACTAGTTCTCCCATCTAACCCACTACCTTGGCCTACTCCAACCCCATTTGGGTTGTATTAGTGCTGACATTGGGTTATTTGAGGTCGAGCTAGGAGGGTTTAATCCTTCTAGAGTCAATTTGATAAATTAATTTGTAGATTTAGATAATATTTTGGGGATATTACAGTGGTATCAAAGCTTCTTTCCTTTACTCTTGTGGGGTTTGTGTGGCAAAAATAAGGAGGAATAAGGAGAAATTAATATCATAATTTTTGGAGTTGATTAGGTGCCCTAAATGTGTTGGGCGACCTTTTTTAGGAAAAATTAGGGTTTTGTGTTCGTATGCAAAAACTGATTTTGGGATATTGTTCCTCATATTTTGTGCCCCAAGATCTAAAGTTTCACTCTTTTGGACTTCTCTACCCAAAGATATGGATTTTTGAAGTTCTTTATATTTTTTTGCAATATTTCGGGATTTAAAAATCAGATTTTAATTGTCTTAAAAATTTCTTTTGGAAATGTTGCTCCATAATATTATCTATCATCCCCCAAAGTTTCAGGAAATTCGAGGTGTTTTGAGCAATTTTGGACCTCCATGATTGAGGATTCATTGTGAAGGCTTACACAACATGTCCCCTATATGGACAATGGAGGCTTACTTGAGAGAGTGACTAAGGAGGCAGGGTGGTTTGCTCCTTTCTTCGACGAGGCAACACACACAATGACAAAATACACTTACGAGGCTATTTGGCAAGATGAGGTAGAGAAAGAGTTCGTGAGACTTCGATTGATGTGTACTTAGATGAGCTAAAGAGGACAAGTCCTAATCAAAATAGTATTTTCTTAGTACATTGGACTTCAGCAGGAGAATCCTTAGCTGCTAAACCCTGCACAAGGGGTAGACCAGAAGAGTGAGAGAGAGATGGGTCTCGTGAGCGTTCTTGATATTCTTTGATCGGATAGGTCTCGGCACTCCCTATTGATAGGTAGATATTTTGGAGTTGGGAGAGCATTCACCTAGTGGGTAGCCTCCCATTTTTGTATTTGACCCGTGTTTTAAAACTATATATATATATATGTTGGCTAGATTTTCTGCATAGTTGAAAACTTAGGCAGTCATGAGATAAATCTCCCTCATTTACCGGTGAGGCTCCTGTGTAAGATTTGTCAATTAAATATGCTATGCTAGTATCTATTTTGGGGTATTATTTTAACCATGCACTCATGATGAACCATAGTTTGTATAGTTTTGCAACAAATAAGAAGGAAATAATATTAGGAAAGAAAAAAAGAAAAGGAAATATCGATGAAGAAGGAAATAATATAAACATAGGAAAGAAAGAGGGAAGATGTGCAACCCAATCAATAGATTACAGAGTTGATTGCATGCACATAGACAGAACCAATAGATATTAACACACAAAATTATAAGCAAAGGCAACTTTCAGATCTAGATCTAAAATAACACAAAGTTTATAAGTAGATCTAAGACAAAAAGTTAGAAACAAAATGCACCGTGACACAAAGTTCTCCGGAAATCTGCTCCTTTCTATTCCTTTGCTTCAAATAGCTATCAAGGGTTTCAACACAAAGTCTGGAACACAAGAATGTTGCTTACAAATTCTGATCATTAACCCGAAGGTTCTTCCTCTACTTATAGAATGTAGAAGGGAAATTACAAATGGGAAACTTAACTGAACTAGAACATAAACAAGAAGTAAAGATAACATCTGGCAATCATCTTCCTTTAATTCCTCTCCAAGTGACATGCATCTAGATCTATAGTCAAAATTATACACATCTGTCACTTAACTTATAGAATCGTTCCACATAACTTAAAGTAATGGTTTTAAAACCAACAACTTTAAAGTTTTACAATTACATCCGGGAACGTGGAAAATAGAAGAAGAAAGAGTAGAAGAAGAAAGATTCGCCAGCTGTAACATCTACATCTTCTTTTTGTTTTGATACTGAATATACTTGTCGAACATGTAATTCAACAACTTCCCATCTGTTTAGCCATAACTTCTTTTTCCATCTGAATTGCAGCAAGCCTTCGTTCAAAACCCCGATGCACGCTTCCACATCCTTCAAGCTAGGCCCGAACTTCTCAATATCTGACTGCAGCGTTACCAACTTATTGATGGAATCCATCGTGAAAGGCCTAATAGCTCCATCAATCCTCTCTTGCACCATCAGAAGAGATCCCTCCAGGGAATCAGGCACTTTGCTAGGAATGGTCCTTGTGTATGAAGAAACGTTCCCGACCACTTCCTCATTGGTGAAAGCAATGACATTGTTTGGTAGTGATGATGCCATACTTTCAAGTGCCTGCATCCTTTTCAGCATGATTATGAAGATCTCCAAGCGGAAAGATACTGCAAACTCAAGTTGCTTCCCCTTCTCAACTGATCCATCGGGCACAATTCGTTCCACAATCAACACCTCCCTCGGTAGCTTATTTATTTCGACCAAAGTACTCAGGTTACTTTCAGCTACTGTGTTCATGTCTATCGTGCTCGTCACCAGTTGTTTCAGCTGAACCGATGCATCTTTCATAACCTTTAGATGGGCCGGCACCTCCCCGAGTTGTACAGAAGCTTGGCGAATGATTAGACTCTTCCATTCGTCGATAGCTTTAACTTGTTACCTGCATCTTCCACTTCCTGCATCAGATGATCACTCACCTGCTTATGTGCTGAAATTGGCTGAGTGGAAGATTTGACAACTTTGGCAATAATCTCGCACAACTGAGACACCTGCTTCTGAAGTTCAACTTTCTCTACCTTTTCTTTGTCAAGCCTAAGGAATAAAGCATTTATCGATATCTGCGTGTCTTGCTTGATCATCATAGTGGCTTGACCTATGGGTACTTAGTCTTTGTTATATCTTTGTAGTGAGCTCATCCTTCTTCTTTTTTTTCCTTCTTTGGGCCCGACATCTCGGCGAACTTTGCTTTGACTCCTCAATAATCAACCTCGAAGTCACCTTAGCAACTTTAGGTTTTACTGTCTTTTCGCCCAAACTTCGGGGAGCAAGCTGCAAGTCATGTTCCTCCAAGTTGATCTCCTCTCTAGCCTCTGGGACCAACTGTGAAGCCAACCACTCTGAGAAATTACTTCTCGGAGAATGAGAAGTTGCGAGTGTACCACCATCTCGTGCTCTGGTTCCTCTCCATCCGAAACTGCTACAGTGTTGTGGCTACCAGTCCTCTGTATTGTCCAAAGACAAAGCTCTTTCAAATTCTGCCATCTGCAACTTCAGCGTTTCTTCAGGAAGAGGTGTTGATCGGAGTGGCTGAGGAGAAAAGACAAATGTTGCCGGATTCAACGGAGGAACGGCAAGGTATCTTGTTGAGGTGCAATAGTTGGTGAAGTACTTGATGCTGGAGAAGTCGGAACTAACACCATAGCAGTAGAAGTGATCTTTTCCCTTGAATGAGACTTTTTGTGCACTTTAATCTTTTCAGGCCTTCTGTTGCTTTCTCCCTCGTGCTTCCTTTTGAGGGAATCTCTGTGTTGAGGTTGCTTGTGATCTGATTCATCAAAGCTTCATCAAGGCAATATCCCTTTGTCAGCAACCAGTTTGAAGTATTGACCAGAACGGTGACAGACCTTTCCTCGATCGTGTGGCAACCACCTATGTTCTCTTGAAGTACAACTCTATCTCCTCCCATCTGATGGTATGCGTCAAGTAACACAGGCCCATCATCTTTAAGATCCGCAAGTATCCGTGCTAATCCATAATCAAACACTTGTCGCGCTGATAACTGCTTGAAGTCTTTCTTCCTAACTTCGTACTCGCTTCTGCACTTCATCCAGAAATCTTCTAACGAAGGCACATGCGCGTATTCTGGGAGATTGTCTTCCTTGCCACCCCATATGGATCGAAGTTCAAGCCGTCTTTGGGAAGAACTCATGCTCATACTCGAGAGAACATCTCCGCTTGATTCCTCGGCTTTATGAATGCTCTGGTAGTTGTAATAGCCCACTGTGATCGGGAAGAAGCTTGTAGACTTGTGTCGTTTTTGTAGGTCATGCATCTCCACGAGTTGTTTGCTCAACTCCATGATGACCAATCTATCGCTTGGATATTTGGGCAACTTAACTGGTTCTCCCGAAAAGCCGGTGACCCTGAGGTATGTAAAGTCCATGCAAATTTGGATGAAGATCTACCGATCTGGGGACCTGACTTCCCAAGCTTCCTTGCTTACCCTGTTGGCCTTTAGATCACCATTCAGCCTGCAAATGAATCCGTAGAAGAATCCATCGTTGACCACTTTATAATCTTTATTGCATGCGGGCACAGTAAGCTGCGGATAGCACTCAAAAATAGGATCCTTGGAGAGCACACCACGTCTATCCAGCTTGGAGAAGATACCTGTGAGGCTGCTGCATATACCAAATATGAAGTCATCTTGAAGTTGTAAGTCCGCCTCACATTCGGAGCTGCTCACCGATGTTGTCACTAATGATTTTCGACCAATTGATTATAGAATCTGCTTTGTTGATTTCAATGGTCCTGATGAAGGCATACATCCATGAGCGGAAGTTGTGAGCGTTAGCTTCGCCATTTATCTGCATATGATTTGGTAATGTCATCCACCTCCTGCACCAGATTGGATCGTGGAAGAGTCCTCGGGAACTTGGATGGAGATCTGGGCTTCTTCATATACCTGTTGTTCATTATGCCCACACAGTTGACTTTATGCTTTTCCCATCTATTGCGGCATCTAGTATGTTGATAGTAGTCACCACCTGTCGTGTTGGAATCTTCAGACAATAATTGATGAACTGTGCGTCCAGCCGGATTATTGTCTTCCCCATGCATCTCGGACTGATCTGGATAGTGGGTGGTACGACCTTGCACACTCCATGACGAATTCTAGCAACTGGGTTGTGAATGGAAATGTTGAAGCTCGAATGATTCCACTGCTTTTGACTGCACGCATGAGAGAAGTCTTTCCAGCTCTGGATCTGTCAATCAATTCGGAAAGAGGTTCTGGACCTAGATTTGTGTCTCCGATGTCAGCAAACCTGGAAGTAATGCATGATTCTGCTGAGCTTTCTCTTTCATCCCGCTTTGCCATGGCCGGATCTATCTTTGTTTGAGCAACTCTTTTTCTCTTTATTCGGCCGGAATTCTTTACAACCGGTGCAGATCTGGGAATTTCTTCGGATTCGGAGGATATATTCAATGTATCTGACATTGATTTAAGCTCCCTTTCAATTATATAAGCACCTATAATGAATACCTGCAATTAATTCAGACAAAGACGGCAACCGGAACATGAACACTTGATTTTTATCATAAAAATCTGCATATATAAAGCCCGCTGCCCTAAAATTTGAGGCTTTGTTTGCATGCAAAGCAAGCATGAATATTTTCAACTTCACCTGGGCACCTGTAATAATATGCAGACAATTAATTAGACTTAAATCAAGCTCCTTCAAACCTAGGCGCCAAACTTTGAAGCTTTTCGGCAGTGAAAACACCTTTTTTTGAGCAAAATTCCTCCTCTTTGGCGCCAAAATTGCCTGGGCTGCACTCCTTTGCTAGAAGAATTAATTAATTCATTATTATGGCAGCCCATGCTTATATAACCTTCATCATTCTATAATTAATAATTGCCCTTCCTATTTCCGGCAATTAATTAATTAAAAATCATGTTTTTCTCTTTAAACTTGGGCGCCAAAATTTGCATGCTTTGGGGCTGCATTAAATAAATTAAATTTATTTAATTTTAGCTTTCTTCCTTCAGTCTTCCTTGACTTCACACTATGCTTTGACCTCATGCGCCAAAAATAGGAATTAATTCCATCAATAAATACTTTAAAAAGTATTATTTCTCCTCTAGGTGGGTCGCACTTTTTTGCATGATATAGGGCTGCATTAAATAAATTAAATTTATTTAATTTTAGCATTCTATTTCCAATCTTCTTTATCCTTTCATCATGCGTTGACTTTTCCTCATGCTTGGGCACCAATTTTAGGAATAGAAACAATTAATTAATACTTTAAAAAGTATTATTCTTCCTCTAGGTGGGTCGCACTTTTTGCCATGGCTGATTTCTATTTTTAAAAGTCACTTTTTGATGGGAATAATCACCCTGCACTGCAGCTCCAAAAATCCCATGGTCCACTTAAGTTGTTTGACTTTCATAATGGGATTTTTACCTGCAAGGCAGGTAAGAAATTCCCATCAATGCCTTAAGTGATTTTCTTTTATTTTATAATGAGAATTTTCACCCTGCAAGGCAGGTAAGAAATCCCCTTTGCTGTTGCCTCTAATTTTCCCATCATGACTTAAGTGACTTTGCTTCCATGGGAAAAAGTACCTGGGAAAAGTACCCCAGAGTACAAAATTCCCACCTACCTACTGCTACCAAAAATCCATTGCAGCTTAAAACCTTCCTTTCCCAAAAATGCGACTTGCCAGAAGAGGCCTTTTTGTGCATGACTTCGTCTTTTTAGAGAGAACCAGACTTCTTGTGGCAAATTCCTTCTGGCATGACGTCCGTAGATGATTTCTAGATACTCCAAGCAAGAAAACAGACTGAACTGGCAAAGGAATTGACCTAGGGGAATTTCACAGAGAAAAATACGAGAAAAACACAAAAACAAGAAAAACGTTGCTAGAAGTCACAGATAAAGCCCAGGATTCATTCTGGTGGAAACCCTACTGGTATATGGGAATATTGACATGTAAAACCTCAACAGGGTTAAACCGGAGCACAATTTACCTCAAACGGGGCTTAAAATAATTAAATAAAAATTTCTCGCAGGCAAACCCCAACGACAGAATATAACGAGTTTGGGCATCTGGGTATTTGTCGAAATTGGCTTATATGACTCTCTGGGAATATCTTGACGCAATACAGACATTTTCTGGCAATAAAAACACAAAACGACCCATTATTTTAAAAGTACGAATTTTTTTACATGGGGTAGTCTCATATTACATACACACACACATATATGATTCGTCTCATGTAGCTTTGATTGGATTATGTGTCTTTAATTTTGTATTTCTTGCATATATGTATGAATGCGAGTATGAGATGACTCACATATGATTTGTTTTGATTGCTTAATTGATGAATTCACACTGTGATTAATATGATTGATTGTTGAATGTTCTATGATTGGTTTATTGATTGATGGAAATAAGAAATGGACTTAGGAACCTTATGGTTTATTTTCGAAGAATATATTATTGAAGTGTGTTGCATAGCAAACACAATCATCCGATGATATTGAGGCTCTCGCCGCCCATTTATCTACATAATCTTGATTTTCTCGATATATGTGCAAATTCGATGTTGTAGGTGGATGCTTTGTATATGTCAAACCCAGATAGGAAACACTTTGATGTAAAGGTATGTGATTATGCAAATGACCCCATTGAAGCATTGATTGATGCGACACTTAAAAAGTAGGTATTACTAGTTCCTTGAATTGTGCGAAGTCTTGTGCTTTCTCTAATGTAGGCATAACTATAGGATTTTCTTTCTTTATTGGAAGGTTTCTCTTTTCATGTGACCGATCTCATGATATTATGATTAGATTGACCATTGTTGTCCCAAAATTGCATTAAACTCTCCTAGTAGGCATGATAAAGAATGTAGTGTCAACAACTCTAGGGCCCAGTGCGACCCGACTGAAGGGTAATGTGTTCTAAAGAATCCTCATGATGTAAAACATGCTAATATTTGTGTTCGTCATATCCAAGTGATGAATGAAGTTTACGCCACATGCATTGTACACTTGCTCCTTATCAATTACGATTCTCTTCGATATTGGTTCATAACGAGTGTGCTTATGAACATTGGGTTGAATGTCGTTTCTTGTACAAGACCGTGATTTGAGATACCTACTTTGTAGGAACTTCTTGATAAGTATTTCTTTCTTGCTCGTGCTCATTGCTTTCTTGCTTATGTATGTTGTTCATCTCCTTAGGTATGTTGCTCTCTTGCTTAGGCTCATTACTTACTTTTTTAGGCACCTTTTCATGTTCATGTGATGCCTTTGGTGTCTTTTGTTTCCAATCTTCCATGAGAATAGTGCCTTTATAAATTAATTTCTTAATGCATTCATTTAAGGCCAAGCATTTGTCTATGCCATGATCATTGATCCGATGATAATTGCAAAAAGCTTTTCCCTTATGTTGTATGATACGATGTTGCAAGAAATACCAAGTAGTAAGGTGACTAGCTTTCTCTCAAGCAACCTGCGTATTATTGTATTAGGCTTATCCTTATTGCGTTGCACTTTGATATGTTCGTAATTGACCAAAGCAATTCACATGCATGTCTTTGATTACATGACTTAGGACGAGTGTTGCTCTTTACTATAAGTAGCGATGCTTACATTTGTTGTACTAGAGCGCAAAGAGAAGAGGTATCCCATTTACGGGTCTCATGTGCACAAGAACGTGCATACAAAAATCCTTAATGGGCTCGTAAATACGGGTCTTATTTGTCTTGGAATGGTCATACGATGCACCTTCTCATGAGCCATAATACTAGCTACTAGGTGAGCAAGGGATTCATGCTTTTGATTAAGCATCGAGTCGGTCAAAGGAGTTAATACATCTTTACAAAAGATTCATTGTTCTTTCGCACTTGGTTGGAATATTGATTGGCACACAATAATCATAAAGCGTATGTCATACTCTTGGATGGACTCATTAGGTTGTCGTATAGTCTTTAAGTTATTGAACATAGCATCGGGTGACTCAAGTGTAAGAGAAAATGGTCTGTTAAGGCTGCAAAAGTTTCTCTAGACCCGCTTAGGTAAATTGTGAAACCAAGTCGAGGCATGGCCTGTTAAGCTTGATGGGAATGCTTTAAGAAAAATCCGATCATTGTGAACATATGGCTTTAGGCATCTAAGAAAGTAAGATGCGTTGAGATGCACTATCATGCCCAGCGAATAAGATAAGCTTAGGCATGCGGAATCATGGTGAATAAGGAACTTTGTAAACCTTGCATGTGGCTGGTTGGTAGGCATGCTATTGTGATCAATGCAATTGGTAACTCCCATGGAAGATAGGTGTAGAGTTTTAACTTTATGTCGTAATTCACCTATGGCTTGCATCATGAATTGTAGTTGCTGCGTAGGAATAGTAACATATTGGAAAAGGTGTGTCTAATGGTTCTGATTGCACATTATTCTCAAGTATAGGTATAGATGTTGTAGTGGATGTGGGACAAACATCACATGACCTAGGGATATCAGTAGAGGAATCATTGATTGGTTTTACTCATCTCGGTGCTTCCTTGTTATCACTTTTTATCACATCTTCTGCTTTCTTTGATCTTTCGTAGATTTCATTTGATGTTATTTTTACCTTGGCCACATTCTTTGTTTACGAGATCCGTTATCTTTTACTTGGATGTCTTTCATTACCTTATTACTTTGCCACATCTTTTATCTTCTTTGATTTGCCTTAGATTTTACTAGATGTCATTTTTCCTATCTATTCTCACACATCTAACACATCTTTTGATTTGTTACCTTTTTCCTAGCTATTTTTCATTAGATCTTTCATCTTACTTATTTTACCATTTGTTATTTCTTTTTAGTCATAAGTATTATCACATTTGTGCAAATATAGAAATGAAAACAAAGATCAACATGTTATACAATTACAAACATCCAACATAACACCATAAGCCATGCACATTGAGTCCAAAATATTGTCATACACACACGGTATCTCAAAAGTACATCAAAAAATACATCATGTGTCTAATTAGAGATCTCCTTCACCCCTAGGGGGAAAGATGAGCAATGCTATGAGAAGATGCTACCGCCCGACTAACTACAAAGGTCGAGCTAAGATGCCGTAGAGTGTGCACTCGCAGCCTCTCCCTTTGCTGAAGCTAGCTGTGCTCCCAACTCCTATATCGTGTATCAACTATCGGGAGGAATTTTATTGTATATTATAATTATTTTTCTAAAAATGTTCAAAAATCACTTTTTTCCGTGCTCGTGGGATCGACTTTGTTGCTCATCTTCACACCTTAAATCCTTTTCATCATTATTTTATCTTTTCACAGGCCTTCTAGATTGGTTACGTCTCATCGATGCACCTTACATCGTTTCTAGGTTTTCATCTCTAATCTAGCCTCCCTTTATAGTCTATCCGGACTCAACCTTGTCCTATTTTTACGGCCCACTTATTATCTGTCATAAGCAATTCGGACTTGACCTAGTCCTCTTCCTGGACCTATTCTAACACCTACTTATTATCTTCCAGAGGCTATCCGGACCTGACCAAGCTTGCTTCGTGAACCTGTCCTAACACCCTCCCATGAACTCTCTTTACATTGGTTTGCTTACTTATTTTACTAGTTTATCTTCTAGTGTTGTTTCATTTCTTCGTTCTTGTATCATTTGGGCTTACTAAGTAGCTTTGGACCTTCCATGGTCTAGACACGAGACTCTCGTGCCCCAATTCATAGGAAGGTAAGTTCATAAGTATATTTATTTGGTCAAGTTCATATTTTTCACTTCATTTACAATAATTTCCTTTGATTTTGGTGTACCACGTTTCTTTCTCAAAGACCATCTCACATTACACTATTGTCATACGTGATGATGTTCGATTGAGGCATATGTATATACCTTATTTTTCACTCTTACTAATGATTTCTCTTTGGAGGTTATTTGTGCATTAACCTCCTTGAGTACATGTCTTAAGGGGCGTCTAAGAGTGGGGTTGAACTGGTTGGAAGTACCTAGTGAGAGAGTTATTGTGTGTGGCATCTCCCTAGCTTTCCATAACATGCCTCCTTACTACCTTCTTATTACTTTCCTACTACCTCCTTACTATCTCTTCACGGCCACTTGATATCCTTAGTATTATCACCTTCACATCTACTTATAGCACCTTTAGATCACCTTCATACCTCTTCCGAGTGTTTGGTCTACCTCTGTAATCTCTCCCCCTTTTTACTTTTAGTGGACCATTTGTAGCCAACAACATTGCCCATGGTCGATGCCGTCTAGTAGAACACTTTTCTAGTCAACTACATTGACCACGATTTGATGCCGTCGGCTAAGAATGATAGTGACTTCAAGTTATGTTCCCTATTTATAGGCGTCATTGTTGTCATTTCTTTATATCATCATCACATTTCTTTTCTTTCACTCCCAAATCCACTCTTAAAGGTTTAAAAGGTTAAGATTTAGTGGAGCTTATACATAGAGTTCTACTTTGAAGCATTGGGTTATTAGGAGCTATACCAACAAGGTGTACCAAGTCTTTGGAGTTCCCAACTTTGGTCTACTTAGGGTTTCTACCTATCTTTGTTGTGATCCACCGATAATAACTCTCTCACGAGGTGTTACTAACCCTGAGGGGTTAATACGCCAACAATGTCTTCACAAAGGTAAGCATCCCTATCCCTTCTCTTTCTTTTATGTTGGTATGATTGATTATATTTGATGTATCATGTATTAGACTAGGATAAAGTAGTATATACATCCCATGTTTAACCCTCAAATGACATTACAACCCTTAGTTTAGACTCATCCCTTGCTTATTATCATTTCTTTTATAACATTAGGATTCTAGTAAGACCCCAACCCCTTATCTTAAATCTAGGCATTGGAATCCTATGCCTTCGATACGATTATGGATTACTCTGTTCTAGATCCATGACTATTACATCTCTAGGGGCTATCCTTGTCTTGTGTGTTGGCCCTGGAATGGTCCTCTAGTTATACCTAAATTTATATTATTGAGAAGAGGCGATAATCATATTGACTATCTTAGCTAACATACAGATGTGAGCTTCTTTAATATTTGAACTTGCTGTATAGTGGATGAAGTGAGGCAAGCCATGCAGTGTTTCATAACCAGAATAGTGTTTCCTAGATCAGGAGGTTCTGTCCTAGATCAGCAAGTCTTTAGTCCAAGTTTCCAATAGCTGTTACAACTCCGTAAATTTGTCCACCTCCTTCAATGTTGACTTGGTAGAAGGATTGGAGGGGTTGTGGAATGGGCTCTGTGAGAATTACGGTCCTGTTGGTAAGGATTATGTATGCCATAATGTTCAGCATTCTGAGGAAGAGCCTCTTGGGTAGTGTGGGATGTTGAGCGGTACCGAAATTTGCAGTAAAAAAGAGGACCTTACACTCTATTTGAGGAGCTTGATGGGAGAATTGGTACTGAAAAAAGATTCACTCATTCTTGTGATTGTGTGAGGTCAAAAAGATGAGGCATTTGAGTTTGGCACGGGCATGTATGCTTGACACATGAAAATCAGACATTGGGGAAACTTTGGAATGGGGTATTGTTTGTAAAGGAGTGGGGTTGTTTTTGGTATTACAAACTGATATATTAAATTCATTCAGTGCAAGTTTAGTGCTGCATACCTATGACCCGCCAAGGAACAAATTGGTCACCAACACACTCCTCAACATCAAGTTGAATGATAATTTGCTTACCCTTACCCTTCCATGCTCTCATTTGAACAGTATTAACCATGATTGGCTGCTGTTTTCCCTTCTTTTTGTTTTTGCATGCTTGGAGACTCTTGATGTTGGACAAAGAGAATTTGCATTTAAAATAGATGGCCACATTATTTATGGACTTATTTCTTAGCCCAGGACTTCTTATGATGCCCACGGCGGTGTGATTGCATTTGAAAGCCCTTGATAGCAGTTTGATGTGATATAATACTCTCGTTACATATTCGACAAATCTCCTCAAGTGTGTGTAATGTCCCTTTTTAGGGGGACTCAAGAAATGGCTAAAAACTCACAAATCAGATTATAGAGCTGCTGTTATAAACCTGTAAACCTGCAAATTAAACCCTTTTCTAGGGCAGCGACCTGTTTTGGGGTTTCAACCCCACCTTCGTGCCTTCAAAACCCTTCCAATCAACTTCACTTAAGTCTCTAAAATTATGATATATCATCAACAATCATATAATGCAAGAAATCTGATTTTTAATACCCTAGATATGGAGATATGAATTTCAACGAAACCCTTGTTTGCAACATTACTTTAAAAATTCACAATTCAACTTAGGAAGCTCCAAAATTCATGAAACTCAAGATATTGGCCTTATAAATTATGAAGAATAAGCTAGTAATTTCAGATTTGCCAAATTAGTATCACACATACCAAATTTCCACTCCAAGGTGGGTCGCTCCACTCTAAACAAATATAATATTGCACCAAAGAGACCAAACATGCAAGAAATAGATACTTTATTGCCTTTCAAACCAACTTGCACACCAAAATCTCATGAAGGGTTTTCGTCCTTCACAAGTTTTCCAACCAAGGGTTTTCGTCCTTGGATGAGGTTCTCGATCCAAGGGTTTCGTCCTTGAGAGAGAGATAGTAAAAGGGCTACACTAGCCAACTTTCACCAAGATATGAATAATCACCAAAAACATGAATCAATAATGCCCAAGCGACCTCCTTATATAGCCACAAGGAGTGCTTTTTACAATATAAAATGATGGCTGACCCCTTAAGGTAAGTGCTTTTAAATATATAAATGGTATTTGGAGCCTACATGCTCATAATACCTTTATTTCCTAACTACTTAAGTCCCTCTATTGGAGCACTAGGCTTCTCAATAGGATACATGATAATAAATAAAACAACAATAAAGATATAGTTCAGATCTTCCCCTTGCTTTCCTCCTTAGACCCACGGGGAGAAGAATGGGTTAAGGTCTTCATAAATCAGCTTCAAAAAAGGGACATGACAATCCTCCCTCAAAATTGCTTGTCCCCAAGCAATTGCAAGTACCCAGATCCCAAATAAATCTCAGCCGCTCCTTTGTACCTGCACAAGAGACAAACTTATTCAAGAAAAATCGATCTTCTATCCATCCTCCTTCATGCCATGTTAGCATGTTGGCTAGTTCCTTCTCACTCCCATTTTCTCTTTTCTGCCCCTTGTTCGGCTGATTTGTGTCCATGCTATTGTTAGAACCGAGAATTAAATTAACATATTAAAATAATATTTCACCAAACATTATAACTAACATTATAACATGTAATAAATGAAATGAAGTAAATAACACAGGCAATATTTAACGTGGAAAACCCTCGAGGGGTGAAAAGCACGGAATAAATGATATTTCCATTAATTGAGAAACATTATTACAGTCTAGTAAATCTCCCTCCTCACTTCTCTCCACCATGTGAATTCGAATTACCATGATCATGCCCCATGATCATATTTATTTGACCCCACGGGTCATGAACCAATTAAGTGATGGGATGTGACTTTATAAAAATCACCCGATTTAAATATTGATTAGTAATAATCAATTAAACATAAACAAACTTAGTTTATATTAAATAATGAAGAATATAAATATTCTTAATTATTTAATTATAAACTAAGGTTTATAGGCACTTAATATTATGTTCTAACAGCTACCAAGATGACAGCTACAACTAGACCTTTTCCTCTTCAAGAAAGGACGAATGATGACTGAAATCCTCCCTGTAGGAGCTGAGGGCAAGTCACTATCCAAAGTGGACTGAATACCCCTCCACCACACTGCTGGAATGTCACTCTGAATTAAGTAATCAGCAACTAAACCATCCCAAAAAGTCCCAACAGCTTAGATTGAGCTTCATTGGTATCAATCATGGTGGTGAGTTGCCTTCTTCCGGAAAGTGTGAGGACTAAAAAATGCCATGACTATTGGAATTAGAAACAACCTTTTGCTGAGATCTTTTATTTTCTTCCTCTATCCCAAACATCTCCCAACATTTAATTCTCTTGCAGCTGCGTATAAGTGCTAGTAGGTGGACCAACACTTTGAGAAGAACTTGACAAGGACAATTCTGATTTCTTATCATTGTTTGCAATGGTGTAGGCCATGTGGGGGATGAAGAGAGGCTCAACAATGGGTGCCAAGTGGAACCGGCTGCCACATAATGTCTGGATATGTCCATGATAGTCTTATGGAAGATGAGGACTTTGTGCCAAATCAAGCAAGTGAATTTTTCTTAATACAAGATGGACCCCAAATGGCCCCAAGGAAAGAGTAGTCTCCTTGTTCAAGAGAGTCAAACACCAAAAATCTTCCCATCCTCATAATTGAACCAATGATGACCACAATGAATTTCAAGAGAGCTGGGCATACCTCTTTAGGAAAGTGGGGCTGAGTGTCTACCATCTTAACCATTGGAATCTCACTTTCAGCTGTTGCAAAAATGAGTGGAGGGCTGAAAGTGTAGTATGCAAGAGACACATAAATGTTGTAGTTGCTTCCTTTTTGGGATTTCTTCTTGGACAGCCTTCTATTGCTTGTGAGTAAACAAATATTAATTGAGAAAACTCCCATATCAGCCCTGCATATTTTAATCTTCATTTTATACCTCCTCATGATGTTGTTTGCCAAATTCTTCCTTGCATTCTCAGCTATGATCAGTCCTTTTCCAACTGTTGGTAAGGAAATAAAATCAGTCCTTCCTTGCTCAACATGCCTACCTTTTCCATTCCTGATTTCATGAATTCTGACCTCTTCATTTTGTAGGTGGAACTTCAACCCCCTCTTGTGAATTTTGAGGGTAAATTCCCCTAAAGTTTGGAGCTCTTGACCCCCAAGAACAATATGTGCCTCAGCTAAACTTAAAACAAAGAATTCAATACAAAATCCATACCTTTTCATGGGAATAGCGAGCTGTGGTATCTTTCTTGTGCAAAGAGGATATGTTCCATAAGTTATGGTGACCGTGAAGCCTTTGAAACCAGCCTTGTTTGGCCCCATCCTTCTTGCCAATTCTTCTTCAATAATTTGATGCATATCGCTGCCCTTCCACCCCATTCCTTCTAGCTCTTCCATTTTCATGGAACCAAGGGTTACTACATATGAAATGGAAAGTTAGAACCACCATCATGTCCCAAACACATCATGATAGAATTTCCTTCCATAATGATTTTGAAATAAGATATTCCTCCTTTTGTAAGACTCAACATAGCACCTATATTCCACATGTGGAAATAATTTTGAAATTGAACCCAACCATTCAAACGTTTTTTACCACAAGAGGTGCTTCTTATCTCCTTATTTCTTGAAACATGCTGATCATAAGGACAAAAACATGGCAGTGACATGGGAAAGAGCAATGAAACTAAAACATGGTTATCATTTCCAACCGGTTGTGCATGATGACAACATACCTGATTTGACATACTGGTAGGTAATGAATTTGGGATACCTTTGTACCATGGGCTGCCCGTGACCTTCTTAGGACTCAGAAATTCTGAGTTAGAATCAGCACTTAGAAAATATGCCAAAGGTACCTTACTTCCATGGATTTGCTTCTTCATAATGTCATCCTCATAGGCCCTTTACAATTCTCGCTGGACTGTCTTCCTTGTGGGTCCCCAATCGGTGGTTTTGGACTGAATTATTGGTGCCTTGTGTGGCTCATTGATGGCTGGTCTGTTTGAATCCTTTCTCAAGGCATCCTTTGCTTGTAGGCCTGTCCTAGGGACTGTAACTTTGATATCAACAGGCTGCTTGTTGGTTTCTTGCACCAATTTCCTTTCACAAGGCTGAAGTTTGGCTTCTTCTCCTTCTAAGTGCAGACCTGATTTTCTTTTTTAATTCTTGGCTCATGCTCCCAAGTTCCCTTAATATTTTTCCACATGCAACCATTAGAAATCAAGGGAATATTATTAACAGCAAAAGTTCTTTACCTTCCATTTTCCTTGGTCTTTGCTTAGCATTTTCTCCATCCTCTTGTGCTCTCATAGGGCGGAAAGGAAAATCAGTCAAGGGTTCACCTTTGGCAATGGCGGTGGGTGCTTCTAGGGCTCCCAAAGGCTGATCCATCACCCCAAACAACTGCTGCAATGGTTCTTCCTCCTTAACATGGTGGATATCTTCCTCTTTTGTCACCTTAGAAGGGTGGCTATAAAAGGAAGTTGCATCTTCGATCTTCATCATGACTTCTCCACCTTGTAGCTGATCTGCCACATGCTCTTTGACTTGCTTCTTCACAATGGAGGGTTTTCTTCCCTCCATGAATGAGACCTTTTGCCATGGTCCTTTGATGAGGTTCGGGTATTATGCTTTTGCCAATTCCCACTCTATGATTTTCTATTTCCACAAAATCCTCAAACGAAAGGGCATCATGCATCTTTTCCGGAAGAGCTCAATATGCTGCTGTCAAGTTGTCAATCCTTGAAACCCTTTCTTCCTTGAGCAAACCACCACCTTGCATATTTTGGATGGCTAGGAAAGCCTATCCAATGCATCCACTATTCCTTCTTGGGTCTTCATGATCATCTCCAATTTTTCCATGCTTCACAGGCTGGGAGGATGATGCTTTGATACCACTGTAATGTCCCTTTTAGGGGGACTCAAGAAATGGCTAAAAGCTCACAAATCAGATTATTGAGCTGCTGTTATAAACCTGTAAACCTGCAAATAAAACCTTGTCTAGGGCAGTGAATTGTTTGGGGGTTTCAACACCACGTTTGTGCCTTTTAACTCTTCCAATCAGCTCCACTTAAGTCTCTAAAATTATGATATATCAACAACAATCATATAATGAAAGAAATCTGATTTTTAATACCCTAAATATGGAGATATGAATTTCAACAAAACCCTTGTCTGCAGCGTTACTTTAAAAATTCACAACTCAACTTAGAAAGCTCCAAAATTCATGAAACTCAAGATATTGGCCTTATAAATTATGAAGAACAAGCTAGTAATTTCAGATTTACCAAATTAGCATCACACATGCCCAAATTCCACTCCAAGGTAGGTTGCTCCACTCTAAACAAATATAATATTGCACCAAAAACACCAAACATGCAAGAGAAAGATACTTTATTACTTTTCAGATCAGCTTGCACACCAAAAACCTCATTAAAAGACTCTTGATGTTGGACAAAGATAATTCGCATTTAGAATTAGATGGTCACATTATTTATGGACTTATTTCTTAGCCCAGGACTTCTTATGATGCCCACTGTCGTGTGATTGCTTTTGAAAGCCCTTGATAGCAGTTTGATGTGATGTAATACTCTCGTTACAAATTCGAAAAATCTCCTCAATTGTGTGAAGAAATATGTACTTAATGCCTACTGTTGTGACAATCCTTTCTTTGTATTGAGTCATGTCACCTCTCTTGGGTGTCTCACATTTAAGGGCTGGATAATCAAAGGATTATGCCCTTTCATTGAAGTGCAACTAGAAGAATAATCAAAGAGTATTTAGATATCATCTCCTCTTCATCAATCAATACACATTTAGCATGGATTTGGGAAAATTTATTGGTCATGGAATTAAAGACTAACAAGACTATTTCAATTGAACTTCTCTTTATTATGAAACTGAAAATGAACTTCTCTTTAAAACTGACTTGAGGTGAGATGGCTCGGTTGGTTGGGATGATTGGATGTTGGTGGAAGGGTTAGAATACATAATACGAAATGGAGGACGTGACAGCAGATGGGAAGTAAATTTGGCACGGGAAGCAAGAGAGGAGCAGGCAGCATGCAGGTGTGAAGGGTATAGGGGTGTCGAAGAAGTAGTGAAGCCACATTTTTATGGGAAAAAGTAACTTGACAGAAGAGCAGATGAGAGTAGTGAATTGTAAGTCCACAATATAGGATATTTGAATTAGTTATATGAAAACTGTTTATGTAAATAATGAGTGCTGAAGGTGTAATGGCGTAAAAGCTTCTCTCTCTAATTCAGACTGAGATTTTGTCTTCAGGGGTTCTTGTCCATTTTTAGAAGAAAGAGTCACTAGTGGGGAAGGTTTAACAATTCACTTTCCAGCCATTACAAGATCTTAGGCTTTGAGATGAAATATGAGCCATACAACTGCAAATTGATGAACGGAGCTACATGTCCAATTTGATATTTTAACGTGTCCAAGCATTAACATTTGACTTGTTGCACGCTTATGCAGCTGGAAATTAAATGTCTTAGGTGTGCATAAAATGTTTAGTGAGAAGATCAACAAAGGATGATATATGGCATAACTATCACCGTGACACGTGTCAAACTTCTCATGCCTAGGTTTTCAACAGGACACTTGCCTGAGGTGACCACAATGGACTCAATTTTTCTTCAACATGGTCACTTGATCGGGTGACCAAAAGAAGCCCAAAATGTTTTCTTCAGTATGGTCACTCCGCTGAGTGATCACAAAGAACCCAAAATTGTTATTGAGCATGGTCACTCACTCGAGTGACCTCAAGGACCCCAAAATTGCTTTTCAGCATGGTCACTCACTTAGGCGATCACAAGGAACCCAAAATTTCTCTTCAACATTGTTCTTCTATCAAAATTCACAAAAATATTCACATACATGCAGAATCAAGTCATTTGTTTAGGGATGCTCCTATGTCAGACTCCTTAGAAAAGTTCGATTGTGAGCATGTTGCTCGCGATTTTGAAAATAGTCAATAGAATATGGTCAACCATGTTGGCCATGCCCAACTTTTGACACCTAATCAATTTTTTTCTGACCCTTCATCTTCCCATCATTGAGTTTTCCTTCCAATTTGTCTATCCAATGTTTTCTTTTCTTTTCACACTGTTTTCCTAGACATTTCTTTTCCAATATTATTGTTGCTCGATGTCAAACTTAGAAACTTCATCTTTGAGAGGGTCAACTTGCTCGCATTTAACTTGGTATTCATCCTGGTGGAGAACTTATCCTTTTTCAGACCTATCAATTCTGTATTTGGCACAAAAATGCCTCCAGTCTCCAGCTTCCTTCTACTTTCAACTCACACCTTTGTTTTCTTTTCTGCCACATCTCATTCACCTTCTCATGCACCTCTTGCATGCATTCTATTGAAATCAGCCGGCACTTTTCTTCTTGACTCACCCAAACACTAGTAGTTGTTTCACTAAGAGCAACACACTGCACTTTTACAACACTCTTCTTCAGCCATTTGAGATGACTTCTATGATTCTCGAATCCTGTGACAATTCTTCACACAACCTCTTCAAAAGAAGATAAATTTTCATTCTTCTTCTTTATATTGATATCTAACGTCTTGCACTTGCTTATTTGCACCCTTTGATGCACTCGATCACATCAATGGATTCCCTTCTACTGGAGTGTCTTCCTGCACTTCAGGTTCTTCTTGTCCATAAGTCACCCCTAACTGCAGCTTCTAGTAGGGACTCTTGCTAAAACTAACATCAACTTGCTACTTTCTCCCTCTTCTTTCGTGGGAAAAAGCTTGAAGTTCTTCCTTTGAAGAATTTTATAATTATTCTTTCTCCCATCATGCTTTGCACTTTTGGTGTACTACCAAGGTCTTCCCAACAACAAGTGATGTGCATCCATGGCTATCACATTGCTCACCACTTCATCAAGGTAATTCCCAATGTGGAAATTTACCTTACATTAGTCAGTCACCACTGTTTGATGACCTTTTATTAACCATGTAACCTTTTATGGATATGGGTTACATTTCAGAACCAACTTCTGCACCATCTTTGTAGACACCAAATTATTAGTACTGCCACCATCAATAATTAATGGTAGGATCTTCAGTTATGCATGTGGTTCTGAAAAAACTCTCTACTACAGACCCTTTCACTGGTTTCAACAGCACTCTACACAACACCAAATTCTCACCTTCCTCTGCTTCAACTGAAATGTCTCCTGATGGTTCTTCTGCTTGATCTACATGATATTTTTCCTCACCTCTTTTATTTTCCTTTTGTTTTAACTTTTTCTAGATATTCATGTCCGATGGCCATTTTAACCATGTCAAAAAACTATTCCTTCAAATCTTCTCCCATATTCTCTTCCTCCAGGAAATTAAGAACCACCTCTTCGATTCTGCTCTGAGAAGCTGGATTTACTTCATCTTATTGTTTTTCAACATGGTCACTTGCTTGGGTGAGCACAAGGAGTGCAACATTTGTCTCAATATGGTCAGTCATCTGGGTGACTACAAGGATCCCAAATTTTCTCTTCAGCATGGTCACTTCCTTGAGTGACCACAAAGAACCCACAATTTCTCTTTAACATGGTCCTGAAATTCACAAAATGGTCACAAACATGTAGAATTGTCATTTTTCTAGGGATTCTCCTGCATCATTTTACCCGATATTCATAAGCATGTGAGTGCAAGTGGTATTTTGGTCTAAATGCAATAGCGAGGGCCTAATATTTGAGTAGTTTGAGTGTAAGTATTATTCTAGTGTGCAAGACCGAGCTTGTCACTCAGAGAATTTACTAGCTTGTGAGTCTTAATGCAAGTTCTACATTTTTAGAGAGTACTTATTTTTGAGCCCAAGTACTGTCACGTATTATCTTTGTTTTGAGCCTATATTTATACTTGACACAATGAAGGTTTATTAATTTTTTTTTCTTAACTTTAGAAGCATGATCTCCACTCCTGAACCGACGGACACTTGGTTTGAGAGCAGGGGCTCTTCTAGCCTACTAAAAGAATAAAATGACAAGTGACAAAAGTTTGCATCCTATGAAATCTGTTACTGACAACTCTGTCAATAATCCCCTCAAGGGGACTATTACTAGTAGAGCCTTATCAAAGCTTTGGAAACCTATGAGTTTGCCGCTTCAGGCTGTGAAGAAAGAGCCAATCTTCAATTTGGCAGATGAAGAAATTCTTCTCGAGGTAAGGAATCTCGTGAAGAAACTCTGAATTTTTAATTTCATTAGTTCATGGGTAGCCATAGAAACCCTTCATGGGTGGGTCAAAACAAAACTAGAAAACAAGAAAAGTAGTTGAGCAGTGGTTTATGGCAAAGAGCTTCTCCATTGCTATATTTTGCTCATCGGAGGACAAGGATGTCATTTTTAGGACTGATTCTTCTTTTGCTTAGGGTTATATATTAGGCCATGGACTGAAACTGAGTTATTATACAAAATAGCAGCTCGGGTAAGACTATGGTCTACCTCCAAAATTCTGGAAACCATAAGTATTAGAAAAATTAGGCGATTGATTGGGGATCAAATATGTATTGGAAGCGCCACCTTGCAGAAATCCATGGTAAGCTGTACACCTAAGAATCAACACGTGACTCAAGGCGCACGTGACCTCCCGAGGTCGTGTTGCGACAACCGCAAATGAAATGGATAGATGACTATACGATGGATAAATAGGAATAGGCGGAATAGATGGGTTGAAAAGATCAAGGCAATCTAATATCCGCAACTGGCACAATGGGTATCTGCTCGCTGAGAGCAATGAAATCCTCTCTCACTTGTTTAGGTGAAATGGAACACAAGGATAATTGCAGTACACAAGTCGGTGTCAATGTCGTTGAAACCAAACAAGAAACGACTTGGTTGTGGGACTCGTGGAAACTCTCCTTCGTCATCTATGAATTCCTCTCCGAAGAGGGTCATGAATGTATGATCGATAAGGTGAGGACAAATCTAGTCTCTACTAGGTTGATTGTGCTAAAACTCATTAGCGTTATCCGCTTTGTCGTTCAAGGCTATCAATTGTGAAATAATGCTTGGCGGAACTGGGGTGGTTTGGAATATAAGTTGCCTAAGGCCCTGATCAATGTCGGTGAGTTGTGTAATAGTATTTGGTTGTGGTACTCTTGGATCACACACTCTTTGTCTAGGTTGTCTAGGGCCTTGGATGGTCATGTGGACATGCAAACAAAGAATCTAAGGAAACAAACAAAGCACGCAAAGAAATTGAAAGAAACTAAGGTCAAGTTCAGGTAACCTAAGCCTCTAAGGTAATGTGGGAGCTTGTGTTAATTCCCGTCTAATTAAATCTATGTTCCTAAATTAACCAAAGAATGCAAACATATTTAAATCAAACAAAGTCGATTACTCTCCTTTAATTTAATTAAATCTACGTGCAACTAATTAATTAATGAAATGAAACTAATGTAATTAAAACAATGAAATCAAATCAAATCTACTTGTTTTTGTATTTTCAATGATTTTATGTGAAAGGAAATAAGACAAATAAACAAACTTAATTAATCTAATCTATGTTTTTGAATATTTTCTGGTTTTTACGGAATTGCTTCTAATTAAATGGAAACTACCTCTATTCTAAAATAAACTAAACTAAACAGTGAAATAGCCGGTGTGGCAATTTCCCCGTTGCAAACTGAATTAAATCTAATCTAATAACAACCGAGGATTTTTCTAATTTGTAATTGTGGATTTGATTTCCTCTGGTTCTACCTCAGAATCACGGGAAGATTGGAATGTTTTTAGAAGCAATTTCTTCCATGAGACTTCCTGGGTAAAACACTAAATCTCTGAAGCTTTTCAAGTAAAAGAAATCCAAAAAAATGCACAAACACGAAGCTTCTTCAAACTCACTTCCCTTGCAAATCCACAAGGATAGGTAGGGAGGAAGTTGTCAATAGAAGCCTTGCTTGTATGTAGGCACAATCTAACTAAATGAACAAAAGAAAGCTATAGGTGATTTGATTATGAAGAAATGAAATACTCTGTGCACAAGAACTTCCTCCGAATCCTTCCTAGACAAATCCACATGGATGAGCTGAGAAGAAATCCTCAATGGAAGCTACTTACAGAAATGTAGCTAATTGCAAATTCTACTTCCTTAAAACAAATGTTTGAATTGATTATAGATTGAAATCTAAACTAAAACAAAGAAAGCTTCAAAAATTCAATTACACCCCCAACCTGGAAGTGTAGAATTGAGACAATTTCCAGTGTTGGCTATGCTTTTGTTGATCCCCTCAACTTCTTTTCCAATGGTGAATCCAATCTTGTCCAAGGAGCTGTGCTGGTTGGTATGCAAGAAGAAGATGTAGAAGTGTTGGAGCTAGCTGGTTTGCAGGCAGTCTAGTAGCAATGCAGGCAAGAGAGTAACAAGGCAAAAGATTTGTTTGCTTGTGTGCTTCTTGGCAAGATTCCGGCAGCATAATAGTGTAATTCCAAATCACTCCAACCAATGCTTAGGGAAAAATCTTGGTTTTATAGAAAGTTGGTAGGGAGATGGTGCAACACACTTGGCAACCAAGAAGTGCCAAATCACCACGGGAAGGGTCAGTTAACTTACGAATAATAATAAGTGAAGGAGAAGAAATTTATACGCATTTAACAAGCTCAAAGACAGTTGATTTGGTCAAGAAACGTGTGAGATATCAACTTGGGAAGAAGCAACACGTGTTCAGAATACCCTGGCAAAGTCTTAGATAAATGTGCATGGAACCGCCTTGATCTGCGTGAGACCGGCGGTTACGCAACCGCCGGCACAGCTGGATTTTGTAACTTAAGGCTAGAAAGCTAAGGAAAAGGCTGAAAAAGAAACTAGGAAAGCGGGAAAAGCTAGGAAATAGATAAGCAAGGTAAACTAATCTACAAGAACATGCTGCAAGTGAGAAAATTGGACTTGGATACACCATTTAATTTGGAAACGAAATTATCATCATCGGGGATTTTCACTGTTTCAACAATATAGCACCGTGCAAATTCGGGTGCGTACATATTGCCCCCTCGGAGAATAGTTTTAGCCATGAAGAGGTGTAAAACGTGAAGTCCGAGTATGGCTCTCCCAAACGGGAAAGTTAGAAATTATACTTGACACGTTCATGTGTGTTGATACTACGCCAATCCAAGCTTCCTGCTACTTGCAAGAAGAAAACATGAATCAAGTGCAGATATAATGTATAATCGACAAAATATTAAAACTAAAATGACAAGACTACTTACCATATCTGTGGGGATAGAGATATACCTGTGCCAGTGCTCCCGCCTGCAAGACACACACTCGAAACAATGTTAAAACATGTTATATATATTGAAATTGCTATTTATAGAAAATCATTTGCACCTACCCACTTAGCGAAATTTGAGCTTTGGATTACCTGTGATGAGTTTCTTGTGAGAGTACAATCGAAACAAAGAGGATCTCGAGATGATGGCAAAGCACAACTAGCGGGAGGAGCGGTGAGTTATTTGTATTTACTTGTTTTCACCCTAAAATGTAGAAAATGTGAAAAAATTGACGTAGGGGGTTATTTTTGATAATTTTATAGTTAAAATGACCACAAGGGGGTGCCTCATAGGATTTGTAGTTTTTAATTCAAAATGGTCCATTTTTGTGTATTTTTGACTTTTTAGGACCCTAGGTAAGACCGAGATTCGCAGCGGTTACACAATTATTCGAGCATGTAAAAACGCACGATTGGCGCGGCGGTTACTCAACCGTTGCTCTCGCACGAAGTGGTGGTTGTGTAACTATCGAGGCGGTTTACTAAATTTGACTATGGAAAATTTTTGGTTTTTAATTGTTTTTATGATGTTTTGGTGAGCTTATTATGCATCTAAATGGTTCTAACTTGTTCTTTTCGTTGCTTTGATTGCAGGGGAAGTATGTCAAATGGAGCAGAGCTCGCCAGTGTGATTGGTTGCCCCCGATTTTGGATTCACCGACTCGGGATGAGAGGTTCTTGTTACATAGGGATGGGATGGAGGATATCATAGACGCAATTGGTTACACTGCTAGCCACCTATTGTGTGACTTATTGTCTTATTGGGATGCAGATTGGAACACTTTCCGGCTGCACAGGGTTAGACGTGAGTGGACGATCACCTTGGAGGACGTCTATCGGATTTTAGGGGTTCTTGTCACCGGCGGGAAGTTAGCCTTGGCTAGCGCGTATTCAGTATTCGGGCTCACCAATGGGCCACATACATGGGAGATACATAGGCACCTAACACTA
The DNA here is from genome assembly GCA_018340775.1 of Taxus wallichiana var. yunnanensis. Classification (NCBI taxonomy): domain Eukaryota; kingdom Viridiplantae; phylum Streptophyta; class Pinopsida; order Cupressales; family Taxaceae; genus Taxus; species Taxus wallichiana. Next base: position 7,376,108 of record JADAXU010000131.1, read on the forward strand.
GTGCCAAACATGGGATGAGATTACTATCAGTTGCCTCCGCTCCTATCCCCACCCTACGCAAGGCCATTATTGGTATCTTGGCCTCGCGTTTGGTTGGGGACAAGGGTGGGGACAAGCTACTTTATTGTTGGGCACCCATCATACGAGTATTGAACAACATGGCTGCATATATGCATGGGGCATTGATATTCTTGGTGCCACTTATCACGATTTGTACAAAGTTGTCCGATGAAGGGAAAGGCCCTCAGTCATCCCACATTGGTTATGAGTTGGGTGTACGAGCGGATGATCCCCTACCAGAGGGGCATTGGGATAACAGATCCCGAGGGAGTTAGAGCAATGAGGTGGGTAGACATGGCTCCACTCAGAGGGCCATATCAGTTGGTTTCCACACTCACTACGGATGACATGATCGCACAACCATATCAGGACATGGCTGGCCTATGGGGTGAGGAGACTATTATTCTGACTACATGCAGTTCTACGACACAGTTAGTGGACAGGACTAGCAGAGTAGAGACCCATCTGGTCCAGAGGGTAACACAACAACTTGGGCCTAAGTAACTGGATTCGCCGAATCAAAAGGCATTAATTCGAAATTCACCGAATTTGAAAAGGCAACAAAAAATTCGTTTAAAATCGCGTTTTTTTTTGTATTACATTCGGACATGATTTTTTTTTCAAATTGTTGTAAATCGTGGTTGAAATTCATGCAAAAATCGTTGCAAATTGCATTAGGTTTTTTACTTTTTTCATTTTAGTGTTTCGCTTATCGTTTATGTTACATTCGCATGAGACGTCCACCATTAATTTGTAAATCGCGAATCGCATTACTGCGTGAGGCTGTTCATTTGCGTGAGGCATCCACCATTAACCTTGTTCTGCGTGAGGCAGTTTGCAACGACTCGAGCTTGTTTCAGGAGCCTCGACCTTGTTTGCATAGTCGACTTGACCTGTTCAGCCGCGGCAGAGCCAAGCATTTTGTTAAAGCTTAAATTAACTTTATATTTGTCTAAAGTTTTTTAGGTTTTAATATTTTAATGTTTGAAGATTTAATATTTTTAATTTTTAATATGTTAAAGTTTTAATGTTTAAAGTTTTTACATTTTAATATTTTAAAGTTACGTTTTAATATTTTAAAATTTTAACTTTTAAATAACATGAAAGTGTTTATGTTTAATTTTTTTACATTTTAATATTTTGAAGTTAAGTTTTAATATTTTAAAGTTTTAACTTTTAAATAATATAATATTCATTATTAATATTAAATAATATAACATACATTGAATGTATTTATATATGAAATTTTATAAAATATATATTAAAATTTAATATAATATCTAAAGTTATTCATATATATTATAAACTATCTATTGTAATATTAATATTAAATATAACTCGGTCGAATTTAATCACCGATTTTTTTACCAATGAATTTTTCACGAATTTAATCATCGGCAAATTCGAACACGAATTCGAATGCGGCAACTTAGGTTTGGGCTACCCTACATAGATACCCTCCCAAGCAGTCCCCACAATATATAGGGGCATTTGAGAGGCGAGACACGGCCCGAGGGGCAAGCTTGAGTGGACCATCGTCATTCATGGAGTTTTGATCGACACACCTCATGTTGCACGAGATCTAGCCATTTGGGGAGGTGGTTAGGCCGAGGCAGATTCTGCGAGATAGAGGCGGGACTTGCACACAAGAGAGAGGAGGAGGCGACGTGGAGACAGAGGAGGAGAGGAGACACGAGTGGGTGTCCATTAGAGAGGCCTTCACGGCCGGCAGGGCCGAGGCAGAGGCCGAGGCAGAGACACCTGCACTCGGAGGATCCTCGACCATTCGAGGAGGGGATGAGGAGTCGGTATACGCACGACAAATGGGTACGGGGAGCGTAGCGGAGGAGGTCAAAGCAGAAGAGGTGCTGCGCAGCAGCTCCTATGCCGGCACTAGTTGTCGATCCATCCTGGATGCCCGAAGATCCGAGTAAGTAACATACTCTTTTCTCGACTTACCTTTTAGATTAGACTATTAACAAACTACACACTAGCTCTTTTTTTTGCTTTTTTTTTGAAAGTTTTCTAACTCGCCTCTATTTACTTGCGCTTTGCACCTACCGCAGATGGTTAGCGAGATTTTATTAGGCGGATTCTCCTTGACACATTCGCACTCCCTGCGAAGATGACACGGGAGCAACTACTTGTGGATGTTGGACACCCAGTGATGGCGAGACGCCACACCGATGTATTTGCACCGGTATGGCATGCAACAAAGGCCATGACTTAGATGAGAGTCGAGCTTACGCACACGAGCCGGCCGAGAGGAGACAATGGAGAGAGCCTTCTCACAGTGGAGCCACTACTACCGGCAGATCACCTGCCCCATCTCATGGGCAATCTCATGGACACTCCCACCGATTAGTGCAGAGGCTCTCACTCTCACCATAGGAGTTGTAGCAGGAGTTCTTGTCTTGCACCTTCACAGGGATCTCGTAGAGAGGGATAGGCTACATGCCTTTATTGCTTTGAGACCATTTTTGGACATATATGTAGATTTTTTTGTATTTTCGGCTCATAGATGAGCGTTTTGACCACACTCGCAAGAGTGTGATGGCATTATATACGGAAACTTGACATTATTATATATACATATAGATCTCTTTTTGGTTTTGGCATTCTGTGTAAGAGTTGACTTGATCATGATTTGTCTCATCTGTGTACTCTTAGATAGTTAGAATTTCCGATGCTTTTTATATGTTTTATGGATGCATGCTATGGATGATAATGATGCAAATGTGTAAACAAAATGATTTCTCTTTTTTCTTTTACATATATGATGCACATGAGAACAAATTGTAATTAGATACTTTGGTTTTCAAGCAATATTTAACACTTCTGTTTCATTGGCAAAATGTGATGAATGTGATATAATAAGAAGATGAACTCACTCTTCTAACTCCACGCAACTAGTAAGATGCGAGGGCTCATAGCCGAGAGCCAGGAAGGACACAAGTCATAATTTTGATGAATGGAGATGGTGACAAAAGGACAAGATTTTGACAGAGATCCAATTAGAACCTACAACTCAACCCTAAACAAGGTCAACTAACTAGTTCAGAATGCATTTTGCTTGCAAGTTTAACTAGACTTAGATCCGTAGATTGACAAAATCTGGTTTCAGGGATTGGCTCTCTTGTAACATATACATCTAACTCATTTTCTAGGGATATATAAGATTTTAAAGCACTTTTTATTTCCTAATTTATTTACAACTTTGATTTATTTGACGGGACCCCTATGTCTTGCCCCATGCTACTAGTAAGAAGCATGGGCTCATCACCGAGGACAAGATATAGGTGAGTAAGGGCACTTCCCTCCTTTCCCAACCTCACGCCACTAGTAGGAAGCATGGGCTCATCACCAAAGATTGGTAGGGAAAAGAAGTGTAGTTTTATTTGTAAAAGAAAGCATTTTTATATTTATTGTTGATTTATATTTTTTTTTTTTGACTTTTGACTTGTGCTTTTGGGAAGGAATGCTTGCCCCTAGCCTCAACCCCATGCAACCAGTAAGATGCAAGGGCTCACCACCGAAGGTTGAAATAGGCGAACAAGAGGTTCGGGTGAAATGTTTAGATTGTTTCTATTGTGAGAGATATTTTTAGGGAAAGATGTGACATCAAGAAACTTCTAGTACAGACTATGGGCAAAGACACCTGAGCTAGAAGAAACGATGAATAGGACTAAGTGTGCAAGTCTTTGTAGGATCAATGTCAAAATTCCGTCTAAATAGCTGAAATGATAAAGAAATTAGATAGTTTGGTGATGATACGACAGATACTTGAAGTGATATGATTGAATGTTTTTACCAATAACTGAGAGTTTTTAAAAATTGCTTGAAAAGTAAGTATCTCGTTTCACAATTTCACAAGATGATAATGCAGATGATAAACAATATGAATGCAATAATGTACATTATGAGAATGCAAATGAGCTATGCATAAAAACATTTGAGGTGAAGTGAATTAACCGATTTGCTAAATTCTTCATCCTCTAGAGTACACAGGCAATACACACACCATTCTTGTAGTCTTCCATTACTTGGTATGGGCCTAACCACTTTGGTCTGAACTTCCTTCCTTCGCCGACCTTTTTATCGATACGGTTGTCAAGTCTCAGTACTAGGTCTCCTACCTGTATTTCACATTCATACACTTTCTTGTTATATTGGCGACACATCTTGTTAGCATAAACTTGGTGATGTTGTTCTTCTCTAAGCCGAGCTTCATCAAGAGTTTCTAGTTCGACCAATTGCACTTCTTGATATGCATCTTCATCCAAGATACCTTGTAAAGATATATGAAGACTGGGTAGCTCTACTTCTAATGTAAGACCGCCTCAGAACTGAAAACTAAAGAGTATGGGGTCGCCCCCATAGGTGTGTCTGTCGACGTTCTATAGGCCCACAAGGCTGGAAATAACTTTAAATGTCAATCTCTCTTGTTCTCCTTAACCGTCTTAAGGAGAATGGACTTCAACGTTTTGTTCGTAGCCTTAGCTTGTCCATTGGCCTAAGGATAGTATAAAGAGGTTGTGTGGTGGGATATTTTGAATTGCACACACAATTCACGCACCTCTTCGTTTTGAAAGGCGCGCCATTATCCGAAATAATGACTTGTGGGATGTTGTACCTACAGATGATTTGGTTTAAAATAAACTTAGCAATTACATATCCAGGTACGGTCGTAAGAGGCATGGCCTCAACCCACTTTATAAAATACTCTGTGGCCATGATAATGAAGTTATGGCCATCCAATGATGAGGGAGAGAACTTCCCTATTAGATCAAGACCCCAAGTAGAAAAGGGCCAGGGTGTCACTATCGGTTGTAGAGCCTAGGCAGGAATGTGCATTTCATGCGAGAGCTCTTGACACTTTTGACATTTGCGCACATACTCTACAACGTCGTGCTCCAAAGTGGGCCAAAAATAACCTATTCGATGAATTTTACGAGCGGTTGCATGCCCTACAAAATGACCACCACAGACTCCACTGTGGGCTTCAAAGAGAATTTTCTCTGACTCTTCTTCATCAACGCATCTCAAAAGCATGCCATCAAAGGCTTTGCGGTAGAGCACTTCTTCTACGATTATGTACTTCGCGGCTATGACACGTAGCCGTCGCCTTTGTTGCGAGGTTGGTCCCTCAGGGTACGATCGGTCCACAATGTGATTGACAATATCGGTGTTCCATGGACGCAAAACAATGGGAGGCTTTGTTTCTATAAGGAACACGCATTCATCAGGGAAATCTAGATCTACTAATTCCCAGTAATCTGTTGGATTGTCTGCCAACCAATCGGCGATGATTTGTCCCTTAACGGACTTTTGGTTGACAAAGGTGAGTTCGAACTCACCCATCAGTGTGATAAAACGACCAACCTTCTTGGACAAGGCCACTTGAGTTAAGAAAGTTTGCAATTGATTGGATTTGACAATTACTTGTTTTTGGTTAAGCATGTAATGCCTTAACCTTTTAGTTGTGAAAACTATAGCCAAGCACTCCTCTGCTTGCGTATATCGTGTCTCGTAGTCAAGAAGAGTACGGCTAATGAAATATATGGCCCGCTCATGACCATCATTGTCCTCTTGTGCCAACATGCACACTATCGAGACGTCTATGGCTTCGAGAATATAAAATTAAAGGATAGTCATCTTTTGGTGGCATGAGAACGTATGCGATGACATGAGAAAGCGCTTAACCGACTCGAATGCCTCATGACATTTGGTCGTCCAATATTTGCTACACTCTTTCTTTAGTAAGTTGTTAATGGGGTGAATGGCGTATGTTAAGTCGGGGATAAACTGCGAATTGCCCCAAGCTTACCTAGGAAAGATCTAATGCCCGATTCATCAGTAGGAGGGGACATTTCCAAAACTGCCCGAATTTTTGTTGGATCAACATCAATGCCACGAGACGAGATGATATAACCTACCAACTTACCTCTTGTCACTCCAATACGCACTTCTCTGGATTTAGCATTACACCGTATTCGATTAAGCGCGAAAGAATGATGCGAAGTACCTCGGGGTGATCACTGTGTTTCTTAGCTTTGGCCAGGAAGTCATCAACATAAGTCTCCATGATCTTATGAATAAGATCATGAAAATGTATGTCATGGCCCACTTTGGTAAGTGGCTCGACATTCTTGACTCGAAAGGCATGACAAACAGTAACAAAGGTTCCCAAGGAGTAGTGAAAGTAGTTTTGGTTTGGTCCTCCTCGGAAATCCTTATCTGGTTGTAACTAGAAAAAATCAGTCCATAAGAGACAACTCATACCCAAGTCAACGATGATGTCAATTGAAGGCAGTGGAAAATCATCTTTGGGACAAGCCTTTTTAATGTCCCTGAAATCAATACAGATGTGTATCTTCCTGTTCTTCTTGAGAACCGAGATGATGTTTGACAACCACATAGAATAATCTACTGGTTTGATAAACCCTACTTGAAGGAGTTTCATTACCTCCTCCTTAACCATTAAAGCCACCTTTGGCTTCATGGGTCTCAATTTTTGCTTTACGGGTTTGGCATCAGGTTTCGTAACTAGATTGTGAACTACAACATCAGGAGATACACCTATCATCTCCTTATAACTAAAGGCGAAGGCTTTAGAATGCTCTTTAAGCACCTTCGTGTGCTTCTATCTCTTCTAGAGATAACAAAGAACCAAGTTTTAGGATTTTGGGTTCCTCTTCCATCCCTATGTTAATGTCTATCGTTCCTTCGATCAAAGAAGCGTTACCTTCTTTGAACTTAGGTGGGGTTGGAGGCAGCTGTAGCTCTTCCTTGACTTAATAGATTTCAAAATCTTCAGATGAAGAAGACTTCATTGTACGATCTCCGAAGTAAGAGGAAGGGTGAGGTATAAGGGAAAAGCCCTTCTTGTGGTGCATGGGATGAAGGTTTGTGTAAGCATTGAGGTATCCTAAGATTGCCTCGTCATTTTCCGTGAAATCCAACATAGCGGGCTCGTTTTCAGTCTCAACGTATGCCAAAATTGCATTGGTTGGCATCTTAGAACCAAAGGTCGGCTCGGACTAAAACGGTGAACTCTGTTTCCTTTAAGTCCTCACTTGGATAGAAACAAGAGGAAGTGGCCATAGAATCAGCTAGTTGATTTTGCTCTCTTGGAATGGCTTATATGGAGATAAATTCAAAACCCTTACAAAGATCGAGAACGACGGACTTATAGAGTTGAAGGTGCTCTGCTCTGGTCTCATAGACTTCTGAGACTTGATTGGCAATGAGTTGTGAGTCACCCAAGACTCTAACGTTGTTCACACCCATCCTCTTGGCCACAATAAGACCAAGAAGAAGAGCTTCATACTCAACTTCGTTGTTTGTACACTCGAAGTTCAACTTGAAGGTGAAAGGCATGACCCTCCCTTCCGATGAAGTGAGAATCACCCTTGCCCTAACACCATAGCAACACTTTGCACTGTCGTAGTTAAGGGTCCAACAGTCGTTTGGGAGGAAGATAGACGTTTGATCATTCTTGAATCTTCCTCCTTAACCTCTGAGACCTCAACCATGCATACTTCTTCAAAGCCGTCAAATGGCAAAGAGGCGATTCAAGAGCATGACCTATGCCCAAGGAATCAAATGGGAGAACAATCGGCAAATCATTCTCTAAAATCTTAATGATTTTGGTTGTAGTTTTGTCGACACAATTTCTACTACAGCGGGCTTGTTTTCATTAGGTCCACCCCTTCAATCGCCTTGGGTGGTTCTAACTGAGTCATTGGCACAAGATTAGATGTGGGAATTGACTCCTGAGGAGAGTTTGGCCTGTTCAACTAGTTAGCATGGAGTTCGAATTCAATGTGAACCCCGGGTTTTTCTTAAGGTTGGCCAAATGGATATCAAATGGCTTTGGGTCACCTTGAGCCATAAAGACCTTCCCTAGATGCAAGAACCTAACTTCTTGGAATAGCGTGGAAGGGATGGCCTTCATCCTGTGAATCCAAGGTCTTTTGAGAATCATATTATAGTTGGTTTCCGATCTATAATATAAAATTTGGTCAAAACGGTCTTGGGTCCAAGAGTGACTGGAAGCACTATGGTTCCAATGGATGTTGCTTTAAGGCTATCATAGCCTCTCAATGTGTTTCATGTCGAGGAACAGTTTGTTTCCCCATAGCCTAACTTTTGCAAAAATGAGAAGGGGACTATATTAACAACAACCCCATCATCTATCATGGCTCGCTTAACGTAATTGTTGTAAATCCAAACTTGTAAATATAGTGCGGGATCGCCTCTTCGCGCTAGCTCAGCGTCAGTAGGCATGTTGCTGATATTGAACACAAATCCGACATCTCTCTTAGGCTGCCCCGGGGGATAGACATCGAAGTCTATGTGATTGATTTGGGCCTCCGAAGGAGGGGTGACGTGGATTAGGTGGCCAAGACCTAGCGCTTCTAATAAAGCAGATTAATGCGTAGGGGAATTCTTTAACAAATCCAAAAAGGAAATGTGGGAAAAGGTCTTAGTCAGATCTGTGATCAAATCATAGGCTCTTATTGGATTAGGAGCTACTTGGTGTATCATTTGACATTGAGGGATAAACGGGGAGAGGTTGTGAAGAATAATCGTGTGTGCGAGTCGCCGCATGGACTTCTGGTTCGATTTCTAACTCAACTAGGCCTACAATCTTAGGCTGATTTCGGTTGTCCAAAGTAGCTACCCGTAGATCAGCAGACGTAGATGCTTCGTGATCATTGTTCCCCACGGGAGCCCCTTTGTTGGTGCCATGAGGATTAAGCTTTCCATTTTCAAGACATGTTGGGAAGGGATCTTTATAAATCCCAAGAGTAGCATTTTGTGGAGCAATAGGCCCCATGTGAGTATTCTGTGTAGGTGTTGTGGGATTAGCCAAGAACATCTCAATGAAGAGTTGTCTCTGGTCTTCCGGAAGCCGTTGTATGAATTTATTACAATCACGACATGTCCGAGCATCGTGTCCTATAACCTTATGGAAACCATAGTTACCTAAGACTCCGGGACGGCGGGACGTCGGGACGGGGTTTCAAGGCGGCAAATTTTTTTGAAAATTTCGGGACGGCGGGGGGACGGCAAGGGGACGGCTAATAAAAAATATATATATTTTATTAATTTTACAAATATAACATGAATAAAGAATAATTCAATAACCTAAGACTTAAAATTGAAAGTTTGAAGATTGAAACCACTAATGATTAATCCAATTATTCATCACATAAGCCAAGGCCCAAAATGCTACAGCTATATATATTATATTCAATGTTCAAAACTTCAACATGACAATGAAAGACTAAATAGTAAATAGTAAAGCTGAAAATTTAAAACAAGTCTTAGTCTTACTCTTCAATAATCAACATGAGAAGAGTACAACTACACCCACATTACATATGCTACGAAATATTATGTCATGTCTCATAACCAAAATGACATTACATAACCAAAATGACAAGTGACAAGTACAACTCAAAAATCACTATCAGAGCCCTCCGAAGGAACAGTTGCAAACCGCTCCTCCTCACTAGGAGTATCTGTATCAATGTCATCTGCATCTGCAAAGGAGATATCAACCAGTCCTCGCTGCTCCTGATCTTCATCAACCTGCCTTGCATCCTCAGGATCCACATCCCACCGCAATGCTGGGCTCTCCTTGTACGTAGGTGTCTTGCGATCCATGAGACGCAAGGCACTATGTACAAAGCAACAAGTTTCTCTGCTCTCTTAGAGGTAAGTCTGTTCCTCTTAAGAGAGTGGATCCACCCATATGTTGACCAATTCCTCTCAGAAGCAGAGGAACTAGAAACCTGAGAAAGAAGACGAATAACAAGTGTACGTAGCAATCCTACATGTCCATACAATCGCCACCAACTAACTGGACTCTCATGTGCCAATGTGGTCCTGTCTATCTTTGATGATTTTTTGTAGCCATCCAGATAAGTGAACTTGAGCCAATCAGTTCTGACTCGTGAAGCATCCTCTGCATTATACATTTTTTTAGGGCTTTCAAGAAACCCTTCCTCACCTCCTCATCATCTACTGGGAGAACTCTGTCAGGCCTCTCAACATACCACTTCGGATTTAGTGCATATGCAGCCATGTGTAAAGGAGTGTTCAACTTCTCCCATCTCCGCTCAATGATAGGCTGAATATGGTGATGGTAGAACTCCAAGGTGGGGTCCCTTGCTCGAACAACAACCTTCATCTGGCCAAGCATACTATCAATACATTTGTATATCTCACCAAGGCTAGGGCTCTCAGAATCCCCATATTTTATCACACTAAAAATTGGAGATATTATGGATGTGATATATCTCACATCTATCCAAAATGTTTCATTCACCACAATTGCTTTCACCTTCTTCCCCTGCTCTGTCTTCGACCCATCCCACCTAGACCACTCTGATGTCATGACCATGCACTGTAATGATTCCTGCAACTCAACCATCCTATCCAGCAAAATAAAATACAATGCAAAATGTGTGTCCACTGGCTTGAGGAATTCCTTCCTTGAAAAGCTACGAAAGAGTGCTAATGACGTATGGTGGTTGCAGATGAACATCTGCACATCTCTAGCATCACCACTACATTTTTGACCCAATCAATTTTTCCAATATCTTTTAGTGCATTGTTCATGGCATGCACACAACATGGGGTCCAATATATATGTTGGTAATGAGCCTCGACAAGCTTACCTGCTGCCCTACACACATATGTTGCATCTGTAATAACCTGCACAACATTCGGCGGTGGCCAACCTCCTCAATAGATCTCGCAAAATGGTGAATTGGAACTCGCATCCTTCTTCTTCCCCGAACAATCAACTCGCCCTCAAAAAGTAAGGACCCTCTCTGCATGAAACAATGATATTTATGAGTGGGTGGTGTCTGATATCTGTCCAACCATCCATGATGATGCTGCAACCGTGAGAGACCCATGTGCACTTCATTTCCTCCATCGATAAATTAACCTTGGAATAGTTCTTATCAAAGATTGTGGTTCTCAACTTCGTGTCTCCTGGGGCACATAAATCACACACTGCTTTGGTTATCTTAGCCACTGACCTCCTTGAAATAAGGAGAGCGAGCAAGCATGAAATGGAATGCCGAGCAAAAAGAATTTTCCAATGGCATCATCGGCCTCCTCTCTAGCCTTTGTATTATACATATCAACAACTGGATTGGAGGCCACAACCTTCCTCTTCCCCTACTACTACCAAAAGCATCCAATTTAGACACCTCATAAGATGCACCTGTAACACTACCGATATTAATTCTCACAAAACTAGAAGGGGTGCCAGTGCCACTAACATGACGGCCACGAACTTCTGGAACCTTTTCCACCATATCTCCATTATACAACCTCACCATTTCTGCCCTCTCTTCAAGTGATAGCTGTCCACACATGCCTACACCTTTCCCCGCAATGTGCAATAAATGTGCATTCAACCTAGTAATGTTGCCTGACCAAGATAATGAGCAAATGTTGCATTTCCATGTTTTAGTGCCCCCTGAAATGTTTGATCTAGGACCCTACATAATTTGACCAAATTGTTTCAAAGGTTTTTTCTTATCAAAAGGCCCCCTAGCATACTTTTTCAACATTTCGGAGGGGCAACTAAATTTGTCCACACTCCCTTGTGAATTAGTAGCAGTATTAGGTGTTTCTGATTGTGTTCCTTCTCCTTGCACACCCATTTCAACCTCATATTCAGCTTGATAATCACTATCGGAACTCATTTTGAAGCTGCAATAATTAAAATACAAAACAATATAACTATACAATACAATAAAACAATGAATGCAATTTTTGAATACATTTAAAAATTTAAAAAAACAGCGATGAATACATTTAAAAAAGAAAAAGAAAAAAGCGATGAATACATTTAAAAATTAAAAAAAATAAACAATAAAAATGCCCTCCCTTTCGCTTTATCTCATTCAATCACTTGCTAATCCAAATAGGAAAAAAAATACAAGCAAATGCAATGCCTTCGCTTTCAACTTTGCATTTGGAAATTAAAAAAACAAAACAAAGAATGGTAGTAAATTAGTAATGTATGTACATACCTCTTGCTCTTGCTCTTTCTCCCGCTCCTCGCTTGCTCTTGCTCTTGCTCTTGCTCTTGCTCCTTGTTCTTTGCTCTTGCCTTCTCTTTTTTTACTCTTGCTCCTTCCTTCTCTTTTTTTTGCTCTTGCTTGGTGTGATTAGAATGAGTATGAAATGCTCTTTTTATAAGTTTTTTTGTTGCTTTTAGGGTTAGGTCATGTTAGTTTTAATTAGAAAGCATTAAAAGTTAAAAAAATATTTAAAAAACATAAAAATGATTAAAAAAAGGCAGTTTTGCCTTAGCCGCCGCGTGAAAGACGTTGGGGACGCCGTGACATCCCTCGACGTCCCGGGGACGTCACGGCGTCCCCAACGAAGCACCCAAACACAATTTGCACCGGGATGTCCAGGTGCGTTCCATTTTCAAGGGACGTCCCCCTTTTTTTTTGGAAAATGGGGACAGCAGGGAAACGCCCCGCCCTTGTCCCAGTCCTGGACGCCCCGGACGTCGGGACGTCTTTAAAACTCCCCGACGCGCCCCGCGTAACAATGATGGAAACCATAGTATAAGTTGGGATCATAGTCACGAGGTCTTTGGTTTTGATTTACTACGCCCATAGTTCCCGATGTTATTCGTTGTTGGTTATTATAGTTGAAGTTTGGAGGCCTCTGGCCTTGGTTCTGATACTGATTTGGAAATTGGTTTAGATATTGGTTTGGGTATTGAACCGGGCCCTAGGCTTGGACTTGTTGAGGAGGAAGGGGAGGACGACTAAAGTCAACCGCATTAATAGGAGTGAAGTTGTTACTCCTTTGATTGTTCATGTTTGCATTATTATTGCCGTTATTTGCATTATTCGTGTTAACAACGTTTAAATTTTTAGATTGATCGGCTACATCGTCCGTCAGTAGCACCACGATTCGATTTAGGACTTAGGTCATTGATTGTTATTGTTCGAACTGTTTGGGTAATTTGAATTACCTTGAGAGGGATTGACCAATATCCCATTTGAACCATACGTCTTTCGTCCACTGTCGATGCCGCTTGTTCAATGCGGAGAGCACCCTCTAAGACCTCCTCATTGCTCCTAAGAGGAAATTTTTGTACTTCTTCCTTAGTTTCCCGATCGAGGGAGTGAAGGAATAGATCACAAAACTCCGTTTGGTCCATGTTTGGAGCACTGGCAGAGGAGTAGAGTATCTGTGACCACCTTTGGATGAAATGGGCAGCAGACTCGTTATGCTCTTGTTTAATGTGCAGGAACTCTCCGATTCTTGTTCTCGGCAGTTTGTTCATGTCGAAAGCCTTTATGAACTCTAAGACGAGTTGCTTGAATGAATGAATGGAGGCTTCTAGGATCCTATATAGTACGATCGAGAGCAATCCCTTCAAGGGTCTTGGGGAATATCTTCGCCACAACCGCGTCCCAAGGGAGCAACTCTCTAATGGCGGTCGCATACGCCTTGATGTGGGTATTTGGGTCTCCCCCTTGAATTTTGGGAGGTCCAGCAATGGTCGCTAGAGCATGACACCTTGGATAGCAAAATCTAGAGGTTCTTTCAAGTATTCAGAGTATGTCCCTAATGCATATGATTCAACCATTGACGACCCTTGGTGGGGAGGTGGAGGTGGAACAGGTGCTTGGTACAACGCATCATAAGCATTGGTTGGGGCATAATGCCCCCCTTGTGGTTGAGCGTACGGACTAGGATAAGAAAACATGTCCCCTTGTGGTGATTTTGAATACATGTGGAGATATGGGGGACATTGTTTGGGTACGGATTAGCAGGTGCAAAACCAGGGACTGTCGTATTGTCGGCTGGAATAACATTCGAGAACACACTTCCGGCTGGCCTTTGTGATGGATATCCGTATGGAGAATGAGAGTGCATGCCTAACACGCCCGATCAGTAAGGAGGTCTCTAGGGCTAGGAACACCCATGTAGACCGAAGAAGGTGGTGGTGCAAAGGGAACATAATTATAGTTTTGAACGTGGTAGGGAAATTTTCCTTGCCCTGTGAATGGTGTTGAATGTGAAGGTTGGGCAAGTTCTAATTCTCTAACTTTGTCCACCAGCGTTGAAATCACATCGCCCGATGAAGGTGTTGCATTTTGTTTAGGCGTGTGTTGAGTCTTGTTAGGGGCAAAGGCACGTGATGTCCTACTATGAATTGATCCTTAGTAGGCCACCCCTCTTTAGATGTATTTTCTGTTGTAGGAGGAGGGGTAACAACATTTTTTTGAAGAAGAACATCAGTATACCCTTGCATCCTATCCAAGGATTGGTCTATAGAGTTAAAACGCTCACCGCTTCTGGAGAGGCGTCTTGGAACTCATCATCTGGTAATAGATAGGAAGGGGGAATCAGTTTGCATCTGATTTGAGGCCTAGATAAGACCCGGGGATTTTGTTCTCCGTAAATGTCATATTGTTTGAGTTGGAGAACTTTGGTTGCACATTGTGGTTGGGTTGATCTATCTCCTCAATCATGACCGATGAATCGATATTAAACCCTTGAGGGGTATGAGGAGATGAGAGATTTTGGGAGCATTGCCATCCCACCCGACAAGGAAGGCGATCATTGCATACTCATCTGATGGTAATAAGCTTCAAGACCCAAAATGGGCCTATCATATTCTGACGACATATTCTGGGGTGTATAAACACTTGCAGAATAATGGGAGAGGAGAAGGATGGATGAAAGAAAGGAAAGAAAGGAAAGAAAGGAGGAAACGAAAAGGAACTAGTCCTTCACGTTGGGTTCACCAATTTTGTACACCTATGAATCAACACACGACTCAAGGTGCACGCGAACTCCCGAGGTCATGCCGGGACAGCTGCAAATGAAATGGATAGATGGCTATACGATGGATAAATAGGAATAGGTGGTTGGAAAAGATCAAGGCAATTTGATATCCTCAACTGGCACAATGGGTATCTGCTCGTTGAGAGCAATGAAATCCTCTCTTACTTGTTCAGGTGAAATGGAACGGTTAAGGGTAATTGAGGTATGCAAGTCGGTGTCAATGTCGTTGAAGCCAAACAAGAAACGACTTGGTTGTGGGACTCATGGAAACTCTCCTTCGTCGCCTACATGAATTCCTTCTAAAGAGGATCATGAATCTATGATGGCCGATAAGGTGAGGACAAATCTAGTCTCCTTTAATTAAATCTATGTTCCTAAATTAACCAAAGAATGCAAACAAATTTAAATCAAACAAAGTCGATTACTCTCCTTTAATTTAATTAAATCTATGTGCAACTAATTAATTAACGAAATGAAACTAATGTAATTAAAACAATGAAATCAAATCTAATCTACTTGTTTTTGTATTTTCAATGATTTTAAATGAAAGGAAATAAGACAAATAAACAAACTTAATTAATCTAATCTATGTTTTTGAAGATTTTCTAGTTTTCTGGAATTAAATAAATGAAAGCTACATAGACAATAAAATTGCTTCTAATTAAATGGAAACTACTTCTATTCTAAAATAAAATAAACTAAACAGTGAAATAGTATAATA
Source organism: Taxus wallichiana var. yunnanensis (assembly GCA_018340775.1). Lineage (NCBI taxonomy): Eukaryota > Viridiplantae > Streptophyta > Pinopsida > Cupressales > Taxaceae > Taxus > Taxus wallichiana. Next base: position 7,391,742 of record JADAXU010000131.1, read on the forward strand.
TCCCTTCTAGGACAAGCTATAAATTAGTACAAATATGATCATACACAGCTGAAAACAATTAATATTCAAACCCCAACTGCTGCAATTTTCTAAAATTCATATCTTTGTCTAGAGAAGTCCAAATGAGCTAAAATTTTGGATATTGGACCACAAAAATATGAAGAATAATATGCAAAAACCAGATTTTGTACAACCAACATGAAACCCTAATTTTGACCTAAAAAGTAGGTCGCCCAACACATTTAGGGCACCAAATCTACTCCAAAAATTATGAAATCACCTTCTCCTTATTTCTCCTAATTTCTACAATCACATGTAATATTAAATTGACCCCAAATTGCAGATCTGAATTTTATAAGAGTTAATCAATAACTATGCTCCCAGGATAGTTGAAACTTGGAAAATTCATAACTCCTTCAATACTTAGAGTTTTTCTATGAAACAAGATGCAAAATAAACTAGAAATTTAGGGCTTTCTATTGCATTAAGGATCTGAATTTTCTGAGCAATAAAACCTAGCCAAAACAGCCCCAGAAAACTGATTTCAAGTCGCTAGGGTTAGAGGAAATTAATTAAATAATTTCCAGCTCTCTCCTAGCCTCCAAAGACACCAAAAATTAGCCCTTTGCTCTGAAATAATTAATGACATATAGCAGATTTGCAGATCTAGCAATTATGGCATCCAAACATGAACAAATCATCACCAAACCAAGTCGCTATGGCTAAAATAATTCCAATAATAACAGCAACAATAAAAGCACCATAAAACCCTTCACAATATTCAAGAACATGCAGATTTTTTATCCAAATAAATGCGCCAACACCAACACAAGAGATCCCAATGGAGAGAACAATAAAATCTTCAATATCTTCAACAATGGTTTCCAAATGAGAGAGAGCAAAATGCAAGAACTAGGGCATACATCCCAATACTCCAAGCATGGAGTGAAATCAAATGATCATTCAACATGCCCTCTAAGGAAATGCGACCTCCCTTTTATAGAACTAAGGGGTGCAATATCCAATAAAGACCTCCCTTTCCCTTTTGGAGAGAACATACTCTCATTAAAATATTTAATATTAAGACTATGTGCACTTTATTTATTTTTAATTAAATAAATAAAATTAACTAACCTATGTGCACATTAAACTAACTAAAAAGACTCCCACTTGTAGCGCTAGGCATGCCAAGGGGTTACAATGCAAATGAAAAATAAATACTAATAATGTCTCGAAAAAGGGGACATTACAAATAGCTGGATGTGGTTATTTCCCCATTGCAGATGAATTAAATCTAATCTAATAACAACAGAGGATTTTTCTAATTTGTAATTGTGGATCTGATTTCCTCTGGTTCTACCTCAGAATCACGGGAAGATTGGAAAGCTTCTCAGAAGCAATTTCTTCCGTGAGACTTCCCAAGTAAAACACTAAATCTACAGAAGCTTTATAACTAAAAGAAATCCAAACAAATGCATAGACATAGAAGCTTCTTCAAACTCACTTCCCTTGCAAATCCACAGGGATAGGCAGGGAGGAAGTTGTCAATAGAAGCCTTGCTCGTATGCAAGCACAATCTAACTAAATTAACAAAAGAAAGCTACAGGAGATTTGATTATGAAAAAATGAAATACTCTGTGCACAAGAACTTCCTTCGAATCCTTCCCCAGACAAATCCACGGGGATAAGTTGAGAAGAAATCCTCAATGGAAGCTACTTACAGCAACGTTGCTAATTGCAGATTCTACTTCCGTAAAACAGATGTTTAAATTGATTACATATTGAAATCTAAACTAAAACAAAGAAAGCTTCAAAAGAATTCAATTACACCCCAACCTGGAAGTGTAGAACAAAGTGTTGGTTGTGCTTTTGTTGATCCCCTTAGCTTCTTTTCCAATGGTGAATCCAATATTGTCTAGGGAGCTGTGTTGGTTGGTATGCAAGAAGAAGATGTAGAAGTGCTAGAGCTAGTTGGTTTTGCAGGCAGTCTAGTAGTAATGCAGCAAGAGAGTAACAAGGCAAAAGATATGTGTTTGCTTGTGTGCTTCTTGGCAAGATTACGAAGCATAACAATGCAATTCCAAATCAAAAGACTCCAACCAATGCTTCGGGAAAAATCTTGGTTTTTATAGAAAGTTGGCAAGGAAATGGTGCAGCACACTTGGCAACCAAGAAGTGCCAAATCACCATGGGAAGGGTCGGGTTAACTTACTAATAATAGTAAGTGAAGGAGAAGAAATCTATACGCATCTAACAAGCTCAAAGACAACTGATTTGGTCAAGAAACGTGTGAGATATCAACTTGGGAAGAAGCAACACGTGTTCGAATACGCCGGCAAAGTCTTGGGTAAATGTGTATGGAACCGCCGGTCTATGCAAACCGGCGGTTATGTAACTGCTGGTGCGATTCTATAACTTAAGGTTAGAAAGCTAAGGAAAAGGCTGAAAAAGTAACTAGGAAAGCAAGAAAAGCTAGGAAATAGATAAGCAAGGTAAACTAAGCTACAAGAACATGCTGCAAGCGAGAAAATTGGACTTGGATACACCATTTAATTTGGAAACGAGAAATCATCATCGGGGATTTTCACCATTCCAACAATATAGGACCGTGCAAATTTGGGTGTGTACAATAACCTTATGATTGGATTTCTATATAAGTTGACCTTCACAACCCATTCCAAAACTAGTAATGATCCAATTGTTGTTAAGGATCTGATCTCGAAGCTAGACTTTGATTGTTTGCCTTTCAGGGGTTTTTCAAGCTTTGAGCATGGACATCTTGAAAAGGATTTACCAACAAAAAAGAAGCAAACAGTTGTATGTGCCCAAGGAGATCTAGGAAACCAGAAAGGACAAAAATAATTTTAATACCGAAAGAAAAGGGAAAGCAGAGAATAGTATGGCATCCAAAACAACCTAAGGAAAATCCCTAAGTGTCTCTTGGAGAGAATAAAGACGTGTTCAAAGTTTTGATTAAAAAATCTGACGGAAATTTAATATTATGGAGATGTTTGAAGAGAGATTTTTGCTGATGTCCATGACCATCCAAGAATCCCCTAAAAGAGGCCCTCACCAAGAGAGAGGGGTTATAAAGAGGAAATTAAATTTAGCTTGAGAACATTTTGAAATCTCTCTAGTTGTTAAACACTTCTAGAAGATATGATCAACTATCTTCTCTTTCGCACACAAAATGCTAAAGCATCTGCAGTACCAACTATGCTCAATCTGTGCTTTGACAACTAAAACCTTGATGCAATTCTAGCCATCCCGTCACCTTGTGTTTGGAAGTAGGTTCTTGTTTCCAAACAACTTGATTACTTTGTTTCCATTTCACTTCAAGGTCCTTGACTCACCACTGCTAGTTTAATCAGGGGAAATAGCATTAGATTGTCCCACTTGATTCTAAAAGTGTTTTTCTTATAGTTGAAGAAGGTTACCATTATTTCATTTCTCCCCTTCTAATCCCTCCAATATGGGCCTGCACTCTGTATTTACACTTCGAAAAGACAATTTTCAGAAATAGTCTTACAGAGCTCTTGAAAACCTGGCTTATATGCTGATTTCAAACACTTGAGGCTTCTTTAGCTCCCGCCAAGAGTGCCACTACCATTCTCGTTGTTCCAATGATCTCTCCAACAAATGAGCCCTTTCTTGACAACCATATGCATGCAAATAAAGATAGAAGCATAGTTTGTCCACATTTAGAGTTGAATGTCAAAATAGGCCATATATCTACTCCCAAGCCTCTTGTGGGTCCTCAAATTGCCAATGAAGTGAATTAGAGTGAATCTTCCAAGCAGCCCAAATTCTCTTTGGCGGTGTTGACCCAACAATCATAAATGCATTGGTATTACCAATTATGTCTCAAATCTGGAAGGCCCTCCTGATTTTATGTAGATGCTGTGAATTAATGATTCTATGGTGAATAAAGACCCGCCAAAGAGCTTCACCCTCCAATGCTCTTACAATCTACTTCCCTACAAGGCTATTCTTTTTTCTTTCACATCTAGAATTGCTAATCCCCCAATCTCTTTGAAGAGTGAATACATCCCAAGAAACATGGGGTGGCCCCTTTCCTCCTTGTTTGCCCTCATAAAAAAACTTCTAAGCATCTTCACAAGTGCTTGATAAGCTTCTTGGGATGGGGAAAAACAAGAGTAGAACACTTGTCCTGCTTCTGTAATTTCATCCATAGTTGTAACTTGTAACCTTCCCACAAAGGGGAAGGTCAAGTTTATTCCACATTATTATGATCGGGAAAAATAAAAGAGCCTATATTAATATTGAAAAAGAGTTGCAAAATAACTAGACACTAAATTCTTTGCTAGTAAGAATTGTCTAAGAAGAATGCTTACAAAGAAATGGCAAAATAAAGACACCTGGCCTTCTCAAACACCCTTCTTCGGCCTACTTTGACTTTTCAAAACCATATCATACCAGATTTGATATTATCTCAACTTTAAAAAAGATCAAATCTGTTTTTTTTGGAGATATTCTCTTTTCTTTCACATTGCTAGAATCAAATCTAATTTTAAGTATGTCTTTATTTTCACTTTTCTAAAATTAAATCTGAGCTTATCTTTATCCTCTATGTTGCATGGAAACGTTCCCCTTGCCCATATCCTTGTAGAAATGTTTTGTAAATGGGTACAGGTACAGAGGCCAAAATGGCTCCAAAATGTTTGTATGCCCAGGTATGGCTCAGAAATGCCCTGGATACGGCCCTGCCGTACCCAGGATGTTTCTGGTCCGTATCTGGGGCGTTCGAGCCGTACCTGTGGCATTATGTATTTTAAAAAGAAAAAAACACTTTTTTTTGTATTTATTGTTTCTGACCCTAATCCACCCACCCAACCTTTCTAAAGACACTTCCTAAAAACTATATAATCATGTATACATGAAATTGTAACCATGTTGAATATCTTGAACTTCAATGAAAACAAAATATTTTGAGTGCTTTATCTCGTATGGACTAAAATTTTGAAAATGAGCACCATGCATATATATAGATATTTATTTTTATTATATATTGTACAAACATTTCTGTAACATTTCATACCCAAGGCTTTTTTGAAAATCTGCGTTTCCGCATTTCAGACCCGTAACCGTACCCGTTTCCTGGCAACATAGTTTATTTTTCTTACTTTTCTAGTCAAATAATATCAAATCTGATCTTAACATTTTAAGAATCATATCTGATCTGATCTTTTCTTTTCCAAGACTATTGTGATTAGATGTGACAGATAATCTACTTCATTAGCACACCATAGCATTCAATTCATAAGCATATACACCAACATGCAGTAGTAAAGAGGAAGACAAGATATGGGTGGTGCATGGTGTTTACCATTTATGACTTTAAAACTTGAATAATAAATGATAGGGTAAATTCCATCTATTTATGCAGAAGGATTTCCTTAATCCTTGGGTGGTTATTTCATATTGGGCTCCTATCATACAAAGGAAGGTCTATAGTCAATGTACAACATGGTAGGCCCTAGAAATATGGGTCCCAAGGTAAACAAAGCTTGTACCTAATTGGGTTCGCTAATATAAAATTCTCAACAAGCCTGATATGACGTGATTACAATAACATGCATACATGCACTAACACCCCCTTAAATCCGACATGGAGGAAGAAAGAAGACAATGCTTGTAATGTTTCCTGAGGAGATTTTAGTTCTTGATATGTTTGCATGAAAGGGTTGGTGGGAAATACTAGCCCATACTAGTCATAATTGCCTTTGGGATTTCCTCTGTACAGTATCTAAAGTCTTCTCTATAATGAGTATTATACCTGTTAATAAATGCTTATGGCTGCAAATGAACCTTGAGTAGGCTCTTATAACTCTTGAAATGATTTGTCAAACCTCCGTGTACTTTCGGTTGAAATGGTATATGAAACTCACAAAATCCATGGCCTATAATAAGACCAACCACAAGTTCCAATAACAAGCCATCTAAAAAATGGGAACTACCAAGTTTGGCTGTTTGAACACAAAACTTTTGACAAAACTAGTCAACAAGTAAACCTATATAACTCTTACCATTCTAAAGGAATACTTTGTTTTTTGTTGAAAGTTCTATAATCAATGACCAATGCATTGAGAATGTAAAAACTCAATTATTAAGTCCAGTAGGCCGTGTTCTCATGGTAAGTCTGAACAATTGCCATGATGACTACCCAGATTCAAGTTCCATTGAGCATACTTTGTGTGCTAACGTGGCTGTGTTATTGTGGACGAGTCCCAGGAAAATATTGGTGGAATAGAAACCCTTCAATGCGGCTTCTAAGCTGAATGGTGTTCTAAGCTTGACGGTGCATTTACTAGCATTATTTCTAAAAGGGATGTAGTTTCTAAGATGAATGGTTTTCTAAGCTTAACTAAATTCTTAAGTCCAGTAGGTGGTGGTTTTGTGGTAAGTCTGAACAATTGTCATTATGACGACCCAGGTTCAAATCCCATCGAGTATACCTAGTGTGCTAAAGTGGCTGTGTTACTGTGGGCAAGTCCCAAGAAATTTTTGGCGGCAATAGAAACCCCTCAGATGTGGATTTTAAGCTGAATGGGGGTCTAAGCTTGATGGTGTATTCACTAGCATTATTTATAGAAATGGATGTAGTTTCTAAGATGAATGATGTTCTCAGCTTGACGGTGCATTCACTGACATTATTTCTAGAAACCCCTTGGATGTCACTTCTAGATGAATGGTGTTCTAAGCTTGATATTGCATTTACCAGTATTATCTCTAGAAGCTGCCTTGATGTTGCATCTACCACCATTATTTATAGAAGATGCTCTTTCCTTGGTTCTTTTATGGATTTCCTGTAGTCACAAAAAAACCTAGAGTTGGAATCTATGCTAGGTCTTGATGGTAATTTCAAAAACTGGGCACTTGTGCATCTTATGAGTTTAACAAAGAACCAAGGAAAGAGCATTCTGAAGACGGTTCTAATTGATACATTGATGTTGGAGGCCTACATCCGGATCCATACAAGAGAGAAACTTACAAAGGAAAAACTATGCTTGTAGTCTATGCTGATTCTCAATGTTTCATTTCAAAACCTGTGTCAGATTAACAAAGAACAAAGGAAATAGCATTCTAAAGACGGAGTTCTAATTGATACATTTATGTATGAGGTCTACATCCAGATTCATAAAAGAAAAGAAACTTTCATGATGACGCAATCTAACTTTGAAATGTAAATAAGATACGTTGTTCCCTGGTAGTGGCTTTAAGTGTTGAGCTCTGATACCAAATATATAATTTATATTTCTGATTCTTCTTTGTTAAAACTATTCTATTGTTTGGACAAGAGGGTATTAAACAATTATTCCTTTTTTATAGACTGTAGCCTAATTGCTAGTCAGCCTCTAGGCTAATTAGTAATTAATGTAAATTCTATTTTTTTATCTGAATTTGTCACTGTAAGAAAGTTAAAATCCTTAGTTTCCGGATACTTACCCTTCTCCTTGCTTTCCTAGATATGTTTATCCACATATTAGATATGGATAAAATACGGCCTGGATATGGTACCAGGCCATCGGGAGCTGTATTTTAGGGTTATAAAAGAAATTCAAAAACTGCCAAAAAAAAAACTTTTAAAGACAATTTGGTCTATGGTCTATGCTTTTGATGTGTATGTGTTTATCAATGCTGTATCCAGCTGTACAGTATCAGGGTATCTTGAAAATTTGTTGTATCCGTATCTGATGCCGTATTTGTATCTGTTTCCATGCAACTTTAATAATCCTCTATAACAACATTATAAAGCTAATGAATATTGCAAGCTATTCAATGGAGTGTTGGAACCTCAAAGAGAATACCTCAGTATTTTTATTGCAATAAGCTAACTTGAAACAAAATGTGACAGGATAAATGCGTATATATAACATATATCTATTACTTTCATAGAACTGTTTTTTGAGTGTGATTTGTCTTTCTTAAAATTTAAGAGGCTAGTCTATAAGACAATCTGAAGAGAGAATAGACTTAATTGTTCAATCATTGCTTCAGATTTACTCGCGGACACCTAACCCAGGACCAGACTTCATTGAGAACTTTAAAACTTATTTGACAAGTTTTGGGTATGATCCAAGCCAGATAAAAGATACTCCACAAGATTGTGAAGTGATGCCAACCAGTCAGTTAGCCGTAATGATGTCTCTACAAGAGATGCAACAAGCTTTGACAAACCAATTTCCTGACTTGGGTTTGAAGCGTTCTGTACAGCTGAATCCTTTAACTAGTGTACTTGATACTTTCAAAAAGCTCGTTCAGCTTTACTTTAAGTAAACTGCCTCTTAATGTCTCTTTTTCATGTTTGTTGATGGTATTATTGGTGATTATCATTACCAAGAACAATGTGCAATGTCACACTAGCAACCACATGATATTTATATGCTATACGCTGAACTCAGTAGTAAGTCTCTGGTATAGAAGCTCATATGCTGCAGTTGGATTTTGGACTGTTTAGAGTACAACTTGTTCTGGTTGCTGATACCTCATGTTCACATCTCATGAATTTGAAAACATGCAAGACATGATGGGTTTCAATTATGGTTGTTAACTCCCAAAAAGAAAATTAGAAGATTATGGGTGCAGAACTGCAAGAATGTGATTATTATTAAATTGGTGGATAAATATCATGATAAATTAGCAAAGAAAATTTTCAAAAGGAAAATCGCTGGTATATTGTTTTTGTATTGCCTTGAATTTAGGATACATAATGGATACACTTCACCATGAGAACTGGAATTATGAATTTGTTCTTCACTTAGGTGCAATACTTCACGATAAACTTGTGGATGATTACATTTGAAATTATCAATTTCTTTATTATAAGATAATAATACAATTGTTTGAGCATATTCTTTCATCTCTTATTGTATTCTATGTATGTTTGTAAGGTTATAATGGAAATCCCAGAATCCGACCCAAAGAAGTAAAGTGGTCAGATTTCTTTTATAGCAAACTATCAGAACAACTAGTTCACAAAGATCACATGCCATCTGTTTGTGGGTTTGGTATGATCAAAATACACATGCACCATACATCTACATCTCAACTTTTCTAGACGTTATCCTTTTATCACTGTTTCTAACGTACTTTTGAAAGCCTTGCTTCCATCTTCCTTACAATGAAGAAGGGGAAAAAATAAAAAGACGGAAAATTGCAATTCAAGTTAATTTTATAGGAACTTGAGGATTTTCTTAAGATCAACTAAGATGTTCTACATTTATTTTCTTGTAAGGTGCAAATAAGCCTTCAATTTGCTGCTCATTTTTAATATTAGGCTATACTTTCTCGATCATTTATAGAGTTTAGGTTAAAATTAGCTTTTAGAACCTATTAAAGTGTATTTATTTAGATAGAATACCCTTTCTACTTACAATTAAGCTTTATGAGGATAAAAGTATGATTACCATTCTCATAACTTTGAGACAAAAACAATAAAAATGTTAAAACTAGATGCCATAAAACAATCAAAAGCAACAAAAGGGGGTGGGATGAAGTAATTTCGATTGGATTTTTGGATGCGATAACAAAGAACTAACAAAAGCGAGAAGGGGAAATAAACAAAGAAAAGAACATAGAAAAGAGAAGAAATTGGCGCATCAATAAAGGACTAAAAATCTTCGTTCTTGGACAATGAAGTACAAGTTGCAAAAATCACTTTGTTAGCTCCTCGAGTTTTCAAGGGAAAAATAACATCATCTAGAAGGATCTTCAATTGTGTTCATTATTAAGAGTACATTTGCAACTTATATTCCACAACTCAAGGCAATGTGCAATGCATAGGATCTAAATCTTAAATTTGCTGTTTTTCAAGGGATAATGTACAAAGTTAGAGATATGAGACCATTTCCTTGCTAAAATTATCCCCTAACCATTGAAGATTTATAATAAGAAGATACCTTTGTGTCCACTTCCTGAATATATATGACTTTGTTGTTTCATTTTATACGAAAATGTAACTAAATGTGAATGTAAACTCGATTTGTGTCCACTTCATGATAATATATAATTTCAGTATGTCATTTGATATGAAAATGCAATAAAATGTGAGTGTAGATACTTAACGTAATTCTCAGCAGCCCAATAACTTTTAGATTTCTCTTAAATTGTGATTGATAAACCTCGGGAATGTTCATTTGCAAGTAGTATGATGCTTCGTTGGAAGATGGTAATGGAACAAGTAAGGTAAGAAATATATTGCATTTCTTTCAACCTTTGATAAAGTTTTGATGGTTTGGTAATATAAAAGATAAAAAAGAGAGTTTTGGATGAAATTGCGAGAAAAGATTATTTGGATTGACTAAGTGTGGCCTATCACAACGATACATGATGGGCCACAAAGAATGGACCGAAACAATGATTGAAATAATCTAAATGCAATTTTATCATCCTCAATCCTCTAAAAATTCATGTGGAAAAATAAATGTCATTATTTATAGAATTTAGGTTTTTATGATGATTTTGAGTTTGTGAGATGGTGGTGATAATTTGGGATGCTTTTCCTCTTTAGGGTTATCTAACATCTATAAAAACTATGTTCCACGGGGACGCGTCCCCTATGTTTTTCAACTCGTCCCTATACCGGTGACATTTCGAACCTCGGGATGAGTAAGAAACGTCCCCTTCCCGTCCCCAAACTCTTCAAAAAATGTGAAACGTCCTGGGACGTCAAAAATTGGATAGGGGACGACAGGCGTCCCCAGTACGGTCGAGGTATTTCCCGCGCATTTCATACTAAAAATATTTTTTATTAAAAAACAAACTTTTAAATAAAAGTAAAGCAATGTGGGGGCCCACAAGGACCCCCACTTGCATTTCTAAGTGCCCTAAACCTAAAACAAACATCAAAACAAAAAAAAGAAACTCATTTGACTCATTTTTAATTTTGTGAAGGAGAAGACAAAGAAAGAAAAGAGCATAGAGAAGAATAGAGAGCAGCAGTGAGAAGAAGGCAAGAGAGCAATATTCTACTCCATTAGAGGTATGTTTATGATCCTTTGTTCATTTTACAAATTTGCACAAACTATTTATTCGTTCTTTCATTTTTTATTTATTTTTATCATAGTTTTAAGCTTCACAAACTTAGCAAGTGTTTTTTTTTAATATTTTGTTTTCACTTGCAGTTGCAGGGTTGTTGCATTTCCAATAAAAAACAATGAGCAACAAAGTGAGGGTGAAGAGATTCAAATGGCAATGCAAGATAGAGGTAGAGCCAGAACTAGGGTTTCTTCAAGGAGTGAGAGTGTTGCACCAACAATGGGTTCAAATAATCTGTTTGATTGCTCTTCACAACTCCTCAAAATCTATGCAAAGGGGCCATTTAATGATAAAAGCCTCTTTCACAATTTGTAACAACCATTGACAAAAAAAAAAATTCATGGGGAGTAGAGTGTGGTTATGCCATATTTGCAACAAAGAATTTAGGGGCAGCTACACACGGGTTTATTCACATCTTTTGGGCATAATTGGACAAGGGGTAAAAGGTTGTGAAAGGATATCATTAGCGGAGAAGACCGAGGTGACTAGGTTGCACATGGAAGGTGAGACAATGAAAAAAGGGATGCCATTGGAGACTACACAAGTGCCTATCCAATGTGTAGATGTTGAAAGTCAAATAGGAGGGGATTATGCCAAGGGAAAGAGAAAGACTTCTCTTATTACACGGGTATGTTTAATGTGCAATCAAGGAAGAAGTAGCGACTCTTCTATTGCCAAATTCTTCTTTGTCAATGCTATACCATTTCATGTGTCACGCTCCCCTTTCTTCAAACAAATGTTCAAAGATGTAATTGCCGTTGGTTCCTCATATGTCCCTCTTGGAGAACACAAACTACGAACTAGCCTCCTTGATAAAGAATATTCTAAGGTGAGTGTGGTGATGGAGGAGATGAGGCAAACTTGGATATGGGTGGGCTGCTCTATCATTATGGATGGATTGATTGATATTAAACATCGGCCACTCATCAATATCATTGTCACATGTCCTGCTGACTCTTATTTTCTTAGAGCTATTGATTGTACAGGGAAGAGGAAGGATGCAACCTTCCAATTTCAAATTTTGAAGGATGCTATAGAGGAGATTGGGCCCTCTCATGTTGTACAAGTAGTGACTGATTCAGCCCGCGTATGTAAGTTAGCTGGCATGATGGTTGAGGGTGCTTACAAGCACATTTTCTGGACTCCATGTTGTGTTCATGCGTTGAACAATGCATTGAAAGACATTGGAAAGATAGATTGGGTGAAGGCAGTGGTGGCAGAGGCTAGACACATACAGATGTTCATTTGCAACCATCACACCTCACTTGCTCTATTCAGGTCTTTTTCGAGGAAGGAATTCCTCAAGCCTGTGGACACTAGATATGCGAGCTATTTCATTTTGTTAGAGAGGATGCTTGAGGTGCAGGAGGCTTTGCAATTAATGATGGTTAATCAGGGGTGGGGTAGATGGCCAGAGGCAAACACTTCTGAAGGAAAATGTGTGAAACAAAAGATCCTTGACAATGATTGGTGGACCATAGTCAGGTAAGCTATTGCTGATTTTATATATGTAAGTTGAGTTTTTAATTTTTAAATATTTTTAATACTTTATCCATGTTTATAACTTGTAAATTAGTTTAGTTTTTCATTCTTGAATCTTGATGTTTTCTAATTTTTTTGTAAATTGTTTGCAAATATGTTTGCTCCTTCATCTCACCTATAGTGGGAGTCATAAGATATGCTGATAAAGACTCTCCTAGTCTTGGAGAGATTTATGAGACATTTGATAGCATGCTTGGACAGATGAAGCAAGCCATTCATAGCAGGGATCCTACTTTGGGATTTTATGAGGAGCATATTAGGCCCATTGTGACACGGTGATGGAACACAATGAACACCCCGCTTCATATCCTATGCTCTAAATCCCAAATGGTATGCAACACGACTTGGGAGAGTGCCTCCATCTGATAATGAAGAGGTGAAAGAAGGGCTCATGAAGGCCTTTTCGCTGATGTACATGCGATGAGGAGTCCACTTTATTGCAAACCTAATGGCTATCCTTTGTCAATCTCCGTGGACCAACATTTAGCAAGCCAGAGGCGAGGACAGATAGAGCTACATTAACTCAACTAGACCCTATTGGATGGTGGACATGGCATGGCAAGGATGCACCAGACTTGAGGATTCTTGCCACTCGCCTCCTTTCACAAGTTGCTAGTTCCTCTGCTGCAGAGAGGAATTTGTCCACATATGACCTCATCACCACGTTAAGAGGAACCATCTTACTTCTCGACGAGCAGAGAAGTTAGTAGCCATGCATAGTGCCTTGAGACTTCAGGATCGACAGACTCCTGAGTATCATCAGACTCCACCACATGTTGGGATGTTGATCTCGAAGATGCTTCACAGATTGATGAGGAGGATGCACAGGTGGGATTGGTTGGGGTTCCATTGGATGAGGCAACCCCTCATAGTTCCAGTGACTCAGACTCAGAGTCTGATTTTGATGCCACTTTAGCGGAGTTTGATTAGGGGCAGCTATATATTTTCATTTTGATTTTCTATGTTTCAGACATTTTGTTGCCCTTGGGCATTTCATTGTAATTGAAACTTGAATCTTATGTGCAATCTCAATTCAGCTCCAGTTTTATGTATTAAAGTTTTATGATGTGTGTGATGAATGCTTTATTAAGTTTATCAATGTGTTACAGTTATACTTATCATTATTCATATGAATATTTGAAATTTGAAATTTCCAATATTTTTAAGGTTAAATCTTATGTGAAATCTCAATTCAACTCTAATTTTATTTATTAAGGTTCTATAATGTGTGTGATGAATGCTTTAGCAATGTTATCATACGAATATTTGAAATTTCCTATATTTTTAAAATTTCCCTTATTTTTAATAGTCGTCCCTAAAAAAATCCGTTCCAAAAACGCGTCCCCCATCCCCTCGTCGTGCCCCCGTCCCAGGAAACTTGGTGGAACATAAATAAAAAAACATTTCAATTTAAGAGTAATACAAAGTAAAAGAGTAGTGAAAGTGAGAGCAATCAAGTTCATGGTATCACAAGTACTTAGGTAGTTTTTCCAAAAAAATTAAGATAATATTCAACATTTAGCTAGTGAATTCATCACTTTGTTGTCAAACACACATTGCTAGCTAGGCCTATGAGTTTTTTTAATTATATAAAATAATATAATTATTTTTTGGGCATTTTGAAATGTATCGGTCTATGGAAGAGAAATAAATTGATAAGCTTATGCAAAAGAAGCAATGTTAATTGAATCTTTAAGCTATTATAAAAAAGAAAAATGACACAATACACAAGATTTTCACCTAGAAAAACCCTTATAGGAAAAAATCCCGTCAAAGTAACCTTTTTCTTATTATATTACCTCAACTAGTTACAATACAATAATGTACTTCAAAGCTCTTCTTTACCCTAATGCATGATCCGTAAACTTCTACTTTGGAACTCTACGAATCACACAATTATGTTGTTCTACTTTCAACTTTGGAAAATGACATATTTGCTTGAAAAATTAGAGCTTTGTGATTGATTATCTAGTGCTATAGAAAGGAAATTGCTAGAGAAGGAAAAGAATTCAAAACTTCAACACCAACAATTTTATCCTGGAAACCTCCAAGGAGGAAAACCAGTCGGGAAGGGCAACTGCTCTTTCTTCCCACTTTTATTGGTCTAATATAGACAATTACATATTACAATAAGTATGAAAAGAAGCAACAATGTAAACCTTCTCTCCAATTACTTGCTTGCTCTGTTTCTACACCTTGCTCCTACAATTCCATTCCAGCACTGAAGATCTTGCTCACTGCTCTCATTAAACTCTGCTTCTCGATCTCTCTGGATCTTCAAATGCCATTCTCTTGTTCCTTTCATGCATTTATAGGCCTTCACATGTCCTCCCGTGCATTGGAGAATGTGAAAGGGCATGGAAGGGAAGAGACACGGCTGGGCGCTTCAAAATTGTGTCCATTCGCGTTCCATTCTTCTTTTTTGTTCGAAAGTATTAGGACCGCCGCCATGAGCAGACCACCAGGTATCGGGATTGCCGCTTTGCACGAGCGGTGGTTCTTTCCAGAACTTCCGTTTACCTCAATTTATTCATTTTTCATGTTTTTCCTTCTTGGTGCTTGATGGAACCGATGAAGTGGTGTGTTTTTCTACGGATCCCATGGATCATATCTCCCCAACTTATGAGGCTTTTGGTCCCACAAAAGCTTGGTAGGGGAGTGGTAGAGGAATCAACTCCCTCTCGTGCTCATTCGAGTACCACTGGGTTTGCCTTGGTGTCTTCTCTCGTTCAATTTGCCAAGACTCCTGTGGATCTCTGGTTTGTTGTTCAGTGCTACATCCTCCTCTCGAGTTGCCTCGAGTACAATCCTCTTTGGAAGGTAACTTTTGTATCTTTCCTTCTTTGTCATGCATAGATGGTGTTAGTGGATGCGAGCTCTTGCAACTTACTATTGCGTGCATCTACATGAAGTATGGCCTAAAGGTTTCTTCTCCAACCTGCTCAAGTATGGCGAAGGTCCCATAATGTAGTGGTTTAGTCCTTCACTTTGTCTTTGTTTCTTGAGATGGATCGGCTGAATCCTCTCCAAGTACGTTTGTTATAGTCACCACTGTTCCTTGTATCTCCTCTTCTTCTTGCTGCCCCACGGTCAGGTCCAGTGAATCCGTAGGTAGATACGGTGACTGCATAGCGGAAGTTTGTTTTGCTCCTTGAATGAGCAGTTCTGTGGTGGCTTCTTCTGCAAAACTGACAAGTGCTATCCAAATTATCCATCCTTTGGTCAGAAATATCCATGCTCTCACGTCCATTTTGCTTTTCTTCCAATGAAAGAAAACAAAACTGATGATTTCCTGAATAAGTCTTTGTGCTTGGTTGGCACTTACCATAGCCTTCTTTGATTTGCTCTGGTGTGCCCGGATGTTAAAACTGACTCCATCCTTGACCCATCTATACCAGTTCTCCCTCCTTGTGAACACAACATCCTTGGTATACAAGTAAGGACTTCCGAAGACAACGTCAAATGCATCAAGTGGAATAATATCAACCTCTAATACATCTATGTATTAGGTATTTATCCCAAACTGAAACTTACACTTCCTTGTAACTTGTATTTCTACACCCTTCTTCACCCATCCCAGTGGGTATGGATGTGGATGCGCGTAAGTCTCTAGACCAAGTTGTTTTACAACCGCATCAGAAATCAAATTTGACTGAGAACCAAAATCTACTAAAGTGTTTACCTTAGTCTTCTTGATTTGGATTCTGATTTGAAATAGCTTACTCATCTCTTCTTTTGTTGCCTTGTACATGTTAGTGGCCATGCATCCTAGCCTCTCGTCTACATCCGAATCATCCTCAATCTCCACCTCTCTTTCTGTCTTCACAGTGGCCATGGATTTCTTGGAATCCTTGGTTCGGTGCTTTGGGTGCAATTCGGATGCAACTTCCAACATGTGGCGTCAATATGTCCATTTACATCACAATTCTTAGGATCTTTACAAGTATGCAAAGCAATAGCAATATGTTTACCTTTCCATTTACCTCTGTTACTTGTCTTCCCTTGTTCTTTGTCTTATTGATTTATTGATTGGTCTCCCTTTGGCTCTATTTCTCCTTGCTTCTTCTCGTCATCAATGTAGTATGCTTGTATACAAGCTTCATTGAGATCCTTGGGCTTCGTGGAGATTACCTTCCTCCGAAGGTGAGTGTGAAGTCCTCCCAAATACTTGGTCAGAATGTCCTCATCCTCCAAGTCCATATTAAGCAACATGACTTGTCTCGAAATTCCGTAGTGTAGTCTTGCACGCTTTGACCGTTGCCTTATCTAAAGTATTGCCACTTAATCATCATGTCAGTCTTATGGCCAATAGGATAGAAGTTAGCTCTAATCAATTCTTTAAAACCCTTCCAAGTACTGACAATAGGACGTTTCTTCTTCTCACAAGTGGCTAGATGGGTTTCCCACCAAACCAGAGCATGACCTTCCATTTTGAGACGTGCAAAGGTGACCCTTGGTGCCTCAGTGAAATTATGCACACTAAAGTAGACTTCCAACTGTTTTAGCCATTTATCCAGTAATTCTGCATTTACTTGTCCTTCAAAATTATTTATTTCCACTTTTGCTTCAACTTTAAAAGGTGTATGTGCAAATTTTACCTTCTCGCTTACAATTGGCATCTCTTCATGCTCTTCCCATTCTTCCTCTTTGTGACACTTTTCGATACCTAATTTTTCGGCTAGTACTCGAACCACCGAGTCCATGGAATCTTGCTTAACCGAAGCCGTCTTTTGTAGATCTGAAAGCTCTTCTTGTTTCCTATACAATCTATCCATCATGGTCTCTAGCATCTCGACTCTACTGGACCAAGTTCTCTTCCTCCATTTGAGCTCGAACTCTCTGTTTCCACTTCTTTGTAGAAATATCTAGCTCATGCAAGGTAAAACTTCTTCACCTTTGGACCTTGTCACTGTCATACAAAATCACAAGAAAGATTTGAATGCCACAATCCTGGATATATAATCAGCTCTGATACCAAAATGATCCATAAACTTCTACTTTGGAACTCTACGAATCACACAATTATGTTGTTCTACTTTTAACTTTGGAAAATGACAGATTTGCTTGAAAAATTAGAGCTTCGTGACTGATTTTAGTGCTATAGAAAGGAAATTGTAGAGAAGGAAAAGAATTCAAAACTTCAACACCAACAATTTTATCCTGGAAACCTCCAAGGAGGAAAACCAGTCGGGAAGGGAAATTGCTCTTTCTTCCCACTTTTATTGGTCTAATATAGACAATTACAGATTATAATAAGTATGAAAAGAAGCAACAATGTAAACCTTCTCTCCAATTACTTGCTTGCTCTATTTCTACACCTTGCTCCTACAATTCCATTCCAACACTGAAGATCTTGCTCACTACTCTCATTAAACTCTGCTTCTCGATCTCTCTAGATCTTTGAATGCCATTCTCTTGTTCCTTTCATGCATTTATAGGCCTTCACATGTCCTCATGTGCATTGGAGAATGTGAAAGGGTATGGAAGGGAAGAGACACGACTGGGCGCTTCAAAATCACGTCCATTCGTGTTCCATTCTTCTTTTTATGTTCGAAAGTATCAGGACTACCGCCTCTGAGCGGACCGAGCGGTCTCAAGACCGCCGCCCTAGCTAGGCGGTGATTCTTTCCAGAACCTCCATTTACCTCAATTTATTCATTTTTTTGTTTTTCCTTCTTGGTGCTGATGAAAATGATGAAGTGGTGTGTTTTTCTAGATCCCTATGGATCAATGCATGTGCAAGCATTTGTAGGCTCATCAATAGGTAAGTTCCCACGTGGTATTATAATATAATATGGATGCCAAAACCATGGGCAATGATGAGTGTAAATCGTGTAAAGTGTAATTCATACAAATATACAACACATCGAGTACTAGGAGGGCACTCTTACCAAAAAATGTCAACACATTGGTAGGGTTTTTCAAATTGATAGTCGGTCCCTAGATGACACCTTGACATCCTACGCTAGGGTTTGCATATCTTTGGCCTTGTTGAAACCCATGCCAAAATTTGTCGCGATCCACACCAATGATGGAGACCGGTTCAAGCTATCAATTATGAAAAGATTCACTTCAAATGCTTTTGTTGCCACCAAATTGAACATATCAAAAGGCGATGTATAATGCTCAGGAGGGATTCAAAAAAAGGAAACTAGAAACCAAAACTAGGTGGCCCTCGGTGGTTTTCAAGTAGTGGAACAGGTGAAAGGTTATTGACTCTCCTCAATGAGGATAATATCATGGTGTTAGAGGCTTAAACACCTCTAATGAACAATCTTTAATCAAGTGTATAATATAGCAGAAAGCATATTTTCTTATCCTTTAGGAGACTAAATTGCTTGAAGTCGAAACCAAAAACTTTGGGATCGAAATTGGATAGGTTGGAGCAGTTGCTTATCAACACTTATGGTGCCCGAGGAGGGTTGGACATCATTTGGCACTGTTGCAAATTTTTAGTATCCATGCTCCTCCGACATCCCAATTGGATGCCTTACAAAGTCACCTCGTTATGTGACGATTCCGAGTTCCATATCTTCAATGTTTTCGGTCCCAAGGAGTGTTAATTTGTTATTTTTTTAAACACATAAACATAATAACAAATTACACAGATGCATTCGCGACTGATTTATTTAATCAAATTAATTAATCAATTTTGCTCTTTTGATCTAGCCGATAACATCCATGTAAGCCATGTATGGGTGAGAGGGGTGTATCAGAGCTCCACGATCTCCCTTCATCACTACTTGAGTGACAATGCTTACTAGCATTTCGGCTCAACCTTTTAAAGGTCATGGGAACTATGTGAAAGTCCTTAGGTCTACCACGAAGCTAGTTTCCCAACTTTGTATTCCGGTATCCGACCATTGTCTACCTCATGTTCGGTGATTTCAACTTCCCATGATCGGGTTAAGTTGAGATAATTTTTTTAATTTAATGGGAGGACTAGGTGGTGGAGAATGCACAACCATCAATGCATTACTTTGGCCAAAGTTATCATTTCTGTGGAGTTGCGGCTAAACTCAAGACAACACACTAGTCTTATGAGTTTTAAGTCTTCCACCACCTCACAACTATCCCTTTCATGATTATCTAGATCTTTATAGTTTGTTTTTATGTTATTTCCAATTGAACCTATCTTGCAAGAGTTTATATTGAGATAGATGTTAAAGGCCAATCTGGGATCTTTATGAGATAAATACATTCGTTATGCTTTGAAATATAACTATATCAAAGCATTCCGCATGTACTTATCCCTTAATATTCCTAATGGATTTTTTCATCTATTTACCATCCCATTTAGTCTCGATTTTCCCTGATGTTTGATTCTTTAATCTTAAATTACCTTTTACAACGATACTCTTCCATTCTTTATACAACAAGATTTACAATCTTATCATATTAATACCAAGTTTATCGAAAGACCGAATTAAATATATTAAAACATGCATATTTAATTATTCCTTCGATTAGTTATGCCACTAAGTAGCTTATTTAATTTAGAAATTAAAAACAATTGATTGTTACAATAATTGCCCGATTATCGGCTTCATACATTGATAACTATCAAATAAATGTATTCAACAATTTGTGAAAAGTAAGATTTCACAACTCAAGTATTTATTATTTACTCATATTGAGATATTATTACACACAAAGTAATAATCTCTTTATTAAAATCATATATTACATATGCCGTTAAAGCGAAATATATAACGGGTATAATAATTCTCACATAGTGAGGTTTGAATATTTACAATGGGTCCAAAATCCCAATAATTCAGCCAAAAATTCAAGGATATTATCCTTTCACCAATTGAAATCCAAGTATCTCATTTAGATCCATGCTACGATAATCTTCACAAGACATGAGTTTCCGCACATCCGAATGTAACGACTAATGGTCTGTAAGATTGGAGTAGTGGTATGATGTTAGTTCAAAATGAACCGACATGACTATTAACTCTATTTCTGCGAGGCATGACACTGCGAAACGAATAACCCCGCACCACCTTGATGATCCTTCCTAAAACATGATTAGACCTTAATTATAGGAAAAACGGTTCATGAATGATAGTGAATCTTTCGATTATTTGTATTTCGATTTTGCTTTATTTTAATCAGAGTTTGGTAATCAGTCTTTTGTTTTGTTCGATTTTTGCATGACCGCAATGATAATTGTCTTTGTTTTATTTGACAATGCTATATCAAGCCGATTTTATGAGAATATTCGAATTATTATTTACGGACTTGGTAATTTTCGTATTGGAATGTTTTATATAAACACTCGGGAAGTCAACTAATTTTTATGATAATATATTGTTGGAAATATGTGGACTTGTATTATGAAGGTTAATTTTAATTTAACCATTATTTGGGTAACAACTAAAGTAAAAAAATGTATTATATATATATATATATATATATATATATATATAGGATTGGACATGTAAGCCAAAAGTTTTATTTAGTTATTAAAATTTATGGGTTTCATAAAGTGAAACACCTTCACATGGCACAAGTGTGCAACATGCATTAAAACACGCACCAACATTGGGAAGCCCGAAAATTCTTCAATATGTCGCCCAACTATAGTTCTTTCATTATATTTTTCATCGTTATTTTCTTCCTTCGTCTATTTTCATCCTCCCCTTACGGAATATTTGCGTGAGTTTTGGAGGAAAGAAGGATTCAACTTGTTGGAGTAGGAAGACTAGAAGGTTTCCGATTTTGGGTTTACTTAGTGGATGAATATATTCTCCTTTCTGCTTTGCATTGTTTGTAAAAAAATGAGGAAATATAGATTCTATTTTTAATGGCAATCAAGGAAATTGTGGATAGCTTGACCAAGATGCACCAAGGAGTAATTGGAGGCATTATTGGGTTTAAAATAATGATATCTTATGAATAAAATTATTAGTTGTTCTTTTACTAAAAAGAATATGTTTAAATGATGTAACCATGGTAACTTCTGCTATATTGTTAGTTGGGTTGTTTGTTTACCATATAGAACATGTTAAAGTGATGGAAATATGGTGATATTTGTGCTAATTTGTAGAAGCTCGCTCATTGATGAAAAAAATACTTTTCTTAATCATATTGTTTTTATGAAGTTATGTAGAAATTTTAAATGTCAAATGCTTATTGATTGAAAGTTTGGAACACGGAGGTATTGACCTTTGTGATTAGAGGGAAACATGATCGCTGAAATAAAAATTGGTTGTTCTATTTGTGTGCATTCATAGCTGTATCTTTATAGAAACCAGGTAGTAATACATTTTCAGTTGTATTACCATGTGCTTGTTGATAAGACATGTATATCCTTTCATATTTTATTAATTAATTGCATTAGAAAATGAAGTTAATATTTATGGTAGTTCATTTTGAACCTGACATCATACCACAACTCTAGTCTTACAGGACCATTAGCCATTACATTCGGATGTGCGAAACTCATGTCTTGTGAAGTTTTATTGTAGCATGGATCTAAATGAGACACTTAGATTTCAATTGGTGAAAGGATGATATCTTTGATTTATTGGTTGAATTATTGGGATCTTGGACCCATTGTAAATATTCAAACCTCACTATGTGAGAATTATTTTACCAGTTATATATTTTGCCTTAACGACATATGTAATATATAATTTTAATAAAGAGATGATTACTTTGTGTGTAATAATATCTCAATATGAGTAAATGATGAATACTTGAGTTGTGAAATCTTACTTTTCATAAATTGTTGAATACATTTATTTGATAGTTATCAATGTATGAAGTCGATAATTGGACAATTATTGTAACAATCAATTGTCTTTAATTTCTAAATTAAATAAGTTATTTAGTGGCATAGCTAACGAAGGAATAATTAAATATACATGTTTTAATATATATATTTAATTCAGCCTTTCGGTAAACTTGGTATTAATATGATAAGATTGTAAATCTCGTTGTATAGAGAATGAAAGAATATCATTGTAAAAAGGTAATTTAAGGTAAAAGAATCAAACATCAAGGAAAAGAGACTAAATGGGATGGTAAATAGATGAAATGATTCATTAGACTTATTTTATAAAGATCCTAATTGTCATTAGACATTTATCTCAATATAAACTCTTTAAGATAGATTTAATTGGAAATAAAAAAAGCAGTATAAAGATCTAGATAATCTGTGAAAGAGATAGTTGTGAGGTTGTAGAATACTTAAAACTCATAAGACTAGTGTATTGTCTTGAGTTTAGCAAAGTAACTCGCACGACGGATAACTTTGGCCAAAGTAACGCATTGATGGTGTGCATTGTCTAATCACATAGTCCTCCAATTAAATTAAAAAAATTGTGAGTAACCTAATCACGGAAGTTGAAATACCGAACATGAGGTAAACAATGGTCGGATACCGAATATGATGTCACGAAACTAGCTTCGTGGTAGACCCAAGGACTTTCACATTGTTCTCATAAAATGCTAGTAAGCATTGTCACTCAAGTAGTGACGAAGGGAGATTGTGGAGATTTGGATACACCCTTCTCAACCGCACATGACTTACATGGATGTTATTGGATAAATCAAAAGAGCAAAATTGATTAATAAATTTGATTAAATAAATCAGTATGATTGCAGTTGTGTAATTTGTTATTATGTTTGTGTTCAAAAAAATCCTCATTTTTTAGCTCTTGTAATTTTGAGCGTTACATTTTGGTATCAATAGTGATGAAGGGAGATAATGGAGATCTATATACATCCTTTTCAGCCGCACATGGCTTACATGGATGTTATCGGATAGATCAAAGGAGCAAAATTGATTAAATAAATCTATATGATTCAATTGTATAATTTGTTATTATGTTTACGTGTTTAAAAAAATCCTCATTTTTCAAACTCTTGTAATTTTGAGCATTACAATTTGGTATCAAAATGTAACTATATTAGCATTCCGCATGTACTTATCCCATTATAAATTTTCTCACTCTAAACTTTTCATCCTTTTAATACAAAGGAACATATTTCAACAATCGAGTGAAATGTTCCCAATATTCTATAACAGAGTACTTTTCTTGAGTCAGGTTTTGGAATTCTACCATCTTTTGGTCAAAGTATAGCTGAGGTAGTCATCTTTGATTTGAAGTAGGCCTTGAACTGCTCCCACGTGATCATACCAGAATCAATTCCTAGTTCCATTTTCTGGTTATCCCACCAGGAAGATGCTTCACGGGACAGTTGGTAGGCTCCCCATACCATTTTTGTCTCCTCCGAAAAGTCCCTAATCTCAAAATACTTTTCCATTTCGAGAGATCTAATTTTCAACACCACCCCCAAGAGTTGTACCATCAAATTTAGGTGGGGATATTCTTTTAATGTCCTGCTAACTCACCAAACTTAACGTTGCTTTCTTATTATGGACTACAACATAAATCTTATATTGTTGCCCTCTTTATTTACTACAAGAAACCCCTTACATTGATTATTGTTGTCCTCTTTGCGGACAATTGTTAGCAAAATAATCACCACCGCACTTAAAACATCCTCCCAATGGTCATTTTCTCTCAATCTTATTCTCATTGAAGCTTGTTCCTGTTTGCCCATGACCTTTAAAAGGTTGAGCCAAAATGCTAGTAAGCATTGTCACTCGAAGTAGTGACGAAGGGAAGATCGTGGAGATCTGGATACACCCTTCTCAGCAGCACATGGCTAACATGGATGTTATCGGATAGATCAAAAGAGTAAAATTGATTAATGAATTTGATTAAATAAATCTGTATGATTGCAGCTGTGTAATTTTTTATTATGTTTATGTGTTTTTGAGCGTTACATAAACATAACAAATTACACGATTACAATCGTATACATATTTATTTAATCAAATTTATTAATCAATTTTGTTCTTTTGATCTATCCGATAACATCCATGTAAGCCATGAGCAGTGAGAAGGGTGTATCCAAATCTCCACGATCTCCCTTTGTCCTCGCTTTGAGTGACAATGCTTACTAGCATTTCGGTTCAACCTTTTAAAGGTCATGGGAACTATGTGAAAGTCTTTGGGTCTACCACGAAGCTAGTTTCCCGACTTCGTATTCCGGTATTCGACCATTTTCTACCTCATGTTTAGTATTTCAACTTCCCATGATCAGGTTACAGACAATTGTTTTTTTATTTAATTAGAGGACTAGGTGATTAGACAATGCACAACCATCAATGCATTACTTTGGCCAAAGTTATCCATTGTGCAAGTTACGGCTAAACTCAAGACAACACACTAGTCTTATGAGTTTTAAGTCTTCCGCCACTTCACAACTATCCCTTTCACAGTTATCTAGATCTTTATAGTTTGTTTTTATTTTATTTCTAATTAAACCTATCTTGCGTAAGAGTTTATATTGAGACAGATGTCAAAGGCCAACTAGGATCTTTATGAGATAAATACATTTGTTATGCTGAAATATAACTATATCAACATTCTACATGTACTTATCTTTTCATCTATTTACCATCCCATTTAGTCTCTTTTTTCCGATGTTTGATTCTTTAACCTTAAATTACCTTTTACAACAATACTTTTCCATTTTCTATATAATAGGATTTACAATCTTATCATATTAATACAAAGTTTACAAGAAAGGCCAAAATAAATATATATTAAAACATGTATATTTAATTATTCCTTTGATTAGCTACGCCACTAAATAACTTATTTAATTTAGAAATTAAAGACAATTGATTGTTACAATAATTGCCCAATTATCGGCTTCATACATTGATAAATATCAAATAAATGTATTCAACAATTTGTGAAAAGTAAGATTTCACAACTCAAGTATTCATCATTTACTCATATTGAGATATTATTACACATAAAGTAATCATCTCTTTATTAAAATCATATATTACATATGCCGTTAAGGTGAAATATATAACCGGTATAATAATTCTCACATAGTGAGGTTTGAATATTTACAATGGGTCCAAGATCCCAATAATTCAGCCAAAAATTCAAGGATATCATTCTTTCACCAATTGAAATCCAAGTATCTCATTTAGATCTATGCTACGATAAAAATCACAAGACATGAGTTTCCGCACATCCGAATGTAATGGCTAATGGTCCTGCAAGACTGGAGTAGTGGTATGATGTCAGTTCAAAATGAATTGACATGAATATTAACTCCATTTTCTGATGCAATTAATTAATAAAATATGAAAGGATATACATGTTGTTTTATCAACAAGCACATGGTAATACATCTGAAAATGTATTCTTGCCTAGTTTCTATAAAGATACAACTATGGATGCACACAAATAGAACAACCAATTTCTATTTCAGTGATCATGTTTCCCTCTAATCACAAAGGTCAATACATCCGTATTCCAGCTTCAATCAATAAGCATTTGACATTTAAAATTTCTACATAACTTTGTAAAAACAATATGATTAAGAAGAGTATTTTTTTAGTTAATGAGCAACTCTACAAATTAGCACAAATATCACCATATTTCCATCACTTTAACATGTTCTATCCGGTAAACAAACAACCCAACCAACAATATAGCAAGACCATGGTTACATCATTTAAACACTCTTTTTAGTAAAAGAACATTTAATAATTTCTTTCATAAGATATCATTATTTTAAACCCAATCATGTCTCTAATTACTCCTCGGTGCATCTCTCGGTCAAGTTGTCCGGCTTTCATGCCCTTACTAAGACAAACAATTTCTTTTTCACATTCTTACAAGAATTCAAGTCACATTGTCGGGTTGGAAGTTACAGGCTAAATGCCATTTTTTTAATTATTCACACATAACAAGACACATGCATTTATACATGAACCGATTTAGTGGTCCATAATAATAATTTTTTTGGAAAATGTAGCCCCATATAAGAACTTTGACACCAATAAATTATCATTCAAAGACTGCATATAACAACCAAGAAGAAAAATACAAAACCCCAACCGGTTGCATACCCATATTGATTAGGTTACCCAAATCGATTCCTTTATGCAAATCGATTTGTATACCCAAATCGATTTGTTTACAGAAAACACACAACCAAATTTCAGTTTAACAAAATGAAAACCCATAAGCACAAATCAATTTTAAACACACAAATTCACAAAATATTTTCCTTCTTGTACAGGAAAAACCCAACTCTTTTCCTTTTGGGTATAAAATTTGTTTGGTCGTCATATGATGACCCACAACTTATGGTGCGGGGCATGACACGCCGAACGATAACCCCGCACCCACCTTGATGATCCTTCCTAAAACATGATTAGGCCTTAATCATAGGTAAAACAGTTCATAAATGATAGTGAATCTTTCGGTTATTTGTATTCCGGTTACTTTATTTTAATCGGTTTGGTCGTCTTTTGTTTTGTTCGACTTTTACATGACCGCGATGATAATTGTCTCTGTTTAATTTGACAATGCTATATCAAGCCAACTTTATGAGAATATTCAAATTATTATTTACGGACTTGGTGATTTTCGTATTGGAATGTTTTATATAAACTTGGAAATTCAACTAATTTTTATGGTAATATATTGTTGGAAATATGTGGACTTGTATTATGAAGGTTAATTTTAACTTAACCATTAAGTTGGGTAACAACTAAAGTAAAAAAATGTATGAAATATTAATTAATATATATATATATATATATATATATATATATATATATATATATATATATTAGAGGGATTTGGCATGTAAGCCAAAAGTTTTATTTAGTTATTGAAATTTATGGGTTTCATAAAGTGAAACACCTTCACATGGCACAAGTGTGCGGCATGCACTAAAACACGTACCAACATTGAGAAGTTCAAAAATTCTTCAATATGCTACCCAACTATAGTTCTTTCATTATTTTTTTCATTGTTATTTTTCTTTCGTTTATTTTCATTCTCCCTTTCTCGAATATCTCGCATGAGTTTTGCAGGAAAGAAGGATTCAACTTGTTGGAGCAGGAAGAGTAGAAGATTGCCGATTCCGGGTTTACTTCAGGCATGAATATCTTCTCCTTTCTCTCATTGCATTTTAAAAAAAAAAAAAGAAATACACATTCTATTTTTAATGGCAATCAAGGAAATTGTGGAGAGTTTTTATTTAATTGTTTGGAGATGAAGTACGAACAGGAAATTGATGGATTACGTATTCTTTTTAGTTTTCTTTGTGTGGTTTTAAACTAACCTAGAAAAATACACGAGATGGGGTTTTGGGTTTTGATCGGCTAAAATAAAGTAAAAGAAAGGTTAAGAAGAATACATAATCCATTAATTTCTTTTCATACTTCATCTCCGAATAATTAAATAAAAACTCGTCCACAATTTCCTTGATTTAAAAAATAGAATGTGTATTTCCTCTTTTATTGACAGCTCAGCTGCTTTCACGTGATCATACTAGAATAAAATAAAATAAAAACAGGTTTTCCAAAAAGCTTACCTAAAGTCTCTATTGGAGTGGCTTGCTTTTACACTTGCCTTTTTTTAGCCGCATGTCACACACTTGTGCCATGTAACACTCAAAATTACAAGAGCTAAAAATGAGGATTTTTTTAACACAAACATAATAACAAATTACACAGCTGCAATCATACAGATTTTTTTAATCAAATTCATTAATCAATTTTGCTCTTTTGATCTATTCAATAACATCCATGTAAGCCATGTGTGACTGAGAAGGGTGTATCCAGATCTCCACAATCTCCCTTCGTCACTACTTCTAGCGACAATGTTTACTAGCATTTTGGCTCAACCTTTTAAAGGTCATGAGAACTATGTGAAAGTCCTTGGGTCTACCACGAAGCAATTTTCTCGATTTCGTATTAGGTATCCGACCATTGTCTACCTCATGTTCAGTATTTCAACTTCCCATGATCAAATTCTGAGATAAATTGTTTATTTAATTGGAGGACTAGGTGATGAGACAATGCACAACGATCAATGCATTGCTTTGGCCAAAGTTATCCGTCGTGCAAAGTTACGGCTAATCTCAAGACATCACACTAGTCTTATGAGTTTTAAGTTTTCTCGCCACCTCACAACTATCTCTTTCATGCTTATCTAGATCTTTATAGTTTGTTTTTATTTTATTTGCAATTAAACCTATCTTGCAAGAGTTTATATTGAGATAGATGCCAAAGGCCAACTAGGATCTTTATGAGATAATACATTTGTTATGCTTTGAAATGTAACTATATCAAAGCATTCGCATGTACTTATCCCTTAATATGCCTAATCGATCTTTTTCTAGAGTTGTTTTAACATGATTGTAGTAGGGGTCATTGGTTAACTCATTTTTAACTTCATATTTGAACTGGGTTCTTAATGTAATTGTAGTAGCAATCTGCTTTTTGCGACTTAAGGCATCAACCACCCTATTCTATTTTCCATTAACGTAATTTACATCAAGTCATAATTTTCTAGGAACTCCAGCCATCTTAATTGCCTTGCATTTAGATTTGGATGTGTAAAAATGTACTTGAGCCTAAGATAATCTGTTTTGAGTTCAAAATGTTTTCCTAGCAAATAGTGCCTCCATACTGTAGCGCATGATGAACAATCGCAACAAGCTCAAGATCATGTGGTGTGTAATTTACTTCATGCACCCTCAAATTCCTACTTTCAAAAGCTACCACATGCCCATCTTGTAGTAGTACTCCGCCCAAAACTTCCTGAAGCATCGAGTTACCACTAAGAAGTTCCCGTTTGGATCTCGAAATCTTCAACACGGAGCACTTGTATAATTTTGAAGTGTGGTGGACGCATAACCCATAGATCCAAGGATCGAAACCTCGCTACGATACCAAAATGTAATGCTCAAAATTACAAGAGCTGAAAATGAGGATTTTTTAACACATAAACATAATAACAAATTACACAATTGCAATCATACTGATTTAGTTAATCAAATTCATTAATCAATTTTTCTCTTTTGATCTATCTGATAACATCCATGTAAGCCATGTGCAACTGAGAAGGGTCTATCCAAATCTCCACGATCTCCCTTCGTCACTACTTCGAGTGACAATGCTTACAACATTTCGGCTCAATTTTTTAAAGGTCATGGGAACTATGTGAAAGTCCTTGGGTCTACTACAAAGATAGTTTTCCGAGTTCGTATTCCAATATCCGGCCATTGTCTACCTCATGTTAAATATTTCAACTTCCCATGATCAGGTTACTCACAATATTTTTTATTGAATTGGAGGACTAGGTGATTAGATAATGCACAACCATCAATGCATTTATTTGGCTAATATTATCCAACGTGCGAGTTACAACTAAACTCAAGACAACACACTAGTCTTATGAGTTTTAAGTGTTCCGCCACCTCACAACTATCCCTTTCACAGCTTATCTAGATCTTTATAGTTTGTTTTTATTTTATTTCCAATTAAACATATATTGTAAGAGTTTATATTGAGATAGATGCCAAAGGCAAACTAGGTTCTTTATAAGATAAGTCTAATAGATCTTTTCATCTATTTACCATCCCATTTAGTCTC
Source organism: Taxus wallichiana var. yunnanensis (assembly GCA_018340775.1). Taxonomy (NCBI): domain Eukaryota; kingdom Viridiplantae; phylum Streptophyta; class Pinopsida; order Cupressales; family Taxaceae; genus Taxus; species Taxus wallichiana. The sequence goes on from JADAXU010000131.1 coordinate 7,421,845, forward strand.
ATTTTTTCCTTATGTTTGATCCTTTAACCTTAAATTACCTTTTATAACGATACTCTTCCATTCTCTATACAACATGATTTACAATCTTATCATATTAATACCAAGTTTATCGAAAGGCCGAATTAAATATATATTAAAACATGTATATTTAATTATTCCTTCGATTAGCTATGCCATTAAATAACTTATTTAATTTAGAAATTAAAGACAATGATTGTTACAATAATTGCCCAATTATCGGTTTCATACATTGATAATTATTAAATAAATGTATTCAACAATTTGTGAAAAGTAAGATTTCACAACTCAAGTATTCATCATTTACTCGTATTGAGATATTATTACACACAAAGTAATCATCTCTTTATTAAAATCATGTCTTGAATATGCCGTTAAGGCGAAATATATAACAAGTATAATAACTCTCACATAGTGAGGTTTGAATATTTACAATGGGTCCAAGATCCCAATAATTCAGCCAATAAATTCAAGGATATCATCATTTCACCAATTGAAATCCAAGTATCTCATTTAGATCCATGCTACGATAAAACTTCACAAGACATGAGTTTCCATACATCCAAATGTAACGGCTAATGGTCCTGCAAGACTGGAGTAGTGGTATGATGTCAGTTCAAAATGAACTGGCATGAATATTAACTCCATTTTCTAATGCAATTAATTAATAAAATATGAAAGGATATACATGTTGTTTTATCAACAAGCACATGGTAATACAGCTGAAAATGTATTACTACCTGGTTTCTATAAAGATACAGCTATGGATGCACACAAATAGAACAACCAATTTCTATTTCAACGATCATGTTTCCCACTAATCACAAAGGTCAATACATCTGTATTCCAGCTTCAATCAATAAGCATTTGACATTTAAAATTTCTACATAACTTCTTAAAAACAATATGATTAAGAAGAGTATATTTTTTCAGTCAATGAGCAGCTCTACAAATTAGCACAAATATCACCATATTTCCATCACTTTAACATGTTCTATCTAGTAAACAAACAACCCAACCAACAATATAACAATGCCATGGTTACATCATTTAAACATACTCTTTTTAATAAAAAATAAGCTAATAATTTATTTAATAAGATATCATTATTTTAAACTCAATCATGCCTCCAATTTCTCCTTGGTGCATCTCGGTGAAGTGTCCGGCTTTCATGCCCTTACCAAAACAAGTAATTTATTTTTCACAATCTTACAAGAATCTAAGTCACATTGTCAAGTTAGAAGTTACGGGCTAAATGCCATTTTTTTATAATTATTTACACATAACAAGACACCCTCATTTATATATGAACCGATTTAGTGGTCGATAATAAGTAAATTTCTAGAAAATGCAACCCCATGCAAGAGATTTGACACCCACAAATTATCATTCAAAAGATCTTAATAAATTAAAAATCAGACCTGCATATAACAACCAAGAAGAAAAATATAAAACCTCAACCGGTTGCATACCCATATTAATTGGGTTACCCAAATCGATTCCTTTATGAAAATCTATTTGTATACCAAAATCAATTTGTTTATAGAAAGCACACAACCAAATTTCAATTTAACAAAGTAAAAACCCACAAGCAAAAATCGATTTTAAACTCACAAATTCACAAAATGTTTTCCTTCTTCTTGTACAGGAAAAACCCAACTCTTATCCTTTTGGGTATAATTTATTATAATGCAGAAGAAATTTTTAACCTTTCTTTTACTTTATTTTTGTTGATCAAAACCCAAAACCCCATCTACGTATTTTTCAGGGTTAGGTTAAAACCACACAAAGAAAACTAAAAAGAATACAGAATCCATCAATTTTCTTTTCATACTTTATCTCCAATCAATTAAATCAAAAGTTGTCCACAATTTACTTGATTGCCATTAAAAATAAAATGTGTATTTCCTTTTTTTTACAAATAATGCAATGAGAGAAAGGAGAAGATATTCATGCCTGAAGTAAACCGAGAATCGAAAACCTTCTACTCTTCTCGCTCCAACATGTTGAATCCTTCTTTGCTCCAAAACTCACGCAGGTATTCTAGAAGGGGAAAATGAAAATAGACGAAAGAAAAAATAATAGAAAAATATAATGAAAGAACTATAGTTGGGCGACATATTGAAGAATTTTTAGGCTTCCCAATGTTGGTACATGTTTTAGTGCATGTCGCACACTTGTGCCATGTGAAGGTGTTTCACTTTATGAAACCCATAAATTTCAATAACTAAATAAAACTTTTGGCTTACATGCCAAATCCTCTAATATATATATATATATACACTAATTAATATTTCATACATTTTTTTACTTTAGTTGTTACCCAACTTAATGGTTAAGTTAAAATTAACCTTCATAATACAAGTCCACATATTTCCAACAATATATTACCATAAAAATTAGTTGAATTTCCAGGTTTATATAAAACATTCCAATACGAAAATCACCAAGTCCGTAAATAATAATTCAAATATTCTCATAAAACTAGTTTGATATAACATTGTCAAATAAAATAGAGACAATTATCATCGCGGTCATGCAAAAGTCAAACAAAACAAAAGATGACCAAACCGATTAAAATAAAGTAACCGAAAGATTCACTATCATTTATGAACCGTTTTACCTATGATTAAGGTCTAATCATGTTTTAGGAAGGATCATCAAGATGGGTGTGGGGTTATTCGTTCGTTGTCATGTATGTCATGTCCCGCAGAAGGCTGCAGGTCATGATACTGACGAACCAAATGAATTTTACACCCAATGATGATCTCGTTTAATCATGTTTAGACTTAACTATAGTTAATTTAACTTATAAGAAATTTTGGGATGTTACATACTCCACCGAGATTTATTATACCGAGTTATATATTTCACCTTAACGACATATGTAATATACAATTTTAATAAAGAGATGATTACTTCGTGTGTAATAATATCTCAATATGAGTAAATGATGAATACTTGAGTTGTGAAATCTTACTTTTCACAAATTGTTGAATACATTTATTTGATAGTTATCAATGTATGAAGCCGATAATTGAGCAATTATTGTAAGAATCAATTGTCTTTAATTTCTAAATTAAATAACTTATTTAGTGGCGTAGCTAATCGAAGGAATAATTAAATATACATTTTTTAATATATAATTAATTCGGCCTTTCAAGTAAACTTTGTATTAATATGATAAGATTGTAAATCATATTGTATAGAGAATGGAAGAGTATCATTGTAAAAAGGTAATTTAAGGTTAAAGAATCAAACATCAGGAAAAAAGAGACTAAATGGGATGGTAAATAGATGAAAAGATCCAAGAGACTTATCTTATAAAGATCCTAGTTGGTTTTTGACATCTATCTCAATATAAACTCTCTGAAGATAGGTTTAATTGGAAATAAAATAAAAACAAACTATAAAGATCTAGATAATCGTGTGAAAGAGATAGTTGTGAGGTGGTGGAAGACTTAAAACTCATAAGACTAGTGTGATGTCTTGAGTTTATCTATAACTGCGCACAAACAGATAACTTTGGCCAAAGTAATGCATTGATGGTTGTGCATTGTCTGATCACCTAGTCCTCCAATTAAATAAAAAAATTTGTCAAGAACTTCGATCATGGGAAGTTCAAACATCGAACATGAGGTATAATGGTCGATCTTTGGAATACGAAGTCGGAAAACTAGCTTCGTGGTAGACCCAAGGACTTTCACATAGTTCCCATGACCTTTAAAAGGTTGAGCCAAAATGCTAGTAAGCATTGTCACTCAAAGTAGTGACGAAGGGAGATCGTGGAGATCTGGATACACCCTTCTCAGCCACACATGGCTTACATGGATGTTATCGGATAGATCAAAAGAGAAAAATTGATTAATGAATTTGATTAAATAAATTTGTATGATTGTAGCTATGTAATTTGTTATTATGTTTATGTGTTAAAAAAATCCTCATTTTTCAGCTCTTGTAATTTTGAGCGTTACATTTAGGATACTACGGCTACTAAGTTAGAAGAAATCCTCAACCTTTTGAATGACACCGAAACCGAGTTGTTGCTTTAGAATAACAAGGTCGTGGTGGTGAAGAGAATCAGGATCGCATGATTGAGAATTAGGGTGATGAGCAATATGATGATCAACCCGAGCACCGAATGAAAGGGCAAATAAGAAAGCAAGGTCAATTTCTTTGAGTTAGCAAGGACATTAAAAGAATATCCCCACCTAAATTTGATGGTACAACTCTTAGGGATGGTGCTGAAAATTGGATCTCTGAAATGGAAAAGTATTTTGAGATTAGGGACTTTTCTGGGGAGACAAAAATAGTATGGGGAGCCTACCAATTGTCTCGTGAAGCATCTTCCTAGTGGGATAACCAGAAAATAGAACTAGGAATTGATTTTGGTATGATCATGTGGGAGTAGTTCAAGGCCTACTTCCATCAAAGATGGTTATCTTAGCTATACTTTGACCAAAAGATGGCAGAATTCCTAAATCTGACTTAAGGAAAGTACTCAGTTACAAAATATTGAGAACGTTTCACTCGATTGCTGAAATATGTTCCTTTGTATCAAAAGGATGAGAAGTTTAGAGTGAGAAAATTTATAATGGGATTGAATCCAAGTATTGGTGGTGAGGTAGATGTTCATGGACCTACCTCGATGGAAACAATGTTTGAAAAAGCTATCAAGCAAGAACTAAGCTGTGAAGTATTTATGCCTCTAAAGAGGGAAACATGATCGCTAAAATAGAAATTGGTTGTTCTATTTGTGTGCATCCATAGCTTTATCTTTATAGAACTAGGTAGTAATACATTTTCAGTTGTATTACCATGTGCGTGTTGATAAAACAACATGTATATCCTTTCATATTTTATTAATTAATTGCATCGAGAGAAAGGAGAAGATATTCATTCTACGATAAAACTTCACAAGACATGAGTTTTCACACATCGAATGTAACGGATAATGGTCCTGCAAGACTGGAGTAGTGGTATGATGCCGATTGAAAATGAATATAGTAACGCTGAAATGTAACTATGTCAATAAACTACCAAAATGTAACGCTCAAAATTACAAGAACTAAAAATGAGGATTTTTTTAACACAAATACAATAACAAATTATACAACCGCAATCATACAAATTTATTTAATCAAATTCATTAATCAATTTTGTTTTTTTGATGTATTTGATAACATCCATGTAAGCCATGTGCGGATGAGAGGGGTGTATCCATATCTCCACGATCTCCCTTTGTCACTACTTCAAGTGACAATACTTACTAGCATTTTGGCTCAACCTTTTAAAGGTCATGGGAACTATGTGAAAGTCCTTGGGTCTACCACGAAGCTAGTTTCCTGACTTCATATTCTAGTATCCGACCATTATCTACCTCATGTTGCAAGATTTCAACTTCCCATGATCAAAGTTACTGAGATAATTTTTTTATTTAATTGGAGGACTAGGTGATTAGACAATGCCATGCATACCATCAATGTATTTCATGTATCCTTGCTTAAGAAATATGTACTGATTTAACACATGTACTTATCTCATAAAGATCCTAGTTGGCCTTTGGCATCTATCTCAATATAAACTCTTCGCAAGATAGGTTTAATTGGAAATACAATAAAAACAAACTAGAAAGATCTAGATAACTATGAAAGGGATAGTTGTGAGGTGGCGGAAGATTTAAAACTCATAAGACTAGTGTGTTATCTTGAGTTTAGCCGTAACTCACTGCACGACAGATAAAATTTAATGCTCAAAATTACAAGAGCTGAAAAATGAGGATTTTTTTAACACATAAACATAATAACAAATTACACAATTGCAATCATATAGATTTATTTAATCAAATTCATTAATCAATTTTACTCTTTTGATCTATCCAACAACATCCATGTAAGCTATGTGCGGTTGAGAAGGGTGTATTCGAGATATCCATGATATCCCTTCGTCACTACTTCAAGTGACAATGCTTACTAGAATTTTGGCTCAACCTTTTAAAGGTCATTGGAACTATGTGAAATTCCTTAGGTCTACCACGAATCTAGTTTCTGACTTCGTATTCCGGTATCAACCATTGTCTACCTCATGTTGAAATAAGTATTTCAACTTCCCATGATCAAAGTTCCTGACAATTTTTTATTTAATTGGAGGACTAGGTGATTAGATAATGCATGACCATCAATGCATTACTTTGGCCAAAGTTATCCGCCATGCAGGTTACGGCTAAACTCAATACAACACACTAGTCTTATGAGTTTTAAGTCTTCCACCACCTCACAACTATCCCTTTCACAATTATCTAGATCTTCATAGTTTGTTTTTATTTTATTTCCAATTAAACCTATCTTACAAGAGTTTATATTGAGATAGAGCTGAAAAATGAGGATTTTATGTAACGCTCAAAATTACAAGAGCTAAAAAATTGTCACTCGAAGTAAGTGTTGTCACCAAATCACTGCACCCCCGAATGGCTTGAGAATTAATCACGACATTTGGTGTGATTGGGACACATGGGATCACCTCTCAAGCTGTGGGACTTGCGCTTGAGGTGAACCTCCGGAGAAGGCCGACTTCCTCTTCCTAAACTAAACACAACACTACTTCTAATGTAAGAAAGATGGCTAACTAGACCTATGCTAATATTTCATGGGATTAGGGAGAGAGAATGCAAAGAAATAAAATCTATTCTAGAAGTGGTGATGCACCAAGAAAAGGGGTGTTCAACTTATGGAAGGGTTAATGTGGGTATGATGCTTGCATCGTCGGCCACCTTCACCTATTGCAACTTGGAAAGGATATAAAATACCACAGACTAGAAGCACACGTTCCTTCGCTAAACTTTAAACATACACAATATAGAGATCAACTTTGACTTGATACATAGATAATCTATCAAGATAATAATCACAAGCACATGTCAAGTATCCACTTTAGTGACAACAATAATGTAACTCTTAATCAACTGAAGGAAAATAGTTTCTCACAACTGATGAAAATTAACCACACTATTCTTTTCACGATATGAAACAGATAATCTAAAATAAAGGTAAACTAATCAATAATGCCAAGGAATTACATTCACAAAGCATATAATGACTAATCATTCAACACAATAAAACAAATCTTCAAGTGCAAGGAAACTCTGAATATAATTAAAAGGTTTCAACAAAACTCTGAAAGCACTCTTCCAAGCTTGAAGAGCAACTTCACCATAAATATCTCAAAATGTATATCTCAAATAATGGAAGCACTCCACTATTTATAAGTTCCTAGGCTGAGCCATTACAGCTGAGCATTTAACTAACCTTAACTAAAAATAGTAATATCATTAATGAAAGGGAATGGGATCCCATAAAAATATAAAATTTGTTGCAAAAAGTTGACCAAGTCAACCTTACAACTTTGACTGATTCCGGAGCTTGAACATGTCCTTTCATGGCCGCTCATCTTTGGCCTGATTCACCGAATCTCCTTTCTCTGCAATTTTTTATTGTCCTTCCTCCCAAATAACCATTTGATGTCTATACTCAAAGAAGCGTTGGATAACACCCTGGGTTTCTTCATCTCCAGGACCACACGCATAGTGATTTACTACGTCCGTTGTCTCAATCTCTTTTGTGATCCTGGCTGGAAACTTTGAAGCTTATTTGTGACTTTCTTTAGTCTCCTATGAAATTCTGACATAGAACCAGTCGATCAATGGAGTCACTATTGAAAGTCTTCACAACATCATCATCCCACTTCACCAAATCCTTGAAATTTTCTTTAATCTGGTCCTCGGGAAGAGCATCAATATTTTCATTGAAGAACTTGCAGTTGGCATTGTCAAACTCCTTCAAGATATCATTGAGGGCATATGTAATCTCCACTCACTTCTCTTCCAATTTCTTGATCAAATCTTGTAGCACCTAACACCAGAATTCCATAGCCTTTTGATATTCAAACAATTTAGAGGCATCATCAATTACCTCTTCCTGTAGAAGTAAATCAGAATCTTCCTCTCTAATGTTACTCCATGTTGCCAAAGTTAAGTTTAAGTTATTATTATCTTCGGAGAAAGATTCGTCCATTTTAGCAATAGTAGTTTTTACAACCTGTAAATTAGTATAAATCTCAACGGCTTCCTTAATCAAAGGATTGGCCTCTTGCAAGATTCTTTCCATCCACCCATTTACTGTTCTCCCTTTCTGGCCTAGCTTCTCGAGCTCATGATAGGAAATATCATCAATTGTAGATGAAATTTTCATGGCCGTAGTAGTTGAGATGTCAGTGGATGGGTGGGCTGGGTTACTCTATGCAGCAGTGCAGTGAGCTACTCGACTTTGGCCTTAAGCTCATCCTTGGTGGCCTTGTCTTTGTTGTATTTCTCTAAGAGGGCCCCCAGAGTAGTGTGTACATCTTGCTTGGCTCCTTCATGAGTAGCATTCCCTAATGAGAACTTTGAGATCCGGTAATCTGTTGTTGTGATGTTTTCTTTAGTTTTCCCCTCAACAGGGGTAGCCACCTCTATCACATGCTCTCCAGATGGATTAACCGTTAGACTTGATACGGTTCTCGGTCTCTTGGCCTGCCTTTTGGGCATAGACTCCAATATACTGAGATCTATTACATCTCCCAGAGGAACCTTCTTCTTTTTCTTAGGAGTCTATCTAAACAACCACTCTGGTATGGCTAGAGCCGAGGAAGATGGAGTAGCAACATCAGTTAGGGTAAGATCACTAGGAATGCCAGCTAATACCGAAAGCGAGAGGTAGCAATGATGGAAGGTGTGGGTGTGAGGACAACCATAGGAATTGACAAAGCAATGCTAGGGGTTGAAATTGAAGAAAATGGGAGTGTTAAAGGAAGTGAAGAGGAAATGGGTGACCCAATATTTTCCCCAGCTGATAGAACTGGAAGTGACAAAAATACCTAGGCCATAGAAGGGGATGGGAAGGAAGAAATGATGGTAGAAGTGGAAGGAACTGATATTGGAAGTGATAATGGAGGAAGGGGAAGATGGGATGGATCCTAAACGACACTAGGGGAGTCACTCACTTCAACTACCTCAGTAGCTGACACTGTAGATGCTATAATCTTGGGAGCAATAGGCCTAGAAAGAGATGAGCCACCAACCACAAATGAGATCTTCTTTGGAATGATAGGAACCCTTTGAGTCGACCTCTTGCCTTTTGTGGGTGTTGGTTGGTTTGTTGCTGATGTAGACCCTGTATTTGTAGGTTGACCTTCCCCTTTGGGTGAGATTCCCAAGGTGGCCAACCAACTGAAGGTTCTCCTTAGAATGGGCCCCATCCTTTCTTTAGTATTGTTGCACTCTTCCACATACCAATCAACCAATGACAATGGTTGATTGGCAACATTGTCATTCTGTATGATGGATCTAGGACCTCATCATTGTCCTGCAAGTCTTTTGGCACATCAACCAATCCAAATTGCCGCACTTCATCCAGAGTTAACCTCTCATAATCTCTTTGCCACACGATGTACTTGTCCGAAAATGAATCCATATGTCTTCTAATTGGGGCACATGAGCATTGGAATTACCTGTCTCCCGAACTTACCCCAATAATCAAAATTAGTTCGTGGGTGGAAGGTCTGCAAGGTTACCTCAGCCATTTCTGCATCCACATTTTTGCCTTGTGGATAGTTGGGCAAGAATACCTACTAATTGAAACAAGGAAATGCATTCCCACCTTGTGACGCTTATTTTGGATTTTATGGTAATCCAACAACTATCAAACCAATTCCAGAAGAACCCATTTGTCAGTGGGGCACCTTGGCAACTTGCTTGGGGCACCTATGAAACCTAGAATTTGAAGGTAGGTGAATGTGGGAAATTGAAAGTAGATTGCTCCCCATTCTCACACCTCTTGAAAAGCCTCATCGGAAACCCTCTAATTATATAGCTCCTTGTCGAAGCGATAGAGGAAAATAACGAAGAAAGCATCATTGATTCTTTGGAAGTGCTTTCTCCCCTCGTCTAGAGTAAGTTGGGGATAAAACTCGTATATTTGGGAGGTGCTGCGAACACCCCTGGTATTCAATCCTACAAAATCCCCCATAGCAGCAGCCACATATACTAGAAAAGATGTCATGTAGAAAGTCTTGGTTTCTGCCACCTTGCCCAACTGATAGCGAATGTTGCTACTAATATGTTCACCCCATTAGATGAACTCGTCATTCTTCTTGATAGTTTCTATGTACAAGAACATCCATTCTTGGAATTCCTTTGTAGAAGGAAGACACAAACTCGCTTACAAGTATAATGAGATCACCGACTTTTCGAATGAAATCCGATCAATGTATAGTTTTGGGCAACTTGGTGAAGTTCTTAGTCAGGTAGGATTTCATCATGACCTTCGAGCATACTTCCTCTTTTTTATCCCAGTGCTCAACTGCTATTTTAGGTGAGATAGTGGTGTAATCTTGAACGTCTGGAAGTTTAAACAAGTTTTCAAAGAAGTCCGGGTCAGACGGATCACCACTTTATCATCTATGTCTCTTATCGACATAGAGTCCTCGTCGTAGTGGGTTGTTGTAGCTAGGACAAAATCTGGGCATTGCACGGATGTGGGAAAACCGATGACAAGGGAAAGACCACTATGAAGATGGCCTGCATCCATGGCTTTTTGTTCGGGGCCTTTAATCTTTCCTAGAACTCGGGAAGATCAATTTGTCCTAGATCGGTGTCCCCAATATTTCCTAAGTCAGAGGTCAAGCTAGGATTGGGGAGCAACCCCAAGAAATGTGTACTTCATCTTCTCTTTTCCCTTTGAAGTGGAGGTAGACATCAAAACCTGTGAATGTTGCGGAAATTTGAAAACCCAAAAGCAAGGAAAATCTGAAATCCCGAACCGAAAAATTCTGAAAGGAATCACCAAAAGAAATCTCTCAAAAAAAATTTGAAGTTAGAGGTCCTGAAAACCTGAAATTCCCGATTCTCCAAAAACTTGAAATCCCGATGCTCGAAATCCCGATTCTCAAAAAGTCGAAAACCCAAAAGCAATAGTTCTCCAAAATTTTGAAAGCAAGAAATCTTTGAATGATCTCTTGAAGGAATTTTTCAAAATGAATTTTTCAAAAGTATTTCCGAATGATCTCTGGAGGAACTGCAAAATAAATATTAAAAATCCAAGATGGAAAATGAGAAACAGGAGGAAGTACGAGGGACTTAAAAATATCCCCTGGACATACTCGAAAACCTGGAGAAAAAATCACAAAATGAAGCATGGTGAACCAAAAGGATGAAAACACAAAAAAGCAGAGGGAAACCAAGAGCAAAAACCAAATGAGGAGAAAAAAGGAAGAAAAATACCTAAAACCAAAAGAAAATTAAACAAAAAACGTACCTTGAAAAAGACGTCGCAAAGGACAAGAATGAGATGTCAGAGCGAATGTGTCAGGTAAAAAATGAAAAGTAAAAATCTGAGTTTATATAGAAATCTCGATATTAATGGTAAAAATCCGATCCGTATGGAGGTAGGTGAGAATTAATCATCCATAGAACCTCCGAAGTTCTGAAACCCGAAAGCTCCGAAAACTCTGAAAATTTGGAATTTTAGACTTCAGAAAAATGGGAAGCAAAGAGACGAATTGGCAACTAAAAGTCTGAAACCCGAAAACCCGAAAGTCGAAAATTCAAACTTTTAGAAATTCAGACTTGGGAAAATGTTAAGTGTAAATCTTGAAAAATACTTGGAGAACTCTGAAAACCTAAAACCCGAAAGTCCAAATTTTGGACTTTGAAATTCAGAATTCAAAATTCCGGGAGGGATTTTAAACAAAATGACCTAAAAAGTCCCAAAACACGAAAGTCTGAAATATCAAACTTTGAAGATTCGGACTTTGGAAAATCTCAAATGCAATTCTGAAATTGAGCTTAAAAACTCCGAAAGAGAAAAACTCCAGAAGTCTGAAAATTGAAAATTTTCGATTCTTGGCCTTAGCAAAATTCACTGTGCGGGGATTTCTTAAAAACACTACTCTGACATATGGCCTTCTTCTAGGTAGGTTAAATGGTTAACAATAAGCATTGTCACTCGAAGTAGTGACGAAGGGAGATCGTGGAGATATGGATACACCCTTCTCAGCCGCACATGGCTTACATGGATGTTATCGGATAGATCAAAAGAGTAAAATTGATTAATGAATTTGATTAAATAAATTTGTACGATTGTAGCTACGTAATTTTTTATTATGTATATGTGTTAAAAACAAATCCTCATTTTTCAACTCTTGTAATTTTGAGCGTTACATTTTGGTATCAAAGCGTTACCTGTATGAGTTTTGGAGGAAAGAAGGATTCAACTTGTTGGAGCGGGAAGAGTAGAAGGTTTCCAATCCTGGGTTTACTTCAGGCATGAATATCTTCTCCTTTCTCTACTACATTATTTGTAAAAAAAGAGGAAATGCACATTCTGTTTTTAATGGCAATCAAGGAAATTGTGGACAATTTTTTATTTAATTGTTTGGAGATGAAGTATGAAAAGGAAATTGATGGATTCTGTATTCTTTTTAGTTTTCTTTATGTGGTTTTAACCTAACCCAGAAAAATACATAGATACGGTTTTGGATTTTGATCAACAAAAATAAATTAAAAGAAAGGTTAAAAATTCCTTCTCTGCATTATAATAAATTATACCCAAAAGGAAAAGAGTTGGGTTTTTCCTGTATAGGAAGAAGAAAAATGTTTTGTGAATTTGTGTGTTTAAAATCAATTTGTGCTTGTGGGTTTTCATTTTGTTAAACTGAAATTTGGTTGTGTGTTTTTTGTAAACAAATCGATTTGGGTATACAAATCGATTTTCATAAAGGAATCAATTTGGGTAACCCAATCAATATGGGTATGCAACGGTTGGGGTTTTGTATTTTTCTTCTTGGTTGTTATATGCAGGTTTGATTTTTAATTTATTGAGATCTTTTGAATGATAATTTGTGGGTGTCAAAGCTCTTGCATGGGGCTGCATTTTCTAGAAATTTTATTATTATGGCCATTAAATCAGTTCATGTATAAATGAGGGTGTCTTGTTATGTGTGAATAATTAAAAAAATGGCATTTAGCCTATAACTTCCAACCTGACAATATGACTTGGATTCTTGTAAGACTGTGAAAAAGAAATTGCTTGTCTTAGTAAGGGCATGAAAGCTAGGATAGCTTGACCGAGATGCACCAAGGAGTAATTGGAGGCATGATTGGGTTTAAAATAATGATATCTTATGAAAGAAATTATTAGTTATTCTTTTACTAAAAAGAGTATGTTTAAATGATGTAACCATGGTGCTACTATATTGTTGGTTGGGATGTTTGTTTACCAGATAGAACATGTTAAAGTGATGTAAATATGGTGATATTTGTGCTAATTTTTAGAGCCGCTCATTGGTGAAAAGAATACTCTTCTTAATCATATTGTTTTTACGAAGTTATGTATAAATTTTAAATGTCAAATGCTTATTGATTGAAGTGGAATACATATGTATTGATCTTTGTGATTACTGAGTCAAACCAGCAATGAAACCAATCTCCAAGGCACCATACGAATGACAATGACTGAATTAATTGAGTTTAAAGCTCAATTACATGAATTGTGTCCTTGGGTCTAATTAGACCAAGTATATCACCATGGGGTGCACCGGTTATCTTCGTGAAAAGAAGGATGGGACCCTCATAATTTGTATTGATTACTAAATGCTCAATAAGGTAACATCGAAGAATCGGTACCCACCGCCCTGAATCGATGATCTATTTTTAGTTCAAAAGGTTTTCCTAGCAAATAGTGCCTCCATACCTACAACACATGAACAATCGCAGCAAGCTCAAGATCATGTGGTGTACAATTTACTTCATGCACCCTCAACTTCCTACTTTCAAAAGCTACCACATGCCCATCTTGTAGTAGTACTCTGTCCAAACCTTCCCTTGAAGCATCGGTTACCACTAAGAAGTTCCCATTTGGATCCGGAATCTTCAACACCGGAGCACTTGTGAGTCTACCTTTTAACTCATTAAAGGCTTCTTCACACTTATTGTCCCAAAAAAATTTCTTACCCTTCTTTTGCAAAGAAGTGATAGGTCTTGCTAACCTAGAGAAGTCCTTTATGAACTTTTGATAGTAGCCTGCTAGACCCATAAAACTTCTCACTTCATGCACATCCTTTGGTGTTGGCCATTCCATGATGGCACTGATCTTGAAGGGTCCACCGAGATTCCTTCTTTACTTAATAAGTGGCCTAAGTATTGTACTTCGTATTGATAGAAAGCACACTTAGATAATTTTCCATATAATTTATGTTTTCTGAGAATTCCTAGCACAATCCTTAAATGTTCATCATGTTCTTCCTCATTCTTGGAGTATATTAATATATCATCGAGAAAGATAAATAAAAATTGGTCTAAGTATTCCCTAAACACGATGTTCATCAAGTTCATGAAAGTGGCATGTGCATTTGTTAGACCAAAGGGAAAAACTATAAACTCGTAATGCCCATACCTTGTTCTAAAAGCGGTTTTATGGATATCTTCATCCTTGATTTGTAGTTGATGATAACCAGATCTAAGATCAATCTTGGAAAAAACTTTTCTTCGATACCAAAATGTAATGCTCAAAATTACAAGAGCTGAAAAATGAGGATTTTTTTAACACATAAACATAATAACAAATTACATAGCTGCAATCATACAAATTTATTTAATCAAATTCATTAATCAATTTTGCTCTTTTGATCTATCTAATAACATCCATATAAGCCATGTGCGGCTGAGAAGGGTGTATCCAAATCTCCACAATCTCCCTTCGTCACTACTTCGAGTGACAATGCTTACTAGCATTTTGTCTCAACCTTTTAAAGGTCATGGGAACTATGTGAAAGTCCTTAGGTCTACCACAAAGCTATTTTCGACTTTGTATTCCGATATCCGACCATTGTCTACTTCATGTTCAATATTTCAACTTCCTATGATCAAGTTCTGAGATAATTATTTTTTATTTAATTGGAGGACTAGGTGATCAGACAATGCACAACCATCAATGCATTACTTTGGCGAAAGTTATCCACCGTGCAAGTTACGGCTAAACTCAAGACAACACACTAGTCTTATGAGTTTTAAGTCTTCTGCCACCTCACAACTATCCCTTTCACAGTTATCTAGATCTTTATAGTTTGTTTTTATTTTATTTCCAATTAAACCTATCTTGCAAGAGTTTATATTGAGATAGATGCCAAAGGCCAACTAGGATCTTTATAAGATAAGTCTAATGGATCTTTTCATCTATTTACCATCCCATTTAGTCTTTTTTTTTCCGATGTTTGATTCTTTAACCTTAAATTACCTTTTTACAATGATACTCTTCCATTCTCTATATAATAGGATTTACAATCTTATCATATTAATACCAAGTTTATCGAAAGGCCGAATTAAATATATATTAAAACATGTATATTTAATTATTCCTTCAATTAGCTACACCACTAAATAGCTTATTTAATTTAGAATTAAAGACAATTGATTGTTACAATAATTGCCCAATTATCGGCTTCATACATTGATAACTATCAAATAAATGTATTCAACAATTTGTGAAAAGTAAGATTTCACAACTCAAGTATTCATCATTTACTCATATTGAGATATTATTACACACAAAGTAATCATCTCTTTATTAAAATCATATATTACATATGTCGTTAAGGAGAAATATATAACTGGTATAATAATTCTCACATAGTGAGGTTCGAATATTACAATGGGTCCAAGATCCTAATAACTTAGCCAATAAATCAAGGATATCATCCTTTCACTAATTGAAATCCAAGTATCTCATTTAGATCCATGCTATGATAAAACTTCACAAGACATGAGTTTCCGCACATCTGAATGTAACGGCTAATGGTCCTGCAAGACTGGAGTAGTGGTATGATGTTAGTTCAAAATGAGATCTCTTCAAAGCTCACGAACCTTAATAATATGAATTACGTGTTAGGAGGATATTTTAACGCTATCCTCGTAGACATGGACAAGGTTGGGCATCTTTTTGGGGGTAATTAGTCCCATTAAGAATTCGGGACTTTTTACTCCTCAAATCAACGAGTGACATCGAGCCTAAACATGGATGGTTCACATGGACAATTAGGTGCCTCGGTTTCAACAACAACACAAAGAGGTTGGAAAGATTCTTGGTTAATTCTAATTGGCTGCAAATGGATTGGGTCATAGAATGCTCGGTTCTTCCAATCTCGGGGTCAAACTACTTCCCAATTCTTCTCTCCTTTGCAAATGATTCAATTCCTCCCAAATGTCCTTTCAAATTCAAGCTAATGTGGCTTTGTGACAAAAAGATTTCAACTTTAATGGAATCATGGTGGAACTCCTTTTAGATAAGGGTTTTAAGATGTTCATTATTGCCAAAAAAATATTTGGGACCAAGTAGAGGTTAAGGGATTGGAACAAGAGCCAGTTCAAAAACATTTTCAATGAAAAAATGGGAGTGGAGTCCAACCGCAACGCCATAAATGAAAGAATATTCGTGGGGGGCATGAACCAAAATTCTTGTGAGCTTGAGAAAAATCTATGAGCAGATCCAAGGAAACTTTTTCTCAAAGAAGAAATATACCAGAAACAAAAATCTAGAGAGAAATGGCTTAAAACAAGTGACTCTGACACAAAATTCTTTCAAAATTCAATTCGGGCTTTAAGAGACCACAATAAGATCTCCTCAATAAAAAATAGTCACGGTGAGGTAATTCAGAAAGAGGATAACAAGCTTGAAGTTTTCCATTTCTTTGAAAACCTTGTGGGGTGTACCGAGGCATCCAACATCTCTTCTCAAAATGAGCTCATGGATCTCATTCCCTCTTGTTAGTCAAGCTCACAACGATCATCTCATGACCCTGCTCCCCAAATATTAGGTTAGGAATGCTATATTTTCCATGGGCGAGATAAGGCACTAAGGTTGAATGAATTTCTTTCGCCTTCTTCCAATATTTTGGCACATTGTGGGGATCGACACCACTATTGTAGTTGAAGAATCCAAAAGGGCTAAGTCTATATTTGAAACTCAATTGCATCTTCATATGTCTTATTCCCAAAATGATCGGGTGGAATCTTTTGGTGACTTTAGGTCGTTCTCTCTCTGCTATAATATAGTCTACAAAATAATCACTAAAGCCATTTTTATTTATCTCAATCCCATTTTGGATCCTCTCATTTCTCTCGAGCAAGGTTAGTTTGTTCCTTGGAACCTTATCTTAGAGGGGATCATTATAACACGTGAGATCATGCACTCTTTATCGGTCAATCACTCCCTAGGTATGTTGATCAAACTGACATCAACAAAGCCTATGATTGTATGAATTAGAGATTTCTCATGAATAGCTTGAGGAGATTTGGATTTTCTCTAAGATGTCTGTAAGTGAATCTTTAGTTGTATCTCGGGTCTCAGTTCTCAATTTTGGTCAATGGGAGCCCCTTAGGATTTTCCCTACGAATCTTGGGATCAAATAGGTGACCCCCTCTCTTTCTTCCACTTCATCTTGGTGGTTGAAGCCCTTGATTGGGTAGTTTCTTTTCTTGCTAATATGGCGAGATTCAAGGTATCGGGTCATGAAGCATTTGGATCCCTTCTCCCACTAGAAATTCACCGTTGACACCTTCTTGTTCGGAGTAGCTCATAGGTGAGAGGCAAGAGCTTTGAAAAGTATATTGAACATGCACTCTTTGGCCATTGGCCAACTGATCAACAAAGCCAAATCAAATATTTTCTTCTTCAACACTCTTGTTGGGCGTTAAGTTTAGATTAAAGAGATCACGGCTTTCAACATTGGCTCTCTCCCTCACAAATACCTTGGCATCCCCTTGTTTTTAGGCCTAGTAAGATACCTCACAAGTAGAATCTAATTTCTACCTTCTATTCTAGATTCAATTCTTGGAGTGGAAAATGGTTTTCATTAGTAGGGCATGTGACTTTGATTTTTTTTCTTAGGTGTTATTCCTATTTATATGATGCTTATTCTTTGGGCCCTTGTTAGAGTCTTGTGAAATCTTTCGAGCATCATGAGATCCTTTTTTTGGTGAGGATTGAGGATTCAAGAAGACCCCCTTATTAAAATGGGACCAAATCTACGTCCCTAAAGTCTTGTGGTGGTGTTGGCATGGAAACCTAGAGATATGAAATTGAGCCCCTAGAGAAAAACTTGTTTCACTATTGCTTAAGAACCTCGAGGAAAAATGGTTCAGACTACTCCAACTCATGTACCTAGGCTCTACCCAACCTAAGATCATTCTATCCTTTCTTGACCCCCTAGAGGATCACATCTATGGAATTTCATTTGTGGTGCCATCCCATAATTAGAATATTTCCCTCGTGGTAAATTAAAAATGGACTAAAATCCAACTTTTGGCTTGATTCTTGGAATGAACAACTTATTCTTGGTGTGATTCATGAATTCGATGATTTGCACACCTATCTCATAAATGAGTGGGGTGTAAAGGTGGAAAACTATTGGGAATTCCTTCCATTTGATTCTTTGCCCATGGTCCGATCGAAATCTCTTTGGGATTACCCTTTCCTCATGCCACATTACAATGACACCTGGGATGAGCTCAATATTAGAATAATTCACTTCTCTCTAGAAGAGGACGACATCATTTGGGTGGCTACCAAAATATGGGGAATACAAAGTGAATGTCGATAATAATTTGATTGTGTTGGTTGAAGGAAACAAAAATATTCTTAGTCTTAGTGTTGGGATAAGGAATGCTTACTAAAGGTGGGTGCCTTTGCTTGGTTAGGTTGTCAAGCGGAAAATGCTCACTCATAAGAGGCATTAAAAATTGGGTCTTAAAGTCCTACACTATGTTTTTTTACCTTAAATATGAAGAAGACATTGACCATCTTCTCCTCCATTGTCCTTTTGGCAAGGAGTGCTAAGATTGGTTATGTCAAAATCTTAAGCTCAATTGGATCCTTCTAGAGGATATCACATTTGCGTTGCACTTTTAGCCATTCATTCATCCAAATAGCCAATTTGCTTCAATTTGGATATGAAAATTTTCCCTCCTCATTTGGCATATTTAGTGGGAATGATACAAGTGAATTTTCAAGGTTGAATCTTGATCAATTTCCTCTGTCATTAATAGACTGGAAATTGCCATTTCGTAAACAACGATGTCCTCAATCAAGGCCAAAACCCCATTTTTGGCCTACAATATCGAGCTTTTCAATAATTATCCTCTTCTTCAACCCTCTCCTATTAATGAGTCTAGCGTATCGTCTTCATCATAGATCGAAGTTAGAAATCTCAACTCCAAATGAATATTCCATGCTTCTAGTTTCTTGAAGTTAAACTATGATGGGGATTCTACGGGTAATATGAGAATCTTGGGTACAGAGGCATCATTAGGGATTTGTTTGGACCTTTGATTTGGGTTGGTTCTTTCCACCTCCTGGATAGTTCATGTAACATTATAGAGGCATTGACATTAGTACATGGTCTTCAATTGACCTTTAGTGGTGGCATTGATTTAATTTTTACTAAAGAAGACTCCATGGTCATTACTAACACTATCAAATCCAGAAAATCCAAAGCTTGGTGAATTGACAACATCCTTGGCCAAGTATGTCATCTCCTCTCCAGTTTCACTCATTGGAGCATCCAACATTGGTATCATGAGGTTAATAAGGTGGCGAGACTTCCTTGCTAATTATGGTGCCTCCCAAACTTTGGACGACTTGGTTGATAATATGGCCAAGTCATGGCATGGGTTATGGGAGTTACTCCTTATGATTCACCTTCCACTTTGGCGAATCATCACTAAGTTATCTTTGGCATCTCACCCATGTCGGCCTTTCCTTGTAACACACGACTCAAATTTTACAAACCCTCACATTAATTGTTGCACGCTTCAGGGGGTATCTTAATTTTTTCTCACATGTATCCTTCTCCTATATTGGTGTGCACTACCTTCTTTGTCTCCACCCTACTTTCATTCACCTTTTGTCTTATGCTTCTCCCTCGATTTGGCTACCGCCATGAACAACCCAATGTTCCCTCGGCTCCATTTTTCCAGTTCTAGATGGGAAATGACCTTTTTTGCAGTCAAGTTGGAAAAGCACCCACACCGTATCTTTATCATTCAATTTGGGCCACTGTTGAATGCCTCCTACGAATTCAAAAAATGATTATGCCTTTGTTGATAACTTGCTCCACATTGAGACTAGAAAATAGGTTGTTGTTGCTATTCTTTATGCACTTTATTTATCTTGCTCACCAAGTTGGGGTTGGCACTTTAGTTGACGAACTTGTGTGCAATCCCCTTCTCTCCTATTTGGTTTGGGCTAACTTGCGGATAGTGTCATGACTAGGGAATGATTTTGTGGCATTGGAGTGGTGCTTCATCGTTGTTGTTGATTTTTGAGAAAGGGTGGTGGCTCACCGTAGCAACAAGGAGTCATCTCAGGTGTCTTCTTCCACATCTAAATTTGGTCTCTCTATCTGCCCCCATCTTACTTTGGCCCTAAGGATTGTATCTCGAGGAATCGGGTTGCAAGGACCTATAAATTTCTTGAGCACATGATTGGCCTAACAAAGCACGACATCTCATTAGGTGGCATAATGAATCCTTTTTCCTCTTGTGCTCCAATGGAATGCAAAAGGTTTTGGAAATTGACTTTGAGGATGTGATGACAGAGGAGGCTGCCATAACTTAAAGTGATCTTCCTCTTTTTGGTTTGTTATGCCATTTTCCCTCCCCTGGAGGTCTATTTGTAAATATTTATATTCTAATGCGAGTTTTTATTTCCTCCTGCACAAATAGTTTGGTTTTGTTGAATGCCTTTGTATGATTCTTAGAACCATTGCCATTTCACCTTGAATTATATTTGTGTATTTTGTAAATCCTTTTTGGCTATCAATATAACTAGGAAAGAGACCCATCAACCCTCATTTACAATCAAATAAAAATACAATGCATCCAACATTATCTTTGGTTGGACACTTTTCATAGGGACCATAGACTCACAATTTTAACAAGATGGGAAGCCATGCCCATTATTGTTTTGCTCTAAGAAAACTTCTTATTACTCACATCCTTCATCAATGAATTAACAAAATTCTCATATGTATTAACATATTCCAACATAACATTTTGTCTTCATCCATGTCTAACAAAATACTATTGTATATCAATATGCTTCGACCAAACATAAGTGGGGTTATTTTAAAAATAGATTGCACTTTAACTATCATAATCTATCCTTACAACTAGATACATAAGAAATCAACATTTGAATTTATCATATGTAACCATACCATTTCCTTAATTTCATGAGTGGTTGACGTATAATTTTAACTTTGTGGTTGATATTTGCAACTACTTTTCTATTGCCCATCCATCGATCTGATCCACCAAACAAGATAAAACACATAAGCGGTTGTATATATTTGAAAATCAAGATGTCCATCCCACTCAACATCAACAAATCCTTGTGAATTTACTAATTTTTTTCCTCAAGCCCTCCTTCAAATAAAATTCCATAATTTGAAGTGCCACACAAAAATTTGAACATCCATTTCACTATAATTCAATTTTCTTTACATAGATTGGACATATTTGCTCCCTATTTCTAGTGGATAAGTAATGTCAGCTCTCATACATACCATAACATACACAAGAATTGTAACAACACTTGCATAAAGAACATAAGAAATGTATCCAATTTTTTTGTGCCTCGAGACATTGGTCAAAAAATAATTTTTAACAATTGAGAAAGGGAAAACTTATAAGTTTATATTCTAAATGTATTCAATGTCATTTCATCATTTTTTTATTTAATCACAATTACTCGCTTAGTTGATTCCTTTCAATGTTCATGCCCACAATGAACTTTTCAACACAAATTCTTCATATCAAATAGAGATTTAACCTGCTTGATCTTTTCCTTGTTAGCGATTTACATATTATCTTCATATACAACTAATGTAACAAAGTTATCAACTAATTGTTTAGAAATACACATAGGGATCAAGTTTTCTTTGTACGATTTCCCAAGTCCCAACACATGATTGTCAAAATTTGGATCCCATATCTGGCGATTGATTCAAGTTGTATAGTGACATCCACACATACACCAAGTTCTTATTTCCTTTAACTTCATGATTTGTTTTGGCACCACCATATAAATATCTTCCTCAAGCTACCAATGTAGAAATGTTTTATTTACTTCTATCTTTTCTACTTCAATATTAAAAGCAACAAAAATAGCCATAAGAAATCTAATGGAAGTTCTCTTAGCAATATAATAATATGTTATCTAAATAAATTCCATGTACTTGGGAAAATATTTTTGCTATCAAACGAGATTTATACTTCTCCATTTTTGTTATGCATTCAACTACTTGTACTTCTATTTACAACAAACAAGTTATCTACTCGCATACAATTTTACCAAGTCCCATGTCCTATTTTTAGCTTAGGATTCAATTTCTTAAGCTATGACCTTCTTTGCAAAATTATTTTTGTTTGAGAAAAGTACCTCCCTTGTAATCTTTGTATCTTCATTAGTAACACAAAATTATGAAAGTAATGTAAAACATAAATCAAATGGATAATATATTTCTAGTTTCATTCTAGTTCGACATGAACTTGGCTCCTTGGGATGAACCGTTAGACGATCTAGTGCAACATGGGAACATCCCCAAGGTGTGGGACCTTGGCTCCTTGGGATGAACCTTCAAAGAAGGTTGGCTTCCTACTAAACTATGTGCATCTGATTGAAGATCAAGGTGCAAAACTACAATACTTAAAATAAACTACTCTATCTAATTCTTGGGGAAAAGGGATAGAAGGATAACTGAAATACACAAAAATGAGGTGATGTGCCAAAAGTTTAAGGAACAAGAATATCTGCTCTTTATGCACATAGTATTACCACAAAATAATATACAACCTACACAACTCCTTATGATTCTTTCAGTCAAAGCTTTATGAATATAAAACCTAGAATAACATAAGGGATTTTATATCTTCCACAACTGAAATGAATAAGTTTATATACCACAACTTGCAATTTAACTAAAGAAAGATAGATAATATGAAGGCAAGATAAATCATCACATACAAGGATCGAAAGCATTCACATGTATTAAATGAATTATTGAAATGCATAACACATCAAGTAGTCAAAGGAAAGACATTGTTTTGTTTTACATGAAACTCCAAAATTGACAAAGCCTCCTTACAATATGATCTAAAAGTCCCTTAATACATAATGCATTCTTGTAATTATAGATTAGGAGGGTTGAGCAATTGTAGCTACTCCTTTTAATCATTACATGATAAAAATAGAATGCCTTTGCACTAGGAAACAATCCCCCAAAAATAGCAAAGTGGTTGTGCAGGTTTGACTAGGTCAAACTTGTAACTCAAAATGGTGTTGTAGCTTAGAGTGAAAAAATGGATACCATGTTAAACTAGGGCTAGCACCACCCTTTCCTTTATCTGATTCTTCCTCTCTTTCTTCAACAACTACCTCGTGCCTGTAGTTAAATAATTATTTGATGATGTCATGAACTTCCTTATCGTCTAGTCCACACACATAGTGATTAAGGACCTCGGTTGATTCAGCTTATTTGATCAATTTCCCAGGAACCTTTTAGTCGATTTATAACTTTCGTGAGTGACTCAATAAAATATGATATAACACCAACCTGTGAATAGAACTGAGACCAAAGGATTTGGTTACATCACTATCCTCATTAACTAGGCTCTTGAATTAGGTAATAGTTTGCTCATCCAGAAGTGCATCAACATTTTTATCCAGAAACTTGCAATGGATCCTATCAAATTCATCCATAAAATCATTGAGGCCATCAACCTGTCTTGATTCTCTTCTCAACCAACTTAGTCATAGCTTCTTGCAATATCTAGACTCGAGAACTCCATGGCTTCATTATATTCAAATAGTTTTGAGGTATCATCAATGATCCCTTCTTTGAGAAGTAGATCGACTTCATATTTTGTACCTCTCTCCAAGTCTCAAGAGTGAGTTCCAAATTTTCACTTTCCTCGGTGAGAAATTCATTCATCTTAGAAATAGTATCCTTCTCAGAATACAATTCATTGTAAATTTCAACAACGTCCTTGATCACTTGCTCTCCCTCCTGAATTAAAATTTCAATCCAAGCTCCTACTTCCCAACCTTGCTGTCAAATCTTCTCTACTATAGAGAAAGAGGTGTCATCAAGTCTCGAGAGGGATGAAAAGGGAATTAGTATGAGAAATTTGTGTGATCTTAGCTAGAATATCAGTCAACTATTCGACCTTGCTCTTGATATTGTCCTTGGTCACCTTATCCTTGTCAAATTTATCCAACAGGTTGCCCAAAGTAACTTGAACATCCTGCTTGGCACCTTCATGAGCATCCTTCCCAAGGTTTGGTAATCTGATGCGGTGATAGTTTCTTTCATTTTACCAACAAGTAGGGGTTTTTATCTCAACGAATCTCTCCCCATTTTGATTGATGGAAAGGTTGGAAATGACCCTTGGCCTCTTTTCTTGTCTCCCAGGAGGCGAGATCTAGAATTGAAATAAAAAACATCAACAATTAGAAACTTCTTCTTCTACTTTGGGATCTTTCTGTTCAACCATGCGGGAATAGAAGAAGAAGCTTCAGAGATGACTTAGGCATTATTCTTGTGTGGCAATAGGTTGGGTTGTCATTACTAAGGTACTAGTTACAATCATTGTGAGAGGAAATGATGTGGTGATAGAAGGTGGAGTGGAGAGAATGACCACATGCATGGATGTACTAGGAGTGGAAATAGAATGAAGAGGAGTTCCAAAAGGATATCCTAAAACTCTAGACACAAGAGGTGGGAGGAAGAAAAGATCGAGCCATGGAAGGAGATGAGGTGAGAAGTGTAGGAGAAATGGAATATGTGGCCAAGGGAAGAGTGAAAGGTGGAGGGGAAGGAGGAACTAAAAATGGTGAAGAGGGAAGAGGTGGAGAGAGGGGAACTTGTAACACTTGGGAAGTTGTAGGAGAAACACTTAGGTCAATGATCTATGTAGATGGCACTTTGGAAGTGGTAGCTTCCGCTGAGGGGACCCTGGAGGAAGATCTTTAACCATTGCAGACGAAAGAGATATTTATAGGCTTTGGAGTAGGATTGGGAGTAGTCATGGGAGTGGATCTTCTTCTTTTTAAAGGGATGGAATGGCCCACTGATGACTGTGCTTGAGTGGTCTCCACAACAAGTTGTTCTGACGCTTTTGGTGTGATCCCCAATGATATCATCCATTGGTAGGTCCGATTGAGGATAAGACCCACTCTTTCTTTTGTATTGTTACATTCTTCAAGTGACCAATCAATCCATGGAAATGGTTGATTTTTAACATTATCTTGCTTGTAAAAGGGGTCCAAAACTTGTCTGTCATCTTAGAGGCCCTCAGGAAATATTTAACTCTGTATTGGGTTACCTCTGGAGGATTAACCTTTGAAGTCTCTTTCCTTTTGTTATTTCATCCTTGCAGTTGAACAATATATCCTCCAATTGTAGCACGTGAATGCATGTTGGCCTATGTCAACCGAATTTATCCTAGTAATAAAAACAAGTGTGTGGGTGAAAGGTATTCATAGTCATTTATTGCATTTATCCTTCAACATTTTTACCTTATACGTATAAGAACATGTGTATCTTCTCAAATTTATGGGAAATGAGCCCCTATTTTGTATGTCAGGTGTTGGATCTTGTGATAATGCGAAAATTATCAAACCAACACCATTAACACCTACTTATCTATAGGACATCTAGGTAACTTTTAGGAGCACCTAAGAACCCAGGTACCCTAATGTATGTAAATGATAGGAATTGTAAATAAATAATTCCCTATTCTCGACTTCCTTCCAAGTGCATCGAAATTCTTCGATTGTAGAAGTTCGATCAAAGAAGTACAAAATAACAACAAATAAAACATCATTCACCCTTGAAAATGCTTAGCCCCTTCCTTCATCGTGAGATGAGGGTAAAAATCATAAATTTGAGAGGCACTTCTTGATCCCGTAGGTGATAAACCTAGGTAATTCCTTATTCCTGTAGCTGTGTACACAAGATAGGATGTCATGAAGAAATTACCAAAGGTTCGAACATTTGAAAATTGGAAGAAAATGGAGTTATTGATGTGTTCTCCCATCGGATAAGATCACCATTCTTCCGGATAGTGGAAATGTATAAGTACATCCACTCTTGGAAATCCTTGGAAGAAGGAAGCCATGTAACTATGCTGAACAATGTGATAATGTCATTTACTTCTTGGATGAATTTTGATTGTGGGACCATCTTAGGGAACCTAGATAATGAACCCTTGTACTTAATCAAATAACTCTTATTGACAACCCTTTTACTAGTTTCAATTTCCACATACTAGTGCTCAAGAGTGGATTCTAGGGAAATTTTTACGTATTCCTCAACATCGGGAAGATTTAATAAGTATTCAAAATAGTCATTGTCAATTTAATCACCATCATCTCGTCATTGTCTCTTACTTTACTGGGAGCCCTTATTAAAGTGTGCGCAACAATGAGCATAAAATTTGGGTATTACATTACTAGAGGGAAGGTGGTAGCCAAGAAAAGTCCACTATTATAAATTACTTGCATCCTTGACCTCTTGTTTGGAGATTTGACTATTTCCTAGAACTCGAGAGGTCAATGTGTCCTAGGTCTATGTCTCCAATATTGTCAACATCTAATGTAATGCTCGGGGAGTCACCCATTGAAAGCTGCGTGTCATCTTATTTTTACCCTTGGAAGAGGATCAGGACATTTGTCCTTGGTGATTTTTTCGGAAAAGCCTCTGAAATGGGAATTAGAGGTTTGAGGTGGAAATATAACCTAAAAAGCAACCTTGCAAATCGACATGTATTTCGTCATGCAATTTTGACTCAAAGTTTTTGATTTACGAAGTTAGGGCATGTAATGCAGCTTCAAAGTTCATGTTGTCAATTTTCCCCCTTAGGCAAAAAATTAGACAATAGGATAATACCTTGAGACCAAAAATTCTTCCATAAAATATTATGGGGTTATCAAGATAATTTCAAGCTTATAGGTGAGCCAGTCGACATGTGAGTTGCATAAAGTGAGCTCCACACCGAGCTCATTTCGGTTGTTAAATCTACATTCAGGAATCGTATCAGGAAGAGTGGTCATCATATCATTGAACTCGACTAGGGATCTCGGTGAGTTCCTCAAGACTGTGAGTGTGTTTAAATTTACAAAGGAGCTCATGGATCAAATAATATGACATGAAGGGAGAGCTAAGGGATATGCTCTTGAATGATGAGACTACAAAAAAATCTAAGCATCCATTGAGGTGAGCACATAGTGGATCGAGCCCGAGCATTTGAAGTGTCTCGTTGAGTCAACATAGCTCGGGAACCCGAGAGAAGCTTAATTGAGTTCATTATATGGGCTGAGGAGGCCAACTCAGCCATGACATAGGTTGAGCTCGTCGAGCCATGGAAATTGTAAGGCATCATAGAGATAATACTATGCGCCGAGTTTAATGTAGAGTCAGAGTGAGGCAATGATCTCGAGATGTCGGTGAGATGGATTCTGTATGATAAATGGATGTGCAGGGTGATGTAAATCAAAGAGCTAAAGTGGTTTGGCCGAGAAAGCTTGGACAGAACCAGGTCATGGTCGATAACATTGATCTCAGCATGGATTTGGAGGATCAGTGATGTGACTCAGAGCTCATAATTGACTCGAACATTGAGTTGAGATCATGAAACTAGAAGACATGCATGCAGAGCCAAGCCATTAGGGTCAATGATAATATTCTTGAGTTGGCAAGATCAGATGGATTGAATTTTGGAGCGAAATACTTAGGAATGAGAGAATAGCTTTGGGCGAGTGAAAACATTGGAGCATCGGCCGAGTTAGCATGATGGAGTCAATGCAGGAAGAGAGACACTCATTTGGGGATCAGTGTGTCGGTGTCTCATTAAGCTCAGTGTAGTTCGAGATCATCGGGAAGCCCGATGCATGATGAAAAAATGCACTTCATGAGTTCGGATGCTCATCGGTGAAGGTAGTTAGGAAACAAGTGTCTATTTCAGTCCAACAGAGCACATGAGATGTCGGTCAAGTTGGGGGAGAATGTCTAAGTTGGAGCTCGTGGAGAATAAGCTCTATTATGAAAACACAAATACAACTCGGCTCGGTGCGGGATTGAGCCCACAAATTCGATGAGCCTTTTAATGATGAGATTAATGGGTGAAATTCATAGTAAAACTAAAAGAAGTTTGAAGCTCGTCAAATTGGAATTTAGGGCAAAACAATGTCGAGCCTAGGCCAAAATGGGTAAAGTCTCGCCGAGTTCAGAATTTGTAGGTTGAGATAGTATAGCTCGAGCTAAGCTTAGGAGATGGTTTGAGAAAATTATTGTTTTGAGCTCGGTGTGTGCTTATATAGTGGGATGATTTAGAAGGATACCGAGCTGGGTATATTACATAGGTCACCGAGTTCATATCGGGATTGACTCGGTAGTTAGAATGCAAAATCTGAAGCTATAAACTTAATGCATAGGAGAAGAATAGATGCCTTGTAAGCGGAGGATAAGGTATTCATAGTGAGAAAAAGTGGAAGTTGTGAGTTGAGCGCACTTTGTTGACAACGAAAGTTCACAAAACTAGGTAACACGGAAGATAGCCAAGCTCAACGACATGACATGGAATGGCTTGGAACTCGGTTGGTATGAGTGGAAGGCATAAGGGTGAATATTGACTCGTAAGGGGATCCATGCAAAATGTGTTCACCAAAGTATGGAGTTCATGTAAAATATCTAAGGTTTAATTACGCAATAATAATCCTTAGTGCAATGAAGGAAATCAAATCATTGAGCTCGGTGGCCATTAAAGGAGATAGCTCGGTGTTGGAGTCCTAATCATGACATAGGATCAAAATATATGGTGAGAATGAAATGTATATCCAGGGATATGTAACTCGACGTGGGGAGCTGAGGCGAGTCGATGTGGAGAAGTTGATGGATCTCGGTGGAGAGCTCTTCATGAAGTCATCATGGGACTAGGAGCTCAACATTGAAAGTAGAGTGAGCTGAGCCTGGGAACGAGGTAGGCCAAAAAGTAAATCCTTTGGAGTTTTATTTTAGACAATTCTATTTCAAAATTTCAGAGATTTTGGAGCTAAAAACTTTGAACAAGACGAATATCTTGAAGCTCGAAATTTTGAAACTCCAAAATTCAGAGTTTTAGGTTTTCAGGATTTAGAGATTATGTCTTTCAGAATTCAAATATGTGTAGTTTGAAGTTCAAGGATAGTGGTTTCAAAGATCCGAGTGTGTGTGGCGAGTCGTGAGGAGTCCAAGTTTGTTTCAATTCACTAGGGGAGTTATTGGAGCAGCAGAGTGTGGATCAACCGCCAAGTTGATAGAAGAGAGTTTGAAGAGGGCATGCCACGTAGTTTGATCTAACACTAAAAATCGGGAAAAACCTTTGAGTTATAACTAAACGAGAAGAGATCAGTGATTGGTGAGCTCACGAGAACTTGGTAATCTATGGAAATAATGAGGTTGGCACCAATGCAAGCCATTGATAAGCTAGCTAGGAGAAGCGATGGATGTCACCACGGTATGAAGACTTTCATTTGAGCTCATGAATGGTTTAGGAGGTAGGAGATAGAATGCACGAAGAGCTCGCAAGACCATGAAGTTTCAGGTGGCTCGTGAAATAGTTCTATCACATGCGTAAGATGGGCTCAATGCATCCATGTATGATAGGGAGCTTAGTTGTGTTGAAGAGTACGGGATCTCGATTCTACATGGAGCCCAGTTTAGGGTTTGATATTTGAAGAAGATTTCAGTTGAATCATAGGTGGAGAGCTTGGAAGATGACTCAACGGGTGAATTGATGCACAGCCGAGTCAATTGGATGAGCTCAAACTAGGTAGAGAACCAATATGGAGGAGGGTCTCGACTCGGCCTTTATGGTGATAAGCTTGGTGCAGAGCTCAATGCAGAAGAATTCAAAGCTCAGTTGATACAATGTATAAAAAGATCCATGTGAAGGAGCTTGCCTCTCCAAGTTGAGCCATGTAATGAGAGGATCTCTCCAAAAACAACAGCGGTGAACAATAACATAACAAGGAACCCGCCATGGTGAAAAAAGATCTCATCAAAGGAGCTCGGTGCAACATAGAGGATTTTGAAACCAACTCGGTGAGTTGGCTCGGCGACCCAACCACCGAGTTGGTCTTTTTAAGCCTTCTCTTCATTATTTTCCCTCTTCAAAGACAAACCGGTCTACATGGGGCCCACTATTATTTTTATTAATTTAATATTTTTATGTAAATATTTTAAATAATAATATTTATTATTATTATTTAAATATTATTTTAATTAATTAAGAAGACTATGTCAACAAGCAATCAAGGATGCATGATGGAACCTTTTCAGTGGTTCAACTGAATGTAATAAATGAAACATCATGTGCCTTCCATTTAGGAAGTGAATTTATGACTCCTTCTCTCCTCTCTCTCAATTTCTTCTATAAATGTAAATTGGAAGTTCATTCCAAAGGGTTCTAACAAGTAGGTTCCAACAGGTCATACAAGTTGGAAAAAGTTAGACACTTTCCAAGCTTCCCCTCTCTTCACAAGCTGAGATGTTGTGATTTGTAGGCTTTCAAGCCTTTCTTCTAAAATTGTAATGGCAGCTTATGCCCTTTTTCCCCTAATGTAATGATGCATTGTGCAAGTGTTTGAAGTAATGAGAATTATGTTTTGTGATCAGGTGAATGTCCTTTCATGACTTTTCTACTTCTATTTTCCTCTCTCATGTTTTTAGGTGAACAGTGAAAGTTCAGGTTTCCATTACAGGTTTGTGGAGTTCTATGCTTATCAAGTGGTGGAATATTACATGTAGTTGAGTTGTGGTGTTAGTTCACCCTTCTCAAGTTCATCCTTTTCACTGGGAGATTGGTAGCCTATTGTACACTCAAGTTTAACAAAGGAATGTCCGCCCCTGGTTTGTGGTATTTTATACCCTTTCTAGTTTGCAATAGGTGAAGGTGGTCAGTGATGCAAGCATCCCTCCCACATTAACCCTTCTAGATGTTAAACATCCCTTAATTTGGTGCATTGCCACTTCTAGTTTAGGTTTCATTTCCTTACAGATCCCTAATCCCATGAAATGTTAGCATAGGACTAGTTAGCCATTTTCTTGCATTAAAAGTAGTGTTGTGTTTAATTTAGGAAGAGGAAGCTGGCCTTCTCTCGGAGGTTCACCTCGAGCCCAAGTCCCATAGCTTGAGAGGTGATCCCATGTGTCCCAATCACACTGAATGTCATGATTAATTCTCAGGCCATTCGGGGTGTAGTGATTTGGTGACAACGGTTCCAAAATGCAACTCCAATATGGAGTTCAGAATTTGCGATGTGTTCATCAACCTCCAACTTCCGACGACAAAATTGAGCCCTACATCGCGGCCCCAAACCTTCGTAAAAACCCTTATCCTCTGAAAATAGTCTTTTCTCCTTCGTATTTCAAAAATGAAGATTCGAATCCTAGGCTCAAAAACAAGAAAATCAACGAGGATGAAAGAACCATGAGTTCAGAACTAACTAAAAAAACTTCGAAAGATGACGGAGGAGGAAATGTGAAAGGCACCCATGAAAGTGATGAAAAACAACAAGTAAAACCTAAAAGAGAACAAAATAAATTATGAAAGATAACTTGCAAACTTACCCAAATACGAAGAGAAAAATCACAAAAATGCCTTGAAATTTTCCTAAGGAGTACGTCGTAGTTCATAGGAATGTCGAAGTCAACATACCAAATTTTCAAGTAAAAATGACAAGTAAAACTCACCTTTTATAGGAAAGTTAAAATTAATTACTGAAAATTTGTTACATGTGGGTAGTTGGCATTTAATGTTGACTTATGGTCGAAAATCAAAATTCAGAAGTTGATGTGTAGTTTACATGCAAGCGCATATCGATTCCAAATTCGAAATAACTCTTAAAATAATTAGGGGTAGAAGTCGGAAGTCAATGTGTAGTTTGCATGCAAACTACATATCGAACTCCAAGTTTGGAAATGTAACCAGTAATTAGACTTTGAACTCGGCATGCAGTTTGCATACAAACTACAACTTGAGTTCCAAATTTTGACTTCCGATTTCCTTATGGGGGCGAGTCTCGGGTTTGAGACTCAATGTGCGGTTACATGTAAACCGCATGTTGACTTCGAAATATGAAATCGATGAAAATTTGAAACTTAGGAAATTTAAAAACAAATTTCCAAGAAAAGTAAAAAATGGGTTTAAGGCGAAAGCTACAAGAAAATTTTCAAAATCCCTCTTGGCAAGGGAAACTTGTAAAGTTAAAATTTTTGGCGATCTCTTGGGGATGCTTTCCTGTTGAGCATTATTCTAGTAGAATTAAGAAATACATTGGGTACATGATTCATTAACCTCAAAATATACAAAACAAAAGACAACTAGAAACAAACAAATAAAACAAAACAAGGGAAGGTAAAACAAACAAGAAAATAATGTGCGAGGCACTTGGAGGAAAGGAAACTAAACTAATAATATACATGGTGAAACCTCCTCAAAAGGAAGCTTTGAGGTGTATCCCATTTACTGGGATGGACAATGCTTCTCCATCAATATTAGATATTTAAAATGATTTTTCCTCTTTGCAACTTATGATTATGTAGGGCCCGCTCCAGAGGACATCAAAATTTGCATGCATCCTTGGCTTGACCCATTTGCATTCCATTTAAGGATAAAATCCCCTTGTTTAAAATACCTCTGAACTAATTTCTTATCAAAAAATTTCATTGTTTGAGCCTAATATAGTTCTAAAGTCTTCATAGCTTCATTTTGGGTCTCCTTCAATTCCATGAGTTCCATAAACTGTACAGTCATTGGATCACTCTCTATTACTTCCAGTTGATGAGCTATCTCCAAAGAGGGAAATTCCAAAGATAGGGAAGCTTTGCCTCTCTACCATATACTAGCATAAAAGGGGAATTCCCAATGGCCCTTTTTGGTGTTATCTGTCTACCCATAGGGTAGTCTTGATTGTGTATGCCAAGTTTGTCGATTATCCTCCATCATCCTTTTGATAATCTGTATCAAGTTCTTATTATTGGACTTGGCCAAACCATTACCTTGTGGATAATAGTTAGATGAAGTTTTTAAATAGACACAATTCTTGACATCCCACTCACTGAGATTCGTGCCTACAAATGCCTTGTCATTTTCTGAGATAACCGTGAAAGGAACACCAAACTTCGTCATAATTCCTTTGAGAAAATCCAATCTGATTTCTCATTTCCTTCTTTCAACAATACTTCCTCCGTCCATCGGGTGAAATAATCAGTTGCAATTAACACCTACTTATGACCATTACTTGATGGTGGATTTATCATTCCAATAAAGTCTAACCCCCATTGGATGAAAGGTTGATATGCTTGAATTGGATGAAGGGTAGATCAGCTAGCCTTTGATTTTCCATAAAGGAGGCACATTCTTTACATTTTCTTACCCACATATGGGCATCTTTGAAAAAATCCAACTAGTAATAACCAACCCTCATAATCTTAGTAGCGTAATCATTCTTGCTTTAAATAATATCCTCCTGATAATCCATTATGAAATTCCTCCAGTATCCTATCAACTTGTTCAGGACCTATGCACCTGAGAAGATCCCCATTCAAGTCTCTTCGAAAAAATTACATCGTTTATGAGGATATAGAGGAACGGATTAAAGCCAAAAAATTTACCTTTAGAATCTATCTAGGTTGGGAGGATATTCTCTTGATAGCAAAAAAATTCTTCATATTGAACATCCAATCAGTAGGAATGTGAGTTTCTTCTTGATGGTGATTATGAAGAACGTTTCCACATTCTTTTCTTGTCTCCAAATCAACAGCAAGATGTTGACATAAGCCTTTTCCCCTTACCAATTTTGTTACTTTTATATGGAAATTGTATTCCATGACCTTGGTGATCCATCCAGCTCGCTTTTCATTCATGTCCTTATTTAGCAAGAAATCCTTGACCCCTAGATGTGATACCATTAGTTGAATCATGTTATTAGACAACATGTGTTTGAACTTCTTCAATGCACGAATGACAAAAATACCTGTTTCTAGACAAAACAGTATTTAAGCTCATAATCCTTGAAAGATTGGATGAATAAGGAAATCGGTTGTTCCATTAAATCATCATTCTATTGAGTAAGGATCCTTGAGATACTTTCTTATCTCGCAAAATCATAGAGGATGAAATCCTTCTCATACTTGGGGTTCACCAATGTGGGAGCCTAGGAAATAACTTTCTTAATAGCTTCAAAGCTATCCTTACCTTCTTTAGTCTAGTTGAAAGGTATGTTCTTTTTCAACATGGCCATTTAATGGTTTAGCCAAGGTGG
Organism: Taxus wallichiana var. yunnanensis; assembly: GCA_018340775.1. NCBI lineage: Eukaryota > Viridiplantae > Streptophyta > Pinopsida > Cupressales > Taxaceae > Taxus > Taxus wallichiana. The sequence goes on from JADAXU010000131.1 coordinate 7,456,314, forward strand.
TGAATTGAGGTATGAACCTTCTTATGAAATTAATAGTCCCCAAGAAACTCTGGAGACCCTTCTTGTGGCTTGGAAGGGAAAGATCCAAAATGACATGAATCCTTTCCAGGTCAATTGAAATTCCTTCCGCTAAAACAACATGGCCCAACAACTTTCCTTCATGAACTGCAAAAATGCACTTTTTGGATTTAGGGAGACCCCAAATTATCTGCATCTACTGAAAGCCTTTCTTAGATGGTCCATGTCTTTGCCGCGCTCACTTGGAATATATTTTTATGTCATCTAGATAAACTAGGATCATATCATTTATAATCCCCTTAAAATCCATGTCCATGGCTCATTGGAAAGTAGCACCGGCATTGGAAAATCCAAATAACATCTTATTATAGGCATATGTGCCCTATTTGGTAGTAAAATCCATCTTGAATTGATCAAATTCCTTGACTAGTATTTGATTATAACATGAATATCTGTTGAGAAATGAGAATCTTTCCACCCCTGTCATTGTTTGAAGAATATGTTCCATGGATGGAAGGGGTAATGATCTTTCAAGGAAGCTCGATTTAGATCTCTAAAGTCTACGCATAACATGATTTCTCCATTTTTCTTCCTAATTGGAACCAAATTGGCCGCCCATGAGGAGTTTTTAATAGGAAAGATAATGCTAGCTTTAATGAGCTTTGAAATCTCTTTCTTCATAAGTGGTTTGATCTTTGGATTGAATGGTCTCTACTTTTGCCTAATTTCCTTAACATTTGGGTCAAGTTCAATAGTGTGTTGTGCTAAACCTGGATTAAAACCTCAGAGATATTCATAGCTCCAACCAAAGATGTCATTATACTTCCGAAAAGGCCAACAAAGGCATGTATTTCATCTAGCATACATACTTTCCCAATCTTCAAAGATTTATCTTCACAACTTGAATGTGTTTGAAATCATCTTCCTTAATGACCATATTGGTGCTTTGTATTTTAATTTGGTCATATGAATTGAAGATTGATTCAAGAGTGACCAGACCTTTCAATAATTTATTAGTCTTCAATTATATGATTTGATCACGATATGATTCTTGAATTTTGGACTAGTTTTTTGATGAGAACAAAGCCTCTTCTTACAAAAAGAGTATGCTTTGTTGGTCACTATCAAAAACATGCTAGTTACTTGCATTTTTCTACGGCACATGACCATTCTTACGATCAGCTTCACAATCTCTCATTATTCCTTCATGACATCAATGGGAACATCATATTGGGATCCCATCGTTGCAAGTTTTTCTGCATCCTATTTTTATTCCTAGGAATCACATGAATACCAAAGGATTCAAAATATTCAATCAAATCCCATGCCCTATTTTTGTATGACCTCAAAAGATCTTTTTACGCTCCGATCTATGACTGATGTATGAAAAGCTCACCTTTGTCATCAAAAAATTTCAACACCTTAATCCCTCTCTTTTGAGCTAATTGAATTCCCTGTACCAAAGCTTCATATTCAGCCACATTATTTGTATAACCAAACTAAAGATGGAAGGATGGGAATTACTTCTTACCTTGTGGGAAATCAACATAACACTAGCATCAGCCACATTTTTTCTCCTTGATCCATCAAAGAAGAGTTTCCACAAACCCTCAAGATCATCATGGGATTTAAAGGGATTGGGTATAGAAGTCCATTCTTCATGAATATAATAAGTTCCCAAACTGGTATCTTATAATTCCAATTCTTCTTTATATGGATTGAATTGATGCTTTATACTCCAATCATCAAGTAAAATATCAAGAACTTCCTAAACAAGAGTGGTAGACTCATGATCCACAACTTCTTCTTGATCATGTATGGCATAGTTACCATTGATGGCACTAGTAGTATAAGGTTCAACATGGTTTTGAAAAATTAGTTTTACCCTTATAATTACCTTCATTCGATATATGGTTTTGAGGAGCATGTGTGACCAATCAGTAGAAAGATACCCACCCATTTTATAGTGAAGTCCCTAGAGAGACATATGGCGAAAAAGGGTGGAAGGTCAATAAAAATATGTCCTATGTAATTGAAAATCTTGGAGTTGCATGGATAGTAAGATTTAGATTCTTTATAATCCCAATAGTTTGAACTGTAGTGCCATCTAACTGAACAAACCCCCTTGCTACTGGTGTATATTGAATACCCAACACGTCGGCTATCTGTTTATGCATTACGAAGCTACTAGTTCTGTGTCAATCATATGATTAGGGAGATGTAGAAGGGTGGTGGCTTATTGGACTTAGCAACATTTCTTCCCTTAGATTGACACAAGTTAGTAGAAGTAGATGATCCGTGCTTAACCACTTAACTTCACTTACCGAAACTTTTCAACGCTTCTTACAACAAATTCCTATGTGAAGGAATTGAAAGTGCCTCCCACATAGTAAGATTGAGGCTCATTTTTTTCATCTATTACATAATCTCGAACGGGATACTTCCTATCTTACCAGCATTCCTTTGTGCAGTGACATCTTCTTTTGGAAAATGAGTATTTGGCACCATAACGTTGGATGGATTTTCCTTCTCTTGTAGCCTAACTAACATGTGCCCTTGATGATTTTCCTTTTGCATCCTTACTTGCACCTACTTGTAAATGAGTTTGAGAAGTGGATGCCTGATCAACCTCTAGCGGTTGGCCTTCTATTTACCTCTTTTTTTCGATCGGGTAAGAGAAGTTGCTGATGTAGGCTCTATATTAAATCCACAAAATTATTCCTCTTGCCAATTCAACAAGGTTGTCTCCCCTGATGTTTGAGCTTTTATTAGTTGTTCAATAGGTGTGGATATACTCTAAACCATAATTGTTTGACTAAGAACTTTGTTAGGGAACAAATTTTGATTGTGTGGTTGAGAGCATGGGTAACACCATTCATAGTCTTGAACCAATTTGTTTTCTACCAGGGAAAAGGGCTCTGGAAGAACTAGTAGTGAGGGGGATTTTAGTATTCGAAGGCTTAGCATTAGCAACTTGATTTTGGGCTGGTTGTTGTTTTGGAAGGGTTTGCATATTAGGTAGATACTATTGATTCGAGGTTGGTATGGATGAGTATATTGAGATTGTTTCCTCTTGAGGGAAACCAATTCATTTCCAAAACTTTAAAGTAATGATTTAACCTCATAAAGGTCATTTGGAGGAGAAGGAGGCATCGATTGAGTTGGTTGGTTAGGCATCTAGGGAGAGGGGAAAAAATTGGCTGATTGGTGGAAAATTTAGGATAAAGAGGCATTGGTGGCCTTGGATCTATTTTCCCATCATGAATCAAGCAATTCTCATCTTGTATGGAAATGTTGTAGGCATCAGCAAAGTATTGTTGCACCCATTGATTGGATAATTATCAAAACATCGTTGTTTAAGGGTCTTAAATAATACAAGAATGCATTATTTGGGGATGGCTTGATTAGTTCATGAATCCTATTCCACATTTTCTAGAATTTGAAGTTGAAGTCTCCCATGAACTCCTGAAGAGCTCTCTGTATAGTGATTAATTGTTCAATGAGTGGCAGGTGATCACTCTTGTCCTCAAACTGATTACAAATCTTCTCTCCTAACTCATCCCAAGTGCGTATAGTACCAGCTTCCAGATCACAAAACCATTTGAGTGCTTTCCCTTTAAGAGAAGTAGCCAATAGTCTGACTGTAACACTATGATATTTGAATGACACTGATTCTAGCCATATTGAATGTGCTCTATGGGGGTGATATTGGTTTCACCCGTGTAGAAGGGTAGACTCTTGAGGGAAATAACAAGTATAACATCACATTTAGAAAATTCAAGAGGAATGCCACCATTGAAAGAAGGAAAAACTTGGTTTCTTACCATGCCATTATAACAAGTGGTTGATTTATCCTTGGAAGGGGAAATATTTCATATGGAGGTGTTGAATGCGCTCGATAAGATGATGATGAAGCTTCACCCCTTCTTCTTCTGGGAGGAGATAAATATTTTTTAATACTTCATTGATTTTATCTCCTTGATGAAGCTCTAGTCTGAATCCTTTGCATAAGTATGTGTATTAGATCTTGAAATCCATAAATATAAAGTCGTTAGGTACCTTGATTCATGCAAATACTAAGACAAGTACTAACACTTAGTGGCATCCCATCGGGCATGCCAAAAGCTGTTGTCAAGTGGAGCACGCACCTCACTGAGTCGTTAGATGATCCGAGTGTAACATGGCAACATCCCTAAGGTGTGGGACCTTGCCTCCTTGGGATGAACCTCCGGAGAAGGATGAATTCCTATTAAACTATGGGCATCTGATTGAAGATCAAGGTGTAAAACTACAATACTTAAAATAAACTATTTTATCTGATTCTTGGGGAAAACGGATAAAAGGATAACTGAAATACACAAAAATGAGGTGATGCACCAAAATTTTAAGGAACAAGAAGATTTTCTCTTCATACACAGAGTATTACTACATAATAATATATAACATGCATAATTCCTTATGATTCTTTTAGTCAAAGCTTTATGAATATAAAACTTAGAATAATAGAAGGGATTTTATATCTTCCACAACTGAAATGAATAAGTTTATATACCACAACTTGCAATTTAACTAAAGAAAGATAGATAATATGAAGGAAAGATAAATCATCACATACAAGGAATTGAAATCATTCACAAGTATTAAATGAATTATTGAAATGCACAACACATCAAGTAGTCAAAGGAAAAATATTGTTCTGTATATTACTAAGGATAAAGCTTGTACATGAAACTCAAAAAAAATTGACAGAGCCTCCTTACAATAAGATCCAAAAGTCCCTTAATACATAATGCATTCTTGTATTTATAGATTAGGAGGGTTGAAAAATTGTAGCTACTCCTCTTAATCATTACATGTTAAAAATAGAATGTAGTTGTGCTAGGAAACAATCTCCACCAAAAAAAAAAGTGGTTGTGTAAGTTTGACTTGGTCAAACTAGTAACTCGAAACGATGTTGCAACTTGGATACAGTGTAAAAAAAGGCTACCATGTTCGGCTAGGGCTAGCACCACCCTTTCCTTTATCTGATTCTCCTCTCTTTCTTTAGCAGCTACCTTGTTCATGTTGTTCGATAATTTTTTGATGATGTCCTAAACTTCCTTATCATCTAGTCTACACGCATACCGATTAAGGACCTTAGTTTATTCAGTTTCCTTGACCACTTTCCTTGGTAACATTTTAGTTTGATTTATAACTTTTTTGAGTGACTCAAGAAATTTTGATATGACACCAACCTATGAATAGAATTGAGACTAAAGGATTTGGTTACATCACTATCCTCATTAACTAGGCTCTTGAATTGGGCAATAATTTTCTTAACCGGAAGTGCATCAAAAATTTTATCCAGAAACCTGCAATGGATCCTATCAAATTCATCCATAATATTATTGAGGCCATCAAATTCCTTGATTCTCTTCTTATCCGATTCATCATAGTTTCTTGCAACATCCAGGACTCAGAACTCAATAGCTTCATTGTATTCAAATAGTTTCGATGTATCATCAATTATCCCTTCTTTGAGAAGTAGATCGACTTCATATTTCGTACCTCTCTCAAAGTCTCGAGAGTGGGTTCTAAATTGTCACTTTCCTCGGTGATAAATTCATTCATCTTAGAAGCAATATCCTTCTTAGAATACAATTCATTGTGAAGTTCAACAACATCCTTGATCACTTGCTCTCCCTTTTGAATTAAACTTTTAATCGAGCTCCTACTTCTCGACCTTGTTGTCAATCTTCTCACTCATGGAGAAAGAGGTGTCATCAAAACTCGGAGGTATGACAAAGGAATCAGTATAAGAAGGTGTGTGAGCATAGTTTCCTTGGTTTTACTAGTAATAAGGGTTGTTATCTCAATGATTTCTCCAAAATCGATTGACCTTAAAAAGGTTGGAAATGACCCTTAGCCTCTTTACTTATCTCCCGGGAGGTAGATCTAAAATATCTGAAATCAATAACATCAACAATGGAACCTTCTTCTTTTGTTTTTGGGTTTGCATGTTCAACCATGGGAATAGAAGAAGAAGCTTCAATGAGATGACATAGTAAATGTTATTGTGGTAATAGGTTGGGTTGGTGTTACTAAGGCACTACTTGTAGTAATTGTGATAGGGAGTGATGTGGTGACAATAGAAGGTGGAGTATGAGAGAATGACCACAGGCATGGATGTACTTGGAAGTGGAAACAAAAGGAAGAGGAGTTCCAAAATGAGATCCTAAAACTCCAAATGCAAGAGGCTAGACGGAAGAAAAGATCTGAGCCATGGAAGGAGATGAGGTGAGAAGTGTAGGAGCAATGGAATATATGCCCAAGGAAAGAGTGAAAGGTGGAGGGGAAGGAGGAACTGAAAATGGTGAAGAGGGAAGAGGTGGAGAGAGGGGAGACTACAACACTTGGGAAGTTATAGGAGAAATGCTTAGGTCAATGACCTCCTTAGATGGCACTTTGGAAGTGGAAACTTCCACCGAGGGGACCCTAGAGGAAGATCCTAAACCCATGTAGATTAAAGAGATATTTATAGGCTTTGGAGTATGCTTGGGAGTAGTCCTAGGAGTGGATATTCTTCATTTTAAATGGGTGGAATGGCCCACCGATGATTTTACTTGAGCGGTCTCCACAATGAGCTATTTCGATGCTTTTTTGTGATCCCCAATGATATCGGTGATTGGTAGGTCCGATTGAGGATAAGACCCACTATTTATTTTATATTGTTTCATTCTTCCTATGACCAATCAATTCATGGAAATGGTTGATTTTTTACGTTATTCTTCTCGTAAAAGGATTCCAAAACCTATCTGTCTTCTTAGAGGCCCTCAGGGACATCTGTAATTCCGTTTGAGTTACCTCCCAAAGGTTAACCTTTTGAAGAATCTTTCCCTTATTGTGATTTCATCCCTGTAATTGAACCAGATATCTCCAATTTTGGCATGTGAATGAGAGTTGGCACATGTTCACCAAATTTTTCCTAGTAATCAAAATAATTGCATGCGTGAAAGGTCTTTAGAGTCATTTATTTTATTTCTCCTTCAACATTTTTTTCCTTATAGGTCGAAGCACATGTGTATCTTCCTAGAGCTATGGGCAACTAATCCCCATTTGGTGTCTGTCATGCTAGATCTTATGATAATGCAACAATTGTCGAATCAACTCAATTAGCACCCACTTACCCGTAGGACATCTAGGTGAATTGTTAGGAGCACCTAAGAACTCGTGTACCCTAATGTATGTAAATGTTGGGAATTGTAAATAAATACCTCCCCATTCTCTAACTTCTTTCCTAAATGCATCATAAATTCTTCAATTGTACAAGTTCTTATCAAATAAGTACATAATAATAGAGAAGAAATCATTGTTCACCCTTCAAAAATGGTTAGGCCCTTCCCTCATCATGAGCTGAGGGTAAAAATCATAAATTTGAGAGGCATTCCTTGATCCTATATGTGATAAACTTGGGTAATTACTCATTCTTGTAGTTGCGTACACAAGATAGGATGTCATGAAGAAATTACTAGAGGTTTAGACATCTAATAATTGGAAGAAAATGGAATTACTGATGTGTTCTCCCCATCGGATAAGATCGCCATTCTTCAAGATAGTGGTAATGCATAAGTACATCCACTCTTAGAAATCCTTGGATGAAGGAAGCCTTATAACTTTCTTTGAGTACCGTGATAATGTCATTTACTTCTTGGATAAATTTGATCGTGGTACCATCTTAGGGATCCTAGAAAATGAACCCTTGGACTTACTCAAATAACTCTTATTGACAACCCTTATACAAGTTTTAGTTTCCTTATCTCAATGCTCAAGAGTGGATTATAGGGAAATTTTTGTGTATTCCTCAACATCATGTAGCTTTAATAAGTCTTCGAAATAGTCACTCTCCAATTTAATGAACATCGTCCCGTCATTGTCTCTTACTGTCTGTGAGTCCTTATCAAAGTGTGCAACAATAACGAGCGTAAACTTTGGGTATTGCATTGAGGAAGGAAGGCAACAGTCAAGGAAATTCCACTATCATAAATTCCTTGCATCCATGATCTCTTGTTTGGAACTTTGAATATTTCCCAAAAATTCGGGAGGTTAATGTGTCCTAGGTCTGTGTCTCCAATATTGTCAACATCTAATGTAATGATTGAGGGGGAGTCACCCCTTGAAAACTTTACTTCATCTTATTTTTCCCCTTGGAAGAGGATCTAGACATCTATCCCGAGTGAATTCTTCATAAAACCCTATTGAAATGGGAATCAGAGGTTGGAGGCAGAAATATAACCCTACAAATCTAACCTATGTTTCCTTCATGCAATTATAACCCGAAGTTCCGATGGCGGAGGTTAGGGAATGTAATAGAGCTTCAAAGTTCCAAAATGTAACTCGATATGGAGTTTCAACTTTGCGATGTTCTCGTTAACCTCCAAATTTCGATAGCAGAAATTGAGGCCTACTTCACGGCCCCAAACCTCCAAAAAAATGTTCTCCTTCGTATTTCAAAAATGAAGATTTATAGGCTCCAAAATCAAGAAAAAAATGAGGGTGAAATAACTATGAGTTTAGAACTCAAAAACAAAACTTCAAAATATGATGTGAAGAAGGAAATGTGAAAGGAACCCATGAAAGAGATGAAAAATGACAAGAAAAACCCTAAAAAGAGACCAAAAGAAATTGTGAAAGATAACTTGCAAACTTACCCAAATACCATACGAGAAAAATCACAAAAATGCCTTAAAATTTTCCTAAGGAGTACACTCAGAGTTCAGAGGAATGTCACCAGGTCAACGTACTAAATTTTCAAGTGAAAATAAAAATTAAAACTCATCCTTTTATAGGAAAGTAAAAATTAATTACTGAAAATTTGTTACATGCGGGTAGTTGGCATTTAATGTTGACTTACGGTTGGAAATCAAAAGTTAGAAGTCGATGTGCAGTCTGCATGCAAACTACATATCAGATTCCAAATTCTTAAATACCTTTGAAAATAGTTGGGGGCGAAAGTCGAAGTCAATTTGTAGTTTGCATGCAAACCGCATATCAAACTCCAAGTTCAAATGTAAGCTGGTAATCGAGACTTGGAACTCGAATGTAGTTTGCATGTAAACCGTAACTTGAGTTCGAATTCGACTTCCAATTTTCTTATGGGGAAGGGTTTGAGTTTCATAACTCAACGTGCGGTTGCATGAAAATTGCATGTTGACCTCCGAAATCCAAAATTCGATGAAAAATTAAAAATTAGGTAATTTAAAAACAAATTTCCAAGAAAATTTAAAATTGGGTTTAAGAAGAAAGTTGTAAGAAATTTTTCAAAAGCCCTCTTGGCAAGGGAAACTTGTAAATCTAACAAGTCCCAATGGGTTTGTTAGCACGTGTGAGGAGAAAATCATGCTTAAATTTTCTTCCATTTTCTTATGTAGTCTCATGAATAATTTGGTCTAGAGTTTAACACACGAATATCTAATAAAACTCACAATGTTCCATTATTCAAACTAAGACAATGAATATATAGGTGTTTGATCTCATATTAATTAGGAGTCAAAATTATCTCCTTCAAATACTCATAATAATATCATGATCCGTTACATTCTAACTATAGATTGTAATGTTTCCCATAATCTCTTTCATACATTATTAACCAACTAACAACACAATAACATTATGAGATGTTATTAAAACTCATCACACTATGTACATAAAAAAAAATGTGAACACTAACATGATATTCCTAATATTTCCCACCTTATTGTGCACATGGGAGAAGAGAATCATATTCTAAATAAGTCAATAATGTCTCTAAAAAATTGTGTAGAAAAGGTCAACTTCATCAAGTTGTCTTGTAACCCCTCGTACAAGCATATCTCCTGAGCCAAATTCCGAGGTTTGTGGACTCCTTTCCCTAGAAATTTGAGTTCGAATCTCCAATATTCCTATTATCAAGCTCTCAATCTACCTAGACAACAATTCATATTGAGTTTAATTCGAGAATATTCTCCTATCCTTAAAAAATAAGATTATTCAAAATATAATTCTTTCTTAGACATCACAACATGAATTTATAGAACACACCACATAACATAGGAAAATAATGAAAACACATGCTACAAAATCATTGTGCGGACCCATAATGAGTGGTTCATGAAAGGATGATGATTGTCCTCTAACCCTCATTGCCTCTAAACCCTTGTATTTACTATTATTTACTTAGTTTAAACATTCTTCATCTTCACTATCAACACTCATAGAGTCTTCCTCGGTGTGACTGATTCTTTCTCAGTAACCATATTAGCTTCGTATGTTTTAAGCTTACCTTTGAGCACATCATTAGCTCAAATTGTACAATACTAGGATGTGTGCCCCTTTTTCTTGCAGTAAAAACATTCAATTTCTTCTTTATTTTTGTTTAATTTTTACACTTGGTTCTTGAGCACATCACACTTTCCTCTTTTACAATTTTCATATTAGTCCTCTTTTCTTCATCTAGAGAGAAAAATCATATGTTCTAGTGATTGAGAAGGCGTATGACCAAGAGTAAAAATAAAATTGTTGTATTTAGAATGTAAACTATTCAACAATATGGCTTTCAAATATTTGTTGTCTATTGGAGCTTTGACTTCTGTTATCCATCTCATGAGAGATCTCAAATCATTAATATGTCTAGACAGGATGATTCCAACATTCATTTTTAATATGAACAATTGGACTTTTATAAATAAATTTTCATTGACTTCTTTTTCTCTAAACAATTTATTTAGCTATTCCCACATTTCATTGGATGGTTTTTCTAGGTCTACATAATGTAATTTAGAATATAAAAGAGTGAGACCAAAGTAAAGGCTTTGGTTTTATCATCTTTACTTTTCCATTATGTTAACTCGACTTAGATCTATTGGTGCTATCTCTTTTCCATCTACTATCTTCCACAAGTTATTGTTCATTAATTGCATCAAAAATTTGAGTTTACAAATGTGAAAATTTAAACTAGTAATTTTATTCAATAGAATGTCCATCTTAAAATCCAAATGACAAAAAGACACAAGATTTTGGTTTCAACAAAAGTGCATCCTTCTAAATAAATATGAGTGACACATCAAATTCTAGTATTCACCTAGTAAAACTCATGAAACTAACACAATTTATGGTTGACATGACAAAATACGTCAACACAAATATTTGGATTTGGTATTAAAATAAAGTATTGCCTTTTTTAGGAAACCACATGTAAATCCAATGTTTGCAACATAAAGAACAACGTAGAATACACCTTGGTCATAGTCCCATGATATCTTCTCAGATTATATTATTGTACAAGTGCCGAGAAGGTAGTCTAGCATATTTGCACATGAGTTGATTAGAGGACTTGCATACATGGGTAGAAGGGTTGTTAAATGTTGAGGCAAAAATTGAATTGGAAGAGAAAATTGGAGAATGATTTATACAACTAAAAAAATTTGAATCACTAATAGGTGAGATAAGAGACCCTATTTACACCATAAGGCTCATAAAAGAGAAATATAGAACAATGTTTGACCTATATAATAAATATTAAAACACAAGACAAAAAATATAGAGATGACTCTCTCTATGTATTATGGCAATGGACTGCAAAACTATGAAGGAAATTTTTATTCACTAGAAACCACAAGATGAAGAATTCAAATTTTGAAAACATCTATGTGCATGCTACACACATTCTACCTTGATCTTCATTTATGCATATCTTATGGAAATAAAATAGACAACTCCAAATATAGATAGAATGTAGGATTTTTGAATGGAGCCATGACCAACACAATAGATTACCATGCAATTTTCAAAATAACCTTGAACAAAACAAATTTTAATCTGTAAGTTATAAATTACCATTCCTAGGAAACCAAGAAAATGAATTTCCCTTCCTTAATTAAAACATCATTGCAAGAAACCCCGCTTAATACTAAATGAATAATTTGTTCTAGAGTTTAACACATGAGTACAAAATAAAACTCAAATTCATTATTCAAACGAGACAATACATATATAGGTGACTGATCTCCTATAAGTTAAGATTCAAACTTATCTCTTTCAACTACTCATAATAATATCATGAGTGCTACATTATAACTATAGAGTGTAACATTTCCTAAAATATATCCCATACATCACTAACCAACTAACAACATAATGAAATCGGTGTAGACTCCGGGGCTACCTCTTCATCTGTGGGATGATGAAATCCTTCTTCATATAGCCAAATCAATTGGTTCACCAGTTGGGCTTGATGGACCTACGAAAAATAGATCAAGATTGGCCTTCGCAAGGTTCTATGTCTCAACTGAAATGGATCAGGAGCTACCTGATCACATTTTTTTGCAGTCCAAATTTGGAGCATGGAAACAAGCAAATAGATTATGAAGCTTTCCAACTAAGATGTAGCAAATGCCATAAATTAGGAAATTTTTCCAAGTAAATGCTCTGAGCAAATAAAGAAAAAGTTGGAAATACCCTTAGATCATTTTGAGGCTCAAGAGTAGAAGCGAGATGGATAAGGCTGATAAAGACTCTCTAACAGATCAGAACCAAAATGTTGGAGATAGCCGCATGCAGATGAATCCCAGGCTAAAAGACCGGAAAAAGGCTTTAAGACAAAGAGGCCACCGGTTTATAGGAAACTGTGGAGGCCTAAAATTCACCAGTCGAGAAAAGCATGATGAAGCCCAAAAGGAAAAAGATCTTGAATCGACAAAGGGTGAAGAAAGCAAGAGGGATATGGAAGTGGATCCAAAGAATGAACATTAAGACACCAAATCCGTAAAGCTGAACATGGAGGTAGATGAAGAAAATGAAAAAGTTTTCATTCATCTTATCACTTCTAAGGAAGAAGAGATGGAAAAAACTACTCCTTTTGCTCATCAAGAACTGTTAAATAAGAATAGCTCTCTGGAGCTACTCAAAATGAGGCAAGGAAAAGTCAAAGAGGTTCTGGAATCCATAGCAAGAGATCTAAACCAAGATAAAGAGTTTACTGATATGGAGGAGCTCACTCCTAAAATGGTTAAACAGATTGATGTTGATAAAGGAAAAGAGGAAGGGGAAATTACCCCTACTAGCAAGAAAAGTCTATCAGATTGTGATAAAGATGGATTCATCACAGTGAGAAGTAAGAAACGAGGACTAAAAAGTCTTGAAGAAATTCTGGAATCACTCTATAGTTATAAAAGAAGCTGATTGGAAGTCGGGAAGCTTCCACCTCAAGAATCACAAGGATACTGCTAGAAGAGCTGCAAATATTGGAGTCACCTATAGAAAAGGTAGACTATCCAAGAGAGAAGTAAGAGAAAAAGAGACTGAGAAAGAAATTGCAGATGGTACACAAAGGATTTTGAACCATCCGGCAACTGCATCTCCAAAATTTTTTTAATGAAGGTCATTTCTTGGAATGTCAGAGGGCTCAATGGGGGGCCTAAGCAAAGAATGCTTAAGGAAATTAAAAGATCAAATAGGCCCAACATCCTTCTTATTCAGGAAACTAAAATGAAAAGTAAAGTTGTTGAAGATTGCAAAAGATATTTCTGGGAGAATCTTTGCCTTTGCTGTTGTTGATTCTCAAGGAGCTTCTGGAGGCTTAGCGATCTTCTAGGATACCAAAATTGTTAATGGTAATGTGCTTTCTTCCTCCCATAATCATTTAGCTATAATTTTTAAAAGCCTTGAGAATAATTCTAGCTGGATTCTTTCCAATATTTATGCACCCAATACTGTTGCTGGTAAAAGAAATTTATGGAAGGAGTTAACCTTGTTTCGGAATAATGTTGAGGACATGAACTGGTTGATAATGGGAGACTTCAATACTCCTTTAAATCCGGGAGAAAAATTTGGGGGGAACTCTGAATTTTCTATCAGTATGGAAGAATTTGTTGACTTCATCTCGACTCTTAATCTTATGGACATAGAACTTCATGGTAATCAATTTACCTGGTCTAACAGAAGATTTGGGAGAACTTGATCCAGGTTAGACTGGATAGAGCTCTCATTTCTGCTAATTGGATCTTAGATCGATCACAATCCTATTGCCCTAAATTTCTTCAATTGGTCAAAACCTTTTCACTGCAATTTCAAATTTGAGAAAATGTGGCTTGAGCATGAGGATATTCTGGACAGAATTAAAGAGTGGTGGTATTGGGAAGGCACAGGGACGGCCCAATTCAGGCTTCTTCAGAAGTTGAAAAATGTAAAGCAAAAGGTTAGAATCTAGAATAAAGAGGTTTTTGGGAATATTTTTGAAAAGAAGAAAGAGCTTAAGTAGCAGCTAGAAGAGTTTGAAATTAAAGTTTCCTTGAAAGGTATGACCCTAGAGGATCATCAACAGGAAAAAAAGATTCTCTCAGATTTACATAATATAAACAGCTATGAAGAATCCTTTTGGAGAATGAAGTCTAGAGCTCTCTGGCTAAAAGTAGGAGACAAGAATACAATTTTTTTCACTTGATAGCCCTCAAGCATAGAGCTTGTAATAGAATTATTGAAGTATCTAAGGACAATGGGAGCATTACTAAGGATTCTGAAGACATCAAAGAAGAAGCCCTCAAATTTTACAAGAATCTGCTCACTAAGAATAATTCCTACAATGAGCAAGTGGCCTCCTTTCTCTTAGACTCCATTCCTAATAATTTACTACATGCTGAGAGGTTTAAGAGTCTTTCCAAAATAGTCACCATTGAGGAATTGAAAAAGGCTATTTTTGCTTTAGAAGGGGATAAGGCTCCGGGCCCCGATGGTTTTTCAGCCAACTTCTTCCAAAGATGCTGGGAAATATGTTCTGAAGATCTATTGAAAGCTGTTAATGAGTTTTATAGAACTGGAAATCTTATCAAAGAGTTAAATAATACACATATTGTGCTTGCTCCTAAGAAGATGGATGCAAAGGACTTCAAAGATTTCAGGCCAATCAGTTTGGTTAATGTAATATATCAGATCTTCACAAAGATTCTAACCACTAGGATGCAACCTATTCTTATGGAGATTATTTCTCAACAACAGAGCGGATTCATTCAGGGAAGAATTATTCAGGATGGAGTTATTATGGTCCATGAAACAATTCATTCTATGGATAAAAGTAAAAAGAAGGGATGGCTATCAAGCTAGACATGCATAAGGCTTTTGACAGAGTCTCCTGGAAATTCATGGATGAGGTCTTATCCAAGTTTGGTTTTCAAAATAAATTCAGGAAAATTATTCATTCTTGTATTTCTACATCTAGATTCTCAGTGGTTGTTAATGGGGAACCAGTTGGTTTTTTTTCCAGCAATAGAGGAATTCGGCAAGGGGACCCAATCTCCCCTTTATTGTTCATTATAATGGCTGACAGTTTAAGCAGATCTATCTCAAAAGCTATTAGTATTGGCATGATAAAGGGCTTTCAACCTACTTCTGGTAATCAGGTTTCCTCTCACCAGCAGTTTTCTGATGACACTCTGCTTCTTCTGATGGCCTCAATAATTGAGGCAAAGGCTATCAAAACTATCCTTAGATTTTATGAGGAAGCCTCGGGGCAAAAAGTTAATTTTGACAAAAGCTCTATCTATTTCTTCAATACTCCTATAGAAAGGCAAAGAAAGATTGCTAATATTCTTGGATGCACTATTAATTCATTACCCACTACTTATTTAGGTCTCCCTTTGAGTACTTGCAAGATTTATAATGAGGTCTGGAATGATCTTATTAAGAGATTTCAAAAAAATTGGTGGTTGGAAAGGAGCTTTACTTTCAAGTGCAGGCAAGTGCTTATTGATAAAAAGCACTCTTCAGAACCTACCTATTTATATCATGTCAATGTTCAACATACCAGCAACAGTGACGAATAGTATTGAAAAAATTCAAAATCACTTTTTATGGCATGGTACTGAGGACAGGTTCAGGTACCATTTAGTGGCTTGGGAGCAGGTTTGTAAACCAAAGAGACTTGGGGGGTTAGGTATCAAAGATATCAAACATATGAGTGTTGCTCTTATTGCAAAGTTAGGTTGGAGGCTTATAAAAGAACACAAGCCTTGGAAAGAGTTGGTTAAGATCAAATACCTTTCCAATCAAAGCAAGATCTCCTTTATTTATGATTGGTTTCTTCCGAATGGTTCTATTTTCTGGAACAATCTTCTACACAGCAGACATATTCTCTCTCAGGGATGTAGCTGGAAGCTTGGGGATGGTCAAGAAATTAATTTCAGACTGATAAATGGACTAATATTAATTGGAATTCTTCTTATGGCCACATTAAAGACAACTTAATTACAAAGTATGGGCACAAATATGTGGTTATATTGAAGTGGATGAAAACAAAAGAAAATGGAAACAACTCAAAGTTGAGGAGGATAATGTGCAGACTGATATTTCATCTTTGCAGAATCAACTCTCTCTAATTCATATCGAGTCATTTGGAAAGATTCTTTTGATGGAGAATACTCGGTTAAATCGGGCTACAATTCTTTCTTTGCCTCTATTGAAAGTGAAACTAATTGGCATAAGTTGTGGATGCCAGAGCTAACCCCTAGAGTGAACTTTTTCTGGTGGCTCATCATTAAAGGCAAGATACTAACTAATGACAACCTCATTAGGAAGGGATTCATCATGCCGAATAGATGTTGCATGTGTCAGGAAGAAGCAGAAGACATCAAACATTTATTTCTTCATTGTAAGTACACTTCCAAAATTTGGCATCTTGTTTTTGAAAACTTTAATCAGAAATGGATCTTTCCCCTTACTTGTCTTCAAGCCTGGGAACAATGGGACTCTCCTTACAAACATTGTGTGGTGAGGAGATTATGGCAACTAGTTTTACCTCACACCATGTGGCGAGTTTGGAAGGCTCGTAATGATGGCATTTTCAGAAATACTAGAAAGTTATGTAACAAAGTCTACAAAGAAATTATCATTGCTGTGCAGGAAAACATTGCAAGATTTAAACCTCCTAAAAATAGACTTTTCCCTGAGGAAGAAGAGTACATTCGATTTCGCTTCGAATATTGACACTATCTTCAAAAAGGATAACAATGATATTGATAGATCTATTGTCTAATGGATTAAGCCTCCCAATGCTTGGCATAAGTTGAATTTTTATGGGGCCTCAAAAGGAAATCCAGGAGATTCTGGAGGTGGAGGAGTCATCAGAGATCACAGAGGTGGTTTTGTTTCTGCTTTTTCTGGAAAAATGGGTAGGCAAACTAGCCATTACTCAAGCTCTTCTTTGCTTTGTGGGGAATAAGGCTAGCCAGGATTGTCATATTCGAATATTATAATTGATGGTGACTCACTGAACATTATCAATCTCTTAAATAAAAAGCAACCCCCCAGCTAGTCAATCAGAGATTTTATTGTTGAAGCTACTGATATCTGTAAGAGTTTTGAAAATGTTGAAATCAATCACACCTATCGAGAAGGCAATAGGGTCACAGATGGTTTGGAAAAATTTGGGGTTAACAATACTTTTCAAACTTGGCTAAGGGGGCATTCTTCCCACTCAAGTTAATAAAGACATCATCAATGATTTACATGGCTTGGAAAGTAATCACTAATGGCTGTAATGTTGATGCTAAGGAGTGATTTTTAAGTACAAAATGATGACATCATCTAAGATTTGTGCGACTGACAACCATCATTACTTGTCATAGGGAGGACGCTAAGGAGCGGGTCACTAATTACAAAGTAAGGTCTAATAATTACATCTTTTCACATGATTGGGAGAGATTCAAAAACAAAGCTAAGACTGATACGCATAGTGCTAAAACTTTTACCATTGCGGGCAGAGTCACTGGAAAAATGGGGGGTCCACCTTGCAAGACAGAGCCCACCCATAATCCAGCATGGAAAGATGATACAGGGCTTTGGAACTATCTTCAAATTGGGGGTCTTGCAAATTTTATTGAAAGAATCCAAGGTTTTGATCAGGATATCTCTATTAAATTTGCACAGGGATGGAAGAATCGTGTAGTTAAGTACAACAACATTGAGGTTGAGATAACGGAGGAGCTTATCGCTCAAGTCACTGGGCTCAGTCTTGATGGCACAAAATTCTTTAACAAGAGGGTGGACAGAGAGGTGGAGGCAAAGAAATTCTGGACAAAGGGGAACAGATTGAATTTGTGATAGCCGGCATCAAGTTGGCTTCAGTTCCTGAGCCTTCGAGCCTTTCACGAGCTTGCCAGATGGTTGTTAGGTATGTAACTCTTGAGGGGAGATTTGTTACTATTCCTCAAAAACATTTGATCTTTCTTAATCACTTTCATAGAAACATAATCATCAACTTCCCTCATTACTTGATAAACTCGCTGGAGAAATCCGTGGAAGTGCAAAATCATACTAGGGCAGTTCCACTCCATCAAGGGTTAATATTGCTTATTCACCACCACTGCTCAACCTATCCCCGCTTGGATTCTACTCCTCCCTCTCCCTTCATTCCTCCCCCTCCCCCACTACCTCCATTCCCCCTACTCAAAAGGAAGCTTGACACTGCTTCATCTAGCAAGAAAAGGAAGGGTATGAAAACTAAGGTCCCTGCTTCTCAGAGGGTTCTTAGAAGTCACAAAGACCTCGAGCTTGCCGAGAGTCTCTTGCACATCAGCCATCCGGTGGAGGAGCCTAAGGAGGAGGATTTGTTGGTCAGAGTGGGCAGGATGGAAAAGGAAATTCAAGAGCTTAAGAGTGTTATCAGAAATATGGAAAAATCTAAGGGAAAAGGGAAACTTCATAATGATGATGAGGAGGATGTCACATCTGAAGTTTTCAAGAAGCTTCAATCTTTGGATGGCAGACTGGGAAATGCAAAAGGCCGTAATGACTGTATCCTATCTACCCTTAAAAGTATTTACAATTTCATCGAACAACATGTTCATAGTGTATGCAGTCTCAGCGGGATTACTGAGGACATTTGGGGCCCCAAAGGGAAAAGAGATATTGCAATTGCTCAGGTAGATTTGAAAGACCCTTCTCAGGCCACCGCCATTGCATTCTTTGTCTTGTTTCAAATGATCAAAGCCAAGATTGACCAGGCTATCAAGTGATGCAGAGTTGTCTTTGCATTTCATCAAGCCAAGTCTTGTTGATGACGGTTTTGGTGTTGTTTTTGGTTGAGATATTCAGTGATGGATATCTCTTGTTAGTTTTTTGGTCTCTTCTGTTGTTTTTCAGATCACTATACATCTTGATCCTTTTCTATTACTATGTTGTATTATCTGGCTATTGAGCCCTCTGGTGTTGGTTGTTTTGCTCTTTTTTGGGCTGTTTCTACCTCTTTTATTATGTGACTTTTGAGCCCTTTTGTGTATAGGGTATAGTCCCTTCAAAACTATTTACCCTTAATAAAAAAAAAACAACATGATAAATGAGTTGTTATTATAACTCATCACAATAACTAAAAACAATAACATGATATTCCTAACATCTCCATTATAAACTCAAATTAGTGGTTGAATTAGAATTAGAAGTAGGTTTTGAGTATTAATTGAGTTTGAATGGACATGCACAATCCATAATTTTATTTCACATCATAAAGAATCCAAATTAGAGCATAATATAATCCAAATTAGGATAGGGCACACGTAGATCGACATGGAAAACCCACATGATCAAAAAGAGGCACAAATTGGACATTTGGAGACCACCTGGATGATCGATTTTGGGATTATCAATAAAAATCGAGTTATGAGAACATAATGAGATTGAATTGACATTCAACATATGGATTAAATACATGCAGCGAATATTCACCACAAACACTAATCTCGGTGTCAATTTGAAATGAAATTAGAACTCTAATAATATTTTAAGGGCTATAAAAAGTTATGTAAGCTATAGCTATCTATTTTTCTATAGTTTTTTTATATGTAGGCTTGGTTAGGGTGTTCCACACTAGTGTTTTATTATAAATACTATAGCAAACCCTTTTATTAATTAGATTTGATTTTGTAAATGCTAGCAATGAGTCACTATGTGTTGGCCATTATGTCTTAGTGTTGTCATTGATGTCAAGGGTTGTTGATAGAAAAGGGTGTGTAGGTGTCATATGAGTCTCCATGAGGTGTCATGATGGTGTATTGCATTGGTGAGTGTTGCTTTGGAGAAGTAACATGTTGATCGTGTGTGTTTAGTGTATGGTCTAGTAAGCATGGAAATAGTTTGAGCTCTCCGAAGTTAGTTGATGGTATTCATAAGGTTTTTCATGGTTAGAATGATGTGTGAGAGCTGTTAATTATTTTGTAAGAGGTCATCTTGGTCATTTCATGAGTTGTATGGGTTGAGTTAGGTCATTCCAGGCCTATTCCTAGACCTAGTACATGGCACATGGTATGGAAGCATGAGATATGGAGTAGGGAAGTCAATTACAAGCATGGTAGGAGTTTTTGATATTTCATATGATGTGTATGAGGAGTTTCAAGTCAGTATTCAGAGGTTTGATGAGGTTTCATGGTCCTTTGAAGCAAGTTTCTTGGGAACAAGGCTAGTAGACACATGTAAATCTCATTGGATGGATAGATTCAGACGTATTTGAGTGTGGATGATTATTGGAATGGATATAAGAGGTTTTCATGATGCTTCATGCTAATTTTTAGGTCAGTATGATGAGATTTTCTCAAGATATGGAGTTTTTACCAAAATTAAGTTTCCAAAGGTGAGAATTTGAGGCAAAAGTTGACTTTTAGATACTCGTTGTGGTTTGTATGCTTTGGATCAAGACCTAAGATATTTGGCATAGATAATTAGGTCAGTTATGAAGATTTTCCAAGTGTAATGAAGTTATTTGATCTTCATATTTTTATGAACAATCGTTAAGAAGGTAAACATGTTTGAAACCCTCCTAAAACCCTACCTCAATAGTGTCTTGGAGAAAAATGGTTGTACATTGATTCATTTTGCTAGTATGATGATTTTATGATTAATAGGACTCCATAATTGCAATGATTTATTTTAGAGCTTGTGATTATTTTTGGGCCCCACTCAAATATGCTTATTTCTTGAAAGTTTCAGTTTATGCAAAAGTTTCCCATTGGACCTATTGACTAAATTACCATTTATTGAATCATGGAAATTGTACTATATGTCCATGATTATTTTGGATCATGGTTGAGCCTCTAAAGATAAAATTCATCCCTATTTATGAGGACTAGTTTTTAGGTAGTTTTGAAGGTGCTACGGAGGAGCTATGACTTGGTTTGAATGATCTGTAAACACCAGTGATTAGTTTTCTTTTTTAACTGTTTACTAGGATCTTAAGGATTCATCAACTTTTAGGAATTTTCTTAATCCATAATTGATCATAATCTGATTTTAAAATGTGAATAATGACTAATCCAAGATTGATTTTTAATTCTCTTAATTCATTGTTTGATCAAAGCCTTTCAAATTCATATTTCAATTTTTACCCGATTTAATTGATTTTCCCAAAATTGTCAATTATTGATTAATTATTGCATCCACATTCAAATATGAATTATAATTCTTAAATTGAACGTGAACATCATAACTTGAAAGGATAAATTTTAAATACGACATGGGGATTGTTTATGGGGTTTGGAATTCCTATGTCCCCGAGTTCGTTTAGAACCAATCCATTAATTTCATATTTGCAAATACAATTAAATTATAAAAATAAAATAATGAATCTATATGTAACTCCTGTCATAAGTCCAGAGAACCTTTGAGCTCTTAAACAATCAGATTATTTTTCTCCATGTTTGTTCTCGACGTCGCAGCTTGCTTGTCCTTCTCTTCACCGAAAAATATGCACAAAAGGCTTTACAAAATCGGTATAAGAACCCCAAAATGGAAAATATTATATCACATTAATCCTCTTTGAATTTAACACAACTTTCCAATTTTCTCCAAAGTCTAGTTTGGCCTCTAATTGGCTCAAAAATATGATTTCCAAAAACTACCTTATTCTATCTTCTACACAAAGTCGTTAAAAAACCACTTTAAATAAAACTAAGATCCCTTTATAACTCGGTGAGCCCTTGTGGTTTAGTGGAAAAGTATGTTTTTTTACGTGGGTGGTTGGGGGTTCAAACCACCCATTAATTTTTCCTTTCTAGGTTTTTGGGATAAAATCCCACATTAATAGGGATGTTAGCGGTAGGCATGTTTAAATTAGGGTGGCCGCTATACTTCCCATGGTTGCAACCACACTACCCATGTTTTGTTTCCCATGTGTATGGTGGCGATTGAATTTCCACACAAGTGGCTCTAACAATGCCACATAGGAAGGCCAGTGGCAAATATTGATATGCCACATAATCCACAGTGTGAAGTTTGTTTAAACAATCGAGGGCTTAGTTGGGTGGCCACATGGGATGGTGGTCAAGATAAGTGCCAAGTTGGAATTGGTGTGTAGGTAGGTATTAACGGTAAGTTGTGAGGAGATATGGTCATGCCATACGGTGAGTTTGGTGACCAACTTGTCGGGCCGGGTGATTTTACTCGGTACCCTACTGATGTAAAATATCAATCCTCCAATAATAATCCCACATTCGTCTTGCATATACACTCTGAGGCATATATACTAAAAATTGTGCCAATGTAAATATGAAGAAAAGGTGGCAAAGACACCCCTCCTTCAAAAAAGTGTGTCAACCTGGGTGAGGGCCCTCAACCAAAGCAAATAATGAGGCCCATCTATATGTAAATGAGTGTCAAAGACTGGAGTCACAAAACCAAATTTTACATTTTTGCCCAATTTTCACTTTTGCCATGTGTGATCGCTTGATTGGTCATTGACCCTCTTTTATTCCAAATTTTACCAAACTTTGACAAGTGGTAATGTTTGTGTATGAGCTCCATTTTCAACGTTCTTTATACCATCAAAAATTTTGCGGTGTTTTATCACATTGTATTAGTTTTGGGAGATTTAGGGAAATTCGAAGTTCCAAATTGTCCTTTGGATCACTCCTCCCAACTAGGAAGGATTTTTTTCACAAAAAAAAAAAATCATCCATAAATGTTTCTAATCATCATGCATTTCACAAACACATACAGGATCCAGAAATATTATTATGGGTTTAATCACTGCAATTTTTTTATTAGCTAATCACAAAAAATTGATCAGTAAAAATTAGACATTTTTTTTCCAAAATAGGCAACTATCCCCTGATAATCTATGATTCGCAATCTCTGCAAAAAATTGTGAACCTAGTAATCAGTATCTTTCATCATAAACAATCGATCAGATAAAAATAGACACCTATTTGTGAAAATAGGAAAGTGTTCAACTGATACTCTGTGATAAAGCCAATCATTGTAAAATCAATTCCACCAAAAATAGATCAGTATATAAAGACAACTACATTCCAAAAATATCTAGTATCTAATGTCCTTGTGAAATTGTCAATTACTACAAATATCACGATCCATAATGTTTAGACCACACATGCCAAAAATAGCTATAGTCAAAACTGAATCATGTGAATCTGCCAATAACATATCTATCCCAACATACTAAACTGTAAAAAGGATAGAAACAAACTATATGCATACCCACAATAGGGGAATTACTATCCACTGCAAAATATCTCCAGGTAAAATCTACAAATGATTTTGTTAGTGCAATAAATGTACACTCTAATTATAACCATATAGGATAGTTACAATAAATTCCCAAATTAAGGGACTTAAATCATGTGCAAATATCATATATGGACACAATAAGATTGTATATTAATTACAATACCAAAATGGTGTCTAGATTTGCACAATGAAAATCAACAACAGATACTGAAATGCAAATTTCCAAAAATAGACATTATACCCATGCCCTCGAATCTACATACTCTGTTGCTAAAAATAGAAATGGATTTTGTCATCCTTAACAAGTGAGAAGTATAATATGAGTATGATAAACCTTTCCCTCATATATTCTCCACATGTGACACTAATTCACATTTCAAAGCAAAATGAATATATGAGGAATTTTCCCGACATCATTCATCGAATCCCACAAAATGCTCTAAAAGGAATGCATGTTATTCATCATTTATAGCTATGAAAATATAAATCTATCCAAATCACATGAGTTTTCATTATCCATATCAAAATAAAATGGACTCATTTGTGGACTATATGTGGATAGATCCAAGGTTGATTTATTCTTAGTTGGTGGATTAACTTCTTTTACCTTGTAAACCAACTTTTTCTTACCATTTCTTAGATGGATTGTTGGGTGAAGTTTCCAACATTTCTCAACTTGGTGTCCACTCATACAACAATGAGTGCAATAGTTCCTCTTATCCATTTTCTGGGATGTGGAAACATGTTTGCCATTTCTCACCGAAAGTTACGAGATTGGTATTTTTCAACCGCCTCGTTCTTGAAGAATGAAATCAACTTCTTTAACAATGTCCTTCTCTTCTAACAGCTGGCAACATAATGGTTATGCAATCCACAAAATTGCAAGGAAAAGCATTCATCATTTTTTTATATTAAAACCATATTGCTTAAACTAAAAGAGTGGATCCTCAGGAAGTTTTACAATTTCTCTTATTCTTATGATTATGATAAGAAAGCAAAGGTGGAATCTCATTACCTCTTCGTTGTGTTCTCTTACCAAATTCATTTTGTTGTACTAGTGGGGCAGAAAATTTGTTTTTTGTAAGCTCGTCTTCCTTCACTATGCTTGGAGGATTCTTTGATTTCCATTCCCACACTACGAAAACCAAACCTTGTAAAATGAGGACGATCCTCGACCTGTATTGGGTTAATTATACCTTGGCCATTTTTACTAAGGCCTCTTCCATCAAATCCCATTTTAGTTAATAACTTAGATCTAATGCCTTTAGTGTGCTTTTCAAAATAACCAAAACATCATTACCTAAATCGAATCTGAATTAGAATGGCATGAGGAATCATGTGGTGAATAACTTACAATGCACTCACCGGTCATGGTTTTTACATCTTAAGTTAAAGGTAATTCCTTTTTCAGTTCACCACATTGCAATTTGATCAAGAGATCGTCCTTGGACTCGAGCTCGAGATCTCAAACATGTAATTTTTCCTCGAGGGAATAGAACTTGTTTCTTAGGAAAGTATTTTCTTCCTGAATCTAATGGTTAACTACCTCAAGTTCTTTGAGCTTTTCATGTTTAGACATCTTGCCCATAGTTATCTGCAAACACATGTACTTCCACAACTGCAAAAATGGAAGATCAAGCCACAAAGTCTAAAAATATGATCTGATTAGCAAATCAAAACTAAAATCCAAATGCAACTGAAATCTAACACTGAATAATCTAGCTCTAATACAAAAACATGATCCATAAACACCAGTTATTAGTTTATTTTTATAACTATTTACTAAGATCTTAACGATTCATTAACTTTCAAGACTTTTCTTAATCCAAACTTAGTCAATATATGATTTTAAAACATGAATAATGACGATCCAAAACTGATTTTTAATCCTCTTAATTCACTGTTTGATCAAATCCTTTCAAATTCAAATTTCAATTTTTACCTGATTTATCCCAAAATTGTTAATTACTCATTAATTATTTCATCCACATTCAAATCTGAATTATAATTCTTAAATTTAATGCAAAACTCAGAATCTAAAAGGAGAAATCAAAATATGACACATGAATTATTTATGGGGTTTGGAATTCCTACTTCCTCGGGTTCGTTTAGAACCGATCCATTAATTTCATATTTGTAAATACAATTAAATTATACAAATTAAATAATGAATCTATATGTAACATGCTAGAAGTCCTTGAGAACCTGTGAGCTCTGAAATAATCAGATTCTTGCTCTTCATGTTTGTTCTTGGCTTTGCATAGATTGCTTGTCTTTTAATTCACCAAAAAAATCTACACAAAATGCTTTACAAAATTGGTCTAAGAACCCCAAAATAGAACACATATTATATCACCATAATCCTCTTTGTATTTTTCACAACTTTCCAACTTTCTCCAAAGTTTGGTTCGGCCTCTAAATGGCTCAAAACTCTTATTTCCAAAAACTTCCTTATTTTTTTCTTCTACACAGAATGCTAAAAGAACCACTTTAAATAAAACTAAGCTCCCTTTATAACTCGGTGAGCCCTCATGGTTTAGTTTGTGAGGCATGTTTTTGTTACATGTGTGGTTGGGGGTTCTAACCACCCATCAATCTCCTTGTTAGGTTTTTGGGATAAAATCCCACATTGATAGGGATATTTGATGGTAGGAATGTTTAAATTTTGGCCATTATACTTGTGGTTACGGCCACACCACCCATGTATTGTTTCCCATGTGTATGGGCCAACAATTGAATTACCATGAAAGTTGTTGTGACAATGTCCCGTAGGAAGGCCGATGAAAAGATTGATATACCACGCAGTCAACGGGTGTGGAGTTTGTTTGAACAACCGAGCTTAGTTAGGTGGCCACATGGGATGGTTATTGGAGAAAAGTGCCAAGTTGGAGTTAGCATGTAGGTAGGTGTTAACACCGAGTTATGAGGAGATATGGTTGGGCCATGTAATGAGTTTTTGACCAGCTCATCAGGCTAGCAAGTTAACTCGGTCCCCCGCAATGTAAAATATCAATGCCCCTGCAATAATAATCCCACATTCATCCTACATATACACTTTGAGGCATATATAATAAAAATTGTGACAATGTAAATAAAAGGTGGCAAAGAAACCCCTCCTTCAAAAAAGTGTGTCAACCCTGGTTGAGGGCCCTCGGCCAAGAAATAATTGGGCCCACTCATCCGTAAACAAACATTCAAGACCTGTGGTTATAAAACCAAATTTTACATTTTTGCCAAATTTTCACTTTTGTCACATGCCGCAGACTTGATTGGAAAATTGGCCCTGTTTTATCCCAAATTTAACCAAACTTTGACAAGCGGTAACTTTTGCGTCGAGCTCTGTTTTCAGCATTCTTTATATTGTTAGAAATATCTTAGAGTTTTCTACTACATTGTATTGATTTTGGGAGATTTAAGTAACTTATAAAGTTCCAAATTTTCCTCCAGATTATTAAATTTGGTCATGATCTTGTTTCCAATAGCTTTCCAATGATATATCACGCTTGAGTTTTTGCTAAGGTATGAGCAAGTTATGACCTATTCTTTGAAGGTCAATTTTGAGGGTGTTTGGTTGTGCATGCTCTTGAGTGGCTTCTTGAGGAGAGATGATTATTTTGAGTTATTTCATGGTTTCAAGAGGTTTGAGTGCTTAAAAACATGTTTAAGTGTGTTCCATTCTTTAGTGGAGTTATTTTTTGTCTTTTTCATTCCTTTTGGTCAAGGATGTTTGTTTTGGGGTTTTAAGACTTGTTGTGTCCCAAAAGGTGGTCTTGAAGGCTTTAGGTGATTGTGGTGACCTACATGGACCTATTTGTGATATTTTTATGATGCTCCTATGATGTGGAAATTATTTTTACTATATGAAGGTTGACCTAGGTGTTTTGAGGAAAAGAAACAGGTATAAAGGCAAATTAGAAACTTCATTTGTGTTAGTTGTTGGTGTGGTGAAAAAGTGTGACCTAGAGTGCAAAGTTTGGAGCTTGAAGGAGATCTTAATGACCATCATGAGGAGGATAATTTTATGTTGTAATATTCAAATTTGAGAGAAGATAATGGTGAGCTAGGGTAAAGAAGAAATCGGGTTGAAAAATAGGAAGATTTGAGAAAAGAAGGAGAATATCTTGTTTTGAGAGGGTTTTGAGAGAGAGGATCTGAAATTGTGATCACCATCAATTGTTGTAGCAATATATCTTCAATGATAAACCATTTTAGGTGGCTGAGGCTGGTTTTTGATCATCTTAGGGGGTTGTATCCTTCTTGTAAGGTTGGTTCCCTACTAAACTAGGGGTTGGTGCCTCACTAAAGAAATATTTCATGATGTGTAATATTCATGCAAGTCCTTTTTATGAATAATATTTGTAGGGTTTTAGTGATTTTTCTTCCCCATGAGGATTTCCCACTTAAATTTGGTGTTCTTGTGTTCTCTCTTGCATTTTTATCTTGTGTATGATTGTTGAATGGTTAATAAACACACAATGGTTTGTGAATGTTAAATGGATGTTTGATATAATGTATGCAAACTAATTTAAATGAGGTAAATGTTTTGAAATATTGATTCACCCCCCTCCCTCAATCCATTATGCTTCTAAAACTATGTTCATTGTGTTCACTTATGAAGAAATGTATTTTCTCTTCTCATTTATTTAGATAATTGTCATGTTATTTTGATAAAAGAGGTAAATAATAAAAACTTGTTTATTAATGAATGCAAATTGAAATTATGTTTATTTATGTAGTTAAAAAAATTATTTTATCACAATTTATGTATGATTTGATTAGATGTGCTCATACACTCTGTGGAGCATTGCATGAATTGAATATTAAATTGAAATTTTAAATTGAGTTAATTATAATTAGCTATGGATTTTGTTGAATAGGACTAATTTTCATTTAATTCATTGTTATAGTTTCATAAAATGTGAAGAAAAAATGTAGGTTATGTTCACAATTTAATCTTACGCATGTAAGAACAATATTCACTCTCCCTTAAACTCTCGCCCAAGTTTTGTGAGGATTTAATTAGTGAATTGGGTTCTTTAAGTCTCGGTTTTAATCATATTAGGTTGGAAGTGTTTTCTTTAGGTTAATTTCAAGATAGAACTTAAGTTTGAATCTCTTTTATGCATTACCCTTCCCTCTCTTTTATATTTTTGGTGATTCAAAAGTTCCATTGTTAATGATCAATGTGAATACCATCATGTACATGTATTCCACCTAGTTATATTCATTGTTAATATTCATTTTGTGTCATAGGCTAGATTGGTTAACCTAAAGGTTTCAATAGATTTAGGTACCTCATCTAAAATTTTATTAAGGACACACAATTTCCCGACTTATATGTCCCAATTTTTTTGTACCTTAGATCATATTTCTAATATGGATCCTAAAATAAGTGAGATTAAATTCTTGACTTCTATGGATCTTGTGTCAAAACTTGCATCAACAAAATATGACACTATTGGGATTGAATTAGTTTGATTTAGGAGTTAGTTTATTAAGTCTATTTGTGGTTTACTATGGTTTGATTTTGTTTCCCTTCTCTATGCTTTTCCTTTTCTATTTGGTATGCTTAAACTAAAACTCAGTAATAAAAAATAGACATTGAGGGCTAAATAGCCATTATGGATACTCTAAGTCTCGTTAACTATGTACTAACAATAATCCATATAACATGGCAACTAATTGGCTAGGAAAGAGCCCTTTTCATATTGTAGGAGAAAAACACCATCTTCTACTAAATCCTTAGAGTTATTTACACACTTACACTCTAGTATGAGGTAGAACAACCGAGGAACATGTTGTAGCTTTTATATATTCCTTAAGGTTACCTACTAATTTCCACGAATATCTTGCTTGCAAGTTATTTCCATTCACATTGTAGGAAACTTTCTATTACTATTTCCTCAGTTTGCCACCCAATTCTATCATAGCATGGGAAAATTTTGAAAGCATTTTTTGGGTATAGTTTGGGTAGGTTACATATCCAAATATATCTTACCAACACTTTTTACCACGAGGAGATAATCCAATGAACCCATTAGATATTTCACTATAAGGTTTCAAACAACATACAATACTATCACTCCTAGATACAAGACTATTGGTGCTATAGTTCTCAAAATGTACGTTAATGCTTACTTTCTGCAGGTTCAATGTCTCTTTCATCTGTGTTTCTATAAAAATAATAGTATCGTGCACAAATTGTAAATGGGTATTGGGGGTATCTATAGCATAGGATTTTAACCCCTAAATTTCCCTTTTTTACCTCAATTGTTTGAGACATTTTCCCAAAAAAATTGCTATAATTTTGAAGAGATAAGAAGATATAAGATCTCCCTGATGAATCTTTCATGAGTTTTGGAAGAATCCAATTGAGATTCCATAAACAAGTATTGAAAATAAGACCCTTTCCACTCACTCCCTGCACTCCAAGTGTTAGGGATAAGCATAAATATATATGTGGATTAATCCCACATAATCATAGTAATAATAACTATGAACAAAAATACAAAAACAAATACACAACAAGAAGACATGATTTAATGTGGTTTACCCAATGTGAGCTACATAAACCAAGAAACACTTTCCCATATTTTATTATGAGCCAAAAAGAGTATATAATCCACTCTCAGACTAGTCTTCTCTCCATTACTAGGTACAAATCTTGTTTGGAGTTATGCTCAACAAACTCTCTCACAAATTCACACTTGAATTCACACACCCATATCTTTCCCTACCGTATGTCCAGCTATTTATAAACACATCAATAGGTAATTGTCTAAGTAGTTTTACAATACCATGGGTACCAAAACCATGGGCCAAAAACTAACACATAAACCTATAGGTTAAATACCACCCATAAAATTAATACATTAAAATATGACATTTTTGTTACTCCCAAAAACAACTCTCGAGGGTTACCGCCCTAAATCCTAATGAGAATACATGAAGAGTGTATAATATTTTAAGTGTATAATTTACAACACATATAACATGAAAATAGTTTTAGTGTATAATTTACAACACATATAGCATGAAAACATGCTCCAAACATAACAATATCCCACTTGGAGATAAGTTTCCTCCGAGAAATATTCTCAACCCTTCATTGGCATGCGTGAAGGCCAACCATAGCTAAGCATAGCTTCAATTTCTCCCTTGTGACCACTTTGGTAATCATGTCTACAGGATTCTCGACTGATATGAATCTTTACCGGTTTTAACTTCTCTTCATCCAAAGTTGTTCGATGAAATGGTACCTTAACTATCTATTCTTTGTTCAAGAGTGGAAAGTGGAGTTCTTTGTTAGGTGTATAATACCCTAACTATTACTATGCAACTTCTCTTTCTCTTTATTATGCCCCAAATCCTCAAGAAACTATCAGTATCCAAATTATCTTGTTTCTTTCCTCCATGACATTAACTTACTCGGTTTGTGTGGTTGATAAAGCCACAAGCTCTGTAGTTGTGAAATCCATCTCACCATTGTGTCACCTACAAGAAACACATAACCTATCGTACTCCTCATGTTGTCCAAGTCTTTAACCATTTCAAAATCTACATAACCACATAAAGTGGTATCCGATTCATTCTATCACAAAATGGTTTCCATGATCCCTCTCAAATACCAAAGGATCCACTTCACTTCTTTCCAGTTCTCTCTACTTGGATCACTCATGAACCTACTCACTACTCCCATTGATGGGCAATGCCCGGCCTAGTGCACACCAAGTGACAACTACTAATAAGTAAGGTATCCTGGACATCTGGATTCTCTCCTCTTTTGTCTTAGGACACTTACTCCTTTAATAACTTGAAATGACCTACCAAAGGAGTCCCAACTGGTTTAACATATTGCATACTAAATCTCTCTAAGACCTTCTTAATGTACTCTTCTTGGGATACTCTTCATGGTATAAAGAAGATATAACATCTCCCTGATGAATCTTTCATTCTTTTGGAAGAATCCGATTGATATTCCATTAACAATGAATGAAAAATAAGACCCTTGCCACTCACTCCTAGACCCATGAAACCTAATCTTCACTAAAGCCAAAGGATAAAAACATTTTTTCAAAAATACCCAATTAACTATGTCATAATCTTTCTTGATATATAATTCAATAACATATCTTATTTATTTTGAAATTTGAGAGTATGTAAATTTCATGGTTTTTTATTACTCATTCTAATATATGCCTATCACTAACAAAGCCCCCATGTTCTAAAGAAATTATCAAATGAAGCAAAGTATTTTTAGCGGTTCTACTATTACTTTTGATAAAATGTTAAGATAATGTTACATAGGGAAATTGGTATGAAATCAATGTCTATAAATGACTAAGCCCCCGCGTTTTATTGTTATTTTAGGAATAGGAACCAAAACATTTTCCTTCACCTATTCATCCCTCAAATCCGCTTTAGAGAATAATATTTTAAAAAGAAACAACTTGCTTAAATTCTTTAGGCTCCTATAAATACGTAATACTCCAGTCTTTTATCCTACAAATTTTTTTATCTTCCTTTTATAACAATGAACCGGTGAAATAATTTTGTATTTCTATCTCCTTTTATTCATGTTTCATGATATTTTTATTTCTTAAAAATCTCTTTCCTTATATAGACTTCATGAACCTCTCCTAATAGTTGTGCTTCTTTTTGTAGCCGTTTTGTAGTTATTGAGACACCCGATTTATAGAAGTAAATTCCTCTTCTTCAAATATATTTCCAAAGGTAGTATTGTTTCATACTCTCAAATGATAAGCCTATATTTTTGGTAAATTTGAAACATTAACAACCTATATTAAGGATCTAATTTCGCACCATTGCTTCAAATTCCCCTCAAAATATGGATACCTTAACCACATTAACTCAACTTTGAATGGAAACCTCTCGGGTATTTTATTTGTCTTAATATCTAAATAAATATGAGTTTTATCATATCTTAAAACATTAAAAATGGAATATTCTAGGAGCTAGTTACCTTGCATCCATGAGGGATAAATAAGGAAAATATCAAGTCACTCAAAAATTATAATAATCTCTCCACCTATTTGTGCAAGTAAATTTTCCTATCTTGAGAGTGAGATCCATTAAAGAGTTTAAAGATATAAACTCTTGAGAATCCTTCTCAAGTAAATTGTTTTTTTATCCCTCCTTGTTTGTCCACTAAACCAAGGATAACATTAAAATCTCTGTTTACACTTATATTTTGATAAAAACTATAGTAATATGTCTAATATTTCCTTCCATGCTTCCCTACTCCATGTTGGATGATTGGGCCCATACACATTAATTAGTACCCTTGATGGATTATCCCTACAACTCTTAAAATCACTCACTATAAAATTTTCTAATTTTATGAGAACATCAACCTTAACCATAGAGGGTTTCCATAATACACATAAGCCTCCTAATTTACTTGGTATAAAATACACACCACCCTTCCAAATTTTCTATTGTAATTTTAGAAGATATTTTATCTCAATTTTAGTTAGTTTTATTTCTTATAAAAGAATGATTTCAAGTTTATTGACATCCAATCAGTGCTAAGGCACCTTTTTTAGGAGAACTCATGCCCTAAATATTCTAGAATAAAACTAATGTCAACAATGGAGGTACCTTCATCCTCCTTTGTAGAATCATAGAGTGATTTAATTTTTAAAACTCAAGCGGTGAAGTAATAATGTAATCCCGCCAAAAATGGGTGTTCAAAAATTCTTATTTTAACCATGCTTTGTATTTGAGAGGAATTACCACTGTTATGTAAAAGTATACATCCTATATTCTTAATTCCAAATTATTTATTTGTCGGGAAAGGAGTGAGTAGTTGATACCTCCTATGAGGTTTGAGTCTTGTTCATGAATTTAAAGAAAGTATCCATTAGTTTCGGTAGCCAATTCCCAATTTGAGTTCCCTCAATCTCCTCCTATATACTGATATTTTCTTCCATTAAAAATCCATCATCTTTTTAAAAGGCTACATTCCTTACTTTAGGATGAGGTACCTCAAAATCTTTCACCTTGTCTTATTTTCCCAGGGAATGCCATCTATTTTTTAAATCATTGACCTTATCTCTAAGTCTTCCTCGAGTGACTCGAAGCCACTCATTTGTATATTTAGCTATAACCATGGGTTGTGTTATTTGGCATTCATCTTATGACTCAACTCACAATGCATTCTTATATAGCTACATTGACTTTGTTTGATTGAAATCCTTCTAACCCCCTCTATTATTGCCCTCTCCCATCCATATCCATTTCTTTCCCATAATGTCTTAACTCTCTAAGCTCTTGTTTCTGTATAAACATGGACCTCATTTATTCCTAAAGAATCGCTCCCTTCATCAATATACTAAGGGTGAATCATAGGAAAATCACATCTTCCCTACTATCGAGAAATATATCTATCAAATATATACCTAATCATGTACCACCATGTTATTTTCATTTTTATTATTTAACATATGATACAATACCATGAATCCCTTACAACTTCCATGTGTCATGTGAAGGATTCCTATTCGAATTCTATATCTAATCCGTTTATTTTGATTCATATCCTTGATGATATTTCTTTTTCCACATATTCTTTCAAGATATTATATTCTAGTTCCAAAACCATGTTTTTGTGTGGAAGCTTGTCTACTCAATTTCCTCCCATTTTTGTAAATAGGATTCCTCCTATTTACACCCTAGTTAGATTTTAGAATGTTATTACACAACAACTAAAAAGGATGTAAGGGTTTACAATAGGTAGACTATTATGATCTAATTAACTTCCAACATTAATCATACATAATCAAAATAATGCATTCAAAATTGAAATGATTAAAACAATTGATAAACAATAAGTACTTACTCAAATACACAATAGGAGATATAAAATTACCTATTCGTAGTAGGACCGTGAGAATTCGGATGTGTAGGAGTTGATTAGGATGATATGGTACTGTATATGCTTTACGGGAATTTATAGTTGCATAGTCTAGACCTAATCTGGATGGTCATGATCTGGTTACGGTTTCAAACCTTTTAACTATTTAGACCTACAAAGTTCTGTATGCTTCTCTTGCCTAGAAATTATTTTCACTTTATGTTGTTTTTTCTTGCACAAATTTAGGATGACTTGTAATCACATGCAACAAAGTATAAACCATAGAAACCTATAAAAGCATTAATCAAAAAATTAAAAAATAAAAGGACAAAACATGTGTGTGGTGAGGTTAGACTACCCTTGGCTATCACACTCCCAACTGTTGAACCAATCCAAGTATCATTTATATCTCCTAGGTTCTTGTGAAAATTTAAATATCCAACCAAGACTCTAGGGTTTCCCTCATGTTTCTTTCCATTGAGATAGTGGGCTAATTGTGTAGTATAAAATGTATGCAATGTGTTAGTAGTGAGATGTGATGGTCCTCAACTATTTGACCTAACCCGTTATTGATCAAACCTTGTTTAAAGGTTGAAGTGCCTTTTTCTTACCAAAACGTGGCTCTATGACCTTTTCATACATGAAAATTAATGAAGCTAGACCCTTTGACCTAGTTGAGTACTTAAAACTTATAGTAGGGATTGCCCTAGATTATGTACAACTGATTTGAGTAGACTTAGGAGACATTTGAGTGCTTTAGGAAATATATTTGCAATAGGATCTTTTAAGAGTGTTGGGTGAGTTATAAAGTGACAATGATTCTTTATATAACCTTCCGTAGGTGAAATCTCATAATAAGACCAAACCTAGGAAGATGAAATGAGCCAAAGAAGGATTTGGAATTGAAATCAAATTTGGTGAATGTGAAAGGACGAGACTGCATCATGTGTCTAAAGACCAGACCTCACATCCGAACCTTTTATACATTTTTGAATTAGAGAGATGTAACTCGGAACTAAAATTTATCTAGTGAATATAAGAGGTTTAATATTGCTTTGATAAAAAATATTATCAAAATTGTTGATAGTGTAAAGATAAAGAAGTTGTAAAAGAATAGAGAGATGAGGAGATTTGATTCCAAATGTAAGCTTTTTTCTTATCAATGGAACATGGTCAAAATTGGCATGCATAAAGACCAATTACCAAATTATTTAGATGTGTAATTGAAAACTACATGCCTAAAGTAAAAACATATCTAAGGGTGCACACACACTTTATTTTTACTTGTAATTTTGTCTTGATGTGTTGGTGTTGTCATGCTCCATGATGAAACCTGCAACATAGAGTGTAGTCAATGTCTATGATATAAATTGAACTTTAACTCAAAAATATAGATAATGCTTGCAAATTTCAACATTATAAAAATTACCCAAAGGATATGTAAACCATGGAAGGAATACACTTATTAATTTTGTGGAGGGAGGATATCTTGTTGGTGTCATGCCTTGGTAATTTGGAATTCAAAACATAGATATCATAGGATTGGGGGTGATCAATTCCCAATGTTTAACCATAGGATAAATTAGAGGAGAGGAGCCACGTTTGCCCTATTTTTTGAAGTGTTTGTAGAGAGGAAGAATTTATACTATGAAGAACCCATGTGATTTGATGCCTCCCTTTTGATAATTTGGTGAAAGAGGAGGAAAGAGTATTCTAAGAATCCTTTCAAATTTTCTTTGACACTTTCAAATTTTAGAATCTAATGAGATAAGAGGAAAGAAGCAGTTTATGAGCCTCCAATTTTTCTTCAATTCTTTTCACTAAAACCATATACCACAATGCTACATATGGATCTAGATTTAATTTTTACTAACTTGAAAAATTAAATATTGGAAAGAATAGACATTTCCATGACCCCATAAGGTGCTATTGTGATTGAATTGATCATGTAGAATTTTGAAACATTAAAGGGGAGAAGAAGGCACATGCACGAAGCCCTATTTTGCATCTAGACCTAAATAATATCATAAAGAAGGAATGAAGTGCTCGCGCCCCCTGTAATTTTCTCTAAAATGTGTCATTTGTAATTGTAACTATGTGAAATTTTTGTAAATAGATGATAGAATATATAGAGATTGGAAAATATATAGAATATTCCCCCTGTCAAGGAATGTACATCATGGTCAAGATCATACATGATCGTGATTTGTATTGTATGGGTTTTACCTTGTTTGAATTCTACCACATTTCAGTATCTATGACATTTTCTGAGGATTTGAACCCTATGAAAATCTATTCCTATATCATATTACTTGTTTGTAGTTATAGAAATGTCTTGATGAATTCCCCCTCTTTTAAGGTGCATGTGATAAAGTAGTTGAGCACACAAATAAGAAGATGAGATGTTTATCCATGTATTATATGTATGATAATCTACATAAGATCACATAGAAGGTTGAAATGGTGGCCAATTTGGAGAACATGTACCTATAAAAGGGGTTGCACATGGTGGTAACCATGGCACAAAGAAAAACAACATGCAACAAATAACAATAAAAAAATAACAAGTAAGAATACATGTGTAAAATAACTAGTAATAATAGAGAAAAGCATAAATCACATCCTATCTCACAGAGAACAATTATATTTAAACATCATAGTAGACGTGTCGAGAATCCATAAGAGAGAAAATAATGTAATCATCATAGTATAAGCCAATATTTCATTATCTAAAAATAATAGAGATAGAAACATCAATGTATAGTCAAGTAAGCAATATCATGTAAAAGAATACTCATATGTAGGCATGGATCTATAAACATGGGACACCCATGGTGTCATAAGACAATCATAGTAGAAGGCACAATGTGCCATAGTCAAAGAAACAAGTGTATACATACAATATAGGCATGGATCCATAAACATGGGACACCCACAATGTCACATAAAAAGCAAGGACCTTAAGTTGCATAAAGAAAATAGTCAAAGCATCATAATTAGATAATACAATAGAGTGAAATCACGTAATAAAAAATCAAGTAAATAATCCATATAATAAATTAGTGATAACAATATATGAAGCAAGTATAGAAAATAGTAATAGTAAAAATAGATATATCAAGAGAAGTTACCACTATACAATATACATGTGTTAGCCGTGTCATCTCAAACGATAACAATAAGCACTATGTATAGAATCAAACATGATGAGGAAGGTGTAAAGTAACATATAATGAAACAAAAAAACCTATATAATATGGGGATTCCCTAAAACAAGTTGTGTAAGGAACCAATATGGCTCATATCATCATGTAACAAGATGTGAATTCCCTACATCAATCTCAAAAGATCACATGAACTCATATGTTTAAAGAAGAGATATGTTATCTATCAAATAAATGTGATAAATAGAAGTAAAAATCTAACCAATTAAACCACAAGTAGGTCTTTATTTTGTATTATGTTATTATTTTAATGTTTTTACAATTTGTTGAAAATAACTATGTACAAGAAATGGGCTAATGCAAGAGCTACTTAATAACAACCTCGTGATGAGGTAAATCACATGTAACGGGAAGAGGGGACATAAGACCCAAAAGTGTTAAAAGATATTAATGATTTCCATATATGATATGTGTAGAATCCATAACATGTTTCATAGGAGAGCTACGGTAGGAAGATCCATGATGATTAATATGAATAGAAGGTGAATGATTTTGAGGTCGAGGAGACCGTGTGTATTATGATAAGTAATATGTGAACTAGAAGATTTATTGATCAAGGTGTGATGTGAGAATCCTATAGAGATGAATGATTTATCCATGTATGGAATAAGTATATGTGTATGAGCAAGAGGAAGCTAAGATTCTAATAAATGCATACAATACTTAGTGTCATGAGGGTTACCTATATCAACCTCAAAAAGGGAGAGACACAATGCAAACCACAAGTAAAAGAGTTGATATAAAATCATTAGGTGTGGTAAAACCATATTGAGGCATACACAAAGTAGCATATGTAATATTAGCTTGAGTTGTATCATACATATAAAATGTAACCAACATAGAATAAGTAAGTGCATCATTTGTACTAGAAGTAAGATCATAAGAAAATAGTTTATCCCTTGCCATAACATTATAAGAGGTCTTATTAATGTGTATATTAATATGTATAAAATCCTTGATAACATTTCGAATGGGGATATGGGTTACCCCAAAGATATATGCACCATCAATGTATCAGAAGTAGGTACAAGTCATGGGAAATGAGACACTTGGTATAGGTGAAAGTATAACATTATGGACTAGGGTTGTAACACATCTTGGAGGATTAAGAGACACATCATCAATATGATCATGTAAATTGTTTGTGATATAAGTAAGATAATCACTTGCATCATGAGAATAATTAGTAATAAGTTTTATAATCAAAAGAGAAATATGTTCAGTGTATGCAATGTCCTCATTATTTCTTAATTGGTAAAAGACGGTTGATGGGTCCCTCACCCTTTAATTAATATCAATTACAAAAATTACATATGTTTCATTAGATACAAACAAGCAACCTCTCTGTGGTGGGTAGATAAAAGTTCAACTACCAATACCAAACAAAGATACTACATAATTTAAAAACATGAAACATTTCCTATCCACAACCTCAAATAAATTCTAGTGAAGAAACCCATCCAAGCATGCAAATAAAGGTAAACATTCTCATTTACGAAAATATTCTAATAACTATAAAATCGCGTTCAATATTCTACTCCAAACATTCTTCCCAAATACATTAGCGCCATATGCCTATTTTGATAACATTGTTGTCCTACCATTCTTGGAAAATTTCACTTCTAGTGAAATATGTCTGCTTGAGACACTAAAATATCTTGGATTCCCGACCATTATGTTGGATCAACAATAATAATAGAAGATAACATATCCAACCATGTTCCTATAGTTGCAAACGTATATTTTGCTCCATTAGTTTCATAAAAGGCATGTTGGAAGGTGATGGAATCAAAGATTGTGGCAAAGATGCAAGCCCCTTACAAAATATGATTTAATTTCTAGCTAGGTGTGTTCCCTTTGAGCATTGTAATGATTATACTCATGGAATCCTCTTCTATTAATATATCCATATATCTATTTTTCTTTACCATTCACAATCCTACCATTAATCTTGTAGCTTTTGCTTCATTGTTGGGGTTTGTGGGATGAAGAAGGAACTTGCCCAAATTTTGTTACCTTTAAGGTTACATGCAAACCATACCCCCTGTTACAATATTACCTTTGGATGTTCCATAAAAATATAACTTTACATTCCCTTTTTATGGTGGTTTTCATATGATCCCATGTCTATTGCAAGAGATGACACCTATTCCCGATGTAAAATTATCTTTGGCCAATTATATAAGACTTGTATCTCTTTAAGTGGTATCACGTTCTTCTTGATCTTTTCCATAAATGAACCTTTTTTATATATTTCTAACTTGGTTCTAATATACCATTTTTACCATGCTTGTTTCTTGTCTTCAAAAATCTAATTGTTGTGCTCCTTCCAAACATTCTAGATCACATTTGTGGGACAGACTATCAATAAGCCTTCTAGTCACTTTATCCCCGTGACCAAGCACATAAGGTTTTTTATAATATATATGGATAAAACCATGCCATGTCTAAGTTATGACAAAGGGAAACCCAAATATTTCATGCATAGCTACAATGAAGGAGTAAATGCTCAACATATTCACCTTCCTTGTTTACACATGATACATATGATGAGCTAACAAAATTCATTTTCTCGTAATCTATCCTAAGAAAGTATCCTCCCCGGAAAAACTAGCGAAGAAAATGATTTTTCTCATGGGATTCAAATAGTATTCTATATGGAAGAACTAGGTCATTCAACTTCACATTGGTCCTCCTTAGTAAGAACCTAATAACTGCCTATACTTTATATCACTTTAAACTATCTCTAGTCCATCATAGGGTATCTTGAGAGTATAAAATAAAAATTGCTCATGATTGAAGATTGGAAAAGTTTAATTATTTGTTCCTCAAGATGTGGATAATGTTTCCTATTTTTCTATTTTATCTCATATCCAGGGCCACCCCGTCTTTTCCTAATAATTCTTTACTATTCACCCCCATACCTATATCAATAAATTACACATATCATCCATGTTACTACGGTGAATAAGAGTTGGTAGTATTTTCCAATAATCCTCCTAAATTTTTTCCAATTCACCATTCCCAATTTCCAAAGTCAAGTTATTATAAATAACCTTTCTTTCCACTACGATTAGATTCTAGATATAGGATCTAAGGGGTGGATCTTGTACTGAGAGAAAATGCATTTTGGCCTATTATTATCTAGATATTTCCCTCTAAGTAGTTGGATCCAAGGATGAGAATCCTCCTCATTTATATGCCATGTCAATTTTACACCAAGAGCCAAATTAAGTAGTTTTATATCCTTAATCCATGTCCCTCCCAACTCTTTTAGTCTACAAACATTTCCCCATTTTGTAAGATAAATTTTCCATTTCTCCTCATCCTCACATCATAGGAAATGATGCATTATCATAGTTATTTTATGAATTACTCCCACCAATGTTTATAGAACTATGAATAGATACACATGGATATAATCAAATAGGAATTTGATCATAGCAATTTTGCCATCTAGGCTTAGTCATCTAGCCTTCCTACTGCCAATCATACCTAAATTTTGTCAATTATATTCTTTCAGGGTTTTGAATTTTCTCTCTTAGTGAATAATGGTACCCCAAATATTTCTTAGGTAGAGTTATAATTCTAATACCCAATATTTCAAAAATCTTATTTTGTCATTCACATGTGACATTCACAAACAATACTTTTGATTTACACAAACTTACCCCCTGTCCCAAAACATGTTCAAAATATTCCATTACCTTCTTAATAAGCATTGCTTATTTTACCTCTAACTGGCCAAAAAGAAAGTCATCCATAAATTTTAGGTGCATATTAGCTTGATTCATAGCATAAGATTTCAAACCTTACAACTCTCCACCTTCTATTAGCTTTCCGAGCACCCTACCTAGAGACATTACCATGATGATAAAAAGATAGGGTGAACACATATATTCTATTAACAAGGATAGAGAAGAATACTCCTATAACACACTACAATATCCATCACACCCATTCCGCACAACACTCAAATGCCAACAACACTTTTATGATAAATTTCTATTTTATTTTATCATATGATTTTTCTAAATTTAATTTTAACAACCACTAATTATTTTATTTCTTTAAGGTATGAAGAATACCACAAGTCATGACTACTTCATCAAAAATATTATTTTTCATAAATAAACCCCCTTTATTTAGGGAAATGATCAAGGGAATTAATATCTTTAAATCTCCAACAATTTCTTTGGAAACTATTTTATAAATGGTATTCAGAGCACGGTAGGTATGAAATATGTGTATCTCTTTGGGTTTGGCTTCTTAGGTATTAAAGAGATAAACACGCAGCTTAATTTTTTTAGAATTTTAAGAGAGCTCAAAGGTTCATTTACTCTTTGTTGTAACATTTGTAGCAAATATGTCCTAGAAATTATTAAATAAATCCATTGGGAACCCATTCAAACCAGAGACTTATTAGATTTCATTTCTTTGGATAAATATCTTTGCCTTTTCTTGAGATAAAGGTTTCAATGATGTCTCATGATGTTCGGGTGTTATAATTTTAGGGTAGGGGATAAAAAACTTGTTAGGATAATTAATTATCTATTTTATACTCAATTATTTAACTATTGTTATTACTTAATTATTATTGTTATATGGTTTTTAAACCATATTTGTCTTATTCCATAGTCGTAGGATTATTTGTTGCATAGTTGCAACTTATCATTTCTTTGTATTAAATTAATTGTTGCTTCTCGAATGTATTTTGGAAGTTGTTGTAATTTCAATTATGCTTGTGCAACCTTTCTTTTGTCTACACATGAATGTACAATACCTATAAGTATTGTAGTCCATCCATTGTAACCTACTTGATTTCGCATTAATAAAATTAGCAGGCTACCGTCCCTATTTTTTGAAACTACATTTGGTACCAGAGTGAATTGAAGCTCTTGGAAAGGTTGGAGAAGGTTGCAGAGGAAGGAGAATTCATGGAGAAGAAATCTGCTTCAACGGAGAGCCAGCACGCCTCCAAGCAGCCTTCTCGCACCTCCTTGCAGACCCATAACCTTCTGTGTAATTTCCAAGTAAACATAAAGAATGTTTTTTTATCTTGCCGCCCTCGCACTGTGCACATTTACTCCCTGGAAAATGATCATTTTCAGAATATTAAAAACAAAATTACCCATTAGGTATTTTTCTTCTAAATTTAGAAGTGCAGATAGTTATAGGTAACTCTACACTACACCACCAAGTTTGGCAGACTTTTGGAGTGACCAAGCTCACACCGAGCTATTCAAGCTATTTTTATAGTCTAATTCATGTGAAAAAAGCCGAGCTAGTTGCATTGATAAATCCAGGAAATGAATATTGTATTTAGTATTGATTTTTACATCATGCCATTATAAACACCAACCCCACCACACTGATTTCCCTTTGTGTCCATTCTAGTTAGATTGGCGAAGCAAACAATGAACCTTTCCTCATTCTCCTCTGTGATTCCACAACAAACTATGAAGGATCGCTCCACTCGTACTTGTAGTCACAACCATGGTTATGAAAACCTCCACGCACCTACACAAGCAACCAACATGAGGATATCAAATAGAGTGAAGCTCCACTAACCTGAAAGCATCCATGATGACCTGCATTAAAAAAACAAAGCATCAACAAAATCATAGGAAAATACAAAAAGCGGCTGAACAATACAACAAAACTACAGTGAATGGAGATCAATGGAAGGTGGTTATAAGAAAATACAAAGGCATCTCAAAAAGAAATAGCACATATTTGTTTTCTATGTAGGAGTAACCCTAATTTTCCCTCCACTCAGCTGCATCCACATGGATACTAAATCTGCCACACAGCCTCCTCCACTACTGTGTCACATTTTACAAAGGTGAGTTAACTTTGGCTTTATTTAAAAGCAAGTTTTTGAAAATAGTTTGCAAGAATTGAATCGAAAAAAGGCACCACGAAGTAGTTGCACTCTAATGAGAATCATGAAAGCTCCA
The DNA here is from genome assembly GCA_018340775.1 of Taxus wallichiana var. yunnanensis. Taxonomy (NCBI): domain Eukaryota; kingdom Viridiplantae; phylum Streptophyta; class Pinopsida; order Cupressales; family Taxaceae; genus Taxus; species Taxus wallichiana. The sequence continues at coordinate 7,499,906 of JADAXU010000131.1, forward strand.
ACGATAGCAAGGAAAAATTGATCAATAATGGAAGAACTTGCTCAACAGAAACAAAGCTTGCATAGAGGAAAGACAATGAGTGTCTTAGCATGCTCATAAATGAATAGAAAAGGGGTACATATAGGGTTCTCGAGTAACCCTAGTGCATGACACACTCGAAACCCTAAACCTAACCCATGTGAGATGACCCTCCAACATGAGAGGAGGACACATAGGATAACTCACACTAACACCCCCCTTCATCGAAGCTAGGGTAGTGGCTATGATGAGTCAGACGGAAGAGAAAGACACTCCTAAACAACTAAGAAAGATGTGCCAATGGGGCTCGAAACTAAAGGCCTGATAAGGTGCCCATATACAAACACAATCTTCCTAGAAGAAGAAGAAGAAAAGAAGGACTAAATAGCCCTAAGAAGATGGGCAACTACAAAATACCTCACCCCAAGAAGAGACCGTAAGTGAAGAAACTTCATCTCAGTGAAAGGATTGGTGAATAAGTCTCTTGATCGATTAGGTCTCGAATGTATTGAATGTCGATGATACCATCATGAATAAGCTCCCATATGAAGTGCATATGGATCTCAATGTGCTTCGCCCACTCGATGTTGAATGGATTTGTAAATAGAGATAGTGCTCATGTTATCACAAGTAGATAATGGTAGGCCGCCGAAAGTGGATGCCAAACTTTGTCGAGAATGCCCCGTAGCCAAATAGCTTCGTGGCAGCGTTAATCGCTCCTCTCGTATTCGCCTCTCGTAGATGATATCACAATTGCATTCTCGCTTCTTACTAGACCAACTAATAGGACTCGAACCAAGAGAGAAACTATAGCCAGAAGTAGATTTCTGATGATCTAAGTCACCACCCAATCAGAATCTGTGAATCCAATCAAGTCAATATCAACCCCTCCATGATAGTGTATGCCATCAGCATAAGTGCCACGAACATAATGAAGGATCTGTTTAGCTACTTTCCAATGTAGCTCATGTGGCTCCTACATGAATCTGGACACGATCCCAACAGCATATGATAAATCGGTCAAGTGTGAGTCAAGTAGATCAAGCTCCCAACTAACTGTCGATAAAGAGTACCATCAACCAAGGGAGTAGAGCAATCTGAAACCAACTTAACCCCGGAAAGAAAAGGAGTAGGAGAATACTTGCAATCAGACATCTGAAACCAAGATAGCAAATCAAGAGCATACTTAGGTTGCGAAATCAAGATTCCCGAGTCAGATTGTGAAATTTGGATCCCAAGGAAGTAATGAAGCAGACCTAAGTCAGTCATGGAAAACTTGTTGGCTAAGGCGATCTTCACATAATCAATAATAGAGGAAGAGCTTCTGTGATCAACAAGTCATCAACATAGAGAACAAGAATGAGTATGGAGTCATCTTGCCATAGAATATAAACATTTGGATCAAAGTGACACCTAGTAAACCCTGATGTAAGTAAAAAGGAGTCCATCTTGGCATACCAAGCCCGAGGGGCTTGTTTAAGGCCATAAAGAGACTTCTTTAACTTATAAACGAGGGAGGAATCTTGGACATAACTTGGAGGTTGTTCCATATAGATCTCTTCCTCTAGGTCACCATGAAGGAAGGCACTCTTAACGTCCATTTGATGGACTTTCCATCTGTTCGCTGCGGCAATGGCTAAGGTCAGTCGAATAGAAGTCATCTTCGCAACAGAGCAAAGGTTTCTGTATAATCAACCCCAACTATCTGGGAGAAACCCTTAGCTACTAATCACGCTTTAAACTTTTTGACGTCTCCATCTACTCCATACTTTGTTCGGAACACCCACTTACACCGAACGATTTTTCTTCCTTTCGGAAGAGTGGTGAGATCCCAAGTATCGTTCTTCATGAGAGAGGAATACTCCTCATCCATGGCAGAATCCCACTTAGGAATACCAGAAGCCTCCCGAAAAGACTATGGATTAGAAGCAGAGGTGAAGAAAGAGTGGGGTCCAATAAAATCGAGCCAAGTACATCTCATATCCAAAGTATCTCCAACTAAATCTCCAGCACTTTGCAAAGTTTTCCTAGCCCAAAGGGGACTAGGAGGATCAGGCTCAGAGTTGGAAGATTCTTCACTTGAGTGAGAAGGGACATATTCCTCATCATCACTCTGTCCGAAATAGAAGACTCAAAGATCGATGGTCGGGAAGATCGGAAGAGGAGCACGCTCAATAGCATCATCATCGATGAGTCGAATCCGAATTAGCGAGTGAAGAATCTCTATAGGTGGAGAAGTAAGTCGAAGAAGACTCATCGAACTTAACACTTCTCTCAATGTATAGCTCATGATAAGTAGAATACATTAATCAATATCCCTTCATGCCATCGGGATTTGCATTTTGGGTTGTATTGGGCTCCGGAGGCCACTAGGGCCCGTAAAACAAAAAAATTCCTGCCATTCAATTTTCTCTAATTTTTTAATGTAATTGCATGCTTCATTATATTGTACTAATCTATAGGTCGCCATAGTCAACCGAAAATATTGTAACTTCTCAGAAACTGGTAGAAAGTTGTAATCAAAAATAGTAAAAAAATTGGTTCTGAAACACTCACGAGATCCTAGATCTCATTCGCAGTGTTTGGTATATACAATGCCTCTAGGAAGTGCTTACGGGTAAAGTCGTCACAACTACTACTGCACTTAATACCTAATATAGCTGCAACAACGTCGTCTGGGCATCGACCCTTTAAATTGATGGGGAGTAATAAGGACACAGTACACACACTATGAGCCATCCCATCTGTCTGTGAATGATTGCACGACATAAATCTGGACTGAGAAATTATCCAAGTATATAGCGAAGTTACGCACACGTATGAGGATATTTCTTTAATTCGGTGTCAATAATCACACAGACCCCTTTTAGTATTATATTGGTACCACATATTGAATTCTTTCACGTACGTTAATGCCTCTTTCATGTACCCCTTTGGGTATATCGGATGGGTACATATATAGAAATGTTTGGTATATATCGGATGACGGTATATAGATTGGGATACCTTATACCTTGAGTGATAAGAGCCAAACCCTGTCAGTTTTTTCTGTAACATGGGCACCAATGCCCCCAAATTTTTCTTTTGGATTCACAACTACTCAAAGGAAACAACTATGTTGCATGGAAGACAAAAATTAAGACATAACTTGAGTTTGAAGAGATCTGGCCTACTATGAATGGTACTCTGACGAGATCAACTACTGATACAACACAACAATGGTAGTTTGATAAAGCAAATCAGAAGGCCAAACTCATCATCTTGTTTGGAGTGTCCAATGATGTGCAACCCCACATTTGAGATGCCAAAATAGCCAAAGAAGCGTGGGATAAAGTGCGCATAGTGTATGAGGCCAAAAACAAGAATGTTATACTGAATTTGCAAAGTACGTTACATACAATAAATTTCAAGCACAATGAAAAATAGAAGCTTTCTTAAGAAGAGTTGCAGAATTGAGGGCTTCAATTCTAGCCCTAGGAGAAGTGGTCAAAGATGATGATCTCGTTCCCATTGTTTTGAGAGAATTCCCTTCTTCATACCGTATTTTTGTAACAACACTAAACTTGTCAGATACAATAGTTAGTTTTGAAAAATTGGTAAACCTATTGTAACAAGAGGAAGCAATGCACAATAAGGATGATGAAGAAGAACAGACACTTTCTTCACGTCAAAAATGGAAAGGAAAAGGTAAAGGAAAACCTAATTCCTATCAAAATTCCCAAAATCAAAATTAGTATCAAGGGGACAAACAACCGAAGAAACAATGTCCAATATGTAAAAGAGGACATGACTGAAAGATTGTTGGTACAATACTCACAAGAAAGGTTCATCAAGAAACTCTGGACCTCCACAAAAATCTCAAAAGGGACATTCTAACTAAAATCAAGGGCAGAAAAAGGAGAACTGGAAAAGAAGACCCCATCAAGAAGGAAATTTTTTTTGAGCAACAAAAACAATCAGACAATGAAGACTACTTGTTCACTACTCGATCAAGTGAACCATCCACATCATCTAGTGATGTTTGGTATGTCGATTCGGGGCCACTTGACATATGGCCGGCCACAGAGACTAGTTTATTTTAATGAGGGACACATCATTGACAAATCATGTTTTGTTGGGAGATGGTTTTTATATACGATTCGAGGGATTGGGAACATTTCTCTACCCCTTGTTTCATACAACTGAGACTATCGATGTCTTATATGTCCCTTGGTTGACAAAGAATTTTCTTTTAGTCGGTCAACTCCTTGATCACAACCAAAAATTGACTTTGATAGTCATTCGGCAAGAAAACATGTTTGATTCGAGACAAATCATGAGGCTTGAAAATAGTTACAAAATCCTTCAATGTGGGACGCATGTTCCAGCTTGATTTTATCCACAGAGATAATCAGGAACTTGTGGCTAAGAACTCTACCTCAGCACAGTTATGACATCGGAGACTTGGTCATGTTAGTTTCAAGTATCTTGAGACATTTCTCGGCGCAATATGGTACATGGGCTACCATCTCTTCAAAAGGATACATACAAGTGTCCTCACCGCCACAGGAAAACAACACATAGCTTCATTCCGTAAGAGTACATTCGAGCTCATGGAAAACTTGACCTAGTTCATACCAATCTTTGTGGTCTAATGCAACCAAATCATTCTAGGTTTGAGTACTCCATGCTTTTTGTTGACGACTATTCAAGGAAAATGTAGATTTTTTGTCTTCACAAGAAAAGTGAAGCTTTTGAAACCATCAAGAGGTTCAAATTAGTAGTTGAGAATGAAACCGGTAGTTAAATCGAACTCTCCACTCGGATCAAGGGGGGAATTCACCGGTAATGAGTTCAAAGACTACCTACAAACTCACATGATTTGTCGACAACCGCCTCCTCCACACACATAGCAATGGAATGGTGTTGTTGAGAGAATAAATTATACTATCATGGAAATGGTGTGATGCATGATCGATGATTATGGACTTGCAAAGACATTCTAGGCAGAAGCAACAAAGACAACAGTGTATTTGTTGAACAGAGTGCCCATAGTTGCTCTTGAAGGAGTAACACCATAAGAAGCATGGTCAAAGTGAAAACCATCTATTGCACACCTTAGAGTATTCAGGTGCAAAGCAAGCATGCACATACCCAAGCATAATAGAAAGAAATTGGACATGAAGTCACAGAAACTCATCTTCATTGGGTACAATGAAGAGACTCTTAGAGCACATGATTGATGGATCCTAATACTACGAAAGTCTACACTAGCACAGATGTTGAGTTTTTTTAGAAGAAGGAAGCAGAGTCTCCTCCTCTAGACTCACTAGATGTATATTTTTCTCTATTTATAAAAATTGAAGTTGATGTTCCCTTCGATGATGAAAGTGAGGATGGGGATGATGGTGTTGATAAAATAGAACCATGACCCATGGGAACCGTTCATTGTATGCCCAAGTGGTGTACTATCACATTACAAGATGCAAGAATGGATGATCCACCGGATACATCCACCCCTGGACCATGGACTCACAGTAAAGCAAGAGAAGAAGTTAACTTTGCTTTTATGAGTAGAGTAATTGAGTCTAATGAGCCCTCTACAGTCCAGAAGCTCTACATGATGTGTAACCCCATATTCGTGATGCCACAACATCCAAAAAGCATGGGATAAGTTGAGTACAATGTATGAGGCCAAAAACAAGAACGTCATTACGAATCTATAAGTCGAGTTACACACATTAAAGTTCAAACAAAATGAGAAAATTGAAGCTTTCTTAAGAAGAGTTGTAGAATTGAGCGTTTAATTTCTAGCCCTAGGAGAAGCATCAAAGATGATGCTCTTGTTCCCATTGTTCTAAGAGCACTCCCTTCTTCATACCATATTTTTGTAACAACACTAAACTTGTCAGATAGAAACAGTTAGTTTTGACAAATTGGTAAACCTACTACAACAAGAGGAAGCAATGCACAATAAGGATGATGAAGAGGAGCAGGAACTTTCTTCACATAAAAAATGGAAAGGAAAAGGTAAAGGAAAACCTAATTCCTATCAAAAGTCCCAACATTAGAATCAGTATCACGGGGACAAACAACAAAAGAAGCAATGTCCAATTTGTAAAAGAGGACATGACTTAAAAGATTGTTGGTATAATACTTACAAGAAAGGTTCATCAAGCAACTCTGGACCTCCACAACAATCTCACAAGGGAAATTCTAACTACAATCAAGGGTAGAAAAAGGGGAACTGGAAAAGAAGACCCCATCAACAAGGAAATATTGTTGAGCAAGAAGAACATTCAGATAATGAAGACTTCTTATACATTGCTCAATCAAGTGAACCATCCACGTCATCTAGTGATGTCTGGTATGTTGATTCGGGAGCCACTCAACACATGACCGGCCACAGACTGGTTTACCTCAATGAGGGACACACCTTTAAAATACCATGTTTTGTTAGGTGATGATTCTTCATATATAGTTCATGGGATTGGGAACATTTCTCTACCCCTTGGTTCACGTGACTACAGACTATCATATGTCTTATATGTCCCTGGGTTGACAAAGAATATACTTTTATTCATTCAAATCCTAGATCACAACCTAAAAATTGATTTTGATACTCATTCCAAAAAGAAAACGTGTTTTGTTTGAGATAAATCATGAGGCTCGAAAATATTTACAAAAACCTCCAATGTGGGATGCATGTTCCAACTTGATTTTGTCCACAGAGATAATTACGCAATTGTGGCTAAGAACTCCACCTCGACACGGTTGTGGTATCGAGACACTTGGTCATTAGTTTCAAGTATCTTAAGACACTTCCCTAGAGCAATATGGTACATGGGCTACCATCTCTTCAAAAGGATACAGACAAGTGTCCTCACTGCTAGCAGGAAAACAACACATAGCTTCATTCCAGAAGAGTACATTCCAAGCTCATGGAAAACTTGACCTAGTTCATACCAATCTTTGTGGTCTAATACAACCAAATAATTCTAGGTTCTAGTACTCCATGCTTTGTGTTGACAACTACTCAAGGAAAATGTAGATTTTTTCTCTTCGCAAGAAAAGTAAAGCTTTTGAAACCTTCAAGAGGTTCAAATTAGTAGTTGAGAATGGCGGTAGTCAAATCAGAACTCTCCACTCGAGATCAAGGGGGGAATTCACCGATAATGAGTTCAAAGACTACCTACAAACTCACAGGATTCATCGACAACCGCCTCCTCCACGCACAGGAACATAATAGTGTTTGTTGAGAGAATAAATTATACTATCATGGAAATGGTGCAATGCATGATCAATGATTTTGGACTTGAAAATACATTTTGGGAAGAAGCAGCAAAGACAACAGTGTATTTTTTGAACAAAGTGCCCATAGTTGCTCTTGAAGGAGTAACACCACAAGAAGCATGGTCAAAGCGGAAACCATCTATTACACACCTTAGAGTATTGGTGCAAAGCAAGCATGCACATACCCAAGCTAGAATAGAAATAAATTGGACATGAAGTCACATAAACTCATCTTCATTAGGTACAGTGAAGAGACTCTTAGGTACAGATTGATGGATCCAAAGACCAAAAATTCTACACCAGCAGAGATGTTGAGTTTTTTGAGAAGAAGGAAGCAAAGTCTCCTCCCAGACTCACCAGATGTATATTTTTCACCAGTTGTAAAATTGAAGCTGATGTTCCCACAAATCATGAAAGTGAAGATGGGGATGATGGTGTTGATCAGATAGAACCACGACCCACGGGAATAGTTTAGTGTATGCCCAAGTGGTGTACTAGCACATTACGATATGCAAGAATGGATGCTCCATTGGATACATCCATCCCTAGACCGTGAACTCGTATTAAAGAAAGAGAAGTTAACTTTTATTTTATGAGTAGAGCAATTGAATCTAATGAGCCCTCTAAAGTCCAAGAAGCCCTACCATCAAAATATTTGAAAGATGCCATGGATTTTGAATATCAATCAGTGATGAAAAATAACACTTGGTAGCTTGTCAATCTTCCACCAAGGAAGAAACCCATTAGATGCATATGGATATTCAAAACAAAGTATAAAGCAAATGGGACATTAGACAAGTATAAATCAAGACTAGTAGCAAAGGGGTATGCACAAAAAGAAGGCATTGACTACGAGGAGAAAATTTCTCCCATAGCTAAGATCAAAATGATCAAGATGATCTTTGCTCTAGTTGCATAATTTGGTTGGAAAGTCCATCAGATGGACGTAAAAAGTTCCTTCCTAAATGGATATTTACAAAAAGAAGTCTACATGACTCAACCTGAGGCATATGTTGTACCTAGTCAAGAAGCAAAGGTATGCAGACTCAGGAAATCTCTGTATGGCCTCAAACAGGCACCCCGGGCATGGTACATCAAGATTGATGAGCATCTTGTACAACATGGATTTGTTATAAAACCATACTATCCCAATCTCTACCTCAAAAGAAAGGGGGAGATTGTGATTGTCATTGTCTATGTCGACAATCTAGTCATCACGGCAGCGATTCGGTGAGGATGATCGATGCAATGAAGAAATATCTTAATCAATCATTCAACATGATCGATCTCGAGTTGATGCATTATTGTCTTGGATTGGAAGTATGAGAGAAAGAGAATCACATTTTTGTTTCTTAGATGAAATATACCAAGACAACGCTCGAGAAATTCAAGATGATGGATTCCATGCCAATTGCTACACCTATGGAGAACAAATTGTAGTTATCTCGTTTAGATCCATCTCTTGAGGTAAGTGTTACTCTCTATCGACACTTGATTAGGAGTCTCATTTACCTAACCTATATGAAACCAAATATCATATTTCAAAGTAAGTTATCTATCCAGGTTCATGCAGAACCAAAAAATTTTCATTTGAGGGAAGCAAGGCGCATCTTGAGATATCTCAAAGGATCAATGGATCTTGGTCTAGAATACAAGAAGAATGGCAACTTCTTCTTGTCAGATATTCAGATTCAGATCATGCAAGAAATATTGATGATAGAAAATCCACTTTCAGATTTGTATTTTTAATGGGATCGGACCAATATCATGGGGAAGAAAGAAACAACACTTTGTATTTTCGATCTTCCACGAAGTTGAGTATTGTTCTATAGGAGAAGTTGTCTATGAAGCAATTTGGCTACATCACATACTAGAAGGACTTGGAATACCATAGGACAAACCGACCACCATGTATGTTGACAATGAAGGTGTTCTCAAACTTGTTCGTAATCTAGTTTTTCATGAAAGAACAAAGCACATTGAGGTACAAGTTCATTTCATACGCAAGCATGTGTTGAAGCACAACATCTAGCTTTAATTTTGTCCAACAATTGAACAACGAGAAGATATCTTCACAAATTCACTTGCACGTGAAAAGTTCGAGTTGTTCAAATAGTTCCTCTCCTCATCCCTTGAGACAATGCACAATTAAGGGGGATGTTAGGATAATTAATTATGCATTTTATAATTAATTATTTAACTATTGTTATTAATTAATTATTATTTTTATATGGTTTTTAAACCATATTTGTCTTATTCCATAGTCGTAGGATTATTTGTTGCATAGTTGCAACTTATCATTTGTTTGTATTAAATTAATTGTTGCTTCCCAGATGTATTTTGGAAGCTGTTGTAATTTTAGTTGTACTGTGCAACCTTTCTTTTGTTTGCACATGATTGTATAATACCTATAAGTATTGCAGTCCATCCATTGTAACTGGTTGATTTCACATTAATAAAATTAATAGGCTACCATCCCTGTTTTGTGAAACTACAAAACTATCCATGACATGGTCATTCCTCTCTTCCTCTTTTGATAACAAATTCAAATAAAATCCACAACAACAACTTTAATCTCCTCATGAGTTTAACTACATTATTATTTGAATCTTTTATTTCCCAAATATGTTTGCTTGCCTCCTTACAAGCATAGATTGGTTAAAAAAGTGTTTCCATCTCCTCCTTGATCCAAGTTTCCCTTGATTTCTATTTTCTGAAAATTTCGTCTCTAAGATAAACTTCATAAAGTACGGCTAACAAATCTTTTTGTTTTTGCAAAAACTCATTCGTTAATGAAAAAAATTGCGCCCTCATTAATCTCTACCAAATTTTCCTCTAAAGATACTTTTTCTTCATAAAAGTTACCAAAAAAACTCTTATTCCATAACTTCAACTTTCCCTTGAGTATATTGAGATTTTGGAAAAAATAGAACATGTGGGTACTATGGTACGTTTCCATCTTATTTCCCCATACCTTTAGTTGATCCTCGAACCTTGGATTTTGAGATACATAAGTTCAAATATGAAGGGGAATATTTATGACACTTTGTTAGTATGAATAAGGAAAGAGATAGGTGTCCAACTAAGTCATGATACATTCAGAATAGATGATTCTAATTCAATCCCCCATCCATAACGGGAAGATAAGGAACCTATCCAATATTTCTGTAATATTAATAAACCCTTTCCTTCCATTTGTGAAAGTGTGTTGACCTTATTTTGGATGGAGGTCCATTAGAGAATTTGATGACACAAACTCTTAAAAGTCATTTTCTCGAGACGGTTTTTTTCTTCTCCCACATATGTCCTTAAATATCGGGATATCATTAAAATCCATGTCCACAATAATATTATTCTCATGATATTGCTCGAAAAAACCTATATGATATAATTCCAATCTTTCTTCTTCCTCATGAGAATGATTAGGTTCATAGGCATTAAAAATTAATCCTAAAATATTCCCTTTAAGATTGCAATTCACAAGCCAACCAATTTTCCCTTTTGATAAAAAAATTGTTTTTATAGTAGATGGATTTCATAATATACAAAGTCCTCTATAATTTCCAACCTCTAGAATTATGTTTCCTTTTATAGTTTTTATTGATTATTAGTAAAAATACCCATATTTTCTTCATCCAAATTTGTCTTATGTGTTAGGATGATTACAATATTTTGATTTGAAATTGACACCTCACTAGGCATATTTTTTCAAGGTCATTCAAGCCCCCGACATTCCAATAAATAATCAATATGACACATGTGGAGTGTTCTCCCCCTCCACCTTAATGTCATGGGATGAATATTTTTTTGGAACTCCAATGGATATGTGATAATATTCCCTTGTGATAAATGAAAATTCCTTCTTCACACCCTTTTCTTCTCATCCATAACCCATGGCTCAAACCCAATCTTGTCATTGGAATTTTTTTATTAGTAGATACTTTTTTACTAGAGTTATGATTTGTGTACCTTTACGAGGTTTTGAATGTGGGGCTGTACACAACAAACCCATTTTATCAACTTACATACACCTCATTGGAAATTTTATCATTGGATTTCCCTCGTATGAGCATGTGGTTAGGAAAAATAATTTTTCCTTGCTCATCTCATTCTAACATTGATATGACTTAGTTGATTATACCTTCTTCACCATCTCTACAAAGTCACAAAGGGATTAAACCATTATTATAATTTACTCTAGCATAGAAGAGGAACCCACTAATTATACTTCCCCTTTATTGTTTGTATCCATCTCATCTCCTATACTATTTTTGTATCATAAGTATTGGTATACAAATTCCTTTTCTATATATATCCCCACCTATAGAGTTGTAAATAGGATAAATAGAGCATTAGTAGGTTTTTGTAGTAAATATTCCCCATTATCATGTTTATCCATAATAATTTCCTACTCGCCTTCCTAAATTACTTCTGAAATTTTTATCCTTGTAGTGTCATGAGTCTACAAGTATGTTCATTCTTAGAGACCAACTTTTGTTAATAGTCCTCCTTGTTTCTGAAGAGAGTACACTATCTCATCCATAGTCTCTATACTCTTGAATCCTTTCTCATTTAAATGACTTGAATTTCAACAATGATGGGCTCCATTCCCTGATCATCCATTTGTACTTAATTTATATCATGTTGCTTATAATTCCCCATATCCATTTTTGAGGTTATCTTATAATCAACTTGTTGTACCTTCTTCTTCTGACAATTGTAAAATTTGTGTTTTTTTACCTATCATGTACAAGAGAAGGGTATGGTCATTTTAAAATATCCTTTGTGGGATTTCCCCAATCCCTAGCCAAATTATGAACTTGATTCTCCTCAATTCTCCTAAAATAAGTATTATGCATCCTTTCTTGGGTCATATGATTTCTTTCTCGAGTTTTTATATCCTACCTAAGAGCTTTGAAGAGGATCTAAAAAATATTGCATGTCCATTTAATGCTCCCGCATTTGTGTGGTAGCATAAATATCTATTAAAATTATTTAGGGAATCATATGGAAAACAACTTCATAGATGATACTCATACTCCACATGTTGCATATACCATTGGTTATTGGAGGAGAGTTGAATGAATCTCACAAGTGGTATGCTAAATTCAACCTTAACCTTGATTCTATAATAAATCACCGAGTGTATATCCCTCACTTGAGGGTCCATACTAATTAACTCTCCCACTTTGAATTTCCAATGGCTTGAAGAATTTTTAGTTACCAATACTCTATGGGTAAAGAAAACAATCTAATCCACACATATCTAAATGAATTTATTCTCTGTTTATCGCAAATAACTTTTCCATGGATATTCAACTATGAAGCGACCTTGTATAACCAATCTCTTCCTAAAAACAAAATCTCTTGACATAGTTGTGTTGGTTCCCTGTTTTACACTCTAGGGACTTGGTAGTAATTTAGAAATAAATGGATTAAAGAATGATAGATTGGGGGTATGTCGTTTGTATTTGGGGATGCATCTAACACTCTTTTTATCACCAAGTCTTGGAAATGACTAGGAGGCATGTACAAATGGAATAGCTAATTACTACTACTTTTGGCTCTACTTGAACAAGAGTGAGAGGACCCAAGGAGTGGCTTGAATGGAGGAGAGATTTTCTAATTCAATATTCTGCAAATTTTTGATAGGTTAATCTGAGTCAAGTATAACCATGAATGTGATATCCACTCAAATATTTTCACGTAGATATCACACACACTCAATACATTATACACAAGCTACTAAAGATAGATAAAATATGATTCACATACATCATCTCTGTGTAAATAGAAAATGAAATGGATCTTAATGATGTTCGAATACTAATATTCATAATTCAAGGCAAATACATTCATGATATGCATGTATAATGAAATTTTCAAGGGGTAAGATGGTAGGATACTTCAGTTAGAGAGGGGATGAATGATAATTGATTCAAAATAACAATGTGCCAACAAATTACATGATAGCATATTTCTTTCAAAATGTAGAGAACATAAAATCAAGTAAGAATAAATTTTAAAGGGAAATTTTCATTCATTGATGCCCAATTCATGCAAATGCTACCAAAAATCTTTAGAACCCTCAACACAAACACTTGTGCAATAATTCTAATAAAATGTTCATTGCTTCCATTTTCATATGCCTAAGATACACTTAAAGGATAACAAAGATCATTCCAAAGAAAAATTGCAACAAGGGTTTTATAACTAGACTAAATATTGTAAAGTAAATACTACAACACAATATTTATTCAATAACCAAGAAGATGTAATAACCAAAGGTTAATCCTATGTATTAGATATAGATGCAACAAACAAAAGATTACAATAAAAGTTATATTTCATTGATTAGATATTCAACATACATATCCAAAGCCATGATTGAATCAAAACATATTGTTCTATTCATTTTATTTTAAACAAGGGGACATATATTGGATGCCCTCAATTCTTGATAATGGATGTACAAAGGTCAACCACCTTAGCATTATAACTTCAGACTTAAAACTTTCTACACTTTTAGAAAATGAAAACCTAGATATACGGCAAGCAATCACCAACTAACCCTTAGAATGAGGACAGACCCTCATTCGATAAAAATTCCATAAATGTATATACCCAAAGTCCTAAAACCGACTAGAGATAGAAAAATGTGTAGCAAGGGATCTTAGGCCCACTAAAATGGAAAAAAGACTCTTTCAACTGAAAATATTCCATCTTGATGCGCCAAGATGGAGTATTTTTGCTTCATGATTGAAAACATGTAAGTGTACATGACATTCCCTTTGCTAACAAACCACTTTTATCTTTTACTTAAATGTCATCCTTCATACATGTGTCATCATAAGGACTCTATTACCTATCTTAATCATTTGGTTTGATTCCTCCTCCTCTTTTTCTTTTGAAAAGATAATGAGTCACAAAATAATAAAGAATAAAAATCTAAGAATATATAATAAAGAAGAATATGCCGAAGATGGGTCAAGCTCAATGGCCTTATTTTCTTCATGTTCCTTTGGCATGTATCTGAATGCATCAAAACGTTCAAACATTTTAAAAATAGGATCTTTATCTAGACTGTGTGAACTAGAATATTCTTTCTTTCTCAGACAAGATGTTGATACACTCAGTAGATACAAACTTTTTCTTCTTCACCTTCTTGGAAAATTTATTGATATAGCCTTTTAAGTGAACAAACCTCGGAAAGAGAACTTCTAAGTCTCAAAATCTCCTACAATATTCCTTTTGAGTATTTAAGTTAATTTATCAAGATATGTAGTTCTTAAGTCATGGGTACCTTCAACGGGAAGTATCTTCTCTATCTTTGACTCAATGTCAACTACATACTTACCGCCTTTTCCCTCATAGCTTGAAGTGTGCTGATGTAACTTCCTAATGTTTTTATTCTTGATCTAATAGATATTTTTAGTCAAAATATCTTCCCTTCCAACTGGGGGACTATTTTTTCCTTCTCTAAATCTTCTTCATTCATGACATTGATGGTTTCAAGCTTAGGAAACATATCATCCCAATGTTCTACCTCATCCTGATATTTCTTAATTAATGCACCACCATACTCCATATCCTCGGTAACTTTCCTATAGCTTGCAATTAATTATTTGAGGACTTGACTCGCCCTTCTCAACCATTTTTATTCCCATTATTTTGTGGCATCTATTATTATTTTCATATCTGCTACATCTTATAATGCACTAGGAGGAACGACACCTATAATTTCTTGATTTTCCTTAGGAGGTTGGAGCCACTTCTACACATAATTGGATAAGAGATCAACTTTTTATTTGATCTCCTTCTTATTTTATTTGTCCTTATCAATCTTTTGAAAGAGCGTACGATGGAAAAGTGACATGCGAGCGTGGGAATCTACAAGTAACTCTTCCTCGCACCCAACCTCCTAAGGTCGTGCCGAGACAGCCGGTGGGGATGGAATATGTATGGGATGCAGACAAACTAGTTAGGAAATCTAATGTCTTCAATACGCACTAGTGGAATTTGTGAATCTAAGGCAAAGAAGGCCCTTCTAACCTGAACTGGTGTGATAGATCGATCGGAAAGGATGACTGCTCGAAGGCTCCAATCAATATCGAGCTCTGGTGTGATTCGATCTATGGGTTGTGGAATACGTGGAAAATGACCTGGGATAGTTTCGTGTATGTCTCCAGATAAGGTCATATGGTGGATGGTAAATATAGTCGACTCTATGGATGATTCTCTGGCCTAGTCCAGAACTCTCTAGCTTTGTTAGCTACTATATCTAGTAAGGATAACTGTTCGATGATGGTAGGTGGAAGTGGGGTAGATCTGAATACTAGTGTGTGTAGGCCAGTGTCTATGTCTGATTGACTTACAGATTCGTTGGGTTGCGGGATTTGTGGATCACAACCGTAGACTCTTGGTTGTTGCGGTCCTGCTATGGTCATGCGTAGAGTTAGTTCCTAATCCCTAACACCCAGTAATCATATGCTTTCTCAGCCTCTATATTCAAAACTAATAGTTACGCAATCTTCTCAGAGTGCCTCACAGGTGTTCTCACAACTTGAATTCTTAGGCTGGTATCTATGTCTGTGAGAATGTTGTTGTTGTTGAGACTCACAAAGCACCCCTGGATGCAAATCAGGCTTCTAGGTGGATGTTCGGGCATCCGGTGTGATTGCACAACATGGAATCCTTTCTCCAAGAGTGGGACTTGTAAAGATGAGAAAATATTCTCCGAGAGAAGGCTGGTTCCTATTCCTCTGTTCAGATGCACACAAAAATGCAGAGGGTTTGCTAAAACCTAATCTAACTTGCCAAGGAGACAGGGTAAGAAAATGCATAGAATAAAACCTAAACTACAAAGGTGATGCACCGAGGAATGTTAGACACTCGTTTTGCAAATTTAACACGACTACATGGATGCAATACAAACACCATGCACGTGAGTAACCAAACTGCAATACGAGATCAAAATGACAAGCAATGAATATATGAGAGGGTTGAGAGTCAATCACAACACATATATTATTGCTCAAGAGTCGATACAGTATATTGCAGTGGCCAAGAGGCAAAAAAGATTGGCATTACAACCCATATGGGAGGTTTGAAAGCTCCACAATTTCTCTTGCAAGCGAGGGAAGAAGGGAGGATGCAAAACAAGAATGTCGACCCCTTAAAGGAGCTCTCTTTACAATATATATCAAGAAATGAGAGAGGGAAGAGAGAGGAAATCCAGAATCTGCCCCAACCACTTCTTGGTAGCATTTAAAATCATCTCATTATGACAGAAGCGGCGGATCCTAGCAAAACGGTGCGCTGTCTAACAGGAGCGGCGAGTTGTCTGCTGTATTAAAGTTGGTTGTTGAAGCATTACTTCTATCTATCACCACATGTCAGAGACATTTTCTTAATTTTCTCCCTCCAAACTACACGAAAATGGGAGATTAATCCCAGAATCATGTAGATAATTTCAACAGCTTTCCGTTGATATAAAGAACGTGTAAATCCGAGCTCTGGATCGAAAGATACAAAGGTCTGAAGATTTAGGGCACAAAACAGGCAAGAACAGGTTTTAAAATATTTTCTCGCGCTCTGCCATCTGGACGACACGTGGTAGGCCCTGATTCGCTGAGTAATTCTCTCTCTCCACCTTTCCGTGGGCTTTTCTTGTGGTCCCCTTAAACTTGGACACGTGGCACTATTTCATTAGTTCGGATCGGTGCTCGAAAACTCGCCCCTTTGACTTTTTGGACCTTTTTCCTTGGCGACATGTGTCATGCTGTGATTTGTCTACGGGCTGCAGATTTTCACGTCCACCGCATCCTTTTGTCCCAGATGTCCCAAAGTGCTTCGCGGGGACGAATCCTCCGATCTTTCCAAAATGGGCTTCCATGTCCCTTTTTTGTTGGTGACACGTGGCGTGATCTCGATTGGCTTTCGCCTCCTTCTTGACTATCCGCGTCCCTGCGTCCCTTTGTCCCACTTGTCCTTGTGCTGAAGTTTCCTGTTTCAGCCAAACCGGCCGGTTCGCGTCCTCCGCGCACTCTTGTCCCGCTTGCTCCCGGTAAAGGACTTGGACAAATTTTCTTTCTTTCGGCCGATTCGGGCATTTCGCGTCCATTTGTCCCAGATGTCCCTTTTCTATTTGGGCCGCCTGGAGGCTTTTCGGCTGATCCGCGCCTTCCGCGTATAATTGTTCCAACTGTCCCAAAGGCGGTCTTGAGCAGGACTTAGCCAATTTTACGATTTTCTCCTGAATCAATCTACTTGCTTGGAACTAAAAACTCTGATGCATGTTATCAAATTAACTCTGGGGGGTGAAATTTGGATAACAATTTGGCGACTTTTCGGGGTCACCTGCCTGCTAGGTAGAAGATCAGTGGCCTTTTAGCGATCCATTGGGCATGGAGTCATAAGTAATAACCTGAAATGAGCCTGATGCTGCAACTCCCTCTACGAGAGCACGCTGAACTGAAAAAAACTCAATCTAGGAGCGACAAAACCTGCGCCAAAGCACTTAGGGAAACTAAAACCTAACTACAACAAGACAATGTGCATACGCACTTAGAGGAATTGAAATCTAGGCTAATATTTACAAGGGTGAACCTCTTATTTTTTTCAGTAGCAATGTTTAAGATAGATTCCGTTGACCGGAATCGGGAGTTCTTCTCCGTCCAATGTAGACAATTGGAAGGCATTGCTATTCTTACATTCCATGACCATGTAGGGGCCGCTCCAAATGGCATCAAACTTGGAATGTCTTCCTGGTTTTGCCCGATCTGCATCCCATTTTAGAACTAGGTCCCCTTCCTGGAAGGTCCTTGCTCTTGCTTTCTTATCAAACCATCTTTTCACTAAGGCCTGATCTTTCTCAATTGTTTGAACTGCATGTTCTCTAATTTCTTCCAATTCCATCAACTCTGCATACCTGGCCTCCATTGGTTCGAACTCAGCCAACTCCAACTGCTTCATGAACTCCAATGCAGGTAGTTCTAATGACATGGGCAAGATTGCCTCTCTTCCATAGACAAGCCTGAATGGAGAGTTACCCGTGGATCTTTTGGGAGTGATCCTATCAGCCCATAAGGCTGATTTTAGCTTGGTATGCCACCTCTGATTCTCATCAAGAGTTCTCCTAATGATTCTTAGCAAATTTTTGTTCGTGGACTCTGCCTGTCCATTACCCTGTGGGTAATAATTGGAAGAGGTGCTCAAGTAGATTCCATTCTTGACAGCCCATTCTGTAATCTTGGAACCTATGAATGCCAATGCATTTATGCGATATGATAGTGGCGGCACACCGAACTCCGGTCACTATTCCTTCATAAAATTCTAGTATATTAGACTCGTTTGCCTCTTTGAGCGCTACTGCTTCAGTCCACTTGGTGAAGTAGTCCGTTGCCGTGAGAATCCACTTGTGGCCTTGGCTTGAGTTTGGGTTGATGACCCCGATGAAGTCCAATCCCCATTGCAGAAATGGTTGGTCAACCAAGATTGGGTGCAATGGAAGCGCTGCTAGTCTTTCTTTGCCTATGAAGAGTGCACATTTCTTACACTTTCTTATCCATGTATAGCAGTCATTGAACACCGTGGGCCAATAATACCCTGCCTTTATTATCTTGAGAGTTGTTACTCGTGGGGCAAAATGTCCTCCAGAATCTCCATCGTGAAAATCTTGTAACACCCTCTCAATCTGACCAGTCCCAATGCACCTCAATAGAACCCCATTGATGTCTTTCTTAAACAAAACACCATCAACAAGCACATATGGAATGGCTTGTAATCTGAAGTATCTCCTCTTTGCTTTGCTCATTTCCAGAGGGCATAGTCCTGTCTGTAGGAAGTGTATCATATTCTGAGTCCAACAAGGGGTAGGCACATCATCATTTTCATGTTCTTGGCCATCCTGTAGTACCAAGACAGTCTCTTTTTCATCACCTGCTTCAACCTGTTGACTCAAGGCTAGTTGTTCACATAGTCCCTTTCCATGTACTAGTTTGGTGACCTTGATCTCGATGTCATATTCCATGACACGAGTTATCCACCCTGCACGCTTCTCATTCAGATCCTTGTTTAGAAGGAAGTCCTTGACTCCCGCATGAGAGACCAATAATTGGATCTTGTTGTTTGAGACTAGGTGCTTGAATTTCTTTAAACTCCTGATCACTGCAAGTACATGCTTTTCAATGAAAGAGTATCTAGTTTTGTATTCCTCCAAGCCTTGACTGAAGAAAGCAACTGGTTGTTCTAATCCTTCTTTGTTTTGTTGTGCCAGGATTGCAGAAATTGTGTCTCCACCACCGAAGGCATATAGCACGAAGTCCTTGGAGAAGTCTGGATTGACGAGAGTTGGGGCTTGAGATATAGCCTCTTTTATTGCCTCAAAACTTGCCTTGCCTTCAGATGTCCACTTAAATGCCATGCTCTTCTTTAACATCAGCGTTATTGGCTTTACGAGAGCTGCAAAGTTTGGAACAAACCTGCGGACAAAATTGATCCTTCCCAAGAAGCTTTGAAGAGCCTTCTTGTGACTTGGCAATGGCAATGCTTGAATTGCTTCAACCCGTTCTGGGTCAATCGTCAACCCTTCCTTTGAAACAATATGGCCTAGAAGTTTTCCCTCGTGAGCCAAGAATATGCACTTTTTGGGATTCAATGATACCCCAAATCTTCTACATCTCTGAAATACTTGCCTCAAATGACAGAGGTGATCCGCTGCATTTTTTGAGAATACAGTGATGTCGTCAAGATATATCAGAACTATTTTGTTGATCAACCCCTTAAATGCCATATCCATTGCCCTTTGGAAGGTGGCTCCAGCATTTGATAGTCCAAATGGCATCTTCTTGTAGGCATAGGTCCCCCATTTGGTGGTGAAAGCCGTCTTGAATTGGTCATCTTCTTTCACCATCACTCGATTATACCCCCGAGTAGCCATCTAGGAGAGAGAATCTCTCCAATCGGATACTACTTGCAATATTTGTTCCATTGAAGGAAGTGGGTAATGGTCTTTGAGAGATGCCCTATTGAGGTCCCGGAAATCTACACACAACCTGATTTCTCCGCTCTTCTTCCTGACCGGAACCAAGTTTGCAACCTAGCTTGAGTGCTTGATCAGGAATATAATGCTTGCCTCTATTAGCTTGTTAAGCTCTTTCTTCATTAGAGGCTCAATGTGAGGGTTGACTGGTCTCTGCTTCTACCTGATGGGTTTAGCATCTGGATCCAATTCTATGGTATGTTGTGCCAACTTCGGATTGAATCCTCTCAAGTCTTCATAGCTCCAAGCGAAGACATCTGGAAATTCTTGGCAAAGCTATATGAAATCTGATTTCTCTTGCTCAGTGGCCACTTTACCAATTTGAAGTATTTTGCCTTCCTCAACTAGAATTGGCTCTGAATCTTCTCTCTTGACCTGTATGTTAGCCTTTTCCTTACGGAACTGGTCATTAGGGTTGAAGATAGACTCCAATGTTACTAAACCCTTAGGAAGCTTGTTTGTCCGCAGCTGCACTACTTGATCCCCATACTGCTGCTCTAATCTGTCCTGATTTCTAGCTGAGAATTCAGCCTCTTCCTGTAGAAAATTGACGATCTGTTGATCGTTCTCAAACACCTGCCAGCTTGTGTTATTATCTGGAACTGTTGGCCTCACAATCACATGGATATGTGGCTGTGTTTTTTCCCTTTTGATGTTGTCAACCACATCAAACGTTGCTCCAACTGCTGTGAGCCTATCCGCGGCTTCATTTTTCTTCCTGGGTATGGACACAATGTTGAAAGCTTCGAAATCCTCAATGAGGTCCCATACCCTATTCTTGTAGCTCCTCAGCAAGTCGTTCTTCGTAGCATGTTGTCCTCTAACTTGGTTGACGATTAGCTCGCTATCCCCGAACACCTGCAAGTTATTTATCCCCTTTTTCCTAGCCCAATGAAGTCCATGAATCAAGGCCTCATATTCAGCTGTGTTGTTTGAACAAGAAAACTGGAAATGAAAAGCTGAATAATATTTGATGCCTTGAGGTGAAACAAGCATGGCTCCACCTCCTGCACCTTGCCTACTCCTTGATCCATCAAAAACAGTTTGCCATACCTCATTGTCATCATTATGGCTTGGCTTGGTGATGCTAGGAACAGGTTGATTTTCTTTGTGTATACAATAAACTCCCAGCTCAGATTCTTCTACTTCTTGATAGGGATCAAAAGCATGTATCTTGTTTGCCCATTCATCGAGAGTTAGGTCTGGGATACTTCCAACCTTGGTGTCAGCCTCACCAGTACTAGGGTGATCTTCTTGATCAAATGCTGAGCAATTGGCATTAATCGACTTGGAGTGTAAGGCTCAATATGGAAGTTTGCAATAGGTTCAGACCTAATTGTAGCCTTAGTTCCATACCTTGTTCTAAACAGCATGTGGGACCAATCAGCAGACAAATACCCCCCAATCTTGGCTGTGAAGTCCCTTGACAAGCAAAGGGCAAAGAGTGGTGGAAGGTCTATGATTGATATATCTTGTAAGACAACAACATTTGGACATGCATGCAAGGTAAGACTCAAGTTTTTAATCACTCCAACTGTTGCTATTGCTGTCCCATCCAATTGCACTACCCCTTTAGATATTACTTCATATTGGAGACCCAGCTGATCAGCTATTTGCTTGGGCATCACTGAGCTACTTGCCCCGGAATCAATCATGCAATTGTGTACTAGTTTATCCCTAATGATTAATGAAACATAGAAAGGAGGGGGCTTCAACATTTTACCTTGTTGCCCTCCATGGCTTCCTTCAGGCTGGGCAGCATTTGTAAGCACTTTGTCTTGCATCTAACCCTTGATTCGAAGTTGTCCAATCCTTCATGGCAGCTTGCAGCAGATCTCTTTGTCTGGGATGGATAGGGATTCGCACATTGATATATTGACGTTATTCTTCTTCATCA
Organism: Taxus wallichiana var. yunnanensis; assembly: GCA_018340775.1. Classification (NCBI taxonomy): domain Eukaryota; kingdom Viridiplantae; phylum Streptophyta; class Pinopsida; order Cupressales; family Taxaceae; genus Taxus; species Taxus wallichiana. The sequence continues at coordinate 7,522,135 of JADAXU010000131.1, forward strand.
TTCAATGATAATCTTGAATGGGGATGAAGTATCCTTTTGTTGTCCCTTGGTTTGTACACTTACTCCTTGTTGTACGTGGCAGCAGAAGTGGCATTTGAGTTGGCCTAGGGGTTGTTCTTGGTTGCCCTTGTGTATTTGAAGCTGGACTCGCTTGCCAATCATTTGTGGAGCCATGGAAGGTGGTGGATTGGTGGGGCTAATGGTTGTTCTTCACCCAAATTTCTCCTCTTTGACCTTGTGTTGGCTGCGACACCTTGAGTAAGCGCTTGATTCATGCCACATAAATCTTCCGCTTGCTAGTTCACCAATGTGGTGTCATTTGGGGCTGATTCTTTGTTGGAATGTTTCACGGTTGTTGGTTGTTTCCTTGACTGCCCTCACCCTCCACACCAGTAGTTGTCACCATTAGTGCTTGATTGAGAGCACCATTGAAACACATGGATTGGTTATGAGGCTCGTTGCATGGAAAGCACCAATCATATTCCTGAGCAATGTTGTTCTGTGTTGGCACTAATGCCTTAGAGGCAGATATGGCATTTGGATTATAGGGCTGGAATGGTCTATTAGAGGGAGGCCTTGTTTGATTCACATTTGCAACTAGATTAGGTGGTCTTTGTGGTTGGTATGGCTGCCTATTAGGCTGAGCTTGAGGTTGATAGGAAGGTCTGAAACCTTGGGCTTGTTGCCTCTTAATAGTAACCAGCTCATTTCCCAAATTTTGCAACTGTTTCATGACCTCTTGGAGTTCATTTGAAGCACTTGGAGATGAAGTGGAAGCTTCATTTGAACTCTGATTTCTAGGAGTGGGAACAGGAGCCAAAGTGGGTGCTTGACTAGTGCTTGGATTTTCTAAGTTTGGATACAAGGGCATGGGAGGCCTAGGAGCCAGTTTACCAGCTTGAATAAGACAGTTTTCAGCTCTAATGGCAATGCTATAAGCCATAGGGATTGTTGTGCCTCCCATGGACTGAATTAACATAGAAATATCAAAATTCAAAGCTTTAAGGTAATATAGAAAAGCACCTTCTGCTGTTGGCCTGACTGCCACTGGAATCCTATCCCAAGACCTTTGAAATCTGAAGTTGAAGTCAGTCAGCTGCTCGTTGGGGGCTCTCTTGATAGTTTTCAGCTGCTCCAAAAGAGACAAGTTGTCTCCCTTCTCTCCAAATTGCTCATGAAGTGCAATACACAGCTGATTCCAGTTTGTGATAGAACCAGCTCCGAGGCTCCTAAACCATTGTAATGATTTACCCTTGAAGGAAGATGCTAGTAACTTGACAACCACTTGCATTTCATCGATTTCATAGATTGCGCAAAGGTTAGCAATATCTTTAACATGATCACCTGGAGTAGTCTGATTTTCTCCGGTGAAGTAGGGAATGTTCTTTAAGGCTGCAATAGGAACTGGATGCTATGCATTGAGAGCAAGTGGGCTGTTGCCTGTGAAGTTGATGTAGGGATTGTTCTGAGCAATTCTAATCGGTCTTAAAACCCTTCTCTACGAATGAAAGGCCTGTCGCTGTGGAGTTGAGAGAGTTCATTTGGTGGAGATGGAGACCTTTGAATCCTTCTTCGTCTTTACCTTCTTCTTGAGATAATCGAAGGTATTCAAACAGCGCTTCTTCTTCTCTAACTCTTGACCTTGTGGTGATTCTTCTCATGAGTTTTCGGCCTGCCTGCTAAAACCAGTTGATTCTTCCCAGTGGAGTCACCGGATATGCAAATAATAGCTCTTATAAGCAAGAAAGCTGCAGCAGATGCATATCAACTTTGTTCCAATAAAAATGAGACCTCTAGGTCCCACCGGTGTGCCAAAATTGTTGTTGCGAGACTCACAAAGCACCCTAGATGCAAATTAGGCTTCTAGGTTGATGTTCAGGCATCCAGTGTGATTGCACAACATGGAATCCTTTCTCCAAGCGTGGGACTTGTAAAGATGAGAAAAGATTCTCCAGAGAAGGTTGGTTCCTATTCCTCTATTCAGATGCACACAAAAATGCAGAGGGTTTGCTAAAACCTAATCTAACTTGCCAAGGAGACAGGGTAAGAAAATGCATAGAATAAAACCTAAACTACAAAGGTGATGCACCGAGGAATGTTAGACACTCGTTTTGCAAATTTAACACAGACCACATAGATGCAATACAAACACCATGCACAGGTAACCAAACTGCAATAAGAGATCAAAATGACAGCAATGAATACATGAGAGGGTCGAGAGTCAATCACAACACATATATTATTGCTCAAGAGTCGATACAGTACATTGCAGTGGCCAAGAGGCAAAAAGACTGGCATTACAACCCATATGGGAGGTTTGAAAGCTCCACAATTTCTCTTGCAAGCGAGGGAAGAAGGGAGGATGCAAAACAAGAATGTCCGACCCCTTAAAGGAGCTCTTCTTTACAATATATATCAAGAAATGAGAGAGGGAAGAGAGAGGAAATCTAGAATCTGCCCCAACCACTTCTTGGTAGCATTTAAAATCATCTCATTATGACAGAAGTGGCGGATCCTAGCAAAATGGCGGGCTATCTAACAGGAGCGGCGAGCTATCTGCTGCATTAAAGTTGGTTGTTGAAGCATTACTTCTGTCTATCACCACGCGTCAGAGACATTTTCTTAATTTTCTCCCTCCAAATTGCACCAAAATGTGAGATTGATCCCAGAATCATGTAGAGAATTTCAACAGATTTCCGTTGATATAAAGAATGTGCAAATCCGAGCTCTAGATCGAAAGATACGAAGGTCTGAAGATTTAGGGCACAAAACAGGCAAGAACAGGTTTTAAAATCTTTTCCCGCGCTCTGCCATCTGGACGACACGTGGCAGGCCCTGATTCGCTGAGTAATTCTCTCTCTCCACCTTTCCGTGGGCTTTTCTTGTGGGCCCCTTAAACTTGGACACGTGGCACTATTTCATTGGTTCGGATCAGTGCTCGAAAACTCGCCCCTTTGACTTTTTGGACCTTTTTCCTTGGCGACACGTGTCATGCTGTGATTTGTCTACGGGCCTGCGATTTTCACGTCCACCGCGTCCTTTTGTCCCGGATGTCCCAAAGTGCTTCGGCGGACGAATTCTTCGATCCGCTCGAAATGGGCTTCCATGTCCCTTTTTTGTTGGTGACACGTGGCATGATCTGATTGGCTTTCGGCTCCTTCGGCTATCCGCATCCCGCGCGTCCCTTTGTCCCACTTGTCCTTGTGCTAAAGTTTCCTGTTTCGGCCGAACCGGCCGGTTCGCGTCCTCCGCGCACTCTTGTCCCGCTTGCTCCCAGCAAAGGACTTGGACAAATTTTCTTTCTTTTGGCCAATTCGGGCATTTCACGTCCATTTGTCCCAGATGTCCCTTTTCTGTTTGGGCCGCCTGGAGGCTTTTCGGCCGATCCATGCCTTCCGCGTATAATTGTTCCAACTATCCCAAAGGCGGTCTTGAGCAGGACTTAGCCAATTTTATGATTTTCTCCTGAATCAATCTACTTGCTTGGAACTAAAACTCTTATGCATGTTATCAAATGAACTGGGGGTGAAATTTGGATAACAAATGTCTCTCGTGTCGGCTATAGGACTAAAGGATCACAACCAAAGGTTTATTCTCTTTCAATCCCTTCTACATCATATAAATGTTGCCTAGGGTAATCTATAATTCGGTTGATTTGACCAAAACGGTGCACTCGGTCGTCTTCTATGTTTATCCCGCTCAACGGGAATTGATTTTTGTTGCAAGCTTACCGTTGTTCGAAGACTTGGATCCTAAGATTTTGATCTATATCGCTTATTATTCTTTGTGATGAGATTAGGCTAAGGCATGATTGGCTCGAATACAGATTCCCTGGGCTCTCTAGGTCCCGTAATTGTCATACAAAAGTAATAATATAAAACAAACTATAGTAAAATGAAATTTAACTATGTGAAGTGTATCTATAGCATATATGATTTCTCTATTTTTTGTGTTTTCTGATGAACTTTAAGAATTTAAGAAAGCAACTATTTAAAATATCTAGAATTGACAACTAAAATAACAACTTAAAACAAACAAAATAACCGAGTGTAGCTATTTGTCTGTGCAATTTGTAGATCTATTCTAAACAATGAAATAGCTTATCTAATCTATTTGCAAGACTCTCGATCCTACCTCGGAAGTGAGGAGTGAATCATAGTTTCTCAGAAATTATCAATCCCCACAACTTCCCTGGCAATATCGAGAGTAGAATTAACTGAAATAAAGCAATTAACTACTCTATTTGATATGATTCTAACTAAAACTTTGAAAGTTAGAACCTGGATTCTACAGAACAGTGGCAAATCCAATGGTGTGTGTGATCTTGTCCCCTCAGTGTGATCTCCTCGTTCCTTCATGTTCACATGGATCTAGAAAAGCATGTAATGCTAGCATCAACAAAAGTAGATATTGGGACAAAGGCAGCTCGTAATACGATCGAATACAATGCGAGTAGGAGAGGGATAGCGCAAGAGTACGAGCTTGGCTTATACAATTCCTAGCGGGATCTATCATGAGTCATGCAACATAAGGCATCCAGTAACACGAAACTATCCTGTTTGAAGAACAAAACTTGTAACTTTAATGGCTTTCTAAGCTATTCTACTCCAATGGATTGGATAAAATAACAGTTAAAGATTTGCACAAGATGGATATGTGGCTTACTAACAGTAAAACAATGCTAACTAAGCATGCAATGAAAGAAACTAAGCATTCTAAACAAAATGAAAACTAAATCTATTGCAAAGAGAAATCGAGGCAAATTTTAGGGTCCATTTGCTTGAGCACAAGCCATCTATTTATAGAATTTGCATTTACCCAAGGTAAAAACCAAATAGAACTCTTAAACTATAAACAATGGCAAAACACTATTCTAGGGAACCAATCATAAATGCAAGCTTATGGCAAGTGAAAGAAAGTTGGTAAAATGTTGAAATTACGTGAGTCATGTTAAAAGAGCTTTCGGAAAATGCGAAGGACCGCCACCCTATTCGTGGTGGCGGTCACGAGACCGCGCCTACTTGATCAAGGCGGCGGTTTAAGTATCAAGAGAAAAAGACCAAGAAAAGAGAGGAAAAGGGGAAAACAAAGCACGCAGGGGCTAAGCGGGGCATGTGGGATGTTAACGCACACTTGGAGATCTTTTACGGATCCCGAACACCTTGCGAGGAGACTCAGATCATCATTGGGGCACTGTCACGTTGTTACGGGCAAGATAGACTTTTACAATTAACTATGCATTCATGAGACATTAAGGTACATGTTCTACTTGTTGCAACACTCCATTCATCCACTATCCCAGAAGTAGGCCTCTTGGATGAGACCTGAGGTGCCTTACCTTTTAATGGATTCATATTGTCTTCACCTTCCTTTAAAGGAGGAAGATCCTCCTTAAGAATCTCATAAGATTTGTATTATTTTAATACTACAGTTTTTTTGAGTGATAAGTCTATACCTTTCTGCATGATCTAAGTTAGGTTTCTTCTCATGAAATTATTAGTTCTCTCATGTAGCTTTGTTGACTCTATCCTACTCCAATCAATTGGATCAAATGGTTTTGCATCCAATTTCTTATCAACATAATATCTACTCACTATTTGATCATCATCCACAAGGCCTTGTGGAACAACTGCAACCTTGTAGTCAATAATTTGTTAAGGTCATCTTGGAGAAGTCTCTAAGCCTGACCTCCTCTTCATCCATACAATTCATCCAATAATCTTTGTAGTGAGGCTCATGCTCATATGATCTCCCTAGGATTGTATGCATTATCCATTTGATATCATAATTGGTCCTTGCTTGGAACTTTTGCATCACCATTCTATTCATTTATACCTCCAAGAGTCTTTCTTCAACAATAGTTGAGAATGTATATCTCCCAATAGTAATTGGTAACTTGATATTTATTTTGTGATTTCATGCAATTAGCTTATGTACCTTAGCAAATGATCTGCTCAAAGAAAATATCATGAGCTCTTTTGAAGTCATCCGTCTAGTTTTCCAAATTCAATAGAGGGCATACATCATAAACTCGAAATATGATAACTCACTTACTATTGGGATGTCAGGGATAGATTTTTGGCATGCTACATTGTCTACAAGATAAGATGTCATGAATAACTCACTCCTCTATTTTGATCCCTCTTGGATTTGCATAGTCATTTTTATGAGATGATCATGGATTGATTTACTAATAAATTCTACCCAAAAATACTCTCCTTGAAACTAAGAATAGTTTGTATGTACCTAAACATCCATTCATGGAAGTAATAGGTAGAATTCAATCCTACAATTCTGCTCAACAAGGTGATTAGATCCTCAACTTCCTCAATGAAGTCTAACCTTGTCAACTTGTTTGGAATTCTTCCGTAGGAACCCGTAATCTTCTCGTAAGCAATGATTGTTTATAATTTTAGAGAATGTGGCATTATGGGTGGCCCATAGATTCTCATTTTATTCAATAGTTATGTCCATTACCTCTTTTATTCTAGGCAACCCTAACACTTTTTGAAATTTCTCTAGTCTCAATAATAGAACTTTGCACCATTGCCATCTAAAACCTCCACAGTTTTGGGTTATAATTTTCAACACATGCCCATACCAAATCCAATAATTGAATAGAGGGAGGAAAATTAGAGGCCATGACAATGCCACTTGCATCAATAGATGCCATTAACTCACTTTTTAAGGAGCATGAAGCCTTTGGAGAAACTCAACAAGGTCAACATTCCCTAAATTGGTATCAATTATCTCATCTAGGTTACTTGTGATGTTGGAGGTGACGGGGATACCGTCAATTGGATCTTCATGGTGGATTTTAAAGTAAAATACACAACCTTTGATGGACAAGGGAGTATAACTAATAGGAAGGAAAGGATAACTCGCACTAAAAACCACTCAAACCCTTAGAACAACAAAAACAAATAAGTATCAGCCTTAAGAATTACCCGTGCACATGTAGTTAAAAATTCCCAATTGTAGATTGAATAAGGATGCATAGATGTCAATTTTCCTTCAAGAGAATTCATTGCAACTTGTCCTCAAAATTTATATAGCTCTGGTTCACTTCCTAAGGCTCTAGAAATACTTAATCTCTTTGAAATTTGATAACAGAATGAGGGACTTAGTAAAATTCTTTAACATATAGCTCCCCACACACAACTCATTAATGGAATAATCTTTATTACCTCTTGTATGATCACAACCATTGATTTACAACTCAGGTTTAAATATAGTTTTTCCATGTGTACATATTTGGCAGGGATCAAGGATGAGAAATCATTTTCTAGTTTCGTAGTAACTACAAAAGTGCAAGGTGAATAGGATGCTCGATCTCAAAATTCATTAACATAATGTCACATGTCCTTAGTCGAGTCTTGGATCTCGGAAACATTTTGTAATTTCACAACAACTAGAAAATGTAAAGTGCAAAGTTGCATGGGATGTATGATCTCGAAATGCATTAACAGAATGCCATGTTTCCTCCATCAAGTCTTAGATCTCGGGACACATTTTGTATTTTCACATGACATGTGGATTTGAAAATTGTAAGGATGCAAAGGGCATCGCCCACCACTTGTAAGATCCATAAAATATTCCCTTCTTCCAGTACAAAGATTTATTTGCACCTTACAACTTAACATAAGTTGCATACTTGTTTAAATGGCCCACGTGCATGGAGATACCCCGAATATTGTGTCTAATAGGGTGGTAGGGATGAATTTTCATTTTTCACTTACACATCAAATGTAAACCTGCAAATTTGCACAACATAAATTTTGTAAGGTAGGAATCCATTCTTTAAAGGTTTAAGTACACCATTAGGACCACCACGACCTCATCTACACCCTCAGAAACTTACAAATCATGAAAACATCATAAAACATGTAAAATGTTAAGATATTAGTTTAAAATACATGACAAACTTACGGATGGCATAACTTTCTTCGGACATGAAACTCGGGGCTATGGGAAATACTTCAAGAATCAATAGATCATAAGTGGCAATTATTGGCCATTGTGTGTATGTGTTGTCATTAATGTCAAGCCCATTAATGGAAAAGGGTGTCATGGTTTTGTATGATTCTCTATATGGTGTTAGTAAATGGTCAAACATGAAGGTTGATTGGTAGTGTCAAGTTTGGTGGATTTTTATGAGGTCCCGGTGCATGGTCTAGTGAGCTAAGTCATAGTATAAGCTCTCTGGAGTTGGTTGGATGTTTTCATGAGGTCATTCATGGTCCATATGGTGTGTCAAAGGTTTCTAAGAGTCGTGTGAGTTCATCATGGTCATTTCATGAATTATATGTGTTGATCCACATCATTCCAAGCATATTCCTATTCCTAGAGCATGCAGAATGGTAAGGAGGTATGAGATTTGGAGATTGTTATTATTTTTCTTGTATGGTAGAAGCATTATGGAAGTGAATATTATGTGTTTTGTGATTTTGATTAGTATTCGGTGATTTGGTGCATGTATGAGTTCCTTAGGAAGTAAATAGTGAGAAACAGACGGGAAATTACATGTAAGTATTAATGGCTGGAGAGTTTGAGATATATTATGAGTATGTTCAGTTATAGGATGTTTTCATGATGCTTCATGACAATTTTCAGGTCATTATGAAGAAGATATTGCAAGATATGCAAGTTTGGCAAAAACTGGGTAAGTTATAGTGTGATTTTGAAGAAAATATGGACCTTCGATGCCTTTTGTGAATTGAATCTTTACATGGGGACCTGATATCTTTATCATATATTCTTAGGTCAGTTATGAATTTTTCAAAAAATAATTAAGTTTTTTTCTCGTCACATTTTTATGAAGGATCGTTAAAAAGGTAAAGTGGTTTGAAACCCTAGCTAAATCCTAACTAAGGGAAACTTGGGGAATAAGAGGTATACTTGAGCTTGTTTTGATTGGCTATACAAAAATTATTATTGGATTTTGTACAGAATCTTCTCTCTTTCGAGTAAAAGGTAAGTTAGAGCATGCGAATGTATGTGGGCCCCACACGAAATTGCTTGTTTCTTAAGAGTTCTTGTTTAACGAGAAGTTTCTCAAAGAAGGAAAAGAATAAATTGAAAAGAAAAAAATAGCCCATTATTTTTTATAGATGTTCATAAAAATTTAGGTCATGGTTGAAGTGAAAATTTTCAAAGTGTGCCCTATTTGTGAAGACTGGTTTTGGGGTAGTTTGGAGTAGTTTGTGGTAAAATTGAGATTTTAAGAGCTACACAAGGAGTTAGGAATACACTAAAAAAGGATCCTAGTTCAGAGATATTTCCAATGGTATATCAATCTTATTTTTTTATATGGTATGCAAAATTTGTGACTGGTCTATAAGGGTCAAATCTAGAGGATGTTTGATCTAGCAGGGTGTTAAGTAGCTTCATGAGGTAAGGTGATGTTTATGAGTTTTTATTGATTGGTGAAGGTTATTTAGTGATTATACATCATTAATAAGTATTTTCCATTATTTTTTCAATTTTGTAAGTGATTTTTGAGGTGATGGAACAAGTTGAGCTCAATCTCAACTCTTGAGTCCTAGAAGACTTAAGAAGCAGTTTGCAGAGATTGGCTTGGTTGAAGGCCTTCCACTTGGATTTGGAAGAATTTATAATATTTTATGGAAAAATAATTCATATTTATTTCTATTGGTATAAGTTTTGTGTCTTTTTTTATTTTATTTGATGGGTGTTTTGGTCAATTTGTGAAGAAGGTATGTTAATTTTCGTGATGATTTGATCGATTTGGAAGATTGAGTTGGTAAAGGCATGAAATAAATTGGTTGATTCTTGATATCACATGGAGAGTAAATATCAATGAATTTTTATGATATTTAATTAATTTTGAGGTCTTTTGAGTGGTATAAATGGTGAAAACTAGTTGAGTTTGCAAAACTAGTTTCGAGCACCATGATTTGGTGAAGAGGAAAGTTACTTTGGTTTGAACACATGAATATTTCATGATCTCTAACATGCATGGATGTGATTTAAAGGTCCTAATGATTTCATTGAGTGGCTACATTCCCTAATTGATTTTATCTTGGGTGGTATTGAGGCCCAATGGTAAAGGCGAGTCTTTGGAAATAGTTGTTTGGTGAAGGATTTGAGACTTTTGAGTTATGTTATGAATTATTTGATTGGTTAAAGAAAATGTGAGACCATGGATTATTTTTATTTTTATATTATATATTGTTTCTTAATTTTAGAGCTTCAATAATCATGGTTTTGGTGTTAGTGTATTTTACTCATCGTAGTGATGGGTTTTGAGCTTGTTTTGTGAAAGAAGAGTGATTTTGGGAATTTCCAACCTATATGGGTCATATGTGAACATTGTAATGAATTTATTGGGATTTTTTTATGATGCATTGGTCAAACCAATCATTAGGATTTACATCCCTTGGTTTAGAAAGAATAAAAACATATTTAAGCAATGTTTTGGGTTCATTTTTTAACAAGTGCTCTTGGAGGGAAAAATGTGACCCATATATGAGAGTGTAACAGGCTTGAATGTATGATTTGAAGGATGAAGAAGTGTGATACATGTTGAGGAAGGACAGATAGCATGTGTGCAATGGTTTAGAGCCAAGACAATTCCAAGAAGAAGAAGATAGAGTAAGCTAAAGGAATACGGGTTTGATTGTGATTGTGTGATTTGAATTATAGATCTCCATCATTTGTGAAAGCAAAAATATTCAGAGATCATCATATTCATTTAGATAATTTGGTTAGTACTCATATTAAGGGTTTGTATCATTCTTGTAGAGTCGGTGCTTCACTAAATTAGTGTTTGGTGCTCCTTATCGGGTTGGTGCTCCTTATGGCCTCAATAAATTTGAAGTATTTCTAAAAAATATTTATGTTTCAGTGGGTTTTCTTCCCCATGAGATTTTATCACTTATAGGTTGTATCTATGTTCTTTTTCTCATGTGTTATGGTTTTTTGAATGTATTGTGCACACTTAATAAGCTTTCATTGAATGCATGTGAATGAATAGATTTTAATGGATGCTACAATTAATGTTAAGTGAAATAAAGAATTTATAGGATTGATTCACCCCCTATCATTCCATTTTGATTCCAATGATTAGTATCAAATCAGGTCCTTGTGAAGCAAGTTTAACAACTTTAAGGAGATACTAGAAGCGCAAATGGGTAAGTCAGCTAATATTTGGAGGAGAAAGTATTAGATTGTTGATTCTTTGCTATTCAAAATATAAGAGCAAATGAGTGATATGAATAAATATCATGATCAATCCATCAAGGTTTTGAAATCTCAAGTGGAAAGTATGTCTAAATCCCTAAAGGAGAAAGAAGACACTTGTTCCAAGTATGAGGAAAAATTAAAATCCCTAGAATCATATTTAGAGAGTGCATATAGTAGGTTGAGGATGTATGAGAGGCTTGAGAAGATCTCTGAAGCTCTTGATGGGATTTTAGAAGGTCAAAGAGCCACAAATGGAAATATTGGCCTAGTGATTAACTAAAAATGGACTAATTATGTAGTATGGGGATAGTTAATCTAAGCTATGAATAGTTGTAGTAAAGTAAATAAATGCAGTAAATAAGTATGTAAATAAGCTAAACAACTATGTAAAAATAAATACTAACCCTAATGTGCAATAAGGAATAGGAAAGAACTAAAGCGCATAACAAATGACTATTGAAGGGCATCGCAGAGGTAAATGGAAAAATCAAGAGCATGAGCGACTATGCGAAGTCTGAAAAGGATGGATCTAGAGGATCTAGCTAGACTAGAGTACATAGAAGACAAATGGAGCACCTATGGGTGCTCTAGTCTACAATCTAGGTTCCTTGAGTACGTGTAAAAGCTATAAAAGCTGGCATTAACTAGTTTAGTAGATGGTCTGAAACCCTCGATGTTTGTCACATCAACTTCGTTGTCTCGTCTTTAGATGTATTAATAATTCAAGATGAAATAAAGACATATAAGACCCCAAAACAAGCATCAAAACCTAAAAAGAATAATGCATATGAAGGGGTCAGACTAACCTCAGCTACCATAATAGTGGGCTTACTAACTGAGCACTACAATACATCTTAGACCTGATGTAGTTCTATGTGCAAGTGTGTGTGAACATGCCCTAGGTTTCTCTTGTGCCAATCACACTTTGTGAAGTAGTGAGCAATAAATATGTGTAGAAAATGTAATAAAATATGTGCATGGAATAGAATAGAATCCCTCCCCATATGAAGTGTGATGTAGATGTCTTAGCCTTATGCCTTGATGATGGAGCTATGTGGATGAAAGTGATCTCTAATGCAATAGATGGATGTAACTCTAGATGGAGTGATAGTAGTAAGTGATGTTAGGTCCCTCATTATGGTCTCATAACTTTATATTTATAGGGTTCTCTTGGTATAATTTTGCAATCAACCCCGAAAATGCCAACCAAAAGAAAGATAAAGATGCAAAATGGCTAGAAAGAGCCCAAAAAGTGGCGAGAAAGTGCAAAGGGACCGGGTGCCCCTGGTGGGACCAGGGGTGCCCACGGTGCCCCAATACTAATCTAGGTACCCCACTCGAAACTAAAATTACATAGGATGACGAGAAGATGACTGGGCATATGGGTACAAGAGGTTAGAAATGACAAAATAAAATAAAAAATGATGGCCTAAATACAAGGGTTAATTAGTACTTTCTTCACGCAAGAACCTTCTAAATAGTAGTATAAAACCAGGATAAATAATTTCGTAGTGCATGATTTTGTGACTACATTTTCCCCCACTTTATGTTGGTGAGCGGAAATCTCAGTAACATAAAGTAGATAAAGATGCATACCGATGCTTTGACGTGGATTGATGAAGAAGGCGTCCCAAAGGACTAGATAAAGCATGGAATGACAAAAAGATGGAGGAGTGTGGAAACTAAAGATAAAAATGTGCAAAGAAGAAGTGATTAGAGTGAACCTATGGTGGAACATGTGTGTAGTTGTTGTGGTGTGTGATGTACCTACATGGTTTGTAAAGCATGTGTGGTGTCATGGAGTGTTGTTGTTGACTTTGTTGTTGTTGTTGTTGCCCTCATTTGACTACTTGTTTCTCATATTGTAGACACAAAAATTGGGTCACAACCCCCTTAGCACCTCGTTGAATAATTAAACCAAACATACTCACCAAACCACACCCCCTCCACACCACATTAATATTAATTTAGTTAATTTAATTAAATTAATACCCATCCTCACAATATTCATCATTTAATTACATTAATTGACCTAATTTCCACCTCACCTAGACATCTCATCCAGCCACCTCACCCTAGACCTATTCTTGGCATGTTTCCATAACTAACAATAACTAAGTCTTACTTGCCTTAATGAGCTAAGATTTGGTCTAAACCCTAAAATATCTCTAACCACATTCCGTCCATTAGAAGGGAAGTTTTTTTTCTAATCCGTGAGAAGAAATTAATTGGGCCCAAGAAATTAGAAAGATCTACCCATTTTAGTAAACATAGGGAATCCCAACTTAACCAACGCCGGTCACCCCTAAACCGATGTCGGTCAACCCAAAACTATCGTCGGTTACCATTTATTCACCTAAACAACCTTGTTTTTGGGTTGGCACATTCTAAGAGCAAGAGGAGGGAGATCAGAGCTACATGTAAGTGGAACCAACATCCTTTCACGTATCTAGACATCCAAAGCCATCACTAGGATAGATATTGAAGCATTGCACTCACAGAATCATTCTGGGAGCCACTGCTATGATACCAAACACCATTTTTCGATCAACTGCCATTACCATTCAGCCATCAAGTCTGCATCATAGTAAGTACATTTCTACCAAAGCATTGTCCATTTTAGTGTAGTTAGCTTCTGTTATTTCTATCATCAATTTATACTTTGCATGCTCATTCCTCCATCTCTTTCTAGCTTATAACTCAAATATTTCCTTTACCCACATCGCCAAATCACCCATTCTCACCTATTGTTCATTCCTGAGTATACTTGATACCCCTATCAACCTCTTTATCCACCCTACCCTCCTTATCAGATCCCGATCAAACCCTGCAATCAGTTTTCCTTGATTCTCTTACACCCGACCTTATCGACGCCTTGATTACCCATAACCGCCGTAAATCAGTTCTACATAAATCGCCATCAGTCGTACAAGACCGACATCGGTTGCTATGTTTTATACCCTAACCCAAAATAGAACCTTCTCATCAATGACCTAAACAACCCAAAACCTGACCACGACTAGTTCAAAGCAACCCGACACCTACCTATCATTCGGATCCGACTATAACCTAGCTTTGATCTATTAGATTTGCTTATTGTGCTTGAATGAGATGCCTAAATCATATTAACTATAGTAAGAATTTACTTATTTCTCACATTGATTTGTTTTGAATAGTATATTGAAAACTATCTAGGAAGTATCACACTTCCGAGACAAGCATAAGCTAGGGAGTCCTTTGTCATATATCATTTAACTATCTTTTGTGGTCTTGTTTTCTATTACGGGTAGTTCCTCCTAACCAAAAGGAAGCTCATGATCAATCAAAGACAGGATCAAGAAGTCAAAATTTGCGCAACAACCATCAACTAGACCATCTAATAGGTATTCCTCCTCGGTCCTTACCCTTTCTGTTTCGTCATTCGAAAACGTAAAGAAAACGGTGAAACATTTTGGCATGCCCGGTGGGACCCATCAGGGGTTCTATTGCATTTTCTTCATTCCTAGGCAAAATTTGTGTGTTTTTTTTCCTTCAAAAATATTACACATTAATCTTCTTCCTTGGTAATCTTCTCTTCTTTCTAATTTCTCTAAAGGATACATTTTCTTTTGGTGCATTTAAAAAGAACCATTCTTCTTGCTTTTTGCATTTAGTGAAAGAGCATACCCTCTCCTATTCATCTTTTTGTGTCATCAAACATAATCTTTCGATTTGGGCTTAAAATTAGTTACATTACATTCTAATTTTTTGCATTTATCTCACATTAAAATGAGGGCAACCTATATGCTGGAAGTCATGCCCAGCTAATGGTTGACACAAAGAATCATAGAAAGCACATTCTCTCTCTCTCTCGTGTCTTACCAAACTTGCACAAAATTAAAATATACACATCTTTCTTAAACAACATCTTACTTGGGAACACCTATCTCGTGATCACATGATCAGATTGGTAGGTACTCCCCATCTTGTTGCCTCTTTCAAGTCATCATCTTAGAGGATGGCCCACCCCCACCATAACATACATGAAACCTCTCCTTTTAGATATCCTTCTTCATAGGAAACCTTCCTCACCAAAAATTCTATTTTAAAATTCATGAGTCAATCTTCTAAATAGCATAAGCTCAACACATTAAAAACCACTAGTTAGGTATGTTTTTAGTGTTTGATTGACGTGCATTTTGAGTTGTGAGGATCCTCTTCTTCATTTTTCCATTTTGTTGCCTTACATACTCCACAATCACATTTAGAGTATTTCGACTTCTTCCGAGTGTGTCAAGAATTACTTACATCATCTCCAAATCTCTCGTTGATTATTTATCTCACTAAAATTCACAACAATCCATTTTTCTACATTTTCTATATTTCACAGTAACCATCATCGGTTATCCCTGACTGACATCAGTTTTACTTAACCGGCATCAGTTTTCTGTTCTTTTGGGTTAAATTGCCTAAAGAACCCTTATTTCATTTCTTTGCTATCGAGTTCCTGTGAGTCTTTGTACTCTCTCTACTCGGTCAACAGTCATCATACAACTTATTCATCTAACTATCAACAATCTTTGCTTCATTTTGTAAAACCATTCCTGTCTCATAGTAACCAACCTCGTTTACCCCTGAACCGGCATCGGTATCCTTAACCGGCGTTAGTTACCCTATATTGAACATCAACTAATATATTACCCAAATCTACCTATAGACACCTATTTTCTTCATTCTTACTACCCCTTGTGTCATTTGTAGGATATAGAATTGTCTGATATATACCCATTCACATGGTGTTGACTCGCAGTCAAGCCAATGCTCTTATAATTGACACAAGTCATCAACCAATCCTAGCTAGTCCCTCACCACCTTCTATCTTGTCACCCATGGATCCTACTCATCCTATCACCATTACCGCAGGTGACGAAGAATTTTCACAACTCCTTGATCAGAATCCTGCAGCCTTACAGTTCTACCTTTCCCACTCTTCCACCAGGACTCCTCAGGTCATTTGATGTATGGCATGCCTATATCCATCTCTCCTACCTTGATCCCTCTTCTACATCAACCCTTAATAATGTGGCGTTACCCTCACCTGCTTCACCCCTAGTAGTTTCACAACTAGGACCCATACCCACCATGACTGATGCATCTACAGTATCACTCGCACCTGTCATATCTATTGTCCCCCTCATCAACCACCCATACCATAACCCCGTCTACACCACACCGTTATCTCAAATATACCCATTGCAACCCAATCACCTGTGGTGTCAGTGAGCCCTACTCTATTCCAGAATCTTTTCCTCTCCTTCCCACAAACACTACCCCCAAGTGCT
The DNA here is from genome assembly GCA_018340775.1 of Taxus wallichiana var. yunnanensis. Lineage (NCBI taxonomy): Eukaryota > Viridiplantae > Streptophyta > Pinopsida > Cupressales > Taxaceae > Taxus > Taxus wallichiana. The sequence continues at coordinate 7,538,661 of JADAXU010000131.1, forward strand.
ACTAGAGTCACTACGACCATCCCACCTACATACACATACTATCAAACACCCCTATCTCGTTTGTCACCCATTCTAGATACATACCCTCTATGTCGGTCCCCTATTCTCAACCTCCCTATTTGGCATCACCATACAATGGAATACCACCCACATCACAGGTTTAATACCAACCCCCTTATGTCACAGCATAAGCCCTTCCACCACAACCTACTAATGACCTCATCAAGTTAATGATGGAAAAAATGCAAACAGTAGAAGCATCGGTTTCCGGCTCATGCAATTCCCTCACCTATGATGAAATTTTTAATGCGCCTATTCACCCATCCATTCCTATTTGACCATACCCCGTACACTGGGAAATGCAAAAATTCAACCACTTTAGTAGTAAAGAGGACCCACAACAACATTTGCGGTCCTTTAAACATGGGTGTTACCTGATTGCCCATGATGACGCTTTACTCATACAGACCTTCCCGATGTCCCTGACAGGACTTGCATTGGACTAGTACAGTGGGTTACCAAGACACTCCATCTATTCATTTAATCAAGTAGCCCAATCCTTCTTAGATCACTTCTCTATCAACATTGTTAAGAAGGTTACCATGACTAATCTTTATTCCACTTGATAATATCGACGATGAGTCTATCACTGACTTTTTCACTCGTTGGCGTAGCCTAATCAATCAACTCACATTTCAACTACCTCAAACTAAACTCATAGATTTATTTACTCAAGATTGTGCTAGACACATCTCACCTACCCTGCAGGTGTAGACCTTTCATACTTTTGACGAGGCATTCACCATGGCACGGAAATTGGAAATTTGTGCTATCGAAGAAAAGAAGATTCAACTTCGTAACAAGAACATTGCGTTCAAATAAAATGATACTTCTTCATCTTCAAAGCCCCAAAACAACTATTCAAAACCCAAAGGGTTTGCCAATGCCATAATTCTCAAGGTTGGCCCCCTCATCAATCAAACCCAGCCAAACCCCCTTCTAATCTCTCTCCTATCCAAGCTTTCCAATTTAGATGAGAACAACAAAAGTACACTTCCATAGGAGAATCTTATTCTTCTATTCTAGGAAAGCTTGTTATGGCTGGTGCCATTACCATCCCATCTATAAAACCACATACTAGTTTTGACCCTAAGTGACCCATGCCCTCATGGTATAAGGAACATGATGTTTGAACTATCATCATGTCAAAGGTCATAAAGCAACAATAATTGTATCACCATCAAGAATATTTTCCAAGAAGTTTTATATAATGAAGATCTCATCTTGGATATCCCAAATTCACCCACTAACCAAAACCTACACATCTTCAAGAAGCCATTCCCTAATCATGCCCCATCTTCCAACCAAGCTGGTGACACTTCAAACAGTGATAACAATGTTCGTGAGGTCCATGCTATTTTCAATGACATACCAGTTGCTTCCTAATTGCCTCATGTTCCTTCCATAGATGAAATCTTATCCCAAGCTCCACTACCTGCACAAGAACCAATTTCATCTACTCCTCCACCCATAGAGATACCCCCTTCATTTTCTTCTTCACCTGTGGAAGAGCCTATAATTAGCCCGCCTTTGACCCCTCAAATTTTTGAGTAATTTTCAGTGGCACCTCTCCTACTCATAGACGATGCAGGTCCACTACCTACACCAACACAAGGAGAGTCTACTTCATCTAGCCCATCCTCTCCTCTACCCATGGAGGATTCTATAGAAGTACCAGTGTCTTTTGATGACCCTTCACCATCGGACCTTCAAGATCCCACTTGGTCTTCTCTCGGCTCTCTTACCCACATAATCTGAGGCTAGCTATTTCCTTGTATCTCAAACACATTTTACAGGGATTTTCACTCGATCCACATCAGCCCCACCTATGTCAGTATCATTCTCACGCTTGGTTGATTGCCTAGACTATGTCGATAGAGCCTTACTTTGGGAATTCCTTCTACTTATCTTTGTTTCAACACAAATGTAGATGTCACTCCCGACACCTCCACTATCTATCCAAAAGTGTTTCAAGAAACCAAACCAAACACAATCACGACTATTGCAACACCTTCCACATCACCACCCCTAGCCCAACTCACACCTCTTCCCATAACCCAACATACATCTACACCCAAACACCTACCCATGCCTATATCATCTCCCTTACCTAAACCTATCACTACCTTAGGGTCATACCGAAATCTAGCCTTACTCACCCACCCATCAAATTAGATTTAGCCACATCTTCCAAAACTAACACTAAACTTAACCCAACCCCTAAAAATAAGATCCAATCTCCTAGGCATCATACACCAACCTCACCTACCACACCACTATCACCTTTACCCCTTCCGTCCATCCTAGGACCTCACCCCTTAACCCTATCCAAGAAACCCCGTCTACCAATAAAACAAGAACCCAACAGCTTGTTTCCTCATCACAGTCTCTAATATACCTAAGTGACCCACACAACTTCCACCCTCACTGTAACATTCTTAACACCCATACCACCACTACATGTTCATAAGCGCTTCACTACCCATGACATTTTTCTTCTCTTCCACTCACGTCTCGCCCTTGAGCCTACACCACCTACATCCACAGCACCTCGATTAGCCCCATGGGTAACCTATCCTCTTCCACCATCAACTTTTCCCTCCACATCTCGTACACCTGTGTCATTATTGCCCAAAAAGATGCAACCTAAAGCTAAAAATCTGCTACCCTCTAATAAGGTAGTTAAACCAACCAAACCTTCCATCACCAGCTCTTCTACCACGCCTGTACCCAAGTAGATGCAACCAAGACTGAAGACTACTCCACACACCAAACTAGTGAACCAACCCATTCCCTCTCGTGTAAAGCCTCTTCCTCCACAATCAACCATACCTGTACCCAAACCAACATTCACCTCCCATTGTGATCCACTAGCGGGATCCTACATCAAAATATTAAGCAATCTCCTCGAGACATCGGTCATCACATTACCGTCTCTTACACCTTACGACCCACTCAAACCCAAAACAAAAGGGTTTGACAAAACCAAAATTTACGCCTACCATCATGTGCCAGGACATGATATGGAGAACTGTAAGGCTTTAAAAACCACCCTTGTCTAATTATGTCCTCCCGAAGAAAACTTTTACGACGACAATCTTCTTGATGAGGACCCCATTTCGCCTTTACCAATTTCCACATATCTTCTCCCATTACCTACTCAAACGACCAAGATCTCAGCCCCACAACTCTTTGATCCACCCCGAGATTCGAGATTAACATGGTTCGTATAAGAGAGTTGGCCAAACCACCACCAAAATGCCAATGCACCCTACTCATTTCACAAGGATTGTATCCCCCACTAGGGTTTTGTCCCTCATGCCACTATACCTTCCATGACACACCCTCTTCATCCACCTCCCCTTAGATTAACATGATCAACATTGCCACCCGTGCTTAGAAAGAAAAGGGCAAGGAAAAATCAACTAGCCCATCAACTAACCCTGTACCCAACATACCATCCACACCCATACCCAAAGTCATCATTCGAGGTCTTGCATATCCTATTTCCAACAAGGTCACACATCACACAATGCTAAAACAACTACACCAATCCCCCTCAAAATTTCTTTATATGACCTCATCCAAACCTCGAATCACATTGTCAAGCCCTCATGGAGGTCCTTCAATATATTGAAGTCTTACCAAATGACCCCACACTCAGTTGCCTCCATCATTACCCCTCACCACATAGCCTCTCTCACTAGGTCTTCACCTTCCTCTACACCTCCACCTACTCACCAAGTGGCCACCCTCAACTTTTCAAATGAAGATATTTCTCCCTTCCATTCCAACAACCCCAACCCCACTCTTTTCATCTCTATCTTTATCGATAATATATGCATATGATGTGTTATGATTAATGGTGGTGCTAGCATTAACATCATCTCCTCCCATGCATATGACCAAATGCGGATACCTGCCAATTGCATGCATGGTAACCCTGTTATGTTGCATTCCTTCAATGATGCCATGACCTCTACCCTAGGTACCATTGTTCTCCATGTCCGTGTGGGCCCCCACACTATCCTGGAACTTTTCTATGTTCTAGAAGGAGAGTTCCAATATAACTTGCTACTCGGCCAACCTTGGATCTGTGTCATGGGTTGTGTCCCTTTGAATTTACATTGATGCCTCAAATTTGAACACGAGGGACATAATTACACCATCTCCTGACCCATCACCTTTTAAGACCTGTAACATGCTATATCGGCCCAATGTTGTACTTTTACCGGTCAAGGCATCTACCACTGTCACCACTTCACCTTCACTCATGAGCCCATCCACCAAAATTGCCACCACTTCTATTGCATCTAACCTTGTTATCCCCACTACAGTTGTAGCGTCTACTGCTGACACACTTGTTTCCCTAGCATCTAGTGAGCCATCTATACCCACTACCCATATACCAACTACGGATCCCTTAGAAGGTTTTTTTCAACGCCTCACTCTGGGGGAATACCGCCTATACAATATCGACACCCTCCATACCCCGCAAGAGTATGCAAACCTCTACCAACACCCTAGTTATGAAATCGAATTGGCGAAGTTTTTCCTTATGGCCCTCCCCACCTTCGCAACCAATATAACATATGGGGACTCGATATGGCCACCTATAAACCTGAACCTCCATCCCAAACCCAATCATTTTCATCGACCTACACTCCCTCACTAACCTTTGCTTTGCTCACACTTTCCTCCTTTGGTGCACGTGGAAAGGATTTGGTTTCATTTTTATGAAAAAGGTGCCATCTTGTCATTTCTTGTACCTCTCGTAAACACGATGACCATAGTGGCATTGGTTTTGATGCTCCACCCTCTAATAAGGTTTGTGTTGGCCTTATCCAAGATGAGAAATCTTCCCCCTCTCATTCACCCACATTACCATCTTCATCCATAGGGTCCATAGATCCCGAATCTATTCCTCCTAACTTTTTTTTTCGTAAACACCATTTTCCTAGGACCATTGACCTATCAACACGATGGTGAGGCTCCTCTTCCCTCCCATTCATGTATCTTAACATGATGGATGACGATACGCCTTTAATTAACGTCATTCAATGTCATGACAATGAGTCCATCCTCACCTACCTTGGTGCGAGAAGAATCTATTATTCATTATTCATTACCCTCTCGAGACACAAACCATGTTGAACGAATCAACCATCAAAATCAACATTAACACTCAAGATGACCCGCACATTCTAAAGATCAACCAATCCTTAGACGCTACTAAGCATGAAGCCTTCACATCTTTCCTTCGGGACCATAGCAACACATTTTCTTGGTCCTATGCCAATATGCCCAATATTGACCCAAAAATTGTGGTTCACAATATCATAACCATTCCTAATGCCAAACCCATCAAACAAAAGCTGCAGAAAATACATCCTGCATTGCTCTTCTATTCAAATAAGAGCTTCAGTGCCTTCTCTTGATTTCCTTCATTCTACCCATTGATTATCCCCAATGGATTTCTAACATCGTTCCTATCACAAAAGTGACAGGGGACTCCACATTTGCACATATTTCCATGACCTCAACCTCGCATGTCCCAAAGATGATTTCCCACTACCAGGCATTGACCAACTAGTTGATCTCACCACTAGCCATGAAATTTTATCGCTCATGGATAGTTTTTGCGATACAATCAAATATTACTAGCTTCAGAGGATCAACACAAGACTGCCTTCATCACCCCTTGGGGGACTTTTTTGCTATCGAGTCATGCCCTTTGGCCTCAAAAATGTTGGTGCTACATATCAGCAAACCATGACTTACATCTTCCATGACATCATGCATCACATATTGGAAGATTATGTCGATGATCTACTTGTCAAATCCAAGCATCAAATTGAACACCTTCTCGTTCTTAAAATCATCTTTGATTGCCTCATCAAGCAAAGTGTGTTCATCTTGACCAAAGAAGTGCGTCTTTGTAGTACTTTCCAAAAAACTTCTAGGTTTCATAATTTTTGCATGGCATAGAAGTGAATCCTACTAAAGTCAATGCTATTCTTTAAATTTTGCCACCCACTAATCTCCATCAACTTCCCAACCTACAAGGAAAGTTGCAATCAATTCATCATTTTATCTCGTAACTTTCCGACCGTTGTCAACCATTCCATCATCTTCTCAAGAAATACGTTTCATTCAAATGGGATGATGAATGCCATAAATCCTTTAAATCCTTGAAACAATACCTCCTTCAACTACCAGTGCTTATTCCTCCTAAGGATGACCAGCCCTTCTACCTATATATTTCCACCATTGACCATTCTCTAGGTGCCATGCTCACTCATCGCATGACGACCAACACCGAGAGTAAGCGGTTTATTACATAAGTCATACCCTTCTTGACTATGAAACTAGATATACCCACGCTAAAAAACTTTGCCTAGCCTTAGTTTTTGTCGCCACCAAACTCCGTCATTACCTACTTAACCACAAAACCTTCATCATTACTAATACTAACCCATTACACTATATGTATGGTAAACCTTATCAACATCAACGTGCCACACGTTGGCTTATGATTATGGCCAACCTTGACCTCGAATTTATCCATTAAAATTTGATCAAGGCCTAGGCTATCACCAACCAATTGGCCAACGCACCTATTTTCAGGAATCAACCCTCTAACTTCGACTTCCCAGATGAGTCTATAGCTACCCTTTCCTTGGACGAACCCGCTTACCAAATGACACTCTTCTTTGATGGATCCAAGTGTCAGTGTGGGGGTGGGGCTGGTGTTATCCTCATTCTGCTTGATGGTGAACCTATGCCTTTTTCTTTCAAATTCAATTTTGATTGTACAAACAATATTGCTGAATACGAAGCACTCGTATTGGGTCTCCATGTTGTTTATGCCTTAGATGTTAAGTCAATCAACATCTTCGGTGATTCTCAGTTGGTCATAAACCAAGTCAATGGTATATACCAGTGCCATAATGAGATACTTCAAAAGTATAAGCATCATGTAGACATACTTTTGATTGTCTTTGACCATTATGCACTTCAAACCACCCCACATTCTACCAATAAATTTGCGGATACCATGGCCTGCTTGGCTTCTCGAGATACCCTGCTTCACCATGAGACTCTAAAATCTTTGTCACCATACAAAGGATATAATCACCCTCTTATTTACCTCATAAAGTTTACTCCTTGGAGCTGTTGTCTCGACCCATGTGACCTTTGGTATAATAAATATGCACACTATCGTTCCCTTTCCATTCTACCTTTTGATCTCACTCATAATGGACAACGTGCCTTTCTTAAAAGTGTCTCTTGCTATGTCATCACGGGTGGTCTTCTTTACAAGAAAAGATTTGATGGCATTCTCTTACGATGCCTTATGAGGTCTAAAATTTCCTACACCATTAAGGAAGTCCACAATGGAATTTGTGGAGGTCACTTTAGTGGTTTAGCCATCACAAAGCGCATTCTTTGCCTAGGCTATTATTGGCCAACCTTAAACCACGATTGTTGTCATTATGTCAAATGTTGCGTAAAACACCAACAACATGCTAATCTTCATCACACACCTAGTCACACCTTATAGGTCGCACGAGACCTTTGGCCTTTCTCTCAATGGGGTTTGGATCTTGTTGGTGAGATCAACCCCCATTCTTCACAACACCACCAATGGATCATAACCGCTACCAAATATTACACCAAATGGGTAGAGGCCATTCCTCTCATTTCTACAAAAGCTGAGAAAATATGTGAATTCATCAACCATCACATCATTTTTCATTTTGGTGTCCCTCACCACATTATCATTGATAATGGAAAACAATTCAAAAATAAAACCCTACGCAAACTATGTGACACTTTTGGCATCCAACTCAATTTCTCATCACCATATTACCCGCAAACTAATGGTCAAGCCGAATCAACCAATAAAACCTTGAACAAAATTCTTATGAAGGTAGTCAATGATACTAGGAAATATTGGCATACACACATCCCCTTTGCCTTGTGGGCTTATCATACTAGTATTCGCACTTCGACTGCAGCCACCCCTTTTCTCTAGTCTACGGTACCAAGGTTGTCTTACCTCTCGAATTCCATATTCCATCTCTCCGCATCTCACTACAATACATGCTCAACAATGATGAATTTTTCCAGGATCGTTTGGCACAACTTAAGTTATTAGATGAGTGTCATCTCAATGCTCTTGACCATCTCCAAATTTACTAAAAACGTATCAAACATTCCTATGACAAGCAAGTTCACGAACGAACCTTTCAAGTCGGTGACCTCATCCTGAAATAAAATCAACATGTAACCAAAGAGGAGAAAATTAAATGGGGAAAAATTCCTCCTAATATGCTTAGACCCTATATCATTACCCATGCCTATGGATCAGGTGCTTATCATTTGTTTTCACTTGAAGGTAAACCCGAACCTGAGCCCCTTAATGCCTTGCATCTTCAACCATTCTATTGTTGATATCAAGTCCTCTATCACCTTCTATCTATTGACCACTCATTACTTGAGCATTGTTCACCTTCCATGTTACCCCTTTTGAGGGTCCACGACTCAAAAAGAATCATGTGATTCCTGTCACCTTTCAGCCTTATCTTCAATATGAGTACCACAACTCTACTCATAGCATGATTCTCATGGATACTTTTCATCTTCTTCAAGATGGAATCACATGGTCGTTCATCACTCAAACGACCTCTTCCACGATTAATCTTTACGTGCTATAGTCTTGTCTTCTAAATAAGAACCTAATTTTCCACTACAATCTTGTCCATGAATTCAACGTCTAAAAACAAAAAGGGATACAACTCCTTGAGTCAAACTTCTAGCAAAAGATGACTCCCTCAAAAGGGACATCTCTTCTTTATATATCACCACTATAAATAGACTGCTCCCTTGAAGGACAACTATATCAGGTCATTACACAAATGTAATAAATATCCAAAAGCTTCCCGCATCGATCAGCTTCACGAAGACCTCAAGGAGCTCATATACTCATCCCATATAGACTTCCCGCATCGATCAGTCTATTATTAAAAAAACAAAGAGATGAAATTTTTGTCATGGACTTGCCTATTTTTGGATTCTGGGTTTTTATTCCAAGAAACACATTGTCATACACTAAGTTACGCTAAACCTCCCATTCTCACCACCTCTCCTTTTTCACCTAATTTCCTTATTACTCAAGGGACTTGCTACAAACGTGACATTTCGTGATTATGTGACTTTCTTCACCCTTAGAACGGTCCATTATGCAATGCCTTTAGGGTCTTTTGTTCATGAGCCCCTCTTAGGTATGATCAATCATTAGGGTTCTTATCAATTAAGTAGCTCTTTTTACCACCTCTTACCATTCACCTTCCTCGTTACTTATTGATTATCCTATACAGGGCTAGATCATTGACACCTCTATTTACAACAACTCAACCATGCCTATGACCTAAAACTCAACCATGCCTATGACCTAACTCAATCATTCATATGACCTACATTCACTCATGCCTAGCACCCATCAACCCATTCCGCTACTTCATCCTAATCTTCCCTAGCTTATGGGAGAACTACATCGGCCTGAGGTCCCTATTCGCCGGGACTATGTAGGCAGCACTTTGAGGGCATGGGGCCCTTGGAGGTTAGCTCGGCCACTCTCTACCCTAACCAATTCCCTCTTTCCCTTTCCTATTCACATTCTACCCTAGTTAGTTTCCTTTCTATATCAATAACTGGAAATTACACCCAACAAGTAACAATTGTTACACATCTTTACCATCATAATTTACACATTCCTTTCATCTTGTCTACAATTTCTTTACCATAATCAAACATTTTCCTATAAATCATCTTAACATGATCCACATCATCATTAATTGCACAAATTAATGAATTAGAAACTCAACCATACCTAACCAACCTGACTCAATCCATGCCATGACCCGACTCCATCCATGCCTATGACCTAACTCCATCGATGCCTAAACAGACCTGCCTCCACCATGCCTACACAACCTTGACTCTATCAGGCCTAATCCACATTATTTCCACCTATCTATATATAGCAATGCAAATTAAAACATGTACACCATCCATATTATAAACACCATCATCTATAAATCAGATAGTTTGTATAAAAATACATGTGAACATATATACCAATAATAATCACAATCTCTCAAAATATCTCATATACTGACCTCACCATCTTTGGCACGCAAGCTAGTATATGATAAAAAATAACAAAATCTCTCATCTACGTCCTCATTATCTTGGCACACAGCCGGTATACATATCAAAAATACATCAAAAATCTATCCTTGCGGCCATCAAAATATCTTGATAATACCTGACCTCACCCAAGGCATCCCTCAACCTACCTATCGGGACTATCGGGTTGGAACCATCGGTCTCAGCCCATGTGCCATCTCTCTCGTACCCTCTCTTATTGGTACCTTTAAAGAGGGACTCTATCCTTATGCATGTGCTTATCCCGAGGGAACTGTACTGTGTATGTATTTGGGCACGAAGGGCCGCAACCTACACCTATTGGCAAACTAGCCCCGCAAAAGCCGTAATATGCCCCCCCGTATGGCAGCCACCTATACCCCATCCCCATCTCCACCCTATGCGGGTACCTATCCCTACGCTACCTAGGCTTGTAGAGTGGCCACCTATGCCTACAACATAGCAACCTATGCCTCCGAACCTATCACCGCCGCATTATATAATCCCCAACTATGTAATCGTGGTAACCACCTACCCTTCTAGTGCGTCCCCTACGAAGCGTGATGGTGGCTAAATCGCTGCTGCCCCGGCCTTGGTGGTAATGCTCGTAAATGTGTAGCCCACCACTATCTATATTTATCGGTCACCCGGCATCGTTAATCCATCGGTTTATCACTGCTCCTCCTACCCCGCTTCGGTATTGTCGGCTATGGTAGAGGTAAAGGCCTCTCCACGTCATCCCTCCTATACTAGTGGGAAGGGAGGGGGTATATCCTAAAGCAGCCCAAACTATCATCTGACCCTATCGACAGGTATCATCTCGTGCTCTCTCGGCACATTGCTCCTCTATCCATCGAGCATCCGTAGTTCCGTAGCTCCTCTGTCATCCACCCATATGATGGAAAACCCACATAAGGCCTCCAAATGATGTCCACGTCAGACAACCCCTCTAGAAATCACTGTAATAGGCTACATCATGTGTATCTCTAGCATCTCGGACTCCCCAATCGCAGGCACCCATCTCCTAAAGCCCACCCAAACAAACCCCGGCTTGAATGCATCAGCTTGGGGCATACCAACTAGACGCACACACATAATGTGCTCATATGCCCAAAGAATGAAGTAGGAAATTACAACAAAGGTAAACCTCCGTAGCCACCCATAAGCCCATAGCTCTCTATATAACTATACCAGGAATGTGGGTGCCCATGAAAAATGGGTCCTGTCCTCCACCATGTCATGTAGAACCCCCATCAAGGATCGTGGGAATCTCCCACCCTCTACATCCGGCAGTGCAAAGTAGCTAGACTACCTCCATCAACAACACTACCAACCTCATCTCCTCTGGATGGGCTCAATACATATCTCCATAGCTCATACTGGTGCTATGGAACCTCATCTCCATCATTCCCTCAACAAAAATGGTCAACATCAACTCTTCATAGGCCTCTAAGGAGATAGAATACACCTGCGTCCCCATTATCGGTAGATGCGCAGGATCTGTACAAATGTCATTGAGTCCCATTTGTCGATGAGAGTGACCATCAAACTTGGCTCCCGGACTACATGTCGGTAGCGTCTGACCCCAATCAAGCCAACCTCTACAACATGGCACCGTCATCATGGTTGTCACACCCCTGTAACTCCAAGAACAAGGGAGGTACCCTATCTCTCATCATAATGGTCCCCGGCCTCGCATTCAACCAATCACACACATTATTAAAACTTGCTTTTACCCAACATTGACCTTCTTCCCTTCCCCCTACCCGCTATCTATTTTACCCACTTTACCTATTCTTTCCCCTTACCCTTCCTAGACCTCTAGTATTTTTACCCTAACCAACACCTGGTTACTCCTGACCATCATCGGTCCATTATAACCGACATCGGTTCCCCTCATCCTTGACCGATGTTGGTATAACAAGACCAACATCAGCCATACCTTGACCGGCGTCGGTCACTATTACCGTGCCCAAACCCAAAACCCCAATTCCCTTTACCTACTTTCTTTCCCATTTTCCCTATGAACCTACCCAAACCTCACCTAAGACCCTCCCCAACCCTCTTCCCCCTACCTCTGACCTTTCCCACCCCCTCTTTCACCCATTTTAACCACCAAATTTCCAATTCTCTAACCTACCCACCCCCTGACCCATATTCCCTTCTACATCTAACAACGATACATAGAAAGGATTAGATCTTACCTCATCTCAATGTCACCTCCATGGTGGCACGTCTGGCCATTGTGCCGGTGGTCCACCCGAACCCTCTCCCACCTCCACCATGTCCAAATCAATCTCCAACCTCTCTACTAATCACTTCACTCTGCCTGATCTCATGGACCCGTCTACCTAGCCCCTTTGACTAACCGGATCTCTCCACCTCAGTGGGATATCATCCCTTGTCCTTTCCTCCCAACAAAGCACAACTCATTCAGTGCTCTGTCATTTTCACAAAATCCACAACGTACAAATGAATCCATATTATATGGATTTTTTCTTTTTATATACCCACGTCGACTGTCGATGTTAGTTATAGCTAAACCGACATCGGTCCTATGCCCTAGCACACCATGATCGATTGTACCTAAACCGACATCGGTCATGTGCCCTAACAAACCATGGTTGGTTTACCTAGACCATCAACGGTTCAGTATGACCAACATCGGTTACCTGTCATACTCCTGTCAAATACCCTTTCCCATTTCTACTCCAACCTAACCAACCCAGCCACTGTTTAACCTTACCCACCCTTATCACAACCTACCACCAAGCCTACATTACCTATACTGTCCTTAATTACATTTAGGGACTTGTTATTTTACTCCGTACCTCGGCCCTACCCGTGTCATGACCTCGCTACCTAGACCTGGAACATTGTTAATGACCTATGAACTCATGTGCTCGCTATACCTTGTGACACTTTATTACTGTGTTGTTTGACCTAATGACCTTACCTTGCCTATTGTTGTACCATTTATCCTGACCCAACCTTTGGTGTCTTGAAACATACCTAAGCATTCCCGCACACGACCCGCAATGTGCTTCTGCACCATATCTTATACCTTGGATACCATAATCACTTCAACCTTGTTCGGATAAACCTATCGACCTTGGATGATGTAGAGTTTACAAGCTCTTCAGCCTGGAACCATGTCACAATTTATAACGTGTGCGTGCATTTGACTACCACTACCTTTGACCCTAGCCCATTTACCTATTTTCCTATCTTTGACCTCTACCCTTTCCCACATTTTCCCACATCTATGCTCCTTTTTAGCCATATCCACCTTTTATCAAACCACTCACCACTTTTTTCTTCTACCTCACCAGTTCTTGGTTTGAGGGGGATCACCTTCACCCACGCTTGGGGAAACATCACCTTTACCCACACATGGGGCAACCACATCTTATTTTTTTCAGCGTCACTTACCAATACAAGCAACATAACAAAAGGGGTAAAATGTAGACACCAAAATTGGGTCACACTCCCCTTGGCACCCCGTCGAATAATTAACCCAAACATACTCACCTAACCACACCCCCTCCACACCACATTAATATTAATTTAGTTAATTAAATTAAATTAATACCCATCCTCATAATATTCATCATTTAATTACATTAATTGACCTAATTACCACCTCACCCTAGACCTATTCTTGGCATGTTTCCATAACTAACAATAACTAAGTCTTACTTACCTTAATGAGCTAAGATTTGGTCTAAACCCTAAAATCTCTCTAACCACATTCCCGCCCATTAGAAGGGAAGTTTCCATTCTAATTCATGAGAAGAAACTAATTAGGCCCAAGAAATTAGAAAGATCTACCCATTTTAGTAAACCTAGGGAATCACGCCTTAACCAATGCCAGTCACCCCTAAACCGATGTCAATCAACCCGGAACCGTCGTCATCGGTTACCATTTATTCACCTAAGCAACCTTGTTTTTGGGTTGGCACATTTTGAGAGCAAAAAGAGGGATATCGAGCTACATGTAAGCCGAACCAAGCATCTTTTCACGTATCTAGACATCCAGAGCCATCACCAAGATAGATATTGAAGCATTACACTCACGAAATCATTCTAGGAGCCACTACTATGATACCAAACACCATTCTTCTGATCAACTACCATTACCATTCAGCCATCAAGTTTGCATCACAATAAGTACATTTCTACCAGCATTGTCCATTTTAGTGTAGTTAGCTTATGTTATTTCTGTCATCAATTTATACTTTGCATGCTCATTCCTCCATCTCTTTCTAGCTTATAACTCAAATATTTCCTTTACCCACATTGCCAAATCACCCATTCTCACTGTTGTTCATTCCTGAGTATACCTGATACCCCTATTAACCTCTTTATCCACCTACCCTCCTTATCAGATCTCATATCAAACCTTGCAATCAGTTTTCCTTTATTCTCTTATACTCGACGTTATCGACGTCAGTTACCCATGACCGTTGTCGGTTCTGCATAAACCATCATCGGTCATACAAGACCAACATCGGTCGCTGTGTTTTATACCCTGACCTAGAACAAAACCTAACAACCTCTCATTAGTGACCTAAACAACCCAAAACCTGACCTTGACTAGTTCCAGCAACCTGACACCTACCTATCATTCAGATCTGACTATAACCTATCCTATTATATTATATTTTCTTATTATGCTTGAATGAGATACCTAAATCATATCAACTACAGTAGTAATTTACTTATTTCTTGCATTAATTTGTTTTGAACAGTGGATTGACAGCCATCTAGGAAGTATCACACTTCTCGGAACTATCATACGCTAAGAAATCCATTGTCATATATCATTTAACTATCTTTTGTGGTGTTTTTTTCTATCACAGGTAGTTCCTCCTATCCAAAAGAATCTCTCGCAAGTGGCACTGGATCAAGAAGTCAAAACACGTGCAAAAACCATCAACTAGCCCATTTAACAGGTATTCCTCCATGGCCCTTACCATCATTTGTTTCGTCATTCGAAAACATAAAGAAAATGGTGAAACACATACAAACTGACCTACAAGGAGAAAATGATCAAGTAGTCAAATATGTATGTATGTATGTGTAAAAATGCAATGTAAAATATGCAAATGTAAATGGAAGATGTGCACCTGATCCATGTTAAGAAAGAGAGTGTAGAAAGATATCATGTATTGTAATTTTTTGGGTGATCTCATGCCACCCTAGCCAAAGAAGTGTAGGGAGGAAATGTTATGTGTCCTCCAAGCTCTAACTATTTCCCTAAATGTGTGTGAAGAGATCTTTGTATCATCCTGGTTTTTTAGGCAATCTGACACCACTACCCGAAGTAGAGAGGCACACCCACTATAACCTCCAAGCCTGTAACTACTTCCCAGAATGCTAAGGACACCATGTCTTGTAAAATCTAATGTGTATGGGGTTTGTAGACTAGTCTGAACCCACTCGTTGTATGTAACTAAACATGGGGCGATGTAGAATCTCTTTGTTAGTATGTAAAAACTCCCAAATGATGGCCCCCTCTTTAGGGGTGCATGTGACGTCACTAATAGGAGAAATGTGGCCCCAAAAGAGGATCAACCGCATGTATGTTGTAACCCTAAAAATTTTTGGTAGAAACTAAGGCACGTACAAACAAGAAGGCTAGCTAAAGACAAGTGTAAACATGCATATAGAAAACAATGTATAGTCTATGCAAATAGTGTGTAAGCTACCAAGAAAAGTAATGTAAACACATAAGAAGAAAAGTAAGCTGCACAAAGCGGGTTGCAAACATGGGACATCACTCATGATGTCACAAGACACACAAGGCCATCATGGCCGTAAATAATAAACAAGTGTGCACACCAAACAAAGGGCAAGGCCCATAGACAATAGCAAACAATGGCACACAATGTAACAAACAACTAAATAAGAAGTATCCATGGAAACATGTAATCCAGAAATATAAGAGTCACACATGGAACACTCATTAGCATGTTAGAGAAATAATGAATATGTCAAAGCATGAATAACTAAGAAATGTAAAGTGCTAAGTACAAATTGAAACAATAACACCGTGAGATACAAATGTGGATGCCCTCACGACCAATGTAGGAAGAGTAGAAGGTGATCATCCATGTTGTGTGCAAAGGATCTATATCTCGTGATCACAACTAGAAAAAGGTGTGAATGTGCATGTGTGGATGGTACAGATAATGACATATAATAAATAAATCTAACATGTGTAGTAAAGTGATCATGTAAAACACTAGTAAACAAGAGTAAAATCCCCAAGACAATGCAATATGTTGTTGATGGATGGAATGGAATGCAAGATGGAATGATATGGACTACATGCCACCCGAGTGAATGGAAGTTTATGCACTATGGTTCATTTTTTTTTCCCCTCGGTATTCAAGAATGAACCTTAAACGATAGTGTGTCATCAAGAAATGGATAAAATAGTTTGTATTGTGTCTAACGTGCTATGAGGAATGTGTATGTATATTAATGAGATGCAACCTAGAAATGATGTGTGTGTGAACCTTATAGCTAAAGTGTATATCATGACCAGATTAAATGTATAAGTGATGATTTATCCTAAGCGTATATTACTATGAGATGAAATTATGAGTGATGATTTAGCCCTAAGCTTATATCACTATAAGATGAAAAGAGGGAGTGGTGATGTAACCTAAGGTGTACACCACTCCAAAAGGATAGAATAGGTGATGATTTAGCCTAAAGTGTATGTCACTAAGCTATAAATGTCACATGATGAAAGGTTGAATAGTAAATGTGTGATGAGTATAAGGTCCATTTGATTTGTAAACCCTCGGCAATCGAGTATGGACCGAGGAACTAAAGTGTGTCATAGGGTAGTGATTACATTGCATACAAGACAATGTAATATATGTGATGATGAAAGATGACCATGTTATGAGTAGAATGTGTAATGATGTAATGTGTAGAATGTGTGAAATGCAATGTATATAATGGCATGTAATGTATGTATATAGGATAGTAATGTAGGATGTAAGATGATGTAATGCTAGACTCATATGCAATGAAGACTAGTATGATATATGATGTGTAAATGTACCAATGTGAAAATGTTGTAGACGTGTGATGTATGATAAAATGCAATAGGTAAGACCTATAGTACAAATGTGTGGGGTTCATGTGTAGTAATCCCTCAACAGTTAAGTGTGAACCAAAGCACAAGAGTGTGTCATTGGGTAATGACGATGCTAAAACATATGATGAAAAATGCCTATATGAAAGTGCAAACATGATAGATCTATCTATGCTAAGATGAGGTGGAAGGGTGAAGCATTATACCCGCCAAGTGTACATATAAAGAGAACATGTAAAATCATCAATAATATCGTCATCCTCTGGGTCAAAGTCATATGGATAAACATTGTTGACCTAATAAGCAATAGTTCTGGTTGATCATGCAATGAACCATTAAGGCATAAGTTGTGAATTCCCATAACATATTCCTCATCGGTGAATGGAGGAAGTGGGAAACTATGTGCATACCAATGAGTGATATTTTGTGAATAGCCAAGAAAAGAACTATTGCAAATAAAAGCATGACCGAAAGGCATAGGAAATGAAATGTTTGTATGACTAGGATCTAATGTGCCTCCAATATAAGTAAGCCAAGATTCCCCTAATGTGAGTGGAGAAGAATGAGGGGTACATGATAAATAGACTAGAAGATGAAATACACGCAAACCATAAGTGGAGTAATATTGATAAATCCATAATAGAGATGAGGGTCATGAGTAGAAGGATGGAGATCCTCAAAGGTGAAACCAAGACGAGCTAGACCATCATGGGAACATATAGTGACATCACATGTAGGATCAAATGGAATATGTTCCCAATATGAGTCATCCATGAAAATTTTGAATGTGGATGGTGGGTGTGCTAAGACAAGTGGTGCATTTGAATGTGAATGTGATAGAGTGACGTCCATAGACTAGACAAGCCCCTGATAAGGAATCATAGAAGTAGTGATAATAGATGGCATGGAAGAAACTTCATCTATCACACAAATGGTGTCGTCAAGTGGTGGTAAGTGAGGTGGTTCTTCCCTAGGTTGGGGCTCATCTGTAATATCAATGTGTGGGATATGAATATTATTAGGAGCTTGGTCGCAATACTAGAATGGATCATGGTCATGAAAAATAGTGTATTCAATTCTCTCATGTAATAATTTAACACAATTATGGACAGTAGAGGTGACACTTGCATGACATGAAGCCATGGCCTACCAAGTAGACAATTATAGGAAACTGGGAAATCAACAACAAAAAGATAGTGTGGATAGTCTTAGGACCAACAATGATGGGCAATGTGATGTGACCAAAACATGGATAGATGGAACCATCATAAGCACGCAATGAAACACTAGAGGGACTAATGTCACAAGTGGTAAGACCTAAAACTTTGAGAAATGACATAGGACATAAGTTAAGGTTAGATCCATTATCAATCAAAGTACACTTAATGACGGCATTATAATTATGAGAGATAATATGTAAAGGCGGATCATTATCAAAAGTGTGAACATCAGAGGGAAGGTTAGACTTAAATAGTATATGTGAGGAAAACTCATTGGCAATGACTCAATAAACTACATCTTGGTGCATGTCGGCTTGAATGCGAGTAGTAGTAAGAAATTTTTGACTCTATGGAGTAAATCAGGATTAGAAAGAAAGTAATCATTGATTGAGATACTCATGATGACTTAACCCTAGGAATGAAGAAGGTGGAAGCGTGTATGATCGAGTCGGGTTCACCAAAATGATTAACTAAAATGGACTATGTAGTATGGGGATAGTTAATCTAAGCTATGAATAGCTATAATAAAGTAAATAAATGTAGTAAATAAGAATGTAAATGAGCTAAACAACTATGCAAAAGGAAATTCTAACCCTAATGTGCAAGAAGGAAGAGGAAAGAACTCGGTTGCATAACAGATGCTTTTCAAAGGGTGTCGTAGAGGTGACTAGAAAAATCAGGAGTAGGAACGACTATGTAGAAGTCGAAAAAGGATGGATCGGAGGATCTAGCTGGACTAGAGTGCCTAGAGGAGGACTGGGGTGCAACGGGTGCTGCAGTGCGTAATTCGGGTGGCTTGGTCGTGTAAAATATTTGAAACTAGTTTTCACTAGTTCGTCAGAGGGTCTCGAAACCCTCATTTTTTGTTACATCAACTTCGTTGTCCCATGCTAGATGTCATCAATAATTCAAGATGAAAGAAAGACATGCAAGACCCCAAAATAAGCATCAAAACCCTAAAAATAATAATGCATATGAAGGGGTCAGATTGACCTCAGTTGCCAAAATGGTGGACTTACTAACTTAGTGTTGCACTACATCTCATACCTGATGTAGTTCTATGTACAAGTGTGTGTGAACATGCCCTAGGTTGTTCTTGTGTCAGTCAGAAGTAGTGAACAATAACTATGTATAGAAAATGTAATAGAATGTGTGTATGGAATAGAATAGAATATCTCTCCCTATGAAGTGTGATGCAGATGTCCTAGCCTTGTGTCTTGATGATGGAACTATGTGGATGCAAGTGATCTCTAATGCAATACATGGATGCAACTCTAGATGGAGTGATAATAGTAAGTGACGTTAGCTCCCTTGTTATTGTCTCATAACTTTATATGTATAAGGTTCTCTTGGTCTAATTTTGTAATTAACCCCGAAAAGGCTGACCACAACAAAGATAAAGATGTGAAATGGCTAGAAATATCCCAACAAGTGGTGGGAAAGTGCAAAGGGATCGTGGTGCCCTTGGTGGGACCAGGACACCCACAGCACCCCAAGACTAACTGGGTGCCCCCGATTGAGACTTAAATGATGCGGTATGATAGAATTCGATTGAACATATGGGTACAAGAGGTCAGAAATGGAAAAATAAAATAAAACAAGATGGCCAAAAGATAAGGTTTAATTAGTATTTTCTTCACTCAAGAACCTTCTAAATACTAGTATTAAACTGGGATAAATGATGTCTAAAGTGCATGATTTTTTTTTACTACACCTAGCGTTCAAAGGAAAGAAAAAGGAAATTGATGGTGAAGCTGGTCCAAGCTTAAAACCTGATGAGAAGGTGACCAAAAAGATTGATTTGAGAAATTATAACTCCATTAGAAAACCTAATGTTATGAGTTATGGTATTTCCTTCAATGGATATTGCTTTGTGTGTCATGATTTTTGTCATAGATCTAGAGATTGCAAAAGGAGGTCTCATAGTTATGTTGAATATCTCTTCAAAGGTGAATGTTTTTCATGTTGTGAATATGGTCATAGGGCCAATAATTATGGATGGAATCTTAATGTATTTGAGCCAAGAGAAAATAAGGATGTTGTTTGCTTCAATTGTCAAAAATCTGGTCATATAGCAAGATTTTGTCAAAGCAAGAAGAGGTTCATTATAAGGTCTGCTCCTATGGTCAAGAAGGATGTTTTTCAAGATAAATATGACAAGGAGATGGTTCAAAGTCTGAAATTCACATTATGAAGCCTAATCCAATGAAGCTTTTCAAGGAGAGTGTTAGTGCCATCATAATGGAAGATAAGTTTCTCAAGCCCAAGTCAGGGCAAGGAAGTATGTTTGCTTTGGTTTAAGAAGATCATATGTGCCTCAATACTTTAGTGCATGATAAGTTGAAGGAGTTATGTGTTTGGAACACTTCAAGTGTGATAAGCTATTGTGAAAGCATATTAGGTGTATAGGTGTCAATGGAATGAGAGTTCAAGATGAAGGAGCATTTAGTGCAATCTACACCTTGATGTCAACTCATAAGGCTTGTATAAGTACAAAGGATCAGGTGATCAAGTATTTCAAGAATCTTGGATTTTTTTTAGAGATTGTAGAAAAGGGTGAAGGTTCTTAAAGATCTCTAAAGAAGCTTGAAAGTTGTCTTGGAGTCTTGGAACGAGGGGAATTGAAGGTCTTAAAAGTCAAATGAGTGAAATCTATTTGAACCATCAATATGAACTGACTCAAGGGAATTAAACTTTTGTGATCATGATTATAGGCATGTCTCTATACTGCAATACTCTTGGTGTGTGTCAAGAGACCTATAGTCTCTTTAAAGGTTTTGGTATACGTTGATTTGTGTGAATATGGTGTAAATGACCTATAATCTTAGGGGGAGTCGAGCTCAAGGAGAATGAAATTTTAGTGTTAATTCAAGGTATAATTAGGTGATCATACATCATGTATATCACTACATAATGACTATGCATAGTGAGATCAGTGATTTAGGTTCTTAGCTCATAAAAAGTACTCAAAAGTTTCATGCATCTCTTCAAGTTAGGCTCAATGTTGATCATGCTCTTGTTTCATCACAAAGGGAAAGCAAGTAAAGAAGAAGTGTGATTAAACTTATGCTCAGGTGGAGAAGGAGTGTAGAGTATTAATTTGTACAAGTTTTGCATTGTGCTATCCATCTACATAAATGTATAAGTTCTCTATGATTCAAGAAAGTCTATTGTCTTTTTTATGTGTCAAGATGGTCATTTAAGAGAATGGTTTGTGGATCTAAAACCAAGAAGGTGTGTTGATCAAAGTTTCCCTATCAAATAAAGGTCACATTACTATATAATGGTGTAGCTGAGTGGATGGATTAATCCCATTAAATGCAAAAGGATAACTACAAATTTAGTGTATATTGACACCCCCAAGTATGAAAGTTAATTTGATGTCATGTCTTGGTATGATTTGTTGAAGTCATCAAAAGAAATAGATGTTTCTAAGTTAAATTGGTCCGTCGAGTTCATGAAGATGAAATTTTTGTGTGTGAACATTTAAATCCTAACTAGTTCAAGGTATGATGAGCTACAAGTTTGATTATCCTTTTAATTAAAGAAGAAATTATTTGGTCATCAAATAAATATGAAATGGTATGAATCCTTGTACAAATGTCAAGACAAGTCTATAAGAAGGTCTATAGGAAAAATCATTGTGGTTTTGCAATGAAGAACTGTATTAGTGACTATGGAAGGGAAAATTAGTGTCTACATGTCTAATATTGACATTTGAAGGACTGAAGTTGGGTTTCTCAGGACATCAAATTTGTTTAATAGAGATAAAAGCTTTTGATAACTCATCATGAGTATAGGGAAAGCAAGATGAAATTAGGAAGTTAAAAGGAGAATGTGATTTGTATGTTGGGTGCATTGACTATGATAATGTGGTATAGGTTTAAAATGTTGTTATGAAAGTAAATGTAAAGTAGGGTACATTGTGAAACAAGAAGCAACCAGTGTGCTCAACCAATCTCAAGCTATGGCAAGCAAACTTAAGTATCAAAACACATGAGGAGCATGCTACAAAGTGTAAGGCAACAATATTTAGGCCTGCAATTGTTTGAAAGGTGATTCATATCAAGTTATATGTATACGAGGCTACTTCAAGAAGGAAAGTGGTTTGGATAAATTTAGATATCATGTGCTAGGGACAAGAAGCTCAAAATGACAGAGTGTTGGTTTGTGGATGATAATCAAGTCAAGGGGAGTAGTTTCATAACATGAAGATAAATATAAATGGTCCTTGTAATGATTGTGTCATGAGAAGTGTCAAAGTATGAAGTTGTCCCAGAGGAAAGGATTGTTAAAATGAAAGGTACATATGACTATGATGTTGATCTACATGTGTGAAATAAAGGGTACATTGGTCTGCGAGACACTTCTAGTTGAAATACAAACATTAAACAGTAAAATTCCATAGGTAATGCTTCAAAAGTCAGGGCTATGATTGAATAATGAACATATAGAGGTCTCAAAGTTGTCGATGGCCTATATCCATGTTTCATGCAATAAAGTGAGGTAAATCATTATGTCATAAATGTGTAAAATCATTTGTTTTCTTAAGATAAGTGTCTTGGTTCACATGGTAGATTATTTTCTTTTGAACTATTTTAGTTGTGGGTCTATAATGGTTTCACATCAAAAATGTTACGGTGAAATTGAGGACTGTGTAGAGCCATCTTGTTTTGGGTTACCTAATTATACTATGATGTTTTAAAGGTATCTTTAACCTAGGATGAAGTGTAAAGTCTAAAGGTTTGCAGTGGTATACTATATAAGAACTATGAAGGCCTTCTTGGTAAGATTCTATGATGCTTTGTATCGGCATATGATTGAGGGGGATTTTTCTTTCACACCAATATACTTGATTTCATGGAACATAGCAGTGTTTATTGAGAAATAGTTTCGAGAGACTGTGGTAAGTGTCTTGAACTTCTAAGATGGCATGAAAACAAGGTAAGGGTCCAAACTTTTTCATTGTCAGTGAGTATGATGGTACATTTCTAGAGGGAGCCCTAGGATGATGATTCATGAGGTATGTGTGTTTATATGATGTTGTGAAGTTGGTAAAAATTTGATGAAGATGATATTTAGGAAAATAGTCCTAAATGTGGTCTTGGTAGCTATAGAGGCAGATTTGTTCACTTGAGCATGTTATAGACCAAGAAGAGCTTGAAAAATATTATTGTAGAAAAATTATGAAGAGTATCGGCTCGGGGAGCTTTTTAAGGATCATATCAGTCCATAGGATCTTTATTTGTTGTTTTGGAGTCAAAGAAGAGAGGTTCGGTCCAGGGGAGCTACTTGTGTAAGAAAGTTTGTTTTGTACATTGTTGTCATTTTCCATGTTGTATTATTAGTATATCATTTTTCATAGATGTCAAAGGGGGAGATAAGCATCAGAAACATGGAAAAGAGTCTTGTAGTAGGTGTGTTGGTCTTGTTGGTTGCTATCAATATTTCTGAAGGTGGTTATCATCAATGTGACAAAGGGGAGATTGTTTGTCATTGTGTGTATGTGTTGTCATTGATGTAAATCCCATTGATATAAAAAAAATTCATGGTGTTGTATAAGTCTCCATATGGTGTTATTCAATGGTCAAACATAAAGATTGATTAGTAGTGTCAAATTTGGTTGAGTCTTATGAGATCTTGTTGCATGGTCTAGTGAGGTAAGTCATGGTATGAGCTCTTTGGAGTTGTTTGGATGTTTTCATGAGTTCATTCATGGTCCATTTGGTGTGTCAAAGGTGTCTAAGAGTCTACATGAGGTCAATATGGTCAGTTCATGGATTGTATGTGTTGAGTCAAGTCATTCCAAGCCTATTCCTAGTCCTGGAGCATGTAGAATGGTAAGTAGGTATGATATTTGGAGATGATAAATATTTTTGGTGTATGGTAGAATCATTCTAGTAGTGAACATAAGGTTTTTAGTGAATTTCAAAGGTTAGTATTCAAAGTGATTCGGTGCATGTATGAGGTCCTTAGTAAGCGATAATGAGAAACAGGTAGGAAAACACTGGTAAGTCTTAATGGCTAGAGATTTTGAAATGTATTTTAGATATATGGTGAGTATGGTAAGGTATAGGATGTTTTTATGATGCTTCATGACAAGTTTCAGGTCATTCTGAAGAATATATTGCAAGATATGCAAGTCTTGGCAAAACTAGTTAAGTTACAGTTTGATTTTAAAGCAAATATGGACCTTCTGATGCTCGTTGTGAATTGTATGTTTTGTGTGGGGACCTGAGATATTTGGCATAACTTCTTAGGTCAGTTATGAATTTTTTTAAAAAATAATTAGGTTATTTTCTCATCACATTTTTATGAAGGATCGTTAACAAGGTAAAGTGATTTGAAACCCTAGCTAAACCCTAACTAAGAGCGACTTGGAGAAGAAGATGTATATTGAGCCTATTTTTATTGGTTATGAAAATTTGATCATTATATGTTTTAGAGGACTCTTCCATTTTTCCAAAAAGGTAAGTTAGAGCATGTGATTGTATGTGGGCCCCACATGAAATTGCTTGTTTCTAAAGAGTTCCTGTTTAATGAGAAGTTTCTCAAAGAAGGAAAAGAATAAATTGAAATTTTTTTATCCCCTTAGTTTTTCTAGATGCTCCTAAATTTTTCATGTCATTGTTGAAGTGAAAAATTTCAAAGTGTGCCCTATTTGTGAAGACTAGTTTTTGGGGTAGTTTGGAGCAGTCTGTGGTAAAATTGAGATTTCAAGAGCTATAGGAGGAGTTAGGACTCCATTAAAAAAAAATTGATACTAGTTCATATATATTTTTAATGGTATATCAATCTTGTTTTTGTATATTGTATGAAAAATTATGACCCGATCTTTGAGGGTCGAATCAGGAGGATGTTTGATCTAGTAGGGTGTTAAGTAGCTTCATGAGGTAAGGTGATGTTTCTAAGTTGTCATGTATTGGTGAAGGTTTCTGATTACTTATACATCATTTCTAAGGTTGTTACATTCATGTTTTAAGTGTGTAAGTGAGTTTTGAGGTGATGGAGCAAGTTGAGCTCAAGGTCAGTTCTTGAGTCCTAGAAGGCTTAAGAAGTAGTTTACAGAGATTGGCTTGGTTTAAGTCCTTCCACTTGGAGTTCAAAGGAGTTATAATATGATATGGAAATAGGATTCATAGAGATTTCCATTGGTATAATTTTTGTGTCTTGGTGATTTTATTTTATGGGTCTTTCAGGTCAGTTTGTGAAGAAGGTATGTTGATTTTTAGGACATATTTGTTTAGTTTGAAAGATTGAGTTGGTTGAGGCATGAAATGGATTGGTTGATTCTTTCTATCACCTAGATAGTAAATAGAAATGCATTTTTCTCCTATTTAAGGCATTTGGATGTCTTATAAGTGGCAGAAAGGGTGTAAACTAGTTGAGTTTGTAAAATTAGTTTCTGGGCAAAGTATAATTTGGTGAAGAGGAAAGTTGTTGTGGTTTACACAAGTGGATGTTTCATGATATATAACATGCATGGATGTGATGTAAACATCATTCATATTCCATAGAGTGGTTACATGTCACAATTGAGTTGATCTTGGGTGGTCTTGAATCCCAAAGGTAAAGACAGGTAATCGGAAACAACTATTTGGTGAAGGATATGATCCTTTTGGCTTATTTTATGAATTAGTTGATTGGTTCAAGAAAATGTGTGACCATTGCTAATTTTTATATGTTATATTACACATTTTTTGTGAATTTTGGAGATTTATTAATCATATTTTTGGTGTTAGTGGATTTTACTCATCCTAGTGATGGGGTTTTGAGCCTGTTTTGTGCAAGATGAGTGGTTTTAGGCATGGCCTATTAGGAAATAAGGGATAAAATATGTGGAATAATCCCTCACATAATCGCAATAGTAGAAACTAATATGCAGAAAATATTACAGATCTCAAATAAAATTGCAAAATAAAATAACACAACACAAAGAGACAAGATTTAACGTGGTTCACCCAATTTGGGCTACGTCCACCAAGAATCACTTGCTCAGATTTTATTACAAGCCACCACTCTCTCAATACAATACCCATATCTGTTTGGAGTTATGCTCAAAAAACTCTACAGAATTCACACCCGAATTCAAAACACATATGCAATGTTACATGATACCTACCATATGCACAAAACCATATAAATAGACAACTGCTTAAGCAGTTTTACAAAACTGTGGGTATCAAAACCATGGGCCAAAACTGTCCCATAAACCTATGGGTCAAAAATCCCGCCCATATGAGAAAAGCACGTTTTAAGGCCAAAAAAATTTCTCGGTTGCCACCCTCGGACCCTGCTCGTGGCTCAGCTTGGCCTCAAACCACAGGCGAGACAACTGTGGAAAGTGTACAATACTCTTAGTGTACAGTCTTCAACACTTTCTCACATGAAAACAGGCTCCACAACCTAACATGGCCGACCCATATGAGTCATATGTGAACATTTTAATGAATTTATTGGGATGTTTTTATGATGAATTTGTCTAAAAAAATCATTATTTCCTACCTACCTTGGGTTAGAAATAATAAAATCATATTTAAGCAATGTTTTGGGTTCATTTTTGAACTAGTGCTCTTGAGGGGAAAAATGTGACCCATATATGAGATTGTAATGGGTTTGAATGTGTTATATGAGGGTTGAATAAGTGTTATACATGTTTTAAAGGATAGAGAGCATGTGTGCAAGGGTTTATATCCAAGACAAGTCCAAGAAGAAGAAGATAGAGCGAGCTAGAGGAATGAGGGTTTGATTGTGATTGTGTGAGCTGAATTAGAGATATCCATCAGTTGTGCAGAGAAAACATATTCATAGATCATCATCTTTAGGTTTCGAGTTGGTGGCTAGTCATCTTAGGAGGTTGTAGCCTCCTTGTGGAGTTGGTGCTTCACCAAATTAGGGGTTGGTGTTCCTTGTATGGTTAGAGATCTACTAAACTAGGGATTGGTGCTCCTTGTGGGGTTAGTGCCTCACTAAATTTGAAGCATAGATAAATCAAATTTATGTTTCAATGGATTTTCTTCACCATGATGGTTTCACACTTATATCTTATGTGTATGTGCTTCCTCGCATTTGTTGTGATTTTTGAATGTATTATGCACACTTAATAAGCTCTCATTGAATGTATGTGAATGAATGGATGTTAATGGATGCTGAAATTAATGGTAAATGAAATAAATAAATTGTAGGACTGGTTCACCCCCTCTCAATCCATTGTTCTTCCAAAGAAGCAAAACATTGAAGCGGTCAAGGAGGAAAAGAACACACGAGGAGAGAGCATGATTAATTCAAAGGCGTTAAAACATGAACCAACAAGATGAACTAAAAATCACTATAAAATATCCTATTGGTAAAATAAAAAAAAATTATATCCATCTCCTTCAAGTTAGCCAACAACCATAATTTTAGATCATGAAATGGAACTCTACCACCATGTTTCTTTACTACTAAAGCATTTGTAAACATTTTTTCCCTATATTTGTCTAGGATTTTCTTCTCAATCCACATGTGAGTGATCTCACATGATACATTTCCCATTATTACCTAAAGTAAAGGAGTATATTCTCGTGAAATATTGTCCTTACCATAGGTAAAAATTATCTATTTATTTTTTATCCTCCTCTCTTAATGGTTTTTCCTTTTAGGATAATCTAAAGTTGATTTAGCTAAGTGATCACCATATTTCGACATTTATGATTTTAAATATTTTCAAGCTAGTCTTTGAAAAACATTAAAAAGGTCATGGGTTACCTCAGTCAAGAAATACTCCATATCTCATGTGATGTCCATCAACGGTACTCTTTTCTCAAAATTAATCTGGATTTTTGAAACCCATTCCTTCATCCTTTATCCATCAAAATTAATTAGAATAATAAATTTTTCCTCTATCTTATCTTTGTGTTTAATCTCAACATTCAAAATCAAAAAAATATCCTTATTTTCTTTCCATCTTATCTCATCACAATTCTACAACCTCCTAGTAGTTTTCTCATTTTTTACTATATAATTTACCTCAAAATATAACCAATCTTGTAACACTTCATCGTTCCAAAAAGTGTTTAAAATTATTATATGAGATAAAAAAATTACATGCATACTTTTATAAAGTATTTTAACATGATTTTCATCTAAAAAAATCAATAATATATCCTTATCCAGCCCATTCAAAGCAATCGAAGAACAACACTTTGTCCTTAGAAACATCTTCCTTAGTAAATTCCACCTCCTTGACACCCCATGGTAATGACATAACCTCCATGACTTCTTTATTCCTAGTTGGTACATCCTCAAGGTTATGTTACATTACTATATCTCGCATACTTTCCTGTTTTTCTCCTCAATAAATTGTCAATGTATGAGTATATTATCATCCTTAATTGTCACCGGCTTGGTAGGAGTTTGGAATGGGATTAGTGATAATGTAGGTGGATTCAAGCTAATATTATGAGCATCGTTGATACTCGTACTTTAATCATTCAATAATTGTCAATACCAGGGTGGTGTCCGAGGCTATTTGCAACAAAGCATGGTTGAAATTGTATTGAGCATGCAACTACATTAACGGAAGAATTTAACCAACTATGTACCTAATAATTTGTCTTATCTTATCAAAGCTTGATGAAATAAAAATCACAAATACTCCTAGATCTATGATTTGAAAGAACTAAAATATGTCGAAACAAAATTTCAGTCTTAAATAATGTAAATGTTATAATGCGTGAAAGAAATCAAACTGCTAATTAATCAAGAATTAAACAAATACATAATACTTCCCTTCACATTAGGGAGGAGTGGCCCTTGCTCCTTCCCTTTGATCAGGTTGCAACATTTTAATTACAGAATCAAAACTAAATTCAGAATCATGCCCTTTATTGATCAATAATAGTTTGATACAATCATTTTTTCCAAAATGCTAACCTCCTTCTCATTTCTAATCCTAATATATACGCCATATATACCAGGTGAAGTCAAGTTCTTCAAGAGAACTTGTTATTTTAATAATAATGCAAGAGTTACATGACATAATTAATGAATAGAATTGTATGAGAATAATAACAAAATGGGAGTCACAAGGTTGAGGTACCAACTACATGTAACTTGTTGACTTGATTCACCTTTTTGAATACAAGTGAAGTCCTTGTTAATAATTTCCAACTGATACTTAGAGATAACTAGAGTTAAAACAACTCAAGTACTTGAGCTCTTCACATAGTAGTGGCTACCACAAAATAAATATTTTCAACTGCTAGTTTAGTCTTGTTAAATGGAATAATCTATTTGTTTAAAGAGACAGTTCTTGTAGACACAAAATCAGTCACATACTACTATTTACTATCTCTTGCCAAGTATGTTGTTTTATGTATGGATCTTGAGTAATAAAATTATTCACTGGTGACACACTTCCTATTCCATCTGCTTTCTTTGATTATTTCTATTTTCTATATCTCTCACATTTGCCACTTCTACACCGGATTCGGTCAAGTCACGAGGATCCATATCCATCAAGTAGCCTTACATTTGTTTTCAATTGTCTCATGACACTAGCGCCACGACTAGACACTAGCACCCAAGTGCTCTGTCCAACCTAGTGCTCATGTCCTTTTTCTTTTGTTTACATTTTTGACATTTTTGGTCAGCCTTTTCAGTTTTATTACTCCTATCCCAAGGTCTTAGTCGGCATTTCATGTCACTAGTGTCAAAATTCAAGCAAGAGATTCCTATATAAACACATCATACATACCATTATAATGGCGGGAAATCTTATCAAAGGATATCTATCTACATACTCAAAGGGACTGCATTTTGGTCTTATTACTCTATATACACACTTCATAGGAAGGGGAAGTTCATTTTTCCATCCACACATTTTCATTCTATCTAGCTACAACATGTTATCTTGGCATCATCAATGCGAGGGAAACCTAGGAGCACTCTGGAACACAAAAGCACATAGAAATACATGGATCCTGAGATGTAGTACAGCACTCGGTCGTAAGTTCACTTCATTGACAATCGAGGACAGTTTGACTCCCCATTTTACATCTTTAATTTTTAGGATTTCATGTAGTTTGGGGGCTTTACAGGAGATCATTTATGTTGCAGGTTTACAGGTACCTTGGCAATCCAAGTGCAACATATAGGTGATCATCAGCGAGTAAGTGTGAAACCATAGCGACACTGAAAAAATTAGGTGTTGAGCTTTTCTGTAGACTCCAGCATCCCACAAAGGTATCTAGCATCTCAAGTGCTTGTGTCCCGACCAGGACTACGGTTTTTGGAATTTTTATCAAGAAGTTCCATCATTCGCGTAGCCTATTCATTAGTTCTCCTAGTTCGAATACACTCACGATAAGTGAAAATCAGATAAGTTCCTTACCTCTCTCATTTTCTTACATAGTTACATCTATAAAAGTGTTAAACCATTTGTATCTTATTGTATATCATTATAGAAGTTTTTAAAATTAGATTTTAATAGAATATTTCAGATTTTATTAAATCATTTGGTGAACCCAGTATCTTATAACTCATTTCCGTAGGATCCACAAAACCCTAATGGATAAAATTAGATCTTCCTCTCCTAGGAAAGCTATGCATCATGTGAGTTTTAATTATATCCTTGATGAGCCTATTGAGGCTCAACTTAAGATTCTTTATCACAATCCTTGACTTGATGCTGACATTCAAAAATAGCTTCCGATTAAATAAATTTTTATTCCTACTTTTCACAACTCTAGTTGTGTCATCATTTCATCTCCTACTAACTTTGCTTTGTGTTTACCTTTTTCTTCCACTCACACTCATTCGCTTCGCTGCATGCTTCTATTTTTATGAAACTCTTGATGATGATATTATCGATTATATGCTTGGTCTTGATTATGATACTATATAAAAATCATGATGGAAAGGTATATGCACATGATGTTATTTCTCATACTATTCAGGATGATTGTAAATTTGTATCTCATACTTCTTCCATTTCTAAAAATGCTTCTAATGATTATAAAGATACATCTCATGATATTTCTTCTCCTACTTCATTATATGTTGATGATATGCTTGATGAAATACTTGCATGTGAAACTTTGTCTGATACTAATGATATTTCTAAGCATGAACATGTTAGTAACGATTCTACTTCTCTTAAGATTGTTGAATGTGAATTTTCCACTCCAATTTCATCTACTTTTGAGGTTTTTTTATGGAATTCATGATGATTCTTCCATTTCTACTAGTTCACATGTTATATTTTCTTCGATTCTACTACTACTCTTTCCACTAATATTCCATGTTCTTCTTCACTTCTTTCTTCTTTTTCATCTCTCCACTATGTTCATGTATTTGCTTCTCCTAGTATACCACCTCTCATTTCTTCTATATCTACATCTAGTGTGCCCATAGCATCTTCATCTTCCACTTCTCCTTCTCACATTCCCATGATTACTCATCATGGCAAGCTTCAACCACTCAATTTGCCTCTTACATATTTTATGATTCCTTCACAGAAATCTTATCACTCATGCATGTCGTTGGTCAATTGCAATATCAAGTTCAATCTCTCACTCTTGAAAGAAAATCATATTATGCTCTATTGATAGTAATTCTCTTCATGGCAATCCTATTCCAAAGGAAATTAAAAATTCAGCATTTCCTAAGGATTTCATCATGCCTACATTTTCAAGCTTTGACGGCACTGGGAATTCATATCTACATCTTAAGCATTACCATCTAGCTATGGATTCTTATTCGACCGATTGATTATTTTTAAAATCCTTCTATCATAGTCTAGTTGATGAAGCTCTTAAATGGTACACTCATTTACCTTTTGGGTCTATTATTACATTTGTGAAATGGAAGATGCTTTTCTTAGATGTTTTATGCTAAACAATGGTCCTAGAGTCACATATGATCATTTTCCTAGCTTGCATCAGGGAAAGAAAGAGCCTATTCTTGATTACATTTTACGCTTTAATTCTTACATGCATCAATTAGTATTTCAGCCTATTGATCTAGAGAATTAATTCATCTTTTGTCATGGTTTGATTCCTGCTTTAAAAGAATGCTTACAATATGATACATGTGAATCATTTACACTCTTATGCTATAAGGTCATTGATCTAGAACAAGATTTAATTATTACACATGTTATAGATCCCCTTCTACTTCTTCTACTACTGCATCTTCTACTTCTTCACCTCTTCCATTTTTCAACGTCCTCCAAGGTCTCCATCTCCTCCACCTCGCAAGCATATTCCATCTCCTCCACCGCATAAGTGTCCTCCATCTCCACCACCATATCACTCTTCACCTAAGTATTTTCCATTTCCTACTTAGGATCCATTCCATTTTCACATTCTGCTAAGCCTCATGATGTGTTGTGTGCTTTTCTTGATAAGCACTTAATTTTCTTACCTTCTAATTAGCATCATCCTTCTCATTACTTGTATCACTAGCACGGTCATCCTTATTGTAATTATCATTGCATCAATAGACATCATGACAATTATGCTTGTGCCCTTCAAGAAAAATTACAATGATTAAAAGACAAGTGTGTCATTTTTTTATCTTGCTCTTGCGAGCATTATGTTTCTCCAATTCCGCACAAGTGTGTTATTGCTTGATTCACTTGTCTCCTCCTCCCACTTCTAGGGTCGTCACTCATATACCACCTTGAAACATTATCCATGAATGACCTCCACCTCATTCATACACCATTGCATCATCCACCGTTGCACTATCTCTTCCGCCGCACAGTGCTCCTGCTTCACATTAGCTTCCTAAGCCATCAACATTTATGCTTCCTACCACTACATCTCCCATCATTGGCACCATCTCATCGACATTCAATTTGGATCATACACTCATGTTGTTACCACTTCACATGTTTCCACCGCTCCTCACCAGCCTCTGCATATTTGGTAGGTTATTTTTCTCACCTCATTACCCGATGACACACTCATGTTCTTATGGTTCTTACATGATTATTGAGGGATATGTTACAATAAGAACCCTGATCCATATTTGCGTTATACACTTCATTGATCTATCTATCTAGTGTACACTATCAAACCATTTCCTGATGATGCACTCTTGTTCTATGGTTCATTCTTGATTACTAAGGGGTCTTATATAAATGAACTCAATCTTAGTACACATACATTGGGGTCATCGTTCTTCTCTCCCCGCTTCTTCATCATGCTTACACGTAATTATATACATCATTACTATCATCTCAATCACATTGTTATCTCACATTCTTCATTTCATACATACATGTACTACTATTCATTAATAAATTCATTCACATACATCATATATCATCCATGTTTTCTATTTACATCTATTTTCTATCATAGACCATATATCATCATTTATAGATACAATCCATCTTTCAAGCATTTCTCATCTACTTCCTAACTACATCATTTATATCAAATCAACATAATCATTCACTCAAGACAAATCAATCATCACACAACCAACATATGAACAACAATCATCGCATAACATATCAATAACACACTAATATGTCAATCATCCAACTATATATATATATATATATATATATATATATATATATCTGCAAAATCATAGTTACAAAAATAAAATTGCTATGGGTAAGCCCCCATGCATCGCTACATTAGTATATATCATACATCATTATCATTATCAATTATACAACTACGGGATCTCTATAACTAAATAATTCACCGCCCAATCTATGTCGTTGGTCACAACCCCTATATCTCTCCATCTATTTACATAATAATGCCATCTCGATCATTGCTCCATAAACCGTACCTATAACTCTAAATACCTTACTTTGTTATTGGCATTATTATACCATTGCCATCAAGGGTAGGTGCCCGCCCCCTCTACTCCCCGCCTGGTGGTGCTCTGCCGCATCCACAAAATTGGAAATAATAGCACCCATTGGTGTGCTTCCCACCATGCACTATATGCCTTAGTACATCCTATGTGGCATCCACCTTTATTGGTTCTATGGTCGTATCCATCTCATCTGCACATAAGGGCACTAGTTGTGCTCCCGTAGGTTCCGGTCTCATGCTCGCTCGCGTTCCTCGATGCCATATTGGCTCACACCCATATATATGGCTCCGGGGTACATCATGAGAAATTCCAAATTGATGTGATACATGCTCTACCTAAAATTTCTCAGTCACTCCAAGAAACTGATCCTCTAGCCACATATTCCATCAAATACATCGTAGCGATATCCCATCCTCTAGCCACCCTCCATAGGCTTGATATGGCCTCCATATAATAACCCCTGCTTCCATAAGATCCAACATAGATCTATAGGTAGTAGTATTCAATCTTCTACTACATGTTCCTATCCACCTCATTTCAAAATCGCAGTCCTCACCCAATTCACCCCCTGGCCCACTCGTGGCCTTGGTATCGCAATGTGCTCATAGGCCCACACATGTAATAATGTGGTGGCTCCAAGTCCACCTTTGTGGTCCTCTCCTATATGAACTCGTATAAGTATCTATAAAATGTGCCAATACACATTGTGCCCATGCATACCTTGTACCATCCTCCTCTATATGTCGACAGATATCATGCATCTTATACAAGATGCCCACACCTCCACCCTCCACTACCACTGACAAAGCAATCACAACTATAATGAACTTCCACAACCATGGAACACCTGATCTCTAGTATGGAATCCAAGCTAATATGGGTCTCTTTCTATACCTGTGTCCCTGTAAAATACCATCTAGTTTCTCTCATCTACCTCTGAGCATCCTCTACTGCCATCACCTAGACTCTCTCACCTACTGATTGGTAGTCGTAATATGCTATATCCATCCTCTAGGGTCACATTCATCTCCCCAATAGGTAACCAAAAAGTATAAGTATTTGTACACCATCACTCGCATAATGTAGTGATCATAGGCATGTTATGGGGTATCTCCCTAATATCGTTATGTGCCGCAGTTGGCACGATCTAATATATCACACTTGGTATGGATAAGCCCAATCCCAACAACATACTCAAGTGTTGACCTCCATAGAACTCCTCGAATAAAAATCCCTCTCGCACAACACAAAACATCAGCAAAAACGTGTGAGTAGCACTTTATATGCACATAAAAATGACTATTCACAACACCAAAATGCATCAAATTTCACATTTATCATGTTTTGGGGTCAAAACAGCATCCTAGATCACCAAAGCACCCAGGATCAAGATGTGAGCACCGAGGAGTAGGTCACGGCACCTAGAGATGGGCATCGCATCTAGAAGGATGTTAGTTCCTTGGCCACTCTTGCCCAAGTCAGAAATGCCTAAAAAGTCAAAAACTTAAATTTTGCAAAAATTGACAAAATCAAGCTCATTTCAACACATTTTTCAAAAATAATCACACTTACTAACTCATCAGTCGTCCTTGCTTTTGCCATGTTCATCGCCGCCATTTTGAATCTACTCAATCTCGCTACTCTAATTTTTGGCATCCTCACAAGCTTAGATCTCAAAATCACGAGAAATCAAGGTTCAAATGAATTCATTATTAGCTTTTCATCCTTATTATATATCACACATTTATCAATACCTAATTTGATATAGTCATTAATCATTCTCATTTTCCAACTAATACATGGTACATGGTTTTGCTCATATCTTGAGCTTCACTACTCTATTTTCTTCCATAAATCTATGTCATTCGGTTTAGAAATCATCCTACTATCATATTTTCCACATTCCACACACTATATTCTAATCTAGCATATTTTCAACTTGATATACACACAACTTTGTGGAATGCTACACTTCATTTTACTTGCCATTACATCATTGCACATCTACTTTTGGCTCAGCATTTGTAACTTTTAACACTCTCCCTTTCACCGGAAGGGGCACATATAATCAGGATCACCCTACAATCCCTCTTAGGCTACTATATAATCATTATACATTTCCAATATATCATTTTATCATACAACAAGTGACATGTTCTTCTACTTTCTATCCATTCCCCTTAATGACCTAATCTGGGGACAGAAGCAAAAAATATCTCCATGAGTAATCTATCGTATGCATTCAATCTCAACGTAATTTTCTACTTCTCGAATCAAATCAATTAATCAACACAACACAACACATTTTACTATCTCTCCTAGATGACCTAACTTGGGAGTTGCATCACTTCGTATCTTTCCCAAATGACCTAACATGGGAATTCACTTTCTATTCTATCACTTCTCGATGACCTAACATGGAATCCAACTAACATTACACATATTGCAACACCCTTAGAGTTGGGGAAATGAGATGTCATTTCCTTTCCTATACTTCTCCTATATGGGTTATTCATGTTGGATTGAAATGGTAAAAATTTGGTCCTCACCCATCTGCAGTAGATGGACCTTTTCAAGGATGTAGTCATAGTTGGAGGGTAAAACTAGACCTCTCTCCCAAACACTCTTCATATTATGACAGACAACCAAATCCTTGATTTTTATACATACAAAATCAGGTTGGGAATTGATCACTCCCTACCCCATCAAATATCCATCAGTGATAATTCAAAATCTCTAAATCACTCAAAATCATATCGTCAATTTCTTCAGGTGCTCCTTACAATGGTTTTTTGTCTCTGTTTATCGCCACATGGATTAACATGTTGATCTCGTGGTTCGTCATGCTATATGTCCCCATATTTTGTGCTCACTTCTTCAATAGAGCTTCTCTGGACTTCTCACAGGTATGTTCCTTACTTCGTTTACACTACTTGAATTCGATTCAAATAGCATAAAGGGGGCGGGGGAAATGTAGACACAAAAACACACACATACTACTATTTACTATACTGCCAAGTATGTTGTTTTATGTATGGATCTTGAGTAAGAAAAGTATTCACTGATGACACACTTCTTAGTCCATCCACTTTCTTTTATTGTTTCTATTGTCTTTATCTCTCACATTTGTCACTTCTACACCTAGTTTTGGTCAAGTCATAGGGATCCCTTGTCTGTCAATATTCTCACATTTGTCATCAATTGTCCCTAGAAACTAGTGCTCAAGACTGGACACTAGCACCCGGGAACTCTTGTCCTCTTTGTTTTTGTTCACATTTTTACATTTGTGGTTAGCCTTTTCGGTTTTATTACTCCTATCCCGAGGTCCTATTTGGCATGTTGTGTCACTAGTGTCAAAATTTAATCAATAGATTCCTATATAAACACAACATACATACAATTATAATGGAGAGCAATCTTATCAAGGTATATCTATCTATATACTCAATGGGACTACATTTTGGGCTTATTACTCTGCATACACACTACATAGGAAGGGGAAGTTCATTTTTCCATCCACACATTTGAATTTTATCTAGCTACATCACACTATCTTGGCGTCATCGAAATGAGGGAAACCTATGAGAACTATGGCACACAAAAGCACATAAAACTACATGGATTATGAGATGTAGTGCAATGCTTGGTCGTAATTTCACTTCGTTGACATCCGAGGACAGTCCAACTCCCCATTTTACATCTTTATTTTTAGGATTTGATGTAGTTTGCAGGTTTTACAAAATATCATTTGTTTTTGGGTTTATAGGTACCTTGGCGATCCAAGTGTGACATATAGTAGATCATCAGCAAGTAAGTGTGAAACCCTAGCGACACTGAAGACATTAGGTGCCGAGATTTTCTGCAAACTCTAGTGCCTTATAGAGGTCTCAGGTGCCCCATGCATACTTTCCCCTACCCAAGTGCTTATGTCCCGACCATTACGTAGTTATCGAATTCATATCAAGTAGTTCTATCATTCTTCCTCGCCTTTTCATCAGTTCTTCTAGTTTGGATACACTTTGGGATAAGCAAAAATCAAATAAGTGTCTTACCTCTCTCTTTTCTTACATAATTACATCTATAAAAGTGTTAAACCATTTGTATCTTATTGTATATCATTTTAGTAGTTTCTAAAATTAGATTTTAATAGAATATTTCACATTTTATTAAATCAGTTCCCACCCAAATATTCTAAGTATCATATCGAATCGATGTTGATTAGGTGCTCCAATAATTATGCAAATCATGTGTTGATTTGGATAATGATGGTATGAGGCACTCCATGAATTATTAAACTCATATGCTAATTGGATAATTACCACATTGTGGTATGTGATTCTTATACTCACCAGTAGTGCGACTCCAGCTCCATTATGTGAGTCCTACATTAGCTTTTATGTAAGACCCGCACTAGGCTTTATGAGAGTCTTGCGCTTAGGATTATAAAATGTCTTCCATTCACATTTTTTTATCTCAAAAACTAATCTATATCAACCCATCCAAGGAAGCATATGAAAATAAACAAGATTTATACACAAAAATATCTCTTTAAGTATATAAAAGTATTGTTTATAATAGTGATAATATCATTTTAATACAAAGTGATGATTAAAAAAATGGGGTTTGGAATGGGAATTTTCAATGCTCATCACTCCCCTAGACTTATGAATTAATAGGTCCTCCTGCTATAAATTCAACCATTGTTATTTAAGGATTTTACAATCCTAGTACAATTACACTCATTAATAAATGTAGTCTATGTTTCTACTTCTAGATTTTTGTGTCCACAAAATGTAATCACTATTTTTCCATTTATCATAGCTTGCAAGTTGTTGGTCTTGTTCATTATTCCACCTTGGGATTGGAGCTAGTATTAATGGCACTCTAAACCCCATACCTACACAATTTGCGTGCATTCCCAACATGATTCTACATCTTTCCTTAGCTCTTCTTACTTACCACTAGAGGTTAGTAGGAGACATTACCTCCTTATAAATTTTTGGGAGCAATTCCCACCTTTGTCGGCAAGCAAAGAATGTCGTGTTAAAATTTGGCAACACATAGGCCTTGCAACTGATATAACCTTGTAATCGATATACATCTAGAAATGATTTTTTTATATCGATCTACTTTGGTTGATAATATATTTAGGCCTGATAACACCACACAATAACCTCTCAAGAGATGGAAGATCATGTCTCATTAGGAGTTCTGCATTGGTTTCATTTCTTGTATAATCTTCTCTTTGGTCCCTCCAAATTGTTTGGTGTCTTAGTGTGGAGATAAATGACCTTACTTGTACTTCCCCTACATATAAATTTATGGGGATCTATACTTGCTCAAGTAATAGAAATTTGTGAACATAAAATTCACACAATAAATTCCTCCCAGTTGTATCTAATACTAAATATGTTGCCATGAATTTCCTATCAGTTTCAAATTCTAGGATTCATTGGAGTGAACCCTAGAAATTTGCCACTTGTAAAATTGTTCCTTCAAAAATAGAGCATAAAATTTTGAAGGTGCCCTGCAAGCAAGTGCTTTCTCATATAAATGGCAGATCACTACCAAATTATCTTTCAAGACCTTCTTTTCTTCCTTCAATATTTTATTTTCATCTTCCACTTTCCTCAGTTGAATAACAATGATTCATCCATTTGACCATCTGTTTCAATACCACAATTTGGGGACACACAAAATCCATTTGAGATGTTTGGTTTATGGTGGTTATACGTTTTGTTTCCTCTTTTTTATCCTTTAAAAATGAAAGTTCAAAAATCAAGTTATCAGTTGTGTGTTGGATTTCTTGAATTTTCTTATCTTTCCCTTCCAATGAATGTTGGAGTTGTTGAATCATCTGATCTTTATCTTCCAATGCCTGTTGGAGTTTTTAAATCATCTTATATTTCCCTTCCAATGAATGTTGGAGTGGCTAAGTCTATAAGTATTTCTCTATTTTCAATTGGGAGATATATTCATCTTTCCCTTGAAGGATAAGTTGTAAATTGTGTAGCATATATTTTGTTTTTACAATTCATATTCAACTTTGGAAATGACCAAAACCTGAGGGGTAAGGGATTCTTCATCATTGGGTGAGCTAGGATCACCTTTAATCATAGGACTTTTCCCTTTATTAGACAATAGGGGGTATTTATTAATTTGTTCCTCCTAAACAAGGTTTGGAGGAGGTGAATATGCAAATAGGGAAGCCTGAGGTGTTTCGTTTAGTGCCCTAATTGTGGATGTTTCTTCCTATTATTTTGGTGATGGGAAATCCTCAATTTTATGTTCAAAAATAGTCTTGAATGACTAGGTGGACCTTAGTTTCTTCTTTGGTCTTCCTTCTATCATAAGCTCTATTCCTAGATTTTTACGTTTTGGCTGAAATTTAGCCTCCATGGAATATTTCTTTTAGAACTTAAGCCATTTCTTTAACCCATTGTGTTTCTTGATGAAATGGTGTTTGCAAATGAGATGGATTAACCCCTGAAATTTCAAATATGTAGACCCCAACGGATTTTTTTGCTGGAAGAGGAAACACAAGCATACAAGAAATGGGGAATGTTGATTTTGTTTTACTCATCGGCCTCTCCATGGCACAATTTTATGAGGATTCTTAAAATAGGGCCAAGGATAATCTCGTATTGGCCTTCACAGGTGAAATACTTAATAACCCACTTTGTCAGAGGCCCATGGTTTTGGAAAATTGGCTCGTTTTATACCTTTTGCTTTTCCATTGTTATCAAAAACTAATTCTAGTTTCTCTTTTCTTCCCACATAAAATATCTTAATTATCTTAGAATAAGGAGTTCTAGAATTTACTAGTTGCCTTGTCTGTGGAATGCCAAAAATTTCACTAATAATGGAGGCATTAAATATAATTTTTGTACCTTTCACGTGTGAATATTCTTCACCGAGATTGTTGGAAAAATAATTTGTCATTCTTTGATTGAATTCCTCATACATAATTATGAAATCCAACCATCCTGAATTTTTTAAAATAGCTACAAACTTGGAGTCGATAATAATTCCATGGATTTATTTGGTTCATCATAACGGAGCCCTCGACACTCATTTTGGCTCGAAAGCAGAATTGACAATTGTGTAGGAATGGAAATGTTAAGGGTGTATGAATGAAGTTAATTCATGGTTTTGTAGGATGTTGATTAGAGAATACTTGTTAGAGAACACACAAGGAGTCCACACGGGAGAGAAGGCAAAGATCAAGGGTGCGGAAGGATAGGAAGGACCCACGCGCGGAAGGTAAGTTCAGATTTCAGGACTTAGCCAATTTTGAGTATGAAGACCTATTTTTAGAAGATGGCGTGAAAAACACACCAACGATGTAGAGACGTGCGCGCTATGCATTTTCTATCTTTGGAGGAGAGAATCGAAGTGTTTTGCATGGATACGAGCTAAGAATAGGATTGACACTTCAATTAACTGCAAGAGGCCTAAAGATAGCATGCTTGCATGTGTGGCTATGCCTATAAATGGCGTGTGGTTATCAATAGCATGTGGCCTATTTCTGGAATAGATAGCAGGTGAAGGGAAAGTCCCCACCCTATATATATGATGTTAGGTACATAGTAGGAAAAAGGTAATCAGAGAATATACAGAGTGTGTGTATGTATATGTGATGGATGTATGGAGGTAAAGAGATATACACATATGACTGAATTAATGTATCAGATCCATACGCGCATCGGTATATATTGAAAATACTATAAGGAGCTTCGTATTTATTAATAGATGAAAGGTATTGGCTGAATCTAAGTGGCATTCTATGTGTATTTGAGTAGTGCATGTTATTAATTCAATCATGATTACTTTTTAAAGCTTGTTCCTTCATAAATCTAAGTGTAGAATGATGGATTAGTTATGAATCTATATGTTTCTTCCTTCATCA
Source organism: Taxus wallichiana var. yunnanensis (assembly GCA_018340775.1). Lineage (NCBI taxonomy): Eukaryota > Viridiplantae > Streptophyta > Pinopsida > Cupressales > Taxaceae > Taxus > Taxus wallichiana. Next base: position 7,581,001 of record JADAXU010000131.1, read on the forward strand.
TTCAACATCCTACTAAAACAACCCTAAAGAGGAACATAATACCTTTGCACGCTTCAGGTGAGCTCTTAGTCAAGGGTGAGTGATGTACCAGTGTGACTAGCGTGTTATCTGGTAAATTCTAGGCTGCATCATTGGTTACATTGTTGGGACCTATTTTTCAATTTTTTTAGGATGGTTCATAATGAAGATGTACCAATTAACTCTAGCAAGTATTGAGGAATGGATACATGCTCGGAGGAAGAATATGCATGGTGGTTCGGTAGTGGATCTAATTTTAACACACACACTTGGGTAGAAACAGAATCGTATAATATCTTATATGAGAGCTTTTTCGCTATCTTTCCAGTAGAACTATATGAGTGGCTTATTGCTTATGGGTCTTAGCATAAGCTGGAGGTATCACACACTTGTCTAGACAGAAGACTTTCAAGCCCTTTATGATGCTGATCTCGATCGGACTCGCGTTGTGGATACATGGTTTCATGGTGTTCTAACTTGCAGTTATATTCGGAATATTCAATTTTGACGTACTCTTGCCCGGAGGTAGTTGAATTCCAGTTTTTGTGGTGTCCAAGAGGAACATATTTGCAAGGTATTACACTAGAAATCAAGATCTTGATGGTAACTTTGAACCTAGAGAGTAAACCGATGGCTAACTAAACTTCGTCACGCATGACGGCGAACAGGTTTGGTGAAAGATGGCAGACCTAGCGGTAGAGAGGAAGAGAGAGGAAAGGCGGCTTAAGTTTAATGAGGTGCACAAGAGGGAGATAGAGAAGTAGTGTTACATTGCAGAAAGTATGGCATTGAGGAGAGAGATGGCTCGTGAAGGATTTATAGCTCACGTAGAAGATGTGGAGCTAGAGCATCAAGAACTCCCCCATCTTGGAAATCATGATAGATATCCCCCCTCAGCCTCACATAGAAGTGTGCCAGCAGAGACTACCTAGAATGCTAGCACGCATCTTAATCCACACTGGTGACCTAGCCCTTGTACTTGGTTTTCAAATTACCTAGTATGACAAGTAACCAAAGCAAGCTAACTTGGGAAGTAGGAGAGTAGGAGTACGTTAGGGAGAAAGTACATGAATGGTAGGAACATAAGGATTCAATGATATTTGGAGGAACATTCTTAGGCACATCATCCACATAGAATGTGAGCGTGTAAAATGTTGGATTCACCTCTGGAAGTGGAACTACCTCACAGACTGTAGGGGTTCAGTATAGTACTATTGTCAGAGCACAAGGCAGTACATCTACAGGTCCTATTCCAACTATAGGTGGAGGATCATGAGGTATAGGTGGTTCTAGTTCCTATGGATTTGGTGGTTCTAGGGGAAAAGGGAACACGGGAGGTTTTGGATCAGGTGGTCAAGGTCCGCAGCAACCACAGAATATCTATATGGAGATGTATCTTCGTCTCCAGGAATATAGAGGTATAGAGGATGCTGCCGAACATGTGCATATGTGTGAAATCGTGTGGCGTGCTAAAGGGATCACAGATGCTAAGCATAAGGCAAGTCAATTTTCCACTACATTACAAGGACGTGCACACAGTTGGTATAGGAACTTTAATCTAATCAAACTTGCGTGGATTATGTAGCATTGAAGGATGCTTTCTTGAAAGAGTTCTATATTTTTGAGTTTGAGCATAAGAGTATTACTTTGTGCTCAAGGATATCGAGTAAGGCACTACCGAGAGTGTATGTCAAGTATGATGCTTGTTTTAATACACTTCTATCTAAGCTATCTTATGATATTCACACTAGCCAGCATGCATAATGGTTCATTGGAGGATTGATTACACCTTTTAGAAGGGCACTATCACATAATACATACACGATCTGCGTAAAGCACTAGAGGAAGCTTTGCATGCTTTGAGGTAGTTGGGAGAATTGACACTAGCATTTGTCCATTCCTAGAGGCATAGATTGCAGTTATGACAAAGCAGTTAAAGAAGCTATCAAAGCAAATTCATCCCATGAAACATGCTCAGGAATTTGGTGTATAGATTGTGAAGTGGAAGGTCACACCAAGGATAGTTGTCCTTGCAGATCTGTATGCTCATTACTGTTGGATTGTGAGATCTATCATTTGAATCATGATGATATTCATTGTCCTTTGTTACAGTAGCGTGATAAGGAAGAATGTATCTTGCTTTTGCAAGATTTCGGTCCATGACCCATGATATTGAGGATTGTTGGTTGATTGGTCAGATCCAGGATGCTATAGACATTGGGGTACAATAGATAAGTATAAAAAATAATTCTAAGGGTGAGAATGAGCACCAGGATCAGGATCATAATGAAACACGCTATGACAGGAATGAGGGGCATTTTGAAGGAGCTCGTGGAAGTGGACGTGGATATCATGGTGGATATGGAGGATGAGGCCGTGGTGGAGGATGAGGTTAGTTCCCTCGTGGAACATGTTATACGTGTGGATCTCCTGACCACTATAGGTGGGAATTTCCTCAAAATATTGCATGTTCTTTCTATGAAAAGAACCATAGCTATAAAGAGTGCCCGGACTTATATGAGCATCTGAGTAAGTAACATAAGCAAGAGAACAAGGGCACCGAGATGGTTAGAATCTAGCGCATGGTAGAAAATCAGTGGATGCCCAAGATAGTGGAAGGACTGAGGCATTGACGGTGGAGATTACTACATGTCTTTGAAGTGACGCGTGTAAGAGAGGCATTGCACTGTAATCCTATGATCACCAAGGAGGAGGTTTTACATACAAGGTACCTAGATCCTGCTCATCAGAAGGAATTTTACAAGGATACCATGGAAGTGCTAAGGAATCTTCGTAGGGTGAGATATGGTACTTAAAGGAGTAGAAGAAAGCATTGAAGACAATCCAAACTGATATCGATGATCTGCGAGAGGTGTACAAATGTTGCACCATGAGAACATTATCCCACTATTAGGAAGTTGGTTAAAGGGGAACACTCCATGCGCAAGTATTGAGACCAGATGGCAGATTTTGCATGCAAATCTTCCCCCTAATAGCATTGACTATGATAAAGAAATTACTCTAAATGTTGTTGTGGATGGGTGGTTGTTGAGCAACATATTGATTAATACAGGTGTAGAAGTAAATGTCCCTACATTGGATGCATGGGTACAAATGGGGAGGCCTCTATTGCAGCCATCATCCAATGTGTTGTTTATGGCAAATGGACTAAGGCCACTCCCATAGGAGTTTTGAAAGATGCATTTATAACTATACTGAGGGCCAAGTTCTGGGGATTTTGAGGTATTAGCACTTGCGAGAAGCAAACAATTTTCCAGCCTTGCTTGGACACCCTTGGTGTTATGTGAATAATGTTGAATTGAGGTTCAATAAGTTGTATATCAGCTTTGAGAATAAGCAGGAAAGATTTTTGATACCTTTGAAAGATGGGAATTCCACACCATATGTTGAGCCTCTAAGTGAGGAGGACTTAAACAGAATTTATGTACGCGATATTCAGGACCAAGAGGTCAATGAGCCATCAAAAAAAGGCATCCTATAGTGGGAGGATTCTCATTCTATTAGTGATACTACGAGTATTACTTGTGATAATTGGGCTCATGGTACATATGAATTAGTAGGACGCGAGGTAAAAAGTGTGGTTGCGCGTAAGAATGGATTTCGTTCGGTTTGATGGATAGGTAGCATAGTACCTTGGTATACAGGGGTAAAAGATCTTCCTACATTTTTGAAGGCCATGGAAACATAGTGGACATATCAAATTAAGAGAAGAGCTATGTTAGTATATACCTTGCATGGGACAAGCAGCGCACTGGTGGGTAGTCCACAGAGATAATCTTATAAACTGGGAAGAGATTGGAGTTGCTTTTTCTACTAGGTTTATAAGGAACAATGCACCTACACAAATCTACACTTATCATGGTGATCAACTGTTGACATCACATTCAACAGCAGTGTGAGAGGCGTGGGATGAGAGGGGACAGGAAGCATTACCACCTTCACTCTAGGAGCATCGATTATATTATACGATACAAGGATGCACACGTGCCTGGTATGTATATGTAGAATTACATCGAGAGATTGGAAATTGGCCAAATTTGACTGTAGGAATGATCTAGAATTTTGACTACTTCTCGACTAAACCTCCTATAGAAGAGGCATTAAAAATATTCAAGCGCTTAACTATGGGAAATAGTGTAAAAGTAGAAGCGCATATTCAAGAATTATTCGGTGAGGTAGAGTTCAGAGCATGTTTTGAAAAGGAAGAAGAAATGGACTCCATACTACTTGAACGCGCTTGCCTTGAGAAAGAGAAGGGAAAGATGGTTTACATCGTAGATGATGAGAAAGTTAAGAACTGGATAGTGAACATTCACAGGGTGCGAGGCTTGGAGAGTGCGAGATAAGGATACATGTGCCTATCACGAACCCATGAAAACAAAGAAGGTGAATATAGGTTCGGAGGTTGAGCCTAAGGAGGCCATAATTGGAGACTACTGGTCAGACTCAAAGGTAGAAAAGATCATTGAGTTACTCAGGGATTATCAAGACTTATTCCCTCGAGGGTATCATGAACTTAAAGGTGTGCATAAATCACTTGGGGAAATGAAGATAAAACTTAAGGATGGTGCATGGCTAATTAGAAAGAGACCTTACAAAATGAATCCTAATTTGTGTGAAAAGGTAAAAGAAGAGATTGATAAAATGTTGAAATCTGGAATTATCAAGCCCCTTGATGAGTCAAAATGGGTTAGCCCAATGGTGATCAGTATCAAGAAGGATAAATGAATTAGAATATGTGTGGACTACATGGAGTTGAATGTTGCATGCATCACAGATCCATTCCCTACGCCATTCACTGAGGAAATACTAGAAGGAGTTGCAAGGTGTGAAATATATTCCTTCATAGATGGGTTTTCCAGGTATCATTAGGTTAGGATTGCTCAGGAGGATCAAGAAAAGAAAACATTTACTACTGAATGGGGAAGTTTTTCCTATATTGTGATGCCTTTTGGATTGAAAAACACATCTGTTGTATTCTCGCGCATAGTTGTTCAGAATTCAAATATTTTATTCACAACTTCTTACAGGTCTACCTTAATGATTGGACAAGTATTTGGGCTTGTGAAAGATCATTGTGACAATTTATTCTTAATGTTTGAATGATGTAGGCAGTTGAGTATCTCTTTGAACATAAAGAATTACATATTTGCTACACCATTTGGAATATTGTTAGGACATATAATCTGCAAGGAAGGTTTTCTCGTTGATCCAGCTAAGGTTGCAGTCATTTTAGGCCTGGAAGTGCCTACCAGTCAAAGTGAGGTGCATGGATTTTTAGGTCATACAGGATATTATAGAAAATTCATCAAAGGGTATGCCAAAATTACTATGCAACCATGGAAGAATTCATCGAAGGGAAAGGTACATTTTATTAGGCGAGAACCGCAGTAGCACGCGTTTGAGATATTAAAAGAGAAACTTACTACCGCGCCCATTATGCGCTTTCCCTCATGGGATAAACCATTTCATGTGCATGTGGATGCTTCTGGCATGGCCATTGGCACTTGTGTTAGCTCAACCTAGTGAAGGTATTGTAGATCATCCAATCTATTTTGCTAGTAGGAAGCTAACTCCTACTGAACGGAATTATACAACTATAGAGCACGAAGCTTTGTCCATGATCTATGCATTGCATAAATTTTGACAATACTTGCTAGCAACACCATTTGTGTTTTATACAGATCACATGACATTGAAGTACTTGGTAAACAAGCCCATCTTACAAGGGCACATATGCAGATGGGTACTCCTATTTCAAGAGTTTGACTTCACAGTTGTGGTGAAGCCAGGGAAAAGAAATTCTAGACCAAATCATTTATCTAGAATCAATTCAGGAGAGGATACATAGACAATTGAAGAAACCATGCCAGATGCATAGTTATATAGGTTACAATGCCTGCCCATGGAATTAGAAGACATTTTTGTCTTTTTACGAACATGTATGGCACTAGAAGGAATGAAAGAATTAGAAAATAATTAGTTTACTATATGTGCAACACCTTTTATGTTAATCAATGTTGACCCATACAAGTTAGGAAGAGATGAAGAATTACATTGTTGTGTATTAGAGCATGAGCGTAAAGATGTCATGGAAGAATCTCATGGTGGTATTGCGAGAAGGTCATTATGTAGGTGATGCGACTTCCCGGAAGATCCTACTTATTGGATTATGGTGGGAGACATTGTATAAGGATTGTACAGAATATTGTAAGGCATGTGATCATTGTCAGTGCCTATAAAAACTAGGGTAAAGAGATGAGATTCCTTTGAGACCGATTACTAGTGCCGAACCATTTGAGAAATGGACATTGACTTTATAGGACCTATTTCGCCCTGGTAGCCGCATAGGACCTGGATCACACTATATCATTACTTGCATAGATTATCTCACATGGTGGGCAAAAGCAGCACCTACCAAGGACTGTATAGTAGCTACATCTACTAGTTTTCTATGGGAGAATGTTCTTAAAAGATATGGATGTCCCTTAAGCTTGACAAGTGATAGGGGTACACACTTTTTGAATGAGACAATCAGGATCCTATTAGATGAGTTTATGGTTGCACACCATAAAACTACACCTTACCATCCTCAGGAAAATGGAACTGTTGAGGCTTTCAACAAGATTTTGAGCCAGACTTTGACAAAAATTTGTGATGTTGGAAGAAAGGATTGGGATGACAAAGTGTTAGTTGTTCTTTGGGCATATATAACAACTTACAAGAGATTGAATAAAGCCACACCGTTTCAGTTGGTGTTTGGTGTGGAAGCCATTCTCCCTATAGAATTTATGTTACCTTCTTTGTGCATTGCACGTGTTGGAGGTCTAGCTGATGAATAGGATTTAGAAGAGCGTATCGAGAAGATGATTCAACTAGATGAGCGCCGATCCATAGCACGATGGAGTCAGAAGCAGGAAAAGGCTAGGTAGAAGGCATGACATGACAAAAAGATAAGGGATAAGAAGTTTGAGATTGGAAAAATGGTGCTCAAAGTACATTGGTTGGGGTCGTATGTCATCACTTCTATACTTGAATCAGGTACTTGCTAGTTAGAAGCACTTGATGGAACACGGCTACCCGGTTACTTTAACGGGAGTAGGCTAAATCCCTACTATAAATAAGTCTTCTTGGTGTTTGTAATAAGGTAGTATTGCCATTTAGATTAGGTTTCCATTTTGTATTTCCTTAATGTATTTCTTTAATTATCACTATGCTTTGTCAATTTAATTGTTGTTCTTGTGTAATAAGTGTGTCGTGAGCATGAATCTAGTTACTATATGAAGAATGTCTATGTGCGAGAGGACTGCACATAATTTTCATGTGGGATGGTTGTAGTTATTGAAGTAAAAGAATGTGGGAATCAAAAGGTGAAAGGAATAAGGTGCTACGTGTGTCTTTAAGTCAAAAGAAGATTTCTTCTCAAAAGTGACCAAGGATGGAGATGAATGAAAAGGATGATAACGCGAGGTAATTGGAGGCGTGATAACTACCAAGAGAAGGTAATTTGACGAGGTACTCGGGCATAAGGGCACATCTTTGAAGAGAATTCTATGACAAGAGGGTAGGAAGGCACGCTAGAAGGTTATAGTTGGGGCACAAATATGTACCACGTGGAATGAACAAATTTGGTCGATAAATTTGGATATTTGGTAGGTGAAGGAGCAATAAATGCATCAAAATTTGAAAAAATTATATAGGGATGGGATGCAGATTCATTTTCTTGCGACTAAGAGAATTTGAGTAAAGAGCTAATTGCGAAGAGCCGAGTGATCGGGCTAAGGTGCGAAGGGTGTGAAACCAAGCATGATAAACAGATCTGTGTGAAAAGAAACTTACGTCCCCGATGCTGAAAGGTTTGAGCAAAGCAAGGAGGCGAGAGAGGAGTTAGGGCATGAAGTTTCCACCTATCAAATGATTGAATTGAGTTAGGGTTTGTTTCACAAAGCTGCATAGTTAAAGAGGAGATATTTGCAAGGTAAAAAATGGCACCTAAGAAGGCATCTACAGCAGCAGTAAAAGGAAAGAAGAAGATGGTCATCGAGGAGGAAGAGATGGCACTCGAAAGCCATTTTTAGAAATGCAATATCCAAAAGGAGTCATCATCGGCCAGGAGTGGGATTCACCCATCGAAAAGAGCAAAGTAAGTGAATACAATCACAGGACCATGGAGAAAAAGAAGGATCTCGATTCCTTTCTCACTGTTAGGACAAAAAGTGCACGGCAGATGACATGTCAATTTATGATGATGCAAGTGAGAAGCTTCTGAAGAGAATTGGGGTATACCAATTATATGAGCTTCCATATTTCGGGAAGTATGAGCCCTTGTATCAGTGGCTCATGAGCAGGGTGCACGAGGACTTCTTCTACTTTGCAGGACATAGAGTTAGAATCTCATTTGTGCTTATCTCATCAGTTACATGTTTGAAGGCCATAGGAGAGGACATAAAAAGTGATCTCGTAGATAAAGCCATGATTTTAAAGACCAGACAGAGTTGGGGTACCTAAAGGGTCTGTGTGGCGTGGATATAGAAAAATTAAAGAACTATCCAGTTGTAAGCTGCAGCACATCTTGTTACAAAGTTGAATGATCAGGAGCAGTGGTCATAGGTAAATACTATGTGGTTACATGTGGTGTGAAAGATGTCAGAAGGGGTAATCTACAATATTGCAGGCTATATTACAAGGCAAATAGTTGAAGAAGTGTGCACAAGAGGTAAGATCAGCTTTGGGGTTGTTCTAGTATCATTGGTATTCATGGAGATTGGAGTACCAGAAATACCGAAGGAAAAGGTATGGTAATACCCCATGGAGAACAAGTCACTAGCTAAAAAGGTTCAAAGCATGTATCTATGTAAAGGGGCCATGATAGATGATGTAAAGCAAAGGGCAGAGAAATGGTATGACAAGATCCGCACAACATTTGGAGAAGAGTGGAGCATCCTAAAGAACCTACCAGCAGTGGTAGGGAAACAAGTATAGTTTTTGTATATCAGCATTTTTGCATCATGTGCTTCCCAATGAAAGATGGATTCTGGGGACCTTAGTGTAAATTTCCTTACACATTCACTGCAAGGTATTTCCAAGCATCTGTTCACATATTCATAGACATGCGCCGACCGGTATTCAATGCAGATAAGGTAGACTGTGACTACCATACATTGAGGAAGAAGTATGTGTATCCTGGTAGAAGTGCTTATACAGAGAGGATCATTTCGGAGGTGTTGAATATTAATCCAATAATTCTTTGTCAGCAGAGATGTAGTGTCGTATTGGTATATCTTCAGCTGAAGCCAAAGATGGATAATAACAAGTATGTGGAAGGTGAGTTCACACTTACAGCACCACCAATGGGAAAACACACAATGGAGAACATCCCAATGCCTAATCCCACAGAGCCAATTGAAGTGGAGGATGAGGAGGAGGAGCACGAAGATAGTGGTGGTTTGGAGTAGAGAGGTAGGATAAATCATGTAAATAAGGGTGAAGCCGAGCATGTCATTACACCACCTCAGCCATAAGAGGGGGATGATGAGGACTTGAATGCATTCCAAGGGGAGCACAGATTTAAGAAGGTGTTTTGAAGAACCAGGACCCAAGGTGTTACCCCAACCATGGTGTGTAGATCACCTAGACTCTCTCCACAGAAGGAGGCAACCGTGCAAAGAAGGAGGAAACTGAAGTTAAAAGAGGAGGTGTAAGAGTCAGAACAAAGCACACCTAATTCTCCTAGACTTCCAGAGAACATAGAAGAACAGGGTGAGGGATCAAAGGGAAGAGAAGAGGACGAGAAGATACCAGAGGAGACAAAGTGCAGAGAATGTTCAGGACATGGAGACACAAGTGCCAAATTTGGTAGCTAGAGCCCCTAAGCACCAATGGTCTAGAAAAACAAGTGGAGAGTACATTCCACCAACCATGGGGTATACTGAGAGGGTGCAGGATTTTCTGTGCCCACTTCCGAGCATGATAGCATAAAATGATTTATTCAACTCGGGAGCTAATGGATGAGGATATGACAACTGTGTGCACTCAAAAACAACTATCATGGTCAATGCATACCCACATAGATGAGCTGACTTTGATGTGTGCAAAGAGTCATGCATTTTGAGTCGACTTAAGAAGGCACCCCAAGCTAGACACATGACAGCAAAGCCTACTATCATGTTAGATGAGTAGGTCAGCAACGCATTGGTGAAGGTTTCTACCTTGAGTTGGTTAGAATAAACATGGACAAAGCAATAACGATCGAGCATTGTGTGAGGAGCTGAAGAAAAAGGATGCAGAGATAGCACACATAACACAGAGAGGGACTTCACACAGAAGAAAAATAAGGTATTTATTAGCATCACAGAGGAGATTGGGGAAAATTTCATCAGAGCAAGGCCACACTTGGAGGCCAAGGTACCACAGACGTTTCCTTCAGTGATACACTATGTAGGAAAGTTGGTGGACTTGGTACTTGAAGATGAACCTCTACACATGCCAATACCAAGAAGCTCAGAGAAAGATGCCAAACAGAGAAAGCCTTGGTGATGTGAAAGATTGCATCTTATGAAGGGTTGTTGCAAGCATTACAGGAAGTATTGAAGAAAGCAAACCAGGCTTTAAACATATGCATAGCTCCAGAGGTGCTTATCAACATAAAGACCCTAGAAGAGAACAATGAGGTCTAGAAAGCAATGAAGGATGAGACATTGGGCCACGCAAAAATATTGTCAATGGTTAAATAGAAGCGCGAGGCCCTGACAGCAGCACAAGAGCCACACAAGACTTGGTTGGAAGAGCTTGGGAAGCTAATTGCACAGAAGATGGATCTTTTAGAAGGAAGAATGACATCAATTTCCAACGTTGTGTTAGTTCTGTAGAATGAAAAAGGAGAGATTGTGAGGGATGAGTTGGAATCCATTGTTGTGGACATCCCAAAAAAATCGAACAAGCACTCACTGAATGATAGGTTTTGGAGGCCGAAATAAAGGAGTATCCAGAATTGATACTACAAAGTGATACAGAGGAGGTTGTCTAATAAAAAAATTATTTGTCTACATTCTTTCATTCTTATTCTTTCCATTATTCTTTTCTTTACTTCATTTTTGGAGGAATACCCATTGTCGGGACGACAATGAGATTAGTGTGGGGTAATGTTGATCAAAGAATACTTGTTAGAGAACACACAAGGAGTCCATGCAGGAGAGAAGGCTAGGATCAAGGGCATAGAAGGACAGGAAGGACCCACACACAGAAGGCAAGTTTAGCTTTTAGGACTTAGCTAATTTTGAGCATGAAGACCTATTTTTAGAAGATGGCATGCAAAACACACCAACGATGCAGAGACGTGTGCACCATGCATTGTCTATCTTTGGAGGAGCAGATTGAATCATTTTGCATGGAGACAAGCCAAGAATAGGATTGACACTTTATTTAACTGCAAGAGGTCTATAGATAGCACACTTGCATGTGTGGCTATGCCTATAAATGGCATGTGGCTATCAATATGCAACCTATTTCGGAATAGATAAGTGGTGAAGGGCAAGTCCCCACCCTATAGATATGATGTTAGGTACATAGTAGAAAAAGGTAATAGAGAATATACAGAGTGTGTGTATATATATTTGATGGATGTATGGAGGTAAAGATATATACGCATATGACTCGAATTATTGTATCGATCCATATGCACATCGGTATAGCTTGACAACAACACTGTAAGGAGCTTCGTATTTATTAATAGATGGAATATATTGGTGAATCTAAGTGTCATTCTCGTGTGTATTTGAGTAGTGCATGTTATTGATTCAATCATGATTCTTGTTTAAATATTTTTCCTTCATAGATTTGAGTGTAGCATGTATTATAGAAAGATGGATTATTTATGAATCTATATGTTTCTTCCTTCATCACGTAACATCCTATTACAGAACCCTAAAGAGGAACCTAGTACCTTTGCTGGCTGTGGTGAGCACTCGATCAAGGCCGAGTGATGTGCCGATGTGACTAGGGTGTTATCGGTAAATTCTATGCTACATCACGGGAGCTAAAATGACAGTGTGAATTCGAATCGGATATGGATGTAACCGCCTTGCTATAATTATAAAGAAAATACAAAATATATGGGGAACATGCGAGTAATAATTGGAAAGTGTATGAGAGGTCATGGGAAGCGGGTAATCATCACCTTAAATAGAATAATAATTAACACCATCATAATTAAACCTTAGTGCTCCAAATATCTGAAAAATATGCTCATATAAGAAATTTTCCACCTTTTCATCTCTAGCATACTGGAGATATTTTACTTCAGCCCATTTTGTTACATAATCAGGCATACCAAGATATATTCCTTCCCTTGATAAGGTGGATCAATTGGTCCTATGAAATCCAATCCCCACTTTTCAAATGGTTCCAGAACTATCTGAGGTTGAAGAGGCATCTTTGTTGTTAGTGTTGGTTTTCCCATACATTGGCACTTATCACATTGCCACACATATTTCTTGACATCCTTGTGCATTGAATTATGGTAATATACAACCCTAGAACCTTATGAATAGTTATTTTTATAATTCCATATTGATGGTTCATCATGGCGAGACTCTTAATATATAAAATATTTCCTCTTCAATTATACACATGTGTAAGACATAATCAGGTCCACATTTAAAAATCATTCCATCAAGCCATTTATACATTACACTCTACTTGATTAACTATTTTATTTTCTTGGGTGTAAGAAAAGATGGAAACTTCCATGAGGATAAATAATTATCCATATCAAAGAACCAAGGAGATGTGGTGGAAACAAAAATAAGTTTTCATATAGGAAATAATCATTTACTTGTTCATTTGTACCTGAAACAATTATTCTTGAAAGAAAATTAACTACCACATTTGCTTTACCAAGTTTATCAACAATCTTAATATTGAATTCTTGCAATAACAACAACCATCTAACAATTCTTCCATGAACCAAGGGTTTATTCATTAAATATCTAATGGCAGAAGAGTCATATGTATGAATGATCACTTCATACCCTATGATGTAGTGGAAAAATTTGTTGATTGCATAAACAATTATAAGAAATTATTTTCTATGGTAGTATAGTTTCTTTCAGTTGGGGAGATATTTTTACTGATGTAATAGATTGCATGTATTGTCTCTCCCTCTTCTTGTTGACCCAAAACAACCCAAACTACCTCATTGGAAGCATTGATTTGAATATTAAAAGGTAACTTCCAATTTGGACCTTGAAAAGCTGGAGTATGGGTTTGTTTCTCTTTTATAAAGTCAAAGGCCTTTTAACAAGCCTCGGTCCACTAGAATTCAGAATCCTTAGTTAAAAGTGCAAACAATAGAGAGGTTATTTTTCTAAAGTCAGATATAAATATCCTATAATAGCCTACATGTCCTAAGAAACTTCATACCTCAGTCGATTCTTGGGTGATGGGAGTTGTACAATGATCTTGACTTTATTTGGATCCACTTTGATTCCTTCTGCTGAAACATGGTGTCCTAAAACTATCCCTTGTTCCATCATAAAAAGACACTTCTCATGGTTGAGAGATAGTTGATGTTTCTCACATCTAGAGAGCACTTTATCCAAATTATTTATTGCCTCTTAGAACGTAGTTCCATATACTATGAATTCATCCATATAAATTTCCACATAGTCATGAGTAAGATCAAAAAAAATTGCTAGCATGGCTCTCTGAAAAGTGGCAGGAGCATTACATAGACCAAAAGGTAAAACTCTATAAGAAAATGTCCCCCATGGGCATGTAAATGTGGTCTTGTCTTGGTCTTCTAGTGCTACCATAATTTGGTTGTATCCACTAAAGCCATCTAGAAATGAAAAATATCTCTTCCCTAATAGGTTATCCAAAACTTGGTCAATGAAGGGTAAAGGGAAATAGTCTCTATGAGTAGCTTTGTTCAATTCCCTATAGTCAACACAGACCCTCCATTTTCCATTTTTCTTGGGCACTATGACCAATTGGGTATACCCACTGACTGTTTGAGATTGGATAGATAAATCCCACCTAGAGTAGTTTCTCAATTTCATTCTTCACAATTTCTCTCGGGAAAGGTTTACCCTCCTCGGGGTTGTCTAACTGGTCTAGAATAAGTGGTATAAATGTGATGTGTGCAAGTGTTATGATGAATACCCTACATATCATTGTTCCCATGAAAATTATTGAGGATGGAAGCATATAATTTTAAACAGGGAATTCTCCTCTTGATTGGTGATCCAATTATTAACTATCAATTCCTTCCTTGGAAGCATAGGTAACTATTTAGTATCTCGGGTGGAGAGAATTTACCACTAGATACTCTATTAGTAATTATTTCAAGGGGAATTTATGATGTATCAATATATGTATTTAAGAGATGTTATGGAAAACACACTCAGTCATGTTAATGTTCCTTATGAAAGGGTTGATTATTGGCTACATGTTTTCATCTAAGATTTCTTCCTTTGCCTCTAATTCCTATGAATGAAGTTTAGAAGAATACTAATACTTGAAATATGCTCTAAGTGTTATTGTATTATTACCATAGCTAGTGAGGAAACAACATCCTCGGTCTTATTTGAATCATTTGTGCACCATTGATTGCATGAAATGAAAAAGGTTTTACAGCTGGGTACAGAGATATTTTCTTTACTTCATGTCCATTGGTGATTTTCATATCTCGTGTCATGTAGTTAATGAGTGTTGCAGTATTACCTATCCATGGGCATCCTAATATAATGAGATATCTAATTTTATTTTTCTTAGTCTCAATAATCATGAAGTATGTCGAATAATCCCATGACTCCTTTGGTTTTAGCAAAAAATTGATCGACCATTTACAAGACTACTAGATTTGATTGTAAAGTAGGAAGAGATAATTTTCAAAAGTTATTTGTTGTCATTACATTGCTTTTAATTCCTGAGTCAATAAATACATTTGGAATTTCCACATTCCTTATACAAATCATGACTATAGGACTTCCAGAATCACCATATTTGAGAGGATTCATCTTTCCATCCAATACAATGGCCAATTTCCCATCAACTTGTATTGTTCTTGGTTGGTTTCTCTTTCTTCCTGGAATTTTAAAACATAGTTTTTGATGGGTTTTTTATCTCTAGGATATCTTTGAGAGCTTTCAAAAGAGGGATTTTAATGCTTAATTTATTTAATCCCTAGATTAAATCGACTCAAGTTCCTCACGATTTGAAATATTATATTTATTTAAAAATATGGATGGCAATGGCGTTTTTGTATGTGGGTCAAATGTATTTTCAAAAGTAGGTTTAGGTTGTGTTTCCTCTTATCCTCCCTTGTATTCTAAAACTTCTTCTAAGATTGGTGAAGAAGGTTTGGAGAAATTTTTCTTGAGCATAGCGTAAGATGTTATCACGATAATGGAGTTTACTATGGGAATTTTGTCAGTTTTAATAGTGTACATTGGGTTTCCTTACCTAACATTCTTTGGATTAGCCACAGTTTGAGTTGGGATTTGAGTTTGGGTAGGTTGTTTAGCTGGGATAGAAGTTGTGGGTCCAGTTAACAAAGATTTTTATTTTCCCTATGGTCTTCGTTGGTTATAAAACTACTAACTAGATCCTTGAGTATTCCATTTCTATTGATATTGAGGATTGAATTTTTGAAACAATGGTGAAGTGTGATTATTTGTAGTCCATGGTAGGTGATAATGTGTTGGTTGAAAATTCCACTATGGACCCCATTCTTTTGGAACTTGTTGATTCCAAGGTTGAGGATAGGACCATGGTGTGTTCCATTGATTTGGAAACCATTGGGTTTTTTGGGGCATAATGTTGGTTTTGATTTAAAGCAAAATTGCCTCCTTGCTTCTGAGCTACATAGTTAACCTCAAGCTCACTTTGTGTATTCTATTTTAGATGACTTTTTAGCAAGGGTAATAATCCACATTGATCAGTTGCATGTTTCAAATCACAAACAAGACAAACATTGGTTTTATCTAATGAACAATCCTTAAGTCCATGTTTATCCCTACATCTAGGACAATATATGAATAATGGCTCTATATTTTTAGCTTTTTCCCTATCCACCATTGTGTTGAGTTGTACTAAGAGATATGTTCTTAAGTTTTTAATTTCTTCTCTTAGTTTGGATATGTCTCCATTGACAATCTTGCCTTTATGTTTGCATATATTTAGGCGAGTTTAGGAATAATTTATACAGAGATCAATGATGTTTGTAAACTCTAGTTTATTCATATATCCTTTTCCCATTAAGTTAAAATCCTCTTGAGTGTCCTCATCCAATCCTTTAAAAATATTGTTTTCAAAAGGGTAATGTCAAGGCCTATACCACACCTCATATGAAGGAAAAGGAATCAATCTAGATAATCTTCTACACTCTCATCTTCCTTCTATTATATCCTGAAGAGTTCTTCCCTATGGTCTCTAACCCTACAATAATCTTGGTACTTGTCTAAGAAGACTATTTCCATCTCTTCCCAAGTATGGATAGAGTTGGGGGCTAGGCCCATGAACCATCTCATGGTTGTATCTTTTAAGGTTGAGGGAAACAACTTCAGCTTCTGAGTGTCAAAGGTATAATCATAGGTTTGGCATAACACTTTGAATTCAAACAAAAATTGATCAGGATCTTCTAAGACTAATCCCTTGAAATTTGGTAAAATTGAGGGGGATATATTATTCATAGGGCCTTGGTCATTGGGATCTAATTCTATGGGATAAGTGAATGTCCTTCCCAGTGGTGGATTACCATTATTTTCCCCATTAGGATTTTCCACTCCATCTATCATCCTTCCTTGTTTCTCAACTAGTTCCATAAGTAAATTTTGAGGGGGTTATTCAAGTTTACTCTTACAAACCTAACTTATTATCTCTACGTCTAAACATAAACTTATAACATGCTTAATAAAAATTTCCCAACTATAAGTGCTTAGTTGATTACCCTATTCCACATACTCCAAAAGCATAGAAAAGACACTTGTTGTCACTACAAGACCTTTTATATTTGAAATAAAGAGTATGGAAAAAGAAATTATAAATGGAAATTTCTTTGGGTTATCATAAATCATGCAAGCTAATACCTTTATCTTCGATAACACCATTATAAATCCCCAGCAATGATGCCAAAAATGATGAGAATTGTTGGTAGTCATACCATAATCATTCAATAATTGTTAATACTAGGGAAGTGTCTAAGGTTGTTTGTAAAAAATCAAGGTTGAAACTTTATTGAGCATGCAAATACATTAACTGAAGAATTTAACCAACTAATTCCCCGTAGAATCTATCACATCTTATTAAATCTTGATGAAAGAAACAAATCAAAAAGACTCCTAAATCTATAATTTGAAAGAACTAAAACATATTAAAACAAAATGACAGTCTTAAATATTGTAAATGTTATAATGCCTGAAAGAAATCAACTACTAATTAATCAAGAATTAAACAAAAACATAACTTCCCTTCACATTGGGGAGTAGTGTCCCTTCGCTCGCTTCCTACGATTTGGTTGTAACATTTTAATTACAGAAGCAAAATTGAATTCATAATCATGCCCTTTATTGATCAATAATAGTTTGATACAATCCTTTTCTTTCCAAAATACTAACCTCCTCCTTTTTTCTAATCCTAATACATACACCTTATATACCAGAGAATTCAAGTTCTTCTTCAAGAGAACTTGTTATTTTAATAATAATGCAAGAGTTACATGAAATAATTAATCTGAATAGATCTATATGAAGACAATAACATAAATGGGATTCGCGTGGTAAAGGTCCTGACTGCATGTAACTTATTGATCATATTTATCTTTTTAAATGTAAGTGAAGTCCTTTTTAACAATGTCCAACTGATACTTGGAGATAACTAGAGTTGAAACAACTCAAGTACTTGATCTCTTTGCATAGTAGTGGCCGCCACAAAATAAGGATTTACAACTGCCAGTTTACTCTTGTTGAATGGAATAATCTATTTGTTTAAAGAGAAAATTGCCACCCAAATAGTTTGAGTCCATGATGGAAATGATGTTAATTAGGTTCTCCATTAATTGGGAAAATCATTTTTTAATTGGATATTGATGTTAATTAGGTGTTCCATGAATTATGCAACTAATATTCTAACTGGACAAGTCTCGCGTTGTGATGTGTGATTCATGTGCTCCGTTATGTGAGTCCTACGCTTTGGTGTGCAAGTCCTACACTAGGCTTTATATGAGTCATGCACTAGGATTTATGTGATTCCTGCACTTAGGCTTATAAAAGGTCTTTCATTCACACTTGTTAGCTCAAAAACCAATCTATATCAACCCATCCAAGGAAGCATATGAAAGATGAAAAATGAACAATATTTATGCACAAAAACTTCTCTTTAAGTAAATACAAGTATTATTTATAATAATACCAATATCAGTTTAATACAAAGTGATGATAACAAAAATGGGGTTTGGAATGAGAATTTTTAAGGCTCATCATAATCCCCATTTCCTTCCCCTAGCCAAATATATGCAGTTGTACATCTTTGTCTTTTGTGTTTGCTTGAATTTTTAGTAGCATTAATTGCCACTTCCATATCCCGGGTTGTAATAGTTATCTCACCTTTACTCGAAAAGGAATGTTATCCATATACCTTCCCATTGTATTCCTTATTTCCATATCCACCCTTCCAATCCTCAAATGAGCTTTACTTTACTCCTTACCAATTACTTACCCACCTTCTTCATGGAATCCATCCATGATGTCCTTCACAAATATTTTCTTAATCAACCCAAGATATTTTCTTCAACATGTCAAAAATTAGACATGGGAAAACCACTTGAAAATCCATCATCTTCATAATTCCCCTTTATTCTTCCCATCTAGCTAGTGTTTTCAATATTTGAGATATATAATATTCCTCTAGTTCCATTTATTGATCAACCTTATTCTCCTAATCAATATTTTACTTTTCCTTCCATAACTCTCATATGTTCTCGGAACACTTCCATCCAATATAGTATATTATTGTCCCTCTCTAGTGATCTAATTCTTATTTCCATAAATATTTAATGGCTTTTCTCTATTTCTCTTTATTTTGTTTCTTGACCACTTCTCTTGTATCCATTAAATTCTTATAGAAAATGATCATCCTTGTTTCTTCTACCATTACAAATATGCTCTTATCCTTATACACCCGAAATCTCATATCATAGGCAAACCAAAAGGGATATTTTACTCCTATATGGAGGATATCATTTCCAATCCTAACCTCCCACATAATTGTGAGATATTAGATCCATCCTTTCTTATCCTCATTCCAACCTGGATACAAAGGCCACATTTGGATAACGTTGTATACTCCAAGTCCGATTTTCATTTTTAGGAGAATAAATTGAGACATTTCTAACCTCTATTGATTTCTCAACCTTTCTCCCTCTTCTCATTATCCCTTGATCGATTATGAAAATAAATCTATCTTGTAACACCTCTATCGTCCATGACACTTCCTTCTTAAAACCTTACATCAACTTATCCTCCCATATTCCCTCCTACAACATTAATATTATGTAGAAAATAAGTATCATAAATAGGTATACCATGATTAGCTTCATATTCCATTGTAACATTATGTATAATAATAGGGTTTTCAAGTGTATCATGTTTTATGTCCATTTCAAGGAAGATAAAGAAGTATCATCATGTGCAACATCATTAGAATTGGTGTCAAAAGAATCATCACAAATGCAACCATCAATAGAATATAGGTGAAGTAAAAAACAAAAATGTGTCTCAAGAAAAAAGGCCACATATGTAAGGGATGTGTTAAGATTGGTCCATGCATTTTGAAAGACTTTTTAATGATATCCTTACATAAGGGATTAAGTTGAATATACTCAAGTACATAAACGATGGACATATTCGGATAAGTCCTAAATATAGTGAAAGATAATTCTATGGATTCATCAAAGAAATTCAAATCATTGATAATAAGATCTATGATATCAAGGGGTGTAGTAGGAGGTATTCATGCATTTAGAAATATGTCATAGAAAATGTTTTTCCATCTTGGATAGAGTTAAATGAATTGAAATAATGACATAGAAGGTTCATCAAACTAATCCATGATTATAAAAAATATAATTTATCTTAGAATCAATAGTCATATACTCAATGATGGATAGGAGGCCGATAAGTAAGAGACCATAGAGGACAAGATCCAAAAGTGATATTTAAAAAAAAAACGACAATTGTCAAACTAATAAAATGACCATTTATGAAAAAGGTGAATGGAATGAAACCAAAAGAGGCATTTTACAATTAGAATATAGGTAATAAAAACCTCTCAGGATTTGTAAAAAAGTGTAGATATATTTGATTATGCCCTAACTACTACAAACAACAATTTTTGGTTTTTTATCATTGTGAAAATAATTAGATAAAAAAGAGACATATTTATTAAATGTACAAAAATAAAGAAAAACCTAGAAGGAATTTGAAAATAAATTCGGTATGGTCTAAATATGTCTCAAGAGAATAGGATGCCCAAGAGTGATGTGTAGCAAAAAGCGGGCATCATCAAATCAATAAAATGGCTATTTCTAAAAATAGATTGTTAATTTTATGAAACTAAGAGGATTATTTTAAGAAATGAACATTAGAAACAAGAACCTATAAGGAATTTATAAGACAAAGTATATTTCTTTTATTATTCCTAATTAATAAAAAAGTAATTTTGCATTCCGAGAATTGTGATAAAAATTAGTGTAAACTAAAAAAATCATTAAATATATAAAATTAGAGGAATTTGAAAATAGAGTCATTGTTTTTAATATGAAATTAAAGGTGATTTGAAAATTAGGAAGCCCTAGAAATTGGAAAAAATGCTTGGATTGACCAAGAGACCCTAGGGAAATTTGTGGAAACTAGATTTAGGGTATGTAAAAGATGAAAATCGGGTTTGAATTTGTATATACAATGCACATATAGAACCCTATGGAAAATAGGTTTTAAAGAAGGTGAAAAATTCAATCACTCATTGGGTTCACTAAATGTTTACACCTAATTATCTTTTAGAATTTTATTACATAAAAACTAAAAAGGATGTAAGGGTTTGCAACAAGTAGACTATTTTGATCGATTAACTTCCAACATTCAAAATTCACAACCATAATAGTGAATTGAACTTTAAATTATTGAAACAATTGATAAACAATAAGTTCTTTCTCAAATAAACAAGAGGAGAGATATATTTATTTGTTTAGAGTAGAAACAAGAGAACCTTGATGTACATGAAGGTGGAACAAGATGATCTAGGATTTGTATATGCTTGAGTGAAAGTTATATAAATACAAAACCAATATGGGAAAGACTATACAAATATTGTATGGTCATGACTTGATGTGTATGGTTTAAAACACTTTGATTTTTGGACATGTAAATTTTTATGTGCTTGGCTTGTGTAAAAAATGATCTTTAGTGTATGTCGTTATTGCTTGCACAACTTCAGGATGACCTATAATCGATTGTAACAAAGTAGAAACCATAATAACCTTGTAGAACCCTTCATCAAAGAATTAGAAAACCAAAATGAGAAAACATGTGTGTGTGTTGAGGTTGGACTACCCTGGTGGTTAGAATCCTAGCTGTTGAACCAATCCAAGTGTTGTACTACATGTTATCAATGTGGGATCAAGCCTCATGTAGTTATCCTAGGTTCTTGTGCAAGTGTTAATAGCTAACCAACCCCCAAGAGTGCACCCATGTCTTTTGACACCAAGATAATGGGATAATTGTGAAGTATAAAATGTACCCAACGTGGTAATAGTGATATGTTGTGTGCCTCATTTCTGTGACATATTCTTTTATTGAGTGAAACCCTTATGCAATGCTTGGAGTGACTTTTTTTTTTATAAAACATGGCTCTATGACCTTTTCATGCTTAAAAATAAATGAATCTAGACTCTTTGATCTATTTGAGTACTCCAAACTCATATTAGGATTTCCTAGATTATTTGTAGATGATTTGAGAATATTTAAGAACCATTTGAGTGATTTTGGAAATTTTTTTGCAATAAGAGCTTATAAGAATATCAAGTTATTTATAAAGTGTCAATGAATTACTTATATATCCTTTATAGGTCAAATATTCTAATAAGGTTTATTGTAGGAAGATGAAACAAACCAAGGAAGGATCTGAAATTAAAATCAAATTTAGTGAATGTGAAAGGGTGGGATTATCTAATTTGGCCAAGACTAAACCTCACATCTCGACCCTTCCATACCTTTTAAAACTATACAGATGAAACTTAGAATTGAAAGTTGTGTCATGAGTGTAATAGGTTTAATCCTTCTTTGATTAAATAATATTCTCATAACTAATGACATATTAGAATGTGAATATAAGAAATTTGTAGAAGAGCTAAAGAGATGAGGAGATTGGACTTTAAATGTGATATTTTTTCTTAACAAGGGAACATGATCAAACATGACATTGCATAAGGAAAATTTACCAAATTTTAGTGTCTACATTTTCCCCCTTTAATTTTGTAATTGAAAATTTCATACTTAAAGGAAAAACTTACATGAATGTGTAATTTTACTTTTCCTTTTCTCAAAAATATTTCTTGATATGTTGGTGTTGACGTGTTCCATGATGAAACCTATAACATATATTGTGATCTATGATAGAAATTGAAATTTAACACAAAATATAGATAATTCTTGTAACTTTTAACATTTTAAAAAATTATACAAAGGATATGCAAAACATGGAAAGAATACATCTATTCAAATTTTGGAGGGAGGATCTCTCATTTTTTTCATACCTTTGAGACTTGGAATTCACTTTGTGGAGATTTTGGAGGATTGGGGGTAATCAATTCCCAATGTTGTACAAAGGAGATAATAGAGGAGAGGATCCATGTTTGCCCCATTTTTGAAGTTTTTATAGAGGAAGGATTTATACTACGAACAACCCACGTACTTTGACACCCTCCCTATTTGAGAATTTAGTGAAAGAAGAGGAAAGATAAGTCTATGAAGCCTTCATTTTTACTCTTATGATTTTCCCTAAACCCGTAGACCACACTGCTACATATGGATCTAGGCCAAATTTTTACCAACTTGAAAATTTATACCTTAGAAGGAATGGGCATTTATATGCCCCATAAGGTGCTGATGTGATTGAAATGTTCATATAGAATGTTGAAACATAGAAGGGAGAAGGAGGCCCATGCCCCCAAACCCTATTCTCGTATATAAATTTGAAGAGTGTCATATAGAAATAATGAATTGCTCATGCCCCTAAAACTTACTTTTATTTTTACCATTTGTATTTGTAGTCATGTGAAAATTTTGTGAATAGATGATAAAATCTATAGAAATTAAAAAATTTAGATAATATGCACCTTCTCTCATAACGTACATCACTTTTAAGACTGTACCATGATCCTAATTGTAATTTGATTTTGACCTTGTTTGAATTCTACCACATTTTAATATATGTGATTTTTATTGATGATATTAGTCTTATTAAAATCTTTTTCTATATCATGTAACTTGTTTGTAGCTATAGAAATTTATTTATGAATGCCTACTCTTTTGAGGTGATAAAGTAGTTGAGTGCGCAAATAAAAATAATAAATGTTTACCTACATACAATATATATGATAGTCTGCAGATAGGATCACATAGAAGGCTGAAATGGTGGCCAAATTTGAGAAAAATTATCTACAAAATGAGTTGCACATGGTGGAAACCATGTCCTAGAGAAAAATAAACATATAAAAACAAGAATTCACGTGTATAATAACCAATGACAACAAAGAAAAGTAGAAATAATGTCCTATCCCATATGATAAAATGTTTAGAAACATTAGAGTAGACATGTCAAAATCCATAGTAAAGACAATAGTGTAATCATCATAGTATAAACCAAGTGTGTCATAAGATAGAAACATTAATGTACAATCAAGTAAATAATAGTATGTGGATGCATAGTAATATGTAGGCATAGATATGTAAACATGGGACGTGACGCACAGTGTCACAAGGCAACCATGAGTAGAAGACATAAAGTGCCATAGTTAGAGAAATAGGTGTATACACACAATATTGACATGGATACATAAACATAGGACACCCATAATGTCACAAGAGAAGAAATGCCTATAGACACTTAAATTTTGCAATTTAACCTTTAACACTACTAATTGTGATCATTATTCTTATCTAAGATAAACACCCATATTCTACCTACTCAAGTACATTGTGTCATCTCTTTTCTAACTTGCTTATTCCCACACACTAATGTGTTGAACAATTATGAATATAAATACATAAAACCAATTATTAAACTCTAATTTTGTTATGTAACTTCCATATTTTATACACTACATCCCTATCAAAAAAATGTATTAGATTGGTCAGTTGTATAATCCAGTCTTGGCCGACCTATACGTCCTGGACCAACATATCCTCCAACTTTGTTTTTGATAAAATAATATTTTTGGGTCTTTTCATCTTCTTGGGTCGGTCTTATCATGATAATTTACCTTAGGAACCATATATAATCAAGTTAACATCACCTCATTTACTCACCGACACTGTTAGAATACTCATTTGTAACACTCACAAAAGGAACTTAAGGATCCCTAAATCTTCCCAAGGCTGATGTATATCTGTTAGGGTAACCACTAATATAGTTATAAAGCACTCAACCAGGTCAAGGATTCTATCCTACTTTAATCCAAAACACACCAATTTCCCTACTTCAAATTCTTAACAAGATTATAATCCTATCAAGTATGTTTAAAGTGGTTCAAGTTTCCATCTAGCTACATTCATATATATTATATGCTAGATGGAGAAATACATTTGGTTTAAGGCCTCTTTGGAGTAGTTATAGTGTAGGTGATGCACATATTTTATCGTAACCTAAAAACTAACCTTATTACAGGGTATTCCACCCATGGTTAAGGTTTTAGTGTGATTCGATTGATTACAGGTGGTTTTAGACTGTGTAAAAATTAGGGTTTGATAGTGAGACATAATTCCATGCCAAAAATCATATAGAAAGTTACACAACTCCATTCTAATAGGATCCAAGACTTTACCATAGGATAAATATTGGATTCTACATTCAATCCGAGTTATACGGTCCTACACCAGAGAACTTATAGATCATAGTATCATAAATGAAGAAAATCCAGTCTTTGCACTCCTAAATTCTCTAGTATATACATCCAAATTTCTTTTATGCAATTATGTATAGCTAAGTTTATCTTCCCCTTTTTTTTCTTATAGCATATTTTAATTGTTTATTTAAAAGAACCAATACATTATTTTTATGTTGTAAAATTTTAATTTGGAAGTTAATTAATATGAATAGCTCACAGTTTCCTAAGCTTACATTCCTTTTTAGTGTTGTGTATATCCATAACATATTAATTGCTTAAGGTTAAAAATGGTGTAAAATTATTACTTTTATCACTATTTGACATTATTATTTGCTACACCATGTTTTCTAGATGCTTTTGTTACTACTTGACTATTTCATTATATACTGACTTGAGTGCTTTGTTTATCTTGTGATACTATGGGTGTCCCATGTTTGTGGCTTTATGCCTTTCTTGTGTGACATATCTTCTCTTGTATGTGACCTACATGACTTGATTGTCTTGTGAAACCATGGGTGTCCCATGTTTGTGGCTTTATGCCTTGATGTGACTCTTCTCTATATGTTATTGCTTATTTTTTCTCACTTGATTGATTTTTCACTATACTCTTCCTATTATATCTGCGCATGGTTGCTAATACGGTTGTTTTTGTTTAAATCATTATTACGTTACTATATTTTTATGGTTATATATCTCTTTATGCGCTATGTTTTCCATCATGCACAACCTCTTTTTGTAGGAATAAGTTCTCAAAGGTGGTCACCACTTCAACATTCCACATTTTCCCATAGTTTCTCAAACATACGGTGTATGGGTACACATGTATTCTTTTGATATGCGTACTCAAATAATTTATCACATGAACCTCAAAAGAGGGGGCATTCATCAAGATATATTTAACACTTATGAGCATAATTACATGTTTAGACATAGGTTTTCATGGGGAAGAATTACTCAAAACAACTTTAGACATCAAATTTGTGTAGAAAAACACCACTCAAAACCATATAGAAAGCTCAAGATCGTGCAAAAATTATAGGCTATACCACATGTTTTTCCTATGGGTAGAAACACCATATTTGTCTTTAGTTTCATATTTTCACTTATGGATATAATTTTTCATCACAATATCATACTAGTTGACATAATTCACATTACTTTATAGGGGGCATTAATATTTCACTCCTTCTCCACTTTAAGTACTTAGTTTTAGTTACAAAATACTTGTGTTTTAGGGACATGGGTCTATTTCTCCATTAATATTGCATCATACTAAACACTCTTACTCAATAGTACAACAAATAGGAAGAACATGGGGTACTCATTCATTTTTATACCGCATGGATATATATATACATTGAGCCTAGATCCATTTGTAGTGACGTGATTCATGGGGTTATGGAAGTATCAAAGTGGCTAAGTTATTTATACGCAATATTTTCTCTCCTCGTTTTAAAGGGGGAGATATCAAAGTTACTAAAAATTTAATACATTGTTTTCTTTCTTCATGGGCTACACTGACATCTCTATCTTCTCTTTTGTGTATCTCTTATTTAGTATTGGGAATGCATTAACCTAATAGTATATTTTTTCCTTTAGCACAGTTGGGGACTAATCACCCCCAATCCTTCAAAAAAATTAACAATAAAATATAAATCTCCAATTGCAAGCAAGAAAGTGGGATCTCTTCCCTCTACAAGACAAACAAGTGTACTATTTTCATGTTTTACATCTCTTCATTTCACTTTATGCAAGTTCAAATTTTACATTTATAATTGAGTTACAATTCAATTTCTATAATGGATATCAAATACATTTTGTGTTGTAGATTTCATCATGGATTATGGTAACATCAACACATTTAGAGAACAAAAAATTTGACCAATGAAAAGTGTGTTCACACACTCAAAGATCTATTCCTTTAAACATGTAATTTTAATTTTATACTTAAAGGGGAGAAAATTTTAACACTCAAATTTGGCAATTTACCCTTTGACATTGCTAAGTTTGATCTTGTTTCTTGGCTAAGAAAAAAAAATCATGATATACCCCTACTTATTAAATCATGCCATGTATTCCCTAAATTTATTATTCCAAAACATTAATTTGTTGAAAAATTCTATATATAAATACGTAAGACTAGTGCTTAAACTCTACTTTTCATTATGCAAATTTCATATTTTATTCCCTACATCCATGTCTAAAACTATACAAGTTATTCAAGTTGTAAAATCTATTCCTACATCAACACATCTTCCAACTCATTTTCCAATACAATATCATTTTTGGGTCTTTTCATCTTCCTAGGTTGGCCTTATAATGATA
This sequence comes from Taxus wallichiana var. yunnanensis, assembly GCA_018340775.1. Lineage (NCBI taxonomy): Eukaryota > Viridiplantae > Streptophyta > Pinopsida > Cupressales > Taxaceae > Taxus > Taxus wallichiana. The sequence continues at coordinate 7,608,524 of JADAXU010000131.1, forward strand.
ATTTACCTTTGGAACCATATATAAACAAGTTAAGCTCATCTCATTTACTCACTTGGCACTCTATTGGTACACTCATTTGCAACACTTGCAAAAGGAACTCAAAGTTCCCTAAATATTCTCAAATATGTTCTACATCCATTAGGGTGGCCATTACTATAGTTTTGAAGCACCCAAATAGGTCAAGGATTTTATCTTCCCTCAATCCCAAGCACACCATGTTCCCTACTTCAACGTCTTATTAAGAGAACAATCCTATAAAGCATGTTCAAAGTGGTTGAAGTTGACAACTAGGTGCATTCATAGAGGTGTTACATCCTAGGTGGAGAACTATGTGTGGTTTGAAGCCTCTTTGGGGTAGTGACAATGTAGGAAGTGCAAAATTTTCACTTCAACCCAAACACTAACCTTCTTACAAAGTATTCAATGATGGTTAGGGTTTTGACATGATTCATTTCAATACAAATGGTTTTGATATTGTGTAAAAATTAGGGTTTAACCGTGAGACACATTTAAAGGATGTTGAATAAACCAAGAAGTTACAAAAACCATTCCAATAGGGTCCAATACCGTACCATAGGGGAAAAAACAACTCTACATCATGATAGAGTTGTGCGTTCCTACACTAGGGCACTTATGGATCATAGTATTAGAAATGAATCATCTTGATCTCTACATTCTCATATTCTCTAGTATGTACATGTGTATTTCTTCTATACAATTTTGTATAGCTAAGTTTATTTTCCCCTTGTGTTTTTCTTACTTATAACATATTATAATAATTTATTACATGAACCAATATATTATTATGATGTTGTAAAATTAATGTTAGAACTTTATTAATAATAATATCTCCTATTTTTATAACCTTGCATTACTTTTTAGTGTTGTGTATATCCATAACACATTAATTGCTTGAGGTTAAAAATGGTGTAAACAATGCCCTTAGGTTGTATAAATAAAATATTAAAAACATTGTAATTAGATGATGATGTGCATCTAGTTTAACCATACATGTGCAATGAACTTCTACCACCCTAGCACACACCAATAGTGTTATCTCCTTGTACTACCAACCTAACACACTAAGGAAAAACACCTTAGCATTCTCACCCGAGGTGAAAGATATTTCAGGTTCTAATCACATTTTAATTTTTATGGTGAAGTGTTTGACAAAGTAATACATTAGAAATATTCACACTTATAGCACAGGGAAGACAAAATATACACGCATGTTCATGTGCAGGATGAACCCATAATAAACTACTCCATATTGATTAATAAAACATAACTCTCACACAATAATCGTCTCTTTTTCTCAACTTATACTCTCTATTCTAAACACTGACAACATAACAATCATTATCTTCCCATGTCTATTTGTAATGATCCCCAAGGGGTATTTATACTACTGGGGAATTTCCCTTCATTAGTTGAACAAGACCTGTAATTACCCTTGGGTTCCAAAATAACACCTAACTATTACACATGGGCAATGTTTTATGCCACATGTCTCCATATCTTAGCTCCTTGTCCTACATAGAAATTTTTCCGCTCTTATATGTTTACTTTTCTACTTTGCATGATTTCTAGGTCTAACTTTAGGATTTGTTATGTGACTAAATCCCCAAATCTTTAAAAAACATTAAAGACTTGTTGGATTGATAAATACAAGTTTGAATTAAGATTGTTCATAGAAAAATTCATTGTAATAAGTTATTTGGTTAATATGGGAATTAATATCCCGAGCATTCAATTAAAGATGCCTAAGGAAAATGAAAATGCGTGAAAAACCATCGTGATGGTTCATAACTTCCATGAAACATTAGAAAAGGCATATGAATTATTCTGAGAAAGAAAATGGAATTTTGATTTTGATTCCAAGAAATAGAACAATTATAAGAGAGTCTTAAGGACATTGTGAATTTAGTATGTGGAAGTAATTCCAAGGCTGAATAGGCACGAGATAAGTGGTTTGCAAGAGAGATGGGAACCAGAGGTGTCCTAACTAGGGGTATAGAGTACAACCTCGGATGGTTCCTAGCCAGGGCAAGGTGAAAATACACAAAGTGTGTATAGCATTTCTCTCAATAGTGCAGCCATAGTCGGTGTCGGTTACTGTGTGTGTGCATTGGAATTTGGAATTTGTACTAGAATTCATGACTATTGTCTCAAATAAGTTCTCTCTCTATGAAACTATGTAATTCTTATTGAAAAATTAATGAAAAGAAGTTAAATCTTTCGTTAATGTTGATAAATAAGCAAGTGCATGAATTTTGTCTATTTTGTTATGTATAATTTGCAAATACGTAATTGATTTATAATGAACAATGAATTGTATGAATTTAGCTATGATTTTTGTTATTTTAATGAGAAATTGTATAAATCAATGCGAGAATAAGACCGTATATATGTAAGTGATCGTATTATATAGTATAGTCTTGTTATCCATTGTCATTTACAATATGTTTGTTTCTATTTTTATCTTTCAAGGTCATGTTTTTGTTTTATGTTATGGTCCCAAAATATTTCCCTTAGATATGTTTAACTTTGTGTTTCTAGGTCCACCTAACACCGAATACAAAATATAATATTGCAAATCTTTAGCCAATCAAAATGTTCCATGTAGTTTCACGATGTCATAAATTTATTAAATCCTTCAAAGCATTGCGAAGCATGAGCCAATGAGATCACTTCATGCTCTTTGCAATATCTAGACTTTTGTTAACTTGTTTCTATCAATTTTAAACCTGATCCAATAGAAAAGCTCCAAGACTCTACGTATTTTTCGATGTCAATCATTTGTTAACCTTGATGATTGTTGACCAATAGATTAAGCCATTGTTTCCACTACTTTGTTTTATATTAATATTTTTCAAATTTAGTAAGAATGCGAACTAATAAATCTTGTCCATGTTCTTTCACAAGTTATTTTCCTTTGTCGAAACCATGTCGAGTGAAAAAAATAAACCATTAAGATGACTCCACATATGTATAGTTTAACGATTTGTTTTACTATTAATTGGTCTTTGGTCTTGTATGTTGCACTACAAAGTGTGAAATAATAGAAAAGTGCCACGTATATATTGTTTTTTTCAGTGTCAAACTTTTTATAACCTTTTCCATTGTAATATCAACATCGGTCTTTGTCCTTTGATCTTTGCACACCGTCTGGACCTGAAATTGTCCGGTCTTTGGTTGAGTCTACAAGCACGGAGTGCGTAAGGAAGAATTGTTGGAAATACCCATGGAATATCGACATGTGTCTCCATTCCTTATCATCTTGGTTTAAATCTTTAATTAATCTTATTTAGCCATAACCCACATTTTTTAAATTCTTCTTCATTTATGTTAAGCAAACATAGATGTAAATCAATTTAAAATTTCTCAATTGAATAGTATAAAAATATAAAAGTGTATCGGTCTTCCGCAATTAGATATTTTGTCAAGGATTATCGATTGTTGTCGAAGGAAAAAGTTTCATTTCATTTGGTATCAAAGCTAATTATCCTCATTTGAGACATTTTTTTGTTGTTGTTGAGATGATGATGTATGAAATACTAAAGAGATTAAAATATAGTTATTCTCTATCAAAGATTATGGTGATTTTATCACAAGGATAAAATTATGTATATACACAAAATGACAGAAAAATCAAATTTGAATGGAATGGATTCATAGAATGGTGTGGATTACAATGAATTGGAGTGCCAAAATCAACAGTTGGGTAGGGAATTAAATTATTTATTTGAGCAATTAGAAACATTGAAAAGTCTATTTGCAGAAGTTATGACTGATAAATCTAATAAATCGGATAAAACTAATAAATCGAAAAGAAAATAAGAAAGGGTAAACATTCTTCTTGGATGATGATTCTATTTCTAAAAAAGTAAATGATTTCTTTGATTCTTCTAGTTCTTTTGATTCTTCTAGTAATGAGAAAACAAGTTCAAGTAAGAATTATAAAGAAATACAAACTTTGCTAGAAAAATTAAATTTCCTAAATATGTAGGGGAAGTAGGAATAGGAGATTAGGCTGAAACTTGGCTTTCTAGTTTAGAAAGATATTTTGAATTGCAGAAAACTAGTAAGTTAGGTAGAACACAAATAACTTCCTATCAATTGAAAAATGTTGCCCTTAACTGGTGGGAAGATACCTTAAGATCTGAAAAACTTAAAGCTCATAAGGTTTCATGGAGTAAATTTAAAAATTTGTTCAAGAAAAATTATTTGTCTGATCATTTCTTACAACAAAGGCAAAATGAGTTCTTTGACTTGAAGAAATGTTTAAAAACAAGTTAATGAGTATAAACAAGCTTTTGAGAATGTAAATAGATTTATGCCTTTCATTTCTAAAACTGATAGAGTAGTAAGATTTATAAATGATTTAAAAGAAGAATATAAGGCTAGTGTTTGGTGTGGAAAACCTACTTAAGTAGATGAGGCTTTATAATTGTAGAACAATTTGAAAAATATAAGACTATATTTCTTCAAAAGAAAGAATATTATAAGAAAAATAATTCTAACTTCCATTTTAAAGATAGAAAAAGACCATTCAGTGAAATTGTTAAGTGTAAAAATACTCAGATTAAAAATAAACAAAGGAAACAAGATTATGTCAAAACTAAACCAGAAGAAGTTAAATGTTGGAATTATGGAGATAACCACTATGCTAGGGGTTGTCCTCAAAAAAGGAAAAGTTGGGATAAAAATAATAATCAGAAAGGCGATGATAAATCTAAAGAAGGTAACCAAAATATGAAAGATTATGTTATTGTTGATACAGGTACTATTCATAAACAAGTGTCTCTGATTGAAGTAAAAGGGTCTATTAATAATGCAACCCTTGTTTTCTTGATTGATTCTAGAAGTAGTCATAGTTTTATATCTCCTAACTTAGTTGAAAAATTGAATCTATTTCCCAGAAAAATTAAACCAAAGTGTTGTAAAAAAATTTAGTGTGAAATCACAGCACCCCCAAATGAGCTCTAAAAATTTGTTTTTCTAAGGCAAACTCATTTGGTGTGATTTGCATAATGTGGGACCGTCTTTCAAGCTGTGGGAATTGTGGGCTTGAGATGGCCCTCCGGAGAAAGCCGACTTCTTCTTCCTGATCCTAATGTTAAACTACTTCTAAGGAAGGAAATGTGACTATCTACTCCTAATCTAACAATTCCAAGGGACCAAGGAGAGAGAGAGCATGAAAAGGGAAATCCTACACTAACGAGGTGATAGCACCAAGAAAAGGGAAATGTTGATCATCTACCCAGACTGCCATGAAACGAATAGAGGTGAGAAATGGAGAGGATGGACAACAGCATCACAGACCAAAGATCATATTTCACACAGGAAACGTTTCAACCCAATGAACACAACTCCTAGATCTATAAATGAAACATCCAAAACATGCACAGAATACTCTAGAATGATGAGAGGTAAGAAGATGTAATGAAAACAAGTGAAGGATGGACAAACGCATCACAAAAATGAGTTTTATTGCTTCAGAAATTTACACAGAGCATCATACACGAGCAAGAGGCAAAACACCATTTACAGAGTAGGGGAGGAGGTTCAAACTCCATTTTCAACCCTGGGGAAGAAAATAAGAGGGAGGCAAGAGAAGAAAATCAACAACTAATTAACCTTTTGAAATGATGCCTCTGTTACAATATATAGAAGAATGGGAGAGAGAAGAAGGAAAGAATCGAATCTTGCTCCAACCACTCTGAGATACGCATTGAATCCCATTTCAAAATATCAACCACTGAAAATCAATGCCTTCTACAGATCCACCCACAATATGTCACTTTTGGTTCCCAGCGGATTGAATCGAATCAGATCTAGTAGTTGAAGAGATTAGATTTTGCGTTAATGTCCTAGAATACTTTTCTTTGTTTTTCACCTACCATGGCTCTAAAAAAATGATAGGATGTTGAGACGCTTCCAACAGTATCAAATTCACTATATTTCGAGCCCTGAGTTGAAAGATATGCCTCTTCAAAGTTTGCATCAGGTCCGTACAAATGGGCGGGAAAACCAATTTGAAAAATGGCCCTCTCTTTAATATGGGACACGTGGCAGCCAGTCGGAACAAAAATCAGGTTTACGGGCTCAGAACTTAACTTTTCCCTTTTTTGCAAGAATCACAAATTCAGAGAACTCCCATGGCCCCGTTGCTCTGCCTGGACACGTGGCTCTTTTGGTTGGCTGGGAAATGCGCTTCCATTTTTACCTTTATGCTTTTTGGATGAAAGGCAAACTTTTATTTTTTTCCGTGACTCTCTGCCTTGGCTTTTACTTGTGTCTAAATGTTGACTTTTCCCTTGGGTAGAGTTGTGGAGCCATTTTGTAACTTTTACACCTTTTGGGGCAAAGGGTGAAAAACTAACTTTTTCCCCAACGGCCGCTTTCCTCTAGGACACGCGTCAGTCTGGAACTCTTTGGAAACCTTTTCTCTATTTTACCCTTGAATCAGCACCATTGAGACACTTGGCAGCCTCTGTCGACCTTGTTTGTGCATTGACTATTCAACTAACTCTACCCCCTTGATAGAACACATGGAGGCACCGCGCTTGTTTGCAAACCCAACCCAAAGTTTACCTTTAGAGGAGTGTCGAGTTGACACTTGTTAGCCTTCGTTGATCTATGGAATTTTCAACAGTCTTTCTTACTTTTATACTTTAGGCTATGTGGTGAGCTTGCGCTCATTTGGGTCTTCACCTTGGGACCAACTCTTGGAGATGCACCATGCTGACACTTGGCACTCTCCGCTCGCACGTTCATACTTAGTCAATTTTGAGGCCTTCCCTATCCGCCTTTGACTCTATGTTTGACCATTTGACCCTTCCTCCGTTCCCCCTAGGACACGTGGAGATGCGGCGCTTGTTTGAGCCTCTCTATTTGGATCCATCTTTAGAGAAGCGCTGCAAGGACACGTGGCTCTCTCCACTGGATCCTCCATACTTAGTCAATTTTAGACCTTTTCTTGAATTATTTCGAGCCCAAAAACTTCAAAACTTCATTGTTTCTTCTATTTTTCACATTTGGCCTCTTTGAAACCACCTCCTCCTTCTTGTCGACCCTACAATTTCATTGTTGAGTCTTCTTGAAGCTTAAAAATAGATTTAAGACATGAAAATGCTCAAAAGAACCGTTTCTTTTATTTCTTCTTGTGTAGGGTTGAATTTGACTTTCTCGGGATTTTATTTTTACTTTGCCTGGTTCTAGGATGTGAGCTCATGGGTCTGTATCATTTCCCTTCATGTTTTCTTCATGTGTAGGGCTCATTCTGACCAAATTTTTGGGGCGGTGAATTTGGGATAACAATTTGGTGACTCACGGGGACATCTGCCTGCTAGATGAAGAGACCAGTGGCCTTGAAGCATCCATTGGGCATGGAGTCTACTTGATAAACATGGAACTGATCCTTGAGCCACTGCGAGCCTGACTGCAAGCCTTTTCTATGTCTTGCCTGTCCCCGAGCCTCCCACACATCTGCACTTTCAATTTTCATAAGAAAACTTTGAGACAATGATTTCTGAGAGTAGAAAGTTGATTCGACCCATGGTTTCCATCTGTCCCTCAAATGGACTGTCTCGAAATGGCTTTTAGTTGCTCTACATTTGTTTCTTTTTGGAATTTGTAGCTATTATAGGAAAACATGAGCCTTCTTTCCTTAAATAGTTTAAGAGCCTAGCCTCATGCCCCTCTGAAGCAATACAAACAAAACTTATATACAAAGATCAAATCATACATGCCTCAAATGAGACATGTAGAGCATGTACAAGCACTTTTTCGCTGAAAACAAACATACCTACACTAATCTAACCAAGAGCAAAGGGAGCTCAAACAAATCTCTGCAACCAGCAGGAGAAATATCTTCCCTTCCTTAAAAATGGCATCCATGCAACTGATTTGGCACTGAACATGGCTGGTTGGATGAGTGAAAAACTAACTACAAGCTCATCTTCCACCCAAATTACCAAAGTATCAATGAATACAAAACCAATACCTTTTTTAGTTGCTTCGCATCTAGATTAAAAGGTATGACATCTGATCCTTGGTGCTTTGTAGCTCATCCTCATGCCCTAAAGTAGGCATGACTTGTTGTGGCCTCTCCTTTGGCTTTAATGAAGCCAAGTACCTGATTGGGCATGGTCTGATCCTTTAGATGTGCTCCTTTCTCTAAAATTCAACTCCAAAAATGGAGTCTTCTTGTGGACCTTCTTGGATGGATGGTGTGGGAGAGATAATGACATCTTCCTACTTTTTCTCTTCCTCCTCTTTTGAAGAACATGGAAGATCAAGATCTTCCAACCTTGGTTCCAGAGGGCCGTTGTGAGATGCTGAGTTGTTGTTTTTGTGAGATGTAGGTTGTGCTTGGGGTGTGAGATATGGAGGAAAAAATGATGTGATCTCCTCGGGCTCCTCTCCATCAAGACAATCCTCCAAGTCAGATAGATAATCTACCTCCTTGTTGTCCTGCTGCAGGTGCTCAACCTCCTTCATGGTGTCCTCCTAATCTACAATTGACTCACCATGGTTCCCTTCATCCTCAAACATGACGTTTGAAAGCTCAAACTCTTCCTCAACATCAGAGCTTGAAGGGGATGAAGTGGGAGGAAGAACTAAAGGTTCTTCTATGGCCTACTCGCACTTAGAGCCTCTAAAATTGTATGGTCCTCCTCCATAGCTGCAGAATGTACTCCTCTTATTTTGGATTAGGAGTAGCTCCTTCTTCCCCTACTTGTGTTGTAGCTGGAGCTTCCACCACTTGATTTGACCTCAGCCTCCTCCATAGGCTTAACCAACAAGGGAACCTTTGAAAACTCAAATTTAGCAACCCAACTCTTCAGATTTTCTATCATTTCTTCTCTGTTGGGTTCCTCTGTTTGATGTTCTCCTTGGCTGGTTTTGGATTCTCTTCCCAACATGGGTTTGGGAAAGTAGGAGGAAGGATGGGTTGATTTACAACAGACTTTGCAATTGTTTGTGGTGTAGGGGAAGGTGTTGCTTTTGGCTCTTGTAGAGGGGATTGGATTTGGGAGGGAAAAGGGAGAGAAACTGAGGTGGGGTGGAAGACTAGGGAATGGAGAAATGGAATCAACACTTGGGGCAGAAACTAGGAAGCTTGACTCTTGATCATGTTGAAATGATAAAGACTGAGGGAGAGAAAATGAAAGGCAGGGAGCTGGTGATTGACTTACCCATTGACAAGGTTGTCCACACTTTGCTCATAAGCCTCGATCTCCACTATCCATTGTGCAAGTTGGGGTAGCATTTCAATCATGAAGTCTAGCTTCTCCTGAGGGCTATATGTCTTGGAAAAGGGCCTTCCCATGGACAAGGTGCCCTACAACCAATGTTGAAATCCCTCATTTGAATTGTTGCCCTTAATTGAACCATGTCAGCCTCCATTTTTTGAATCTTCTCTAGTAGACCAACATCCTCTGCATAACTATTGCCATCATATGTGTCCCCTTGTCCTTGATAAGCTTCATAGTCAAACTGATTTTGACACTACTCATATGGGTAAGCATAATGGTTCTGGATCTTATCATAATGTTGATCTAGAGGAGTTGGGAAATACATTGGAGGTGGATTGTATTGTTGTAAGTGTGAGTTCCATGAAGGGAATGAAGTCATGATTGCACAACCTCATGGAATGGGAGAAAATGAAAGAGATGGAAGAAGAAATGGATGAAATGAGTGGAAATGGATGGAAAAGGTCTGCAACTCAGAGAATGGGTTTTTGACCAGATGGAGTCACCAGATGTACCTAAAAGTGCCTCCAAAGGCTGAAATCTTCACCAAGAGCACATCGAACCTGATGAAGTGAAGTGGTAAGGTGCTTTGACTGTGGCCCCACTGGTTGCATGCCAAAAACTATTTGTGTAAATTCACAACACCCCAAATGAGCTCTAAAAATCTATTTTTCTAAGGAATACTCATTTGGTTTGATTTGCATAACATGGGACCATCTCTCAAGTTGTGGGACTTGCGGACTTGAGATGGCCCTCTGGAGAAAACCTGGCTTCTTCTTCTTGATCCTAATGCTAAACTAATTCTAAGGAAGGAAATGCGACTATCTACTCCTAATCTAACAATTCCAAGGGACCAAGGAGAGAGAGAGAGAGGAGAGAGAGAGAGAGCATGAAAAGGGAAATCCTACACTAACAAGGTGATAGCACCAAGAAAAGGGAAATGTTGATCATCTACCCAGACTACCATGAAACGAATAGAGGTGAGCAATGGAGAGGATGGATAGCAACATCACAGACCAAAGATCAGATTTCACATAGGAAACGTTTCAACCTAATGAACACAGCTCCCATATCTACAAATGAAACGTCCAAAACATGCATGAATACTCCGAGGAACTATGAGAGGCAAGAATAAACAATGAAAACAAGTGAAGGATGGACAAACGCATCACAAAAATGAGTTTTATTGCTTCAGAAATTTGCACAGAGCATCATACATGAGCAAGAGGCAAAACACCATTTACGAGCGGGGAGGAGGTTCCAACTCCATTTTCGACCCTGGGGAAGAAAAGAAGAGGGAGGCAGAGAAGAAAATGAACAACTAATTAACCTTTTAAAATGATGCCTTTGTTACAATATCTAGAAGAATGGGAGAGAGAAGAAGGAAAGAATCGAATCCTGCTCCAACCACTCTGAGATACACATTGAATCCCATTTTGAAATCTCAACCACTGAAAAATTAATGCCTTCTGCAAATCTGCCCACAATATGTCACTTTTGGTTCCCCAGTGGATTGAATCGAATTAGATCTAGTAGTTGAAGAGATTGGATTCTATGTTAATGGCCTAGAAGACTTTTCTTCATTTTTCACCTACCAGGGCCTATAAAAATGATTTTCTATCCTTCCATGGCATAGAGGACATTGAGATGCTTCCAACGGTATTAGATTCACTATATTTCGAGCCCTGAGTCAAAAGATATGCCTCTTCGAAGTTTGCATCAGGTCTATACAAATGGGTGGGAAAATCAGTTTGAAAAATGGGCCCTCTCTTTAATATGGGAAACGTGGCAGCTAGGTCGGAACAAAAATTGGGTTTGGGGCCCGAACTTAACTTTTCCCATTTTTGCAAGAACCACAAAATCCAGAGAACTCTTGCGCCCCACTGCTCCTTTAGTCACGTGGCTCCTTTTGGTTGGCTGGGAAATGCACTTCCATTTTTACCTTTATGCTTTTTGGATGAAAGGCAAACTTTTACTTTTTTCCCCGACTCTCCGCCTTGGCTTTGACTTAGGTCTAAATGTTGACTTTTCCTTGGGTAGAGTTGTGGGCCATTTTGCAACTTTTACACCTTTTGGGGCAAAGGCGAAAAACTAACTTTTTCCTCGATGACCCACTTTCCTTAGGACACACATCAAGCACTCGTTTGGAAACCTTTTCTCTATTTGACCCTTGAATCAACATCATTGAGACATTTTATAGCATTCACCAACCTGTTTATGCATTGACTATTCAACTAACTCTGCCCCCTTGATAGAACACGTGGAGGCACCATGCTTGTTTGCAAACCCGACCCAAAGTTTTCCTTTGGAGGAGCACCGAGTTGACACTTGTCGGCCTCCACTGATTTGTGGACTTTTCAACAAGTCTTTCTTACTTTTAGACTTTGGGCTACATGGTGAGCTTGTGCTCATTTGGGTCTTCACCTTGGGACCAACTCTTGGAGATGCGCCATGCTAACACTTGGCACTCTCTGCTCACACATTCATACTTAGCCGATTTTGAGGCCCGCCCTATCCGCCTTTGACTTTGTTTGACCATTTGACCCTACCTCCATTCCACCCTAGGACACATGGAGATGTGGTGCTTGTTTGAGCCTCTCTATTTAGATCCATCTTTGGAGAAGTGTTGTAAGGACATGTGGCTCTCTTCGCTGGCTCCTCCATACTTAGTCAATTTTAGACCTTTTCTGAACTGTTTCGAGCCCGAAAACTTCAAAACTTCACCATTTCTTCTATTTTCACATCTGGCCTCTTTGAAACCATCTCCTCCTTCTTGTCGACCCTGAAATTTCATTTTTGAGTCTACCTGAAGCTTGCAAAATAGATTTAAGACATGGAAATGCTCAAAAGAACCATTTCTTTTATTTCTTCTTGTGTAGGGTTGAATTTGACTTTCTCGGGCTTCTGTTTTCACTTTTCCTGGTTCTGGGACATGAGCTCATGGGTCTGTATCATTTCCCTTCATGTGTAGGGCTCGTTCGACCAAATTTACTGCGCGGTGAATTTGGGATAACAAAAATGGTTTATGGAATAATAATAAGGCAAACAAGAGCTTTAGTAGAAGATCTAGATTTTCAAATTGACAAACATTGTATCTAGTGAATCTTTTCATACTCTTAACTTTACTCAATATGATGTTATTTTAGGGATGACTTGGTTAGAAAGGAAGCAAGCTCTTATTAACTATGAAAATAAACAAGTGTGAATTCAAGATCAATATGAAGTTACTATTTTACAAGGAACTAAAAGATAAGCGACATTAAAAATTATTTCGTTATTCAACTTAAACAAAGTCTTAAGGAAAAATGTAAAGTTTTATGTGCTTTGATTACTCAAAATGATGAGCTTCAAGTAGATATATATGTTCACCCATTAGTCCAAGAATTTATGGATGTTTTCCTTCGAATGTTAAAGAGTTACCACCTCGGAGATATGTAGAACACGTTATTCACCTTATTCCCGGAGTTAAACCAAGTATCAAAATCACCTTATAGACAATCTATACTTGAATTAGTTTAGATAAAGATACAATCAACTTACTTATTGAAACAAGGAAATATTAGACCTAGTGTTTCTCCATGGGGTGCACAGTGTTGTCTGTTAAGAAGAAAGATGGTACTATGAGATTGTGTATTGATTATAGGCAGTTAAATAAGCTAACTTTTAAGAATAAATACCCTTTACCTAGAATTGATGATTTTCTAGATCAATTTAATGGTGCTAAATATTTTTAAGATTGATTTATGTTTTGGATATCATCATATTAGAATAAAAGATGTTGACATTGCAAAAACAGCCTTTAGAACTAAATAGGATCATTATGAATTTGTTGTTATACCTTTTGGACTAACAAATTCCCCACCACATTCATGACAACGATGCATGATGTTTTCATACCTTTCTTAGATGTGTTTGTAATTATAATTTTAGATGATATTTTGATCTATTCCAAAAATGAAGAAGAACATGAGAATCGTGTTAGATTAGTGCTTCTGAAATTGTAAGAAAAATTTAGTTGTATGGTAAGCTAAGTAAATGTGAATTCTTTAAAAGCTGAAGTCTCTATCTAGGAAATATCATCTACGAAAAAGGAATGGCACTAGATCCTTCTAAAGTAGAAGTAGTACAAAATTGGGATACACCCAAAGATGTACAAGAAATTATAATTTTTCTTGGTTTATTTGGATTTTATAGAATATTTATTAAGAATTATTCTAAAATAGCTACTCCTCTCATAGATTTAACAAAGAAAAGTAACACATATCATTGGTCTGAGGAATGTGAAATTGTTTTTAATAAGTTTAAAGAAGCATTAAACAATGCACTGTGTTATGTATTCCTGATTTTTCTAATCCTTTTTGTTACTACGATGCTTGTGGTTCTGGTATTGGTTTTGTATTAATGCAAGATAGTAGAGTTGTATGTTTTGGATCTAGGAAATTGTTGTCTGCTGAAAAGAATTATCCTACTCATGATTTGGAATTGTTAGGGATAATTCATGCTTTAAAATTTTGGAGACATTATTTGTTAGGTCGTAATTTTTTCTTGAAAATTGATCATAGAGGTTTTAGTATATTTTTACTCAACCCTTATTGAATATGAGACAAAAATATGGGTAGAACTACTAAGTCAATATGATTTTAAGTACAAAGTATGTCACAGTAAATAAAATTTGGTTGTTGATGTTTTAAGTAGAAAAAGAATGGTTACAAATGATTTTCCTTAGAAAGAAGTAAATTTTATCAAGATATAAAAGATGCATTGCCTAATGATAGTTATTCTACTTAATTGTATTCTGGTTTGAAAAATGGAACATCAAATGTGCATTTAAAGGATAGGCTTACTTATTTTTTAATTGGTGTGAATTGATTATTATGCTATAAAGGTAGATTGTGTATTCCTAATCTTCCTAACATAATACAACAAATTTGGAGAGATTCTCATGAGATTCCCATAACTAGACATCCTGGATTTCAAAAGACATACTTGTCAGTTAAAAAGAATATTTTTTGGCCTAGAATGAAGCAAGACATTAGAAAGTATGTATAACAATGTATGACTTTTCAAAAAGTAAAAACTAAACAATATAGTAAACCTGGTCAATTGTAACTTTTGTCTATTCTTGATTGGAAATGGGAGTCAATTAGTATGGATTTTATTACAGGTTTACCTAAAACCAAGAATGGTCATGATGTTATCCTTGTGGTGGTTGATAGATTGATAAAAATGGCACATTTTCTACCAACCAAGATCAAAACCTCTGCTTCAGATATAGCTCATTTGTTTTCTAAGGAAATATTTTTTTTACATGGTCTTCTAAAGATTTAGTAACTGATAGAGATCCTAGATTCACTCATTCTTTTTGGAGATCTTTGTTTGATGAATTGAGTACTAGTTTGAGTTTTAGCATTGCTTATCATCCTGAGTTTGATGGTCAAACTGAAAGGATAAATATAACTTTAGAATATTCTTATAATGTATACAGGTGAAAAATTTGGGAATTGGGAACAATATTTGCATTTGATTGAGTTTTCTTACAATCAAGGTTATCATACTACAACCAAAATGACCCCTTTTGAAGCTAAGTTTATGGTAGGAATTATACTACTCCAATTTCTTGGTCAAATCCTAAACATAGATATTGGTATGTAAATGATAATTTAAAAGAAATGGAAGAAATTATAAATAAAGAAAAACAAAACATGAAAGTTACTCAAGATAGGTATAAACATTAGGTGATTCAAAAAGATCTATTAGATAATTTGAAATAGGTGATCAAGTATTTCTTAGAGTTAAACCTAAGAAAAGTTCTTTGAAATTAGGTAAATATGCTAAGTTAGCTCCTCGTTATTGTGGACCATTTGAAATTTTGGAAAATATAAGAAATCTTGCTTATAGACTTTCTTTACCTCCTGAGTTGTCTAGAATTCATAATGTGTTTCATGTAAGTTTTCTAAAGAAATATGTATATGATGTTAATCATGTTATTGATTGGAAAAATATAGTTATTGAACCTACATGTGAATTCAAAATTGAACCTAAATTGATTTTGGAAAGAAGGACTAAGAATCTTAGAAATAGAGAAATTAAAGAGGTTAAAGTAAAATGGACCTTTTGTGATATTGAAAGTGCTACATGGGAAAGAGAAATTTTTCTTAAAAAGCAATATCCTAAATTGTTTAGCTAATGACTTGTGTTTTTGTTCTATTATTTTCATAATAGAATTAGCACTTTACTAAGGACGGTAGCTGATTCAAGGGGGAGAAATGTTATGTGACTAAATCCCAAAGCTTTAAAAAACATTAAAGACGAGTTGGTTTGTTAAAAACAAGTTTGATTTGAGATTGTTTATAGCCAAATTCAACGTAATAAGCTATTTGATTAATATGGGAATGAATATCCCAAGAATTTGGTTAAAGATTCTTAAATAAAATAAAAAGGTGTGAAAAACCATTGTGATGGTTCATAACTTCCATGAAATATTATAAAAGGCATATGAATTATTTTGAGAAAGAACAAGAAATTTTGATTGTGATTATGAGAAAGAGAAGAATTATAAGAGGGTCTTAAGGATTTTGTGAATTTAGTATGTGGAAGTAATTTCAAGGTGACCCGAGTAAGGACAGGTGGTGGGCAAAAGAGAGGGGAACAAGAGGTGTCCTAACTGGGGGTACAAAGTACAACCTTGGATGGTTCTTGGCCATGACATGGTGAAAATACATGGAGTGTATAGCATTTCCTCTTAATAGCGCAGCCATAGTCTAGTGTCTGTTTCTTGTGTGTGTGTATTGGAATTTGTACTAGAATTCCTGATTATTGTCTCAGATAAGTTCTCTCTATGAAACTATGTAATTCTTGTTGAAAAACTAATGGAAAGAACTTAAATCTTATGTTAATGTTGATAAATGAGAAAGTGCATGCATTTTGTCTATTTTGTTATGTATAATTTGCAAATACGTAATTAATTTATAAAGAGCAAATTGTATAAATTTAGCTATGAATGTTTATTAGTTTAATGAGAATTTATATAAATTAATGTAGAATAAGAATGGATATATGTAATTGATCGTATAATATAGTATAATCTTGTTATTTAGTGGCCTTTATAGCCGGGTTGTGTATTTTTTATCTATCGTGGTCGTGTTTTCTGTTTTATGTTATGGACCCAAAGCTTTCCTTAAATATGGTTAACTTTGTGTTTCTAGGTCCGCCCAACACCAAATGTGATATATAATATTGCAAAGCTTTAGCCAATCAGAATGTTCCATGTAGTTTCACCATGTCAAAACTTTATTAAATCCTTCTGAGCATTGTGAAGCACGAGCCAATGAGATCACTCCATGTTCTTCACAATATCTAGAATTTTGTTAACTTGTTTTCGTGTAATGAGAAACTCGATCCAATAGAAAAACTCCAAGTCTCTTCACATTTTTCGATGTTAATCATATGTTAACCTTGATGATTGTTAACCAATAGGATTAAGCACCATTTATGCTACTTTATTTTATATTAAGACTTTGTCAAAGTTAGTAAGAATGTGAATAGATAGAACTTGTCCACATTATTTCACATGTTATTTTCCTTTGTTAGAAGCGTGTCGAGTGCGAAAAACAAACCATTAAGATGACTTCGCATATGTATGGTTTAATGATCTATTTTATTATTAATTGGTCTTCGGTCTTTTAAGTTACACCGTGAAGTGTGAACTAATAGCAAAGCACCACGTATATACTATTTTTTGCAATGTCAAACATTTTATAACCTTTTCCATTGTAATATTGACACATGTCTTTGTCCTTTGATCTTCGCGGACCTTCTAGACTTGAAATTTCCTAGTCTTTTATTAATTCCACAAGCCCGGAGTCCATAAGGCGTAATTGTTGGAAATACCCACGAGAATCTCAACGTGTGTCTCCATTCCTTTCCATGCGGTTTAAAGATTTAATTAATCTTGTTTATCCATAACACGCATATTTTTAAATTCTTCTTCGGTTATGTTAAGAAAACACGATTGTAAATCAATTTAAACTTTCTCAATTTAATAGTATAAGAATGTTAAAGTGTATCGAGTCTTTCGCAATTAGATATTTTGTCAAATATTATCGATTTTTCAAGGGAAAAAGTTGCATTTCGGGATCACTAGTTTTAATCCAACTACTTTTCCTCATGCGCCACTTACTTTTCTCTTTAATGCAAGTTTCCAAATCAATGTTTTTAAATAATTATCCTTCCTATTCTTGGTGCGTCAAATTTATTACTCATGCAAATTTTATATCTTAACTTTTTTCCACTAAATCCACATCTAAATATAGATTCTTTCCCTATTCTTGCACGTGCATTTTACCCTTGATCTTGAACACAAATCTTCATTCTTCCTTGAAATTCATGTGTTCTCCAAATAATATATAGAATAAAAAATAAAGAATTATCTCTCAATTTGGAACTTAACTAATAAATGAATATAATAAATTTAGGGCGCAACATCACCCCACACTAGCTCCATTGACCACCCTTGGGTGATGCTTTCCTATCCTCTTGAAACAATTATGGGACCTTTTTCCTTAGTATATCTTCATGTGTCTTCCAATCATCTAAGGTCTTGTGAAGAAGGGGGATTAACTGGTCAATTCACATGGCAAGTTCAATTAGAGATTTGGAACATCCCTTGGCATCAAGTGTATTAGCTTACAACTCTTACACTTTTTCACTGGCCTCGGTGGTTGTATTTTCTATCATGATCTCTTCCTGGATTTCAGCTTCCTACTCACCCAATCATTGCTTTATTTTCTCCTTTTTCACATTTTCATCTTCCTCCAATTTTTCAAATTCTTCAAGGAGTTAATTTCGGCTATCCTTTTTGATGTTGTCACTCTCCATTTATTTTTCCAACACAACTTAGTTTCGGGTGTTCGAGAGCATACACATGTATATTATCTTTGGTTTACTTGAAGAAGCCCTTGACTAATTTTTCTTTATATGTGGCCTTTTCTCCCATATTCTTCACTAGGTTTGTGTAGGTCCATAATTTCTTGGTGTAGATGACCCTTACATTATATTTCTCACTTTTACCCTATTGTGCTCTATTATTATCTATTTTCATTTTCTTGACTAAGAGGCTTATCAATTTATCCAACTCCAATATTGTTATTTTTTGTTTCACTGGATTTTCTTTTGTAGTTTTGTGTTCATTGAGGAGTATCCTCTTACCCAAATCATTTGCCTTGTTATTTTCATATGTGTATTTTTCTTGCAAGGTTTTATGCTCGTGATCAAGTCTCCCAATTTTTCGTTATCTCTTAGAGCTCCTTGGTATGTTCTTTCACTCTTCTCCTTTAAAAGATTCTATCCATGTTATTTTTAGGTTTTTTGAACCACCTCAAGTATCCATTTTTAACAACACTTCCCATAATTAGGTCTCAAGCATTTGGAAGCGTCCCACAAAGGCCAATTGTTCTTCATCCACATTTCTAGTGGGAATCTTGTGTAAGCTAAAGAATGAGAACTCAAATATGGGTTCCTCCATGTAGGAACCGAGAAAAAATATATCTCCATATTTGATCTTATTGTCCCATTTGTATCCTTAACATTTTTCCATGAGAACAATTCCTTATACATTTTTCCTTTCTACAATATGAAGCAAGGGGATTTCAGAGGCTTCTTTTGATCAACTTTCAATTGTTCTTCCTCTTTTTCTTCCTCCTCTTTGTCCCCCCTCCAACATAGTTTTACCCTTGCTAAGGAAATGATTTTCATCCTCTTCATCCTCATCACATGTTTCCTCTTCACTATTATGTGTTTTTTCCTATTCATCATTTTTATCCTCCTCCTCATGCTCTTCTTCTACATCATTACTTTTCTCCACCTACCCATACTTTTCTTCATAATCCTCAATAGTTATTAATTCTAGGCCTATTTATGAGGAAGATCAATTCTTGCATTAGAGTATATAGAATTTTCTCCCTTGCTCATCCTTTGGGCCCTAAGGGATTTTTATAGGAGTGGGTTCCTTTGGAGGAGTAGTTTTTGTGGGTACGTCTAAACCTATTCTCTCGCATTCCCTATATATGCAGATTATGCTATCATTGACCCTATATATTTTCCATGTGAGTTGGCATGAAGGTTTCTTCTAGTCTTATGCCTTGTCCTATATTATTAATAGTGTCTCATTTTCATGTATTATATTTTTTATGCAACATCAACGTCACTAACCTTGGTATATTTCCATCCATATTTTTCCTTTCTAGACTCCAACACATCATTTCTCCATTTATTCAACTCACTTTCCCTAGTTGGTTGGGTAGTTCCTATATTTGTTCTTAAATCAAAAGTTCTTACAACATCCATCCTTCACTTTGACCACCTCTCCAAGGGCTCAAGATTTTCTTCTTCATCTTTAGGGCACTCCTATATAGTCCAAGGGAATTTTACATTCATCTACCTATTTGTTTCCTTGTTCTTGGTTTTGAGGGTTGGAAAATGTCTTCATCCAACTCTTCCTCCTTTTGGGTGATGGTGGATATTGTATTCTTTTTAGGCCTCAAATAGTAGAACAACCACACTATTCATTTCCAAATACTATTGTTTTCACTTGGCTTAGGGAAAAAAATTCAGACTCGTGATTCTCCACATATATGTCCTTCCCCTCATGTCTCAGTATGTAGTGTGAAGGATGTATATATATATATATATATATATATATATATACATCAATATTTAGCAAATCAATCCTCAAATTTTTTTTCATCCCTGATCTAGTTGACAAATCACATGAAATGTTCTATAGTGAAGGCAAAGGGAAATTTATCCCAAGGATACATTTGTCCATTGTTCACCTTGATACACCTTAAGGAGTAGTGTTACATTACAACACATTTTGCCTCTCCTTTGTTAGGTTAATTATTATTTACCTAATATATTAATTATGCATTATATAATTAATTATTTAATTAATGTTATTAATTAAATAATGTTGTTATATGGTTTTTAAACCATATTTGTCTTTTATTTCCACAGGCATAATTGCTATAATTGTTATAACAATTTATGTGCTTCCCGGATGTATTTTGGAAGTTGTTGTGAGTTTAGCTTTACCTGTACAACCTATTTCTTTGTCTGCACATGGATGTTCAATTCCTATAAGAATTGCAACACTCCGTTGTATTCTTGGTTGATTGAGTTTAATATAAGTTATCATGCTTCCGCCCTTGTTGCTCAATCTACATTTGGTACCAGAGCGAGAATATGGACCTGTGAAGCAGAAAAGGGTTGAAGGAGAGGTTACGAGTAGGAAGAGAAGTGTCTTGGAGAAGAATTTGCTTTTTGTAGAGCCTGTGTTTCCTCCAACAACTTCCCAGACATCCCTGCATCCCCACAACCCCTCTTTCATTCCAAGTGTTTGGAACGCAAAAATTTTGTTTGCCTTAGTGCACCCGCACCAAGAAAAATTTCTTTGCGGGCATAGAAAATTAAAAAAATCCCCAACAGGGGGTTTACCTCTAATATTAGAAGAGTATTTAGTCACTCCTACAAGTAGCACATTTTGTAATTGTAGGACTATGTGTCGTTTGGAGGACTCCCTACTAATTTGAAGGACTCCACTAATCCCGAGGTGAGTCAAACATGACCGATGAGTTAGCTTTTATCAATCACGTTGTTTGTAGAATTTCTATCGACACAGTTACTTGCTTTTAAGCGAGTTATTTTGTAGAGGATTCAAGCTCCTCTTGAGCCACACGAAATATATGACTAAGCCCACCACCTTTGAGTTGTTTATTCATGCAAACCGAGCTTGATATCCTCCAAACCAAGCTGAGTTAGGTCTCGAACCACCTTGCCCCATGAGGACTCCACCCACGCCACGACCTTGCACAAGAAGCAAAACATTGAGAGCTTATATCAACGGCAAACAAAAAAAATAGTCAAACATCTCCATGCATGCACTGCAACAAAACAATACAAGGTGGTCAACATTCCACACGCGGTGGAGAACTAAAAAAGGGCGTGATTAAAAGAAAAGCAAAAGTGAGGAAGGAAAATAAAATGAAGCGTGCAAGAGATAAATAAAAGTATCAGATCTATTTTTTGGACAAACGGAACCCTAAAACCACCCTCCTCTAGCTTATAGTCCACGTGGCCCTCTGCCAAGTCACATTTTACAAAGGTGAGTCGATTTTCACTTTATTTAAATACAAATTTGTTCATTTTACATTACAAGTGCAAGCGGCCAAGGCGGTTAGAGAGAAGGATTTGGGTGTGGGAAGTTTGGGATTCAAACCACACCCCCACTTGTTTTTAAACATTTCAAATTTAGTGGCACATTTGGATAATCGATAAGTTTGGAGGTGAATTTGGTAGAAAAACCACCACTAAACAACTAGTTATAGCTAAAACCGCCTCTAAAATTTTTAGTGAGAAAATCCCTAATTTAGGGCAAAAAAATATTCTCCCATTAAGCTTTTTTTTCATTTCGGGAAACTTTTTCCAAAGGAGGGATAGCTAAAAATTGCATTTTCAATTGGTTTTTTACAATTCTTTGCATTTTGGGTTTTTTGGGCTCCGGAGGCCACCAGGGCCCGTAAAAGAAAAATAAATCCTGCCATTCAATTTTCCAAATTTTTGAATGTAATTTGTATACTTTAGAATATTGCACTAATTTGCAGGTTGCCATAGTCAACTGCAAACTTTGTAACTACTTAGAAATTGGAAGAATATTATACTCAAAAACGATAGAAATTGGTTCTGAAACACTCACGAGATCCTAAATCTCATTCACATCGTTTGGTATATACGAGTGCCTCGAGAAGCGCTTACAGTAAATCCGTCGTGACGTGACTACTACCGCACTTAACACCTAATATGTCCGCAACAACGTCATCTAGGCATCGACCCTTTAAATCAATGGGGAGTAATAAGGTCACAATGCACACACTATGAGCCATCCCATTTGTCTATGAACAATTACACGACATAAATCCAGACTGAGAAATTATCCAAGTATATAGTG
Organism: Taxus wallichiana var. yunnanensis; assembly: GCA_018340775.1. Classification (NCBI taxonomy): domain Eukaryota; kingdom Viridiplantae; phylum Streptophyta; class Pinopsida; order Cupressales; family Taxaceae; genus Taxus; species Taxus wallichiana. Next base: position 7,630,787 of record JADAXU010000131.1, read on the forward strand.
AAGTTACGCATGCGTATGAGGATATTTATTTGAGCCAATGTCAATAATCGCACATACCCCTTTCAGTATTGTCTTGGTACCATGTATTGAATTCTTTCACATGCGTTAATGCCTCTTTCACGTACCGTCGGGTATATAGAAAGGGAGAGCTTCTTCCACATATCATCGGGTATATCGGAAGGGTGCATATATAGAAAGGTTCGGTAAATAGGATTGATGGCATATAGATTGGGAGACCTTATACCTGGAGTGATAAGAGCCAAACCCTGTCAGTGATTTATGCAAAATGGGCACCAATGCCCCCAAATTTTTTCTTCCAGATTCACAACTACTCAGAGGAAACAAATATGTTGCATGGAAGACAAAAATCAAGACACAACTTGAGTTTGAAGAGATCTAGCCTGCTTGTGAATGGTACTTTGACCAGATCAACTACTGATACAACACAACAGTGGTAGTTTGATAAAGCAGATCAGAAGGCCAAACTCATCATCTTTTTTGGAGTGTCCAATGATGTACAACCCCACATTCGAGATGCCAAAATAGCCAAATAAGCATGGGATAAATTGTGCATAGTGTATGAGGCCAAAACAAGAATGTTATATTGAATTTACAGAGTTAGTTACATACACTAAAGTTCAAGCAGAATGAAAAAATAGAAGCTTTCTTAAGAAGAGTTACAGAATTGAGGGCTTCACTTCTAGCCCTAGGAGAAGCGGTCAAAGATGATGATCTCATTCCCATTGTTCTGAGAGCACTCCCTTCTTCATACCGTATTTTTTTAACAACACTAAACTTGTCAGATACGATAGTTAGTTTTGAAAAATTGGTAAACCTACTGCAACAAGAGGAAGCAATGCACAATAAGGATGATGAAGAAGAACATGCACTTTCTTCACATCAAAAATGGAAAGGAAAAGGTAAAGGAAAACCTAATTCCTATCAAAATTCCCAAAATCAAAATTAGTATCAAGGGGACAAACAACAGAAGAAACAATGTCCAATCTGTAAAAGAGGACATGACCTAAAAGATTGTTGGTACAATACTTACAAGAAAGGTTCATCAAGCAACTCTGGACCTCCAAAACAATCTCACAAGGGACATTCTAACCAAAATCAAGGGTAGAAAAAGGGGAACTGGAAAAGAAGACCCCATCAGCAAGGAAATATTGTTGAGCAATAAGAACAGTCAAACAATGAAGACTACTTGTTCACTGCTCGATCAAGTGAACCATCCATGTCATCTAGTGATGTTTGGTATGTTGATTCGGGGGCCACTCGACACATGACCAGCCACAGAGACTAGTTTATTTCAATGAGGGACATGCCATCGAAAAATCATGTTTCATTGGGAGATGATTCTTCATATACAGTTAAGAGGATTGGGAACATTTCTCTACCCCTTGGTTCACGCAACTGCAAACTATCAGATGTCTTATATGTCCCTGGGTTGACAAATAATTTTCTTTCAGTCAATCAACTCCTTGATCACAACCTAAAAATTGACTTTGATAGTCATTCTGGCAAGAAAACGTGTTTGATTCAAGATAAATCAAGAGGCTCGAAAATAGTTTCAAAAGCCTCTAATGTGGGACGCATGTTCAAACTTGATTTTGTTCACAGAGACGATCAAGCACCTCTACCTCAACACAGTTGTGGCATCGAAGACTTGGTCATGTAAGTTTCAAGTATCTCGAGACACTTCACCGGCACAATATGGTACATGGGCTACCATCTCTTCAAAAGGATACATACAAGTGTCCTCACTGCCTAGCAGGTAAACAACACAGAGCGTCATTCCAGAAGAGTACATTTCAAGCTCATGGAAAGCTTTGCCTGGTTCATACTGATCTTTGTGGTCTGATGCAACCAAGTCATTTGGGTTCCAGTACTTCATGTTATGTGTTGACGACTATTCAAGGAAAATGTGGATTTTTTTCTTCACAAGAAAAGTGAAGCTTTTGAAACTTTCAAGAAGGTCAAAGTAGCCGTTGAGAATGAAATTAGTCGTCACATCAGAACTCTCCACTCAGATCAAGGGGGAATTCACCAATAATGAGTTCAAATAATACCTACAAACTCATGGGATTCATCGACAAATTCCTCCTCCACACACACCATGAAGAATGGTGTTGTTGAGAGAATAAATCATACTATCATGGAAATGGTGTGATGCATGATCAATGATTCTAGACTTGCAAAGACATTCTGGGTAGAAGCAGAATAAACAATAGTGTATTTTTTTAATAGAGTGCCCAAAATTTCTCTTGAAGGAGTAACACCACAAGAATCATGGTCAAAGTGGAAACCATCTATTGCACACCTTAGAGTATTCGGGTGCAAAGCAAGCATGCACATACCCAAAGCAGAACAGAAAGAAATTGGACATGAAGTCACAAAACTCATCTTCTTTGGGTACAGATGAAGAGACTCTTGAGTGCAGATTGATGGATCCTAAGACAAGAAAGTCTACACCAAAGAAAGATGTTGAGTTTTTTTAGAAGAAGGAAGAAGATTCTCCTCCTCCAGACTCACCAGATGTATATTTTTCTCCAGTTATAAAAATTGAAGCTGATGTTCCCTCAGATGATGAAAGTGAGGATGGGGATGATGGTGTTGATTAGATAGAACCACGACCCATGGGAATAGTTCAAAGCATATGCCCAAGTGGTGTACTAGCACATTACGAGATGCAAGAATGGATGCTCCACCGGATACATCCACCCCTAGACCACGGACTCACAGTAAAGTAAGAGAAGAAGTTAAATTTTCTTTGATGAGTAGAGTTATTGAATCTGATGAGCCCTCTACAGTCAAGAATCCCTACAGTCAAAATCTTGGAAAGATGCCATGGATTCTGAATATCAATCAATGATGAAAAATAACACTTGGCAGCTTTTCGATCTTCCACCAGGGAAGAAACCCATTAGATGCAGATGGATATTTAAAACAAAGTATAAAGCAGATGGGACAGTGGACAAGTATAAAGCAAGACTAGTAGAGCAAAGGGGTACGCACAAAAAGAAGGAATTGACTACGAGGAGACATTTTCTCCACATGACTAAGATCAAAATGATCGGGATAATCATTACTCTAGCTGCTTTGCAGTTTGGTTGGAAATTCCATTAGATGGATGTAAAAAGTGCCTTCCTAAATGGAGATTTACAAGAAGAAGTCTACATGACTCAACCTGAGGGATATGTAGTACCTGGTCAAGAAGCAAAGGTATGCAAACTCAGGAAATCTCTGTATGGCCTCAAATAGGCACCCCAAGCATGGTACATCAAGATTGATGAGCATCTTGTACAACATGGATTTGTTAGAAATCCATACGATCCCAATCTTTACCTCAAAAAGCAAGGGGGAGATTGTGATTTCGTTTTCTATGTCGATGATCTAGTCATCACTGGTAGTTCAGTGAGGATGATTGATGCAATGAAGAAATATCTTAATTAATCATTCGACATGACCGATCTCGGGCTAATGCATTATTATCTTGGATTGGAAGTATGGCAGAAAGAGAATCACTTTTTTTTCTCAAATGAAATATACCAAGACAACACTTGATAAATTCATGATGATGGATCACACACCAATTGCTACACCCATGGATATAGATTGTAGTTATCTCGTTCAGATCCATCTCCTGAGGTAAGTGCCACTCTTTATCGGTAGTTGATTGGGAGTCTCATTTACTTGACCTACACTAGACTAGATATCAGCTTTGCAGTAAGCTATCTATCCAGGTTCATGCAGGAACCCAAAGTATGTCATTGGAAAGTAGCAAGGCACATTCGAGATATCTCAAAGGATCAGTGGATCTTTCCCTAGAATACAAGAAGAACGACAACTTCTTCTTTGGATATTTGGATTCAGATCATGCAGGAAATATTGATGATAGAAAATCCACTTCAAGATTTGTATTCTTTATGGGATCTGGACCAATATCATGGGGAAGCAAGAAACAAAACTTTATTTCTCATTCTTCCATAGAAGCTAAGTATCGTTCTACAGGAGAAGTTGTTTGTGAAGCGATATGGCTACGCCGCATACTAGAAGGACTTGGAATACCACAAGACAAACCAACCACCATGTATGTTGACAATGAAGGTGTTCTCAAACGTGTTCGCAATCCAGTGTTTCGTGAGAGAAAAAGCACATTGAGGTATAGGTTCATTTCATACGTGAACATGTGTTGAATCACAACATCCAGCTTCAATTTTGTCCAATAGCTGAACAACGGGAAGATATCTTCACAAAGTCACTTACACGTGACAAGTTCAAGTTGTTCAGAGAGTTCCTCTCCTCATCTCTTGAGACAATGCACAATTAAGGGAGGATGTTAGGTTAATTATTATTTAACTAATATATTAATTATGCATTATATAATTAATGTTTTTAATTAAATAATGTTGTTATATGGTTTTTAAACCATATTTGTCTTTTATTTCCACAGGCATAATTGTTATAATTGTTATAACAATTTATGTGCTTCCCGGATGTATTTTGGAAGTTGTTGTGAGTTTAGTTTTACCTGTGCAACCTATTTCTTTGTCTGCACATGGCTGTTCAATTCCTATAAGAATTGCAGCACTTCATTGTATTCTTGGTTGATTGAGTTTAATATAAGTTATCAAGCTTCTGACCTGTTGCTCAATCTACATCCTTCTAATTATTTATGTATTTGGTGTGGTATTCTCTAATCTTCCTTAAAGACATCTTGCAAATGTCTTAGCTATTTATTGAGTCTTGCCTTGTATGCATTATTAAGGGTGGTTGGAGCCTTGAAATCCTTGTGTTTTTCTATCGATAACATGTTCTCTAAGGGATATACCCAATTTGGATTTTCACTACCCTCTCGAATGTCTATTTCATTAAAGGCAAAGAGTAGGATTAGTGTGCCTCATTTAAACTTGGTTTCTTTTAGTTTAAGAGATACCTAGTTTCCTTGATCTATTTTTCATTGCACAAATAATATGTCAAGTCATCTCTAGTGTTGACTAGTAGATTTACTATTCAAAGTGTAGGAGTAATTATCATGCACTATCCTATGAAGTAGAAGTAACCTTCTGGACGTGTGAGATCAAATATTGGAATAGATCCATAGGTTTTTAAAATATGGATTCTCATAGCACTAGAGGACCCCAAAAATTTTAGCATATATTATATATTATAATCATAAATTATGCTTCCCTCAATGGTATTCTTATTTATCTCATGAAACAAGTCTTCTACTAATGTTCCTATCAGCCCGACATGAAATGGTTGAAGTCAAGGATTTTGTACATGCCAACTTTGGTCTTACACTTTTCTACTTTCAAAACATCTTCTGGGCACTAAATTTCCATGTTAAGAGGAGGTAGTCACATGGGATCTTAGTCTACCTTCTTTTCTTTCTTTATGAATGTCATGGTTTTCTTGTCTTTTTCTTCTTCCATGTGGAATAAATGGATTTAGCTTTATAGACTTCCAATCTCTCTAGCCCTTATACTATCAATAATTCTTCATCTTCCTCTAAAATCTCTCTTATCAAAGTGTTATTTGAGTCTTCTCTTGACATTGACCTTGCAGAACTAGTCTCCTTCGAAGAACTAGATTCTTTCACAACCCTTTCTTAGCACGTCTCCTCCGGTCTAGTCTTCTTACTCCATCTAGTTTGAAACCTACTCGATTTTATTTAGGGTAGTTCAGAGCCCCAAATTATCTCATTTTATCGAAGGATCTTGGCCTCCACATTAATGGAGGTTGAGAAAAATTGTAGATCTCAAACCATTGATTTCATTCACTGAAACTTGTTTATGGGTTGTTGTAACTTCCAATCATTTAATCAACTTGTTCAAACATTGATGTCATTATAAACTAGGGTTATGTTCAAGGCTATATGCAAATAAATTATATGCAACTCAAGATACTATGGTGGTTCTCTTATTGGGGGGTTTGTTTAGTATCATTTCTTGTTCTACACTACTCAACTACGAAAGTAAATACGGTCTAAGCTATTTGAAATGAAAAATGAATATAAGAAGTGTGTTTAATCTACGGAAACAACATTTCGGAATGAAATTCTTTTAAAAGGAAATGCTTGATCAATTGAAATACTTGCTCAAAGGAAATAACAGTAAGGAAATCTGCTAAAACAAGGAAATACAAGATTGCATTCAAATAATCATTCAAACCAAGATACTAAAACTAAAACTTAGCAACTTAGCAAATATGAAGATCATGCATGAAATACCAATCCTCCAATCTCCTCATTCGAGTGGGCCCTTGCTCTCCTTTGGGATTGAGGCTCTTAACACGAATAGATACTCAAAATAGCATAGATTATATTGATCCAAACAAGTTCATCACATATATGGAAACTAAAAATAACTATCAACTGATATAATATTGTATCAAAAATCTCCACTCTAAGTAACAATTCAAGGGTGTGTCTTATAGAAACAATTGATTACAACAAGTGTCATGAATGTAGGCAACATATTAACTAATAACAACCTCATAAAGATTCCATGACACCCTACTAATTCTGCTAAAAACAGGGGTCCTCGTTTGTAGATTGTTATGAGTAAATCCTCCAAAATGTCGTAGTGGCAAAGGACTTGGTCTCCTTGGCTGCAATGACCAACAATGGTAGAAAATGCACCTTATCAACCTGCACATGTCATTAAATCACTTAACAAGGCAAGTTAGTGGGAGTTTCATTGATCATTAGTTCACATGAGACAAAATAAGGAGAAATGCATCACTTTTACTTTGGATACAACTATTTAGAACATCCCCATGCATTAATTAACATGTTTAGGAGCAAATTCTATAGTTATATGGATGTTATAACAAGTCAATTCATGGACTCGCAAATCGATTATCAACTTCTCCGCTACTAGTTACTTCTACGACTTCTCCATCACTTTTATTTTCCTTTGTACTGTTAAATTTTGTTTTTCTCTAATGGAAAAAGGTTTTAGGTATTTACATGCTATGAATCATTTTTAACTCGTCTTTGTTGTTTTCACTTTGATCTCTCATTCGTTTGAATGCTTCGTAACTTAAAAATGACTTCTTACCCTCCTTTTGTACCTCTCCAACTAGGTAATAAAAGCCATATTTATTTCATTTGCAAGCATGAACTTTGGATTATTTACCAACTCCATTCAATACCAAGTGGTTGACATCTATTACCCACTTCTTGATTTTACATTTTTTCTTTATTTCAAACTTGTCATAAATGGCTCATCTACTTGCATGTTTATTTTGTGAATTTCATGGATCCGTGTTGTTTTTCCTCTGCACCTCTAGCTGTAATAAGTAGCCTATGTTCATGGGCTAGATTTCATTTCCATGTGCACTCCCTTTTCTTGTGTGCTTCCTTTCCCCATAGCCTTCCTACAAACACCGTACCTTATCCACTTCCATATTTTTGTGTGCTTCACAACGATTTTCCTTAATCAAGTTTTCCCAATAATAATATTCTAATGTGCTTCAATAATTCTTTCATGTTGACCATACTACCTTTCCTACTAATAGATAAACTATTTTTGAAGTCCCCTCCAAGTACCTTATTTTCTCACGCATATTATTTTTGAATCTTTCTTACATATCCCATACTAGTTTGATGCTCCATTTTTGAGTGCAGACCATTTACAAAATCCCTTATTTTATTTTAGCGCATGTAATCCTTGGAGTCTTATGCCATTGTTATTTGAAATAACTTAGTTATCTTACTCCCACAAAAAGTTCATGTGTGGTCCTATGTGTGTTTTGAATATATCAAGTTCTTACATGATTAAAAAGATGACTTTTAAAGAGCGAAATTATTGTGTTTTATGTTGAGAACATGATTTTGAGAATATCAAAAGGATTTTACCCTTGCACCAAAACAAATTTCTACAAAAAAGGACATATATTAAAGAAAAATATCTTAATTACATGAAAAAAACTAACCTTGAAATAAAAATATCTATCCTAATGGCATACACCTTATTTAATTATAAAGTAGTACCTTCATTCAAGTAGGGTTTTAGTCTACTCTTATTGAAGTGACACAGTAGAAACTACCCATTCGGGTCCTTAAATTTACATACCCAATTTGGAAAGATTGTGTGTATGTCATATGGTCCCAATCAATGTGTCTTCAACTTTCCTAGGTGTCACACAGATTTTGATTCATAAAGCAATCCTCTGGTGCCAACAGTCAATTTTTTTTATTTGACAAGCATGACATGCTTTTTGGCACACTTTATTTGTTCCTTAGATCCATCATTCATGTGTCCTTAATTCATTAAATTACACTAGTTTAGTTAGAAACTTCATGACTAAATCTGCAATGTCCAAATTTTCAACACATACTATCCTCGGTGATGGGACCATGAATTCAATTGGTAATACTATTTCTTTTCCAAACACTAGTTGGAAAGGTGTTGCTTTGTTCAATCATTTGTAAGCTATCTTGTATGGCCATAATACTACTAAAACATTATCATCCTAATCCTTGCACCCGATATCACATTTTTAGTCAAGGTATTGCTTTATTTTTTTAATACTTCAATTGTTCCATTTCCTTGCAAATGATAGGTCTTGTTTTATGGTGCTAGACCTTGAATTATAATAGAAGTATGCATACTATCTCATTGATGAAATGGGTTACTCTATCACTTTTTAGGATCAAAGGACATCCATATATTCTAATAAATTTTTCCTAAATAAAGTTCTTGGTTGCTGTTCTTATACAGTCCTTCATTACCATAGCTTCAACTCATCTTGTTAAGTAGTCTATTCTTATGATAATGTAACATGCATCAATCCATCGTGTGGCTACAAAGTGATTGGCCCCAAAAATTCTATAGCCCATTTTTCAAATAGATGTTAGGAAACAATGGGCCATAAAGGAATTGCATCCCTCTTGTTAGGATTTTTGATGTGTATAAAAATGTCATAATTGTGTGTGTATTCCTTCATGTAGTGAAATAGGTTTTACCACCATAATCCTACTACTAAAAATTTGTGTGCTATAACATCACCAACATAGTGTCCTCTTATTATCCCTTCATGTGCTTCGTGTAAAATTTCTTTATATTCATACTCGAGTACACCATGCCTTAATAATTTATCTCATCTCGTTTTATAGAATGTGCCACTAATAATTTGATATGGGAAAAATTTGACAAGTTGTTTCTTATATTGAATACTCGCATTTTCTAACACAATTCTTGTTTCAAGGAATAACACGAAATCATTGAGTTCATCAAGAAAACTTTTGATTTTTAGTAATTAAGCATCATGCATTCCATATTTTATTATTTCTACCTCTTCTCCGGTAGTAATGCATGAGAGATGATCAGTCTTGCTTTATTTTTCCCAACTTGAATACTACGAGAACTAAAATTCTTGAAACAAAGTTATCCATTTACAAATGTACCCATGTGACACCTCCTTGTTAACCAAATGTTTTAGTGCCATGTGATTAGTATAGAAGATAAAGGGAATTTCCAGAAGGTATTGTCTAAATTTTTGTAGTGTATAGACCATGGAAATATCTTCTCTCTTTGTTGTGGTGTAATTTTGTTTTGCAAGTGTTAATTTCCTACTTGTGAAAAGATTAGATGATCCATGTCATTTTATCTTGGTTGTGCAAGTATTTCCTATACATATGTGCCTAATACATACACATGTACATGAAATGATTTATTCGATCGGAAATCTTAATATTGGTGCACTAGATAAGTGGTATTTTAATTCTTCAAATGTATTTTGTTGTTTCATGCCCCATTCAAACAGTTTGTGTTTCCTTAATAGAATTTCTAATGGCATGTTATTTTACATATCCCCTTATGAATTTTTGTAGTGCCCATAATGTCTAAGTAATGCATGCACATCCCATTTTGTTTGTGAGATTTTGACTATAAAATTACTACAATTTTGGTTAAATGAATAAGTAGCCCATCCTTACAAATAATGTGGCCCAATAACGTCCTAAAAGGAGTTTCAAAGACACACTTCTTCAAGCTTAAAGATATTTAAAGTTGTCTATAACACTCAAATAGTAAATACAAACACTCACAATTGTCTTTTATCAATCCATACATTGTCCAACTATCCAAACATACTTGTAAGAATTTTAGTATGAAACTTCTTCAAATGTGGATACAACAATGCATGAGAAGAATTCAGTACATTCTTCATCCCAAATGACATAACTATGTAAGAAAATAACCCTCATTATCTAGAAAATGTTTTCTTTTCATGATCCTCTTCAGCTATTTGGACCTAACTATATTCTAAAAATATTTCTCTAAAACTTTATATCTCTCTTCATGTTACTCCTTCCTGGATTTCTTCTATAAATGGATTTAGTAAGTGATATATGATGTATACTACATTTAACACGTGGTGATCAACAAAAATTATGATGCACCCATTCTTTTTAATGATTATAACCATTGGTCTTACCTAGTAAGACTCTTCAATTGACATGATAAATCTAGTTGTTAACATTTTGTTTGTTTCCTCTTTGACTTGGTGCACATGTTTGGATTCATCTTGTATAGTTGTTTACATATTGGTTTGGTGCCTTCAACTAATTTTATATGCATTTTACCCAAGGATGGGTGTAAGTAATTTATTTTTTGATAACTTCTTAGGAAGAGGTCTTCGTAGTCATGCAGGAGTTCTACCATCTTTGTAATTTCATATTCGAACCAATAATCTCTCATGGTTACATATTTTGGTGCCTCTTCGGCCCCAATGTTGATATTTTAGACTTCAAGTGGTTCATTATATGACACATTCTATTTTTCTTCTTATCTATAACTTACCTAGATCCATAGGTGGTTTCAAAGTATAATTTATTTGTTTTCACTTATTTATCAATTTGATAAACCTTTATTTCTCCTTACACTTCCAATTTTGTGCTATCAAATAGCTTCGTCTTATTTTTTAGAATCATCATTGATGATTTGTTCTTCAAACATACTTAGTAGTGTCATACCTTTCTAATTATTAATCATTAACATTTTGTCTTCCATAATGGCCTCATTTCTAAAGAATGTGTTCTTCATACTTTGTAATGATGGATTTAACCTAGGTACCTTGGATGTAAAGGAGAACGTTTGCACAAAATTAGTTTTTATGCCCTCCTAAATAGATGTTCCTTGATGCACTTCATAGTACACATACAATGCATGTGCCTAAAATCATAATGTGTGGTAAAAGATATCTACCCATGATTCTAGTTTAATATTTATGGCACCCAACTCCAAACCCCTTCACTTTGCTTTATATGTTAATTTGGTTTTATTACCTTTTTATGACATGAGAGTCTTCATACAGGGTTTCCCTACTCAAACCTTACATGCATGGTTTCACTTATTTAGTCCCATGTTTGTAAATGTGGTTGCTAAGTAGGCCACCATCTAGCTAATGTACCCCATCTTGTATACACCATGTTTTTTATTCATGTTTGTTATGGGAGCATATATGTCTCCATTTTTATAAGATATTCTTGGACATTCACACCATTTTGATATCTCATCTTCAAAAAAAAACTTTGTTAAGTCTTTTGATATACCTTCATGTATAAAGTGGTATTTCTCTACTTTTAATTTGGGGATCAATTTTTACAATGACATGGTCATGCCCAATCAAATCATAAAACCCATGTGCCTAATTTTCATATGTTACACAAGTATTATACGAGAGCGATTGTGCATCATCCCGTTATAGGGATCCATGTTGATTTGGTTCAAGGTTTTCTACTCCTTCATCTTTATGTTATATATATGTTCCATGGCTTCATAGTCTTCAATAGTCTCAAAATATGGTATACCTTGTTTAGTATCCATTAGCAATACTACGAGTTACACATCATTTTTAAAAATTATATAACATTTTTTGAATTGGAGATCAACGTTATTTTGCATAACACCATGATATTACGATTAGTGTGGGAAATTATCTTCTTTTACAATTTATTACTTTAAAGTATCCAAAAAACCTTACACCCATGATATTAATGATGGCGTGCTTGATAATTTGATAGACACAAAATACATCATTTTTGTCATGAATAGAACATGAGGTAATGGATAGATATGAATATGAACCTAAAGTGCGGGACAATTAGCATAACAAGTAAGAGGAAAAGCCAAATTACTTCATATAGCATTGCTTTCAACAAGTTCAGCTCTACATCATTTCTATTGTCTCGTGTTCATTCTTTTCTCTAATTCCACAAGTGCACTAATAGATAATGTATTCCAATTATACATTATAATAACACATTCAATAAATAGTTAGTAAAGTAACATTTCTCTTGTAAAATAATATTTTGATTTTTTGTGATTACAGACCTAATACATCAAACAATAGTGCATTGGCAGGTGCATTTTTAGGAACGTGTTTAATGGACTATAACTATAACATAGATCATATTAGGACAGGTCATAGAAATTAGGTTTTCTTTATTTCGTAGAGACAATCATGAAAAGGAATTTCTAAAATAGAATTTTTGTTGGGTTTTCCAGAGCTTGTGAAAAAAAAATGATTTTTATTAACATGTATTGTACCTTTAACTGAGGTGTGCAAGTTTGAGTGAATTGGCTTCATTGAGGTGTTTGTATTTAATGCTACCATGTTGATTGAAAAACTTGATGGAAATGTTTCCTTGAGAAACTTTTTGTTTCAGGTTGTTATATTTACTACACTCCAATATTGTTCTCACCATATTTTCTATGAAATGGGTGTGAAAGAAAATACATGTTGTTATGTGAATGGTGATGGTTTGTTTAATTTTCATATATTTGGATTTCCATTGTTTTGTAGAGATGGTTATTGGTTTATATTGATCATGATCGGCCTTATATCCTATTATGAATTGTTTTGTTGTTATGATCTATGCCAATTAAAAACCTATGTTGCATGTTTTAGTAAAAGTAGTAATTTTTTAGAAAAAGTGTTTCTAAAATATTGTTTCTTTTAGGTTTACAAGATCTTGTAAAAATGTTTTTAATTGCAATTTTGTTGGGGTTGTATATGTTGATAGGTAGATCTGGAATGGACTATAGCGGCATTAGAGTCGATGTTAGGGTAATTATAGATTTGCATGGTTTTTAATAACCAACAATATTTTTTGGTAAGAAAACGTATATTTTTTGGTAAGAAAACGTATATTTTTTTAATGTGATTCTCTTTTAATAGTACACTTGAAGAATTCTCTAGCCATATTTTATGTAGAAAGGATCTCAAAGATAATACATGTATACTATTTACATCACATTTATTTTAATTTTCAATGGCATACATACGCTAACATGAATTATAGTGTAGTTATAGTCTATCCCAACCATGAATCCATATTACCTATCAATGAGCGTGCATGTAAACATTCACATCAAGGTTTTATGTTAGCAAAGTATGATCAAAATTACATAGTCAAATAACATTAATCGGGCCAAACATTTCCAAACCTTTTTTCAAATTGTTTTAGGTGATAAATGCATGCACCTCAATAAGAAGGTCGGTGTTCATGACACCATGACTTAAGTTATCGCATGCTTTATCAATAACCAATCAAATATCATTTTGATTATTTGCACTATAGTCTTGATGAATACATTTTTATGTTTTTCAAATAATCTATTTTTCTGAAGGGTGATTGGTGGAGAGTTAATTTTCTTGCCATGCAAGTTTGATGTTCAATTCATTAAGAAATAAAAATATTGACTAATAGATAGGTGATATTTTATTTTGGGTTATTATGAGACTATAGTTTTTATTTTTGCAATAATGCGGTGTTATACAACCTGAAAAAAATAGTGATTCTTTTATCAAGAGTTCTATGTAGAGTTTTATAGACATTTTGTTAAGGTCATATAACATGGTTGGGATCAGCCACAAGAATGATCTTGTTGTTGAGGTGTGTGTGTGTTTGAATGAGTTGGCCTCACTAATTTTTCTATGTAAGAAATTTCTCTATTGGGAATGTTTTCTTTGGAGGCATCGATGGTGGAGTTGTGTATTCAATGGTGCGGGTGTTATGGGAATTGATTAGTAAGATATAATAAAAGCATATTTTTTTAATGTTGATGTAATTTATCTTGAATATTTTTTATAGTTTTATATTTAGCAGACGCTTTGAATATGTTTTTTTTTTGCTATTTTTTAGACTTCCATCTAGAAACTCATCATGAAATTTGAAGTCCTCTAAAAATGCATTGAAAAAAATCATTTTTATTTCATTGAAAAGAAGAAGAGAAATAATACTACATCAATTTGAAAACAAGAAGAGATAAATCTTGAATAATTTGTTGCATTTTCTCTTAATTATAATGAAGGAGATTACTAAGCAATTGATTAAAAAAATTTTTAGAGAAAAGCGAGAATCTAAGAAGTTACAGGTGGCTTAATTTCTTCTTCCAAAGTATGTTGTTAGTAGGATCCAAATGTTGGTTGATGCTCATTGTAGACACCCTAATTTCACATCTGTCCTAAATCAATTAATTCCCCTTCCTCATTTCCCACAAAAATACACTTCGAATTAATCAAATATAATTTGATTAATTATCCATTTCAAAACCCAAAAAATAACCCAATCCTCACCACATGTCATTATTCTCCATGTTTTTCTACTATTGAATTAAAAATTCAAATTCAAATCCTCACCCACTCTTTGTGGTCCCCACTCACCTAAAATCCTCCACTTATGAATTAAAAATCCAAAATCAAATCCTCACCCATTCTTCATGGTCCCCACTCACCTAATCTTGCCCACATTTTCAAACCATGATTACTTAAATTACTCTAAGTTAATCACTCCCCCAAGCTATAAATACAACCTTACCCCTCCCCTCTAAGGACACAGAGAATAAGCTTGAATGCCCTATCTAATTTCTTGCATCCTTTGAGCAAAGAACATCCTTCTACCTCGTCCTAATGCCTAAATAGCCTCATAATCCTTTTTCCATCTAGTGCAAAGTAAGAGGATCATTGTTGCATGAAGGTCTTGCTCCATCTTGAAGAAAAGTAGCTACATATCACATAATTAGGGATTAATCCAAGTTTCCTAGCCCATTATGAGGTTTGCTACGAAACGCGAAGGAGGAGGTATGATTATTGGTATTTTACTTCCTTGTTAGTAGTGCATTTTTCCTAGCTTACATTCTGGCACGCCCGATTACTTTTGATTTGTTACCATTAATTTCTTAATTAGTGGTTTTATCTATTATTTGTTTATTATTATTTGTTATTATCTCCTTTTTGTGCCCTATGACCCTCTCGTGGCTATCCTTCACGCTATGGGTAGTGTTTTTGTTTTGCAGTGTCTTGTGGTGCATATGCAGGTTATAATCACAATGACATTATGACACTCGTCATCTCTTTGATCTCCACAATGCTCAATGTCTGGAAAAACGCACATTCATCCCCTGCTCTAACTACTCGTGGGTCATTGTAGATGACAACGTTTGGTATGGGAAACCAATCCAGAAACTTAATTTCTCTATCTATTTATTTCTTTTTGCTACAATAATTGTTTTATGAGCACTCGATCTTCTTTACTCATCCATTTTTCAAATCTTAGTTTTCGATCACTATCTATTTTGATTTTCCTAACACACATACTTTTTCGATCTTTGCTTCCAAAAAAAATCACAAAAAAAAAAACAATATCTTTATTTCTTTCAATCTTCCTTTTCAACTATATATAGATCTTCTTTTTGACACTCATTGTTTATTTTTCCAATCTCATTTTTTTAAGGGTCAATGAACATCACGCTTTAAAAAAACATATACACAAAATATAAAATATAAACACAAATCTATATAACTCTTCTTTTATTTCAAGGTTTTTACTATTTTTAAAAATTTAGCTCTTGAATACATTGATCTCCGTTTCTATACAAGGTTATTTATTTAGATAAATAAAAACTAAACTATTCGATCTTTGCAATCAATGTCTTCCCCCTTCATGAGCTCTTAATGCATACTTTTTCTATTTCTATATTTTTACGTGTGTTGTTCTCTAATCTTCTTAGTAGTAAATCTTATTCTTCATCCACGTCCACCTTTTGCCAACTTCATCCTTCCTCCCCACACAGCCTCGTCCCCAATCTACTCTCTCCTCAAGCAAAGCATCCACTCTCCCTTTAAGCAACACAGCTCCACATCCTCTCTCCCTAGCTTCCTCCCCATGCCGAGAGCTCTCCCCACTTCCTCGGCCACCGGTCTCGATCCCACTCTCTTCCCACCACCTCCATTCCCACTCCCCACACCGACTCTCCCAACTCCTCGACCACTAGTCCCGACCTCGCTCACTATCCCACGTCGCCTCTATCCCGGACTCCCAGCGTTGACTCCATCCCCACCCTCGACTACTCCTCCATCCTCAACACGTCCACCACCTGACCTCCATCCCTATCCCCACTTCCTCCATGCCGACTTCCCCCTCAACCCCTCCACACCTACCCTATCCCCATCCCCTACATGTCGGCCTTGATTTTTACACGAGACCACCCATCCCCATCTCCAACCCTATAACGCAAATAGCTTGCAAAAGCTTATCGAGATGGTATACTGATTTTTTCATTTGACCATAGCACAGGGTATCTTGCCTTGTCCACCTCCATTCGCATCCTACACCTTGCGCAATACACTTTGACTGTGGGTGAGGTGTGAACATTGACCAAATATAGGTTGTTTTTGTGATTTTAACCGTATATTTCGTGAAAATTTTTACAAGCTCCGTGGATTGCAAAATCTTGACAACTGTTCATTTTTCTTCATGGTTTATATCAACACGTACTACCTATTTCTATATATATATGCATAGATTAGAGATATATCTATAAAAATTATTGAATTTATAGCCACCAGAAAAATCTCAGCCATCAGCAAATTTCTATTTGTGAGGCATAGATACTTTTTGCAATTCCGGTTTGATCCCGATCATACCACGCTTCATCCCATAACGAGCTACTCCACTCAATATGCATCATTCTCATCCCACTTCACATACAGACCCCCTACCATGTCATTTTAATTTCGTATAATTTATGTATTTGTTCTTACACAAATCTAATCTACAAATTTCTTTGGTCTACAATTTATTTTTCACCATTTCGGTCTTCCGTTTACACTTCAAACATTCAGGTTTATAATTCAACATCTCCCAATTCCAATTCAACATTGTCAAGTGCCACGTCTTTCTGCACATTCCACTTGACATTAGGTTCACCAACTCCACCTGCATTTTCAACTTACCCACTCAAACAAATTTTTGTGGTGATATTTTACACTACTTCTTTGCTTTCATATGTGTTTTCTTCAGTTCATATTGAGTCATTAAACATCGTTGGATCATTCATTTCTTTTGCTAACATTTTGTGTAGACAAACTACTAATCATTTTCTTGCAGGACCTTTTTTTACAATACTGAGGAACTGTTTGCACCTATTTCACCAACATTGTCGATTCGCATCCCCATCATCTTTTGCACACTAGAGGCCACACGAGCTTTGCAGAAACAAATTTTTTTGCCTTACATTCCAATTTTCCACGACAACACTTCTCGGTAATGTTTTCACAATCTTCTTTTGTCATTTTTCTTTTTGCAAAATAATCATTATCGCTATTTCGCAATCATGATTAATTGCAATAATAATTAACATTTAAAAAACAAAAACACACAAAAAAATCTATTCCAATTGTATCTGCGTATGCTCTTTTCCTACGCCTTAGAGCGATCCGGAAAATCAGGAACGGTCGCAATTGTTTAGTTTCTTGTTCTAACATTGCAGGATCCTCTAGCTTTTTTTTCTAATTGTCATTTCAATAATTATTTTACTTCATCATATTATTAATATTTGTTCGGTCATTGGTTGTGTATGCTCTTCTCTGTGCCTTTGAGCGATCTGGAAAATCAAAAAACAACCACAATCAATTTTCTAACATGTCATCTGCAGGATAACTACTAATCTATTCTTTGCAGGACCACATCGCTAGAATATTAAAAAAAAAAAAACACAAAAACAAACAAAAAAATCCCGCAAAAAGTACACCATTCAAAGAAAACTACTAAAACTAAATTTTTTTAGCACGCCTAAGTACGCAAATTATTTTTTGCTAGTTATTTATTTCAAGTTGGAAAGAACCCTACATTTAATCACTTTATCATTTTGTTTTTACATGTAGACGAGGTGGATTTCATCACCACCAAAGCTACATCGGTGACGTGGACTTGACTACCACACACCAACAACATTTGCATCTGCATTGCACTTTGAGACCTAGTCTCATCACAACGTTCGGTATTTACCTCGCCCCTGCTCTTCACTTACAGGTAATGTTGTCGTGCAGCGCATGCAAGTCACGCCTAAATAGCTGTAACAATGAAGCCTGGGCATCGTCCCTGTAAATCTTCGAGGATTTATAAAGACACCATACACATTCATCCCTCCATCACCTTCCACCTTTTCACAAAACCTGTTCTAGACGTGGTGATTCACTCCAAAACAGTAAGTAAATTGGTGAGTCTCCTCCAGTGCTCTAAGGGTTTCCCATACTATGGTATATCAGGACTAGGGTATATCGGAGGATGCATCTTTTTGGAGAAATAAGAGCCTACATCCATTAGTCCACATCATACTTGTATGATTGCATGAAACAATGATCATTCTTGAAGAATTTACCTCCTAAGCCAAAATAATTGGATCCACATGATTGCTTGTTGTGTGGAAAAAAAATAGTTTAGCAATGTTTTATCAAAAAACTTAGTTGATATCAATGTGTTCATTGTAAAATTTCAAACCCTAGTTGTGTTCCACAAAAAAATCAGTTCTCGACCAATTCAATACCAAGCAAAAACATCCAAACAATCCAACAACGTAGACCAAAACATCACACCAATTTCATTAGCTTGCTTCAGCTAACAATACATCTGCCATAACTTGTCTTCGGCTATACCCAACTAATATTGAGTGACTAGCATTCACTCCCCATATTGTCAATTCTCAAAACATCCTTCATAGCTTGTTTCCAGCTATATCAAACTAATATTGGGTGACTTATGCGAGTTCACTCATTATTAATCGCATCCACCATCATGTTTATCCAAATCACACACCAACACAAATCCTTTCATAACTTGTTTTGAGTTATATCACAACCATATCACGATTAACCTATTTGGGTTACTCTCCCCGTCAACAATCCAGATCTTGTTTAAGCCAAATCTAAACCATTTTCATTATAGCTTATTTAAGCTATCACATATTTATCCTGAGTAGCTTGTTTAAGCTTGCTCCTTATAGCCTTACTTGTTAAAACTCGATTGAGCCAAAACAAAGATCACAATCAATAGGTTGAGTTCTTCATCATACCTTTCTTCATTCTCCCTCTCTTTCAAACATGATGAATTCACGAAAAACATCACGCAATGAGCTATTATAAAAAATTAATAAGATGACAACACAACTCTCTCATATGGCTACCCAAATCAGTGAATGATCACCCAAAAAGCCAATCATACAACCTAATAAAGACGTCACTTCGCATAAATTCCAACGCCAGTTTACCCCCCTTGGAGAAAGTCTCTCTAGTGTTTTTCATCAACTAAAAGAGGCTAAACTGATAATATATCCAATTACAAAACCCTTTTCCAAAGGGGAAGCTAAGCCATGTTGGTACAAACCTAACACATACTTGTGCCTTTTCATCGCACGGATAAATGTGTACGATTTAATTACGTCCAAAACTTAATTAACGATGATGTCATCTCTGTATAACTTGATGACAATGCTCTTGCAACCAATGACACATGCAATACCACAACTTTCCATGAAGAGTGACTAATGTCAAAACGCCTATATATTCGAAAATCCACGAGATCATGACCAATCCATATCTTCTTCAAATCTCCTTCCATTAGTTCAAACATACATTGAACTTATTTTGGACAACAACATTCTTCCAACATCTACTGAGCACTTGAACTTATTTCAAGACTCTCTTTCAACCCAAACATACATTGAACATGTTTTGGAAAACAACATTCTTCCAACATCTACTAAGCACTTGAACTTATTTCAAGACTCTCTTTCAACCCAAACATACATTGAACTTGTTTTGGACAACAACATTCTTCCAACATCTACTAAGCACTTGAACTTATTTCAAGACTCTCTTTCAACCCAAACATACATTGAACCTATTTTGGACAACAACATTCTTCCAACATCTACTGAGCACTTGAACTTATTTCAAGACTCTCTTTCAACCCAAACATACATTGAACCTGTTTTGGACAACAACATTCTTCCAACATCTACTGAGCACTTGAACTTATTTCAAGACTTTCTTTCAGCCCAAACATATATTGAACCTATTTTGGGTGACAACATTCTTCCAACATCTAATGAGACCTTGATCTCATTTCAAGACTCCCTTTCAAACCTTGATATTACTGTAGACACTACAAAAGAGGTTCCATCAACAAGTACCATTAAGTTTGATTCTATTATTCCAATATTGGCTCTTATGCCTAACATCTCTAGCCTTGTTGTCGAAACACAACCACATCAAGTTTGGACACTTGCGACAATGCAACATGTCGTGTCCATCATGCTTTCAATTATTGATCTTGTAGGCATCTCATCACTAATTATTCTCACATGTCAAGACTTCTACGTGCATACATTCTACAAGGTACTTATACCTAGGAATATCTTTACACAACCTTTTCCATCTTTAATCATGAATCTATCCTCAAAACAATCAATTAATGGACAAATAGAAGCAACAAACCAAATAACACAAACCATCATTGTCAACACACATGGAAGCTATTGGCTTAACCAAATCTATCCCACTCTTTGGGCTTACCACACATCTTATCACACACCTACTAGAGCCACTCCCTTCTCCTTTGTTTATGGTTGGGAAGCTATTTTACATGTCAAGGTTGAATTTCCATCCTTCATAATATCCTTCAAAGATGTAATCAATAAAGATTATTATCGACACTCATGCCTTAATGAACTCGAGCTTCTTGATGAAAAATGACTTAATGCCCTAGATCATCTTCAAGTATATCAAAATCGGCTATGGCATAGCTACCATAAAAAATTCAAACCTAGAAAATTTAAGGTCAATGATTTCATTCTCAAAGAAAATCGAAAGAACACACCCAAAGAACGAGACAAACAAGACAAATTTGAGCCCAACGAAATCATAGATAATTTTGGGTTTGGAGCTTATAAATTGGCCATTGACATAGGCCAAGTCCTTGAAAAACCCATGAATGCATTCCATTCAAAGAAATTCTATTCTTGAAAGCACTCTCTATTCCGGGAAACAACAACGTGTACATTGTTCCTTTTGTCTTGCTTATCTCCGAATAAATTTATTCATTTCCATTGGCAGACATTTTCATTATCAAAATCACATCTTCATATTTATCATCATGAGACAAGTGCTAATATAAATCCTATTAAGTTTGTGAGCGTCATACTTCTTATCATATCTTCCATTTTCAGTCACTTTCATCTATGGTCATACCTAGAAGCTTACTGATGGTAATATATTCCCTTCAAAAACATTCTCTCTTTCATAACAAAGCTCTAAACTTCTTTACCAGTTCGTTTGGTTGTCCATCTCAGTCTTCGGTGTTGAACCCTCACGTCCTACTAGTCATGTGGGGCTGAGATTGGGGGCAGACGTTCCTTCCCAAATACAAAGCACTATCATAAAAAAATCCATCAATTCAATAACTTATGAGTAATTCATTGTCACATCTTTCATCCTTCATAGTCTTTGGTGTTGAGCCCACACTTCTTACTGGTAGTGTGAGACTAGGAATAGAGGAAGGTGCCCTTACTCGTCTATGTCTTGTCTTTGGTGATAAACCCTTGCCTCTTACAAGTGGCATGGGGAAAAGTGTAGAGGGTCATTCTCATAAAAACATAAAAATATTGCAAAAACATTCAAAAAAATCAAATCAAATCAAAAACAAAAAAAAAAGGCACAAAGGGAATTCACTCGCCTATGTTTTCCTTCGGTGATGAGCCCTTGCTCCTCAATAGTAGCATGGGGCAAGGCATAGGGAGTCATTTCAAAAATACAAAATCTTACAATGCTTAAAATTATAGAATCCCCAAAGAACTAATTTAGATGCCTAAGTGAAGAGAGAACTATCCCTTCACCTCATATCTTATCAATCAATAGGCCACATAATTGTCTAAGCCTAACATGTGACTCATAAAGTGAAAGCCATTTTTGATCGGTACCATTATGAATAATGGAGTCACAATTTCCCAAAGGGATTGTTGTTAGCATTTGTCTCTATATTCATTATCTGTCTCCTACGTCCTTGATTCTCGGTGATGAGCCCACGCATCTTACTAGTTGTGTGGAGTCAAGAATAGAGCTGGACTCCTTTTCATCATATCATCACCACCATATCCCGCCAATGGAAAGAGAATTTGTGTTATTCCGAGCATAAGTTACCACAAGGAACACGGTACATGCGGATAAAATCCTGGCTTATCACCTCTCAAAAATAAGTCTGCACTCTGGTCCATAAATTGCCAATAACACAGTAAAAATCCACAAAGCAGTGTGAAAATCGTCAAAAATCCAAAAACAGTGTAAAAATCTAAAAAAACATTTGAAAATCGTCAAAAAACCCAAAAACATTAGAAACAATCATCTAAAATCCAAAAAAATTTAACTCATCAAAAATCCAAAACATTAGAAAGAATCATCAAAAATACAAACACATTTGAAAATCATCAAATATATATATATATATATATATATATATATATTAGAAACAATTATCAAAAATCCAAAAACATTAGAAAAAATATATATATATATATATATATCATAAACAAAAACAAAAATGTTGTAAAATCATAAAAACTCTAAAAATACCAACACAATTCAACCTTTGAACTATTATCCCCAATGGATGATCCAATCACTTTATGACTACCGAATTCAAAACACTTCTCCTCGCATGAATCCTCGCTTGGGAAAAATCGGCTCTCATTGTTTCCTTGTTTGAGGACAATGACCCAATACTTTACTATGTCCTCGTACCCCTGCTTGGGGGCACATCCGATCAATCCTCACTGTGGAACATGTTAGGGACATGTTTATTGGTTCTTGTGTTGCATTATTAGTTATACATTATTAATTGCTTTCTTGTATCTTGATATATTATGGGGGCATCTTGATTTTATGTATCCTGGTGTTCTCTCTAATATTCTTATGTTATTTGATTGCATGTCGTACTGGGGCATCATACTTTCTTGATGGCCTCTGTCTATGCTCTCTTCCATTTGTAGATATCGTCTTTGGGGCATCAAACCTTTTTGATGGCCCCTATCTACGCTATCACGCATCTTACTGATCTAGTCATCCGATCTTTTATATCACGATGCATCTTGTTATGTGCTATATTAAAATTAAGATGCTTTTATCACGTGATTATCTTCCTACATGATCAACATTTTACTTTGCACCCCATCTGTTCACCCATACTAATACATTCCACGGTTTGGGAATCTTACTTGATCACGATGCGGTTTGCGAATCCTACTTGACGATATTTCTCAAGTAGCATTCACTATCCAGCAGCTCCTCCCCCCACCATGCTCACCATGTATTTGATCCATTCATCCTCGCTCCTCATTTTCACTCCTCCGCCACTTACCCTCATATTACCCTTCTCACCCTTTCTGTTCCCTCTTACCCATTTGTATTATTTCCTTTCACCCTTACGCTTCCCGCTTGACAATCTTACTTAATAACCCCTTCTATATGGGATCCTCGGTGGAGGTTTACCCTCTCCCTACGATCTTCCCTTTGTAGAATCTTCTTCACTACCTCCCCTCTCATCAAACAACACTCACCACCGCACACATCTTCCCATTCCACCTTTTCTGCTTCTCATTCTCACATCATTACTCTCACCACGCGGGCATCCCAATTAAGGATTCATCTCACACTCTCTGCCCTTCACTACATATATTACTTCATCCATTCATGTTACATTCTTTTGTTTCCTTTCTTTCTTGTTATCACCTCATCTCGTATCCTATTCTACTCAGGCATACCTCCCTCACTCTTTTCTCATCCTTCCCCAAATCCATCTTATGCCTGGTCATCCTACTTACATGCTCTCATAGTATGGAAAATTCACTTGAGGGTTCCCCTTCAGTCCATTTTGTCATACCCTATTCCCACCAACTCTATCATCATTATTCTTCTTCTTCAGCTTGGCGATCTTACTTAACCATTCGGCCGCATGGCAATCTTACTTAAGACTTCCTCTTAAGGATGATCTGCCCTATGGCCTTCCCCCATCCCATCATATTTCCCCCATCTTATTTCTCCTACCTCTCGTCATGATCATCTTCTTCAACCTACCATTCCACCCCTATCCCCAATATCATTTTGTCTTTCTCCTTGCATATCATCCCTATCGGTTAGGTGATCTTACGAAACCTCTCCGGCAACATGATGATCTTACTTAAGAGATTCTCTTAAGCATGACATGTCATCTTACACTCACCCATCACTCTACATTCTTACCATCCATCTTTCCTCTTCATTCCCCATCATCACATCTTTTACCACCATTATCACCCTCCTCTCGTTTGACAATCTTACTTAACCACTCACCCGGCATGGTGATATCACTTAAGAGGTCCTCTTAAGGATGATCTATCTCCTTGCCTTTCCCCATCACTACACACCCTTCACCCTTCACTTTTTCTCAAGCATTCACCATTATCACATCATATCACCTCCTTTTCCATTCTCGCAAGCACCACTTCTTACTTGACCACTTGTCATCTCCAGTTTTTCTCGCTTGGAAATCTTACTTAACCACTTCCGTCACATGACAGTCTTATGTTAGGGTCCTCCCTACGCTTAACTTGTCATCATGAACTTCTCCCTCGCCTCATTCTTCGTTCACTTTGTTGATCGCTTCTTCCACCTGGTCTCTCCTACTACCCACTTTTTCCTCCTACCATTATCCTTTCTCCACATATCCTCTTACAACATACGTCTAATCTCTTCCATCTAAAATCATTTTCTTTTCCCCCATTTTCCCCTTCTTCATCCATCATCCTTCATATTGTTTCTTCCCATTCTTTTCATGTCTTGTTTCTTCATCCTCACCTCATTCATCCTCATCACCCACATCCTCTCCTCGCTTTCACCTAGTCCCAACTCATCCCTCCCATTTTATTTACTCTTTCCACTTCATCTTCTCAAATCCCCCACATTTATACCCACACACGTGTTCACCATTATTGTTAACATTCCTTTATCATTCTTTCATCATCATCTTCTATTCCCGCGCTAATAACTATAAGTGGGTTTTCCCTAAAAATCATCAATCCTCATTCCGCACGACCTCATTCACTCCCTTGGACCTTCTAGAGTTTCCATTCATTCCTTCCCTCCTCTAAGCCCACCACTCATTATAAGGGGGCTTTCCCTAACATCCCTTTGTTAGCGTTACCCTTTCCAATCCTCGTTACCTTTCTCCTTTTCTTCATTTTTTCTCTCACCCTTCCCCACCACTCATTGTAAGGGGGCTTTCCCTAATGTCCCCTCATTGGCGTTGCCTCTTTTATCCCCCATTATCTTTTCTCTCCTATTTTTTTCCCTCAATCCCACCCTTTCTTGTCACTTCTTACCCATCTCTCCATCTTCCCTTCGCCCTCTTCAATATCTTTATTGTCTTCATCATACATCCTTTGTCTATTTTCTCGTAGTCCTAATATCCTCATTTCATGCATCTCCGCATCTTTTCCAATCAATGTCATTCCTCCCCTCTTTCTTCTCTTTACATTCCTTATATTGTTCCCTTTCCACTTATTATCCCCTTTCTGTATTCCCTTCCTTCTACATCATTTTATTTGTTATCCTCTTCTCTCTCCCACCCCTCATCTTATTTCCCTTCCCCTATATCATCTTCTTCCCCTTTTTCCATCATGTTTCCTCCTTACTTCCCCATCAATAACCTAGCTCTTCAGCATTGTCCTATCTTTTTTATCATACCACCCTCCACGTGCATCTCCATACGGTCTGCTCCATATTCTTCAACTTGGTCTTCCTCGCAATGACACGATTCCTTCAATCTTCTTCCTATATTCGCTCTATCTTCCTTTCCTCTCTTTTAATTTTCACGTTCCTCGACCACTTCTCCTTTTCTCTACCACCCCTACCTTTTCATTCATTTTGTATTTGTTTCTCCTTTTCTTTACTCTTTTCACACTTTCCTCACCCCTCATAATTTTTTTTTTTCTCCATTCTACTTTTTTCATTGATTTCACCCCTACTCCCACCTCGTCTTCTCCTTCTTATTTATCCTTCCCCATTTTCTTCTTTTCTCAGCTCTATCATTTCTTTCACTTTCTGCATCCCTCTTTATTATCTTTATTGCTTCCTTCATTTGGCACATCTCTCTATTTCATCCCTTCACCCTCTACTCTGTCATTTTCCTTTTCTCCTTGTTTGTCCTTCATCATTCCCTTCTTCTCCTATCATCCCTCTCTCTTATTTCTCCTTCTTTCATTCCTTTTTTTCCCTCCCCTACCACCCTTACTCTTCTCATAATCCACCCCCAATCCTATCCATTCCCTTTTCTCTTTCCCACACACTTTCACACCTACCATTCAAGGCCGATTGAATCCTTTCTCCATTTACGTCATGCGGTCATTCTAGTCTCTTCCACTCCATTATCGTCCTCTTCTCTCGCAGAATTCATTTCTCTTCTTTTCAAGAGTTTTGTCGTATATTCCATTCTCGTCAGTCCTCTCGAGGGGGCATCACCACATCTATCCATAATCACATCTTCTCATGAAATTTTTGTCTTGGAGGATACTATGACATCCATCACTCACCACTTTCTATTCTCCCCAACAAACATTCACTCTATCTTTTTCTTAAGAAAAGTAGATTGAATTCTTCCCCATCTCGTCTACTTTCTTTGAAAGGACACTACTTTCATAGTACCTTTCCAAAGATGGGCAAATGTAGAAACCCTAATTTCACATCTATCCTAAATCAATTAATTCCCCTTCCTCATTTCCCACAAATTCACTTTGAATTAATCAAATATAATTTGATTAATTATCCATTTCAAAACCCAAAAATAACCCAATCCTCACCACATGTCATTATTCTCCATGTTTTTCTACTATTGAATTAAAAATTCAAATTCAAATCCTCACCCACTCTTCATGGTCCCCACTCACCTAAAATCCTCCACTTATGAATTAAAAATCCAAAATCAAATCCTCACCCATTCTTCATGGTCCCCACTCACCTAATCTTGCCCACATTTTCAAACCATGATTACTTAAATTACTCTAAGTTAATCACTCCCCAGGCTATAAATACAACCTTACCCCTCCCCTCTAAGGACACGGAGAATAAGCTTGAATGCCCTATCTAAGTTCTTGCATCCTTTGAGCAAAGAACATCCTTCTGCCTCGTCCTAATGCCCAAATAGCCTCATAATCCTTTTTTCCATCTGGTGCAAAGTAAGAGGATCATTGTTGCAAGAAGGTCTTGCTCCGTCTTGAAGAAAAGCACCTACATATCATGCAATCAAGGCTCAATCCAAGTTTCTTAGCCCATTCCAAGGTTTTTGCTACGGGCACGCTTAGGAGAAGGTATGATTATTGGTATTTTACTTCCTTGTTAGTAGTGCATTTTTCCTAGCTTACACTCATAATTCTTATTTTGATCTTGAAAATTCATCTAGATCAAATTTGTTGAAAACAACATCACAAGACATGATATTGCTGATATATATAACTTGTTAAATGCTTAGAGCAAGCTTTAAAATTACATGAAATAAACCAATGCTTATGAAAGGGCAATTTGATTATGTCAAATAACAATTGAATCAAATTCAAGAATAATAATTGAATAGTCAATAAAAAATTTAGAATGCCAAGAAATGCTAGAAATATATTGTGCAAAAAAACATATAGCGAGGCTATTGTCTTCGTATACTATATATATGAGACCTATTTGTGATGACAAGGCATATCTTTTTCCAACCCCGCATAGTTTTCCTCTTTACATTGTTATTTTAATTCGTGGCATTTTTCTATAAATCTAAAGAGGCTTATTTGGAACACATATGGAATTCCATAATAAAATCATATTTGATCCAAGGAAACCATAAAATATGTTTCAAGGTGGTTTTTGTTGATGATTTCATTAATAGTGAGGCTCAAAAGAATTCCATTCTCTTCTATGTGTGTTTAGTACATTTAGCACTAAACGTATAGATAAGAAGAACTACCTTACAATTAAATCTTGTTTGCTTTAGGATTTAGTATTCACAGACAAAATGATTTAATATATAACAATGTCTATTGATGAACTAGTTACCTAAATGACATTTACTACTTTCTATTATAGTGTTAGTGTTAAGAATCTCTCTCTAGCTCCCGGATGATGGAAATTATTAATGAGAAAATTAAAAAAACATTTATGTCGGTGCATCTAAATTTAGAGGCAAATAAGACAAGAAAAATAGTTAAAAGTGTTCAATATGCTTTGGATTATTTAGCCTTTTAAAGTTTTCTATCTAATATGGCAACATCACACATAAAAACTCAATGAGATGAGCTTATATTGGAGACTCTAACTTTATAGGTAATATATAAGTTTAATTAAAGATCTTTAAATTTGTATATACAACTCTCAACTAAAAATCACAATTTGAGGAGGGCATAAAGCAGTGTAAAATTGCATTTATCTGTAAAAAAAACTTACTTTCATGGTTAGCAAACTAGGTCTCGGCCAATCACTTGTTTGAAAAATACAAATTCCAATCAATATATATATATATATATATCAAAATTATAGTCTAGAACATTAAAATGAAATCTATTTGGTGATTTAAAAGCATGCAAGTACATATTTATCCAAACATCAATTTTGATTTTGGTATACTTCACCCAAACTATCAACCTCTATTACCTATCAACATGCAGTTCCACCAATGTTGGCATGGATTATAACAACACCAAAGTTCATGTTATGTCCTTAACATTATATTCATATGATTACTAAGGTTATGTAATGGAGTGCATAACCTTAACCTTTCATTTATTAGTTCTTAATAAATAAGTTAGGCCGACCTAATTAGGATGAAAGGGTGCGACCTAATTAGGATGAACGAGTGTGACCCTTCATATTTATGTATATAAATATGGGTGGGTGTGATTCTCCCAAAGGAATCACATATCATATCATTTAATCTATTTAATTATTTATTCTGATTTCTAGAGGTACCCCCTCGAAGTGGACTATATTCGAGTAATTTGATAAGAAATATCTTAACAAGTGGCATTGAAGTATCAATTTTGGAAACAAATTTTTCCACCATATCTCGCACATAACTATTAATTTGTCTAATATGTTTTCAAGTTGGTTGTGATACCTAATAAAAATTCTTCACACCAAATTTTAGCCTCTTTTTATATGATTTTCTTGAGTTATTACTATTTCATTTTTTGACAAATCCACTATATAGGCCGCAAAATTTAAAAATTTCTAAGTTATTTACATTTTAGAAACCTCATAAAATTTGAGGTTGGGTCCATTCTTTATATTTTCATATTTAAGGTACTCTATACTTAAAAATTCTTGGGTCAAAGTTAGTCAATAGTGGAACATCCGATTCATATATAACACATATTTTGACAATTTATCATTATTACTCACTCTAGATACTTCCCAGGATAATAATAAATCAAGAACTAGAAAACAAATCACATCAGTAGCCATGCATTTTGAAACAAATACATTTTCATCAACCATTGATCCCAATGATGTTCTTTATTGTCCACCACCTAAAATTGAGGGTAACATTCATACGGTATGTGAAAAGCAGTGGTAACGTTAATACAAGGGAAATTGGTTACCCCATTTACAACATCTTTGAATGAAGGTTTAGATAGGTTTAAAAAGGATATGGTTTCTGAGTTGAAAACCTTAATTAATCCACCTCATACAACCACTCACACACAAGCAAACCATATAGGAGGGCAAAATAGACCAAATATAGGGCAACCATTCCAAGGGTCAAAATTGAACCTACCAAAGATGGACATCTATAAGTTTGATGGTATAAATGTAAATTCATGGATAAGTCTCATGGAACAATACTTTAAGTTGCACAATATACCAGATGATGTAATGGTTGACATAGCTTCACTACATTTATAATCGAATCATCTTTATTGTCCACCACCTAAAATTGAGGGTGACATTCCTGTAGGATGTGAAACAATGGTAACTTTTATACAAGAGAAATTGTTTTCCCCATTTGCAACATCTTTGAATGAGGGTTTAGATAGGTTTAAAAGGATATGGTTTCTAAGTTGAAAACCTTAATTAATCCACCTCATACAACCACTCACACAAGAAAACCATATAGGAGGGAAAAATAGACCAAATATAGGGCAACCATTCCAAGGGTAAAAATTGAACCTAGTGAAGATGTACATCTATAATTTTGATGGTACATATGTAAACTCATGGATAAGTCTCATGGAACAAAGCACTTTGAGTTGTACAATATACTGAATGATGTAAGGGTTGACATAGCTCTACTACATATAGAATTTGAACCATATTAGTGGTACCAGTGGATGGTGAGTGAAAAAAGGGAGGATTATTAGTTGGGAGGAATTTATTAATGACTTAGCAGCCCACTATGAGCAGCCATGGAAGGGAAGTTACTTCACCCAATTAACGAATCTTAAACAAATAAGATCTATAGCTGAATATAATGTTGAGCATATGAGATGGACGATATAAACTTCATAATCAACACGTTACAAAGACTATAAATTTATATCAATGGACTAAATGATCAAGTTAAGCATGGCATTCATTTTTGGAACCATGTATAGTTAGGAAATTTATGCAGCAAGCACTACACATTGAGCAACGAAACTCGACTACTAAGAGATTCACACAAGGTCAAACTATGGAATGGAGAGATAAAAATGTGATTAATAATATTAATAGAAATGTGGTAAACTCTTTTAACTAAAGTCAAATTACCAAGCTCTCTCCTCAATATGAGGGAAAAAAGAAAAAGTTCCTATGTTGGCATTGTGATAGTAAATGGTCTAGAGGTCATAAGTGTGTTGGTGGAGAGAAAAGACTCATGGTTATTGAAAATGAGGCATTGGATGAGGAATAAATTGATAATGCAAAACCAATAGTAGAACATGAGCATGCTAACTTGGAGGAGGAAGAGAATCCTACTATCTCACTACATGCATTAAATGGGATAAGCACACCACAAACACTCAAAGTTGTTGGTTATATTAAAAATAAAAAGGTGATAGTTTTGATCAATACAGGGAGTACCCATAACTTCATCAATAGAAAATTAGCTAATGCACTCAATTGTTTTATGTTTCCTATCTCCAATTTTCAAGTCATGATTGTTGATGGGAAACAACTCTCTTGTGGTGGTAAATGTCATCATATCAAACTATCAATGGGGGACTATCTTCTCGATTTTGAAATGTTTTCCATCCCAATTGGGGGAGCTGATGTAGTTTTGGGAGTGTAATGGCTTAAACAGTTGGGAATAATGTCTTTTAATTTTCAAGACTTATTCATGAATTTTAGTGTGATAAACTTCAAGTATGTAGTCACCACTAAGCTAAATTATTAGCTCTCGTGGGATGCGAAACTACATAGGAAGGGAGTTTATGGTGTGGTGGCACAACTACATTTCTTAGAAACATATGATGAAGAAAGTCGGGCTTTATCAACTCTTCAAGAGATTATTCAAAACCATCAACAGGTATTTCAAGAACCAAAGAGCCTACCTCAAATCCAAGATCATGATCATGCAACTGAGTTGATTCCAGGAAGTATCCCTCTTAATATTATACCTTACCACTATCCCTATCAAAAAATGTTAGAAATGGAAAAATTGGTCACGGAAATGGTTGAATCATGCATTGTTTTTCCCAAGTAAAAATGTGTATTCATCTCCAATGATTATGGTTATAAAAAAGGAGGAATTAAAGAGAAGGTGCCCAGACTACAAGAACCTCAACAAGATCACTCTCAAAGATAAGTTTCTTATTCTTGTCATTTATGCATTATTGGATGAATTGAAAGGCATTGTTTTCTTTACTAAGTTAGATTTATGTTCAAGGCACCATCAAATTATAGTAAAGGATGAGGATGTACGTAAGACTACATTTCAAACACATGAGGGTCAATACAAATTCGTGGTTATTCCATCTAGCCAAATGAGGGTCACTAGGAAAGTAATTGGCACAAAACTCCATGTCCACTATAGACACTAAATCATGCACTTTAGGTATATTTCTTGTCTTGATCACATGCCTCTTTTCATACGATTCCTAAGTGATAAAAGTATTAATTGACCATTGTCGTTGGCCTATTTACTTTCTTTTTTTTTCTTTCTTGGTCTTACACACCTTCTTGCCCAGTCTGACTTTCAACACTTCAGTTTCTCTGAGTCTGGACATCGACCCAACCGGGACGCTTGGCGCTCAGCGCCCCTGTCCTCTGGCGCCCCAACCTCTTTGTATCTTGCTCACATATTTTGGGTCATTTATAGTTTTGGGCATCTTATTTTCTTAGTGGTCAGCCTTTTAGTGGTTAATTACAAAATCCAAGAAAAGGAATCATATAAATACAAGGTTATGTGATAATAAAAAAGGACCAAGCACTAAGCATCTACTATCATCACCTAAGGCTGCATCCAAGGCCATTACAAGAGAATCAAAGAATCCATATAGAATCCATATAAGGGACGGGGGTGCATTTTTATGAATACACTTCATAGGGGGAAGTCCATTTTTCCATGCATACATATATCTACATTTTCTATATCTATTTATTATTCACTATCAAGTGAAACTTACACAAGAGCCACGTAGGGCATAATTTTACACACACGAGAACTACATGGAGTTTGAAATGTAGTGCGAGTGCCTAGATCATAAGTTAGCTCAATCAGGTGGCCATCGGGGTCGGTCGACTCCTATTTGCATCTTTTTCTTTTTAGGATTTGATGTGTTTTGGGTTTTTGTGAGTGCTCTTTCTTCTTACATGTTTCAAGAGAACTCAGCGATCTTCTAACGAAGTACAAGTGATTAAAGGTGACATCTAGCGAACACCTCGCAACCCCATAAAACTAATTTTTTGAGGTTTTGAGAATTCATAGGCACCCAGAGGAGGTCTACAGTGCCTCAGGCGCCCTTGACCCTGTCCAGGTGCCCTATTCTTGGCATTTCTAGCATTTGCACCATTTTATGGGCTTGGTTATGACACATTTATTTCCTACTTCATCAATTTTCTAGCTCGACGCAGACTTCGGATTTATAGTGAATCATCTAAGTGTATTACCCTCTCTCTTGCAACTAGGGTTTCATATTTTTCTAGCTTACTTGCTTATGTCAAATATTTTTTTATTTCATATTTATTATGTTGTTACTTAATTAGAATTTAGAAATTTATTTTCAATATTTTGTTAAATCATTTGGTAAACCCGACCTTCAAATACTTTCCTCTTATTCTTTCATCATGGTTCAATCTTATGGCGAATTTACTTAATCCCATCTTCAAGAGCTTAATGATCATCTTTTTGAACATCCTCGGGATCTAGACTTGCTTTTATTCGCTACTCGTGAGGAGGCCACTAATCTTGTGGAGCTTAATGTTCCTACATCCATCCCCGCTTCCATGCCCATTACTACTCAACCCCCTGCTTCCACTCTTCCGCCTACTTCTATTATTCTTGTTTTTGTTCCTAATCCCACCAACCACTTCACTCTACCTCTTGTTTCTCATATGCGGCAAGTCTCTTCCACTAGCACTCAAGACTTAGCCTCTCTTTATCAAGATCTTCAAGTTCAAATCCATCAATTGCAACAAGATACTTCTCGTGCATCTCCATCTTTGGATTCCACATTACTGCTTCATTCCCCTTTCACACCCACCATTTCTACTTATGCACTTCCACCTAATTTCTTCACTCCCAAGCTACCCATTTTTAATGGTCATGGTGACCCCCAAGAGCATCTCTCGAGCATTTCATGTGGCATGTCTAGATTTTACGGATGATCATACTTTGTTAGCTAATCTCTTTCCTATAATTCTTCACGATTATGCAATGTGTTGGTTCTATGATCTACATGTCCACTTAGTAACATATTTTATGCATTTAGCCAATGTTTTTCTCTCTCATTTCTCTATTAATATCGGCTCTAAGATATCTTATTCTCAACTCGCGTAACTTAAACAAGGATCTAATAAACATCTAGCAGATTATGTCTTGCAATATAAGAACAACTTAGCTAAGATGTCTAATGTGCTTGTGGACTCTGAACTTCAAGATTTATTTGTCCAAATTCTATTACGCCTCTCTAGGAGAGTGTTATCTTTGAGACATCTCCATCATTCGATCATTTATGTCATACTCTTAAGCTACACAAAACTAAATTATTATCTATATGTAAGCTTAAGTATCATGAACATGCTTCATCTTCTATGTGCTTTCAAAGTAAATCAAAATTCAATCCATCTACAAAACCTACTTTGGAGTTAAAACTAATTTCAATGTTATATCTAATCCTGAAAAGCTTGATGGAACCACCTATGCGTACATTTACTAAGCTTTCTATTTCTCCACATCTTCTATTACCGCAACTTGTTGAAAGAAACCTTATTACGCTTCATTCTCCACTCAATATGGACCCATCTTGTCCTGAAGGTTACAATTACAATGAAAATTTCAGATGCGATTATCATCAATGCATTGGATATTCTACAGATCAATGTTTCAAACTTTAAAATCTTATTAAAGATCTTATCGATAAAAATGCAATGGAGCTTCCTAATCCTATGTCATCTACATCGGTTAATGACAATCATAAGCTCAAGATCTTCAACACTCCTCTTCCTAAGCATGACAAGTAATCGGTGACTCTTCATCCAATCATACATATCATGTGGTGCCTCCTCCTGCATCGAGGGATCTTGATTTTCTAGTTGCTAACGCTAAGGCATCTCCATCGATCATTACATTTTTTATCATGACTATCATGTTGCATTCTCTTCTAACACATTACATATTAGTTCTTCTATTGGATCTATTTCTATCAATAACACTATGGTTGATCCATCATTTCACATAAGCACATGTTCTATTACACTTCTTTTGCATTATCGGTTATCCACTCTCGCAAATTTCATATCCAGTTCCTAAATCATATGGTTATGTCGAGATTCCAGTTACCATCGGTCCTCTTACCATGCTTGTGCCTTTTCTTGTGGCACCTTTAGTCAAAGGGTGTGACATGCTCTTAGGTATTCCCGGCTCCATGCAACTCAAAGCTATCATCTCCATGAATCACTTGTGTCTAAAGTTCATTCACAATAGGCAAGTCATTACTATCAATGGTGTTCCTCCATCCACACCATGGCTGCAACCTCCTCTTGAGGTGGCCATTGCACTCGCTAGATTATCTAGGTCCTTGGTACCTCTCAAATATAAAGCACAATTTGCTCCTAGCTTGCCTATTCACTCACGATCTCATCGATCTACTAGTCCATCACATCATTCTAGGTCCACCACTCGAATGGCTCCTTCACATAGATATACATCACCTCCTCACTTTCCTTCACATAGGTGTTCATCACCTCCATGTGTTGCTTTGCATAGGTGTTCATAACCTCCTCATTGTTAGATTTAGCAAGGGATAAATAATCCACAGATTACATATCCACCATTAAAGCCAAAGACTATAGATTATGGCATGCGGTCGATTAAGATAAAGACATAACTTGAAATAGATAGCGAATAACAGAGCTAAATGAACAAGAGATGAAAGAAAATAATGAACAAGAGTAGAGACAGATAACACCAGATTTAAGTGGAGAAACTCAAAGGAAAAAATCCCATTGGTAAAGCATTGTCTTTATTAAGAATTCAACACAAGTTTAACCTAGCCCTTCCACTTATAGTTCGTAGTCATTCACAATGTTTGCTCAGTTATTTCTTGATTAGATCATACAATGATCATCGATTGTATCTTATAATAATATCTCAGTCTTTAAGTCAGTTTGTACAATATGTATACGTTGTAGACAGCTAGACAACCAATCCCGAGAGGGATCACCCAAATCAATATGGGTAGGTGAATTGGTTGAGCCACCTCACTTTTAATTTTGAAAGACCTTCACAATAAATCTTGCTTAACAAACTTTTACATTTAATGTTGGGGCATACTGCAGTGGTTGATCCCACTTGACATTATCACCCCAACACTCCCCCTTAATGTTAAGTGGGAAGAAAAATCAAACAAGCTAGAATTACCTTTTTATACAAAAGGATTTACAGACCTTGAATCAATGATTCAAGCTAGCATGCCAACAAGGGAAATCCATAGATCTTCCCATACAAAAATTCTTAAGACCAGTGCTTTACATTTGAAGACTTACATCAGACTATGGAGCCTTTTATAACCTAAGGCATACCCATAATTGAAGCTTCACTGGGATTTACAAGTAACTTCACAAAATGTGACACATTTACTTATTACAAACAGAGGAAGTATTGGAAGTTTTCAATAGGCCATTAAGAGGTGGCATTGTCATGCACACTCCCCCTCAAGGGCAACTCTAATAGGCCCAACAAGGCACATAACTTGCAAAACTTGATAGAACACGGTTTTGTGAAGATATCTACAACCTGATCTTCAGTTGGATAGAATTGGAGATCAATATCACCATTAAGGAATTTTTCTCTGATGAAATGCATATGAACTTCAATATGCTTTTTCCTTTGATGTTGAACTGGATTCTTTGCAAGAGCAATGCAGCTCTAACTGTCACATAGAAGATTAGTACTCCCTTTGACATCCATGTGCAACTCAGCCAACATAACCTTTTTAACCACATAGCTTCTTTAGCAACTTCCATGGCACTCTATACTCTGCCTTAGTAGAAGAGATAGACATTGTTGGTTTCTTTTTGCTACTCCAAGTGATGGCACCTACACCAAGCTTGAAAATATATCCAGAAATAGACTTTCTATCTGCAGTATCACCAGCATGATCAAAGTCACAATAACCAAATAATTGTGCATCATTACAAGGAGAATAAAAAGACCATAATTGATTGTTCCTTTAATATATCTCAAAATCCTTGTTTCCATTTTCCAATGATCTTCATAAGGTTCTTGCATAAATCTTGAAACTACTCCTACTACATAAGAGATATCAGGTCTAGTAATAGTTAAGTAGATTAAACTACCAACTAGTTGCCTATACAGAGTAGGATCAAATTTAGCACAAGCTGGTTTAGGATCTAACTTAACACCAACTTCAATAGGAATTGCAACAGGATTATAATCAATCATGTTAAATCTTCTAAGAAAATTCATAGCATATTGAGATTGAGATGCAACAATAGACTTATGATCTTGAGATATAACCATGCCAAGAAAATGATTTAGCAAACCTAAATCAGTCATTTCAAAACATTGTTTTAACCTTTCTTTGAGTCTAACTATTAGATTTATATCACTTCTAGTGATCAAAAGATCATCAACATACAAGACAATGATGATAATATGATTATTTTCAACTTTAACAAATAAATCATTATCGAACAACTAGTTAGAAAAACCAAGATCTTGAAAGAAACTATTAATTTTAGCATACCAAGCTCTAAGAGCTTGCTTAAGACCATACAAATACTTTTGAGCTTACATACATAAAGTTCCTTGCAGTACTTCAAATCCTTTAGGCTGACTCACATAGATTTCTTCTTTTAAGTCGCCATTTAAAAAAACATTTTTGACATCCATTTGGTGAATCTCCCAACCATATTAAGTAGCCAATATAAAAGAACTCTTACAAAGTGTTCATCTTAAAAAGGAGCAAAGATTTTAACATAGTCAATACCCGGTTTCGAGTGAAATCACGAGCTACTAGCCTTGATTTGAATTTGTAAATCTCTCCTAAAGAGTTTTTAATTTTGAACAGCCACCTAGATCCTACAATACTTCTTTTAGAAGGAGAAGGGACTAGTTTCCAAGTGTCATTTTTTATTAAAGCATTGTAATCATATTTCATAGCTTGAATCCATCTAACATCTTGAGATGCTTCTTTAAAGGATTGTGGTTCTACCTCATAGAGGGTCATCAAGGTATCATAAGTATGTTGACTTTTAGTTAGTTTTCTAAGATTATCAGGTTGAGAGTTTTGAACAAGATTTTCGGCCCATTTAGGAATCTTAGGTTGTCAGACATTTTGGGATGACTCTCCCTCAATATCCATCATATATAGATAAGGATAATCATCCTCTTGAACTTTTGTTTCCATAATCTCTAGTAAGAGGATTATCAGGATCTATCTCTATAGCAACAAAGGAGGGTTCATTAGGATCAGCAGAGAAAGTTCTTTCTAAGACTTGAACATTTTTGTTTTCAACAATGTCATGCTTGAATGGATCATAGAATCTCAATCCTTTAGTTCTACAGCCATAGCCAAAAAAATACAAGAGAAAGAGGTTAGATCAAGCTTCTTCCTATTTTTTTAGAATGAAATGGAAGCGGGAATGTCAAATATTCTTAGGTGAGAGATATATTGTTTCTGCTTTGTCTATACTTCATGAGGGGTATCTTGATGAAGAGGTTTTGTAGGTAGTCTATTTAAAATATAGACAGTAGTGTTCATAGCTTCATCCCATAAGAACTTAGGCACATTGGAAGCATGAATCATAGTCCTAGCCATTTCTAAGACAATCCTATTGTTTCTTTCTGCAATGCCATTTTGCAGAGGGGAATAGGGAGTGGTCAATTCTCTTTGAATCCCACATGACACACAAAACTCATCAAACTTTTTTTGACATACTCACCTTCATTATCAATCCTAATTCTCTTAATTTTCATATTAGAATCATTTTCAACTAGAGCTTTAAATTCCTGAAATTTAGATAGGACATCAGACTTCTTTTTAATGAAATAAGACCAAGTCATTCTAGAATAATCATCAATAAAGCACACAACATACAAGGCACCACTGAGAGAAGGAACCTCAAGTGGACCTCTCACATCACTATGAATTAGTTCTAGTAAATGAGAAGAATTTGGATCATGATGTTTTTGAAATGATTGAGCATGTTATTTACCATGTAGGCAACTTTCACAAGTCTCATGATCTAATTTTATCTTAGGAAGACCAACAACAAGGTTCATTTTAGACATATCATAAAAGCTTTTGAAATTTACATGACCAAGTCTTTCATGCCATAGTTGAATATCATTCTTAGAAGAGGAAGAAAATCAAAAGACAAACACAAAACCATCAAATATATACAAGCCATTTTTCTGAATTCCAAAAGCAATAACATTACTGAATTTATCTTTTACATACCACTTATCTTATAGCAAAATAACCTTAGAATTTTCTTTGGTTGGATGAGAACAAGAAAAATATTATTTTTAGTTTAGGGACATACAAGACATTCCTAATTAAACCATTAGACAACTTAACATTGCCACAACCTTCATCTCTAATGACAGAGTTATCTCCTAGATAGATATTCTCTTCACATTTGATCATATCTGAAAGGATATTAGAAATACAAGTCATGTGCCTAGAGGCACCACTGTCAAGAATCCATTCATTGTCATTTGAAGTTGAAAGGGAAGTATACAAAGCAATAGACTTCTCAGCCACATTTACATGATTTTGCTTCTGATTTTTCTTAAAATTATTAGGCTTGTTGTTCTTAGCATTCTTGACTGATTTGTTAATCTTGAATCTACAATCAGACTCTTTATGTCCAAATTTTCCACACTTATTACAAGTTCCATTAAATTTGACTTTAAATTTCTTATTGTTCGATATTGGGTTTATGATTTGGATTGACATTAATCTTATTATGAGCAGGCTTATGATTATGAGAGAACAATGCTTGAGAAGTAGTCTCTTTTGAATCGAGTTTTCCATGACTCTTTCTTCTTGAATCAACAAAGAAGACAAGAAGTTCAAATTAGGCAGATCATTCTCATTCTGATATTTTGAATTAAGAATTGAGATGTAATGTCTATATTTTTCATGAATATTAATTTGTATAATAAAATATAGCAACTTATCTTGAAACAATTCACAGTTACAACCATCTAATTGAGCTTTGATGTTCTTAATTTTAGCTAAATAATTCACAATTTTCTCATCCCCTTTCATGGGTGATGTAAACAACTCTAAGACTAGTTTAATGATCTTAGACAACCTGCTTCCTTCATGCATGGTTTCTAATTGTTTCCATGCATCTGTAGGTGATTCCATGTGACCTATATGCATCAAGAACTCATCTCTAATATTTTGCAATAGGATGGACAGAGCTTCTGAGATCTCTGAGAGAAAGAGCTAAGGTTTTCAGGGGTAGCTTGTCTCCTGTGGGATATTTTTCTACTCTAGTCAAAAGATCCCATAGCTTCCTAGCCATAAAATAGGCTTTTAAACGCACTTTCCAAATGCTATAATTTGTTCCATTTAGTAGTTGAGACTTATCCATCGAAAAACTGGCAGAACTAGCCATTTTTAATGCTCAGACAGTAATGGAAACAAATTCAGCTAAAAAATGAGTCAAGGAAGTCAAACAGAGACAAATGACTAGCTACAAATCTTTTAAATAGCTATATAAAATCAAACAACTCAAAATTAGTTAAAAATTAGCTTGATTTGGTAGAAATTAAGATCAAATTTATAGAACAGAGTTGGGGTCAAGTTACAGGAGCTTGACGAGTTCTTTTACAACTCGGCTCGGCAATCTAAAGGACCAAGCTACACGAGATAAAAAAGGAGAGCAGAGATGGGGTCTAATTTGGAATCCATGGTACAAAGACAAATTAGAAAACCCACGAGACAAAGAAAGCTCAATGAGTTATTTAGCAACTCGACGGGGTGAGCTAAAAAACTGAGCTTCACGAGCTCAAAACGAGCTACTTAACAAATAAAACAAGTTAATAAACAACTCAAACGGGGGTTGAGACATGGCACAGATCAACAATACCAAGAAAGGCACGTGTCGGCTTTAAAATAGATCCTCGGGCGGAGACGTGAAATTTTTATAGATTAAATTCAAAGCCTTTTCAGGTCCAAACTAGATAAAAATCGTGATAAAAGACAAACAAACACATGTCAATATGCGTAGCTTTAAAATAAAGCAAATACATGTGTCGCTTTTCAATTAGCTTGTATTTTTGCAAATGCAACTAATAAGACAAAATGACAATTAATTAAAAGACAGAACTATATACATGTGTATTTAATTAATTAGATCGCATTTCGCACTCTAACACAATGCGAAAGCAAAGTCTAAGTCAAACAAGCCACTTGTCGAAAAATTAATGGCTTAAACAATTTATAAACCAAACTTGAAATAAAGTTTGGGTCCAGGAAAAGGAATAAGACAGTTGTCACAATCTAAATGGCGAAGCCAAAGTAAAGACTGACACCATGACACAATTAGAATATGTGTCAAAAAATAATTGGTTCGCGTTTTGCAAGTCTGGAAAAGTCTGACAAGTGCGAAAAGTAGAATACGTGTAGATTTTTAATTTACTCACATTTCACAATTCACATATTTAACAAAAATCCCGTGGAATGAATATAATTTTTAGAAGTCGCGATACAAAGAAAAGTTAATAAACCCGCAAAACAAAGAACTAAAGACTGACACCACGAAA
Source organism: Taxus wallichiana var. yunnanensis (assembly GCA_018340775.1). Taxonomy (NCBI): domain Eukaryota; kingdom Viridiplantae; phylum Streptophyta; class Pinopsida; order Cupressales; family Taxaceae; genus Taxus; species Taxus wallichiana. The sequence continues at coordinate 7,672,590 of JADAXU010000131.1, forward strand.
ATACTGAGACAGGTGTCTTGTTTCTATTAGCTCGCACTCTATAAAAACTGACAGATATATACATGTCTAAATGTTATTGGATCGCACTTCGCAATGAAATAAAAAGACTAAGTCAAACAAGATACGTGGAGCCTTTTAAATGGCTCACATTTCACAAATCTAAAAAATGTGACAAGGTGGCTAATTTTAATTGGATCGCATTTCTTAAATCTGACAAATGTGATGGAAAAGACACTTGGAGCAAATTTATTGATTACGCCCTTCATCAATCAGCCGTAAACAAGTTAAAGCGAAGTCGAGAAAGTGGAATACGTGCCACTTGGAGCAATATTAATGGCTCAAGTTTCACAAATGTTAGAAATAGCTAGTTTAATTCTGACAACACAAAGACACACGTAAAGCCTTTATTGGCACATGGATTTCAACTAACAATTAGATAAACAATATTCTAACACCTCAAAGCAAGATGGAGCAATTTGATTGGCTCGAGCTTCGTAAAAACTAAAAATGTGATGCTAGATGGAGCAATATGATTGGCTCAAGCTTCGCAGTCAAAAGAAGTCAAATAATTCTATCAGAGCAAGGCCAGATGGCACAAAATGATTGGCCCAAGCTTCACAAAGATAGTAAGATGTCATATTGAAGCCACTTGGCACTCTAAGAGTGGGTACAACTTCGTAAATATGAAAAGAAGAGCAGGGAAGCTACGTGGAGCAATATTATTGGTCCAAGCTTCGTAAAAATGAAAATGACTTTAAAACATGAAGCTAGATGGCGAAAAAAGATTATATTGGGCTTCGCAAAATTAGATCTAACCAAAATACTAATAAATGATAGAAAATGTGAAGACATATGGCACCAAATGATTGGTCCAAGCTTCGCAAAGAAAAATTAGCTAAAAAGAAGATTTTAACTGCTAGAAACATGGACTTAAAACCTCAAACAAACTAGATCTAAATAGATCTTTCGAATCCAAATTCAAAAAATGGCTCAAACGGTTATAAACAACATGAAAACTTAAAACAAGCTCACAAACGACGGATTTAAACCGCAAACTATTGAAACTAGATGTAGAAGCAAAGATCTAAGCATACAAAAGCTTCAAATACAATTTAAATAGCCATTTATCCCATATTTTACCAATGTTTCAAACAATATTGGGGTAGGAATTGGAATTTTAAACCTGGTTTGCTTGAAGACGACTATGGGATATTTTAGAGTCTCACAGATCCGTAAATACACTTCAAGCTTCTTTACTTCTTCAAGTTAAACACTTCTAGATCAATCCTACACACATGCACAATCACCAAGCTCTGATACCATGTTAGATTTAGTAGGGGATAAATAATCCACATATTACATATCCACCATTAAATCCAAAGATTATAGATTATGACATGCAGTCGATTAAGACAAAGACATAACTTGAAATAGATAGCAAATAATAGAGCTAAATGAATCAAGAGCTGAAAGCAAATAATGAACAAGAGTAGAGATAGATAACACCATATTTAAGTGGAGAAACCCGAAGGAAAAACTCCATTGGTAAAGCATTGTCTTTATTAATAATTCAACACAAGTTTAACCCAACACTTCCACTTCCAGTTCACAGTCATTCACAATGTCTGCTCAACTATTTTCTTGATTAGATCATACAATGATCATCGATTGTATCTTATAATAAGATCTTATTCTTTAAGTCAGTTTGTACAACATGTATACATTGTAGATAGCTAGACAACCAATCCCGAGAGGGATCACCCAAATCAATGTGGGTGGGTGAATCGGTTGAGCCACTTCACTCTTTAATGTGAAATACCTTCACAATAAAGTTTGCTTAACAAACTTTTACATTTAATGTTGGGGCATACATTGCAGTGGCTAATCCCACTTGACATTATCACCCCAACACTTGCTTTCCTTCACATAGGTGTTCATCACCTCCACACATTTCTTCACATAGGTGTTCATCACCTTCGCACTTTCCTTCACATATTTGTTCGTCACCTCCACACTCTGCTTCACATAGGTGTTCATCACCTTCACGCTCTACTTCAAATATATGTTCATCACCTCCATGATCTCCTTCACATAGTTATCCATCACCTCATAGGTCTCACGCTTATAGATCTCATTCATCAATACATCATTTGTCTCATACACCTGCCGGTCTTAGAGCATGATCATACACCTTTATCTCCGCAAGAATCGGGTGGAGGACCCTCTTCTTTCATTTTCATTGGATAAAATATTCATCGATATACACTTGGGGGCATCATGTTTATCGTTCCCCCCTCTAGCATTGTTAGGTGTCTCCAACTTCTATCATTTCACTTATTACTTTGCATATATTATTTCACACACGAATCTTGCACATCTTGATGCATTTATATCATCATTACCCTATGACACACTCTAGTTCCACAATTCATACTCGAATGTTGAGGGTTTAAATCTAAAATGAACCTCACCACATTTCACTTGCACTCTTCACACTCTATACCTTCGATCATATCTTTCTAGCGCACATAATTCAAACCATTTCCGATGACGCACTCTTGTTTTATGGTTCATTCTTGACTACTAAGGGGAAATTTATAAATAAGCCTCATTTCATGCATACTCATTCACATTCACTTGGGGGCACGCAGCTCTATCATACTCAATTTGCATTCCATTCCATTCACACTCACAAAGATATCTGCATATCTTGGTTACACATTGGTATTAATTACTTTTACTCACATGTATACTTTGCTTACTATGTTAGTTAGATACATTATATGTCATTATCTTGTCTATATACACGTGCATTCACTTTCCTTATAGTTGTGATCGTAAACTTTATACTGATTGTTACTGTAGCATGGATTTTTTTGACCTTTGTACTCTTACCGGTCCCCACTCGCAGGACTCCTAGGGGCATCCACTTTCATAGGTACTTTAGGTGTTATTGTTTGATTTATAATACTTCTTATTCATACTAACACACTACATTATATCGGATCATACACGTTTTGACATACTTTATATCTTTCTAACATGTTGATGGGTGCTTCATGTGCAACATTTGTCTTCCAGGAACTCTTTGCTACTATGGTTGTCTGATATCTTTCTTATCATTGTTTGTCATTGTTTGTTATTATATGTCATTGTTTCCAGGATTTTCCCTATGTCTTGCTTTTTCTTTGATTGACTATATAATTTTTCCACTTCGACCTCAATTGTATTGTGACATCATGAGTGATGTCCCATATTTTCAACCCGCTTTTCGTGGTTTACTTGTCTTCTTGATTATTATATTCTTACTTGCTATCTTACATCTTGTTTTCTATATGTGTGTTTGTCTTGTTTGCACTAACACGTATTTTTAGTCACTTTTTTTGTGTGTGCCTTGGTTGTACCAAGCACACTCCCTCCCCCTACAAGGAATTAGTTTCAACACCTCATTTGGTCCTCTTTTGGGCCATATACTCCTTGTGACATCACATGCACCCCAAATGAGGGGGGCATCATTGGGTGAATCAGTCACCCCCATATAGCAATTTACAGTAAGAGTTCAGTATTGGTACATCACAGAATTCGATCACAAGAATAACTTACTCGAGAATCTAACTTGATTCCTTAGCACAGACATAGGCATGACGATGGCGCTGGTGCCCCGACCCTTCACGGGAACCTACGACCAGGGGAAGTTACACAATTTTTCTCAAATTGGCACATTTTATAGCAATTTACACAACGAATTTTACAGACATGCACAAAGTCCTTCAAAGACTCATTATATATACTTTCTCTTCTTTTTCTATTTTCACATTGGATCAAACTATATCGAAATGGATTGGATTTGAACACACCATCTATAGTGGTGTTTACATTTCGAGGAAGCAATCAAAGGTTGGAGAATAACACTAGACCTTTCTCCCTACACTTCTTTCGCACTTGGGAAACTTGCGTGAGATCACCCAAAAAAACTCATTCTTCTACATTTTCAAGATCCTTTCTATCTCTTTTCACTCATCATGGATCAGGTGCACATGTTCCTTTTCACATTTTTACATACTTTTACACACTTTTTACATGTTTTGATTGAATTTTTCATGTACACATATTTGACTACTCGTTTTCTCTTCTCTTTTACAAGTCCCTCCTTATGGGGAAGCAGCAAGCACATCATCAAGCATTAAGCGACATCAACAATAGGTACAACAAGACAATTACACATACGCTTTCACCCCTAGGGTCGTCATTTTTCACTTCCTCTTCTCTAGCTTCCACGCTTCACTTTTTGTCACTCCATGTTTTTTCTTGTCTCCTCAAAGCATGCTTTTTGCCATCAATCTACATGGTTATCAAGTACATGTCTCTTATCTACTTTATGTTATTGATAATTCACTCAACAACTTAAATTGGGGATAAATTTAGACACTAAATCACACATTGGGTATATTTCTAGTCTTGATCATATACCACTATTCATATGATTCCTAAGTGAGAAAAGTACTAATTGACCATTGTCTTTGGCCTCTTTAATTTCTTTTTATTTTCCTTCTTAGTCTTACACACCTTCTTACCTAGTCTGACTTTTGACACTTCAATTTGTCTCGAGTCTGACACTAGCGCCCAACCACAATATTAGCACCTAGGTGCCCCCATTCCCTCTGGGTTCCCCGATCTCTTTGTATCTTGCTCGCATCTTTTGGGTCCTTTCTAGTTGTTGGGCATCTTATTTTCTTGGCGGTCAGCCTTTTAGTGGTTAATTATGAAATTCTAGCAAATGAATCATATAAATACAAAGTTATATAACAATAATAACGGACCAAGCACTAAGCATCTACTATCATCACCTACGATTGCATCCAAGGCCATTACAAGAGCATCAAAATATCCATCTAGCATCCATATAAGGGACAAGGGATTGTATTTTTCTGCATACACTTCATAGGAGGGGAAGTCCATTTTTCCATGCACACATCTATCTACATTTTCTACATCTAGTTATTGCTCGCTATCAAATGCAACTTGTTTAAGATCCACCTAGGGCTTGATTCTACACACACACACACACACACACACACACACACACACACACACACACACACACACACACACACACACACACACACACACACACACACACACACACACACATGCACACACACGTAACTACATGGAGTCTGAAATGTAGTGTAACGCTCGAATCATAAGCTCACTTAGTTGGGTGACCACCAGGGTTAGTCCAAATCCCGTTATTTTTAGGATTTGATGTGTTTTGGGGTTTTATGGGTGTGATTTCTTCTTACGGGTTTTAGGCAAACTCAATGATCTTCCGGTGAAACAAGTGATTAAATGCAACATCTAAGTAAACACCTCTCAACCTTATAAAACTAAGTTTCTGAGGTTCTGAGCAGTCATAGGTGCCTAGAGGAGGTCTGTAGTGCCCCATGCACCCTTGAACCTATACGGGCGCCCTATGCAAGGCATTTTTAGCATTCACACCATTTTACGGGCTTGGTTACGACACTTTTCTTTCTTGTTTCAACAGTTTCTGACTCGACACATCTTTAGATTTATTGTGAATTAGCTAAGTATCTTACCCTCTCTCTTGCAACTAGGGTTTCATATTTTTCTAGCTTACTTATTTGTGTCAAATCTAAATTTTATTACATATTTACTACGTTGTTACTTAATTAGAATTTAGCAATTTATTTTCAATATTTTGTTAAATCATCAAGTCAAAGTTCCCTAAGGTAGATGAAGAAGGAAAGTTAATATTGATCCTGACAAAGTCATTGAGAAAAGAGTGAAATAACTAATAAATTGAGTAATTAAAAAAATTATCATCAAATGGAATAATCCACCAATTAAATACGTGATATGTGAAGATGAACAATTCATGCTACAACATCCTAAGTTAAGTCTTGAGGGTAATGCTTCTATTAAAGGGAAGGTCATGTTATGTCCTTGACATTATATATTCATATGATTACTAAGGTTATGTATCATGTGTGGAAACAAAATTATGCACTTATTACTATTACATTACACCTCTAGTATGTTGTTATATACATTATTTCTAAGTGCAAAAATTAGACATTGGTGACACCTCTCCTAGTCCTATTGCTTTTGATTGGTTTTGATTGTGACATTGACTTATACTTTCTATATTTATGTTTTCCGATCATTTCATATGGATCATTATTCTCATTTTTGTATAGTTTATGTTTCTTTTCCTTGGAAAACTAACGCCGATAAGGACACTAGCGCACGGGCGTTAGTGTCCCTTTTGTTGGTTTTGTCTATCCTTGCTTATTTTTCAAATTGCCACTTGGCGCATGATTTTGGGTCTTTTCTAATTCTTATTTCATGTTTTGGGTCGGCCTTTGGTGTCACTAAGTGTCAAAATTCAAATAAATAAGTCATATATATATAACCTACTAACTAATCTAAAGGGGTGTTAGGGGATATTTCTATCTACTACTTGGGAAAAAGCAACACTCAACGACTACATTTGGGTTGCATTATTCATTGCATAGGAAGGAAAAATTTGAATTCCATCACACGTATTATCTTGGGGAAAATTAGTTGTAGCTTGTTATCTTGGTGCGACTAACACAAGGGCAACCTACCTTCAAGGGACATGATTATATCACATACACACCAAAACTACATTGAGTTTGAAATATCTTTGCAACACTTGGTGACAATCATATTGGGGTGACCATTGAGGTTAGTCTAACTCAATCATATGTATATTTTATTCCATCTAATGTGTGTTTGAACCTCATACATGTAGTTAGGGTTTGTTTTTCTAGTACAAGTGTGACAAGAAAATCCTACAGTGAACTTGGAGTGACATAGAGTGAAATGAAGACGACATGATCAAACCCTGAAAGAGCTAAATCCAAACTCACTACTAGGACACTGGCGCCTAGTATAGACACTATTTTACGGGATGGTATTGTCCCCTTTTGGGAGATACCATTCAATGCACTGGCACCACTCTCCTCTAGACAAAGCACATACAACCCAGATCCAACCTACTCCATGATTATTCCATTGCCCAACTCTAATTCAAATAGTGAGTTTTCTGGAATCAATAAAAGAAAATATATTTTGAATTATGGGGTTTTACAAAATTTATTTCTTGTGGAATGTTGAATCATATTTTTTAAAAATCATTGAGTGAATAAGAATTTTTTTAGGTTTTATCTATTAAGTTTTTTTCCAAAAATAAAAAATCAAACAAGAACAAGGAAATAGACAAAATAATAATATATTATGTATATACAATATCTTACTTAGAAGCATTGTTTTTCTTTGTGAAGCAAAGACATATAGAATAGGTATGTGAAGTTTGAAATGTTGAATATCTATTTTAGCATTTTCTATACATTAAGTTATCTGTAAAATCCAAGCAAGGAAAATATAAAGTGCACATTTTTGTTAGGCATCCAATGCTATATGAGATGCAAAAAACATAAACAATAAAGAAAACAAGAAAATGATATTGTTTTGGATGCGTAAAATTGGCAAAGGTTTTCCTATAGGTTCCAGGTGTTTGGAATGTTTTTGCATTGCTTTAGGTTTGAAAGACTCCATTTTAAAAACATGCCTAATTTCTATGAAAAGGAAGGGAATTCAAAAATGGAGAGAATACATTGCTATATATTATAAGTGGAGAAAATAGTAGAACTAATCACTTTTACTAGATTTGGTTTGTCTTTGACAACTTTAGCAACAAACATCTATCCTTTTAACTAGTCTTTTCTTATTTGCAACCATGTGCATCTATGCACTTTCTATATAATATTTTTTCATTTGAATAAAAGATTTATTAAATGGAAACTAAATTTATGATTCTAGTACATTAGTAGTGAAGAGGATAGTTTTTTTCCTTGTGAACCATGAATTCATAGGTGTTTGTAAATCCATGAAGTAAAGTATCACAAGCATTTTCATAGTTCTTACTCTCACTTTCAAACACAAGGTTTTTAGAAGTCAAAGGACTATTTTCGGGGCTTGCATGGTAATGCTTGCACACACATCTTGTGACAAATAAACATAATTGTTTTACGTTTTTGTTTCACTTCAAAAGCAATGGTTTTACACCCATCAATGAAACACGGTAGTGCTTGTTCCACAATGTCTACGATTGTTGGAATATTAATCATTGCTTTTTTCAAGCCATATTGAGATTTTTTATAGCAACAATTTACAATTCACATAAATGTTAAGTCAATCATCTTGAACTACAACACATGGCGCAAAGAAAGGTTTTAATCGAGCATAACCAAGTGATGCAATTTTTGAAAAAACATCATTTTCCTATGAATTAAAGCAATAATGAAAAATTTACTTCTCGTGCATATATGTATCATTAGAAGTCAAGTTTAAAGATTTCTTGAAATGGTTTGAAATAACGTCCCCAAGTTAATAACAAAACCTCTCCAATTCAAAGCATTTGGTATATTTTTCACAATATGATCAAGCAAGAAGGCTTCCAAACAAGAAATCACTTCACTATTTTTAGAAAATAAAAGCATTACAAAAATAGTGAGTTATACGATGGTGAAGAGAAAAACATCAAACTCATCATTTATTATGCATAAATATGTTTTGGCATCATATACTCTATGCAAAGTGAAAAGTATATCAACATAAAACTCTAGTTCTAGAAAGGTGAATGCAACATGTTCGTCTTTGTTCAAATAATTTTCAAAATGATCTATTATCACACGACAATAAAATTTTAGTAAATGCTAAAATATAAAATGTAAAACCTTTTTAAAATTATAGCGATTCATTCTCTTTCTCGATTTTTTAACTCTTAAAATCCTAATGACGATCACAAATCCCCTATAATTACAAGCACCTCTAGTTACCATTAAATAACAAAGGACTTGAAAATTAAACAATGAAACATGTGTATTCGACACCATCTTTAAAAATATAAAATCAAGCTTTTATTTATAAAGTCATTACCATGTCATTCACAAGAAATCAATAGAGAAATATCACATATCCCAAGTAATAAATTTCATAATATTATTTTATATAGCAATTCAAAAGAAGAACTAATTAAATTTCTAAGCAAGAATCATAAAAGTGGAAAATAGCATTTCGTGATCTTGTCTACTGTAAACAAGCTCCTCATATTGATTTTCACATAATTGACATAAGAATAGTCCATTATATCAAGATAAAATTTTTATTTTTATTTTTTTGTGTGTGTGTGTGTGTGTGTGTGTTAGTTTAATAAAAACCATTGAGTATCCAAATAGGTTTGACATGTCGCATAGTACATGGAATCAACAACAAAGAGGTCGCCATCACATTACAACCACGGATAAATGATATTTTCTCCAAAGAAATAAAATATATTATACAAAAAGTGTGTAGATACATGTGGGTTTGAATAATAAAAGGCTAGTTACAAAACATAATCCTTGTTACAAAAGATATGCAATACAAGAAAAAGGACATCTTGAAAAAAATTTAAAAAATCTCAATAACCAATGCCCATAACACCTACATCCCAACACTACAAATGCTCTAACCTCTACAAAAATTACTCATACTCCATCTCAATTCTTAACATGTGTCATCTAAAACATCGCAACAAAAAAATAAACCCTTTTTCTCTAGTTCTTAACAACCCAAAAACATTATTTTAGAAAATCATGCAATTTTTTCCAAAGTTTACAATTTTGAAACATATTAAAACCACCCCAACAATACCAAAATAAAAATGATCTCTACAATGTTTTTCCTTTATAGTATTTCAAACTTCTAGACAAGTTTCAAGGTAATGGTCTATGAAATAGCAAAAACAACAAATTCAAAATGTTTGTAAAATACATATAACTATAGAAAAGATATGATATCAAATGCATGACCTTTAAAATAATATACATTTGGATAGATCTTAAACTAATCAATACCCATAACACCTACACTATTGAATTCAGAACTCCACCAATACGTGTCTCCCAAGAAAATATTCCCGCCAATTTTTTTGCCCAACAGAACATATTTTTGTAAAATAAATAAATTTTAGAATGCCACATCCCAAAACAAAATCTCACGTTTCTATTGGTTTCTTTTTTTTACTAATTGAAAATCATAAATGTATTTTTCAAAAGTGTCAATCACAAAAAGTAAACAAACCTTCACTATTCACATCACAACATGTATTTTATTTCACACCTATTGGATAGAAAATATGGTGGAGAGCAATATTGAAGTGAACCATACAAAGTTGCATCAAACATAGATAACTCGGTGAGGCTAGATCTTTGAAACATGCATACCTTCACAAGAGATACAATACATGGTAACAAAAAGTCAAAACCATTCTCACAAGCTCTAGTATTTCACACCCATTTTGCAAAAAAATATGGAATCAAATGTTGCAACAAAAAATCAACTTTATTTCCATAAGCCTTTGTAAACCCAAAAAACATTATTTTAGAAACAAGATAGACAACTCAATGAGAATATCTCACTCAAACATGGACACCTCAACAAGAGGTACAATACATGGTAACAAAAAATCAAATTCATTTTCACAAGCTCTTGTAAGCCCAAAAGAAACACTATTTTAGAAATGCATTTTCCATTCACATAGTAACACGTATTTTCTTTCACACCCATTTCACAGAAAAATCAACATCAAACACATCATGCACACCTCAGCAAGTGGAACAAAATATCACAACAAATAGTCAAAACCCTTTTTACAATCTCCTCCAAACCCATAAGAAACAATATTTTAGAAACACCCTTCAATAATCGTCTCTAGAAACTAATGGAAATCACTTTCCATTTACATAGAGACATGTGTTTTCTTTCACACCCACTCATAGAAAAAGGATGCACATCAATACTAGAATGTATCAAATGCACATAAAGCACCAAACACAACACACACAACTTGGTAACAAAAACAAAAATTGTAACAAAAAGTCAAAACTATTTTTGAAGCTATGCAAACCCAAAAGAAACAATATTTTAAAAATGCATTTCCATAACATTCTCTGCAAAACAATGGAAATTCAAATACACAAAAATAAAACAAAACCCCAAACATTTACATAACAACATGTATTTTCTTTCACATCCATTTCCAAGAAAAATGGCCAAGACCATAACTAGAGCCTACTAGAGAAAATGGGAAAATGTATTTTCTTTCACACTCATTTTGCAAAAAAATGGCATACACCAATACCAAAGTCTACCAAAACAAACAACATCACATTTAAATAATATGACAATGTATTTTTTTGACACCCTCTTCATAGGAAAACAACGAAGGAAAAAATAATGAAGGAAGATTGTTTAATGTCTTACCTACAACAAAAATTGAGAAATGATTTTAGAAGAGCTAGTAGAAAACCACAAATTTCATACTAGATTGTCCCCTGTGTAAAACAATATAAATCCAAATACATGCAAATAAACCAGCCCACTATCATCCATTACCAAGATCATCCAAATGAATGTATCCCAATATGGTACCATAGTAATAGCAAAAGGTAGGAGATCAAACACATTTGTATTAGAACAATACTCACTTGGTTAGATCTTACTAATCAATGACCATAACACTTGCACCACAAAATTAATCGCTCCATTAACCCACCTCTCATAAGAAAACATTCCCTCACAATTTTTTTTGGTTGACGTCGAAACCTCAAACACGAGATACCTTAGTAAGGAAAGCGCAATCGAATGCACATGCCTTGTCATGATGTCATCCATGCCTATAGTGTATGACCTCAATTAAAGGCTTTTAAAACTCTACACAAAACTTTTAATTAAAAAACCAATAAATTTATTTTTCCATTACAATTGTTCAACACTCCATTATTTCAAAAATCAAAACTATAGTTTGTTGTAATCCAAAATAAAATTTTGTGCTTCTATTGGTCCATTTTTTTAAGTAATTGAAAATTGGACTCACGTGGTTAGGAAATTAGCCCTCAATCAATCACCCTTCATAAAAATAAATTTTTGAATATCAAAAATAAATGTATTTATCAAAATTATAGTTCAAACCATGGAAATGAAATATGATTGGGTCTGTTAAAAACATAATGCGACTATATATCCATTGTTATATTACCTACCTTTGGGAGGATAATAAATATATACATAGTTATGCTTTTGCAAGTATTGTAGCATTTTGAATATTTCATATCTTTAAAATGAATAACCTAGGACTTGGGTTTAAGCAAATAAAGACCACCTAGTGTTTTTAGATCTAACCAAATTAATATTGAATCATTTTAAATTTGTATATCTAACACAATATTATAGAATGTCTAACCCAAGAAGGGATGTAATAGAGCATGAGTTCACCAAAATGTATTAGAGATTAATGGATTACATTTAAATTGTGACACAAATACCTGTTTTAGTTAGGCTAAACAAACATGAACAATGCAAAAATATGTCTTAATTAAATAATTTAAAAATAAGAGAAAAGAGGTGACATGCAAGGTTTTGAGGTGTAGCTTGAGTACTATGAGATCTAATGAAACTCATTGTGATATGACAATGGATGTGTGTGCCTAGAGATGAGACATAGTTGCCTATAAAATTGCAAACATGCCCAAAAAAATGATGACCACATTCACATTGTTTTGGTCTTCAAAAATCTCACTCAAATTCCTGTAATTTTATTTTGATCACCTACAAAAGTATAAATTCTTCTTATTTCCCTAATTGGGTAGTGATATTTGAGAACTATAAGAAAAATATATTTTTTGGAGTTGAGGTAAGCAAGAAAATATCATAGCTATTCTCATATTTACTAGGGTCTTAGTCAGTAATTGATTTTTAAAATAAATAAAATGAATGATTATAAGCTCCAATAATATGCAAACTAGTGTTGTGTTTAAACACAAATTTGTGTGTTTAATGAATGTTACAATAATTGTTTGATTTCATCTAAAATGCTTAAAAGTTCTCAATAATACATCTATTTGAAGGCTAAGTGTATTTATCGTCGTTTCTTCATTATTAGCGTAGAATCTCCATGTATTTATAGACATAATTAAATCTAAACTAAGACTCTATCAACGCCCAAACTGATTTTCAATTATTATAAAGTTGAAAAAGGTGAGAAGAAGAAACTAGTGCAATCTAACTAAAAGAGGCCATAAAAATGTTTATATGCTCCGGACATGTCCTAAAAGTGTATAGATGCTCCAACTAGCTATCACACCTTGAAGGGCGTAATGGAAATGTTGAAATGGGAAAAGTAAGAAACCAATTCATGTGGAACTGAAGGTGATGAATTGTTTGCATATACCTGCACAAGCATAGTGCATGAGACGAGGTAATTGAAAGGTCGTACACGTTCCTAGGTTCGTATAAATAAGAAGATAACATACGTATGAGTTAGACATGCTTTTTCCCTCTCTTGTCATTCATGTAGCTCATATTCATTTTCTAGCTTATTCTCTCTATTAAGAGTTAACAAAGGCTATATACTCATTATGTCTTACTTGAAATTTTTGCATAGTGCACAAGCATAAGCGCAGGAGCCTAGACGGTTGAAATGTAATATGCATTCCCAAATCAAAGATATTTGTAGGCCAACGAGGGACTACGAAGTCCCATATGGAAGGGAGCATGACTCGAGACTTTGACCATGTCAAAATTATCCTTTCCCTTGGAGTTTTTGTTGAGTTTCCTTCACCAACACCTATTTGTGAATGTGCACCCCAACGTTCTAGTGGGAAAGCAATTTCAAATCTAAATCCTTTGAATGTTAGCTAAGGATCATGATCACTCATGCCTTCAGGGGTAAGACTTGATTTATTGACCATGATGTCCACATTTCCCTTACCTTTGGAGGTTTCACAAAGTCTTCTTCACCATCGCATGTAAATATGAAGCTTGCATATGTCTGAGTTAGACACACTTTTTCCCTTTCTGTCATGCTCTCTATCTCATCTTCTTCATCCATTGTATCCTTTTGTTAAGAGTCAACATAAATAAGTAATTGCTCTATGTGAACTCGAAGAGTTGAAAGCATAAATGTTTGCAAAATGCACAAGCATCATACAGAAGGCTAGACAGTTGGAATGTCATATCCATCCCCAAATCAAAAATAATCACGAGCCAACGGGGACCGCAAAGACACGTATACAAGAGGGTAAGGCTCGAGTCATAGACCCCTATTGTCTTACATTGTCGAGGGATCAAGATGACCCACATATAAGGGGGATAGACTCAAGCAATCAACCTTAGCATTTACATTCTCCTTCATCGCTCTCCGGTAGTGCATATGTATGCCAAAGTTCCCACCGAGAAGCATTATTATGCACACAATGCAAAGGCCTAGCAGAGAAGGCAAAAAAATCAAAATGTCTTATCCGATTAGGATTTGACCTCTTCGTGAGGTCGCTAATGGACCACATTGACTTATATCTAAAGGGGCAAGGCTCAAGCCATTGAATGTTACGTTCACATTCTCCCTTCCCTCTAAGGTTTTGTAGAGTCACCTTCACCATCACCTAGAAATGGAAATCTTGAATATGTTTGAGTATGACATGTTTGTTTCATTGGTTGATATGCCCTCTAGGTCATCTTCGTCATCTAGCTTATCCTCTCCGTTAAGATTCAATTCATCGTGAATGTGCATGCCAAAGTTCCCACATCCAAATTCTCTTCTAACTCGAAGGTTTTTCTTGGTCTCCTTGTCCGGTGCCTCACATTGCATGTGCACACAATAGTTCCCACCGGGAAGCATTATCATGCACACAATGCAAAGGCCTAGTAGAGGAGGTAGAACACATAAAATAAACAATTGGTTTGTGTGAACTTGAGGATTTGGAAGCATAAATGTTTGCATAATGCGTAATAATAGTACAAGTAGTTGAAATGACATATGTGTTGCCGAATCAAAGATATTTGCATCATCATCCTCATTAAGATTCAACAAAGGCTACATAGTGGAAATGGTATATCCGAATCTAAATCGAGTTCTACTCAAGCCACCAGAGGAACCGTGATGACTGTATCTAAGGTGGAAAGACTCAAACAATTAATCGTGGGGTCCACATTCTCCTTAACCTCATAAGTTTTGCTTAGTCTCCTCTACCAGGTGCACTGGCGGTGCATGTGTATGCGAAAGTTCCCATCGAGAAAGTGTTATTGTGCGTCTGCACAATGCACATGCCTAGTAGAGGAGGCTAAACAATGGAATTGTCTTACCCAATTCCAAATTTAACCTCTTCGCAGCTAGTGAGGACCCTGATGACTTATAGCTAAAGGGGTAAGGATCAAGCCATTGACCACTACGTCCACATTCTCCCCACCCTTAGAGGTTTTTACAGAGTCTCTTTCATTATCACTGGTAATGGCAAAGTTGCATATGTCCGAGCATGACATGCTTTTGCCATTGACTGTCATGCCCTCTAAGTCATCTTTGTTGTCTAGCTTATCCTCTCTATTAACATTCAATTGTTTTGAATGGGCATGTCAAATTTCCAATCCTAAAGCATTATCATCCACACTGATGCACAAGCCTAATAGAGGAGGTGAAACAATGAAAATGTTGTACCTAATTATAAATTTGACTTCTTCATAGGCTATTGAGGGACTGTGATGGAACATACCTAAAGGGGTAAACTTATACCATGGGTCGTTACGTCCACATTCTCCCTGCCCTCCGAGGTTCCGTGAAGTCTCTTTCACCATCACTTACAAATGGGAAGCTTACATATGTGCGAGTACGACACACTATTTTCGTTGGCCACCAAGCCCTCTAGCTCATCTTTGTCGTCCATCTTTTCCTCTCTCGATAAGAATCAACTGAGCATTAACAAGTCTATCTACAAAGTATCATTGGAGCTTTGGATGTCCAAAACCTTGAGTCAATGGTCCTAATATACCATGTTTTTCATTTATTTTTGGCATATTTCTTTATTTGTTTGATTGTTTATGGACATATACCATGTTTAAAATATTAGTTTTATTAACGGATAAATAATCTAAAATCATTTTTTTCTAAATAAAAAAGGAATACTTAAACCCTAAAAATATATTCTTATTTTCTTCAAACGCCGTTGGACATGTATGTGAACATCAACAATAATGCACCATAGGTCGTCCATTCCTTGCGATATTTTAGGACGTGAGTTTAGAAAAAGGCGGGAGTAAAATACTTGCATGTCCCACACAACACCGATTTCCACCGTCGATGTCCACGAATGTTCGCACCCAAATAATATGTGTGGTATGTGCTCCAATTTATCGATCTCGTACAAATTTTCGATTACATGTGATGTGGACGGCTCAATCACGTAGGCCATGCATCGATACACCCCGCCCACTAGCATTGATCTTTGGCTTCAAGTATCCTTCATCCAAAAGGGGCATGTCTTTCGACATGAATAAATAAAATAAAATATATTGAAGAAAGAATAGAACTTGAAGTTAATCAAATTTAAATCAATAGTCAATAAACACATAAGCATATTAAAATCATGCTCTCTAACAATTAATATGAATAACTTTTGGGTTAAAAGTAATTCATTGAATCCGGTGGGAAATATTAGTATTCAGGGGCAACCGGAAAATATAGTTTCACCAAATGTTGCTCAACGACTATACGGAGGATGG
Source organism: Taxus wallichiana var. yunnanensis (assembly GCA_018340775.1). NCBI lineage: Eukaryota > Viridiplantae > Streptophyta > Pinopsida > Cupressales > Taxaceae > Taxus > Taxus wallichiana. The sequence continues at coordinate 7,689,228 of JADAXU010000131.1, forward strand.
AGACTTTCAAACTCGTACATAATCGTAATCCCCACGAAAGCATCACTCAATAATAATTAAAGTTGAACATCATGTAATTTATCCTTAAAATACTAGACAATCTATAATTTTATTTAGTTGTGGAAATATAGCAATTAAAACGAGCTTTAGTTTAAGACTTAAAAGGATTGAATTAATCAACACATTTCGCATTTTCTAGAAAGGACGAAATACGTGCATTGGTATATTCGAATCTTGAAAACGAAAGAGTGACTAGTTGGGGGAGTTTGAGACCTATAGTGATTGGCTGCAAGGGTTAAATTTGACGGCCGTTTAGACGTTTTTAGTGATTTTCGACGTAAAATACTTATAAATATATGATTTAATCATCACACGTGATTTGTATATTTAAAACTTGGCAGTCAATTTTTATATAGATTTGTATATAAAATAAAAATATATGTAAATATATATCAAAAAGATATAATAAATATAGAATAATTAGTAAAAAATAACATTGTTTTGTGTTTTTGAAGGGCAGTATTGAAAAATTACCGTCACTCAAAAATTGTTTGACAGGCAGAGGTGGCCGTCAAATTTAACCCCGATTGGTGCATATGCCTCCAATATGATTTTGACATGATATCCATGAGTCACGGTCTTTTGAATTTCAAAGTCCCAAAGTATTTGTAAGTTTTAAAACAAAAGTTATGTTGTACAATTATTAATAAGGTCATGATATGGTAAATACGCTCGAAGGTGATGTTTTTACGTAAGAAGGGAAGAAAAAACAAATGCAATAGTAAACATGGTTCTTTAGAGGTTTTGGCATGTGAAATGAGTCCACCATCTTGTAATTGGAGTAACATTATAAGAAAAACATAATTATAGAAATATAATTTCTTATAAATATTCAAATCAGGCCAAAAACATAATTTACTTAAACTTATAATATCAATTCCTTGTCCTAATCAATAGTCCTTAGCAAGAAAGGAGATTGTGTGCCCTCTAATTAAATGGCAAGATGGCAAGATGGATATAAACAAATTGCAGGGTATGAAAAAATAGTAACAATTAAAACACTATAAATCAGTGGTCTCTCCAAATCATCATGTCTACCACAATATTACTTGTGACATTGACAAGAGGCTCAAATAAAATGATGTCACACGCCCTACCCCACACAAAAATCACGTAATGGTATGGATCCGAAGAATTTTTATGAATCAACCCTTGTGATGCATATTTGGGTCCCTGTTGTTTTCTCTCCTTCTATGTTGACTATTGTTAATTGTTGTGTGTTGGCATGAATCCCAGTAGGGCCCTGTTTTTAATTCAAAAAGTCTATAAATATATAAGTACATTAGTGCATTAATAATATTGATAATATGAACAAATTAAGAAGTGATAGAAGAGAATTATGTGTCAAACGCCTTTGTACAACAATTTAAGAAATTATGAAGAACAACTAACATTTGTTGTGTTGTATCAAGCATTGATTAGACCATTTAAATAGATAAAAGTTAGGTGTGTCCCCTATTACACTTGAATTCCAACTGAATTGCATTATATGTGCCGGTTGTGTTAAAAGATTAGTTCAAATCAAGGAAAATGATAATAACAATGGGATAAGACAAACTTATAAAGAAAAATCCCCATTCTAATTATGTTCTTAACAAGTGTTTGCTACTCTAGGGTTCAAAATAAAATTATCGATTTCTAAAATTATCCACATAAAAATTGGGAAACATGAATAAGACTTTTGTAGCCCAAAAGCTAATGAGCACAGTTAGAATATTAAATTTTTAAAACCAATTCCTATCAATTAGTAATATTTCTAGAACATTTACTTATGCATTTAAATATGGTATCGCTCTTGTATTTTTAAATCTTGGATTGAATATTTATAACTAGATATGTTGTATTTGTGATGAAAATTCCCAAAACAAAACCTTATAGAATTATAAACTTACATAACCCCGATTAAATTCGTTAATTATAAATATATAAATTCTTGTATTCAAATGTTATATATTTAGAAATAAATTTGTTCCCCGTGATTTTCTACACAACTATTATAAAAGAAAAATGATTGTAAAATCTATAAAAATAAAAGTCATCGAGATAAAAATGTCTTTATTAGAATTTATTAATGGCTTTTTAGAATTTATTATGAGGTTTTTTGTTTATCTTCTAATGAAAAAATTCCACATTTTTGTTTATGCCACTTTGAATTCATGTATATACATCTCAAGAAATCTCTCATTATACCCACCTTAGTTTCCCACGAGTCCAAAAAAAGTTTGGAAGTAATTGAAATTTCTCATGATGTTGTGAATGCGGATAAATTTTCCTTGTTTCGGTGGAATCCATTTCTTGATGCATTTGCTAATAACAAACTTTATAAATCTGAAATACCATTTTATGCAAAACCCGTTGAGACCTCGGTGAGTTATGCTTGGGAAGAAACAACAACACCCTTTGATTTTAATGAAGCTACGATTATCATGGACGAGAAAATCAACAAGCCCTTGGAGCATATTGCAGTAAATCAAACAAGGCCCGAAAGTGAAAAAAATAGTTTAACATCAGTTGTATTGATGGGAATGCATGAATGTCAAAAGGACCGCCCCAAAGAAATTGACTTAGAATTATCGTGGATTACATAAAATGTTGAGCTTTTGCACAATAATGATCAACAATAGCTTGCCATTATGGATGATTTATTCTCCAACTTCTCCTACATATATATGAAGTCATTTAGACATAAATAAGTGGCAACAAAACCTTGACTTCATTGTTATTAGTTTCAAGTAAGCAAAAGATAAAATAAACAACTTTTGCTTTTGCAAGAAATAACCTTTCTAAACTTAGTTTAAATTGAAGGTTTCTTTATACTTTCCCATGCAAACCATGTTTGACATTGTTTTGTGAAACCTAAACCAAAGATCCCACAATTAAAAAGATAATTGTAAGGAGTTGTGGAATGTGCATAAATTTAATGCATCCATTGAAAGCATATTTGTTAGAAGAAAACTGATAATTGTTATGAAATAGCTTACTTATTCTCATCTTTTACTACTTGAGTCTCTTCCCATGTTTTGACGAGAGTTCTTTTCTTTTCTTCAAAAATTTATGCTATGAGAGAATCTATAGATACAACACCAATAAGAACAATAAAAAATAAAACAAAAGTATATTTTACATAAGGGTGGTATGAATGTACGGATCAATGGTTATAGCTATGAATTGTGTATATTCATTTAATTTTCAAAATGATGGATTCGGTTTATGTATGCACATGAAAAAAACTATACATAAACTATCTAGTGGTATCAGTCATTCATTAATTAGAGCTCTTTGTCAAATGATATCAATGAAAAATTCAAGAATCTTATAAACATATGAGAGAGTTCATAGAAATTTCTTATGGCTAGGAATGCAAAAGACTATCAAGAAGTTTGTTGCAAAATGCAATGATTTCCAACATCATAAAGTTGAAATGGTGGCAACCCTAAGCTTACTACATCCACTTCCCATTTCTACATGAATTTGGATAGATATTTCCATGGATCTCATTGAATACCTCCCCAAATATGGGGATAAATTAGTAATCCTAGTGGTAGTAGATCACCTCTCCAAGTATGCTCATTTCCGTCACTTAGCCTAATCCTACACCTCTTCTACCATTGCCCAAACCTGTATTGACCAAATCTTCCACCTCATGTTGTCCCCACTTTGATTATATTCGATCATAATGTAACCTTCACAAGCCATTTCTAGACAAAGTTATTCTATCGAATGGGAACATAATTGAAGATGAGCTTTGAATATCACTGTAAATAGATGGTCAAACCAAAATAGTCAAAAATACTTAGAGACATTCCTTTGATGTTTCTACTCTAAGAAACAACACCATTGGGTCAAGTGGTTACCTCTTGTGTAATGGTGGTTCAACACAACATATCACACATCTAATAAGATGACCCCATATAAAGCAATCTATGGCAACAATGACCATTATGTCTTATCTCTTACACCCCATGCGGGTATAAAGTTCAAACAATTAACACCGCTATGAACAAGCCTTCCAATTTGACAATATCATTTTCCTCTAGAATTACAACCCTATAAACAATCATCCTTGAATAAAAAAGGGAATTAATAGCCTACTCTTAAGTTCTATGGCCCTTTACAAGGTTCTACGGTTGTATACAAGTTGGAACTTCCACCTTCCTCTCATGTTCATCTTGTCTTTCATGTCACATTCTTAAAGAAGGTCCTCGGGCAATAGGTCACCACTCAAATAGTACTTCCTGAGATCGATAATGAAGGATCCATTCTTTTAGAGTTTGAAGCAATTCTCAATAAATGATTGCATAAACTTTGTAACTAGTTCATCACATAGGTCCCAATCCGGTGACATGGAATGCAACTTGAAACATGCAACTTGGAAGCCCCTTTTGTAGATTTAACATCAATTTCCTAATCTTCAACTTCAAGGATAAAGTTTTTTAAGGGGAGGGGATGCTAGGATCCTTCATCCTACCTTTCCCTTTATAATTTTGTGATAATAGATGTTATGGATGCATATGCTTTGTAAGTCATCCCTTGCGCTATTAGTGATAATCCCACATGTATGAGAAGCAATAATTTACTTAAGTATAACAAGTATAAATGAGATGCGTATGCTAGTGAAAGACATCCACATATACATTATGTTGAGCTTGGTCATAGGAGGTTGCCCCTCAAAGTGGTTTCGATCTTGTAATGCAATTTATATCTTTTAATGTAATAAATTTATTTCTCTTCATTTTGTAATATATTATTCTCGATATTTTTTTCTTTGGCTTGATCTATTATAGGGATGATCCTCACACTTGGGTCTCCTCTTGGTGACCTTTGTCCTTGTTATATGTTTTATTTCCTATTATAATTGTTACAATATCTTGTATTTTTTTCCTTGACCCATCTATGGCTCTTGTCGAGCTTTCTGTTTCAAAGCATGCATAGTAATAACTAAATTTTATTATTAACTTGCTTTCACTTACTTAGTCATGTCTCCTTTGTTTGTAATATTTATTTATGTTTATTCATAACAACTACCCTTGCTTGTGCTTTTTGGCGCCTTAATATCTCTCAATATTATTTTGCATTTATATATAAGATGTGATATCATTTATAGGGGTGTTGTAATACACTTTGTGATGATTAGTTGGTATTATGCGAGAGCCCTATTTTCAACACACACACACATATACATGTTTTATCGGTCCCATATGTTTTAGTGTTTTCTCCGATGATGATAGGTCTTGCTTGTGCACATGCTTGAAACAACAACTATTCAATTGTATCCTTTACTCCTTCATTTATCTCTACACGGGCCATGTTTCCACAAGGTTGGATACGAGATTCCTTGGTTTATGTGTGTGCATATTCTAGGACCAATCGACGCTTTGTTATACCCTTGATGTTATAACTATCTCAAATTGGACTATGCTTCTAGAAATTATGTGTTGTTATTCTTTGATTTACATTTGTAAGCGGTGGCTTCATTTTTAGTACATGTTTCCCCAATGATAAAGTGTCTTCCATTTAAGGGACAATCATTTTAACCCTCGCAAAGCCTACAAACCTATGTACCTTTGTCCGCCACCTTTCTCTCTAATTTTCTACCAAAGCATCTCTAAAACCCAACTCTTGATATTTGATATCCCTTGACCTCTGAAACCCTATTGTTATGATAATGTTCCCTTTTGTTTCCCATTAGGAACCTCTGAAACCCTACTGTTTTAATAATGTTCCTGTTAAGAACCTTTGAAACCCTACTTTGAAACCTTACCCTAAAAATTTACAATCCCTAATACTCTAGTTAAAACTTCCCTAAAACAGGGTTTCTACATAAATGTAAAAACAAAACCCTAACACTAAGAACCGAAACTTGAAGCCCTTTACCACTTCAAAACAATTCATTATAGTCCCCAAATATTTGAAAAGTTTTTTTCTTTCAAAAATGCGAGTGTAGAGAAACCCAAGCTTATATAACATACTTATGGAGAGGCCACCACAAAAAGTTCAAGTCGAAAATGATTCCATTATGGGGTTTAGTTTTCAATGTTGAAAAAATGTAGAGAAGCGCTTGATGAGGTAGTGAAAGTAAGCCTTACGCGACAATATATTTTTGCACAATAAGTTTCTCTTGCCCATTGTCAGTATCACTAACTTTCTGTGTGTGATAATATGAAATAGAACCTCAATCTATTCCATTCCACACACCTTCGAAAAGCGAAAAGGGCCACCCAAAATCCCATTCACGGGGCTTCAATTTATTGCTGATCAATCCTCGCCTTGAACTTAACTCGTGTTTGAACACCAATTTGGACGCCACACTTGACGAAACACCTTTAAAAAAAAAAAAAAAAACATGAAGTGAGAACGATCACTCTAGACCCTCGGCATAATTTACTAAGGTACCGTTTTAACAATTAATCTTTCCAAAATTTCTTATTAGCCTTGATTTTTATTTGTAAAATTAATGACAAAAAACCACCTTACTTTCCAAGCTCTCATTCAACACTACTATAACGACAATCACAAAATAAGAAAAATCAATTGCATTACTAGTTACTCTTCAAAAAACCAAATGAAATGGAAATCACAACCTACGTACTTCATAGAGAAAATATTCCAAAGGACATTTAATGGGCTCAAACTACCATAGCAATATTCCAATTCATTTATTCTAGCCCAATCCTTTTCACTCACTTAAACTTTTTTCTTGCCGAAAAAGAAATAAAGAAGTCTTGAAAAGCAAAGAAAGCTGACAACCAAACTAGCAGTAACAGTAAAAACGAAGGACTTCCTGACCTCCGTAAGCAAAAGAAAATCGGAAAAGGTTGGGCGGTTGGTGTGGAAGACGAAATGCATTATGCGGGTAAGTAAAAAAAAAAACTTTCTTTTTCTTTTTCCTTACCCGTACACCACCTTCTTCTCGGCCGTACATAAATTCTGGTTTTACTATTTCTCTCGAACGATGATAAATGACAGTTTCTTTTTTATTTTTTGCCCTTCCTGATAAAAATTCCCCACTTTTTGGCTCTGGTTAAGTAGATTCATGGTTAGCCATATCCATAAAAGACGAGGAGGGGTTAGGGACACCTGTGAGCTACTCTGTCGAGCAATAATAAAAATAATAATACTTAATCCGTAGTAGGGAATTGGAATGCACAACTCAAGCACTTCCAATAACGTGTTCAGGTGTACCCACGTCCCGGGTTCGAATCCCCGAGCACCAGATAGTATTTAGAGCAGTGGTGGAGCTAGTAGATCGAAGGCATAATAAGGGAGGCACTGCGGGAGAGAATCGTGGAATGATTTGGTGCGTGGCTTTGTGAAACTCTAGTGGAAAATATGGACGACAAGGCAGCCACTCTGGAGGCCATTAACAAAGAAGCTGTAGATTTGGTAAGCATGGATACTTTCTGAACTCTCTTCGAGTTGAGTTTTGTTGGGCTTGGGATTGCAACACTTTTGGCTGAGCTGAATTTGAATGAGTGAATGCAGGAGAATATTCCTATCGAGGAGGTTTTTGAGAATCTAAGATGTGGCAGGGAGGGTTTGAGCAACGATGCTGCTCAGGAGAGGCTCGGTTTATTTGGACACAACAAGCTCGAAGAAAAAAAGGTGCGAAGAATTCTCGAATCGTCTCATTTTCTTTTTAATTTAGAGTGTGATTTGAAGTGTCCTGTTTGGATTCATAGAGGGAAGAGACTTTTGCTGTATGTGCAGTCCAGTGAAATTTGTTTTTGGTTTTTAAGAATGAGATCATTTCGTTGGGGTCTTCACACGGAGGCTTCCTCTGCGATCCTCTGGCATGGGTGTTTTTGAAGTTAGTCGGGTTTATGTGGATTATTTTGAAAGTTAATTTAACAAGCCTCTACATTTGTGCGAGTGCGCAGGAAAGCAAATTCCTCAAGTTCTTGGGCTTTATGTGGAATCCTTTATCATGGGTCATGGAAGCTGCAACAGTTATGGCCATTGCATTGGCAAATGGAGGAGTAAGTGGCCGTCATATTAAGTATCTGTATTGGCCATCTTTGTCTCTTACACTTGTCATTATGAAAGGAACCGGATATTTATAAAATCAATATCACATGAATTTTCTTTTATGACTCCTGTATTCAGCAGTGTGGCTTTTAAGTTTCTTCAGTTCGGTTTTTCACCATGATTGCATCTTTGCAGGGCAAGCCTCCTGATTGGCAGGATTTTGTAGGTATCATAACATTGCTTGTTATTAACTCCACAATAAGTTTCATTGAAGAAAACAATGCTGGTAATGCTGCTGCAGCGCTGATGGCTCGGTTGGCTCCAAAGGCCAAAGTACGATCACAGTCGAAGTCCCTATATTGTCTAGTTCTACTGTTGATTCTCCAGTGAATCACGCAGTTGGATGTTTTGTTCTATTATTATTTTATGGTTGCAACTTGCAAGTATGTACATCTGTACCTTTTATCTGCCTAATCATGCACTTGTTACACCTTCTATATAACAGGTCCTCCGAGATGGACAGTGGGGTGAAGAGGATGCAGCTATACTTGTTCCTGGTGACATAATTAGCATTAAACTTGGGGACATTGTTCCTGCAGATGCTCGTCTTCTGGAGGGAGACCCATTAAAAATTGATCAGGTTTGGAGCAAATGCTTTTGTTCACCTTTCATTGAAAGCAAGTGCCAGAAGATTTATGGTGCATTTTGTAGTTTGTAGCAATGACCATGAACCTCTCTGGTATCGTTTATCAAGTCATTGTTTTCACAACAACTTTGATTTTTTTGCAGTCTGCTCTTACTGGCGAGTCTTTGCCGGTAACCAAGGGTCCTGGTGACGGGGTTTATTCTGGATCTACTTGCAAGCAAGGCGAAATTGAAGCTGTTGTCATTGCCACGGGAGTTCATACCTTTTTGGAAAAGCAGCCCATCTTGTGGACTCTACAAACCAAGTTGGTCATTTCCAAAAGGTCGGTATTTAGAGGAGAGTTAATTTTATTTATTTACATATATGTTAAATATGCCTCTGATTTTTGCCATTTTCCAAAATTTATGTTTCCAGTGCTGCTGCATTTGTAACTTTTAGTGTTCTAGGATTCCAAGGTAACTTTGGATGATGTTAGTTGTTAATATCTTTTAAACTCTTTGTTCTCGTGTTAATGCAATTATTTTACTTGAAATTGGTTACAGGTTTTGACAGCAATTGGGAATTTTTGCATTTGCTCAATTGCCATTGGCATGCTAATTGAAGTTGTTGTTATGTATCCTATTCAAGACCGTAAATATCGTCCTGGAATTGATAATCTATTGGTGCTTCTAATTGGTGGGATTCCAATAGCAATGCCAACTGTTCTTTCTGTGACTATGGCCATTGGTTCACATCGCCTTTCTCAACAGGTTAGTTAAATAGGTGATGCTTGGGGAAAGCTATGTGCAGTTTTCTCGGGTAGATGTATCTGAAAGTTATCATCCCTTTAAATGTACTCCTCTCCGACAGTTCTTTCCTGGATAGAGGCGTTAACATAAGGTTACAGGATTGTCGTTTTGAAATCTTATCTCTGATCTGGTATATGCTGATCCAGGGTGCAATCACAAAACGGATGACTGCGATTGAAGAAATGGCTGGAATGGATGTGTTGTGCAGTGACAAGACTGGAACATTAACACTTAACAAGCTTACTGTGGACAAGAACCTTATTGAGGTTAGATGAGGCTATTAATTGCTATTTTTTTAGTAATTACTAATATCCATTACTCGCTAAACATGTTTAAATTATTTATTTTTTCGTACACAGGTATTTGCAAAAGGAATTGACAAGGATACAGTGGTCTTGATGGCTGCCAGAGCATCCAGAACAGAGAATCAAGATGCCATTGATGCAGCTATTGTTGGGATTCTTGCTGATCCTAAGGAGGTATGTAGATTTGTTTTCTGCTATGATTTTTGTTGAGCGTTAGGGTTGTCTTGAGTATACTGACTCTGGCTATTTTGCATTTTGATATCTTCCTCCCCGAAGGCTCGGGCAAACATTCAAGAAATTCATTTCCTTCCTTTTAATCCCACTGACAAGAGAACCGCTCTGACCTATATTGACCGCGATGGAAAAATGCATCGTGTTAGTAAAGGTGCTCCAGAGCAGGTATGGTTTTACATTTCCATTAATTTAGAAATACTTACAAGATCAAATCTTACATTTAATTCTGAGTAAGGTGTCATGGGTTCGATAACTTTTTCCAGATTCTCAACCTTGCACACAATAAGTCAGAAATTGAGCGCCGAGTTCATACAGTTATCGACAAGTTTGCTGAACGTGGGCTTAGATCTCTTGCAGTTTCCTATCAGGTTGATAATATGGCTGTTTTTAGGTTGTTGTTTTTGCTTGGTTTGATGTTCTGGATTTTCCCCACTAAGATATCTATATCTGGATGTTTGGAACTCTCTCCAGGAAGTTCCAGAGGCCAAGAAGGATAGTGCTGGAGGGCCCTGGCAGTTCATTGGACTGATGCCTCTTTTTGATCCTCCACGTCATGACAGTGCTGAAACAATTCGAAGGGCTCTTAATCTTGGCGTGAATGTGAAAATGATTACGGGTATGGTTAAGTTATGTCGATATTTGTTTTCTATTGCATTTTTCGCATATCATCAAAAGAGTAATGTCTCATTAGCCATGTTATAATTTCCAATGGAAAGCAGCCAATGTTTTTTTACCTATTCGTAAATGTATACCAGGCGATCAATTGGCTATTGGAAAAGAGACAGGCCGGCGGCTGGGGATGGGTACAAACATGTATCCATCGTCATCTTTGCTGGGGCAGAATAAGGATGAATCAATTGTAGCTTTGCCAGTTGATGATTTGATAGAAAAAGCAGATGGCTTTGCTGGTGTTTTCCCAGGTGAGCAGAGAGTAATCGTAACACTCTTTCAAGTTTCTAGAGGAGCGTGCTTCCGTTTTCTCTTTGGTTTTTGCAAGCTGGCATGAATTTTTGAAATGTTTCTTTCATTAGTTTGAGTATTATGGGTTTGATTCACTGACTTCCAATTTTGGATGCAGAGCATAAGTATGAAATTGTGAAGCGATTGCAGGCTAGAAAGCATATATGTGGAATGACTGGTGATGGTGTTAATGACGCACCCGCATTAAAAAAGGCAGATATAGGGATTGCTGTTGCAGATGCAACTGATGCAGCAAGAAGTGCTTCTGACATAGTTCTTACAGAGCCGGGTCTCAGTGTCATTATCAGTGCAGTGTTGACAAGTCGTGCAATCTTTCAAAGAATGAAAAATTACACTGTAAGCTCCTTTAAATCATAGTGCATCCATGAAAAACCAGTAGCATTTAAATTGTTTTGAATGTGTTATGGAATGTTTTTATGCTAACTTGTCTAATATTTGAGCATACGTTCATGATGCAGATATATGCAGTGTCTATCACAATACGTATTGTGGTAAGTATGCATAGTATTCAGACACTTGATAACATGAATCATAATAATACTACTTCCATGTTAGAGTATTTTGTTGTCTTTTAATTGATAAGATAGGACTGCAAAACTATGCTTCCTTAAGATTCTTGATGTTGTGTTGTTTGTCTGCAAGGCCTATTACTTGTATATAAATATGCATGTTCTGCATTAAGTTAGAAATGAAAATTTGCCATGTCTTTGGCATCTTATGTTGTTCCTGGGCATCTTATCTCTCTTCTGTTTGTCTTTTCTTTATGAATAGTTGAGTATTTGCTTTGCTAAAGGTACCTAGGGTTGATGGACCCCTCAACTGTGGACTGGGAGATATAGTTGGTTGCGATGCCAACACTCGGTGTTAACCGACCAAACTCAGAAAACAAAAAGATGAAATGAGTTTCAACAATCAAATTTAAGCATTTGCTTTTCCGCCTATGGGGAAATCTCCCTTTCAGTGACAAGCATATTCTGATTGTGCAAAAGGTAGCAAAAATAAAAGCTTGCAGCCTTAATCATTTATCCATCTTACTTTCTTTTTATCATTATCTTTTGTTTGATTCAAACAAGAAAAGGTTCTACTGAGTGCACTTAAAGATATTTTTTTAATCAACATAAGTTTTTCCTCTTTTGATTTTGATTTTTACAATTATTCATGAAGAGCGAGCTCTTCCTCTTTGGCACAGTATTTTGACATTAGATTTAATGTTGTGGAGGGAAAATGATAAGTTTAAACCATCTTGCCCAAATTTCTCACCCTCAATTCTCTACCTGCCACCATATATCTTGTCCTCTTGATATGTTGGTATGAGATCTCACAATTCTCAGTTTTCGTCTTAATTTCCTAAATGGTTTTGTTTATTTGCCAGCCTTTGCACTGCCCCTTTTTGAGTGCTTCAATAATTAGCATCGAGGCCCCTTCCAACTGAAGTTTTGACCATCCCTTTCCCTTAGCTTGCCATATTCCCTTTAAGAAAGCAGTGCTTATGCCCTATCATTTGTGTTCAGGATTAACAGAGGTTGTCCTTCATCATTTCTAAAGGTCCTTGCCCCTCCTGCTAATCCTAGATTGCCTTTTGCGGTTCTATCAAAACCGAGTTTAACCCAATATCTAGGAAGTTTCTTCCACACATTCTTAGGCCTTTTTCAGACTATTCCCTCCAAACGTGTCATCGAGTGTCTTATGTCGGTGCCCATCCTTTTAGAAGATTTTCATCCTCTTGATAAGGCTTATTTGATTCAGACATCCAAGTATTGACCAATTCTGGTATTGAAGCTTCTATTTCTCCTATATTCTCCATATCAGATTTTCCTTACCCCTAAAGATTATAGAGTTCCTTTCCAGCCACAGATTCCAAAGAATTATCATCCAGATGGCCTTAAAAATTCTATTTTGAAGCCTTCTTGGCCATTGCAATATCCACTTCCTTACTAATTCCGGGCCAGCCCATCCTACTTTGAAGAACCTTCAACAAATACCCCACACCATCTTACACTGTAGAAACAATTGATCCGTCTTTTGAGTTGCTCTTCCATAAAGGACATCTTGAAGAGTCATGAAATACTCTATGGGCGAGAGCATCATATGTTTGTGCCTTACCTGAAATCGTTAACCACAGAAAGGAATTTTCCTTTGGAAGTACCTTTTTTCTGCTTCATTTTTTCAAAAGAAATCTTTTTATCTAACTGAAATATCCTTTGATTTGGCCTTGCCTCGCTGATCACACCCTCTAATTTCAAGGGGGGTTATTTTCAAAAATATTTCGAAAGCTGCAATTTTATCTCTATCAAAATGTTGCGGCCATTCCAAATGGTTCCATTTTCTTCTTCCTTTTAAATATATGATAATTTTTTTTATCCTTCTGACCCTAAGTCCAAACTATATCTTGTGGCCCTAAGTCCTTTCTACATATATACCTTTAGATTAAGAAACTCCTTATTTTTGGCGAAAGGAGTTGACCTTCCCAGTATTGTCCGAAAACAAAACATTGTTTATCTTCCTTATGCACCATCTCAAGTCCTTTTGAATTAAGTTGGTACACCACCTCAAAAATTCCGTGTATGGGAGCCATATGGAAAAGGTTTTGAAGTGAACAGCTTTTCGATTTTTCTGGCTGTTCAATTACCTGCCTCTAACCACCCTCCATGCCGTGTTTGTTCCCAAAGCTAAAATCACGGCCTTTATGGATCTCAAATCTCAATCCCCATTTTTAGTTTGGACGGCATATCTTTTTTCGGCTACTAGGGAATATTTCCATTTTCTTTTGTCCCATTCCACAAAAAATTCTTTTGTAATCTTGCGACAGCTTCAACTATTTACTTGGTGCTTGGAATAAAGACATCATGTATATTGGAACTGCTTCTAGAGGCTTTAATTAATTGAAATCTTCTTGCTAAGGTAAGCCATGTCAATTTTGCATGAATTTTGTCTACCACTCCCTTCCAACATTTCTTCATCCTTCCCTTTAGCATAGGCATTTTATACTTTTGCAAATTATTTCTCGTAAATTTCTGGGTACATTGAACAAATAAAATCTTTGTCTTCTTGCTAGCTTCCATGCCTATAATAGTTTCATAAAAATGATCTGATTTTATTAAAAGTTTATGCTCCCTAATTAGTTTGAACCCTTGCCATGATAGTATCATCTACAAATTGGAAATGAAATATTGGATCCACTGAGGAAGTTATGATTACATATTTTAGTCTTCTTCTTGTCCGTTCCTTATCTTCTTCTGAGAGCTTATGCCACTTTCCAACAAGCAATTTTTTAACAAGGACTAAAAATGTAGTACTTATGCAGCTTTCAACCGATGTCATCCAATCCTATTCAAAGCCAAACTTATTTATGTTTTGATTCATTTATTTTTAATTTACTATGTTATAAGTTTTTTTAATATCTAGTTGCATCATCCTTCCTCCATTTCTACTTTTGTGGATTGAGTTAAAAGTTTCATGAGATAACATACATGATCCCATATAATATCCGTGTTCTTGCCACGAAATCTCCTCCTTGTTCTACTTTAATTGTCTTGTGTAATATCTTTTCCAATCTATTTGCCAATACATTTATCAAAATCTCATTAATTGTATTCCATTAAGAGGTTGGTTTGAAGGCATCAAATAATTCTAGATCCTCCTCTTTTGGGATCAAAGCTAGGAAATTATTATTCTACTATTTCAAAAGTGATTTTTTCCTTTTGGATTCTTCTATTGCTTATGCCACCTCCAATCCAAGCCCACAACATTTCAAAATTTGCAGAAGAATCTTGTTTAATATCCATCCGGACCTAGGGCTTCTTGTGGATCCCTTTTTTGCTGGAATGGTTGGAATATTTTCTAGCATTTCATTCTGCTCCCATCTCTCATTTTCTCTAGTTAACACGACTCTGAAATATTTTTAAGTTTCCTTTCTGATTTCTTTAATGTCTTCTATGATCTCTTTTGGAGTCTTTAGTCTATATTGTTTTTGTTTTTGTTGACTGTTGTTGATAGATGGAAGAATGTTGTGTTTCTTTCTCCTTTCTCCTTCCTATAACCATATTACACCCGACTTATGTTTCCAATTTTTTTCTTCCATTCCTAATATCCTTTGGAGCTCCGCTATCTCGTCTTTCTCTTTATACGACAATGGCTTATTCATCCCTTCCTCCCTTATGTGTTTTGAACTACTTCCATTTCTTTATACATTATTTTATTAAAAAGAGGTCGCCAATAGTTATTTCGTTCCTTTCTTTGGTCTTCTTCTTCTTCATGTAACTTTGTATGGCAAATTATACACTTTTGATCCCCTTACACAAATTCGCCAAAATTTGGGTTCCGGTACGCTTCATTTCAAACTAAGGGATCCTTGATGGTTTTTCGTCATCTTGAATGATTTAGAGATATTGGAGAATAATTTGATTTTGATTTCATGGGAATATTTGAATATATCTTCTTGTGCAATACCAACCATTCTGAACATATCAGGAACCTATTGACCATTTTTCATAAATGAGTCCCTTGTCTTTTGTTACTTCAAGTATGTTGCGCTTCTTTGGTTTCCACATCCTGAAGAGTCCATTCATTGCAAAATAATTGAAATACATTATAATTGTCCTAGAGGGTTGTCTCCTCATTTCTTTTCTCTTGGATTTAGAATTGCATTAGAATCTCCAACAACGATATTATTTGTATCTTTGTACTTCTGTTGAATGTCTCCTAGTTCTTCCCAAAACCTAATTTTCTCTTTGCCTTCCATTTTTCTAAATGTATGATAATGCTATGGATTTGTTTACTTGAATCTACTTTGTCCCCTTTAAACTTGTTAGGATTCCATAGCATGGCCAACATCTTCAAGGCCTTCCATCTCACTTGCCCTCCATACTAAGTTTTTGACCCTTAACAATTCTTCTACATTGGTCTTAGTTTCTTGAATAGGCATAATGTCTGGTCTCTCCTCTGTTAGATGCCTTAGTAAGTGAATCTTGTTAGGGGCATTGAGGCACTTGATATTCCAACCGATGATTTCATGGCTGGTGTAGGGGAATTCCACCCCCACTGTAGCACTTTTCAGTTTCTTTTGACAGCCCTTGATGAGTTCTGATTTTGCTTCTGTTTTTGTTTTTTCTGTTTTGGTTTTTCTTTCTTATCCTGCCTTTTCTCCTGTATCCAGTTATTCTTATTTTGCTGGAGTGTTTTAGACCTGATTTCTGCTAATGAGATAGCACATGTTTGACTTTTTGGCTCCATCTCTGTCAACCTCCTTTTTCTTGATTTTGGTTATGTTTGTTCAAGACCACTTTTTCATTTTCCTTATCTTCATTTTGTCTCTTTTACCTGTGACCAAGACCTCAAAATCTCTTCCTTCTCCATCTCATCTTCATTTCCTTCTGTCACGAGGTCTATTCCTGAGTCCCAACACATTTTGATCTTCTTGAAGCTAGTTTTTTTCTTTATTCACAATTTTCATTATTGTAGATCTCATTAACTTCTTTCTTCTGGTAAATACTCATTCATCAATTCCTTTAGTGTGAGATCAGTCTTTTGCCTCCTCAATTCAGGTTGAGGTGTTTGTCCAACTGCTTTCTATTATTTGCCAAAATATACTCCTTTAGTGCCAAAAAAATCATACGACTGATTTAGTTAAGGGGGTCAATTGAATGACAACCTTGTCCTTGGAGCCAAACACAAAAGTCACATAAAACATACAAATAATGAGTTTAAAGACAAATGAAGTGAAATATATTCAGTCATGAGATAACATCATTCTATGATGCCCTCAAGACAATTAGAGATTACCCAAAAACTTGCAGAGACTCTGAACATCAATTTATTTATTTTTAAGACGCATTTTAGATAGCAGGCAATATGAAAAACATTCAAAGACAAATTCTCATGATTTACTGCATCAAACATGAACCGAGTTTGCTAATTTCATTCTTACAGTACAATCAACGCCAATGATGCTTACGCTACTTCAGTTATGCTCCACATATTTGATCTCCTCTTACTCTGCCCTTCTTGGACTCGTTATCGAGCAACAACGAACTCAAATTCTCAATGGTGTCTCTGTGGAGTTGATCTTCCTTCTTTCTTTCCAACACGAGTGTCTCGAGCTTTGAACCCCATTCAAATGTCAGAAAACCAATTTAAAGATTGATTTTCTTTTCATGAAACCGTTCTAGGCTTGATGCCTCAAATTCCTGTTCAAGATCATGGTAGCTGTTCAAATTCCTGCCTTACTTCTTTGTATCTCCTGATTTTTGGAATTCCTGTGAATTTTGACGTAAATAATCCGTTTCTTTCCAGCCCATCCTGTTTCTTGTGTCAATTGCAGGTGTTGCAACTCATTTAAATAGTGGTAAATGGCCCGTGGGCTTTATATTTTTTATTAAGTTAGCGGCCTTAAATTTCCTTGCCTTTATTAATGGCTTTTTGTAATCAATGGCCCACAGGCCTGAACTCCATGTCATCCCATTTGATGGCAACCATAAGCTTTAATTTGATTCCTCTCTTTCTTGTTGAAAGGCTTCCGATCAACTACTACGTAGAGTATAGAGCGGTCTGCAATCTATTTATTGGTTGTTAGTCTCCTGTGAGGGCTGAGGCTCCAATTTATGTTCATCCTGCTAGCATGTCATTTAATCAAAGGGCATGGGAGCCCCTTTGATGACACAGTGTTTATTAGGCTAAGGCCTTTATATTATAAGCTCATGGGCCAATTTAGTTGCCTTTTTGCCTTTAAAGGAACCTTGGATATCAATGTCCTATGAGCCACATTAAAAATTTAAAACGTAATCTGATGGTCCGTGGACCATATTGATGTTGTTCGACTTCTGTCAGTCCCCATGTTCTGACCTTGGTCCATTTATCTGATGTTGTAGATAACTGATGCTGCGGAAATCGGTAATGCTATTCCATTTGAGGCCAAGGCCGTTAGGTGGAAATTCGTTATGCCTGTTGAATATTTTATTTAGCTCGCGGGCTTCAAAGCTTCAAGTAATAAGTCTGCGGGTTTATTAGAGCCTAAGGTCACTTAGTCCTTAATTTCTTGGCGATGGCCACCATATGTTAAATCTACGGGCTTATTAGATCCAAAGGTCACTTAGACCTTAATCTTGTGGCCATGGCTACCATATGTTAAGCTTGCATGCTTCAAGAGCAATCTGTAGGCAATTTTTATTATGTCTGAGGCTGTTGTAATATAGAACCAAAGCCTGCGGGCAATATATGAAGGCGACACCTTAAATAAACTAAAAATAAAGCTTAAGCCTGCAGCCTTGAACAACATTGTATATGGGCACTATGTCATTGAAGGTAAATGCCTTGAGGATTAGGGGATATATATGTTTTCATACTTTATGAAAAAATGCCTTCGGGCATGAAACAAATGCTAGAAGAATAAAAAAAAAGAAAGTGTATTTTTTGGTTGATTCAAGATTACTAACAACTCAACAATGCTCCTACATCAGATTTCCCAGGTAAGAGAAACATTTTGTGAGTTCCCACTTACACGGTGGCTGTGAATGATGAATTTCCTATTTTAATAATCTACTTCTAATCCCTTTTTCCAAATTGTCTTCTCTTCTGTTGGTATATGCTAGGATAACTTAGTTTTCTTGATTGCTTATGTATATGGCTTATTGGTTGGACTATATTATGTGCAAATCTTTCTCCCTCTTCACATCTCAGCAAAATGTTTTCTTCCCAATAACGACTCCTTTATCTGCTTTTTGTTTTTTTGTTTTCAGCACTTGGTTCACAAACATTTGTCCCTTGGGCTTCAAACAAACCCTTTTGATTATTCATAGCTTTCGCCGCCATCACTAAGAATACCTTTGTTTCTTTCCTATATTCTGATCTCATGACAATATAGGACAATTCCTCAATCTTTGTTGTAATAGCATCCTCTTGCTCCACTTCAATCTTCATGATTGCTTCAAACAACTCATCCACCTCAGTGTGGAATGATTCTGCTTCTGGCTGCTCCAACAAATAGTTGCTTTGGATGGAATTCTTTTGTTCCTTGTTCAAGAGAGAAATATCCCTTGGCTTCCTCCCCATGATCACACATATGGCCTTCATGTAAATTACCCTTTTCCATGACTTCCACATCATATGGTTTTAGCCACAGTTTGCATACTCGTACTCGGCAGACCAAAAAAAAATTGACTCGGCAATACTCGGCAACTTAAAAAATACGCAAATTTCTTTAAAAACATAAATTTTAAGCAACACAGCTACTTGGCCAATACTCGGCCAATGCTTGGGATTCGGGAATACTTGACGAGTTAACTGTGGTGAGTTTTAATGGCGAGTATTCGGTTGGGCAAGAGTTTTCTTACTATGGTTTTAGCCTAGGGCTACTAAAAACAGCTCCTCTATCTCCACTTCCTCTTCATCAACAGTCTTAGTTGTATCATGACCAACAAATATCCATTCGTTTTCCCCTTTTGCCGGGCTTCCTTCTTTGCATTTAGTAAACTAGATGATTTCTATGTTTTTTACCTGACTTTCTTCTTTCAATGGAAGTAGTCTCCACCTCTTTCCATTCTTCTCGACTGAAACTGTATTGTCCCTTCCAACAAACTGCTGTGGTCTTCCTAACAAGATATTGCATTCATCCATAGGCAAATACATCGCACAAAACATTGGCTTGACATGAACCTATCTTCCTGTCAACCTCACATTGTTCCCTTATAGTGATCTCATGCCACTCTACTAATCAAGACAACATATATTGTTCTGGTTGTGGTGTACACCTCAAATGCAGCTAATCTACGACTTCGGTGGACACTAGATTATTAGTACTTACACTATCAACTATAACATTTTAGCACTGACCTCTTGTCTTGCATTTGGTTCTGAAAATATATCTCTTTGCCACGGTTCCTCTTGCTTTCTTGATGTCTTCAAGCTCCTTTTCAGTAGAAAATTCAATCTTGGTCTCTTGGCTGTAAGCGGGCCTTTTGAAATCACTAGATCATCCTCTTTTCATTCATTTATTGCTAATTGGATGTCTTCAGACTCTTTTTCAATAGTAAGTTCAATCTTGGTCTCTTGGCTGTAACAGAAGAGAATTTTATCTGATAAGAAAATACGAGAGAAGAAATACTTCACAAAATCTTTAATATAAACAGAAATAGAGAAATGAAAAACACAAAATAATATAGTACACAAGATATATCTTGGGAAACCCTTTTGGAAAAAACCCAGCGCAATAACTTATCTCCTTATTGTATTAACTCAACCGTTTTACCATACAATAATGTACTCTCAGTTCTGCTCAATCCTACTACATGTCCAACTATATGTAAGCACATCAGTAGGTAACCGTTGCAACGATATTACAAAACAATGGGTACCAAAACCATGGGCCAAGAATACAACCCATAACGGCTCCCCATAAACATGAGTTATCTAACCACCCATAATTAACATAGGCTAAAAATACCTATATGGGCCTCGGAAAATAGGGGACCCCAAAAATTTTCTTGGGGGCTAGCCCGTGAACCCCGATGGCCACACTAGGCTGTATAGGTTAGAAGAGTGTAACTCATGGAAAATATATGTAACTCATGGAAAATATACTACACATTTCCAATAGTAACTGAACCTGCCGAAGTCTCTAGATTATCCTCTTCTCACTCATTTATTACTGATTCGATGTCTTCAAACACTTTTTCAATAACAAGTTCAATATTGGTCTCTTGGCTGTAACTGAACCTTCGAAATTCACTAGATCATCCTCTTCTCACTCATTTATTACTGATTAGTAACATGACTGCCCTGCTACCCCTTGGCTTTCATTTTTTTGATTTTTAAGCCCTTCCTCATTTATTTGATGCGGCAGATGATTTTATGGCGCAGATATCCATTATGCCATTCTTCGAGGCCAAGGCCATTAGGTGGAAATCCGTTATGCCTGCTGAACATTTTATTAATCCTGTGGGCTTTGAAGCTTCAACAAATAATAAGCCCACAGGATTAGTAGAGCCTAAGGTTATTTAAACCTTAATCTTGTGACCATGGCCGCCATATGTTAAGCCTGCGGGCTTCAAGAGAAATCCATGACTGAATTTTACTATGGCCAAGGCTGTTATAACACAGAACCAAAGCTTGTGGGCAATATACCTCAAGTAAACTAAAAATAAATCTTAAGCATGCAGGCTTGAATAATCAAAGGCAAAAGCCTTAGATTATAAACATTGCATGCGGGCATTATTTCTGTGAAAAGCAAATGCCTTAGAGAATTGGGGCATATATATGCAGCCATCCTTTGCAGAGAAATATCTCCAGGCATGAAACAAATGCTAGAAGAACCAAAAAAGAAGTTTTTTTCCTGTTGATCAAGATTGCTAACAACCCAGGGATGCTCCTGCATCAATGATTCATTTCAATTTTTTTGGTTTCTTTTATTTTGATAATTGTTTAGGAGCCCCATTCTTTCATGTTCACCCTTCTGTTGCTTTGCCTTTCCTGTTGATATTGAGCCCATTTTTATTCCAATTTTCTTATGAATATGAATATCCCTTGCTAAGGATACCACTGTTGAGAGCTCACCAAATGGACATAGGATTTTACTTGTGTTTTTACAACTGAATGTTGTGTCAGCTTTAGATTCTTGAAAATCCTTTCCAAATGCCCTATTTTATGACAGCAATGACTCCTCAAGGGAAATCCCTCTTAATCTAGTTCTTGTCACCAGGTTCCTAAGTATGTAAAAAGTTTTATTGCTGTTGGAAGTGGTTTGCAGAGATCTATTTTAAGTTTAACACATCGACACACAGGTGGCTGGGGTTTTTGTTCTTGGTGACATCAGCTATGCTAATAAACTCCAATTTTTTTCATTATTAGAAAAAATGAGTTATTCCACAATTTCGATGGTAATCCAAATGAACTAACCCACTGGTGATTTTGTTGTCATTTCTTTGCCTAGATAAAATTTTGGTGTTTATAGGTGTAAATATAATCCTGAATTCTTCATAAACCTAAGGCTCTTTCTTGCAAGCTGTCTCTATCCTCTGAACTCAAACATGTCTAGGATGAATCTTTTCTCCACTTCTCTATTTTTCTCTATCCATATACACAATTCTTCCATAGTCGGCCAATAACCTATGAATTCTCCATTTGGGTTTTACTAGTTAGAAATGTAGCCCATGGTTGTATCAATTCGCTCTCAAGTCTCAATCATTGGTACTGGTGTTTCTTTGGCTATTTTAAATCCTTTCAAAGTCCGGCCTTGATCTGCTGGTTCCTGCTCCTTTTACTTGCTCTCTGCATTTTTACCTGGAGCCTCTCATTTCCTGGTTTCTGCTTTACCAGCGGCTGGCAGTTGGTTCAAGGGGGTGGATCACAAATACCAGATTTTGTTTTCATGTTTTTCTTTCCAATATTTTATTTTTGGTTGTTTGGTTCACTTGATAGAATATAATTTCTTTCCATTCCAAAGATCTATTCAAGTTCATAATGGAGATAGTTACATCCGTTCCGTTCTGTAATTTACATTCCAGAGCAACTCATTAGCAGATGGATGCGTACAACATAAGCCTTGGTTCAAGTTTGTATAAATCCCAGATTTACAATTTGCAGTTAAAACTGTGCCTAATAAATTGCCCTTGTCACTACTATAGAATAGGTACTTTTGCTTATCATGGGTGTTTGACTGACAAAAGCAGAATGCAGCAGGCAAAAAGAGGCTACTGTTAGGCACTCCATGCTCATTGTGAAAAACTAACAAACAAAAGAAGAACCCATTAGGCAAGGAAACACTACGGAAATTTGTTTCACAAAAGACAAACCTGGTTTCAAAAGAAAAAATGAGTAGGGTCACAATTTTAATCCAGATTTGATAGTAAATGAGTATGTGGCTATAAGAGCAACGAGTAGGAGTGTTTAGATTTGCCAACCAAAATGGGGTATGGAACATTCATCCTCGTATTCTAAATGGGGAAGAAGATTAGGTTTTATCTGTGTAATTGTACTTCAGAAGAACAATTTTAATTGGGTCTATGGGCTCAATGATACACAATAATAGTTTGTGTGATACTTTGGAAGTCCTCCAAAAAATTGATCTTTTTGTCATCAACAAATTCTTGGACGTGTGTTTAAAGTTATGAAAGTGAAAGTTACTTGAAGTGATAAAAGATAGAGGTCTCTGAAGGGTGTTTGTACCTGAACTGGAGCATTTCCAGAATTGCCAGTATCACGTAAATCTTGATTAATGCTAGTGTTGGTTTTATGCTTGTACAATAGGCAGTTTTCGTAATTCTTAACTATGATGTTATGTCTGTTGTTTGGTATTTGGGTTGAAGAAAAATTGCAGACTTGCTTTTTGCTAAATATCAGAGTTCTATTTGCTTTTATAGTTTCGTTGTAGCTCGAGCATTTCTATTAATTCATTATGGTGTTGGTCATATGACTTGGGAATTTAAGACATGCTTCCTAACACATGCACTGATATTCTTGTTACTTGTACGAATGTGTGAGCAGTTGGGCTTTATGCTTTTGGCTTTAATCTGGCAGTTTGACTTCCCACCATTCATGGTACTCATAATTGCCATATTGAATGATGGTATGTGTTACTCATCTTCTTTTTATTATTTGATGGTACAAACTACAAAACACACCTAAACTTCTCTGGTTGTGGCTGGTGGTGGTTGTGCCGAGTCTTTGATTTCTACATATACGGTATGAACTTTTTTGTTTTTAAATTGGTGAGTAACAAATTCAGCTAATTTGCAGGTACTATAATGACAATTTCCAAAGATAGGGTTAAACCGTCACCTCTACCAGACAGCTGGAAGCTTGCAGAGATTTTTGCAACTGGGGTTATCATTGGTAGTTACCTTGCATTGATGACTGTAATATTTTCTGGGCCACTTACAAGACAGATTTCTTCCCGGTATGGATTTTAACAATTCCTTTTGTTATACAGTTCTGAAGAGGGTTAGGTATTGTGGTATATTTATAAAAATCTGTTTCTTAATGAATACTACGGATTTCCATTATAAATTTACTTGCATTCTAATATCTCAATAATTTTTGATATTTGAGTGTAAGAAAATTTACCTATCATTCATCGAGATTAGTACTGACAATGTTCCTTAAAAGCTGAGAGCATTCTGAACCTCTTGTCATTTTGCAGCGAACATTTGGTGTTGAAAGTCTTCATTCTAAAGATCAAGAAGACACGAAAAAACTAAGTGCAGCAGTTTACTTGCAAGTTAGTACCATCAGTCAGGCACTAATATTTGTGACTCGCTCGCGAAGTTGGTCTTTTGTGGAGCGGCCTGGTCTATTGCTTGTATTTGCATTTTGCGTTGCCCAACTGGTACATCTTTTAATCATTCATTTCTTGTGATTTGCCTAGATTGAAAAATTGTGCCATGCTCTGTAAACATCTAATGCTTGATCTTCTAATGCATTTTACAGATTGCAACAATAATTGCAGTTTATGCAAACTGGGGATTCGCTGCAATAAAAGGCATGGGCTGGGGCTGGGCTGGTGTTGTGTGGCTTTACAATATAATCTTTTACTTTCCCCTTGATGTTATAAAATTCTTTATACGATATGCATTGAGTGGAAAGGCCTGGGATCTTGTTATTGAGCAAAGGGTATGCAATCAAATTCATGATTCTTGACATCACCCTTGTTTTGACATGTCTGCTTGGAAATGTTAGTGTATAATTTTATAAATAATAGAAATGCTAGGCTGAGCAAAAATGCTTGATCTGGTGGCAATAATTTTGGCTTGTGGATAAGTAAAGAGTCCGTCTAGTATCCAGAATAGAATAAAAGTGTTTTCTATTAAGAGGAGTAGGTTCATATACCAGGCTCTTGTTTATTTCAGACGGCATTTACAAGGCAAAAGGACTTTGGAAAAGAGGCGCGTGAACTTAAATGGGCACATGCTCAGAGGACATTGCATGGTTTGCATCCTCCAGATACAAGAATGTTCAGTGAGAGAAGCAACGTTACTGATCTTAATCAAATGGCGGAGGAGGCTAAAGGCGTGCTGAAATTGCAAGGTTTCTCTCAATTTCTTAATTTTATGTTAAATATTTTCACCAGGGTTAACTGTTTGATGGTTCAGAGGCTGGTCGGTTTTCTTCTGTCTTTTCAAATTCTCTTACACTAGATAAAATTTGTTTCAAGAATGGATTAAATGCTGCTTTTCACTTATTTGCTTGATCTTTTGTAGGCTGAGAGAGCTACATACTTTGAAAGGACATGTAGAATCTGTTGTGAGGCTGAAGGGCTTGGATATAGATACAATTCAGCAGGCATACACTGTTTGAATCGATGCATTTTCTTGCTGCTAACTTGCTATTGGGATTCAGATGAAAATAATTCTATATTTCAACATGTTCTGTAATTTGATTAATATTGGTGGTGTACAGCAGTTAGCGACACTTCTTGTTAAAGGGTTCAGAGGGCTGTTAATTTTAACATTTGCCCTGGGACCAGAAGATTTTCCGTTTTTCTGGAGATACTAAATAGCCATTTGTCTGAATTATCAAACTTTTAGAGTTCAGTTAGGTTTCCAAGAGGTGGAAAATATGGCTTTTAGTATCCTTTGGTTTTAGGTGCCAACTATTTGTAGAACAAGTTAGGAAGCAGTATAATGTGTTTATGATTTTGTGGTTCAAGTCGTAACAGCTACACGGGTTCCATGATGTTGATGGCTCAATCCTTTTATGTCTGGTGCCTAAGAAGCTGTACTTAATTGAGTACTATGCTTGCAAGACTTCAATACCTTTAATGTATTGGCTAGTATCCTTTGTTTTTAGGTGCCAGCTTTGTGTAAAACAAGTTAGAAAGCTGCAGTACTTGTGTATTATTTTGTTGGTTCAAGTCTTGACAGCCATGTGGGTTCCCTGATGTTGATGGCCCAACCCTTGTATGTCTGATGGGCAAGAAGCCGTACTTAGATGAGTACCATGCAAAAGACAAAAACTTTTAACATATTGGCTTAGTATGAGTCTCAAATGAGTCACCCAACTTTATTACCTTCCATTTTTATTTTGTTTGTTTTGGAACCAATTATATTTCGAAAGAATCTTGTAAAGTTCATATTACAATCTTTTAGATTATACCGTTTTCCTCTGTAATTAAGTACAGTTGACATAAATGAATACGCTTAGTTTGTTGCATACTTTCAGATTGTCCCATGCCTCAAGCATTTATATTATATATATTTTAATATGATTCATATTAATTGAAAATTTCATACATGTTAAGGGATGATGTAATGTATGTCAAGGATTGTTAGTTTTGTTGGAATTAACAAATTTGCAAATTGGTTTTATTTGAAATTATATGTTATTTGTGGCACTTAATGTTTTGGTGCGAGCTACATTGTTATAGCTCTTTTTTTTAAAATTAAGTATGAGTGATTCGGATCTGGTTGGAGTTAGGGTTCAAAGAACTGGATTTGCGGCGACAGTGATTTTTTTGGCTTTGCATATGGCTTGGTGGGTTTGGCTGTGCAAAAAATATATAAAAAATAAAAAAATATAGAAATTCTTGCCCAATGAATAGGAAATTAGTGACAACGACCACTTTGTTTGTATATAAAAACAAAATAACCACAATGAAATACTACTTGAATGCTAAATGTGATAATAATATTCAATTAGTGTAGGAAAATGATTACAATTATGTTTGATGAAGCTTCAACCCTAGATAAACAAAGGAAGGTAGGTATGCAATGAGAAAATGAGAGGTAAGAGCTTTTGCTTGTGTTTTGTTTTAATGTTGTGTTTTTTTTTATTTTTATTTTTTGTTTTTCACTTAGCTTCTAGGGTTTGAAAAGAGTTAATAATTTATTTCACTTAGTTTCTAGGGTTTGAAAAGTGTTCTAATTATATTTTATTGTTAACCCCTTTTTAAAGCCAAATTGAAAAAATAAATATTGGTTTCTCATGGATTTACCCTAGGGAGACCGATTTCATTTGGGTTCTTGTATAGACCATCCCAAATGAATTTGGATCCCACAGCCGCCCCTCGTTGTAATGTCCCTATTCTTTCGCCGAGAGCCTAGAGGGTATTGGGTATAGATGACTTATTACCACATTATTATTTTTGTTATATTTTGTTTTTGACATTGAGTTAGGTGACTTGGTGGTAATAATTGTTATGTTTTGTCATTGGGGGAACTCATAGTGTTTTATTATTCTATTTCTTTGTTGGGGTCATTTAAGACACTTTTAGTCTCACATGGAGTTTCTAACTTGGAAAAAGGTAATTAGAAGTTATAAAAGGAGGTTTGAGGGAGTGATACAACTCATTCTTACATGCACACTTATGATTTTTATTGAGCAATTGTTGATTGCTATCGCCTCAGCTTGTGGAGTAAAATTTTACAAGATCCTTAGCTTCGGTGGTGAGAGATTCATTCCTAGTTAGTAGGGCATTCTTCGGTGGTGAGAGATCCATTCCTAGCTAGTAGGGCATTCTTCGGTGGTGAAAGATCTACCCTAGCTTGTCATTTTGGAGTTAATTTGACGTTAATTTTCGAGATTAATTTTAGAATTTTCAGAGAAGGGTTTTGGAAGATTTTTGGGGTTTTTGTGGAGAAAAATCAAGGGTTTTCAGATCTGATTTGTGGCAGCGATTAGAGCAGATTTTGGCGCCATATTTGGAGACACTTTTGAGGGTTTTGGGCCTCTTCCCAAGGGGAGCGACCCACTTTGGGATTTTGCAGCGATTTTTGGGAGGGTTTCAGTGTGCCGTTTCCAGATCTGGAGGTTGGGATCTCTTCTATATCATTGGTAGATGTTATTTCCAGAAATTTAGATTTTTATCTATTTTCTAGGGTTTTATCTACTCAGTTCCAAATTTGCAGCAGTGTTTTTAAGGGCTTCCAGGTGTCATTTTATAAATCTGGAGGTTGGGTTTTCATTTTCAATATTAATAGATGTTATTTCTCAAGTTTTATAATTTTTCCATGCATATTTGAGGAGATGAATTTTTGAAGTTTTTAGCTACCTAAGGCATCATGTAATTTTTTCGGCAAAGAATATATTATTCCAAAAATTTTAAAAATATTTTTCTAGTGTTTAATATTATTATTGCAAGCTTACCTCAAGATTTCATGCACTTTGGGCAAGTATTTTGTGAGATATCAATTAAATACCATTTGGTGCCCTAACAAATCATTTTCGATAAAAATCAGAAAATTTATTTTGCTGCAATTTTCATATATTTTGTGCATTTTCAAGTGGTATCCCACAAAGGATATTTTACATGCTTGAATCCTTGATGTACCTCGTTCCTGGGTTGTACTGAGGTAGGGGATTGCTGCATACCCAACAAAATCGGTATCTTAGATAAAAACAAACATTCGTGGATATTTGGTTCAAGGATATTCATGTACCTCATCTCTATTTATCTCGAAAGTAGGGTCTAAGCTATTACGCATCTCTTAGTACTCAACTTGGGGTATTAGTAGATGTCTTCAATGGACTTGGCCCCCAAATTCATGTAACTAGGAAATATGGTAGTTTACTTGTACTTTATATCCCAACAGTATTTGAACTTTTCACGCATATGAATTGTGCACTTCAAGTGGGGAGTGATATCACTTGACATATGTTTCATAAATAAGCATTTGATTCAAATTTGGTTCTCTCCATCTTTTAAGAAAATGATTTATGAGTGTGAATGTTCAATAATTTAGTAGAAAGGGAATTTGAAGGGGAACACAGAGTTTGCATTTTATAGAAGAAACAATTCAATAATTTAGTAGAAAGGGAATTTGAAGGGGAACACAGAGTTTGCATTTTATAGAAGAAACAATTTTAGTTACTTTTGTTCCCCTTAGTGGGGATATGGTTTGTTAAATATTTGGATTCTTAGCAACTCCTTGAATTAGGGTTGGCTTGGTTTAAAATCGTGGGAAATGATCATATAAGTCTATATATTGTTCCTCACAAATTGTTGCTTTTATGTTATAGACTACTCCTTTTTCTAGAAGGGTTGGTGCCCTTAAAGGTAGAGTTCCATTTGTCTACGTTTATTTTCCTATTTGTGTGTTTTGAGGTATGGTTTGGGATGGAGTGTTTGTCTCTACTCATGCTAAACGAGGGGTGGGTCCATGACTGATTTTTACCTCACGAAGGTAGCTTGTGTATTATACTCTCCCAACCAAAATGGGTGATTGAACTTTGCATATATGAGGTTCTTTATTGGATGGAGAGCTCAAAAAAACAAAACTTGCTATGTTGAAACCGACTATTAATTTTTAGGGGCACCTAATATGTAGTTTCCCATTGAGAAACATATGGTAAATAATGATATAATAGAAGTCGCGGAAATAAACAATATTTACAATTACGAAAAAGGAAGAAGCAACAATACTAGATGGGAGGGTTAGGGTGTATGCAAACCCAAATGGATATTAGGACACTTGCAATTCGACTTTCAAGATGGCATAAACATAGGTGACAAAACCACATGAATATCACTATTACATGAATTAACCTAAGTAATGCTTGTACAATACAAAAATAATGCTTAAATATTTATTTCAAAATCTAGTAGTAGGGCATTTACATAGGGTTTTGATGTAAATCTTGAATAAATGGAGATCAAGGGACAACCAATCTGAATTTGGTTGTGGCAATGCATGCCAAAAATGAGTTATTTAGCGTAGAAACTAAAAATTGATTAGGCACAACTTACAAAGGGTTGAGGGCATTCTAGAGTCAAGTAAGTGGTGTGGGTCGGACAATCCTAAAATGAATTGACAGACATGTTCACTTGGTTTTGATCTTTCATTTCCTTCCTTTGGTCCGTGTTGTGACCTTCTTCTCATGACCATAAAATGTTAGTGAGTTGTAAAGCTTAAGGAAAACAAAAAGAACTTTAAGGGCATGTGTTCAAGGTTAACATGTATTGATAATGTCATCTCATTATCAAAACCTTAAATGGTGAAAACCAAATTGAAAAAGATTTGAATAGTAAAATGTATAAATGAAAATAACTTCAAAGATATACAAATTCATGGGACTAATGCTCTAATGATGGCTTGATCTTTGTGGAATGCATTCGGGTACTTCATAGATTTTCTATATATAATTGCTAGATATTGTTTATCCATGTGATGTATTTATAAACAATTGAATTCAACTTAAGACCATATTAGCATGCCAATTGACATCCAATCATCATAAAAAAAAACAAATCAATGGGGACGGGTGTAACCTAACTTGGGAAATATCGGAAAGATAGTTGAGGAGCATTATGTGCCATACGGATAGAAATAGGGCGATAGATGACAGTCTAGATGTAGAGCCCGAGAAGCCCAAGATAGATGTTTTTGGGGATGAGAAAAGGAGGAAATGTGAATCATCAAAAATAGACGAGTACACAAGAGCCATACAATTTAACAACAAATAAATGACTTGGGGCCATGCGTATATTTACCTCACTTAATTGTGTGGAAGCAAACATTTCATATTAGAATGACGATGTATAAGATGCTATAATTTGCACATTTGGATCTCCGAAACATAAGTCATTGCTTATTAGGAGCCTACATGGTTCAATACTAGATAACCATAGTAAAGGTTAACAATATTAAATATTGAATAGAAAATACCACTTGATGATGGAGTTGGATCTAAAAAACATGAATATGTTTAGAGTACATACCAAGTGAAATTTGAAAACAATTATCATGAAGAGAAGTCATTTGTAATTGATGTTAGACACCATACTAATCACGGGTCTCCGATCCTTGTCATCATGAATAGTCATGCATATTAAACATGCGCTATAATCAAAATAACAAGAATGATATATAGGATATGGTTGCCCACCTCAATTTTTGAGAAAAGTGCATGAAACATTGAAAATCAAATCTTGACTAAAAACTCCCTCTCGTGGGGTAGTACTCTAAAAACTATATACTAGTTGTTATATATCAAAACACCATATACCATTTGACAAATATATAACATTGCACAATATATAGGCTATTATGATTGATAACTATGAAAAGCGCTTGTTAGATATTTCCCTATCTTGTCAAGATTCCAAATATCAAAGCAATTCTATTAAATCATTTACAATTTGATAAAACATGTAGTGGCAAATGAACGGTAACAACAAATCGGGGTTTCAACCACAACGCATATAAACCGAGTGAAATTAGAAACTCATTTCATTCTTACCTCATTCTTTTGGTAAACATAGTTGTTAGAGTGTTTTATCACAATCGATCTACGAGCTCTCTTGACACACCGATTGGATTGCATGAGAATTGCCATTGTGCCACTAGAGGATTGAGTCTAGTAAGTCATGTTGAGCTTGAATTTTCCAATTTTGGCACTAGCGAGAAAAATCCTGAAATTCATCACTTTTTGAGTTAAAAAGAGCAAAAATGATTTAAAATTTGTGCTTGGATGCTTTGATGCACATTATGACAGATGATTTGAACCTTGACACTACTTTTTTGTGCGTTAGACAAAGTTTGTTAGAGGATAACTAAAGCTTTTGAACTGTCTTATGCACTTTGTGACATATTTTTGTGTTAGATACATTTTTTTAAAAGTACACTTTTTGTCTTGTTTCACACAAGCGTGCCATAAAAATTTGAATTTGAAATATTTCGCACACCGGTGAGAAAATGTGAAATTATGCTTTGTATAAGGATGTTGCATCAAGATATTTTTGTGTTTGTTTAATGGCCCCCATTTTTGTGTGAGACAATGAAATTTTATTATAACAAACATTAATATAAAATTTATTGATATGGTTACAACAAACATTAATATAAAATTGATTGATATAGTTACAATGTTTAATGTGGTGGTAATTGTGCATCGAGATGTCACAATTTTAGTTGAAAAAGATAATAGAAAAAGATAATTATTAATTTCAAATCATTGTAAAACATATAATTTGTTAAAAAAATAAATTGAAGAAGATTGATATACTAAAAATAAACTTACAATTCAGGGATAACACTAAAAGTCAAAAATAAAAATAATTAACTATTTAGCATACAAATAATTCAAAAATCAAAGATAACGACAAAAATAATGTTAAAGACATGATTTTAAAATTCTAATTTCTAAATATCAAATAGAGATATAGAAGATAGTCATGTAAGTGGTCAAATCAAAGTTATAATATTTATTTTTGGGCACCAAAAGTAACAAGATATTAATGTTATCATTTAAAATATATATATAATAACATGAATAGTGATTTATAAATAAACATCTTTCATATCACTTTATCAATGCCATCACTATCATAATGATAATCGTCCTCTCTATCATCGACACCCCCATCATCATTATCATCATCCTCATCATTTCTAACATTGTTGTCTTTCCCAACACCATTTTGTGGAGAACTCGTCATACTCTATTAAAAATACACCATTGAAAGTTGAGTATGGATATAATGCATTGAGGAAAATAGTGATAAATTATATTTTCTTTTAAGAAAAGTCCTCATTATTATATAATTGAAAATAAACAAACAAGAAAAGTCTAGTTTTTGACTTGCTAACACTTTTAATTTCTATATAACCTACCATGCTAAAAAGTAGAAATTATTTTATATATGGATTTTCTCACTTGTTATCATTATGCCATAAATAATCAAATTAAGTTTAGAGAAAACAAAAGATCGGTAAAATCAACATAAGTTACTTTCCCTCAACACCTGCATTAAAAGCCCTAAATCTAAATAAAAATAATGAAGCAACAACTCACATAAATAAATATGAAGAAAACTAAACTAACAAGCATACCTAGACACTAATTGGCGAAATGAGCTTACGTGCCAACTCTTTCTATGTCAACAATCTCCTCGTGATGTGGGTCTTCACTAATAAAATATAATGTTGAAACAATAAAAAATAGAACAAATTATGCTACAAACCAGGATCAAATTTGAAGCTATGATTTGAAGTATATTTGGACCAGCCCTTCGATGATGAAAAATATTATGAATATTTTACACTTTATATGACAAGAATAAATCAAGTATCCACGTCATAAGAATTAAGACTATTTTTTGTAAATGATAAATTATTCTAAAAAAGTGAAGTACTAGTTGATTTGTGCCTTAAACAAAAGGAAAAAATCAATCTAAACAAAACGGCCTCTCAATCAGAATGGTTTAAAATTAAAATGTATTTAAACTAGTAAAATAATCAAATTATGATGTAATGAAAATCCTAATTTGTAATATTCTAATTTCCTAAAAATCATCATAACTAAAATAAGCATTAAATAAATTTAATAAATAAATACATAAACAAACAATTGAAATTAGATGAGAAGACATGTAGATTAGTAAACACATAAAAACCATCAAACTGCGTGTGGGACACTAGAGATCTCTTATCAAAAAATTATGAAAAACTTGTAAATAATAAAATAAATAACTTTTAACTTCTACTTGGATTTTAGTGCTAAAATTAAAACTCATTTGGATTCTTATCACTTCAATAAAAAATTCCATTTGGATTTTAACCACTAAAATTAAAACACATGTAAATTTTAATTAGTAAAATGCATTAAATTATATTTTTCCAACTAAATTAAAGAAAATATGCATCCATACATTAAAACACCCACACTAACTATGTCACCGACAAATACATCGAGATATTCTTGGTTAGATTTCAGAGCCAAGAGCTTCACCTCATGCACAATATGCATTCAGATATACTACACACAAATGATGTATTACCAAATTAGACTACTCCATTAAACACACACACCCTTCATAATCCTCCCTAAATCTATTCACAAGCCTCTTCCTCAACTCCTCAGGCATATAGTTGAGCCACATTGTCTTGAGCACAACTATAAATATAAAATTCTTGTTGGCCTCCACATCACTACTATTGAACAATGGTTAGAGAGAAGATACCAATGATGACTTGGAGGGTGCTTTTAATGGGTAAAAATATTATATCTACATGTTCGCCCCCTCTATTACGAGCTCTTCTCCTTTGCCCTATATTTTACCATCTCAGATAGGTACAATTAAACTTTGCATTAGGGAGCAACTCAACACTTAACTTAGTTCTCCTTTGCAAGGGTCATATTGTATGAGCTCGTTAAGTGACTCGACCTTTTTTTCCTGAAAGAAAGCCCCAACTACCATTTCCTCAAGCTCCTTCTCCATTCCATACAAATTGAGCTAATCCAATCATCTTAGCTCGTGGCTTGTCTACACACAAATCTCGTATTGATCTGGGTGATCGGAACAAGACAATTACAAGCCCATCCGCCCTTTGGCACCAACGCAACTCCCCCATAGAGCCAACTCGACATCCTAAATTGAAAATGACAAATTGAAGTCACTCTTTGAGATCAATTCAACACTTTTCTCCAAGATCTTCCCCAACCTCAGATATCCATCTCATCCCATATCTGAGCTCATGACCACTTTGTATGCTCGATCTATCCAAATCATGTTGTACAGACTCTCAAGTGGAAAGATATTTGTGTACAAGGTTATCCTAGCTTTGTTCTCTACCTCTCAAAGCGAGATCCTGGAAAAAAGAAGAAGAAAAATACAATGTGACAACTAAAACATCTGAATGAATCCCAAGCAAAGGCCAGAACCATAAACGATAATATTAAATCTTTGGTTTTTAGGTATTTGTGCTCAAGTATTCGTTGAGTTGGCATCACCAACTTGCTAGAAACTTGGGATTTGACATTAATAGTATTATAGTAGTAGTATATTTATTATATCCATCCCTACCCCATATAGAGTTTTGATATTTGACATCTCTCGGGCGAGTCACGAGTTCGACCATATGTAGAATTATCAACTCTATATGGAGGGCTCATTCTAGATATGGCCCCCGAGGGCCAGTTGGAAAGTCGCGATATATAGATAGCTAGTATCAATTAGTGTCTCCGGGGCAAGTGATTCGATTGGGTAGAGAAATAGTAGTTGTTGAGCCGACAATATGATTCACTAGTGCATCTAGATTGGGTAGTGACTTGATGGTTGATAATATCAACGCCAAGAGATAGATTCGACGATATTGTGGAAAAAGTCCATGTATATATTTCACAAAAACGTAAAATACAAGTGGGTGATAAAGTAGCTGGAAGGCATGGTATAATATATTTATATTAATTTTTTTGATAATTGCTTAATACATCTTGTCTAACGTATGTGCACAAGAGCCTAGAAAATTAGAGGTGATTATTGTTTATAGAAGTCATCAAAAATATTTAATAAGAGTTTAAAATTTCACCAAATTGTTGACAAACATTTTTCACCATAGCCCTTCTTTTGACAGTTTTAAAAGTAACTTGCACTTCTCTATTGTCAAACAATTTTTACATTTTGATTTTTTTAACATGCAAAACTTTACCCGCTCTTTTATGACGGGTTTGAAGCTTGGGAAGGGCTGTGACGGGCTCAATTTTGAACCTTGACTACAACCATGGTAATGGGAACTTAATGGAGAAGAAATCTTACAAAATATGTACGAACTCCCCTCTTTTTGGCCAATGCAATAAGTTATTTATTTTGCACCTTCTTTTTAGTGGCTTTCAAATTAGTGGGTTTTTATGATTATTTGACATTTTTAATTATATTTTTCCAACTTAATTTTGTGTGATCATATTTTACGATTTTTTCAATTTATCAAGAGGTTTATTTTTTATTTTCCAAGATATATTACCTTTTATCTTCCTTAGGACATCATCCATTACTTTGTATGTTATATAGGAATCTCATATTGAATGTTTTTTTAAAAATAAATAAATGAAAATATTTGATCAACTAGATTTTTTCTAGTTTAATTGTGCAAGCCCTTTTCTTTGACAAGAGTCCTAATAGTCTACTACACCCATTGGTAATGGGATTTCCCTCCACTATCATTCTAGACATGCCCCTTCTCATTGAAGCAACTTTTAATTTTTTGTCTCCCACAAAT
This sequence comes from Taxus wallichiana var. yunnanensis, assembly GCA_018340775.1. Taxonomy (NCBI): domain Eukaryota; kingdom Viridiplantae; phylum Streptophyta; class Pinopsida; order Cupressales; family Taxaceae; genus Taxus; species Taxus wallichiana. Next base: position 7,725,127 of record JADAXU010000131.1, read on the forward strand.
GGTGAAGAACAATATGCAAGAATCCTTGTGGGTGTATAATGATTTAAAACCCTAAGATTTCTTCATTCTCCTCCTTATAATCTCAACGACGCTCTTCATCCTCCACATCCTCCATGCCCTCATCCCCTAGATTGATGGATTCATCCCACAAGGTTTAAATCTATATTTTCATCTTAATTAATCCTACGTGAAATATAGGAACTCCTCTCTAAATTGGAGAGGATTTTAGGGTGTTGTAAGAATAAGAGCATTTCTTGTTCACCCTTTGTTAAAAAAAAAAATAAAAAAACCGGACCATAGAGTAGTAAAAAAGGGCACAAGTACTTCAAATTGGTCTAGAAGGTTGAGCTTCTTCCTCAACAAGACTCATATTGTTGAGCTTCTTCCTCAACAAGACTCCTATTGTATAGTCTTTCTCTTTAAACACTTCTCATGGAAGGGTCTCCTTCCTTTTCTTTCCTTCGCTCGCAAAGGTTTTTCTTTCCTTCCAATTTGATCCAAAATCAAACAAATATGTCCAATTTATGGTAAAAATTGACAAATATGAATACCAAAATTTAAATGATGTTTTCCTCCCACTTATTGATTATGTCAATTTTTTTTTGTGTAAAGAAATAAAACAATTGAGTTGTAAGGTCACTATTTTTGTTACCCATAAGGTCACTATGTTAGATAGTTTCCAACTTATGGGTCGGTGTGACACAAGTACCTCAAAAACAATTTTAGTATTAAAAATAAATTGGGTGGTATAAAAATTATACAAATAATTTGATATATATATATATTAAAAATAAGAACATAAACCCCACTATAATGAATAAGTAAATAATGTTATGTGTTGAAAATTGCTCTAAAATAATTGCAACGTAAAAAAATTAATTATTTAAAATTTAAATTTTTTATCGTAACAATATTTATAAAAACTCTAAAAATAAAATATATATATATATATATATATATATATATATTGATTAAGGATACCTACTACGTTAAATTAATAACTTCATTTGTATGCATCGATTTTATTTGCGCTCTATTGGAAATATTTCTAATCATTAAACTAACATGATTTCTTTTTGTTGAATGAATAGTTATAAAAAGTGGTTGTGAGCACACAAATATTTGATATGAATTTCAAACACACACACACACACACACACACACACACACACACACACACACACACACACACACACACACACCATATAGAAGTGTTCTAAAGCCGAGAGATACCCATTAATAGAATTCTTACAAGAAGTGATTTCCATTGATAAAATTCCATCTAGGTAATATTCAACGACCACATACGCGTCCTTGCAAAAAAATTCAAATTCAAATAAAGGTGGAACTTGACATTTTAATAAGGAGTTCGATTTCGTAAGACATATTAAAAATATAATTCCTATAAGGAGATGCTAAGGAAATACAAGGCCATGATATGACAAATCTTGTCGAAGATAATGTTTTGTGGTATGCGGGGATGAAAATACATTTGTAAAGTGTTTAACAGGTGAATGAGTAATAAAGACCGGATGAGAGTTTTTGAAAATGTAGTTGTATGTGCTTGGGTAGATATGTATGTAAAATGTTTTAGATCCCATGGATTTGTGTTCCTCCTTTTTCATTATTTATCTCTTGTTGCATGTCAGATTTCACATCAATAAGGTTCTAATTTGAATTCAAGAAGTGTTATAAATACATGAGCGCATTATTGCATTTAGGAAAATTATACTAGAGATATACAAACGGTGCAAGTTGAATGAAATTAAGTGATATTGAAGTTGTAAGGGCATAAAGTTTATCGATATTAGGACCGAGATGATAAATAACAATATAAAATATTTATTAAATCAAACATTATTAACCAAACATTTACAAAGAAATTAAAAGAAATAACACGGTGACCTCATTTATCATGGAAAATCCCAATGGGATAAAAACCATGGAAATAATTTTCCATTAATGAGAAAATTTTAACAGATCCAAAGAACTCCTATCCTCACTCTTGCTCCATGTTTTTATCGCGGTGTGAATTCAATTCACTCGATTATGGCCCACATCCATATTTAAATAACCCCAAGGGTTATGAATATTAAGTGGTGAGTGTGCACCTTGGTTTAATAAATAATTAGTTATTAAATAACTAATAAACCTAATATAAAGTTTATATTAAATAATAAATAATATAAACTATATTCTAAATTATTTAATTATAAACTAAATATTATACACACTTAATATTATGTTCTAACACTCCCCTTAATATTAAGAGGGGATCCATATGCCAACATTACTGTTTGTACAACAGATTTACAAATCCATAAACCATTAGTGAAGGTTTAGGCTAGCATATCACTTTTGAAGGAATTATAACACCTTCATCATGCTCAACTTACCTTTTAGTACAAAAGGATTTGGAATCCATAAATTAGAAGTATGATTTAGGCTAAGCATGATTTGTGAGACTACATCCCATTGTTTCTCATGGAAAAATTCTTAAAACCGCATCTCTAGGAGCCTTTTATAACACAAGGACCTCCTTTACAAATATATGCAACACACTGGACTGTATAACGTAAACTCTATCAGTTTACATAGATCATAAAAAATATTTTTACAATACTTTATACCGCAACAGAAGTATAGAGGAGGAGTTATGAACCGATCGACCATTAGGAGGTGACATTGCCATGCACACTCCCCCTCAATGGAAACTCTGAAAGGCCAAACATTGCACAAAACTTGCAGTATTTTACAACACATACTAGCTTGTAAACATAACTACAACCTTGATCTTCAGACAAACACTACGAAGATCTCAGTATCTTGTAGAGAATCTTTTCTTAGATAAATAGCATAAAAACATCTATATGCTTCATTTTATGATATTGAACTAGATTCTTTAGCAAGAGTAATACAACTCGACCATCACATTAAAGAGGAATGCTTCCTTTAACTTCCATGTGTATTTCTTCCAACAACCACTTCAACCACATGGATTTTTTTTTGCTTCCATTGCACTTCTCTACTCTACCTTAGTAGAAGAAATGGAGGTTGTTGATTATTTTTGTGTTCTAAGTAATGACACCTGCACTAAAAACTTGAACACAAATCCAGATGTATATTTTATATCCAACACAACATCAACATGGTTAGAGTCATAATATCCATATAGACATCATAATAAGCATAATATAAATCATTATTGATTTCACTTTTAACCATCTGTAAAAGTTAAACACTAGTTGTATAACAACTAACATAACAATATGCTTAACAACTAACCATGTTTAAAATATGTTGAAAAATTTCAACATATTACTCTTGTAAAATATATATTAGATGCAATCAGTATTGGACATCTCCAATACAAACGCAAGGGCATCCCCAAGTGTCATTTGATATGCATATAATAATATTTTAGTAATCACATACTAAGAAATTTTAGAAATGTTTTATAAAAAAACATATATATCTTCATTATCTTATTCTAAGCCTTTTAAAAATGAGATAAGACTTGATAGATAACATATCTGAATAGATAATCAAATCATGTAAGAATAATCACAGTATTCACTGAAAACATAATCCACTAACTGTGGACACTTCCCATGGATTTAAGTGGATGCTTTAAAAAATAATCATGTAAGCACCCTTCAATACATTTTTTTTGGTGGAAAATTTAAGCCTAGACATGTCATATATGATCAATTTTTCATGCCAAAAATGAACAACAATTCTATTTTTTAATAAACTACCAAAAATGAAGCAAAATTTTAAAGCATATATAAGCCATTTTGTGTATGTTTTTAGTTGTAGTTACTTCTAGTTCATTTTACTAACCCATCTGAGTTAATTATGAATGAAAAAACTCCTTTTTCAACAGTATATTCAAATAAATCATATTTAGAAGTAATATAAGTAGTTTATAAAGTTATTATATTAGCACTATGATTATTCTCATCATCTTCATCTTGATTTTGATATGATTTATTCCATTTTTTATTTTTGAAATTTGACTTATTTTTCAATTTACAATCTTCTTTCTTATGGCCAAATTTCCCATAGTTATGACATTTACCATCAAAACTAACTTTTAAGTTTCCGGTTTCTTGTTTTTACTAGGAGTTTTAAAAGTTGATTTTTGATTCTTGTTGAACCTAGAAGGTTTATTTTTTGATTTTTGAGCAAGAAGTGCATGAGTGGCATTCTCTTTTGAATCAAAGATTTGTCATAACTTGCTCTTCCTGAACCAAGAGAGCACTAAGGGTTTACAAATCAAGGATGTCTTGTTCAGTTTGATATTTAGAATTCAAAATTGAAATGAAATTTCTAATTTTTTCATGAATATTCAACTGAATAAAAAAATCAATTTATCTTGAATTAAGTTACAATTGCATCCATCTAACTGAGACTTAATATTTTTAATTTTTCCAAATAATTAATTACTTTTTCATCTCCCTTCATGGGAGTTGTCATTAGTTCTAAAATCAGTTTAATGATTTTCGATAAATGCATACCTTCGTGCATTGATTCTAATTGAGTCCAAGCCTCACTTGGAATTTCTTGATTCCCGATATGAAACAAAAAACCATCCTGAATGCTCGAAAAAATAATGGACATCGCTTCTTGCACTTTTTGCCGATATGCAGGATGTTGTCCATGATTGCTTGTCTTCCATTCGGAACCTTTTCAGTTCCATTCACAACTGCCCATAGTTTGCGAGCCATGAATTCTTCCTTTAATCGAATTTTTCAAATGTTGTAATTATTCCCATTCAACATCTGAGATTTATCAATAGTAAAATGATTAGACCCCATTTTTGCATAAATAAATTAAGAATAATGAGGATTAAAAACAATCAACGTGAACAAAAATCCCCCATTGTTGTTTAAGCCTCGCAATCAAAAATTTGATGAATTTACGTTGAAAAAATGGTCTTGTCAAACATATAATCTACACAACAATGTATTAGTTTGACAATAATAATATTTAATCAAAATGTGAATGATTTTTTCTTAGTTTTCCATATATGTTGTAAAAATATACTATTTAGAAAAAAAGTAATTCTACTTATTTAAAGTAATTCTCCATGTAAAAAAGGTAATTAAGGAATTAAATTTGAATTAGATTCATTTAAAACCATGAGAAAAAAGAGAAGTAAAAAAACATATATTTATATAATTTTTTTTTGGACCATTGCTCCTTTGTATGTTTGGCTCGGTGAGTTGGGTTTCCCAACTTGGCAAGCTAATCTCCTTTTATATGGATTTGTAGGGTTGAGCTCGGGAGAGCTATTTGACAAGCCTATCTCATTAACTCGACATGGAGGGTCTACACATTACTCGGGCGAGCTAATACTCACATTATTGGTGGACCGTTATGGAGTAGCCACTACGTGGCAAAAACAAAGAATAATGTGTGGCCTAAGTCACATATCATCATCCATACCCGAAGCATTATAAATCATACTTGACTCTAAAAACACACCCGATGTGGGACTAATGTTCCAAAAAAATAAAAAAATAAAACGATTATAGGCTCACGTGTTGTAAGGAAAGGTTGACGTTATAGGGGATGATGAGGTCGGTAGGGTCTATTAGAATGGTCTAAACATGTGTCTATATAGGTAGCCAAAACAAAATTCCACGTGGCAACCAAGCGCCACCTCAAGTAAGCTAAATAAAGCACATGCAATCAAGCCCTATGTTCAATGCATTCATCAACCAATGACGAGTCATATTGATAGTTAAGCACCTATGGACATCCCAATAAACATCCAAGCTCTCGTGGTCCTCATGACCAAAGGTTACAAAGAAGCATATCGAAAGCCAAGTATATGTGTGGCAAGCCGTAAAATAAAAGTAATAAAATTAATGTATTAAACAAGAGCCCCAAAGCGGCCAGTTCTTGCCTTGAAATTGTAATTGTTGATTGTAATAATTGAAGATGTGAAAATGAGGAGGAGATTGTCTAGAACACCAAGGAATACGTTATAGAATCCAATTATTGCCTTTAAATTGCAAGTGTAGATTATAATAATTGAGGATGTAAAGAAAAGAAGATTCTTATTGCCAAACAGAGCACATAATTTTACTCCTACAAACTTAGAGGTACCGAGTCTTCGATAAATCAAACATTAAAAAATTAGTAACACAGAAGTAAAATTACTTATTGGGGTCATATTGCAAACTAAGGCTTAAAAGTATTGTGGGGTTATTTTTTTGAATGAATAAAGATTTCAGAGTTATAGAATCAAAGTTTAAAATGCATTGAAGAGGCATTTTTGACTTGTTGTAGCAAGATATACATTTAGAGGTATTTAAACTAATTTTGTATTGGTATTATGAAGCCACATAAGAGAAATAAATAATTAACAAGGAAAGTGAAATGTGAAGGAAGTTGAAAGCAATTCATAAATGGAAATTTAGAAGAGAAAGACTAGCAATCGCATGTGGCAAGTGGTAAAAAAATAATAAAGATAGGGCCTAAACTAGCAATCGCATGTGTTTCATGAGATGTGAATGCCGAACGGTATATGTTATTTGATTTAGAGGTATAGTTATTATTGATCCACTTAATTTGAAGGTTGTTTCTACATTTCAAACTTGTTATAAATTCGTACATGATTACTTGGGATACCGTTTTCGATAGTTAATTAATTTTATAGTTGATGTTGTTAGTTGTGCATCAGTTGTTCAGTTGGTGTTTTGTTGGAGAAACATTTATTATACAATTGATAATGTGTGTGATTGATAGTTGTAGTGTAGGACTTTAGTTGAAACATTACATTGAATTGTTGTATGTGTACATTTAATTATGTTACATATTTGTACATTTAAAGTTGCATATCATATTTGGAAACATCAAATAAATGAAGGTATATGTACACATAATGAGACATGTATACATTTGCAGTATTTATATCATGAATGGTTGCCTTTAGTGGGAAAATTTAGTTTCAATAAATATGATTACATTTGATACCCCTTGAACATCTGTACCGCTTTGGATAGAAGAACTGTTGAGTATAGTAGTAGCGGAGGTGCTATGAAAACAGAGGGTAGTATTTACGATGGGTTGAGTGATAGTAGTCTTGCTTCCTCCTTTCTTCTTGCTCCGAGTGCTGGTACATGCGCCATATTTGAGTATCTCTCGAATGAAAAAGTAGGTGAAATGCGCAGATTTGCAAGCGAGGGAACTCTAGAGAAAGCTGTGAATGTCAGACCCTGCCTTTCAGTGGTTCCAATGTCAACGGTTGCTCTGTGCAAAGTAAGTCCTTACGACTTGTGGATAGTTAATCCCCAGGCCATTTTAATCGGCAACTGTCTTTGATTCCCTCTCGAAATAGGGGGTATGGGAATATGTAACGGGTTGGAGGGATCCCAACATGGGCCATTGTATCTATCAAATTTTACAACAACAAATAAAGGTAATGTTGGTGGTTGCATTGATGCATCGTAGACAATGTCGGTGATTGTTCTTGTGGCACCATTCACGAGGCCTGCATCAACCCATAGATTTTCAATAAGCATGATTTTTGTTGTTTGCACAACAGAACTTTGTGTTCCAACTGATCATCATCAGGATTTCCTAGTCTAGTCTGCTCCTGTTACTTTCAGTAATGGATTGGGCGATCAGAATGTTCAATGCCTTCAACATCTGTAGGTTGTGGGAGGCCACTTGATAATTTTTGCAAAAAAATGTGGTGCACCCTTAAAAATGTAGAGCTCCTACTGAGTTAGGTGTGTGTCTGTGCGAGACATCAGGAGTTCCCAATCCTCAATTAGAGGGGTTGAATCTCGCATGTGGAGCAGTAAATTCTGGAATGAAACCTGTGCATTGGTTGTTCCTTGTTGCCAAAATATTGTTCGCAATGTAATGGAAGACTGAAATCCCTTCCAAAGGGTTGCTCCGTAGGAATTACTTGCGTAAAGGGGACTGTCCAAAACCGGTGGTAATTGCCCAAGGTCACCGAGGAGGATGACTGATTTGTTCCTAAATTCAGATATTCTTGAGTGTGGGAAAGCTTCGCGGAGCCTACTGTCAATTTTTCTTAGCAACTTTGGCCCGATGAAACTCATTTCATCAATAAGAACATATTCTATATGTTTCAGTGATTCTTGAAAAGACGATAATGCACTACCTTCAAGGAGTTTCAGTTTATTGATTGGAATACGCATGGCTGCGTGGATTGTGGATGCAAAGATGTTGAATGTTGAAACACCGTAGTAGGCAAGCACAAGTAGAGGTGAGGTAGATATGGTTGATCTTTGTGAATGAATTCGAATATTATTTATCGAAATGATTTTCTGTGCAACCGTTCCTTGAATTATCAATCTTAGTGGAGGTAGAAAGGATTTGTTTGCTGAAAAGTGTAGTATGGTATCAAGAGCTATTTGTTGTTCTAGAGACAAAGGAAGTGTGGAAGATGGTGGTGAGGCATGTATGTTATTTCCATGGCAACTAAAAGATGCTCGAGATTGTGAGAATTCTGCAAATATATGGTGTTAAATGTAAACTTGTAGGGCAGTCAATCATGAAATGAAGGATTTGTTTAGGAAATCATGCATTTGTAAAGAATGAGAACCTTTAAAGTTGGCTTCCTTATTATTTTATATTTTCTAAAAAGTGCAAACATGAAGTCTAACCCTTTAACAATTCAATATGCAAAAAAGTGATATAATGTACAAAGCTTTGGTTGAAAACAACTAAAATTTGTATGGTTGTTTGTCGGCATTTTAAAACTATATGTATTTGTGTGCAAATATTATGAAGTACACATTAAAAATGCGTCGTTGGTTTACATAAAGAAGCGAGCAATTGTATAAAGGAAAGATATAATGAATAACACATTAAAAATGTGTTGTTGTTGTTGTTTGTGGAAAAGTTAGATTTTGTGTTCCATATGTTCCGCCGCAATATATACATGCATTTATTTGAAATGAATTATAGATTATTATGTTAAGCAAATAGAATGGAAAACAATAAGAACAATATGTACACTTGAAGTGAGAAGACTATAGGTATTTGTATGGAAACACAATGATAAATAAATTAGGAAAGCATAGTTGTTAGATAACAAAAAATGAACATGTGTTTGATAAGTTTGATTCTCTATCGGATATATACTGCCACAATACATACATGGAATATTTGGAATGAGTTACAATATATTTCAAAAGTACTTATAAGCAAACACTTATAAAATAACCACTCTGACTATTTTTAAAATCAAATTTCTTTCTTTTTGCTTATGCAATTTTCTTTGCACGTTTCTTGTAGTTTTGTCCAGTTGCAGATGCCTCGATTGGAATTCCCATTCTCCTCAATTTGTGGGGTGGTTCATATTTCAGTGCATCTTCATTTGAATCATAAATCAAGCAGAAGCCTCGTGAATGATCTCCAATCGTTTGAATTTTGGAGAGAAAAATTGGGGATGTTGGCATCAGGTGGAGGCGATCTCTAATCATTTCAGCTATCATTGTTTTAGGTGGTTTCAGTTGCCTACAATGTAAAACATTAACAACACATTGAATACGCTTAAACTTTTCCTCCCTCTACAAGTGAGGCGTAGTTAATGTCAATCCCATTGTGGGGAGGGGAATTGTGTTTCTAGTCTGCATCATATTAAACTGGAGAGGGAAAATAAGTATGTTAGTCCACCAAGATGTTCTTAGGTATGATGGGCAGCTTTAAAAGCCTTGTCGCTGATCAGTCTAACGTCCAACTTGGGACGCTTCAAAATGGCCTCATTGGGGAACGAGCCCCTTAGCACATAACGAATCCTGTCATTGATGAAGGCACGTGCCCCCACATGTCACTTCGGAAAAAGGATTGGAGTCTAAATATAAATGTAACAATCAAAAGAAAATAACATGAAAGCACTCTACAATAATTTTTTAAACCATAACATGCAATAAACAAAACAAATGAATAAATACTTGAATCAATATTGAAACCCACCTCAAGTTTGTTTAGAGACGACGCTCTCTTCTTTACTGTGGGAGAATGAGAATCACAAATACCCTACAAAAAAGTGAAAAAGAAGTTAATAAAACTAAATATATCTACACTGCCAATGTCATATTCACTACATAAGGCTACCACTCATGATATTAAATCTGCACATGTACAAAAATCTTCATGTATTCATGTTTAGTTCAAATAAACAAATCTGCAAAACGCTACCACTCATGATATAAAATTGGTAAATGTATATGTACGAATTTGTAACAAGTTAGAAATGTAGAGATAGAACATTTAAATGAAGTGGTTCATCTATATTTCTACACTTATAAAACCAATCACACCCCTTATTAAAACATCAACTACAAAAGTAATAACTATCCCTCTAAAACAAATCACCCAATCACCAAATGTTGTCTAAATGATTGCCATATGTGGGGAAGTAATGACTGTTCTTCATTCCATTATCATAGATCAGCTTCAGATGATCCAAGTACAAAATGCTCACACTTGTAAAATGTATCAGGATTAGTATTAAACATGAATTGTCAGGAAAATTAACTTGTTCACCGATTTTTGTCTAAAAGGGAAAATTTGGAGGTTGTTTTAACAGTGCAAGCATTAATGTGAACATTCTCTCATATTTATAACAGGATCATGATGAATAATGGTAACTGGTCCATAGGAAATTAGTAAATAGGATCCAGATATTGTGAATTCAATTAAATTATGTAAGATTTGAATGTGTGGGGGCAACATTTCTCACTCTCTAACATGCACAAGGAAAAGATACCGTGGACAGATGATCAATAGTAGGACTGTGGAGTAGATGATCATTGAGGACAAGACCGGATAGTGCATTACAAGCAGAATGGTACCATGGTTACATGTAGCAAAATGTTAAGAGAAGCTCAGAAAGTAGCAAATAAAGCAAAACTCGTTAGTCTACTATGCAAAAAGAGCAGTGCTTCCATTCCTTTATCAGCAATTTAATAGACAAAATGAAATCCAATAGATATTTAGGAGCAAGATACAAGAGATGTAGATGAGGTGTGTTATCTTGAGTGGACATGAAATTCAGAGATGAAAGAGAAAGCAGGAAAAGACAAAATAACTTTTCTGAAAAATAGCAGCTATTTTCAGGATGCTTACTGGTGTGCATTATAGGTAATTAAATCCCAGTACGTATGGTCATCCATGGGATGCTAGCAATATGCTACCACGTTAAAAACTACTTAAAAGTAGCATCATTTACAGATATTGGAAACGGATCAGGGATAAGCCATGACCTAAAAAGCTACAGCTTAGAGGATTCCAAGTAAAACATGAGTTCTGCATTTCAACTCTAGAAGAAGCAAGAGAAAAGGGATGGGGAAAATTTTAAGAACTCTTTTTCTTTTATGCTCATGTTTTTACTCAGCAACCGTGCTAAGAATAATCTGCAGCCTGATGCAATCATGCAATCCTCTAAATGCATGGAATCTCCTACTTCAAGGTATAAGGAAAGACCCACCCTCGGAAACATCTAATTCTTAAGTGAAATCAAATGAGATACTAAAGAAAGGATTAATAATCACCTGACCCATCACTTCAAATGCCTTTTTCCAGCCAAAAATTTGATTTTTAGACTACCTTAAAGTGCAGTAAAGGGAAGATGGAACTACCAATTTTAATCCAGTGTCTTATTAATCAACAAAACCACCATCTGTTCCCTGAAGTGGAACCTCTATATCTCACTTGACATAAATTAAGCAATCAAAAACAAGAAAATGAGATACAGATAGGAAACTGATATAAGTTGAGACATGAAAGAAACTCCAGACAAAGGAAATTAAGCTGAGAGATGACAAGACGCTTAATTCCAGACAAAGGAACTCCTGAATACGATGAATTGCTCAACTGTTAGAAGGTGAAGAATCACACATGGAAGTGCAACTGTTCTAATAACTATTTCTTAGCCTTCATGGTGTTGTAATATTATATAAACATATCTACATTATTAAAGCACCAAATAGTAGAAGGTGGACAGCCATACATGTCCTTGGAGAGTGACATGTACATAACACAGATTAATGAAGTTTCATGTTCCAGTTCTAATATCTTCTCCATGTTTCATTTTCTGAACGTTGTTTATCATCTGATGTACTGTTTAAAATTGCTTCCATCAATGTGCTTACCAAATGTAGATTCCAAGTGTGTTGCCCTGACTGCCTCTTGGGCTTCCGATCACACAAAGCTCATTCAGATTGTCAATACAGATTTTGTTTAAATTACTCATTGCAAGTTAAGATTTTGTTGTGTATCAGGAAAGACATAAAGCATGGTGGTCTAGGAGAGCTCTTTTTAAGCCGGAGTTACTTCCAACCTTTTGCCCGTCAAGTCGTTCTGCAAGAGTTTCATGGTGACTTCACCCTGCAAGCTCTTTTATTTGGATTGGTTTTCTGGATTTTTGGAAAGAGAAATGCAAGCAGATTTCTCAGTGTGGGTCGATTGGCTTATAAGATCTCTACAATCTCTTATTTAATAAGTTCCAACCATTTACCTCTTTGACTTCTTGTCCATCTAGTTACTAACCATTTTTGGTGTTGGAAAATCAGGAAATTGGATTGATGCCATTGGATTTAAGACTCAATATCACATCATATTATAGTCTCGAACCGTAGTTCAGAAGTATGAATTCATATGGGATGGGAAAATCTAAAAGCCTGGAATTCCTATAGAAACTTGGGAAGTTGAGGAAGAAAGTATATATACAATTATAACATAAACATATCCAATTTTTGAATTGATAGGGTAAGAACCCAGACGGATATTTCCTGAAGACAGTATCTACTCCAACACAGGCTACTCTAATTATGGGTGTTTTGGAGATTTTGTCAAAGCATAACGCATCTAAAGCAGCCTCTTGAGCTGGTTCTACTCCAACCTGTAGAGCACCAACCAAATGTGGGATGCAGAGAGTAGCCACTTCTGTTCCATGAAGTCTAGAAAACAAATTTCAATCCAGGCCAAGATTTTTATGTTCCACTATCAGGTAATAATGAAAAACAAATTTGATTAAGAATGTAGAGAGACCAAAAGTATGCATTCGGGATATTTATATAATTAAAATTTAAGCTATCAAATGGAAAACATATGCATCTTTTAAATCAAAAATTACAATCATGAGAATGAGGTCGTGTTGAATAGGTGCTCAGTTAGGCTTAAGCTAGCACAACAAAGAAAAAAAAGCAATACCCAGGTCGAGGTAGAGCATGAGGTCAACAAACATAGACACCCTTCACTTTCGGATCCCTCTTTCGCGAAAACGGCCGCATCTTAATATATGAGAATCTTGAAGACAACAAACAAATTATGTAACTATAAACTTCGGATCATACTACCTAATTTATACGGCCGCGTCTTCTAAATTAGGGCGGATTCGCAATTTAAAATAGGATCATAAAAATAGAAACACATGCAAAGTAAAAACGACATGCAAACAGCTGTCAAATTTAATCCCGTTTGAAAAATGTCTAAAAGGATGTCAAATTTAGCTTTGATCTTAGAAACGTTAGAGGTCCTCTACCATAGGGGAATGCCAAAGCGTAATTAATGTATTAAATAAGCGCTAGATGCGGCTTAAGTCATAACCAATACATTGTAGCATAGATGCCTACCACTAAGTAAATATTAATGGGTTTAGTGGAAGCTTAGCGATCTTTAACTTATGGGTTTAGTGCTTATATTTATACCGATAATTAATTTATAAGGAAGCCACATAGATTAGACTATAGGATATTTTAATGTATCAATAGGGTCGCTTTACTTTAGGGTAGGGATACATAAGTTTATAATATAGTTTTCAAACTATATAATATTTAGGCTATTTTAAACTATATAAAAGGTTTAGTGTATAATTTATATTTCATAAACCATAATTTTTATTTTATTTTTATAAACCATAACTTATAATAATAATAATAAATTTGATTATAGTTTATAACTAATAAACTATAATATATATGGTTTATGAATAATAATGCCAACCCTTATTAAAGGGGGTCCAAAAAGGACACATATCAAGTTAAAACAATTAAGTAAATTTTTACGAGAGGGGATCAAATTTTAATCCTTCCAATGAGAAAAATTGGAAATCCTATTTTGATGGAGCTTTGTCTCCTCCATTTATTTACTTGAATTTAATCTTGAATGACTTTTATCCTATAAAAATTGAAAATATTTCAAATATAGTTGATCCTTACCTGATCTCGTAAAAGGTTTTCACTCACTGGCAAGAATCCAGAGTCCCTTTCACCTGTGCACACCCACATCAATAAACATGTCCTAGAGAGGGGAAGGAGGGGTTAAGTAAATATTCCTAACCAACCAACTAGTTACCCAACGATCATGCCTATTGGTTAATTAATTTAATAAACATTACCAATTGATTTGGTACCATATTAGGACCGAGATAATAAATAACAATATAAAAGATTTATCAAATCAAACATTATTAACCAAACATTTACAAAGCAATTAAAAAAATAACACAACGACACCAAATTTAACGTGGAAAACCCAATGGGATAAAAACCATGGAAAGAATTTTCCATTAATGAGAAACTTTTAACAGTCCAGTAACTCCTATCCTCACTCTTGCTCCATGTTTTTAACTGGTGTGAATTCAATTCACCCGATTATGGCCCATGACCATATTTAAATAACCCCAAGGGTTATGAATATTAAGTGACGAGGTGCACTCCCGGTTTAATAAATAATTAGTTATTAAATAACTAATAAACATAATATAAAGTTTATATTAAATAATAAAGAATATAAACTATATTCTAAATTATTTAATTATAAACTAAACATTATACGCACTTAATATTATGTTCTAACAATTGATTTGAAGAACATCCCCATGGCAAGAGAAGAATTATACGGCTATAGAGCATCTAACACTTACTATTTTTTTACATATATTTAAAATATAAGGGTTGAGACACTTGTATACAAGGAAAAGTCATAGGCCCTTTATTGGTGAGGAAGAATTTTGTAGAAAATATCTAGGTAAAGCCTTTCACATATGATAAGAAGGCTCTACAAAAATTCTAGCAAATTCTACAGGAAATTTTTCACTTATGAGAAGAAGATTCTAGGAATGTGATACATACATGGAAAGACAAAGGATACCTAACCTTTCATATTCGATCTTTACGCTTGTAATTGCAGACCGCAATAAATAGTATAGAATACATTTTGTGGGAGGGGAGCCAAATGAACCAATGAAGTAAATGATAAATATCATTTAAATTTTGTATTTAAAAAATCTGTAATCTGACTATGAAATTTTTACCTCTTCCATAAATTTATGCACTTAACCCTAACTCATTTCCATTGCCTTTAACATAAAAACTAGTAACTCCACATGAGTTATAAAGCGCATCTAAGGAAATGTCTATTTAAAGTTGGTTTGTAATTTCATTTCGATGTGATAGTTTTGAAATATATGTGTCAACATTATTTTGTTTTTTAATTGGAAACGAATGCAGAGCATGTACAAGTTAATTACAAAGAGTTCTATGTCAATAAATCTCATGCACATTATGTGTTGGGGTTAATCAAACTAGTTGTATAGATATATATCAGATCTAAGCATGCAAGCAATAAATACAAAAATAAACTTGAAGAAATAATACACAAGATATAACGTGGTTCACCCAATGTGGGCTATGTCCACCAAGAGAAAACCAATCTATTATTCAAAGATTCACAAAGGATATACAATGAAGATCTGCAATCTTCCACAACTTCTTTGGATGTACAGTAATTTATTCCTCACAAACTTCTCTTTTTCTCTCTCCAAGAATTCCTTCTTACAATTATTCTAATTCTTGCTTCTAACCCTAGCTTTTTCTAGCTTATATAAGCATATACAAAATTAGGGCACTTTAGCTCTGTAATTACAACTATTAGATCACATTTATATCAAATTTTACATCTAATTCCCATGACTTAAATAAAATCAATCACGCACAGTGTGACCGATGCGATTACCTAACCAATACCGGCTCCTACTTGCTTGATGATGCCGGTCCCAATTGTGATCGACAATGCTACCCAATGATGTTAAGTATGTGTATTCAAGAAAGTTAATAAAGCATGTTATTTGTGAAGCAATTGAGCTCCATAACTCAACAATCTCCCACTTAGAGATAAATTGTTGCCATTGTACCATACAACTCCATTCTTGGATCCTTTCCTTGGCATGTTTCTTCCTCTTTAAGTCTCAAACTTGAAGACAAACAAAAGTGGAGTGTAGCTCCAACTTCTCCTTTGCCAATGACTTTGTTAGCATATCCGTAGGGTTCTCTTTCATATGAATTTTCTCCAGTTTCAGCTGCCCATCCTCCAACACCTGCCGTATGAAGTGATATCTCAATTGAATGTGTTTCGTTCTTGAATGAAATGCTGAGTTCTTTGCCAGATGAATCACACTTTGATTATCATTGTACAATCTGCAATCCTCTTGCTCCTTTCCCAACTCTTCGATGAACCTTCGATCATCCATATCATCTCTTTGTTAGCCTCTGTAGCTGTAACATACTCGACCTCTATAGTAGACAAGGCAAAACCTTATGTAATCTAGAAATCTAGCTAACTTTGCCATCCCACCTACTATGAATACATATCCAAAGTGGTGCTTCTCCTATCATCCAAATCACCACCATATACGAATCAACATAGCCACATAAAGAATTATTTGACCCTTCATAACATAAGCGCATGCTTTGGATGTCCCTCGCAAATACACGAGTATCCATTGGACTGCTTTCCAATGCTCTTTACTTGGATTGGCCATAAATTTTCTCACAACAACGATTACTGTACAATGTCCAGTGTCAGTACAAACCATAACATACATAAGACTTTCAACTACTTGAAGCATATAGAACTTGTGCCATGTACTCGACCTCCTCATGTGATGTAAGACACTGATCTTTGCTCAATTTAAAGTGTCCACCATAAGTGTACTTACATGCTTGAATTCTACATATTAAATCTTTCCAACACCTTATTAATATAATGTTCTGAGACATAAAACTTCATGTTCTTCCTATCTCTGTGAATTTACATGACAAGGATTTTCTTTGTAGCTCCTAAATCCTTCATTAAAAATGTATGACCTAACTTTCTTTAAGCTCACCAATGTGTTGCATACTAGATCCTACAATAAGCATATCATCCACATACAGTAACAAAATAATATAGCTTTCATTTTCAAGCTTCTTGAAATAAACACAATGGTCAAATTCACATCTCATATAACCATGCTCATGCATGAAACTATCAAAGCTTATATATCATTGCCTTGGGGCTTGCTTGAGACCATACAAGCTCTTTTTAAAGCTGCACACAAATTTCTCCTTATCCTTGACTTCATAACCAAGCAAGCATTGCATATAAATCTCTTCCTCCAAATCATTGTGAAGGAAAACCATCATGACATCAAGTTTCTCTAAATACAAATCTTCTCTGTAACTAAAATCAAAATAGTATGAAAGGAAGTCATTTTAAAAATATGAGAAAATATCTCACTAAAGTCAATACCCGATTTCTATGTAAATCCTTTTACCATTAGCCTTGTCTTGTATCTTTTTGTCCACCGTATTCTTCCTTGATCCTATAAACCCATTTTTTTGCAATGTCCTCTAACTTGATAGCAATTTAACGAAATCCCATGTTTGGTTTTTTTCCAAGGAGTCCATCTCCTCATCCATGCCATGCTCCCATTGCTTGTGGGTTTCATCCTCGCATTAATTCTTCAAAACTCTACGGTTCACCACTATTAGTCAATAATAAATAACATAAGGAAGGTGTAAATATTTCGGAG
This sequence comes from Taxus wallichiana var. yunnanensis, assembly GCA_018340775.1. NCBI lineage: Eukaryota > Viridiplantae > Streptophyta > Pinopsida > Cupressales > Taxaceae > Taxus > Taxus wallichiana. The sequence continues at coordinate 7,742,975 of JADAXU010000131.1, forward strand.
ATCTACTTCACCTTTGTGACCTTCTAATTGAGATCCTGGGGTGCGGAGGCTCAATCTATACATCATGCATGTAGTAACCACCTCGATGGTGACCAATGCCGATCACATCTTGTGGACGCTAGTTTAGCTAACCGACACCGGTCGTGATCTTTCGTAGCTGATGTCGGTCCCAAAAGCGACACCGGTTTACATTCAATCGACATCTTGGTTGGGTGACCGACATCGGTACCTGTAGATATCTTTTCTAAATCCGAAAATGAGTTTTCTTCTATAAAATTTCTAACCGGTTCGTCTTTGGGTAAAAAACTTGATCCCCACACATTCTCTTTTCATTCCATTCAATGTCACAACTTCTAACAATCTTAGAATCTTCTAAATCCCAAAAATAGAATCCGAAATCACTAGATCCATAACCAATAAAAGTACATATCTTGGATTTAGCATCCAATTTCTTTTTATTTTCTTTATCAACATGCACAAAAGCTTATGAACCAAATACTCTAAGAAAAGAAAGATCTACCTCTTTTCCAGTCCAATCTTCTTCTAGTATTCCACCATCCAGTGCACTTGAAGGCCCATAATTAATCAAATAAACCGTCATGTCTACTGCTTCTGCCCAAAACTGCAAGGGTAATCCAACATGTATCCTCATGCTTCTTACACGTTCCATGATTGTCTTGTTCATTCTTTTAGCAACACCATTCTCTGTGGTGTTCTAGGAATTGTTCTTTCTTTGCGTATTCCATTCACTAAACAATAATAATTGAAATCCTTATGCAAAGATCTCACCACCATTGTCAGATCTAAGGCATTTTAAATTTGAATTTGATTCATTTTCCACAAGGGCTTTCCATATTTTAAAAGTCTCAAAAACATTAGATTTACATTTAATACAATAAACCCATACCTTTCTTGTGGCATCATCAATGAAAGTCACATAATATTGGGATCCTCCATGAGAAGCTACTTGGGATGGTCCCCACACATCTGAGTGCACAAGCTCCAATTTTTGCTCCTTATTTGTTGCCCTAACTTTGAGAAATATCACTCTCTTTTTCTTTCCAAATATACAATGCTCATAGAAATCAAGATCTACATATTTCAAATATGATAACTTACCCTTAGCCTTTAAGATCTGCATTCCTTTTTGACTCATATGGCCTAGCTGATTATGCCACATGATTGCATCTGAATCTGAAGTAGATAACACAGAAAAAGAATCAATAATATAGGTAGAAAAATACAATGTTCCTACCTTCTTGCCTCTTTCTACAACAAGAGGTCCTCGGTAACCTTCCAAGAGTTGACCTGTGAATGTAACCATGCAACGAGATTCATGTAGTTGTCCCAGAAATTAGATTTATCACGAGGCTTGGCACATGCCTCACATGTTTCAATATCCATGTATTTCCATTTTGTAATTTTATATGAACTCATCCTTTACAATAATATTGCATGGTTCATCATCTCCTAAATAAACATGCCCAAAATTACCCTAGACATAATTTATGAAATAACCCTTATTAGGGGTAGCATGGAAAGAAGCTCCTAAATATAAAACCCATGATTCAATTTTTTTATCCAAGGAGAGAATAAGGCATCGTGCATTACCTCGGAAGATGCAACGTTTTCCTCTTTACCTTTCTCCGATACATTCTCTTTGTTTTCCTTGAACCAAAAACCCTTCTTTGCATGTCCTTTCTCTCCACAATTCGAGTAGAGTATTCATTTACCTATGGATTTAGATATGTCATTCTTAGAATTTGATTTCCCATTATTCTTTCTCTTGGATATCTCCTTCTGTTTTCCCCTACTTTCTACATTCAAAGCATTACCAGATGATAATTCTCTGTACTTTTCCTGTGTATTTCTTCATTTAGAATTATACTAACCACATCATCAAACTTTAAAATATTAGTAGCAAACGTTGTATTACTAACAACCATTACCAAGTTATCCCAACTATTTGGAAAAGAGCATAAGAATAAAAGTGCTTTCACTTCATCATCAAACAAAATATTAACCGATTTTAATTGATTTACAATAGAACAAAAATCATTCAAATGACTTGATGCAGATTCACCTTCTTACATCTTTGAATTAAATAATTTCTTCATCAAATAAACTTTATTTGAAGCACTAGGTTTTTCATATAAATTAGCTAAATATTTCATCAAATCTACCGTGGTTGCTACTTCGGTAATATTGAAGCCACAGATGCTACTAGGCTCAATCTTATAGATCTCAGAGCCTTTCTATCAAGAATTTTCCATTCTTCATCAGTCATCTTTGTAGGTCTTGCCTTCTCATCCAATAGTAAGTATAGATATTTTTGATATAGATAATCTTCCACCTGCATCTTCCATAATTGATAATTACGGCCGTCAAATTTCTCAACTCTATATTTTCCATCTTCTGCCATTGTTGTAGCTCCCACTCAATCATAAATCCTCTGTGAGTAAATCTATCAACACACAAAACCCTCAAACAAAAAGGCTCTAATTCCATTTGTTGGGGTTAATAACACCAGTTGTACAAATATATATTAGATTGAAGCATACAAACAATAAATACAGAAATAAACCAGAAGAAATAATACAAAAAATATAACATGATTCACCTAGTGTGGGCTATGTCCAACAAGAAATATCCAATCTACTATTCAAAGCTTCATAGAGGATATACAATGAATATATGTAATCTTCCACACCTTCTTTAGATGTACAATACTTTCTTCCTCACAAGCTTCTCTTTTTCTCTCTCTAAGAATTCCTTCTTACAATTCTTCTAATTCTTACTTCTAACCCTAGCTTTCTAGCTTATATAAGCATATACAAACTTAGGGAACTTTAGCTATGCAATTACAACCATTAGATCACCTTTATATCAAAGGTTAGATCTAATTACCGTGAATTAAATAAAAGTAATCACACAAGTAATTGATGTCGGTTACCTTAACCGATACTGGTTCCTACTTGCTTGACCAATGTCGGTCCCAGTGTGATTTACGGCTATCCAAACGACGTCCATTATTGTGTATTCCAACAAGTTAATAAAGTATGCTATTTGTGAAGCAATTGAGCTCCACAAATCAACATTTTGGACCATACATGTTATTGTATGAATTCAATAACATGGTCTAAATATTGAAACACTTAGAATAGGCTATTTTTCACAAACTGAAATATAACATGGTCCCATCTTTATCAATGAAGGTGTGACATGATACATCTTATTACAATGCCAAATTATGTCTACAGATTGCTTTACATAAAATTACCAATAATCTCTACAAGAACATTGTTTTTTTGAAATGATGGAGCTTATTTGTATCTATCACACAAATTTGTCTTGAAGAATCCTAGAGATAAAATTGGTTGCAATGTGGCAATCAACACAAACACAAGGATTATCAACAAATCCAAAAATTGTCCTGGGTGGCATATTTAACAATCCAAATACAATTTCCAACTTTGCACTATGGTTGCAGAGGAACAATTATTTATCGTCTTTGTCCAGTATAACTAATTGGCTTTTATTTCAGCTTATAAACCATCGCATAGACCACAAAGTTATGAACCACGAGAAGGTGTGCATAGAATAGTATATCTTTGCTTTGGTGGATATCCATATTACTTTGGTAGTAGTAAAATCTAAAAAATTGAATACATATTTAGTTCCCGCCTCAATCTTGCGACAAAGCTTGTCTACAACATCACTCGATGTTCGAGAAGCACCACCAAATTTGACCATTGATTCTCGTCGCGATACATTCTAGCAATGAGAGTTTTTACAAAACAGAGGCTCCAAAATATTAATCCCAATTTTTAGAATTCTTAAACCGTCAATAAAGATTAATGAAAAAGATATCTTAAATGGTTGTTGTAATTTAATTGGAAACCATGAAACCTATACAAATGAGAACAAATAACACACATACAAGGTGATAACACAAAAAGTTAAAGCTTGAAGACGCCTAATTTACATATGCTATAGATATATCTATCAAGTAGATGCTATCTCAAGTAATTGGGAAACATTATCATAAGTTTATCACCATAATTGTATGAAATACATTGAAATACAAAATAAAGGAAATCATTTTTCAACACATCAAATCAATATAAGAATTTATTACAAGGAAATAAATTTTAAGAAGTAAAATGCATATGTAATTCACCTCCTCAATCTTGAGACTAATATCACTTTCAACATCATCAGTTGTCGAAGAAGCACCGCCAAATGCATCATCACCAAGAAATATGACTATAACCTCCACCTCGATACAATATAGAAAATTGTCCACAAGACCACATCTCTTTGAGGCATTTTGTCAAAAAATTCACGTGCATTGTGAACGCATTGTGAACGATTCCACATTGTATACACATGTCCTGGAACATCTAACCACATCTCCCATTTTGGCACAAGCTAGGAGGACTCTGGGAAAGGTTGGGGAGTTTGGGTTTAGACCTACCAACTGCATTTAGTTGAAACAGTTCTTAAGTCAAGTCCATTTGTAAGTGGGATGTTTATTCACGGTTACCTTTTAAAGAAAGCAAATCATAATACATGACAAATAGGCTGTCTTGTGTGCATATAACCTACAAGATTCATCAACCAGAGTCCTTAAATACTATTGGTGCACCTATTGCTTAGTATATGTGAAGATAAACATCCATTTCAGCTACTGAGCTTGAGCAGAGTATTGGAGAAAAAACATTTTTCTTTGTAAAAGGGAGTGGCATAACCTTGTTTTTACATTTGTGTCAACATTGTTGGCTCTGTATTATATTATGATTTTTTTACATTGAGAGGCCATAATAAAGATATGGGCACTTAAATCCCCTATTCAGGGTGTTGACGAATTGAGAAATTTCTGTGTATGTGCAAGCAAGCCTAAGGATCCTTTACCCGTAAGGGTGGTAAAGAAGGCCATTGCTGCTAAACCCGAGGGAAAAGAATTCAACAAGATTTAGAATTTGAACTGGGAAGATGTTTTCCACAAATTCTTGTCCTTCTCAGCTCAAAGATTCCAAGTACAAAATGCTACAATTATACAATTCCATGAATGCTTAATTAGTAACATATTAATTTGCTTGGATAAGGCATACAAAAACTTCTAACCGAAACATATTATTTACAACTGATGCGGGGAAACAATCAATGAATCATGTAGCCATATATTCACACTCACATAGAAATTGCTAGAGATAATAAGCCAGAAATTGGAGCTAGAAAAAGGGTATGTGAAGGAGGCATTTGTGGGTGAAGGTAATCCATTATTTGTTTGGTATCAATTCGACGCAACTCTATTTGCCTCACTTCTGAGACTGTTCATGCGATTCATATGAGAAAACAAGTCCAATAAAAAATAAGTGTAAAAATGTAGACGCTTTGTCCACTGTGAGTTTCAAGCTGGCGATCTTACGTTGAAATGGTCCATATCTTGCAATCCAAATGGTACCCATATATTCTTAGTTATATTCCTCTTTCACACTAAAGAAAAGAAAGCCAAATATAGTTTAGGAAATAGAAAAAGATCTTACTTCTACAAAACACAAACTAAGATGCATAAATTTTGTTGAAGAAGTTACAAAGCTAGCCGTCATAACAAATAATCCGAAGTTTGGGAAGTGTATGGCAAAAAAATCAGTTACAGGTACTTGCAAACTTGTAAGTTTCAGTGCTTAGTTGGAAAAAATCAAAATCACTATTAGTGATTTTTCTAAATCAAATCAACATTAATGTTTTTTTCTAAATCAAATTAATGTTAGTGCTTTTCCTATACTTTGCCAAAAACTACAGTTCAATTTTAATTTTCTGAAGTTTTTTTGCTCTATTAAGAATAAAGTCATGGGAAATATTATAGAACAAATCATACTTAGATACACTTGGAAAATACCTCGATATGCTTGTAGCTGCTTGGGCACACTGTGAATGGTGTTACCTGCACATACATGCACCATTGCACGTATATAACAAATGAAATTAGTTAATGTCATAAACTCAGGTAAGTTAGTTGATCTCAGATACAACCATAGTCACTAAAATTTATGATGATGTGTTATTCGAGCATGAAAATAATCAATCATTAAATCAAATTTGAATTTTTGAAAATCACATGTTACTAATTGACGGTTTAACACTATTTTTCAAACATGTCAAATACATTTAGATTAGACATGGGCATAAAATATATGTGAAAAAGAGTAGGAGAGTTTGTGTGAAATTCTGTAAGGAAAATATATTTGACATGATGTGAATTTAAGATTCAATTTTTACTTGGCAATCACACTTTTGGGGGTGTATCAAAATAACTTTAAATGTTATGTTGTTACTTTGACAAATTGTGTTTGTGAGTTGAGAAAGAAATAATTATTGAGGTGTCTGTGTGCTTCTCATATAAATTAATGTGCTTCTTTGAGTCTAATAAGAATTAATGCGCTGATTGTATTATTTTCTACAAAAAATAAAATAAATGGTAAGAGGTATTTTTGATATTAATCTATAATATTATTTTTAGAGTGAATTAATTATTTTGTAGTTACAAACTATCCGGTTTTAGGTACCCTACAATTTCCTTTGAATTGAAAATAATGAAATCATATATGGATTATTATTTGCATTATTTTTATATGTTGAACTTTCTTTTAGCTAAACTAATTAAGTTGGTTTGAAATATCCATTATCTCATCTTCAAATTTGTAAATTGCCTATGTTTTATAATACTCCTCACCAACCGCTTGCATACTTGGTGATGTATGTATCACATATAATCAACATAATATTCTTCTACAACACTATGAAAGTTTTAAATGGAATTGTGTCCAATGGATAAGAGCACTTCCATCAAGTACAATCTGAAAAATATTCTTCATACTTCTCTTGTTATTTTTACCATAGGGTTTCCATCTAATAGCACAAAATTCACATCTTACATAAATATTATGTTGATATATATCATAGTTCCTATTCATTAAATCGCATTGTGTTTATTACCAATTGAAAAAGTCTAAAGAGTGATATTTTATGTAATTTTTAAGAGGAAATTAGAGCATTATTGAAACTTAATTGGGTGCCTAATTATGAGGTTCAAACTTACCGTGAGATAATTACATTGTATTTTCATTATATGTCAATGATTGATAAGGGAAGAACAAATGTGTATTGATAGGAGAAGACACTTCTTTTTACTCATCTTAAGTTTGATATTAAAAATGACCCTCCCTATAACTACCATATTTTTTGGATATAATTAGAAATACATGTTATCAACGATTATAATTACCCTAATAGAGTTATTCGGTTACTCAAGGCTATTTGTACATCTATCTTAGTCATTTTTATTTGTTCACTCACTTATTTTTTAGAGTTCCTCATTTGATATGCCAAACTCAATCCCAATATATAATGTAACCTAGAAAAGATGTTGATATAACGTTTCGATTAGAATAATATTTCTATATTAGGTCCACAAAATATTGTCCCCTAATTCACCTAATTTAGGGAAGAGGTGTTTTCCATCATCCGCATCCTAAAACTAAGCTGGGAAAACCTTCTAGCAACTTTCGTGACGAACGACCTTGGTAAAATAAAATAACATTTAAACACACTAACCCATATTAAACACAACATGTAAATGGGGAAACAAACCATTCTTGAAGAAAATAAGATGTTGAATAACAATTAGAGGAAAGGGATGACCTTATTAACATGTTGCGTAGGAAAAAATGAGGATCTTGGAGATTATTGACATAAGACTTACACAACATTTGGAGGATGGATTATAGAACAAGGTTGCAAATGATATTCCAACTATTATGTTACAACAAGGTGTATAAAATAGAGATGAACCAATAAATAATAGAGCTATGAGACCGAAAAACATATAAGATCGTATAAGGAAACATATTATCAAATTTAATGAGGGGGATGATGGTTCCATACATAATAAAATAAGGCAAACTCAAGTTTAAGGAAGTTAGAAGATATTATTTTGGTAAAGCTTGAAGAAATGTTAATGATGATGATATTTTTGGAGCTCAAAATTGCACCCTGACCTGAGTTATGGAAAACCTAGGATTTTGAGGCAACATGGGACTATCTCTAAGTTGTGGGACTCATTTGCTTGAGATAGACCTTCGAAGAAGGCCGATTTCTCTACCTAATCCTAATGCTAAACTACTCCAACAATAAATGAAACTATCTAATCCTAATCTAACACTTGAAGGGACCATGGTTAGAAGGAGATGCATGAAAAGGGAAATCCTAAACAATTTATAAGGGAGAACAAAGAAGGAAATGTAGAAGGGAGAGATCAAACATATGTGACACAAACCCAAAACTGCATTTAAAATCTATTCCAACATGAAACACAATCAAATTGAACATATAAATGAGAAATACATGCACACCACACTACAACAGATAAAAGAGAGGCAAGAATGCAAATAAAAACATTTCGGGTTGAGAAAACACCACAAAACAAGATTTATTGCTTAAAAAATACACATTCCATTGCAATCAAAGAGGAAGGCACAAAAACACATTGTAGATGCCCAAAATGAAGTTTTGTAGCTTATAACTACTCGGGTAACCATTTTAACATGGTTCCTTCACATCCACAAATGTCCATCCTTTGAAATAAGCATCATTTTATGATATATAGAAAATGGGAGAGAAAAAGATAAGGGCATGATTTCTTTTTGTTCAACCACCAACAATCCATGATAAATCTATAAAAAACATGATGGGCACCCTAAAAAACCATTTCCCCACATCATTTTTCTTGTAGGAGAAGGTAAGTTCCACATACTTCATTAAATCCGGTTGTTGAGCCGCCTAAAAATGCACTTTAATTGATGGGGCTATTTTTTTCCATTTAACCCACCTAACTCCACCAACCTATAAATTTCATGATGCCAATTTTAAGTGCACGACGAGACCTTTCCAACAAGAGAAATTTCATAAGATTTGGAGTAGTAGAATGCAAGTTATATCCATTTGAAATTTTATAGCTTGGAGGAATAAGAAAACAACACGTGAAAGCCTCTAATTTTTCATTGGGATTGCCTTTGCTACACCATGGGCCTGAAATTTGAATCACTTCCACTTAATTTTAAAGACTTGGATTTTGTAGAATGTAAATGCCTTGAGGAGGCCCATAATGTTGATGTGTGTCCCTCTTGACTTTTCGTTTAAGTCTATGCAGTTCCTTTGACCTGCACCGAAACCATGATCCTCCCTAGATAATTCCACGGGATTGAGTTCATAGATTCCAAATTCCATGAGGATTAGCTAGAATGTTGCCACATGTTATTCCTTTTAACACTTGATCTTGTGCGACATGTTACATTCGATTAGTTTCAGCGTTTAGACCTTGATTGTAGTTACCAAGAGTCGGAAGTGGTTTGCACATAATATGTTGAATTACTTTGATGTCGTTGACCCATGAAGACCCGGAACAAGGAAGGAAATTGGGATTTAGGAACAATATGCACATGATAAGAAACATACATTTCAGCCCGCATGTTATGATGCAAGGAAAGCCCAAAACAGCAAAGGAGTATTGTCGGGAAACACATTTTCTTTGAGCAACCCCGAGAGACATGACACAAGGCAAGTCGAGTTTTGGGGGTGGAAAACATACAATACAAAAAATGTATTCAATCAATTATGTCTCGATGTAGGAGAAAACATAAAAATTGAAACACTTGAAGGACTATTAGGTTTCGGGAGGAAAAATGAAGCATGGAACATGTTTCAAACCCCACATGTCCCGATGACGAAGAATTATGGAACCTCACACAAGGAAAGTCTACGAAGTTCAAAAGCAGGGAACATACAAAAAATGAAATGTTGGGATGCACAAAGAGCTCAAAAACCCAACAACTGCAAAAATAACTAAGTCTATTTTTGATAAGTTATCTAAATTTGTGAGGGGTACAAATTTGGGATAATAGTTTGGAAACATCCATGGGACATCTTCCTATTAGATGATGGAAACTAGTTTCCTTAAAGAATCCATTAGGCATGGAGTCAAGCATAACCTTGAAAAAAATTATATTTTCCTTTGAAAACATGTCTCCTAAATCCACATGGAATTAACATTGAAGTGGAACCACCTTGGTATGCTCTTAAAGATGATTTACGGAAGTCTTTGATTTAAACTTGCAAACTGGAATTTTGACCAAGGAAGGAGTACTAGGAACTCTATTCTAAACCGATCTTAGGATTTGAATGAACAAGCATATGAAAACTATCCCATATCTTATTTTTCCATGGATATTTCTAAAAAATGGACTGTGTAACAACAATAAAATACCATAAAAACTATTTACAAATTGAGTAAATCATACATGGCCCAAATGGAACATGCAAAGTGTTCACAAGCACTTGTTTTGCTGAAATCAAACCTAAACTATCTGACTCTAACAAAAAAGGGAGCTAAACGAAACCTAAAATATGTAGGGAGAAATAGCTTCCCATTCTTACAAATTTAGACCATGTAATTGATTTGGAAATGTACATGGCCTTTAATGAGAGTGAAAAACTATCTTATTATTGGTTTCCCACTTTATTCTCCAAAATACCAACAACAAACAAAAAAAATATCTCCTCAAGTTACTCCGCATTTGGTTGGAGGTGTGGTAGCTAACCTTTTTTGTTTTAATGATCATCCCCATGCTCTAAATTGAGCATGATTGATGGAAACTCTTTTTGTGGCCCTAGGCTAGCCAAATATTTTATTGGGTAGGGACTTATCCTTTGAGTTTTCTTATTTCCTTTACAATCAACTCCAAGATTGGAGTTGGTAAAGACACTTCCCTCTTCATGAAGACTGTTTGCAAGATGACCATGACTATGTTTTGCTTCTTCGTAAACAACTCTACCTCTTCCAAAATGGCTTATGATTTAACAATTGATTAATCAAGGTTCTCCTTATTCCTCCCTTTAGCTTCAAACAAGAAGTATGACATCTCAAAAGTGTTCTCCTCCATGACAAATTTATTCATACTATATTTAGCTGAGGATGAAGGTAAAACAAGATTTACAATTTTATCATCAAAAGAAAGCAAGAAGCTTTCTATGATATCTTCTTCATCCATATTTTTTGAATTTGATTTATCCTCTTCCCCAACATGAAGCTACATCGAGTTGTTGTAACATCTAAGGATTTTTTTGGCATATCATTACAACACTCTAAAAGTGCAACACGATCTAAACATGCAGGACAATGAGGACCATTGCATTCAAATGAAACATCTTTCTCACTTGGAAGCTTCTCCTCAGCCTTGTGCTCTTTAGTTTCAACCTCCTTTTCTTCATATTGTTCAATTAAAATAATAAGAGGTTCTTGATGGACCAAGACATATCTCCATCCATACTTTCGAGTTAGTCTATTCCTTAACAAATATCTTATGATTTTCAAGAATGAGACTCACCTCAAATGAGTTTTATGGATTTAGAGGAGGTTGAATGATAGATTCTTGATGATGAATCTCCTTTTCTTCAAACTCATGGCCCCAATCCTTGAAACTCCAAATATGCTCTTATCGTTTGGCTCTTTTTCAACCCATCCCTCTAGACATGCATGTGCATCTTGCTATTAAGAAGAATGAAGATTAACCCTTGTTTCCATGAAATATTCAATGTATTGTTTAGTGAGGAATGAAAAATCAGAAAACGAGGTAATTGTGCACCCATTTTTAGTTAACCTCCAGTGATTTATGGTTCAAAATTGGTTCTTCACGAGGCTCAAGCACATGTAAATATGGTTTTGTGAAGTGAGGGAAGGATTTACCCATTGGATGAGTTTTTGCTCATAATATAGAGGAGGTGAAATATATTTTTGTGGAGGAGATGGAAGTTTGAGAGGGATGATGGCGAGAGAAATGAATATGAGGAGGAAGAGGAGAAGATGAAGACGTGGAATCCTCAAAAGGAGATGGTCGAAATATAGGAACATGGAATCTAGATTGAGATGGTGAAGGCTAGGAGGAATGATTGGGAATCTTTGTGAAATGGTAGTGTAGGATTTACCCATTGAAAGGGTTCTTCACAACCAGATTGGTGAGCCTCCTTTAACTCATTCCACTTTCCAATTTGAGGTAACATCTAAGCCATAAAAGCTAGCTTCTAATGAAGAATGAACCAATTTGGCATAAGACCGATCCATGGATAGGGCTACCTAAAACTAATTTCAAATGCCTTTATTTGGCGTTTAGTCCCGATCTGCACCATGCTTGCCTCCATTTCTTGATTCTACCTCTAAAAACCAACATCTGCTATGAATTTTCCACCATCATCTATATATTGATGTTCTTGAAAAACATTATGGTTAATGGGATAACCATATGGATAAATGAGAGTTGGATCATATGCATATTATTGATGATATGGCTCATAAAACTAATTTGGAGGAAGATTTTTATAGTATGGGGATGGATGGAACTGGTATTTCTCTTGAAAATGGGGATTCTAGTGAGGAAATGAAGTCACAATGCACAAGTTCATGAATGAGAGAATGAAAGAATGAAAGGAAGGAAATGGATGGAAGAATTGAGGGAAAGGTTTGTAACTCGAGAAAAATGGGTAGTTTGGAATAATGGAGACACCAAATGTGTTTATAAATGCCTCCAAAGGATGGATACCATCAAGAAAACATCAACCTTGATAGTATGAAGTTATAAATCTCTCCGGACTATCCCCTTTGGCGTGCCAAACTGTTGGAGCTGAAAATTGTAACTTTGCCTTGAGTTATGCAATATGTAAGATTACGAGGCAACATGGGACTGTCTCAAAGTTATGGGACTTGCTACTTGGGATAGACCTCCAGAGAAGTCCAACTTCCACTACCTAATCCTAATGATAAACTACTTCTATAACTACAAATGAAACTATCTAATCCTAATATAAAATTCGAGGACCAAGGTTAGAAAGAGATGCATGAAATGGGAAATCCTAAGCTAAAGGGTAGTGATATCACCATAAAAAGGGTATGAACACTCTATGAGGGAGAAGGGAGAAGGAAATGTAGAAAGGAGAGATCAAATATAAGTGAGACAAGACCAAAGCTGCATTTAGGATCTATCCTCACATGAGACAAAATCAAAATGGACTTGAAAAGGATAAATACACACACAAACACTGCAACATATAAAATAGAGGTAAGAATGCAAATAAATACATGTTATGGTTGAGAAAACACCACAAAACAAGATTTATTTCTTAAAAGGTGCATAGTCAATTACATTTGAATAAGAAGGCACAATAACACATTACAGAGGCCCAAAATAAAGGTTTATAACTCATGACTTCTCAGGGAAAACATTTTGATATGGTCCCTTCATATTTTAGAATGTCCATCCTTTGAAATAAACATCATTTTACAATATATAGAAAATGGGAGAGAAAAAGAGAGGAAAAAGAGAAAGGACACAGATTTTTCTAGTTCAACCACCAATAGTCCACATTAAATCTCTAAAAAGATGATGGGCACCCTAAAAACCATCCCCCACATCCTTTTTCCTATAGGAGAAATTAAGATCCCCATACTTCATTAAATATGGTTGTTGAGCTACGAAACCATGTTTTAATTATTCAGGATGATTTTTTCCTATTTCATCCACCTAACTCCACAAAACTCTAAATTTCATGATTCCAAATTGAAGTTCATGATGATACCTTTCCAACAAGAGTAATTTCATAAGATTTGGAATAAAAGAACACAAGTTATGACCATTTGAAATTTTAGAGCTCGGAGGAACATGAAAATGACACATTGAAGCCTCTAATTTGTCACTGGGATTTCCTTTGCCACACCGCAGACCCAAAATTTTATTCAATTGCAATTAATTACACAAAATTGGAGTCCACAAAATGTAAATTCCTTGAGGAGGCTCAAAATGTTGATGCGTGTCCCTCATGACTTTATGTTTAATTATCTGCAGTGTATTTGACTTGCGTGGACCCAAAACCATTATCCTCCCAAGATAATTCTCGTGGGCTTGAGTCCACCAAACCCAAATTCTATATGAGGATCATCCAAAATTTTTCCATGTGTCTCCTTTTCAACACTCGATCGTGTGCCACTTGTTGCATTTTTATTGGTTGTGGGGTTCGGACCTTGATTGCAATTACCGAAAACCGGAAGTGGTTTACACATAACATGGTGACTCACTTCAATGTCGTTAAACTATGAAGACCTTACATAAGGAAAGAAATCATGCTTCAAGAGTGGGATGCGAGATGCCATAGAACATGCATTTGAGCCCACATGTTTTGATGTAAGGAAATCCCGAAAGCTTGAAACAAAGGAGGATTTTCAGGGAAACAAATCTATTGAGTAACCCTAGAAACCCGACACAAGGCAAGTCGAGACTTTCGGGGTGGAAAGCATGCTGACACAAAACATGAATTTGAATGGAGATGTCCCGATGTAGGAGGAACCTGAAAAATCAAAAAATTTAAAATTTGTTAGGTTTTCAAAGGCGAGAAAACATGAATCATGGAACATGTTTCAAACCCGACATGTCTCGATGACGAAGAATTTTGAAACGTGACACAAGGAAAGTATGTGGAGTTCATAAGTGGGGAACATGAAGCATATGACATGCACACTGAGCTTGAAAATCTGAAAAATGCAAAAATGTTTAAGTCAATTTTGATAAGTTATTCAAATTTATGAGGGGTTCGGATTTTGGATAACAAACATATTTGGAGGAATTAAATTCTTCATAAGAAAAAAATGTAATGAAAACACTAAAATAGAGGACATATTTGAACACTTAGATGGAATAATGGGAAGATAGGTTCAATTTTTGTGTAGGATATATAAAATGAATTTTTACCAATGGACATTACTTTAGTTTTCCTACAATCAAGCATGATTCATAAGGCTTTGCAAAATATGAAACACATTGACAAACACAACATATTTAAGTGGGTTACTTCTCAAAAGTTAGGTGACAAGATGAAGATATGTTGTGCAAAAAGCCATAAATATGAATAATTATTAGAAGAGAATGGATGGCTATACCTTTAGTGTAAGAGTGGAATGTGTATTGACATATGATGTCTTTTTAGTTGAATTGTATGAGAGAAAGATTCTAAAAATGATCAATGAAGTTGTATTTAAGATTGGTGTTGATTCTTGTGTGCATTATGATCATGGTGGCTAGGTGTATATGATATTACTTGAACTACTACAATCTTATGGCCTAATGACTTGCATTATCCTTGGCGAATGGGATGGAAAGTAGGAATACACATGAGTTTTAACACATGTAACAAATTCTACATTTGAAGACAACATAATGAAACAAATTTTCTTACTTTGTCAATCTGGGATTATGATGAGCAGCATGAGGATAGTCAATGTAAATCTTTATGTGTCATGATTTTGTAGCCACATTTAGTCTAGTATGCAACAATAATATATCACCAATGGGAACAAATTTTTACTCGTGGTTCATGGTTCAAATGAGAGACATACACATAGTGATCGAGGACCGTTACTTATAGTGTTTCAAAGTTTCACTCAATGATGCCAAATTTAATGCTCGTAAGTAATTTAAAATCACTTAATCCAGCTCATTATTTTGTTGACATATTTTTGTGATGGCTCTCACTTATTTCTCAAATTAGGAAATGAAATTCCCTATATTTGAATCAAACCTAATATGGGAGGAAAAATTAGGAATTCTTATCACAAGCATAGAATATGGATTATCTGAAAAGGCATTGTCTATTATGAGGAACTTTCATATGGAAATAATAAATACATAGAAGGTAAATTTAATTGACCACTACTAGCAATTATTTGTTTTTTTAACAACTGTGTTGGTATTTATTTATTTCCCTAACTTCTAAGAGCAAGACCAGATTTGTGAGCTTAACAAACGTAATATTCCTCATTTCTTCTATATTCTTCATGTATCTTCATTTGAACACCATTACATATAAATAGGAGAGGACTTCCTATTATTAAGGAATCTCCTGAAACCACTCAATCCTACAATATCTCCTAAACTCCTATATTCGTGAGTTAGTTCAACAACTAAACTCACGTACAATATAATAGTAAACTATAAGAGATATTATATTGTTATTTCTAACAATATTTACCGTATTAACCATACGGTTAACAACTAACATTATTATTTACCTTTCGGTAAATACCAAATTATAATGTAAACATTAATATCCTAACATTCCCCCCTTAATGTTTACATGGTAACAATAGAACTTTCACACTTCCTCTACAACTTGTCGCCTCTGCATGCTCATGATCTTGGCACACACTCAAACTGAAGGTAGAAGAAGGAACACATCAACTTCTTATCGACCATGCTGTTGGGAACACATTTGACCGACGAGGATGGGAACACGCTCAAGAATCATCTGCTTATCAACCAGTCACTCTAGGGAACACATCTGACCTAACAGTGTGGGAACTCAAGCAGGAACACATCTGAACAACCTTCAATGGTTTTCAGGAGGATAACCACAAACCTAGGTACGTACAGGAACACATCTGACTATTCTACCTCATCAAGAATCGTGATGTTGCCTTTCAATGTGCTATTTGTTCTTTACTATGTTTTTGCATAGGGGAAATAGGAATAATCACATACATAATTGAAAAACTAGAAATGGAACATTGGATCATGTTGATCATGTTCCCCCCTCAATGTGAAATTTCCACTTATTGAAAACTGCAAACTATAAAAACGAAGTAGAACCACACTACACACAACTGAAATCAACTGCAATGCTGAAATAAAACTCACACACACACTGTCACCACAGCCTGACTTCGTGTGGCCTCGTCGTTTGTGGTGACGAGAGGTCCCCTGTCTAACCTCCGACCTCCAAAGTGCCTCCATCCTCCAGTAAAAATTATCTAATAGAGAAAATATTCATCACTTTGATTTTCTGTATAAGTAGTATTTCCTTCCTCTTCATTTTCTCCTTCGTCATCATCAACAACCATGGCATTATCTTGCAGTTTCCCATCAAGTAAGTCTTGTGCTCTTTTCTTGCAATTTGAGGACAAGTGACTAGATTGTCTCTGCAATAATAACATGTGAGCCACTTCTTTGAATCTTTATAAGATGATCCAAGTCTAAAAGAAGATTTAGATCTTCTTTTATCTTGTTTCTTACCATACATGGATTTTTCCTCTGGTTCCACAAACATGATTCTCTTTTCTTCATCTATCAAAGAAGAAATAAGTTCTTCTAAACTTGGATTTATTTTACTCAATGTAAAGACCATGTTAGAATAACAT
The DNA here is from genome assembly GCA_018340775.1 of Taxus wallichiana var. yunnanensis. NCBI lineage: Eukaryota > Viridiplantae > Streptophyta > Pinopsida > Cupressales > Taxaceae > Taxus > Taxus wallichiana. Next base: position 7,760,271 of record JADAXU010000131.1, read on the forward strand.
GGAGGCATGTTATTGAGTAATATTGCTTTAACATCGTCATCAGGAACATCTACACTTATTCCCGCTAGTTGATTGCAAATAGAACGAAACTTACTAATATGTTCCACCATGTTGTCGCCTTCTTCCATCTTGAGGCCGAAGAATCTCTGCTTTAAAGATATTCTTTGTGCTTCCAGCTTGTGATCCAAACAATTTGTTCAATTTCTCCCAAATTGTGTGAGAGGACTTTTTAAAGTCTATATGATGCAAATAAGAATTTGATAGACCCAATCCAATAATCGATATAGCCTTTCGATCTCTGCTTGCCCATTTTGTTGCTTCATCTGCATTTGTCGGTTTCTTCTCTTTTCCATCAACAATATCCCACAAGTCTTTGTTAATTAGGAACAACTGAGTTCGTACTTGCAGGTATGAAAATATTTACCTTCAAATTTTTCAATGTGACTCAACTTATCCATTATGACTCTTCACAAAATTAAAAAATAGGTGTCATTGAAACCGAAAATGCACCTTTTTACAAACAAATAGATAATAATGACTATAAATTCGATTTGTAATGGACAACTACAAATCTATTAATTCTAATATACATGAATGACTAGGACACAATAACTCCTTTTGACTATACAAGATGGCAATACGAAATAAAAGATTAAAAACAACTATTAAAAAGTAATTAAAGATTACTTTTTATAACAATGTTATAATTGTAAACCTAAGACACAATAAATAACAAATATCTATGGCAATTGACCCATGGCAAATTTTAAAAACATTTTTAAAACCGTTCGACTAAACCTTCAGAAAAGACCAGTTCACAATGTCGTGAAGGACGGTGATAGGTTGTTGCACAGACCAGATTTGTTGGTGTCTATTGCATGTTGGAGGCGAATACAATGGGAAGGAATCACTGATCAATCAAGTCTTGAGATAAGACGTGTTTGGTGATCAGGACTATCATCGATTAATTACACACTCACATACCAAAAACTACATGCATGCAAAGATTTCACTGGAGCTATAACAGTCTGCACAGATCTTACCTCAGCTACCACGCCAGAATTTACCAGAGTTGTCAACAGGCACAAGCATGTGTTGAAGATATCACATATAGCTTTGACAATATAATTGATGTTGCATCAAACTCTACAGTTTTCCTTTTCCAATACCGCAACAGATGGTCACCAGCGTTGAAATTACAGGTTTGAAGCAGACAAATCAGACCAATTTTCCATGATGCCACGCGTATGCAGGCTTGAATCGAGTGAATATAGTTATAGACCGATTGATAAGATGCTCTGGTCTACCGTCTATATCACCAAACACAGTCGACCCACGTGTGCATACGTCTACAACCTGCAAGTACTGGCTCAAGCATGATGATACATATATGATATGGTGAATATATCTTGAGCAGGCTGTTAATCTCAACGTGAACAAACTAATGGTGGAAGGACTGTAATCTAATGGTATTTGACCATCGTACAAAGCCTCGAGTCACCTCACGCCTGACTGAAACATCATGCCACTAATTTCAGAACTCCATTGAGTATGCAAAGGATCAAATATGCTCTGATACCAAATCTAAGAGCAAGACCAAATTTGACAGAGCTTAACAAAACGTAATAATCCTTATTTCTTCTATATTCTCCATATATCTTCATTCGAACACCATTACATATAAATAGGAGAGGACTTCCTATTATTAAGGAATCTCCTAAAACCACTCAATCCTACAATATCTCCTAAACTCCTATATTCGTGAGTTAGTTCAACAACTAAACTCACGTACAATATAATAGTAAACTATAAGAGATATTATATTGTTATTTCTAACAATATAATATTAACAATATTTACCGTATTAACCATACGGTTAACAACTAACATTATTATTTACCTTTTGGTAAATACCAAATTATAATGTCCTAACACTTCTTTATTTCCAATCATATATTTTCCTAACAAATATATTACTAATCAATTATTTTAATGTGTTTATGACCAATCCTTTTGTCATGAATTATAACTAATGCCAGGGTGAATGTCCATGCTTGTCTATTGTGCTCATAATATGAGAGTGCATACAATATTGAATATGTTTTTAGAATTACTAGTAATAACATATGAATACCACAATAGGTTAGGGATGAAGACATATAAATATATGAAGTTTTTCCAAAATGTGGAAAGAGTTGGAAGTAATTGGGATTCATGCAAGGATGGGGGCCATATACCTATAATAGTAAGGTTTAAAATGATCTCAACTATAGGAAATCAGATAGATAAATACTTGAAAATTAATTAATATGGAATCATGATGAAAATTTGAATCTATACTTTTTCTTATAGATATTTAAATTTTACATTTATTCATCGATTATTTAGAATATTATGAGATATTTTTTTATAAGTTATTAAAGGGCTACAGATGAAGTGAAGTACATGATGTTGGTAAGGATGTGAAAATATGATAGATAGTTCAATAAGTTGTAGTTCAGTGTGCATATGGGTTAACCCTCCGAGTATGATAAAAAGGTTGACATTGTATGTTTGATAGCATGCTTTTTTTGTAGTGAGGTTGTAATATAATTTTAGGCACAAGTGGTTATTTTTGTTTGAGATTGGATTCATTGTTAGAGAATGGTTTTGCTTATGTTTGAGATGTTTATGAGATGATATGGTCCCATACATGCATGTTCAAGGTGCACATTCCCTATCAATGACCAAGTATATATATCCATTTATGTTGGGTTACCTATAGAATGAGGTAATGGAGAACACACACAAGGTAATGAAAAACATAAATACCAATAGAGGAGGTGGAGAAAAACATAAAAATGTCAAACAAAGTGGGACGAAATTATTTTAAATTTTTGAAAATTACAAGAATTCTCTTATCGACGATAATTATTCAAGCTCTTTATGAGATCATAGGGTGTATTTGAAAGGGAAAGACACATAAAAATGCTTTCCTTCAAAATTTAAAATCAAGCTTTGACCTAAATCTAAAAAGAATTACAAGCCATTAATATGGTAGTTGCTAGAAAGTTGGCCTATATTGTCCCTGGTGTTAGTCCTTGTGCTATCAAATAACTCTTACAATCATGGTCCACATAACATAAATCATCATTGATTGTAACTTTAAATGTGGGACTCTAATTTTATGCATTACGAAAATGGATGTATGTCTATTTGATGGTGACATTAAATGTGGATTTTAAAAGTGGCATGTTTAACTATAGTAGAATAAATATATTCCTAGACAAAGGGCTATGGGTCAAGTTACAGAAGAGAAATTCCTTGAATCACACAAATTTGGAAAGTTTTTTTAGAAATGCCAAATGTGTAATTGCAGTGTTATGGATTTGTGTTTAGGATATTATAGAGAACTTACTTGTGATACCATCACAATCAAATATGATGTTCATCATAAAATGGTATTGAAAAGATAGATGGAACCTAGAATATTTTCTTTGGAAAATGATCGACCAAAATAGGAGTGTTAAGACAATATGAAAGTATAAGCCGAGAAATGAAGAAGAGTAGTGGTGGAGGGCATGATAATATTTAAACAATATGGTGTTATCATTCTTCTTGTAGGCGGGGTTCGATTGTATTATATGTAAATATGAATAGGATACATTTCAATCATTTTGTGTCACAAATGAATAATAATGTATAAGAGATGATATTGCATTTGAGTTTGAATTTATTACATATATACATAGTAAGGGTTTCTATAGAGTTTTGTAGTCTTGAAATTGGGGTCATTTTCAATCACTATAGATGCATGTATAAAATAGGGGTTTCATTAGGGTTTGAGACATGGAAAATAGTAAAAATATATGATATGAATATATCAACTAGTGCGTTCTTTTGTGTCGAGAAAACAATAACAATATCAACAAGATCATAATTGGGTTCATTTTTTATCTTATTTTATTTTTCATAGTTTGAACCATGCTAAATTTTAATTTCACGTGCATTTAGAGTTAAGATAAGTTAATGAAATTACGGTAAGTCATGAAGAAAACTATCCACCTTGTATCCTCAAAGGGTTATACATACTTGTGCATACCCTACACTTACTAATGTGCTCAAATAAAGTTTATTTTATCTCCATAAAACATTATCACATATACTTACACAACCTCCTTTCCAATTATACTATGTTATTATTTATTTATGATATTATACCAAATACAAAATATTTAAAAACTTCTATTATTTGGAGAAAAAACTGCTAAAATCTCTTTACAGTTCTTAAATTTCTCACACAACCATAAAAAACCTACATTATTTGACTAAGAAAATAATTATCTACACTTTCTCAGCTATTTTTGGAGATACAAGATTTCCTTCAAGGTTGATATGCTCTTGATCCTAATACCTCACCAAACAAATGCAAAAAAAGTGTGTAGTCAACTAAGAATATCTATAAAATTCAATTGACCACAACATTTACAGTTTTAGATTCCATCAAACTAGGAATCCATGAATTTAAATAAGTCATTACCTTACCTAACCACAAATATAATACAATAAATAACTACCTCCCTATGATACAAATACAATGTTGTATGGAAGCATAAAAATAGTTACATCTATATAACACTTTGGTACCCCTATTTTTGGAAGTAAGAAATTATAGAGTAGAACTAAAATGTAGTTATGTTTTAAACTTTAAATTTAAAGAAATAGGGGTTGCCAAGTGTTGCATAGTGTGTAATAATTTATATGCTTCCTTACATCATTTCACACCTCTAATTTTTCATAAAAATAATAAATTACGAGAGAGGACTAAAATATTCATCTTTAGAAAGCAACCATAGTTGTGTGTAACACAAAACTATAATTCAACATTTATCCAAACCCCATCTCCAAGCATGCAAAGTATTTTTCTTGTTTCCTCCATATATGCCCACTCAATAATACATCTGCCACATCACACATCAAGTATAGTTTAATGATATTATAATCATCAAAAAATTAAATGGGCATCTATATCAAAAATACTATTATATACCTTGATAGGGAGTCTCTAAGAAAAACACAATTGCGTACTTGTCTATGGAGCCTACACAAAATGTTAATAACAATCATGGGTAATGATTTACATACATTCTACACTAAGAAGCCAAAATACAACGTTTTGAATAACACAATACAACACAAAAATTACTTTTCCATACACATATAAGTTAAATCTACAACATAAATAAATACACTAAATACATAGAAAAGAAAACCTTCCATAATGAGTAGTTTTTGGTTGTTGTTTTCTAAATGCTCTATGATGAATGCAAAAAAAGAGTGGAGTCACCAAATATCTAGTTAATATAAATGACTACAACATTAACTATGTTAGAGGCCAACAAAACAAGAACCACCGAATGTAAACCCATCATTACCACGCTCAACTAAAAAGAGAATGTAGTAGTTAGGAAAAAAATTGAAGGTAGTTATTGACTAAAAATTAGCGAGAAAATTCTACTTACCTAAAACTCATAAAAACTTGGAAAATAATAAAAATTGGCTTGGGAAGGGATTTATAGAATAAAAAATTCATGTGATCTTTTTGTGACCTTTATTTGGAATTCCTTAATTTCATTTGATATCTCGTTCATGTCAAATAATCTCGGTTAGGTCATGTGTGTTCTCTTGTAAACAAGTTAGTAACATCATGTCTTCCCAAGATTTTCCATTTAATATCATGATAAGAGGCTTAAAATTTAATAGCCACATATGCCCATCAAACAATTTTATCGTAAAGGTAATTAATTTTTTAAGTCATAATAATAGATATCCCTCATTTTGATGAAGATATCCCTCATATAGTATAATATATCCATCATACCATCAAGGATTTGCCTCATTTGGTCTAGGATATACCTTGGTTTATCTAGGATCTACCTCATCTTGTATAAAATTTACCTCGACTTGTTGAGGAAATCCCTCATTCATCCAAGGACATCCCTTGTGAAACGTAGGTGAAATATGTGTAGGCGTTAGGCAACATCATATCTTCCTAATGTTTTCCATATGATAACATTGATCATAGGATTAAAATTTAATAGCCACAAATGCATGTCAATCAATTTTTTCATTAATGGAATCAATCATTTAAGTCATGGATAATATATATTCCTCATTTTTATGAGGATATCCCTCATATAATCAAGTATTTACCTTTTATAGTCTATAATTTACACTAAATTATTGAGGAAATCCATCGTTGAGTTGAGGATATCCCTTGAACAATAGATGAAAGATGTGTATATGGTAGGAATATTTTATCACAATTGATCTTATTAGGATTGATCTAGATCATTGATTGGAAAATGGGTACATTATGAAAGTAAGGTGTGTAGGTGGAAAATTATTTGATTATTGTTCATCTCATCTAAGTTGATTTGGACCATCCGTTGAATAATTGTGCGTACTTAGGTAATAGAGTTTGAATATGATAAATTACTCAATTACCATTTGATTTGGATGGTTTTCATCTTAGCCACCCAATGAATAATTTGGTTCATAAAGTAAATATGGTAGGTAAAGTCACTTATTATTTGATTATTGTCGATCTTGCGAAAAGTCTAATGTGTCATTCTAGAAAGTTTACATGAATTAAAGTAGCATTTAGGTGGCCATTGAAATAATAAAAAACATCATGCCATTAATGAAATTTATTGAGAGAGTTTATGAAGTATTTTATAATTTGATTTTTCCTATTGGTAGCTCAATTTTCCTTTGAAGGATTTTGGTGTTGTTGACATGTGTGGGGCATTCAAATTTATGAGAAGAAAGATAATATAACATAAGAGGTGAGTTAAATACATTTACAAACCTTCTTTATTCAATTATAAGTTCAAGTATAATTTTCCATGGCTCCCAAGAGGAAGGATGATGACAAAAAAAACTCTACATCTAAAATAAATCCCTCTTCGATTCTATCTAATGTGTCTTGTGAACTTGTTTGCCCCCTTCTCAAATTTGAAAAATATGATGATACTTTTGTCATAAGTATGGTAGCCATTGTCCTTGTCAAGAAATCTCCCCCATAAAGACCCCATACCTCATGAATTTTTCATTGACATACTTAAGGACATCAAGGACCCTTATTTCTATGGCAAGCCAAAATACATTATTGGTAGGGTCTTGTTTAGCAATGTTTAGAACTATAAAAATACCATCCTCTATAAAACATATATGGACCAATGAATAGGAAAATTGGTTGTGCGAATAGTTTTATGGATGCGAGTATTGTTTTTTCTTCTAAGAGGTACAATTCTAGAAAAAGATCCATTATAGGTAGGGATGGTGAAACTGTAGTTGACATCATCTTGATTGGTATTAGAGAAGTATTTGAGATCTAATACAAAGATCTCAAATGATTGGATGAAGTAATTCAAGAGCGTGTTTTAAAAAAACTTTAATTTGTATAAGACTAATTATATACAAGGTTTAGACAACGGCCTAAAGGAACCTATGACCACAAAAAAATAATTCCATTTGATGATAGGTTATCTTTTTATGTTAAAATATTTTCCAATTACATTCTTCCATCGATATGATTGTTTTCAAGTTATAAATAATGACGATCGAAACAAAATTGATGTCACTGAGTTCTTATTCTCACTAAAGTATTGAGAAATTATGATAATAGATAATTCAACTTGGATACCCTTATTTTATATAAAATGGTTAAATCCTTAAGAAAAATAAGAAAAATGGAGTCTTTTGTGTTTTTACATTGTTCTCAATTGTATTTTATGTACTTATCTTCTAAGTTATTTAAACCAAAGGGAAAGCTAAGAATAAACCCTTAATTTGGGAATGATTCGATCCCTGGATGGTGCTGAAGCTTATACAATTGTGGTCACATGTAATTGAAAACATAAAAATGTTCTAACTATGCCTTATATTAGGAATATTTTGTAACGACAATTTATAAATGGTTATTTGGGAGGGATAGAGATAGAGTCCCACGAGTCTTCAAGGCTTTTGTTGAGACCCTTTTCATATAGCGTGCACACGAAAATATTACGTGTAATTGAGGGGATTGGTTTTTGTATAATTAATGCACACGTACATCCGAGTATATGAGTCAAAGGTGACACCTTTAGAGTTTCCAAATTATCTCGCAAATAGGATGATTTCCATTGAATTTATAAGGGAATCAAGTACTACATATTTTGATTTTCTGGGGAAATGAAAGAGGTACCAATAAATACTACTTAAGTGGTTGGGAATTCACATTAGAGAACATGATTGTTTTTACTATTATAGCAAAAATACTAGATGTCTCGATATTTTTCATTGTGAAGGTAGATCCTATGATCCTAAAGGTTCATTTTTAGAGGAGGAAACTAAATTACGAATTATAGGTTTAAGAATCGCCCAAATATGAAGGAAGATATTACCATTAATATTTTAAAGATTCATGATCTTTGTATGATCATATACTAGTATGATATATTTAAGGTGCATGATCAAAAGAAGATACAAAAGGATCATGGTTATAAAGGTGTCTTTCAACACATACCACGACTATGCAAGCAAGATGAAAATTCTTATGTAAGAAATTGAAATAAATATGTACATCCTCTCTAAATTTCAACAAATATTTGATAAATAATATATAGAATGATGATGCCAAGTCTTCCAATATTGGCATGACATGTAGGATATCTCGTAGAACAACTAGAGGTCCAATATCATCCAATGACCATTCAACTTTGGTAACATGGAATAACTCAAGTACATTAATGACACAATGCAAACACCAAACATTGAAAATTTCCATGATCCAATTAAAAAGATCTTATTTAAGAAGAGACACAATATGATGATTCAATATAGATCATGGATGAAGAGGATGGAGTAAGAATTTTTAATGAGCTTAGTGACAATGAACTAGGTGAAGATAGTGTTAAAAGTAGGAATAATTCTCTAATGAGCTTGGTTATTTATTTTCAAGGGATTTCTAATTTACTTGGAAAAGTATGAAGGCCATTAAATAAAATTAGGTTGAAGAACAAACACAAGTAAATCTTGGTCTATGATGAATAAACCATGGAGGGTGTAGGTGAATAAAGTGACACCCCTCTCCCATTTTACAAAAAAATGTGGGTTGATTAATAATGTAATTCTTGAGTATAGAAATGAAATAATCAAGGAGTGTGACCTAATGGTGTAGTCGGGATGGAATCTAGAGAAATATCTTGTAATGCATAAGATAATAAGAGACATGGATCCCTTTGTAACACTTGGTATTAATATTTCATCCAAAGATAGTAATTCCATAGAAACAAATTTGATGTAGACATAGGTGTACTAGTGGAATGGATAATAGCTCTAATAAACTAAATGCCCATGTGTATGATGCGTAAGGAGGAATTTTAAGGATCTTTACAGGATTTGAAATTAGGTAAATTTTAATTTGTTGAATTAGTTCACAAGACAAAAATGACTATATTTACTACATCTAATGCAAGAAATTTTTAGGTTAAGCACAAAAAATAGGAAGAAGACTATGAAAATATTAAAACCATGTTCTTCTTAGTTCAATAGGCCTTAGAAGATAAAAATGCATTATATAACACTTTGAAGAGAAGGTGCAAGAATTGAAACAAAGGGCGCACAAGATACTCACAATCCTCCTCCAATTAATATCCCTATAGTACCCACTTTGAAATTGATGAATTGAGGGAAAATATAAATAAATATGAGGAAACAATTGTACACATGGATAGGAAAAGAATGTTTGTGGAAACTTATTACAGAGACACATTGATAGGTTTCCTAAAACCTAAGGTTGTTGACATTCATAGTTTCTATGAATGCACATGCGATATCTTAGCGAGTCTTAAAGAAGGCACCCATCTTGTTGAAGAATCATATTGAAAGATTGGGACTAACTCAAGAGTTTGGGAAGAGATACAACATGTGGCACAAAGCATCAAGTATAACATTGAAGTTATATATGAAACTAATATTAAAAACATGGGATGTGAGAGTGTAAAAGCATTGAGAGGAATAATCAGTAGCATGAATGAAGATACTATAATTTTTGTAATAATTCATAGGGACGTGGATACAATTTAACGCAAAATAAAAGACGCCCTTGAGTTCATTGCATTAAAGGATTACCTTATCCATGTAGGAGAATGACAATTTGAAAAATAAGGGGAGAGGTTGTTGTCCATCAAAGCATTAATTGAAAATTTTGGGATGGAAATTGGAAGCAATCAACCACCTATTGAGAAATATCTTTATGAAGCTCATAAAGAGGCCATCAATATCAAAGTGAAAGTTTAAGTCATGAACAAATCATATACCTTGTTGGTGAAAAATCAAATGCAAATAAAGAGAATACATAACAAATGGAAATATAATTATTCTCTCTTATAAGGGTAATTTAGGTAATCTCCATAAGGGGTATAGATGCCTAGATGACAATGGAGCAAGGCCTAGAGTGGAATCAAAGGTATCATGTTATGGCTATGGAATTTTTATTCAAAACAAAGAAATGACCAACATTTTTCTAATAATGCAAAAGATAATATCTAATAAATTTCTCAATCTAATTCAAAGGTTTTGAATAAGGATGAATTAAACATACATATCACACAATTATAACTCTTTGAGGCACTCGGACCCAATATTTCTTATAATGATAATACACAAGTGCTTTGAATCTTTACGATATATTTTTTTGTTATTTTGGGTAAATTATTTGTCTTTTAGATGGTGAAAATCTAAAGATTATAAGTTCTAAGAACTTTGTAAGTGTTTTTCGTAGAATAGTCACCATGACAATACACCCCTACCATCTTTATAAAAATGGGGACTCTCTTGAAATTTAAGAAGATCATCGAACATTTCATTTTCTAGAGAAGCTGGATGTTGCACCGAATGAAACAAAGAAAAAAAAAAAAGAAAAAGAGAGAGGATAAGATCACATAAAATTTGTAATTTGTTTTCATTGAAAAAATTTGCATACATTTTTAATTTTACTCTTCACTTATATGTCATGATCATACCAAAAAGAAAAAAATTAGACAAAGTGTAAACACTTGTGCAATAATTGACCCCTCTTGGTAGTACTTAGAACTCAAAAAGACTTTAGAATGCCAAAAAGGAACCCAAGTTTATATTATTCTTGAGTGAGCCCCATGTAATTAATATATAAAATGAGAAAACCCAACCAATTTGATCAAATCTCATGTTTTCAATATTTGGGTTAGCACCCCTTTATGTTTTAACATTATTAAATACCTTAACGGGAAACACTTGGAAAAAAATCACGAATTTTTGGTTTGATTTTCAAGCTTTACTTTGATTTACAGCCTTTGAGTATTTTTAGTCTCAAGCTATCAAAAAAGTTAAAAAAATATATGTGTAGTGAATAAGTACGTATATGGACAAGCCCATAAAGGGATAAATGTGTCACAAGGTTGGGTAACTCTTTACCTAGAATTATAAACCATTATTGGTCCACATGGCTACAATGAAAGAATACTATCTCATAGTGCATGAAACAACTAGGAGACAAAATGAAACTTGAAGCACAATTTTTGTAGGGATTAAGATACATGGATGACGAACTAATGATAAAGTTTGGTGCCTAAATTTGAGTAAAACATGAGATTCCATTAGATATAATTTTAGTAGAATTCCAAAAAGCTCAAGGAAATCAAATTTAAACGCCAGGAAATAGTGAAATCCTATCATCACAAATTAGATAGTTAGTGAGTGCTATTTGAGTTTCATATCATCACCATTATAAATTGAGCTTGTGAGGAGAATTACAATAATATATGATCATAAAGAAACCTTGGATTCATAATTCATCCAAACAAATGCAAAAATATGAGTAAGTAATCCTTAGTCACCATGCCACCTAAAAAATTGATTTAAGGAGAAAAATCAATCGCTACAAATATTAAATGCACAAAAACCCACTACTCTTGCCAATTGCTGAAATCATTGCCCAATTATAATACAATTTATTTCAAAATAAAGAATTTGAGTGAGAAATATGAATACACATTTATCTTAAGTGAGGAAGATGCTTAATACGTCAAGGATTTATAGGAAATTAGAGATTTAGGGATTCAAAAAGCCACCTAAAAACCTTAGGTATTTTCATGTAGAGACTTGTTTACACATGTTCTAGTTCATTGCACGATAGAGTGGGGAGCCTTAGAATCAAATGTCCAAACTATTTCCTTGGTAAATGAGGGCATGTTTAACAAAATCTATCAGCTATTAGAGGCTATAATGGTTTAAAATGAGAACTTTTATTATTAGATAATGAATTATATATAAATTTAGAATGATGTGCTAGTGAAATTTATAGAAGTGACTGCTGAAATGAAGAATAAAATCATATGAAGGTTGTAGTACACCACTTCATAAAAGGGAATAAAAGTTTCTTGTAGACACAAAATCACGTACATACTACTATTTTACTATACCACCAAGTATGTTGTTATATTTATGGATATTGAGTAAGAAAAGTATTCACTTGAGACACACTTCCTAGTCCATATGCTTGCTTTGGTTGTTTCTATTGTTTTTATCTCTCACATTTGTCACTTCTACACCCAGTTCTGGTCAGGTCATAGGGATCCTTGTCTGTCAATCTTCTCACATTTATCATCAATTGTCCTAGGACACCAACACCAGTCTAGACACCACAGGCACTCCTATCCTCTTTACTCTTGTTCACATTTTTGGCATTTTTGGTCGGCCATTTCAGTTTTCTTACTCATATACCAAGTTTATAGTCGGCATGTCATGTCACTAGTGTTAAAATTCAAACAAGAGATCCCTATATATACACAACATACATACCATTATAATGACGGACAATTCTAAGGAAAATCTTATCTATATACTATCAAAAGGGACTGCATTTTGGGCTGATTACTCTACATACATTGCATAGGAAGGGGAAGTGATGAATTCCATACCGGACATCTGAATTTTATCTAGCTTTATCCCACTATCTTGGTGTCATTGGCGCAAGGGAAACCTAAGAACACTATTGCACACACAAGCACATAGAACTACATGGAGTCTGAGATGTAGTGCAATGCTTAGTCATAAGCTCATCCTTCGGATGACCACCGAGGTCAATCGACTTCACATATTACATTTTTATTCCAATTTGATGTGTTCTTGAGCTTGTGCATATAGCTAGGGTTTGTGTTGCAAATTATAGGTACCTCGGCAATCCAAGTGTGACATACATGTGATCAACGACAAACAAGTGTGAAGCCCTAGTGACACAAAAAGAAAAAGGTTATGAGATTTTTGCAGGTCTCCAACACCCAAGAGAGGTATCTAGTGCCCTAGGCACTCTCAACCCTTCCTAGGCACTCGTGTCCCGACACATTTGAAGCTTTCAAAATTTATATTAATTTTTTTCAATAGTCTTCCCAACCTGTTCATCGGTTGCTCCAGTTTAGACCTATTTCAAAGTATAAGCAAAAACCATATAAGTGCCCCACCTCTCTCATTTGCTTTACATAATTACATATTTAGATTGCTTAGAATATGTATTTCATTGTATATTGTTGTAGTGACTTTGCAATTGGATTTAATATTAATATTTTATTAAATCATTTGGTGAACCCCTCCTTAGAACACCTTGCCCTAGGATCTGCAAAAAACTCATGGCTAAAAATAGATCCTCTTCTCCTAGGAAAGCTATGCATCATGAAAGTATTAACCCTATCTATGATGATGTTGCCAAGGCTGAAATTAGCACCCTTGATCACAATGCTTGATTTGATGACAATGTTAAAAGATTGCTCTATGCCAATGAATACAAAGTTCCTACTAGTTTCCACAACTCCACTTTAAGCATTGTTTCAAAATACCAAAAAAAATTGGATGCAAAAGTTTATTTTCCATAGTTATCGAGGTTACTCCACCTTCTTCTAGCTTTGTTGAAGAGCTTGATGATGCTATTGTTGATTATATGCTTGGTCTTGATTGTGCCACTATAGATAAAAATAATGTTACTTCCAACAATGCAAATGTATATGTGTAAGATGATGTTTCTAATGATAATCGAGATGAATGTAAATCTCTCTTTCATGTTGCTTCTATTTCTACAAATTTTTCTACTGATTGCATATCTTATGTTGATAATCCTCTTGATGAAATACTTACATGTGAAACTTTGTCGATCTCGATGCTGATTACATTTCGATCATGACCATATTAGTGAGGACATTACTTCTCTTAAGACCGATGAATGTCAATTTTCCACTCCGCTTTATTCTACTTCGAGGTTGTTTCAAATAACATTCATGATGATTCTCATGCTTTACTAATTCCTATCCTATCATTTCTTCGATGTTATTCCTAATATTTATTTTGATATTCCATGTTCATCTCATCCTATCATTCATTCTGATTCTACCACCCCTTATATTGTTTCTTATGAGGCTCTTATCGATGTTCCATGTTCTTCTCAGATTGTTTCCTCTTCTACTCCTCTAGGTCCTACTCATGCTGATTCTTCTATTACTACTAGTACACCTCCTCCTATTTCTTCTGCATCTCCATCTAGCATTCCTATAGAGTCTTATTCTTCTTTGAAAATCCCCATGATTACTCACAATGGAAAAATTCAACCTCTTCAGGTGCCTCTCAATTCTTCTTTCATTCCCTCGATGATATTTTATCACTCATGCATGCTTGTGGCCAACTAAAATCTCAAGTTCAATCTCTTACTCTTGAAAGCAAAGCCTACTATACTTCTATTGATAATAATTCTATTCATGGTAATCCTATTCTAAAGAAAATTTACAATTCATATTTTCCTAAGGATTTTATCATGCCCACCTTTACATGTTTCAATGGCTCTGGAAATCCTTATTTGCATCTTAAGCATTATCGTTTAGCTATGGATTCTTATTCTAATGATTGATTGTTACTCAAAGCTTTTTGTCATAGTCTTGTCGATGGTGCTCTTTAATGGTACACCCATTTTCCTTTTGGATCCATTAGTACATTTTACGATATGGAAGATACTTTTCTTAGACGCTTTATACTTAACAATGGTCCTAGAGTTATGCATGAATGCTTACCTAGCTTTCATCAAGGAAAGAAAGAACCTATTCTAGATTACATTTTATGTTTCAATTCTTGCATGCATCAATTAATATTTCAGCCTATTGATCTAGAAAAGCAATTTATCTTTTTCATGGCTTGATTCCTACATTAAAAGAAAGATTACAATATGATACATGTGAATCGTTTACACTTATATGTTATAAGGTCATTGATATGGAACATGATTTGGTTGCTGCACATGTTATAGATCCCTCTCCTACTTCTACTACTTCATCATCCCCTACTTTTTCTCCTCTTCCATTTGTTAAGCATCCTCCACGGTCTCCATCTCCTCCACCTCACAAATTCTATCTCCCACACTACATAAGCATCCTTCATCTCCCCCACCGCGTTGGTATCCACTTAAGTTTCCTCCATCTCCTACTCGGGAGCCATTACATTTATCACATGTTGTTAAGCCTCATGATGTGTTGTATGATTTTATTGATAAGCGCTTAATTCTCTTACCCTATAATCAACATCACCCCCTCATCACTTACAATGTTAGTGCGATTGTCCATATTGTAATTTCCCTTTGCATCAATGGCCATCGTGATGTGGTATTGCACCCTTCATGATAAATTACAAATACTAGAAGACAAGGGTGTAATTGGCTTTGGATCTCGCTCTTGTGAGCGGTATATTTCTTAAACTATGCATAAGCATGTTTCCACTTTGGTTCACTTGTCTCCTCCACCCACTTCTAAGGTTTTCATTCATCCATCTCCTAAGATCATTATTCATCCACACCCTCCACCTCGCACATCCATCAATGCATCATATCATCCGCATCATAGTGCTATTACTTCACATTATCTTCCTAAGCCATTGACATCGTGCTTCCTACCACTACATCTCCCATTATTGGCATCATTTAAACCGACATTCAATTTGGTTTTCACACTCATGTTCTTGCTACCACTTCACATGCTTCCATTGCTCCTCGCAGCCTCTTCATATGTGGTAGGCAATTTCCTTATAATCACATCATTACCCAATGACACACTCATGTTCTTATGGTTCTTACATGACTATTGAGGGATCTGTTACAATAAGAATCTCACTCCATCTTCACTCTCTATACTTCATTGATTTATCTATCCAAAGTGTGAACTATTAAAATACTTCCCTATGAAACACTCTTGTTATATTGTTCATTCTTGACTACTAAGGGTTCTTATATAAATGAACCTCCTTTCCCACACATACACTAGGGGGAATCACTATTATTCCCCCACTTCATTATACTTATGCACAATTACACACATCATTTTCATCCTATGACTAGCAAGGACCCAATATTCTACTATTTCATATCATCTCATTCATTACATACATCATATACATCTATTACTATTTAACACATACTCTCCATCTACACTCATACATACAAATCCAACTTTCAAATATTACGACATCATCATCTATTTTAAATCAACATAATAATTTACACAATATCAATCACACATCATCATTACACAATGTAAATCAAACATCATAAAGCAACATATGAAAAAAAATCATTGCATCACTTTTCAATGAGCATCAAAATAATAATACCAATAATCCATCTATATATATCATCAAAAATCATAGTTACAACAAATACAATTGTTGGGGGGTAATCCCCATGTATCACTACATCTATGAATCATCATAACTATCACTATCTATAATTGTGGGAGCTCTAGAAATAGATGCTTCACTGCTCAATCTATGTCGTTGGTCGTGGCCTCTATATCTCTCCACATGTCTACGTAATATAACCACCTTGAATGACTACTCCACAAAGTGGCCTTGTAGATCCACATATCTCATAAATACATCTTGAGATAGCCCCCTTCTCCTACGGTCTCCCTAGCTTGCTGAATCTCTACATGAGCCTCATCACACTTTCTTAATAGTATAATACATGTGCCTTTCGCTATAGCCATTAGCCCAAACAAATGGGCATGATCGCTTGCAATTTCATCTAGTCGCTCTAAGCATGCCTCCTCCTACAAATACATCTAGAGGTACATTATGTGTCAATGTGCAGATAGATGAATCCATGATCAAGGACCAATAATAATCACCTACAACCATACAACACCACTCCCCACATTTTATATTTCACAAAAATCAAACACCAAAAAATACATAACAACAAACAATACTCACAATCTGCTAGCGATGCCATTATACCATCTCATCGGGGGCATGTGTTGACCCCTTTATTCCTCTAACTAGAGGCTCACCCACCGCATCCATGACAACTAGAAATAGTAGCACCCATCAATGATATGCCCACCACTCACTATAGGCTTGGGTACATCCCACATAATCCACTTGTATCATCCCTACGGATGCATCGGACTCATATGGACTAGGTGGTACTAATTATGCTCTTGTGGGCCCCGGCCTCACTCCGGGATGCCCCAAGTGCTCTAGTGGCTCTCACCCATATATGTGGCTTTGGGGGCACATCCCGAGCCACACCAAACTTCCTCAACACACGCTCTACCTGAAATAACTTGGAAACCCCTAAAAATCTATCCTTCGACCACATAGTGCGTCAAATGCACTGTAACTCTACACTATCCTCCACCCAACCTCCATAGTCTCTATATGGCCTCTATATGATGACCCCTAGTCCCATGTGATCAAGAATAGATCTATAAGTGTTGGTATCCAGTCTCCTACTCCGCGTACCAACCCATCTTTTTGTACAAATATTGGGCCTAGCCCACTTGCTCCGTGGCCCACCAAATGGCCTCAATATAACAATATGCTCAAAGGCCCATACATGTAATAATGTGGTAGCTCTAAGTATACCATGTTCCTCCTGGGTAAACCTATATAGGTCGGTGTATAAATGTGCCAATACACATCATGCTCACGTAAAACTTGTCCCTGTGTTCCTATATATGCTGAAAAATCTTATGCATCTTATACAAGTCGCCCACTCCAAAGCACCCTCTACTAACATAAACAAAGCAATCCTAATTGCAATAAACTTGCACAATGCGGAACACCTGATCTCAACATGGCATCTAGGCTAATATGGGTCTCTATATGTACCCATGTCCCTGTAAAATATTGCCTAACTACCCTCATCCGCCTCGAGCATCCACCACATTAATCACTGGACTCTCTCACCCACAACTGGTATTCGTAATATATGATATACATCCTCTAGGGTCACTATCATCTCCCTAACATGAAACCCAAAAGTACATGTATCTCGCACACCACTTCTCGCATGCAGTGTAGTCACCATAAGCATGTTATGGGGAATCTCCCCCAATCTCACTATGTGCCATAGGCTAACACGAGTCTAGTATATCCCACTCAACGTCAGATAATCTCAAATTCAATAATGTGCTCAAATGTCGACCTTCGCAGAACTACCTCGAATGAATACCCCCTGCCGCACAATGCAAATGCCAACAAATACTTGACATTAGTGCATCATACATACTCAAAATCAAGTAAATATATCACAAAAATCCATCCAAATTTCAATCTTACACCCGCCCTATTAAAGTCGTTTCCTGGGTTGCCAACGCCTAGGAGCAGGACACATGCACCTCTGACTAGGTCACTAAAGCACCTAGAATCTGGACACTAGTATCTCAAAGGACGTCAATGCCTTGGACGCTCTTGCATGTCGAAATGCCCGAGAACTCCAAAATTTCAAATTTTGCAAAAATGAAATAATTGAACAATTTTCAACAATTTTTTCGAAAATAATCATACTTACTAGCTCATCGGTCATCTGCGACGCCTTGACCGCTGCTACCATCTCAAATATCGTTAACCTTTCTGCTCTAATCTCTGACATCCTCATAAGATCCAAGCTCAAATTCTAAATCAATCAAGGTTCAAATGAAGTTACTATTCAATTTTCACCATTACTATATATAGCAATTTTCACAATTTTTTACTTTACAATAGTTACCATTTGCGCTCATTCTTCAAGCTAATACATGATCCATGGTTTCATTCATATCTTTAGCTTCACTGCTCCATTTTCTTCCTTGTTTACACCATCTAGTTTATAATTTTTATTCCCACCGTACTATACATATTACACAATACTATATTCTAATCTAGCATGTTCTCATCATGACATACACACAATCTCGTGACATCCACTATGCTACATTTTTCTAACTATTACACCATTTCACATTTACTTTCCTTAGTGCTCATTCTATTCAACCCCCCTTTCGCTGAAAGGGGGAATACAATGAGGATCACCCTATGATCCCCCTCAAGCTACCATGCAATCATACCATACTCATAATACACTATCATCGAAAACTTCTCTCTGACATTTCTCAAGTAAAGGAACAAATCAAATCAATCTATTCAAATAATTTCTATCTATTTATCCTAATAACCTAATGCGGGGTCAACAAGAAAAATATCGCCTTAAGTAATCTATCACATACATTCAATATTCAAATCAAGTCAATTGATCGATACGACATAACATCACTTCATTATCTCTCCCAAATGACCTAACTTGGGAGTTACATCACCACTTTCCCAGATGACCTAACATGGGAATCATTTTTACATCACTTCTAGATGACCTAACATGGAATCCATCTAGCACTATACAAATCACGACACCTATGGAGTGGGGGAAATGAGACATCATTGCCTTTCCTATACTACTCTTACTTGGGTTATTCAACATGGATTGAAATGGAACTAAAGTTGGTGTTATCCCAATTCTACCCCCATGTAAATTTGGATAACTTATTAGAATGGACTTAGCCATTTTACAAGTCTGCTGACGTTTAGACGACCGTCAAATTCCCCTTTCAGAAAGCACCAGCCATTGGTATTTGAAACCTGCATGAGACTAAGTTTAAAGCATTGGAGAATCCATTTAAAAGCCCGACAACCATTCATTTGGCTGTCAAATTCAATGCCAAGTATCGATAGGGGCCATGTGGTGAGATTTTGGCTCTCCTCAAAGCTTTTGTCTTCAGAGATGTGAGACCCACGAAATAATTCGTATTCCATAATATTTCATGTCCACGACGAAGGAAAAGTCAACAAGGTCAAAGGACATGCGATAGGAGAAGGAAGCGATAAGTGGAGTAGTATCAATGGCCGAAAGTGGACACGTGTCTCCATTAGGAAACTTCTTAGGCTATTGGACCATTTGAACTTCAAGTCCACGAATGAGCGAGTAGATAATATTTGGTCTGCTTTGACCCCCGCATGACCAATTAAAAGAAAATAGGTGGCACATTTATTTGAAGCTAAATTTTTCTAACTCCCTAAAGTTAGAAGTTACGACACGAGTCAAAAACCAATCAAAGTAGAACACGTTCCATACATGGAGATTCCTCATTGGTCAATGTTTTGCAGCGGTCGAAGGGGCTATCAAACAGATGACATGCAAAATAACGTGGAGCTTTCTTATTGGCTCATGCTTCAAAATAGTCGAGTCTAGGTTCAAGAAGGTTTGACAACGCGAAGGAGCGTGGAGCCTTTTCATTAGCTCACCTTTCACAACGATAAATCCAATGAAAATTTAAGGTTTGACACTGATGAAGTGCGAAGAGTTGTGGAGCTTCCTCATTGGTCAATACTTCACAACTATCAAAGGGAGCTATAAAAGGTAAATTACAAGGTATGCATGGAGCTTTCCCATTGGTGTATGCTTCGTAAGAAAAATAGAATATATGACACTATGAAGAAGCACAAAATGAACTTATTAGTGCGTGTTTCACACTCTAACCAAGATAGTACAAGAAAAGACTAACAACAAGATAAGCGTAGGGATTTCTCATTGGTTTAAACTTCGCATTGGAAAATGAGGGATTCAAAGGGACATCCATGCAACAATCAAATGACACCACACGAAGCAGGATCAATGGTCAAGGAAGGGAACCTGTCGAAATTTTAGCAGTATTTAGGGAGATAAACTCTAGCGGACCTCAAGTCACGTGGAATAAGCATAATTTGATAAAAGGGTTTTGGGTCCGTATGGTTAGCGAGGGAAGAGAAGGAAAATAAAGAAAGTAAATCTTGATCCCTCGAGCTAACTAGAGGGTGAAACATGGTAAAAGGTCAAAGTAGGTGACGTGAAAGAAAAAACAATCCTCTGAGCAAATCAAATGTTGCCACTTGTCATTCTCTTGCTCATCCCGACATGCAGAACTTCAAATGCTCATATCTTTCGATTCCCTATTCCAAATTGGACAAAATCATTCTTGTTAGAAATATCTCCTTGAGCCCTTCAAATTGGTATAACCGGGATAAGTAAATGATGTTGCTTGATGAGAGAAAAGGAGGAAAACATCTTCGGCATTAAATATGCAACTCTGGTAGCTCAACAACCAAATTTGGTGAGATTTTATGCTTTGGCTTCTTTAAAAAGTGAGATGACATGGGGGATGGGCTCGGCAGAGTGCCCGTCATTATATTAGAGTTTTAATGCATCATTTTTATGGGTGAAGGTTGGAATTCAAGGTTTCTTCCCAGTTTCCCTCTTCTCTCTCCTCCATTTTCCTATATAGTGTAAAGAGAGACTCTTTTGTAAGAGTTGGAAATTCTTGTAATACTTGTGCACCCCGTCTCAAGTGCTGCATAAGCATATATGGGTTTCAGACCTCAAATTTGAGCATCTTCCTGGTGAATCTTTCCTTTCTCCTTCACTGTAATGTATTGTGCCTTTTTTTAAAGCAATAAGATACTTATTTTGTGGCTATCAATATGTCTTAGCTCATGTTCTATTGTAAATTCATGCCTTTCATTGCATTTGTGGGTATTCTGTGCATCTTTTGTTCTCCTTGTAGAATATAAGTCTGTTGTGTCTTTGAAAATGGTAGTTTAAATGAGTTTGGACTGTGGTACTTATGTTTGTCCTCTCCTTTCTCATTTTCTCTCCCATTTTTTCCTCATTTGAGAGTGTCTCTCCACCCTCTTCTTGGTGTTATCACCTCCCTTAACTTAGGATTTTTCATTTTATGCACTTTTCTCTTTCCCTGGTCCCTTGGATTATTAGAAAAGGAGTAGATAACTTCATTTCCTTCCTTAGGAGTAGCTTAGAATTAGGAATAGGTAGAGGAACCAACCTTCTCTGGAGGTTTATCTCATCTATGTAAGTCCCACACTTGTGAGATTGTCCCATGTTAGCCAAAAATTAGGGATTTATATCGGGGAGAATCCCTGTGGTGCTACTTTGACATAAACGGTTGGTGTCTAACCGTCTACAGTGGTTGGACCTTTTGAGGATGTAGTCATAGCTAGAGGGTAATTATAAACCTCTCCCCCTAACACTCTTCCTCTAGCGCTAGGACATAGAAATCCTCCCTTGATCAAAATTTTAATAAATCGGGTTGGGAATTGATCACTCCCTATGCCTTCAAATCTCCATCGGTGAAAATTCAAATATTTCCAAAATTCTCCAAATCAACTCATCATTTTCTCCAAGTGATGCGGAGGAAATGTTTTCCTAAACTTCTCACGATCAACACAAAGGCGAAGTTGACTCCGAGAGCTTTCTGTCAACTATTTGAACGTTAAAAAAGGAGTCATTACGTGCAAATGATGGTTGGTCAAAGTTGCGGTCAAGCGTAGGCGAGACCCAGTCAACTAAAAAAAATGACCGTCTTATCGCAGTTGATGTTTCCATTCTCCGGTCTTCGACAAGCGAGAATTTGGTCATGAAAACAAGAGGCTCAAATTTTGTAACGGAAGGGAGCCTGACTACCGTGAGGACTATTTTATCGCCGATGTGTAGGGTCCTCAAGCCACCACTTGGCTTGCCACCATAATTTTGAATTCACCCGATATGCCTATCAAGGAGCAATTTGATCTTGGCGAACTATTTTATTATCTCGGTGGGGTGATCAACTCCTCGAGTTGATCACATTGCTATACTATGTTCTAGCCACACATCCACAATTTTCAGGATCAGATGGATGGGTCCTATTTATTTAGCCATACAATTGTGTATATTACTTGGCTATATTTTAAGCCATATATCTCATAGCCACATTATTCGGCATATATAGTGGACAGGTGGTAAAAGAATCCCATCTATCTTGCAACATGGATGGATCAACGTGCCAACACCACAACTTGGTGGGTTACATATGACTCGGACCACATTCGGGCAATGAAACAAGATTTCAATGGTCAGCCCTTACAATGGGCGTATTAAACAACCAAACCAATGGATAGATCTCTACGTAGTGGCATTACCTACGACTCAAACAAGCATCCAGTGAACAACCAGTTAACATCTCGGAAGAGGGAGCTGGAGAGCCTAACAAAAAAGGACTATACGTGGCCAAAGCCACATGGTAAATGACATGGGGCAGCGGTTGGTAAATAAACCGCTGCCTCTTCGTTCTCGCCAATGATGTGGGATAAAACGGGACCTGGCCCCATGCTAAAAACAGTCGGTGACCTCGTTGGAAGAGGGATTTAAACTAGCGATCCCAAGGTAATTGGAACGAGTGAGTTGGTTGGTGTATGATTGGAGTGATAAGGGATATGAGCATGATTTTCAGGCCCTTTTATTAATATAAAAGGGACCTGACCCCTCCCTCTACAGTCACACCAATGCAACAAGCTTCTAAGCTATTCGAGAGCTAATAGGAGAACAAGAAGCATTGTAAGGCCTTATTATTATTGGTGTTATTTTGTGAGTAAGTCCTATTTATAGGAAAATATTGTAAGGGAGATAAGACCTATTATTTTTAATAGGAAAAAAATTGTTATTAGGAGTTATTGTAAAACTACCCAATAGGCCATATTTGAGCCACGCAGCTTGCAGGTACGTTAGGAAAGAGGAGGATGGATTCCGACTGATCATCGGTGTCTTTCGAAGAGCTGGCAAACTATTAGGCAAGTTGAAGTTCCATTAGGTTTTCTTGTAGAAACTTTATTGTACTACAGGTTTTGACTAGTGGAACGGTTCGTTAAGAACCCGAAGGTGTAGGAAATTTCTGAAATCCGTAATCATTTTGGGTACAATGTGTTTTACATTCTTGCATTATTTTTGAGTTTATTTTGTGGTTAATTTTCGACAAAAAATAATAAGCCTATAGGGATTCGAAGGCAATACAAAGAAAATTGATAGAATTTTCGAGATCACCAAGTGCTCTTTACAATGGTTCGCCGTATCTATTTATGCCACATGGACTGACATGATGGTCCATGGTTCACCATGCTATATGTTATTATTCTATGTGTACTTTTGTAACTGAATTCTTTGAACTTCTCACATGTATGTTCCTTCCTTTACACTACTTGAATTTCATTCAAATAACATAAAGTGGGGAAAATATAGACACAAAATCACACACATACTACTATTTTACTATACTTCCAAGTATGTTGTTAAATGTTTGGATCTTGAGTAAGAAAAGTATTCATTGGTGACACATTTCCTAGTGCATCTGCTTACTTTAGTTGTTTCTATTTTTTTATCTCTCACATCTGTCACTTATGCACCTAGTCTGGTTAGGTCATAGGGATCCCTATTTTTCAGATCTTCTCACATTTGTTGTCGGTTGTCCCAGACACTAGCACCCAAGTTTGGACACTCAAGCACCTAGGCGGTCATGTCCACCCAGGCGCTCCTATCCTCATTACTCTTGTTCACATTTTTGGAATTTGTGGTCAACCATTTCAATTTTATTACTCCTATCCCGAGGTCATAGTAAACATTTCGTGTCACTAGTGTTGAAATTCAAATAAGAGATCCCTATATCTACATAACATACATACCAATATATTGGCGGGAAATTCTAAGGGCGGATCTTATCTACATACTATCAAAAGGGACTGCATTTTGGGATAATTACTCTACATACATTACATAGAAAGGGGAATTGGTGAATTCCATCCACACATCTTAATTTTATCTATATTTAGCCCACTATCTTGACATCATTGGTGCGAGGTAAACCTAGGATCACTATTACACACACAAGCACATAGAACTACATGGAGTTTGAGATGTAGTGCAATGCTCAGTTATAAGTTCATCCTTCATACTTGGCAAATGTTGTGTGTGTAAAATTGAACTTCCAACATTTTATCTTTCCCTTATAGCCACAAAATTAGCCTATCCAAGTGGCTTACAATGTCGTCTACTGCATAGTTATGGTAAACATATTCATAAAATATGCATCTATTTTATTCTCATTGTCTACAAAGTTGTTTATGGAAGATATATGCCTAAAATACCATCCATGATGAAAAATTAAATCATAGAGAGATGATCTTATTAGTATTATGATGAATGTATAATCATTAGAGTATATAGATGCTACAATCATCCAAATGTGTTGTCTAAGTATGCCCCGATATAATAGATACAATTGAGATCAAAACACAAATCAATCATGTAATTTTAGGAATCCACAAGACCAAACAACACAGAGTTTGGTTTGACATCCTATTTAAGTTTGGTGATGTTGAGTTTAACACTTTTCCCTCTATTATTAATATGGAATACTTAGGGTACCACCTTAAATTGATAGGAAAAGCATCTTTCGTGAGTCCTGGGACACAAAATGTGTGGTGAGGCAACATTGTATTACAAGAAGAGAAAAAATGGGTATACATATATATACCCAACACATAAGTGTATACAAGAAGACCAAGTTTACTTAAAAATCTAAACAAATACTCAAGTTTATAAGAGGAAGGTATAGTTGGGGATTATCTAAGTTTGATTAGAGAAACCAATAAGGGTAAGAGTATAAAGAATATAATGAACAAGAGGGAAAACAAAATATTTGATGAAATCCATTCGCCAACAATTCCAAATTTCCACTTACCCTTAAAAGCTTTACCTTTGTCTCCTCCTCTAAAGTTTTCTAAAGGTTCCTCCAGTTCCACATTCAATATAGTGGGCCCATAAATAGTTGTAACAAGTGTGGTGAGTACTATCTTTGTGAAGATCCCTTTGAAAATGTTGTTTTCCCACGAATTTCTCTATCTAGTGGAGATTCTAGGAGTGTTTCACAAGTATTGGTTTCTCAAGTGTATGTGCGTCTAATTGAGGTGTCTCATGTTGTTTCCTATCTTTGTTAATATTGCTTATGTTGATCCTAGGATAACATATTCTATTGATGTTTCTAGTATTGAGTCTCAATCTTTTTCTCAAGTATTTGTTTCTCAAACAACAATGTATCACATTGATGTATCAGTAATTTTCATTCCTATTAATGTATACAAAGAAAAACTACATAATGAAAGAAACAAAGCAAATAAAAGTAAACCAGTTCTTCCTTCATATCTCCTTGCAACCTTGGATGAGACTTCTAAAGCTTGGAATGAAGCACCAAGCTTGTTGAATCTCTTGATCAATTTTTTTGGATGCTCCAAAGGTGTTCCAAATGGAAGTAGTTTTTTCTACAAGAAAATCAATTGAATGACCGAGTTGATAACAAATTCATGATCAAATGAAAAACATAACAATGTGTGATATTGAATTATAATCCAACACAATGATAATGCAAATTTCAAAGCTTCCAAAGATGATAATTGAAGAAGAATGAGTGATGATTTATAGATGAAGGATGAGTCCTTGATTTGTATAATTAGCTTGTCTGATCTAAAGTTAAGTGAAGCAAGATTGAACTATTTAATTGAGTTTTCAATATATTTGAGAAGTTTTTTTGCTACTACGAGCTTGCATAGATGAGTTATTTTTGAGCTCGGAAAATGTGGCACATGTTTTTGTATATTTATAATTAAATATTAATTGCATGTCTTTTATTTTATTCACACAAAAAAGTGACGCGAGTTTTAGATTTTACATTGATTTAATTTTAATTTAGATTGTCATGCTTTGTGGGAGATATGATTAGTTACCTTGGAGGATGTATACCGTATAATGGGAGTGTTGATGTAGGGAAGACTGGTTCGGTGGGAAAGAAGTGCGAGATCAAATCCAGGCTCACATATGACTATTTTTCGAGTAGAGGATATTCACGGGGAAGGTATGGCGGTGCACTTGGTGAGTTTATGGGGATGACACATTGGTGAGATTACCGATATATTTGATTTGATGGATCTTATCAACGATTACACGATACTTGACAAGAATACATCTCGTTTTATCTTGGATTGATTAGTATAGTAGCAAATTTGATGGAGTTAGCCAAAATATTCACATGGAGTCCTTGTATTCTAGCATACCTATATAGAGACATGTACCTAATAACATATAGGGGTCAGAGGAACCCGAGTCCAACTACTTTATTACATATTTTTCGTGGGACTACATCATCGTGGATTAGAGAATGGGTATCTGAGAGATAGATAGCCCAGGAAACATAAATTTTTGATGGGAGATAGTGGGTGTCGGACACAAGGGTCATCGAGGAGTCATGAAGTTTTATAGATGATCCATTGATGATTTATAGTTATGGATGATCACATGGAGTCCTTAAAAATATACACATGGGATACAAATGACATATAGTTAGGGGAGTGGAGGTAAAACACTATATCATTAGGATTCCGTCATTTATTTTGGAGAGATACAAACCAAAAATAGTTAGACAAAAATTGGGATCAATTCAAGACATTTTGAGAGGAGTCTAGTGGTACGTGCGAGTAACACATGAGGATATTGATTTCAGACCACATATTAGACAAATAGTAGTGAGGGTTAGTTTTTAGGGGTTTTACCACATGCATGAGATGCTCAAGATGATGTCTTGGATCCTATAGTAGAACAGAGTATATGGCGTGGTATGCAGACATCGTGCTCACGTATCATCCTGTTCTTCATGCAACCATAGAAGTGGGCATAACAATAACAACTAGGGTTGATTTAAAATGGAGAGATAGGAGGATGGGAGGTAGATAGGGCCGAGAAAAAGGATAAGATATAATGATATGGGCTCAAATACTATTCCGGGGTGGATAGGTACAAGTATAGGTTGGACATATACAAACACAAGGTTGACGTTCACCTCTGAGGCCATCAAGTCCTCCGTAGATGGAGGAGAAAAATAAGGAGATGTCAATGGAGATGGATATGATGGATGGGGAGATAGATATAGAGATGATGGAGGAGAGGTAGATGTGTGGAGTCAAATTCTACCAAGTATAGCCTCTAGGGCCGTCAACAACAGAGCTACTAGTGACATATGCATAGAGAGATAGAGCCATTCTGTATAGAGATTCCATGCTGATCACGGCTCATAGAAAACTACAACATTTGACCATTGAGAGGGATCAAATTACATTATAGGTACAAAACATGGAAAATTTTAGTGGTGAATTTTCGTAAACTCGTGAATATTGATTTTTGGAAATTGGAAATGGCAAATTTTTAGCAAGAGGATCTTTGCCTAATTCATTAGAAATTTCAGCCGATAGGTCCTTAGTATGGGTCGTTTGCCTAATATTTACACATATAAATGAACTTATGCATGTAATTCACCAACGTTTCGAATCAACCTGTGCACATATTCACCAAAGTATACTACAATCTATATATAATGCCTAGGTATCCGTATAATACATATACAACTGTCTAACCTTTTTTGCAATGCTTGCCAATGAAGTCAAACATCAACCCGTCCAACCTTTTTCGGTACGACTAAAATATTTTCCATCAAACCCAAAGGCGCCCAACTACAAATGTAAGCCGTTTGAATGTAACAACGCAAGATGTCCAACCCAATCCATCCAACCACCAGAGTAACTGCAAACTTTCCAACAACAAGGCATACAATGTAAGCGTCGTCAATTGCTAGCCATCCAATGCTAGCCATCTAAATGCAACAACAAGTTGTCAATAGTTAGCCGTCAATTTAGTTCCCAATTACTAGTCATCCTACCCCAATTCGGCCAAAGGCAATCCGTCTGCGTAATCTCCTCGATTGTCCAAACTTATTTGTCAAACCCCAAACCCGTTTGTCCCTGTTTGGCGACATATCCATAGATTATGGAAAACATGTAAGAAGGTTACAACAAGTTCAAAAAAGGGTACCAAAACAGTGTTTGGCTATTTTGGAAACTCACAAAAACAAAGGTATGTACTATTTACATATGAAAAATCTAAATGAAAAAGGTGGCACAATTGTAGAAAAATTGAGCAAAGATATGGAGACAAACGCAAGCCAAAAGTATTCAATTTTATACTCCATTCCATATATTGAAAAAGGAAGACCCATTTCAGATTTCTCAAAAAATAAATTTTATATCAAGTTATTGGCTTACAAAATGTTCCTCAATCACATTGGTTAGATACCAGTGGCTTGGAAATTGAAAAATGTCTTGCTCTGGTAGAAAATGAGGATTTAAAAGAGTCTATTCAAAATGAAAAGTTTATTTCCATTTCAATTGATGAGGTTACAGTAGTGGACAATACTTCATGGGTTTGTATTCATGTATACACATTTGCAAATGAAGTAAGAAATCCCCATCTCTTAGCAGTTCATAAAATGAGTGAAAATTGCAATTCTAAAAACATTTACAAATTGGTGGTGTCAATTCTGAAGGATATTATAGGTATGGATGATTTTTCCATTGCAACGAAGTTAGTTTGTGTTGGAACTGATGGTGCTACTTGTAATGTAAGGGGCTAGAAATGGTCTTTGCATATGACTACAAAAAATTGTTTCCCCCTATATGATTGCAATTCATTGCATGACTCACAGAATGAATATGGCCTACAAAATTGTGAGCACATTCAAAAATGTTGCCAAAGTGGAGGAGCTGATCCGTGATTTGCATGCTTATTATTCTAGCAGTCCAAAGAGATTTTTAGAATTTTAGAAATTTGCAATTAGATTGACAGATGGGAAAAATCTTCTCAAAGATGTAGATACCAGATGGATTTCAATGTATGAACCTGCCTATAGAATATTTGAATAATATCCTTCATTGTGGGTTTATGTATAAATACCACATGGATGTAGATAAAGCTAAAGATTTGTTGTACCATCTAACAGACATTGAAACTTTACTCACACTATGTGGTATTTTTCCTATGTTGAAGGAGCTAAATGTTTTGATGAAGCATGCACAAGAGTGTTGTATCTACATAATAGACTTCATAAGACTAAGAAAACGTGTGTGCTTGAGTCTAGATAATTTATATTTATTAGATGGAAGTTTTTAGGGTCCTATTTTTGAAAGTTGGAATGCATTAATGACCTTAAGAATCCTAGTTTCTTCTTAAAATTCAATATACATGATCATATTTGTATAACAACACATGGGAAAGAGATACCACTTCATACTTTTCAGAAAAGAGTAGATTTGGTTGGGTCATAAATGGAAGAAGTAAGAGTGAAACATAATTTATTTGAAACAATATTATCTGACACTTGCAGAAATTGAAAAATATTTCTCAATATTTATCTACTAGAGATCCATGAAATATTCAAAAGGATAAATTACTTGAAGCAATGGGAGTTGTCAATCCACAATTTTGGAATACATTTGGAGGAAAATTTCAAACATCCATCAATACTTTATTTATCAAATACATGACTAGTCTAATGGACCATTTCTGTAAGCACAAACAGATAAAGCGGATTTCTTTGTTGAAGGTATTTTACAAAAAAGTTACTTAGTTCTTAGTCAATTGATTTTTCTACCACTATGCTAGAGCAATTTCGTTTTTGGATGAGCCAAATGAAAATGGTTCCATTAGAAGACTTTGGAAGAATATTTATTCAAGTAGTATTTTATGAGAGGATTTGAGCAAGTATATTCAGCTATATGAAATTTTTCAAACAATGATTCTGGGTTCTGTCAAAGATGAGAGGGTATTCAGTGCATTGTCCTTTATAAATTCAAAATTACGAAATAAATTGGATATGAATTTAAAAAGATGTTTGAGATTGTATGTATCCAGTTACTCTATGGAAACTTTTCCTTATGAGAGAGCACTTACATTATGGAATTCACTCGTAGAAAGAAGACGAGTCGGTAACATTCAATATAAATGATCATCTCTGTATAAAAACACATGGGAAAGAGATACCACTTCATACTTTTTAGAAAAGAGTAGATTTGGGTAGGTCAGAAATGGAAGAAGTAAGAGTGACACACAATTTATTTGAAATAGTATTATCTGACATGATATAAATTGAAAAATATTTCTCAATATTCATTTACAGAGATCCTGAAAGATTCAAAAAGGATAAATTACTTGAAACAATGGGAGTTGTCAATCCACATTTTTAGATTACAGCTGGAGGCACACTTCAAACACCCATCAGTACTTTATTTATCAAATACATGACTAGTCTAATGGACCATTTCTGTAAGCACGAAGAGATAAACGGAGTTGTTGTCAAAGTTATTTTACAAAAAAAGTTACTTAGTTCTCAGTCAATTGATTTTTCTACCACTATGCTAGAGAAATTTCGATTTTGGACGAGCAAATGAAAATGGTTCCATTAGAAGACTTTGGAAGAAGATTTATTCAAGTATTATTTTGTGAGAGGATTTGAGTGAGTATATTCAGCTATATGAACTTTGTCAAACAATGATTTTGGGTTTTGTCGAAGATGAGAGGGTATTCAGTGCATTTTCCTTTATAAAGTCAAAAGTTTGAAATAGATTGGATAGGAATTTAGAAAGTTGTCTGAGATTGTATGTATCTAGTTACTCGTGGAAACTTTTCCTTATGAGAGAGAAATTGCATTATGGAATTCACTTGTAGAAAGAAGAGGAGTCAATAACATTTTGACTGATATGGGGGATCCAAAAACATCCACCAAACATGCTTCCGATTTAGTTGAATTCCAGGACACAAATGAATGTGTTTCTATAGGACTATTTCAATTGCCAGAGTTCTAATTTCTTGTATACATTGTTAACGCTATTGAAAATGATTTGATATATTGATATATTTCATATTCATTAATGATAATCAACTAGTCTTAATAGACTATTTTTTACTTGTAACAAATTCATTTTTATATTTTGTTTTATGATTGAAATAAAGAATGATTTATTTGGATCCATCTATGTGATTATTGATTAATGTTTTACATCTGCATGAAACGTAAATATTTTTAAACAAACACAAACTAAGCATCTTAAACCATGCTTTACTATTTACATCTCTAAATAGTAACATAAAAACCATTCACAATAAGCAGAAATCTAATTACAAGTTTACATATTAAATTGTTGAAAATTTTCAATAAATGCGATCAACAGTAAATATAGCTCAAATTCAAAATTAGTCTTGTATTCATTCTATCAAGAGGCGAATTACTTTGTGAAGACATGCATATTTTCATAAAGCATTATTAGCGAATACAATTACAAAATGGTGGGTTGTCAATGGTTTTCAAAGCTTCCAAGAAAGTTATGTCATATAAGAACACATTATGAGGGAATCCTCTTTTCTTCTATGATTCTAAATCATAGTTGTCCTTATGTTTTCCACGCGGAATAAAAAAGAAAAAAATATTTTCTCACTATCTTTTAATTCCTACGTCAGTGTCATAATTTTGACAACACACCTATCACATGGTGAAACTAACATTTTTTCAATTTTATGCTGCAGGGGAAGCTTGATATTTTTCTTGAACAAGAAGTGGAGTTTTTTCGGTTTGTATAACTCCCGATGCTTCTAAATCCTATGCCTTGGGTATTGATATTTTGAAGAATATTCTACTCCTCCCTCACAACATCTCTTGATGACAAAAGTGATGGATCAACATCTATCTTTTCCTTCAGTAAGATTTTGGATCCATCTTATGCTCCTTGATTATCCTTTTCAATGTATTATTTTGTTTATTTAATAATACAAGTTTTTCCTTCAATTGTATAAATGAATTCAAGATTTTTCAGGCATTCTTCAAATGTGCATCAAATACAATTGCTTATTTCTTTAAATTTTCATATTTTTCCTACAAAATAGAAATAAAAATGTATTAGTAGTCTATTAGATAAGTCTTAATAATTTATTTCAATGCTCATAATATCATGATTTTACGTGTAAAAGATGACCTACCATAACTTTCTCTTTTTCTACATTTGCAATTAAAACATTACTTTTGTCCTTAGCCCATTTATTGTAGTACACTTGGGCTTCTGCATTAAGATTCTCCAACTGTTTAACATTATGTCCAAAATATCATCATCATAATCATTATTATAAAAATTGTGCCTAACTAAGCTTTGTTTAGCAAAATGTCAAGCCTTGTTGGTTGGCTCTCTATGAAAGTGAACAATGAATGCCTTTGAGCATGATTATGGTATCGGGTATTTATTTCTTTGATAAAAATTTCACCCTTCTCTCCCAAGTGCGCACTAATTCCACATTAGACATAAAAATTCTGAATTGTGGCCCCCATACTATTTGATATCATATTTTCAAAGGAAAAATCCATCTTCTAATCATATGTGAGTGGATTTTTACTTGGAGGAGGAAATTCTATTATTTGTTGTACATATTGTTGCGCTTGTGGCTAAGGAGGTGGGGTAGATTGTATCATATTATGCGTGTCAAAATATCTACCCTTCTTTGCATCGCCACTATCAAAACCAAAAACTCGTCATCAAGCTCGATTTGGTTCAAAACACAGGTGCTTGTTGTCTTTGAAGACACCACCTAGTGAAAAACCAATAAATTCTAAGGTAACTGGATAAACTGTTCTTGTAGAGTCTGCATAAAACCTTATATTCTTACCTTTAAATTTTCTTGTTGTTTGTATAATACGCGTCGATGATACTAGATGCCTTTTTGCAATCTAATGTGAAGGTCTATTCACTGCAAGAAGCAAACTGCAATGTATTAGAAAACTAATCAATAAAATATTTGCAAGTAAACAAAATATGCTAAATATTATTAATTATACAATACCTTGCATGCTCGGAGATGTGATGACTCAATCTTGACTGAGAATGAGTTTGATCTATACCGTCAAACTCGGAACTTTTTGAAAACAAAAAATGTAGAAATATTAAAATATTGTATGGCTTACAAAACATATAGCTTGTTTATAGTTCCTCCTAGTAGCTTAATTAATTATTATAAATAGTAAATACTAATGTTTATACCTGTAGAGAAGTGCGATGGCATAGAAGATAGGAGCAGTGGAGCTATCGACCCCTAGGTATTTTTGACGAGGAAATCATATTGGGGTTGATTCCACTGAATCCATATCATAATCGATAGAGACCTCACGAGGGCTTTACCCCTAGCAATAACTTCCTTATGAGATATTGCAGCATAATTATTCTCTGCAAAAGATAAAATTACTATTAGTATTGCATTCAAAAATAATTAATCGATATAATGTGAAAATTAATTGTTACATGTTGTTCTTCAAGTGAGATACCAATCATGTGATAATTAATTGTGGTGAAATTTTCCGTTATGTAATTGGTGTAAATATTCTTGATAGAAAGCAAGTAGATAATCGGCGAGAAGAGAAAAAAATCTTGGATTTATCTAGTGTCCCCAAAGATTTCACTTAAAAATCTTGGGATACCCCTTTTAAAATTTTGCGGGATTTCTCTAGATTTCTTCAAAAGGTTACAAGAGGTTGTTTGGTTACAGTTGGAGAAATACCCATTTACCCAAAATTGCTCAAAAGTCATTTAAGCTAAGTATTTAGCCTATTAAGTATTTGGGTTTTTCAAGTTACTTTACTTCATAATCTGCAGTAAGTCCGCACCCAAAACTCAATTTGCATTGAAAATGTGTTATGGGAGTGCACATATACTTTACTTCTACAAGCAACTAAGTAAAGCAATTGCAAAAACCCGCTAAGAAGGAAAAAGAAGAGAGTAATGCGAAAAAATGAAGTTACTTTACTTCATTAAGCAACTAAGTAAATTAGTTGCAAAACACCGCAAAGAAGGAAAACTAAGGGAGTAATGCGAGAAAAATGGAGTTACTTTACTTCTAAAAGTAAAATACGTAAAACAATTGCTAAATCCCGCAATACACTAGAAAATAGTAAAGAAGTTGCTCAATCCTATAATCACACAGTAGTTGTTAAATGACGGGGATTTATCCACAGTACGCTTAGGTTTATGCATGTAATCGAGCAAAAAAACTAGCCTTGTGATTTTTAGCAACTCACTGGGACACGAAATAATAACACCGATCTATGCCTATCCCTGTGAGTCTTTTATTTAAAAAATAATAATAATATTGGCGACTCTAAATAAAAAATGGTGACTTTTTATCTACTTTGTTTCTTTTCAGTGTCAAGTGGAGAGAATGGTGTACACTCAAGAATAATGTTCTACAAAAAATTTCATGGCTGTCTGCAACAACCAAAAGCTCAAATTCCTTAGGGTCAAGCTATTGGCCCTCTTGCATTGGTTCAACTGTTGCATGAATTTCCGTGCGAATCACATAAGAATTTCCCAAAATTCAATGGCGACAGGAAGCAACACCCAGATGAACATATAGCTGCATTTTTTTGTAGCTTGTGGAGTTCTGGGAGTTCCTCATGAAGATGTATCTGTTTGATTGTTCATTGAGATGCTTTAAGGCGCTGCCGTGGAATGGTTTTATCACCTTCCGCCTACATGTATCACCAAATGGGCTACTATGAGAACACGGTTTGAAGCCAGATTCAAACCCATAGATGATTCACATGCTTTGTTAGCACAACTCACCTAGATGAAAAAGAACTACATGAACACATGAAGGATTTCATTGCTAGATTCCAAAGGATACTTTATAAGATTCCTCTTGTTGTTTCCCTTAGCGATGAGAATCAGAAGGTATTTTTCATTAATGCTTTGTCACTGAAGTTGGTTATCAACTGTGTAGAGAACATCCTGCTAACTTGTTGGCAGCTCAAAACATTGTTATCGAAGTAGAGGATGATCTTATCATGGCAGGTAAAATCAAGCATTCAACTCCTAAGGTTAAAGGTTCTACTTCAACTAGTACTTATGATCTGCTACTACAAATGTTGAAAAATGATATGTTGCAGATAAATAAGCAGATGGTGCAAGGTAACAATGTTGCTCCTACTAGGAACACACCTACATGGAACCGCATTGCTGCTCCTCCTCAAATACTGGAAATTGAAGCTACCCTAAGGAACAATGTAGGAGTGAATGAAGAAGATCAAGTTGTTGTTGACTATGATCCACCTAAAGACTATGATTTTGTAGAACTTGTTGGTGACTCCAACATTGGCTACTTAGACTATGAATCTAGAAAATGAGGTTGATTTCTTATCAGATATGGAAGATTGCATTGAAGAAGAAGAAGCCATTGAATTCATTGCTTATGCATTTTCACCATCTATCTTCCAATACCAAGAGCCTCTTGCTGCAGAAAACTCCCAAAAATCAACCATGGAGGAAATGGTCAAAGAAGAGCCTATTGCCCAAATTAGTCTGCATGAGGAGAGCCATGATGAATCAATTGTAAAATCAAAAGTCATCATGGAGAAGGCAGAGTATTTTGTATAATTGTCTATGGAAGCAGATCTTAGGATGAGATCGACTTGCATGTGACTTTATTCATGGAAAGGAAAGTCTACGAGAATGTACCAATTCATGGGCACACGCTTCAAAGAAATGGGAAAATCACAAGGATTATGCCTTGCCCAACAAGATATCTAGCTATTTTAGAGTCAACCGAGGAGTTATAACTAGTCATGCTTATTTCAGAGCATGAGAATCAACTACAATGACCTAAAGATCAACGAGAGTACCTCTTAAATCCAAATACATAACAACTAAAGGAGGTATTTATTTTATTTGTTGTTGTTGATACTTTGGTAAGAAGGGTGGAGAACTAGCTTTAGAATAATTTTTTGCTCTTGCTAAGGACCATGTTCAATGAAAAATCAATTACATGGTCTAAGTTTGTGAGGAAAGAAAATCATCTCTACCTGCTTGTTGCAAGATTCTTTTGAGATTCCTTTGCCTTTGGTTAAAGTAGAGTAGGTAGTTTTATTTTTAGAAAAATAAGTGCTTACGCACACTCTGCATGTTTCCACTTGGGACATGTATGATTTTACATGTTTGTATATAGTTTTTGCACATTTTTATGCCATGCTCGGTTCTCTTTGGGATCAAATCATGGTTGGAGTAGTTTTGAGCTTTATTTAGAGCTCCATAGATCATTTCCAGCTAGCAGTCATCAAGAAGTTCTAGTTCGGTGCTAAAGTTCATCACAAATTTAGGAGGCAAATTTTCAAAGGAAAAGATCAATTTCTTCAAGGTTAAACTCGACTCCATAGCCCAATGAACAAGACTTGAAACCAGAGATTTTGGGATCTCATCTCCATTTCTTCCATTTTGGAAGAAATAAAGATGTCCACAAATGGAGCCAATTGGTGTCCCCAAATATTTCACTTAGAAATCTTGGGATACCCCTTTTAAAATTTAACAAGATTGCTCTAGATTTCTTCAGAAGGTTACAAGAGGTTGCTTGGTTGTAGTTGGAGAAATACCCATTTGCCCAAAAATTCTCAAAATTCATATAAATTAAGTATTTAGCCTATTAAGCATTCAAGTTTTTAAGTTACTTTACTTCATAATTTGTAGTAAGTCCTTACCCAAAACCCGGTTTGCACTTATGATGTGTTGCAAGAATGCGATTGCAAAAACCCACTAAGAAGGAAAAAGAGTAATGTAGAAAAACAAAGTTACTTTACTTCATTAAGAAACTAAGAAAAGAATTTGTAAAAACCCAAAAAGAAGGAAAAATAAGAGAGTAATGCTGAAAAATGGAGTTACTTTACTTCTAAAAGTAAAATAAGTAAAGCGAGTTCCTAAATCCCCCAATACACCTTTGGAAAGCAATAAAGAAGTTGCTAAATCCCAAAATACACTAGAAAGCAGTAAAACAATTGCTAAATCCCATAATGCACTCGGAAAGCGAGTAAATCATTTGCTAAATACTACAATACTTTGGAAAGTAGTAAAGCGATTCTTGCTAAAACTCGAAATATAGTAGAAAGCATTAGTCTTTACTTTGAAAACCAGATTGGCCATAACTTTTGACCAGATGCTTCATTTTTCGAGATCTTGGACTTTTTGGAAATCTCTTGACCTCCTCTACACCATGGAATCTTGAAAATTATATTTCAATTGGTAAACTTAGTGAGAAATGTTAAAAACTTCTAACATGAAATGAACAGTTCCAAACAGGTAACCCAACCTCGAATTTAATGCAGTATGGGTAGATTTCTTCTTCAACAAAAAGGGGAAAAGAAAGCGAGGTTTTTCAGCTAGAATTATTTCTTCTTCTTCATCATCTCATTTTTCTGGGAAATGTAATTAAGTAATCGATCTTAATTGTAAAACTTAGTAATTCGGCTAAAAACCATTACTTTAAGTTGTTTGAAAAAGTCAATTACTTATAAATATGTGGCACAATAGAACATTCAAATATCATTGGTACCAAGCAATGAAATATTTGAGGAGGAAAATGCTCAAATTCTTGCATTTTTGTAGCTAGGAACATGTGGCAAATGTAAATAATATCTCCTATTTTTATTTTCCATATGGAGGCTATAAATAGAGAGGGAGGCTTATGAGCCCAATGATGGAACTTTTTGGCAACCAGTTATTGTAATTTTATGTAAGAATTTAAAGATCTCAAACTTTGTGTTGAGATTCTCAAAATTTATTTGTGTAACTTGGCTAGAATTGAATAAGAAGAAGGTGGACTTTTGAAGAAATTTATGTTTGAGAAGTCTCATTGTGCATCCCGTGAGGATTTTATGGTAAACTTTGTGTTACTTAAAATCTAAATTTAGTTTTTTTCATTTGCTTAACTTGTATCATTTATCCAAAGTGTTTATTTAATGCATGCGATTTGCAATAAGCTCTATAATCTACTTATTGCGAATTACATTTCATTTTCCTCATTCTTTCTTTATAATTATGTATTTTCATTTATCTTCTTTCCCACACTATTCCCAAAACACAACCGCTTACTTATGCGCAGAAATTTGTTTGGCTATAGTTCATGAGTTGTGCAATTGAAGTAATACTCTAAATATAAATTAGTAGAATAAATAAATATATCGAGACGATAGCTTCAATGTTAAATGAAGGGGATTTATCCCACGACTTCCTAGGTTTATGCATGTAACCGAGAAAAATTATAGCCAACATTATCGGCTATATTCATACTAGAAAGGGTATTGTTGACATCTATTTTAATTTGAGTGGACAAATATGTGTACCAATCAATTGCTACCGCAAGTGTATATAATATATCTTGAACTACCCAAAGAGAAATGTTCGTGGATCTTCCTGCATGACATAATCCTCACTTGAAATAGAGATATCATTGCATGAAAGAATTTGTTTTTAATGCCTTGTATAACAAGGTGTCTTTGAAGCGATTAAAATTATCTGCAACAAGATACAAGATATGTTAGATTTTGACATTCAAGTAATATTAGGAAAACAAACAATTGAAAATAATATTGAACTTACCATCAACCTGCACATTGTAATGAGACTCCAATTTTTTTCTTCATCGATAAGCACCACTTTTTGAATTACTGAGGTTGTTGGTTTTGGAAAGGTAACCCAGTTAACCGATGGACATCTGCGGGATCCACAATGAAAGATCTTGCATGATCCATTAGGGAATGGAAAACATTACATCTTTCGGCTGTAAAAGTCGGTAGGTAATCAAGGATGAAAGTATCTCTGTGTCAAATTGGGGCATGTGGAGAAGCCCCATGAATTATGTTTTTCGCATCCATTCCTTGACATGTCTTTCAGTTTTATGAGCACTATGATTTGAGGGCACATGAGATTTTTGTATTGAAATTCGGAGAGGGAGCAACAAGAGTAATAGTGGTGTTAGCCATTGTTGAAAGGTTTGGAAATCATTGCTAGGTGGTTGTAGGATAAGGAGGGGAAATGGAAAGAGCTTTGTATGTACTAGAGTCAGGTGCATGTTGGTTCGGGAGAAAATTGGATAGCTCAAAGCACTCTGGATTTTTCTTGGAAAAAGTACATAAATGAACCTCATATGGGTATATATAGGTCTCAAAGCATCACGATCCTGGACACGTGGTGACAAAAAATTGGTGTTGAAGTTCAAGGCACGTGGTTGGGGACTTGTGCCAAATCCTGCTGTTTAAGTGTTAGTAGGTGACTGGCCCCATTGTTAGAGTATGTATTTACCTTAGATCATGTTCACCTAGGTACATTATTTACCTTTATTGTATTTATCCTCACCCACTTATGTGTGTGGATATTTCTTTTATCTTATTTAGATATTAGGAGATATTATCTAGTTGTTACGTATAGTTATTTCCTTGATCTATGGTATTGACTAGATCCTTGATGTCTAGTTCTCTCCTAAATCTATGGTCTTGACTAGTTTTTTTATGACTAGTTATTTCCTTGATTTATGGCTTGATCTACGACCTTGATTGGTTCTTAGATTGTTATTCCTTGCCTATTTAAGCAAGGCCCATTCTCAATGTATTGCATTGAGTTCCATAATAATATATGATATTGCTACTCATTTATTTACAAAGGTTTATGTAAAGTTATTTTGGTGAATTGCTTTCATCTTATTGATCGTGGTGTTTGATTAGCATCTGTGTTCTTGGCTTGGTACGATTTGGTTATCGTTCCTTTCACCCACTAATTTGTCGATAGACAAAATCAAGATGGGAAACCAACGTGATCCATCTAATATCATCGAGACTCGAGGTGACCATCGACTTCTTGAGCTGAAATGTTCAACTACATTGAGAAGGTCATCCAACTAGGTTAGGTGACTAAGGGGTTGTCAACAAGCATATATGATGGACATCCAAGAAAAACATAATCGTCTAACAAGCAAACAATGATTGTCAATAATAAAATGATGATCGTCCAACAAGGAAATGATAAACATCCAACCTTTATGGGATGGATGTCTAATATAGGTTATATGGTGGTCCTTCAAGCTCGAAAGCACTTGATGGGTTCCATCAATACAAACATGAGATGTCCAACAATAACAAATGTCCATTCAATCTAGGTTGGACGGTCGACAACCAATGCTACATCATCCAATAGGAATTATGTGCAGCCAAACTAAGACGTTCGTCAACACTCTAATAACTATGTGAATCCATTTTTAAAAAATCCCTACAAATTCACCTTTTCGCAAATCAATTTTTTAGAGATTCGCCATTGTTTGAAAGTACATTTGAGAGATTAAATCAACCATCGTATAATAATTTTTTGGGGGATCTTAAAATGAACCCTGGTATAAAAATTGACATTAGAGAGATACGACATGATGCATAGCCTATGCCACCTTTGATATGGGAGATTTGTTATAGGAGTTAGTGACAACTACGCATGATGTGGGCTATTATAGATATTTATATGAGGTAGTTTTCCGAGGGCCGAGAGAATTCCAAGTTATAGTAAAAGGACATGTAATAGATCCTCAATATCGGGTAGATCACATGGGCCTTTTAGATCTATTAGATCTGTTTAGATGTCTCCACCGAGATGAGGAGGAGATGGACCAAGACATCTAGGTGTAGGAGAGATTCATTGATGACTCTATGTATTATGTATATGTATATTATTTTTGGTATATGCCTTGTGATGAAGGCATATGTATTTTGTATGGATGACCTTGGTGACACTTTGATGTACATATATGACATTTTTGATGTGGACATTTTATTAATGTATACTTTTTTTGATGTATTACATGGTGATTTTTTTTGTATCACTCATTTGTAATTATCTTTGATGGATGCTTATTGATTTCCATTTAATTTTATTGACTTGATGATATGTTAGTGATGGTGACATGATTGATAGGTGATTTTTATTGTAGCATGAACTTCCACTCATTTATTATATTTTTAGAGAAACCTATTTTGTTGTTTCATAATAGAGTTAGCACCATGATTATTGAAAAACCATGATGAGAAACCCATATGCACATAAAAAACACACACATTAAAACAATGTAGTAAAAGTAAAAAACCCAATATACATAGTAAATGTATACACCAAGGATATAAATGAACCAAGATGTTAACAAAAATACTTACAATTGGTCAAACATAAAAGTAAAAGAAAAATTAAAATATACCTAATATACATAGTAAATGTATGCACCAAGGTTATGAATAAACCAAGATGTAAACAAAAATACTTGTAATTGGTTAATAACAACAACCATACAACACAAATATAAGTAAAGAAAATTAAATTTACCTTTAATGTGTTCCATAGTGAAGATTGAGAATATTTGAATGCCCCCAAGAAAGGATACATGCAAGGGATTGGATTAGAATAAAGAGTGGGGTCAAGTGAAACTCTTGTTGGATCCTATTGAAGATTGATATGAGATTGAATGGGTCAGTTCCTCCAAGAAAGGATACATGCGAGGAAGAACATGAGAGCCGAGATTTCCCCAAGTGAGGATACACACAAGGGTTTGATTTGACTTTCCCCCAAGCAAGGATACATGTTAGGGGTAAGAGGATTGTTTGATAATCGTAGGATAGTTGGAATGATCACTAGGATAGGAGTTGAAAGTTTGATATTGTCAAGTTGTTTTGATAGTTTCTAAGATTGTTTGAAACATTTTTTGAATGTTTTTGTATTTTTAATGGTTTGAATATTTTCTCCATTTTTTTGTATTTTGATTTTTGAATGTTTTTGGATTTTTGAGAGACATTGGGTGATATAGGACCCATCCGAGCATGTGAAAAGAACACATGAGCTCCAGGAGATCACGGTTTAAAGAAAATGAATATTGATAAACGTGGATAGTGAATGAACACTTATATGTCATAATCATTAGGAAAAAATGACAGAAAATGGTTTGGGATGGACAAACAGAAAAGATAGGGTGAAGGAACTATAAAAGTGGTTGTGCCAAAATGTCCCCCATCACAAAGGGTTGGTATGATTGATTCAGGAATAGACTAACTTTAGATGAATCACATTCATGGGTTCCTTAAACTATTTCCATCTTTGGTTGATAGATTTTATGTTCCGGATCCATATTTGGTAGTGATAATGTAAGGACCTAACCAATTAGGTTCAAATTTTCCGATATTTTGTTGTATTCTTTTGATTTTATTTTAGTACAAGGTCGCCAATTTCAATCATACAATTTTATCCATTTTTGTAGCTACAATAGAGTCAATTCGATATATTTTAAAATGATCGAAGGCATTAAGCCTCTTATCATCTAGGAGGTGAAGTTTTGCAAGACATGGTTATCTGTATTCATCTTCATTGATCAAGTATTTTAGGGCTATTAAGAGTGATGGGAGCTCAAACTCTATGGGTAATAAGACTTCAGCTCCATACACAAGTGAAAAAGTGTAGCTCCTAATAGATTGCGGAAGGAAGTACTATAGGCCCGAGAGGGCATGACATAGTCATGTATGCCAATTGTGACCAAGTTTATCAACAATTTTCTATAAAATGGATTTGATCATTTTGTTGGATACTTCTACTTGGCTATTACACTGGGGATTGTTAGAAAACACAAACATTGAGAGGGGAGGGGTGAATCGGTGCTTCTCAAAACTTTGAAAACACTTCAAATTCTCAGCAAGGCATTCAATCTTAATATTTCTTTAACATGTTAAGACAATGACATTCACACCTATGAAAATGAGAACTAAGTACACATGAACACACAATTTAATGTGGGAAACCCTTAAAGGGAGAAAACCCCATTGAAATCAATGCACTACTTATAAAATTTTCCTATGAAAAATTACAGAGATTTTAATTTTTTGAGCATCTACTCAACTTAAAGAACCCACTCCAAAATTTAGTCAATCTCTAACTTGAGATTTAACAAGCTCCTACTTGCATGGAAGCAAAAATCCCAAGAATTTAGTCAAGCATCCACTTAACCTTTAACAAGATCCTACTTATAAGGAAGCTCTAACTCCCTATTTTTCTAAGAAAAAACTTATACTTTTACAAGGTTTTGATCACTTTCATTTGGTTGTCTAACACAACAAGTTGTGATCTCTTATTCAACTCCTCTTCTCTCTCTTTCACACCTCCTGATTCACCTCTTGTCTCATCTTCTCAATCTATTGCAAGTAAAATCTTCAAGGTATCTTTCATACACACATTTTATCCCAAATTCACACATGAATGAAATCAATTTCCTCCACTCTTCATCAGCTCCTTATTTTTCTCATAATTCAATCTTTAAGTCACACATACTTGATCTCATACACAAGGATGATTCTTAATTTTACATAAATTTCTACACTCTAAAAATAGGAACCAAAAAGGTAAATTTAGCAACATACCTAGGCATTCATATACATGAGAATAACATGTTATTTCAGCTCTTCAACTTCATTTTCTAACTATTCACAAACTTGACTCTTCAACTCATTCCAAGGAGTTTGATGACATCACCTAAAATTGTCCTATTGTTATCATTACATTTGCAGGTGTGTCAGTTACAAGAAATAAATTTTATTGAGCATGTCATGACACCTTTGAAACCTAAGATGACTTAAAAAAATCTTCTTATCTTTTCACACCTATATAGTAACTGAAAAGGTACCATTTTAGACTAACATCGACTTTGTAACTATCAAATTTAGTTTTGTCTTCTTCTTCCCAACGTAGATTCCTTTGTCTTTTAGAAAATGTAACTCATGACAAGTGTTATGAACTTGTGTGCATGTTACAAGAGTATTATAAAATCCTTATAAATCCTTGATGATCTCCATAAATTTCCATTTCACTCTCAAGACTCCATTAGAGCTCATATGCTCAACTAGGTCTGCACACTCATGGCATCTTCAAAAACCAGTCACAAGAATGCTTCATCAACAACAATGTATGATATTTCAAAACCTTATAATGCTCGAAGGAAGTCATATGTGATATATACATCTATTTAAAAGGACTTCAAGTGACTAAATCA
This sequence comes from Taxus wallichiana var. yunnanensis, assembly GCA_018340775.1. Taxonomy (NCBI): domain Eukaryota; kingdom Viridiplantae; phylum Streptophyta; class Pinopsida; order Cupressales; family Taxaceae; genus Taxus; species Taxus wallichiana. The sequence goes on from JADAXU010000131.1 coordinate 7,805,263, forward strand.
CCTTAAATCTCACCATGGCATACTGATTTGGACAAGGTCTCAAAGGAGTTGCTGACCTAAAAAACCAGTCATCACATAACGAGTTATTGCATTCATCAAATAATTTTTCATGGAACATATTATAAATTTTTAGAAATATATTGATCTTTTTCATCTTTTAAACTTACCAGAAAAATTTAGTTCAAGGTTTTCATCATGAATATGCATGCGTTTGAGAGATAACTCTAAGCGGTTTTGTGTCCTTCAAACTAATATTGTTCTTGAGGAATTCCAACACAATAAAACACACTTTCAGCCCAAAACAATGATTGTAATACTTCATAGGAGTCCTATAATTAAATTTCAAACACTCACATAGGGGTTATGTGGAGAAAATCATGCTTGCACTTCCATTTCTCAGACCTTCTTGACAGGAAAATTGGGGGTTTTGGCCATTGAAACTTGGAATCAAAACACTTTACCAACTTAACTAATGAGATCCAACATGTCATATGAGAATTATATCAATCATCCAAGCTAAAAAATTGCTTCAACAACTTGCATTTATATCATCATATATTCATTTTAACTTGACTAGTTTTGGCTTTTCAAGCCCTTAAGAAGTAGGTTGTCTTGGTTGACTTGTTTCACAAAATTTATTCAAAGACCATACCTGAAACACTTCATGGAAAATCTCTCTTACTTACTACTGCGAACATAGCAGCAGGCATCTTGCTGACTTGAGAGCAGTTAAGTTCACTCCACTGAACTAGTAACTAATAGAGTGACAGTTACTCTATAGTAAGTATATAGTGGACTGTTGTGGGCGAGGAGGGATTCGAACCCCCGACACCGTGGTTCGTAACCACGTGCCCTAATCCTCGAGAGAAACATTCAAAAATTGATCCCTCATCATAATTTTCACCATGAAACCTTCATCACATGACTGTACATGAAAATTTATTCAAAATAAGCACATTTCATTGCCTTACCAGTTTACTTAAAGAACGAGACCACCACCAAAATGAAGTACAGGGAGTCTTCTATATGCCCAAATCATCACATCTTCCTGCACAAGCCATTTCATGACCAAATTATTCATTTCTTCTCCATTACTTTGAAAGGATGGTTTTGTGAAGGTTTAAACCACTTTAACTTGTTAAACATCATCCATAAATTATAGGCCATCATTCTAACTCATTCTTCTTGCAAAATTCTCTAGACTCAATGCCCCAACATTGATGAAGAGCTTAGACCACCATGAAATTTTTTTATGTATGAGGAGCACCTCAAAATTAACCTTTGAAAATTTTACCACAACACTGTATTCACCTTTCTCACATGTCCCATGGTTCATTTTATTCTACACTTTTCAGAAACTCATCTACCATCATGGTTTGTGCATGCACATTTATCATGTTCTCAAGAATAAGTTTCTAAAAGACTACAAACGTGCCTCTATCCTCTGAATTGTAACCTATAACATCTTATACATCCTCTCTACTATGTCCCTACACATAATTCATACTTACAATGCATTTCTTTATCTTGCATCACTCCATACTCCAAGCCATGCCTACACTAGGTCTTGAAAATAGGCCTAGTTGTGCTAGTTTTACCTCATGTTTTATAAACATGTCTTATTTTCATCATGTACCTACCTTAACATAAATTATTCATTCTTTCCATGCCTTAACCATGCTTCACCATCTACATCATGCATTCACTCCATCATTCCATATCATCCTGCTGACTAGGCCTAAGGCTTAGGCCATTTATACCAAACAAGTTTCATTGTTTCCACTCATGTCATCATTATACCACCTGATTAACCATGTCATCATCATACCAAACATCCTCTAGACCTCATATACCTTTTTCACTAGTAGGTATATACCTTTTCATCAATGACAACTCAACACTAACATGCCAACAGTTTGATCATCAAATATGTAAGCAATTACTCTAGCTTAATCACTAGTTTTTCTTGGACTTGTTTGAATGATATAGAGCTTCTTTCTCGATTCTTATACAAGTTTTATCTGAGGTTGATAAAAACTTCAAGTTACTAGTTTTTCCCCTTCTAAACTCATTTCTTTTAATATTTTGACAATTTAAAATTCATTACATTTGAATAGATCCTCCTTAAGAGTGTGTAGAAGGGGACAATATCATTAGAAAGAGGCTCTTTGGTTTCTAATATGGGAGGAAACTAGTCTTACGGTAAATAACCATAGGAAGGAAATCAATTATGGTTTGTAGTAGCTATTTTTATCATATGAGTTAGTAAGAGTGACATTTAGCTCATGTTTGTAGTCATAGAATTCAATATATGGAACACTATGCATTGTATGAGTAATATGAATGTGAAAAGGGTTATCTAGGAAGGGTATCGGTATGTCTCATATATTAGGGTTAGCATCATACCTTTACCATTTATTTTTATGCATTGGTACCTCGACAATGGGAATGTTTGCACATGGTGTGTCTAAGGTCTACCTAGTAAAATATTGTAAGAAAGAGGTATGTCGAGAATCATGAGCTTAGTGCGAGATGGCTTTGGGTCTTATGGTAATAGGGATCAAAATACAAGCAAGTGGTTTTAATGGGTTTTATAAAGTCCACAATAAGTTAATCAGGTATGTTTGAGATCATCGGTAGAGAATATAAGGATTCTAATGAGAGAGAGAGAAAAGCAACATTAATATATGAGCCTTCATCTACCAAGAATCATCATACTTAGGGATTGTGAATTATGGCCTTTATAAGGAAGGGAGGGTCATCAACAAAAATAAGATATCATTATTAATCATATCATCCTTAGGAAATTATATGGATAAAGACTTAAAAACTTGGGTAATTAGGGGAAGAGTTCTTTTGGGATAAGGCTCGAATAGGGAGTAGGCTCGTCATTGGATTGTACATAAAATATATCATTAAATTTTTGGTTAGCATGTGGAGGATTTTTGGGTTTGTGATGGTATCCTTATACGTGAGATTACCTAATTAGTTAAATTTAGCCACATTGACATATTGTGGATTGAGGTAGCTATTATCATAAAATCCTTGATGGTGCCTACAAATTTGTTCATAGGTTCTTGGTTATAGTTGGTCCTAGATTGGTGCTTTGTGTGGGGTTTACCAAGGGATTGATATTTCTCATAATGATAATGGATAATAGTGATAGTGTAAAAATGAGGTCAAGATATAATTGAGGGAAACCTTCTCAAGATCCCTTAATCATCATGGGAATGGATTGTAGTGGCATGCCACCAATAAAAGAGGTCCAAATGAAAGGAATTTAATGGTTATTTGGTAGCAGGGGAAAGATACATAGAGTGGGAAGAAATTGTAATAGCTCAACATGTAGAAAGGGTGGGTGGTGTTAGTTATGAGAAATAACACGGGATGTGTGATACCTTTTCCTTTAGAAAGGGCTTGAGGGTTGATGACATTTCATAAGGGTTCATTTCATTTTTCCTTCTCAAGAGACTCTTCCAATGTGGTGGGAGATAAATATTGGACCTTATCTTTGATATTAGAAACACGAGATTTAAAGAAGACTTGACAAAGATTTATATTATCAAGATGAGGTTGGCTTTATTAGATAAGATATTCCATCACTTGATGAAATCACGGGCTGATTTGTTAGGGGGTTACTTGAGAATGATGAATAGCTCAAATTTACTTTTAGGGGGATCATGTTGTTAAAATTCCTTCACAAAGGCTTGGATTAAAGTCTCCAAATTGATAATAGAGTGTGAATAAATTTGGTTAAACCATTCTAAAATGTCTAAGATAGATGGATGGATTAATTAACCCATCATAATAAATGGTAGGAGATATCCCCACATATCCATGGAAGTTATGTAAGGATCTATGGGTTTGTTTTGTAACATTTGAAGAACCTTATTGTGGATTGGACTAGGAGGGATGGGATCTCCATTAGCATCTAAAGGAAAATTATGTGTTGCAAATTGATAAGAACCTATAAGAAATTGTGTTGGTTGGTAGACCATTTTTGAATTTGTAATTACATTTTAATCATTTTAGAAGTAGTGGAAATTTTCATAATGGATATTTGATCCAACAAATTTATAATTATGATATTAGTATCAAGTAGTGGATTAGGGCTACAAGAGGAATAAGCCCTAGTTTATAAAGCGAGTTTGGAGATTTATTGGGGTTTCTCCATTTGTAGGAGGATTGTAATAATTAATAGGTTTCAAGGAGGGTTTTAGGGTTATTTGTTCTCTAGGATTTATGTATTGGGAAATGTTGATTAATTTCCTCTCTTTCGTGGGTATGAAGTATTCATTTTTTCATATTTTTGATGATTTTTCTTGTATAAATATTTTAAATTTCTATCACATTACAATCAACTATTGTTATGCATATAGATGATTTCATCCATGTTAGAGCATCGAGCTAGTGGAATTAGGAGGGGAATGAGATGATCAAAATAGGATCATCCTTATAGGAATAAGGTGGTGAATTTCGTCAATTTGGATATATGAAAGGATGTGTTCGGATGACATCTACGATGATATGTTATGTAGGTTGGTGGCATCGGTAAGAGGAGTTGGGTCACAATGATTAATGGGGTCAATCATGATGGAAGTAAGAATGGGATTAGGTGGTGTTGGATGGGAAATGACACTCTCTAACATAAAATAAAGAGTAAATGAACAACCCATAGGAATCGTAAGTGGGTTGAGATTGGAAGGATAAATTCTCATAGGAGATATAACTAATAATTAGATATGATTTTAGAAGACAATTTTTTTCCCAAAATCCTAACATGATTGATTGTGCAAAGAGGTACAAGGGATAATGATTTTAGAATTTAGAGGGTCTAAAAAGTAACTTGGGAATTATACACACCTCATTTTTATGGTGCAATATTTAAAATAACCAATAATGAATACACTGATCTTTGAAAACATGAAAAGATGTTTCAAAATTCTCAAACCACTTGCACAATCCACCCTTGACCATTTTACTTCATTTTCATTTTTCAACCCCTTCCAGACCATTTTGGAAGGCCTTACATATTTGTTCTATCCTTTTTCCACCCCTTTGCATATTGACAACATGCTAACACCATGGGGGACTTGTCCCAAAGTGAGGTAAGTGTGTGGAAATGGGGGACCAAAGGGGGTCAAAAGTGGACACATTTTTCCTAAAATCAGCAAAACTTGAACTTCATCTAATAATTTGGCATGCATATGCTCAAATTTTGACAAATTGATAAGAATAAGTATCATAGAGCTCGGAATCTAGTTTCTAAACTACTAATTTTTTTAAAAAGGTGGAGATTAAGAGCACACAAAGTAGGTCTATTTTTGTGTCAAAAAGATAAGAACCTATTGTATGCGCCCCCATTTTTGAGTTCTATAAATTATTTTTCAAATACCTTTAATAGAAAGTTAGCTAATACCATGTACAAGGTCCCACTAATTTTTCATAATTTTTGGATGAATATTTAATTTTTACTAATTTTCAAAGTTCACACATCCCAAAAAATGAGATATTTGCGTGTATACCCTCATAACTTTGAGAAAAATAGTGGATTTTTTGTTTTTTTAATGTGTGTAGAATGTAATTTAGAAAAAACCATTGTTTTTAATTTGGATGAAAATATCATAAATTGTGCACCAAAATGTATGCATAGGTTTTGGTAAGAAAATAATAAAACCTTTGGTAAAAGAAATTATGGAGGAAAGCCTTAAACTAATTAGATTTTAGAAATAAGTATATCATCACCAAGGTAAAACCGAGCTTGACATCGTAGTATATTTTTTTAATATTATATTATAACACATGAGATATTGGGGTGTACGTGTGAGATTTTGATTTTTTTTTGTCAAACATGGATTTATTCATGGATTACACAGTCAAACCTTAGGGTTTGGATATCCAAGGCAAATCCAAGCCTATGGTTTAGGAATTTCAAACCCAAAAAAGATGAAACGTGCTCACGCTATAATGCGAGTGCGTTTATAACGCGCTCGCGTCCCTATTTGTAATGTGATATATGTGCTTATGGGAGGGATATATTTACTAAAATAAATGGTTTAAGTATAAGTTTTTCATTTATTAATATATATTAATTAATAATTAATAAATGAAAAACTTATACTTTAAATTTATTTTAGTAAATATAAGAAATTAGGGTCACTTTGCACCTTATGGAACTAGTCTCACAGCTCCATCAATCACGGTTTAGAAGATAGTTTTTCATATTTTAATATGGTCAGTACATAGGTATTTTTCAGGATTTTAGCATTCAGCCTAAAGCTTTTAGGGTTTAAATTCTACAATTGATGTCTATTTTTGGAAATAATATAGTCATTGTTTAGGTTTTGGGGCCTTTTTATTGTTTATTGACATTTGTAGGAGTGTTAAATGTCTCAAAATTAGAATTTACAAACCCCACAACTCCCAAAGGTAGCGATAATTGCTCAAATGTATGGACTCATGAATTTTCCCATGAGCATGGATTTTAATCCTTAATTTTATCTTATAATATGGTAGAATCATACTACGGATGAGTGGTTACTTTATAAGCTTAGGAATGCATCTTTAAGAGGACCACTCGAGCGATCCTCACAATCAACAATGTAAGGGAGTGACCTTGGTTGCCATGTTGACATGTATATAATCGTTTGGTCCTTATAATATAGATTAATAATAGTAAGGTATTGGCAAGAAGATGATCTATCTAAGGGCCCACTACTATCTTCATTTGTTCAATATAAGAATAATACGTAACTTGAAGAGATAGAATCTAAAAGAGTGTATCACATCAATATATGTATAACACTCAACAAAATTTGGGGTAGGAGTAGGTGAAAATATGTAAAATTTCCACACATTCATTAACTTTCTATGGAGAAAGAAACTTGGGACTTTCATCAATATTTAACCTAATTAAATTAGTTGCAATCTCACCCTAGTTTAGGACTAGGAAATTTTATTCAAGTGCCACATACTTCACAAGAAATCAAATCTACATCAACATTAAGAGAAATGCTTTTCAAATATCCTTTTGTGTTTTTACCAAGAAACCCTTGAAATAATTTCATATATGGAAACGACACTAATGAAATAATTTTTGCTTACGAAAAATTAATTTGGTGTGAAAAGAGGTACAAGAGGGTGTTGTCATGAAAAATGTATGGCATGAAAAATTGAAACTTTGAGCATGACAACTAAGCCCACAGTTGAATCTTTCACTTCCCGATCACTGGTGCATCCTTCCTCTAGCCAACCTACCTCATTACCGCTCTCAACCTGCCTCAAAATAAATTATTAAAAAGGTTTTTAATTTTGTTTCAATGTGTAGGGATGATTGAATATGATGATTGATGAGTTCAGTGTGACTTGATGGAAGATAACTTCCTCTGGAGGCCTAAAAAGGCCATTCTAAGCTAATCAAACACCCTCTAGGGGAGTTCAAGAAATATATTAAGCATATGGAGATGGTGGCGGGGAATCGTGGAAGTGTTGGAGGTAATTTAGGAAGATTTAGGAAAGGTTTTCTCTTTCAAGGACAATTTGCTCAACAACGGGTTTTCTAGGTGCAGGGAACAAACACTTTAATGGTGAAATCTGACTTCTCTAGATGATTTTGGGAACTCCGTAAGGAGGAAAAAAATTAGGAATTGTAAATTTATGTGAATCCTATACATGTTTGTAACATCCTTTTTCTCTAAGAATTGAAGGTTTCACGAAGAATTTCAAAATAGTTGATTGTCCCTTTCGGTTCAGACAAAAATGGCCCTAAATTTACAAGCTCTAGAGAGATGGTCACCATATGGTGATAGGTGAATATTTGTAAATGTTGATAAGTACCTCTCAGAATGGGTATTATCATAAATAGACTATTTTTTTACCATGGGTGAGGATCTCATGAGGATGGGGCAAATTTTTTTGAGTTAAAAACACCTTCCTAACACCCCAGGTTGTGTTTTTGAGTGACAAAAGGTCTAACATGAAAAAGTGATAAAAATGAGTTACCATGAGTTGAAATCATGCTTCTAAAATCTCAAGTGATGAATTAAGTGTTTAGAAACACTTTTATGAGATCTATATTGTGATAAGATAAAGATGTTCTCTTCTAATTACAAGGCAAGAGTGATGACACTCTCTTATTTTTATAGGCCTCCACAATTAACCCCGGTGATCACAAATCAACTCCATGATGCTTAAACCATTTTATGATTATCTCGGCACTTATTGAAATAGGTATTCACCATGTGGATGGGAGGATTTATCACTGAATGAGATTCTTCTCGCGTTGCCACCTGTTGGACTGAAATGAGGTGGTTGCAATGTCCTTCCTCCTTGAAGTGTGATCACACTACAAGGTTCGAATGAGTGTTTAAGAACACTACCAAGTGAGTGACATCAAGTGAAACTTGAATGATTTATCATTATTACATACATGATGCTCTATATGAAGATCATCCTCTTACCCCTCCTGACATCATAATTCTCCTAGGATGGAATCAACTTCAAGATACTCATACACCTCTTTGATCATATGACTCTCATGGAGATAGATGATGTTTTGATCCTTCACAATTGATGGTCTGAATGCCTCGGTAGCTTGAATAAATCATCTTGGCTTCTTCCTTGAATCATTTTAAACATGATGGTAGATTCAACAAGATATGATTATCCTTAACCTACTCCATGAGCTTCCCATTTCACCTTTGAGCATGATGACACCATTTTTAACTTCAAAATTCACTACCTTAACCAAGATGTCAAATGACTAGAAACATGTTTATAGTATCTAGACACATCTTCACTTGATTTCTCTTCATGGAAATAGGTTTCCTCCTCTATATGGAAGGATTGATCCCTGAATGAGACTTGAAGTAATGTTTGAGGGTGAGTTCCATCTTCTTAAACTCCAACTACATTGAAGCACTATGAAAGCCACTCCTGAATTGCAAGATGTGAGCACATCACTAAGTATTGATTAAGTGTTTAGAAACAATCTCAAGAGATATACACCATTTGTGAGCTTAAGATGAGTACCATTATCACTCATGGTGATCATTTCTCATCATGCTCAAGATTATTATTCCCTTGATGAAGCGGATTTTAAAGAGGTTCTTGATGTTTTATATTCTTCACATTCTCATGATTACACTTGTTACCTAAGTGATTTGTATATTACAAATTTTTATGCATATTTATTTTCCTCTAAACTCATTCGAGAACTCATAGAATCTTTTGTAGAAGATAACATTCACCATTGAAGCTCTCATTCTCTACACCCGAATACTGTTGTTGAAAATATGGATCCTAAATGATATTTTATTTCCTAAATTTTCCTAAATTACTTCAGACACCTTCAATTCTCTTCAAAATCACCCTCAGATTCTTTAGAATTTCCCTAAACATTTCCAAAGTGTGTTTACCAGCTACAAAATGGCTAAAAATTTCCTTTTTAGGCCTCTGGAGGAAGTTATCTTTCACTGAATATTACTAAATTAATTTATCACCTTGGGTAATCATCCTTTCACACTAAAAAACTTTAAAACCTTGTTAGGAATTTCCTCTGAGCTAGGGTGAAGGTTGAACTAAAGGCAGGCTAGTCAGAGGAAGGATGCACAGTGACTGGAAGGATGCACATATTGATGTCTATCAAGAGGAAAGGGATTGAATATTGTTACGCCCTTAGTCCTATAAATTATACTTGTATATTGTGATCATTTATCTACATTTTGGTGTTCTTGGTGTATATTGTCTTGCCATTCAAATCTATCTAAGTAATTTCATTAAAAAAATATACAGTGGTAGTTCATGACATATAGAATTTACTTCCAACCTTGACTATGTTTTTTTAACACTCATGGTTTTTCTCATCTAAAGCTTAATGTTGAGAGCATATCACGCATCCAAAAAATTGGGTTATAAAAGAAGAAACTTGAATTTAATCCTCCTAAAGCTTATCCAATAGATAAATGAGTCAAAAGGGTGTGTATGATAAGAAATATGAATTTTCTCCCTATTAGGTTATCTAAATCCCTATTTTTGGGTATCAACAAGAAAATATTGATATCTCAGCTAATAAGTATTCTTAGAAGATAAACCTACCTAGAATTGGGTTATTAAACCTAGGAGTCTTCTTAAGTCACACCATTGCGGAGAAGACTTTGATACCATTGCGGAGAACACCCTTTTAATCAATTATATCCATGTGGAATTAGAAATTAATCACATGTTCCCAACCTCCAAAATGTATTGAGCTCATTACCAAGCACTAATTAAGTGTTTAGAAACACTCTTGGGAGGTATGTATTGCTTGAGAGTATGAGATGATTGTTAGCATCACCTTCGGTGGCCTTGGATCAAAATGGATGCTCCCACAATGTAAAGGATTATTCAAGATTTTTGGTTCCTACTTTTTTTCCTCCTAACTCCTTACAAAGTTCTTAGAATCAACTGGAGAAGTCAAGGTTCATAATTTGACTACTCATTCCTTGCACTGAAAACCCATTGTTGAACAGACTATCCCTGAATGATAAAAATTTCCTAAATCTTCCTAAACTACTTCCAACACCTTCAAGGCTTTCAAATACCACCTTTGGATACTTAATATTTTTTCATAACTCTCTTGGAGGATGCACACAAGCTTCAAAATGGCAAAAAATGGGCTTTATAGACTTGCCAGAGAATTAGTCTTTACTGCACTCAATGAATGGAATAATGGACCTTGTTAAACCTTTTTGCAAACTTACACATGTTCACACAATACAATAGGAATGCCTTCAAGGAAAATTTTATCATGACATAGGAGGTAGGCTAGCTCAGAGAGGGATTTAAGAAGATTTGGGATCAATATTTCACATTGTGGCTTGGTTTTCATGGTTTAAGTTTTGCATTTTTAGGTTAGTCAATTCACATGACAACATATCCATATGAAGATCATCCTCTTACCCTTCCAAGATTCAAAGTCCTCCTTGAATAGAATCATATTTAGGATGCTCATAAACTTATTTTGCATATCCCTCTCATGAGAATAGGTGACTTCTTGATCCTTCACACATGATGATCTTGGATGCCTCAAGTAACTTGACTAGCTCATTTTGATTTATTTCTCGAAGATATTTGGACATAATGGCAGAGTCAGGATATGATGATCATAAATTCACTCCTTGAGCCTCACTTTTCACATTTGAACATGATGATCTCTTCTTAATCTCATAATTCACCTCCCTGCCTAAGATTTCACCTAAGTGGAAACATGCTTATGATGTCTAGACACCCTCTTTCTCAATTTCTCCTCATGGAGATAGGTTCCCTCCTCCTGATAGAAGGATTGATCCCTGAATGAAACTTTGAGGAATGTCTGAGAATGAATTCCATGTTCTTGACCTCCACATTACACTGAAATACTAAAAATTTCACCTCCCTGACTTGCAAGATGTGATTTCATTACCAAGCATTGATTAAGTGTTTATAAACACTCTCATAAAATATGCATTGTTTGTGAGCCTGAGATGATTACCACCATCACTCATGGTGAGATTCTCTTATCATGCTCTTGATGACCATTCCCTTGATGATTTGAATCTCGATGAAGCTCTTGATGTTTCAAATATTTCACTAGACCTCATGATTTTTCTGATTGCACCCATTGTCCTCATGATGTTTCAGATCCTTCATAGACCTCATGATGACCATTCCCTTGATTATTTGAATTGATAAAAACTTACATATGTGTTTTGATTTATTATGTGTTATAAGTAATTGCATGAGTCCATACATTCAAGTAATTGTTGTTACCTTTGGAAGTTGTGAGGTTTGTAAATTCTAATTTTGAGACATTTAACACTCCTACAAATGTCAGTAACCAATCTAAAAGGCCCCAAAACCTAAACAATGACTATATTCTTTCCAAAAATAGACATCAATTGTAGAATTTAAACCCTAAAATATTTAGGCTAAATGTTGAAATCTTGAAAAATACCTATGTACTGACAGATTAGAATATGAAAAACTATCTTCTAAACCACAACTAATGGAGTTGTGAGACTAGTTCCATAAGGTGCTGAGTGACCCTAATTTATTATATTTACAAGTATAAGAAATAATAAAGTATAAAGACTAATAAATTAAAAACCTAGAAAATATATCCCTCCCCAAAGCACGTATACCCCATAAACATGAACGCGTGCTCGCATTATAGGCTTGGTAATTACCAATCCTATTAATTCATAACGCACTCACACTTTCACAAAATGCGCTTGCATTTTCAATTAAAATAAAAAATTTGGCTACTTTTTCAATCCCCATCTATGTGCACTTTCTAGGTGTAAAGCTTTGATTTCCATCCAAAGTGATTTTGTTTCTATCTATAGCATTTTTATTCTATCAACAACAATTTTATATTAGAAATTGGTGGTTTTATCTCCTACCATGGAGATTGTTTCACAATCTCCTACTAGAACTTATAGTTTTTTCTACATGAAGATACTTTTTCCTCATGATTTTTAGTCCTAAATTTAGGCCACTTACTCATTTTCCTCGTTTTAACCCCTAGTTCACTTCCCTTCCTAATTGAAGTTGAGTTTGTATCCTAGTGATCTAATCTCAACCATAGATATTTGTTTTGATATGGAGTTAGGATTGAGATCTCCTATAATATTTTCTATTAAGGAAAATTGGGCACTTATTTGTTCCCCCATAAATTCAAATATTTTTCTATTGAAAATTATTCCTAATATTTTTTGATTTAGGAGAGAAAGGCCAAACCCCGAGGAGGATTCTTCCAATACAAATCACCCTCAAGGATCTTGTTTGTGGTTATTATTCATGAAGAGAATACAAGAGTTTCTAGACCAATTTTCTAACTCCCTTAAACCAGCTCCAAATTTTTTGTCCTGTTCTTATTCCACATTACATCCAACTTCCGATATCTTCCTTTGTGTTTCTACCATCATACCAGCCACACTGAACATTAACTAGAGTAGTTTATTAAGGGTGTAGATAAATAAAGTCCACATTTATCTCCCTTATGCTTACAGAAAGATGTTGGATTTGTATTTAATTTTTTATTTAGATATATTATCTTATTTTACATGTCTTTACTTATATGTAATCAGAAAACCATTGAAAAGAGAAAGGAAAAATACATTTGGATCTTATTTTATATTAGGTCTCTCACTGGATCTCAAATAATAGGCTAGCTTCATCATAACTTATATTTTAGATCTCATCTTTTTCACCATTCATTGGTCAAAAAAGAATTTAGATTAGGAAACTTGCATCCCATAAGATATAAGGGTTGGATCTAACAACTACAATTACATGTAAATAATTATTGTTTATATTTATTTCTATTTGTGCCTCTTAAAATCATCGGAAATATTCTCTTTTTTATATTTATTTTCATCATTGTACCTTTCATTTTCATTTAAATATATAAAAAAACCCACTTGCATGTCATCAATTAGAGTCTTGAAAAGAAGTATTGATTTGTTAATTTCTTTTACATGCAATTAAGTAATTAACATCTAAAAACTTATATTTCCAGAAAGTAGTAAATTCTAATCACATCTCATCTCATCTCATTAAAATAATTTCAAATTAATTAGCTAAAACAAATATGGACATCATTCTTAAAAGATCAATTCCATACACTTAAACACATGGATTTTTGTTCCAAACAAGCTAGATAACATCCCAATAACAATCCTAGAACACATCTAAAGCATAGTCATGCCATCTTAGTTTTCAGAACACATTTAAAAAATACAAGAATGTTTGTTGATCCATAGGAAAGAAAGTTTCTACTTCATGAAAAAAATAACCAAAACATACTCACAATTCTTGTTCGGGCCTTAAACCATCTACACAACTCTTATTCAAGATACACAACCATTGACCTTCATTTTATGTTATCTTTACGATTTCCTCTCAATCATAACTAACACCATGTAGTGCTTACTCCTCCATTGTAAATGATTCTGGAAAACTAGGTCTTCTTAGGCATATTTGGATGTTTCCCTCATGTTCCTGCTGCTCAACAATGACAAAAATTCAAAACAATATCTTGTATGAACTAAGATGAGAAGTATTCTATTTTACACCTTCTCCCACACTTTTCATATCACAAATTGATGTTATTGATGGTGAGGCACCTCAAGACAATAACCACATCCATCATCTCATGAGATAAATACTTTTACTAGAGATTTGAGTATCTTCTCTCGTATTATTTCTCCCCTATCATATTCCATGTGACCAGATCAAGGTTATCCATCATCTAACAATTGTTTCCTCCATATTGCATAACAGAATATCACCCCTTCCTTGACCATAAAATACATCAATGTACCTTTATAATTCCAATTTTTTATCATAACATTTGCAGACAAAAAAATTGTAGGATCTTTTCTTCCTTCGACGAGCAAGTCTTTCTCTCTCGAGAATATTGGAAGATATCCTTCCTTCCATTTTTCTTATACCTTTAGCCTACCATATCCCATAAATTCATACCATCCTTATAATATCATTGATATTTCCCACATTATCATTCCATTATCCTCTACATCAACTTAATTTATCCTAACCCACATGAGGAGTCAAGTATGCACAAAAGGCCCCTACACATTTTGGTGTCTAGTGAACCCAACATAAAGGAATACTTTTTTCTCATATCCATTTATTCTACTTCTTCAATTTAACCTTCTCCCTCTCCCCTTATTCCATGGTTATTTTTACATCCCCCAAATATGTTAGGTAAGGAATTTTAAAGGCATATCCTATGTGTCAAGGCTTACTATGTTTACATGCAGACTCAAGAGTCACTTTCTTTGTTTGGATAGGATGATAACTATTATGGGAGTATACAACTACCATGAAAATATTATACCTTTGTTATAACCCTTTGATCCAATGTAATGATAGAAGATATTAATCATTTGTCGACCTATCAAGGGTCTTTCATTGACCCCTCAACTCTAATGACATGACCTTCATTGGAGATGTGGGACTTTATCCAAAATTTATGAATAGGTTGCAAATAAGCATGTAGTATGGTAATTTACCATCAAGTTTTGTGCTCAATGATGAATTATTACATGTTAAAAACAAGGTAATGACTGACTCATAACCATAGATGATTCATTATATAGACTACAAGCATATATATTAAGGATTTATTACATATCAATGCTTCGTCCTTGCCACCTAAACCTATAAAAAACCCATATGGGGGGAGTTGATAAAAAACAATTCATCAAGGGATATCACCATTCTCCCATTTAACCCAATTTTAATCCAATTTCTAAACAATAACAATAATCTTCTTTAAGTTCCTCATATTTACCTTGTTCATAAGTATTTTGGAATAATGTAATGATTTACCTTATTAAAATGTATAACAAACTTCCTGGGACACAACCTACATCTCAAATAACCAAGGTTACATTTGACCAACACAACAACCACCATAAAAATACCCACTGTCAATTATATGATGCAACTAAACTTGGGATACCTCATCACATATGATGACAAACTAGGTATAAGTGGGATTTCATCTTACATTTTCTGAAATACACGAGTAATAACAATACCACCTCATACTTCGTCCCACTAAACATGGAAACCCATGCACAATCTTTTACACAACCTAAGTTTACACCACTAGCTTATGCTCAACCTTCATAAACATAAGTATAAAATTAACTTGGATTATGTTCATCCCACACATGCTTATTTTTTGTCTTATGTTTAACCTACATAGGCTTATGCCTAACCCATATAGGCTTATGTTCATCCTACACAAGTTTATGCCAAACCCGCATAATATTATCAATAACCCACTAAACTATTCATTAGATCCTCTTCTATGGTACTTGCACCATCTTATGTTCATGTGTACATGAAATCCACTCAACTTGATAGTTTATTTCATGCTTACAATGCACAAAATATCCCAAACAAAACTTTCACTTCAAACATCCCTTTAAATGGTGGTTATCCATCTTCACCTCCATCGTTGGGCCTTACAAGAACTTATGTAATTGAGTTTAACACATTTGGGGATGTATGTAAAATATTTGAAGGAACCTCTAGAATCCAATATCCTTATGGATCTCATCCCTCACCCATTTCCTTAACTACCAAAATATAACGGTCAAGGAGACCCCAATGCCCACATAAAGGCATATGTTGCCATGTTTCACGAACTACTTCTATGGGATTGGGTCATTACTAAGATATTCCCCAAAACTATCGAGGGCATAGCACTTGATTAGTATTGTTTCATTATTGAGGGCTCCATCCATTCATTTTTATCATTTATAACGGAATTCATTCATGTTTTTATATGAAAAAACTTGTAAAGACTATAATTTGAGAATTCATTCACATCAAGCAAGAATCTAATGAGCCCACCACACACTTCATCATGAGGTGATTTCAATTACTCTATTCCTCTATAATTTCCCCAAACATGGACCAAAAATAACTTTGTGACCTCTTTCTTCATGCCCCTAAAAAGTAACTAAGGAATAAATACAAAATTTTACTTACAACTCTTATGATGAATCTTTAGAGAGAACATTAAGGATAAACCAAGAAATGATAGATAACTTGATTGTAGGACGTATGGAACAAATGGGAGAATTTTTACACCTATCCAAGACTCAAGAGGAAAAATAACACACATGTTAGGAAATAAGGGATAAAATATGTGGAATAATCCCTCACAGAATCGCAACAGTAGAAACTAATATGCAAAAATTATTACAGATCTCAAATAAAATTACAGAATAAAATAACACAACACAAAGAGACAGTATTTAACGTGGTTCACCCAATTTGGGCTACGTCCACCAAGAATCACTTGCTCAAATTTTATTACAAGCCACCGCTCTCTCAATACAATACCCAGATCCGTTTGGAGCTATGCTCAACAAACTCTACAAAATTCACACCCGAATTCAAAACACATCTGCAATACATTTGCTTGTACATCTATCATATGCATAAGACCATATAAATAGACAACTGCTTAAGTAGTTTTACAAAACCGTGGGTATCAAAACCATGGGCAAAACCCGTCCCATAAACCTATGGGTCAAAAAACTCACCCATATGAGAAAAGCACGTTTCTGATATGTCGGGTGCAATTTTTCGAGGCCAAAAAATTTACGCCTAAATTTTTTTTTTTTTTGGGGCTACGCCCGAACCCCAGCGAGGATACATGAAAAGTGTATAGTACTCTTAGTGTACAGTCTTCAACACTTTCACACATGAAAATAGGCTCCACAACCTAACAATCTCCCACTTGGAGACTAGTTTTCCTCTGAGCAAGCTTCTCAACCCTTCACTAGTTTCTGTGAAGACCAACCAAAGCTGAACACAACTTTAGTTTTTCCCTTGTGACCACCTTGGTCATCATGTCTGCAGGATTCTGACTGGTATGAATCTTCTCCAACTTCAACTTCTCTTCCTCCAAAGTTGTCCTGATGAAATGATACCTTAACTGTATATGCTTTGTCCTAGAGTGGAAAGCAGAGTTCTTAGCTAGGTGTATAACACTCTGACTATCACTATGCAGCTTACATTCCTCCTACTTATGCCCCAACTCCTCAAGCAATTGTTGTAACCAAATCATCTCTTTGCTTGCCTATGTGGCAGCAACATACTCAGCCTCGTGGTTGACAAAGCCACCAACTTCTGTAGTCGTGAAATCCAGCTCACTGTTGTCCCACCTACAGTGTAAATATAACATGTCATGCTCCTCCTGCTGTCTACATCTCCAGCCATGTCTGAATCTACATAACCATGTAAAGTGTTGTCTGATCCACTGTAGCACAAAACTGTCCCTATGGTCCCTCTCAAATACCGAAGGATCCACTTTATTATTTTGCCAATGCTCTTTACTTGGATCACTCATAAATCTACTCACAGCTCCCACTGCATGGGCAATATCAGGCCTAGTGCACACCATAGCATACATCAAACTAACAACTGGCGATGAGTAAGGTACCTTGGACATCTGGTTTCTTTCTGCTCTGTCTTGGGACACTTTGCTCCTTTGATAACTTAAAATGGCACAAAGGAGTCCCAACTGGTTTAGCATCCCGTATGTTAAACCTATCCAATACCTTCTTAATGTACTCTTCCTGAGATAAAGTCAACTTCCGTTCCTTCCTATCCCGAGTTATCCTCATACCAAGGATTTGTCTGGCTGCCCCAAATCCTTCATATCAAAGGATTCACTTAGTTGTTTCTTGAGTACTTTTATTTCCTGCATGTTTTTACCTGCAACCAACATGTCATCTACATACAAACATAGGATAATATAACTTCCATCCTCAAATTTCTTTGTATACACACAATGGTCAGAATGACATCTAATATAACCTTGCTCCATCATGAAGCTATCAAACTTCTTATACCATTGACGTGGAGCTTGTTTCAGGCCATACAAGCCTTTCTTCAGTTTGCACACCATCTCCTCTTTACCTTTGACTTCATATCCTTCTGGATGTTGCATATATAGCTCCTCCTCCAAATCGCCATGGAGAAATGCAGTCTTTACATCTAAGCTGTTCTAAGTGCAAGTCTTCTGCTACCACTATTCCAAGAACAGTTCGATAGAAGTCATTTTTACTACAGGAGAAAAAATATCATCAAAATCTATACCTTTTTTCTCGTGCAAACCCCTTGACCTGTTGGGCCTTATATCTTTTCTTGCCTCCTTCTTCCTCTTTGACTCTAAACACCCACTTATTTTGTAATGCTCTTTTTCCTTCGGGTAGCTTTACCAAATCCCATGTCTGGTTCTCCATGAGAGCCTAATGCTCCTCATCCATGGCTTGCTCCCACTTCTTCCGACATCTACCCGCATTGCTTCATCAAAGCTCTTTGGTTCTCCACTATCGTGAGTAATAAATAATAAAGAGAAGGATAAAAACGTTCGAGTTCTCTTCTTACCCTAGAAGACCTCCTCAATATAGGAGTTTGGGGTTCTGTGAGGGGGTTCCGAACTGATTCATGTGTCACATTCCCATCCAGGAAGATCCTCTACCACTGCATATTCTTTCTTGGATTCTTCCCTGTTTTCTATGAATCTTGCTTATACATGAATTTCTCATTAAAGACCACATCCCTAGATCGAATGATTTTCTTGTCCTTAATACTCCAACATTTATATCTAAAGTCATCACCACCATAACTAATGAAAGTGCATTTTCAGATTTATCCTCTAGCTTAGTCCTATCATCCTTGTCTATGTGAACAAACACTTCACATCCAAAGACTCTAAGAAATGAATAATCAAATTTCTTACCATACCAAGCCTCCTCAGGTATGCCTCCATCCAAGGCACTTGAGGGTCCTCTCTGTTTATCAAGTACACATCTGTGCTCACCGCTTCGCCCAAAAAGAAAGAGGCGTCTTGCATGTAACCTCATGCTCCTAGCACGTTCCATTATTGTTATGTTCATCCTTTCTGATACCTCATTCTGCTACGGAGTTCCTGGAACCGTCTTTTGCCTGCGGATTCCATTCTTAGAACAGTAATCATCAAATTCATTGCTGCAATACTCCCCTCCATTATCTGACCTGAGACATTTTAGCTTAAGACCTGTTTCATTTTCTACCAAGGCTTTCCATTTAACAAAAGTGTCAAATACATCAGATTTGTTTCTAATACAATAAACCCAAACTTTCCTTGTTGCATCATCAATAAAAGTAACGTAATAACTTGAACCCCCAAGAGATGATACCTAAGCTGGCCCCACACATCAGAATGCACCAGCTCTAACTTACTCTCTTTCTTTGTAGGTCCAACCTTGAGAAACCTTACTTGCTTGTTTCCCATATATGCAGTTCTCATAGAAATCCAAACCTATTTCTGTATATCCAGGAAAATTCTTCTTTATGATGTTCATGCCCTTATGGCTCATATGACCGAGCCTATAGTGCCATAATGTTGTATCTGCATCTGAAGCCACAAGATTACAATCATTAGTACTATCAATGGTTAAATACAAGGTTCCAACCTTCTTACCTCTTTCCACCACAAGAGCACCCTTAATAACCTTCCAAGAGTCTGCTGTAAATATCACAGTACAACCATCACTTCCCAACTGCCCTGCCGATATCAAATTTCGTCTTAATGTAGGCACATGTTTGACATCCTTCAATAAACAAGTATTCCCATTCTGCATCTTAACCTGAACAGAACCTTTTCCAACTATGTTGCAAGGCTCATCATCACCAAGAAAAACATGCCCAAAATCTCCTTGAACATAATCAACAAAATAATGCCTATGTGGAGAAGCATGGAAAGAAGCCCCTGAATCTAAAACCCAAGATTCAGTAATATTGTGCAAAGAAAGAATCAAAGCATCCTGACATACATTACCCGTTGCCACATTTTCCTCCTTGTTTTCTTCCTGTTGTTTCTTCTTATCCTGAAGCTCCCAACAGTCCTTCTTTGCATGCCCAGGCTTTCCACAATTCCAGCATACAATCTTGTTCTTGGATTTTGACCTTGCCCGATCTTTTGATTTTCCATGGTTTCCTCTATTCTTCTGTCTCCCTCTAGTTTCCACTGTCAAAGCATTCCCTAAAGTAGAAGATTCCCTAGAGCTTTTTCTTCGCATTTCCTCGCTTAGAATCACCCCTACAACATCCTCAAACTTCAACTTCAAGTTAGCTGGAACCGAGTTACTTACCGCCATTACCAGGCTATTCCAACTCTCAGGTAAAGAGCACAGAATTAATAAAGCCCTAAATTCTTCATCAAATTCTATTGTAACCGAAGCTAGCATATTCACTACCGTATTGAAATCATTTAAATGATCTGCTACTGAACTATTCTCAGACATCTTCATATTAAACAACTTTTTCATTAAAAATATCTTATTAGAGGCAGAGGGTTTTTCATACAACTTCCCTAATGCATCCATTAGATCTTTTGTAGTCTTTTCCTTTGAAACATTAAATAATACCGAAGATGCAAGACACAGCCAGATTGTCCCAAGTGCTTTCCTATCCAGCAAATCCCATTCCGCATCTGTCATACTCGAGGGTTTGTTCACCTTCTCAGACAACAGAGTATAAAGATCCTTTTGATAAAGGTAATCTTCCATCTACATCTTCCAAAGACTGAAATTCTTCCGTTGAATTTATCAACCCTAGATCTTCCATCATCTACCATAGCTCCCACTCAAGCTAAAAACTTTCCCTGCGATTCAACACTTCAGCAAACCAAACCAAGGCTCTGATACCAATTGTTAGGAAATAAGGGATAAAATATGCGGAATAATCCCTCACATAATCGCAATAAAGTAGAAACTAATATGCAGAAATTATTACAAATCTCAAATAAAATTGCAGAATAAAATAACACAACACAAAGAGACTGTATTTAACGTGGTTCACGCAATTTGGGCTACGTCCACCAAGAATCACTTGCTCGATTTTATCGCAAGCCACCGCTCTCTCAATACAATACCGAGATCCATTTGGAGCTATGCTCAACAAACTCTACATAATTCACACTCGAATTCAAAACACATATGCAATATATTTGCTTCTACATCTATCATATGCATAAGACCATATAAATAGACAAGCTCGCTTAAGTAGTTTTACAAAACCATGGGTATCAAAACCATGGGCAAAACCCGTCCCATAAACCTATGGGTCAAAAACTCACCCATATGAGAAAATCACGTTTCACGATATTTCAGTGTAATTTTTCGAGGTAGCCCCGAACCCCGCCGAGGATACATGAAAAGTGTATAGTTTCTTAGTGTACAATCTTCAACACTTTCACACATGAAAACAGGCTCCACAACCTAACAACACAAACTCCCCAAAATTCCCAAGGTCCAAATATACTCAACTAAAACCTCAATGCCATTATAGGTGGCATTAATAATCAACTAAAGAAACCCAAAATCCATGAGAATGTGGTTAATTATCCTAAAAAAATAGTAATTAAAATAATAGGAATGTTTGTGTTGACAACAACCCCTCCTGTAAATGTGGTTGACTTTAACGAAGATCCGAACCAAAATCTAAACCAAAATTGGGGACAACAAAAATCAAATCAAGAACTAAGAGGGCCCATTTTAGAACAATTTTTTAGTCCCAATCATGGTTATCGAAATAACTACAATAACTTCAACCAATTCACGGCTTAAAAACCATTATCCATAGAACCTGTGATCTTTGCCTCTTTTTTATGCTTGATAGGGTTAGGGGTCATGATGCCCTCACTTGTGGAGAATATAATAAACACATCCAACGCATACCCGAAAAGAAATACAAACATTTAATGAACAATACCTAGGGATGGTAAACCTTAATGACCATTGAATGACTCATTTAGGTCTCATGACACCCCAAAACACCCATCTAGGAATCTATCAAAACCCTTTCCCTAACCATCAACAAAATACCACTCAAGGACCTCAATCAAACAATACACTTGACAAGAATGATAACCACAATAACATTAATAATAATGACAGTTGTCTACATTCATAAATCATGATTCCAAATCCTTAACTTCTAATATGACTAACCTTTATATAGCTCCATTCCTAGGGATGCAATGAAAAATATGTATGATTAGTGTCATTGAGCTAGAAACTAACGAAGAGCCTAGTTTAATCACCTAAAAAGAGTATTGAGCCTTTAACACCCAATTTTAAATCCCTTTAGAGATATACAATGATAATATTCCAAAACTATTGGTAAATTATGATATAGTGACTAACCATGCCAAGACATTTTCACATATCTCATTTCTAAACCTTCTAAATAATTTATCAAGACACCGACTCACACTACAAAACCTATGGTACTTAGACACTTATCTTAAGTCACACCCCACTTGAGGAACATGCTAACCATATTGATATGGTTATGTTACTTTTCAGTGCCATAATGAGGCAATGTGGATTATTCCTTTGACTTGTGCCACCTAACCACAAATTTAGAAGTCATTAGAAGAGGAGATCCTCCTCTCCACCTATAAATTTGGGTCTATAATAACTTAGTAAAATGATATATGGTAAATGATGGGGTGGCGTTAATATTTTCCCCTTTTCCTTCTTACGTTATCTCGAGATATGGTGAAACTAATTGATCTTCAACCTTAAATACCCTACATGGATATGAGAACCTTAGAGTCACATCAATCGACACCATTATCCTCCCCATAATCATCAATCCTAAAATAATTTTTATTGATTTCTATGTCATTGATCAGAAAAATAAATATATCATGATCTTGGGAACACCCTAGATACATCGGATGAAATTCATTCGCTCTGCACTATTTTAGGAAATATGGACTTTACACTTAGGAAAGGTTTTTGCCAAAGGAGATCCAATCCCTTTTTATATTATCCAAGACGGCATCAAAATCTACTATGGGCTCATTTACATCATCATATTCCTACAAATGACCTATGAACATCTAAAATATTAGAAAAGGGAAAACATCTAATCACCAAGGTGGCTTTGAGCTTAAACCCACTCTCCTAGATTTTGATCCTCTCCACATAAAGCAATCATGAAGAAAGATCATGAATCGGGAAAAGAACTCCCCCATTATGCAAAAAACATCAACCTTAAATTGATATCATTTGTTTGAAGACTACTTCATAGATCATTAACATCTTGGAAAAGGACACACCTCTCAAACTTATGTTTGACTGAAAGGGTCGTTTATGTATCATTTTGACCTCCCTAAGAGCCACAAGGACCAATAATCTCTAACTATGGTCACCGATGTGATTATGGTTGAGATTTTTAACAACCAATTACCTTCATTCATCCTATATTATGAACCTCTTTCTGAAGGTGACTTGTGGACCATATAATTTGATGGGGCAAAGTGTGTTGTTGAAGTAGGGGTAAGCATAGTCTTGATCTCTCCTAGGAGGATGATTTTACCTTGTGGTTTCATCTTAGACTTTGAGTATACCAATAATACAATTGAGTGTGAAGTCTTCTAACTATTCTCATCTTATCTTAAAGGCTCAATATATGAAAGCTTCAAATATTTGGTGACACCTAACTCATCACCAACCAAGTAGTAGAAGTATATTAGACTGAAAATTAGCATTTACAACTATATTAGCATGTTTCCCAAATGTTGGCTCATGAATTTGAATTCATAACCATTGAGTATATTCCTAGAATCAAAAACCAATTAGTCAACACCATTTCCATCACATATACATGTTATTTTCCTTTCGTAGCTTTCCCAAGATGACTTTATTATATCTATGAGAGGCTTCCCCTTGTCGAAAGGGGCCTAACTTGAGGAGGGTAATGTTGAAATAGATGAGCTAAAATTAATTAATCTTGACTTAACTAAGAACAGAAAGGCCATATAATAATACCACCATTCTTATGAACACCTCCCTCCTTTGCACTTCAAGAGGGAATTTTCATAATGTTATATTCTTCCTCTTTTTTGAAAATGAGTACTACGATTCTTACCATAAGGTTAAATATTATGACTCCTTTGAATATATTTAAATTTGTGAAGTTGAAAATGAAATTTTGGACCTTCCCCTATGCCACCTAATTTTAAAGAGGGTAACACATCTCTTATTGAGGATACTATTGATATAAAAATTTGAGTAGAGGAAGATCAAATGATCTTAAAACATGTTGATGATAAATGAAATTGAAATTTAACTTAGTAAATGTGAAGATATAAATGTGTAATAAAAGACAAGTGAATATAGGATAGAATAAACCTAAATGTCATGAGAGAAGAGATAGAATTGTTCTTGTATGTTTGTTGCATTAGAAATGGTTGGAATAATATTGAGGATTTAGGCGACTTGTTGCCAAACCGAGGATTTAGACATCTTTTTGTTATACTTAGGATTTAGGCATCTAGTCGTCAATGGAAGAGTATTGGGAGAGTTGTATCCTTTTCCTCCAACCGCTAACATTTCCCCACATATAAGTGTAACTACATATGATTACAAACCCAATAGAAATTGGTCATGGATGATACATAATTTTAGGCATATTATTGTCCTACATATGCCCTAAGTGTCATTCCTTATTTGATCCGAGAAAACATGATAATTAGTTCCCTTTTCCCAAAGCATGTAATTTACCAATGATTGCATTCCTATTGTACCTTATAAAAATCTATAACTGAGTACCTACTAGTAGATTTTGTAGAAACCTATCATTGGGAACTTTTTGATCATGTATTGTACCTATTTCTACCCCTAGGATAGAACTGCCCATGTGGGACACTAGCACCAACCATTTCGCATCTGTATTGGGTGCTTCGGTCCTCGCTTTGATTTTTGCCCAATTATTATTCTAAACATGTTTTTTATCTCTTGTTTATTTTGATTTTTCTTTGTACCATCATATGTTTGGTCTCTATACTATTGAGAGGGTAAAATTATCATTGAATGATTACCCCCACTCATTTGGGGTGTGTGAGATAAACCATGGTGAACATGCCCCAAGTGAGGAAAGATGAAACTGATGTGCACATCTGAAATAGAACTCTGTATGGGGAAATGGAATGAGAATTGTAATTACCATGGCACCTAAAAACAATGGGAAAGGCTAGAAAAATGTGTTATTAACAAACAAGCATGTGGCGTGATGTAATAAAACTAGTCAAAACACACAGTAATCATGGCAAAAGACATCTAGTAGCTAGTTGAATACATGAGGCGCCATTCGAGGATGTCACAAGACACTTGAAGCCTTAAAGGATATGGAACCACAACACACAATCAAACATAGGACATAGCCTACAAATAATGACACTCAATACACAAGCATAAACAAGATACAAGTAAATCGAGATAACCATGATTAGAAGTAGACCTGCAATACAAATTCTACACTTGAAGCACCCATTAGCATGTTATAAAAATTGATAACATGCCACAATGTCTACAAATATAAATAGTAATGAAAGTAGTAGATATTGCAATGATAGAGCCTGAATAGAGAGAAATAGGAAGGGTAGATGCCCTTAAGAGCCTCAATGGGACTAGTACAGAACAATACCAAACATCATACATCATGTGAGAACTTGTAAGTGACATGCATTCACCTAAAAAGTACCGTGTGAATGTGCATGTGTGTATATAAAAAGGATAGAGCATAATACTCAACGTAACATGATAAATAATGTGTAATATAGAATAGTATAAGTACGCAAGAATACACCCAATCAAGATCTAAGCTAGTATTTTTGAATTTTGGTAAATATTTGATTATTTTTTATTTACTAGAATATGAAATGCAATGACTAGAAGAGGGAATAAAGTTTTCCCCTATTGTGTAAAGTGATTTCCATGTAGGTAATTACACCCTCAACAGTCTTGTTTAAACCTAGAACAAGAGTGTGTCATTAGGTAGTAAGGGTAACACAAGAGCTACTATAGAACAATTTCAACAAAAGGAAGGGATAACCTTATGAAGTCTAAGATCCCAACTACATGGGTAAAAGAGTATAAAAATAAGAGTGTGATCATTAGGAGAAAATTGAATAGTTGGAACATCGGGCTTGTTGGCAATAGTGGAAATAATAAGGATCAATGTGTGAGTCAAGAGATGTGTAACATATGTAGTGCTAGGAGGATTTATAGTATCAACCTCAAGCAATGGAGGAGAGACACAAGATTCATCATAAGTAATAGGTACAATTTGGGAAGATTAGAAACATTAAATTTGTATGTATTATCCCCTATGATCATAGACATAAATGTGGAAAGAGGGGAATTGATTTCCCCATGGATGCAACAAGATGAGGTGTAGCCATAGTATATGAGTCATACATAGAAGTTTGGAAAGTGAGAGCATTATGAATCATTATCAAATCAGCACATTGTGTTCTAACTTGTGATGAGGAAGGTGTGAAGAGTGATGTAACATTGGAATCAATAAGCATATGATCATTAGAAGTGCATTGAGATTTGTGCCAAGCAAAAAATTTGAAATTCATGGTCATGGTGACATTGTGAAGGGGGTATGAGTGTCTCCCAACACCTTAGGTATCATAGATGTAGCAACCATCATAGGGGACAAAGTTCTATATATAGGTAAGTGTGCAATAGTATGCATTAGGGATTGAGCATCATGTGGATGAGAATGATACATAGTGGGAGGAGTATCATGGGTGCCAATAGAAAGTTCATCATGTAAACCAATAGTAACATTGTAGTCTATCATGGGAGGAGAATGATGTGTAATGTAAGTAGTAACTTCACTATCATGAATGAGAGTGATATCATAACGAGTAACAACATGTGGTGTGGAATATTTTGTAAAATTATCCATGGAAGAAGGTATGGAAATGGCATTGAGGGTTATGGCATGGGTAGAAAGTATTGCATACATAGTATTTAACGAAGGAAAACCTAGAAGGATATTTTAAGGGAGATGAGGCATAATGTAACATATAACATTAAGAGTGCAAGGTCCTATAGTAATGAGTAGAGTGATTTCTACCACTACTTGCTTAGGTGTATTGTCAAAACCATGAATATATAAAGTGGAGGGAGTTAGATCAGAAACAAGAAGCCATATTTGATGGATAAAAGAAATGTTACATATATTAAAAATAGATCCATTATTAAGTAAAGTAAGCTTAACAAACACATTATGAATGTGAACTTTATTATACAATGGGGGAGAATTGTCAATAATTTTATGGTAAGCCATAAAATAATTTTACACAAGAAATCTAGAAAGACAAATAGATTTGTATTGAAAGTGATGTTGAGAAAAAAATTGATTGTCGTCAAATGAATAAAATGACCATATATCGAAATATAATTTGAATTGTACAAAAAGAGGGTTTTTTGAATATGATTATGTAAAATAAAAACCTCTAAGGGATTTTCTCAAAAGTGTGTATTTTTTGAATTATTCCTTAGTTACCAAAAAGTGTAATTTTGAATTTTTGAAAATTATGTAAAAATTAGGGAAAACAAAAATATTTTTTGTTAAATATGGAAAAATTAAAAATAACCTCAAAGGAATTTGAAAATAGAGTCGTTATGCTTGAGATATGAAACAAAAGGTGATTTGAAAATTAGGAGCCCTAGAAAGTGACCCAAAGGGTAGGACCAACCATGAAACCCTAGGAATTTTTTTGCAGATCAGATTTATGGCAGATGATAGATGAAAATCAGGTGTAAATCTAAATATAATATGTATATATGAACCCTAATGTAACTAGGGTCAGGTTAAGAGAAGAATAGATATGATAAAAATCATACCGAGTCATGTTCACTAAATGATTTAATGAAATTAAATATTAATCAGAGGACTGAAATCAAATAGATATAATAGTAATAAACAAGATCTAACATGTAAGAAAAAAAACAAGTATAAACAAAGTGAGATGAGAGTGACTTAGCTTGAACTTGAAGATCTGGACTGATTCTAGACTCGAGGACCGAGTGGAGCAGGTAGGATCTAGACTAGATATGCTTCATTTGGAAAAATGGAATATGAAACTCCTTCAAACATAATTAGTCGGATAAAGATAAGACCGCCTAAGTGCTAGTGTTTTAATTGGGTGTTAATGTCACAGTAACAACTTTGGATTTGATCTTTGTATGGTCTCGAACTTGTCTTCTTCCTTTCACTCTTTGTCAAATCTAGTTCGATGTAGAGTTCTTGTGTCACACTGAACCTACAAAATAAACCCTATCTACCTACACAAGGATCAAGAAAACATTAGATGAAATAAATAATTCATATGCTTGATTCAGAATGACCTCAACAGATCACCCCAATGTGATTGTCACCAAGCATTGTACTACATTTCAAACTCTATGTAGTTCTAGTGTGTGTGTGTGTGTGTGTGTGTGTGTGTGTGTGTGTGTGTGTTGTGTGTTTTTTCCATTGAAGCTAGGTTTCCCTTGTGCCAGTTGCACCAAGATAGTGAGCTACAACTAATTTTCCCCAATATGAATGTGTGAGATGGAATTTAGAAATAACCCCTCTATGTAGTGAATAATGCAACCCAAATGTAGTCCTTGAATGTTGTTCTTTTACCCAAGTAATAGCCCAAGTTATCTCACCCCTAATAACGGTGAGTAGTTCTCATGTATACATATGATTCCCTTGTTTGAATTTCATCATTAACAACCAAAAAGGCTGACCCAAAGTGATGGGTAGTAATTTATAAAAGATAACAAATGATGTGAAATTTCAAATTTGAGAAAAGAAGGGAAAATGACAAAGTAGCGTTTGGGCATTGTTAGTGTAAATTCACAGCACCCCCAAAATGACCTATGGATCTGCTTTTCTAAGGCAATGTCATTTGGTGTGAATGCATAACATTGAGCTTTCCCAAAGTGTGGGACCTTTGCAAATGGGGAAAGCTCTCTAGAGAAGGCTGGTTCCTCTTCCTAAACTACCTACCACAAGCTATTCTAGTGCGGAAAACTAAATCTAATCCTAATCTAACTTCCAAGGAGACAGGAGAGAAAGAAAACTAGGAAAAACAGAGCCTACACTAAAACGGTGATACACCAAAGAAGGAAAATGTTGAACATCTATCAAAACTGCCATGGAACAAGAAGAGGTGAGCAATGGAAAGGATGGACAAGTGCATCAAAAACCAAGGATGGATTTCACACAAAAAATGTTCCAAAACTCCATGAACATAGCTCCAAAACCTACAATGAACATCCAAACATGCACAAATACCTACAATGAAGAGAGGCAAGAAGAAAACAACCAAAAACGAGCAAGGATGGACAAATGCATCACAAAACACATTTTTATTGCTCCAAAAGTTTGCACAAAACATCATTTCACGGGTAAGAGGAAAAAATTCCATTACAGAGTAGGGGAGGAGGTTTAAACTCCATTTTCAACCCTGGGGAAGAAAAGAAGGGAGGAGAGAAGAAAGATGAACAACCTTTACAAATGAGCCAAATCTGGCTTTTATCGATCAAACAGAAAGAAAGAAATGAGAAAAATGCGGGAAAATTTGATTTAGAACTCCAACCATTGACAGATCCATTTAATTGGCCTACAAAATGATGGGTTTCCATGAAAATCCCATACTTCATTGTACATTGCTTTGTAGAGCAAAATAGAGGCCCATACTTCATTAATTTTGGTGGTTGGGAACCATTTATGCATTTTTGCATGCCAAAGATGTTTTCCCATTTTTCTCCCATAAATCTCCATCAAAAATCAAAATTGAACTATCCATCATGTAGAGGACTTCAACAGCTTTCCATTGATATAAAAAGATCATGAAAATCTGAGCTTGAGATCGAAAGTTATGCCCTTCTGAAAATTTAGGGAAAAAATGGGGCAAAAATCGCAGGTCGGTGGGCCAAAACTTTAAATTTTTCCCCTTTTTTCAAATTGGGAAAAATTTCCCAAAACCCTCTACCATTCCACCACTTCTCTACCATGTGGCATCTTCTAGTTGCTTGGGGAATGGGCTTCCATTTCTACCATTTGCGCCTTTTAAATTTTTCATTGGGAAAATTTCCCAATTTACCTCAGCGGGCCCGACCTCCGCTACCACGTGGACACATGGCACCATTTCATTTGTCAATGGGACCACGGGTTCATTTTGTGCCTTCAACCCTTTTGACCAAAAAGGCCAATAAAACAAAATTCTTTTCCCCCGACTCCGCTCACCGATTTGGACATTTGGCGTTATGCGATTACTTGGCGGGGCCTTAACAACTTATTTCCATTCTCCTCCGTAGGTGAATTTTTCCTTTGTGCCTTTTAGCCAAAAGGGATAAGTGTCAAAAACTATCCCCGACGCCCACCGCTCTGCCAATGACACGTGTCAGCTTCTTATTGGTTGCGGACACTGCCAGGAAAATTTCCCCTCAAACTTCGCCGAGCCATAACTCAAAAAATACAAGGAGTTAGGAGGACTTCCTTACCTTTCTAGAAAGGGGAAGAAAAATGCTATCTGATGAAGCTATTTCCATAATCTTTTGAGTGCTCTAAATGTGTGAAAATTTGACTGAGGCACAAAATGAAGGTAAGTTAGCCAAAATGAGCAGGGGGCTCATTTTGGATAACAATTTTGGTGACTCTCAGGGGTCATCTACCTACTAGATGAAATGATCAGTGGCCTTTGAAGCATCCATTGGGCATGGAGTCAAGCCTGATAAACTGATTCTGATCTGAACTCTGAAATTTTGACCTCTGAGTCACTTGGAAACCCACTGAAACTTGGAGTTGACCTCACCAAAATGCCACTGAAATGGACTGTGCAAGAGCAAAAACCAAGCACCAAAAACTATGTACAAACTAAAAATCATACATATCCCAAGTGGAATATGTAGAGTGTGCACAAGCACTTCTTCTACTGAAAGAAAACCTACCTACTCTACTCTAATCAAGAGCAAAGGTAAGCTAAACAAACCCTACAACTGGTTGTGTAAAATAGCTTCCTTTCTTCAAAATTGGCAGCCATGCAATTGATTTGGAGCTGATCATGGTTGGTTGGATGAGTGGAAAATCAACAAGAAGTTGGTCTTCTACCCAAATTAGCAAGGTATCAACTGAAGACAAATCCAATACCTCTTTTAGTTTCTTTGCATTTGGATTAAAGAGGCGTGGCAGCTGATCCTTGGTACTTTGTAGCTCATCCTCATGCTTAGAAGCAAGCATGACTGGTTGTGGCTTCTCCTTTAGCTCCAATGAAGCCAAATACCTTATTGGGCAAGGTCTGATCCATTTGATATGCCCATTGCTCTGAAATTCAACTCCAAAAATGGATTCCTCTTGTAGACCTTCTTGGATGGATGGTGTGGAAGAGATGATGGAATCCTCATGCCTTTTCTCTTCTTCCTCCAATGAAGAACATGGAAGATTAATATCTTCCAAACTTGATTCCAAAGAGCTGCTATAAAATGTAGGCTGCTGCAATTGAAAGTTCTCCTCCATGACAGCAAGCTCATGTGTTTGGAAGGTGGATGATGAAGGAGAAAATGGTGTGATTTCAACTAGTTCCTCTCCATCAAAATAGTCCTCCAAATCTGACAGATAAACTACCTCATTGTTGTCTTGCTGCAAATGTTCAAACTCTCCTCCATGGTGTTCTCTTGATCTGCAACTTGATCACCATGGTTTCTCTCATCTTCAATCATTGAGTTTGAAAGATCAAACTCTTCTTCAGCACTAGAACTCGAGAGAGATGAAGTGGAAGGAAGAACTAAAGGTTCTTCTATAGCCTATTTTGTGCTCAAAGCTTTTGGATCTGCACTTTTCTCCTCCACAACTGGAATGTGCTCCTCTTCTTTTGGATTTGGAGAAGCTTGTTCTTCCTCAGTTGCTTGAAGACAATCTTGCTCTTGATTGAACTCTTCCTCTAGCATGAAGTTTGTCAAATCAAACTCTTCAATCTGCTGCTCTAGAGGACAAGTTGGGGCTGCAAGATCTCTTTTAGAGATTTCCTCTTCCATGGCTGATTGTGAAACTCTATTGGATCAACATCTTCTTCAAGTAGAGTGCCAACATGGACACTACATTCGAGTAAACTGATTGCTGATCTACTTCTTATTTTTGCTCTTCTTCTGCTTTGCTGACAAAATCAGTCCTAACCACCATTTGTTCTTCAACCTTTACCTCCTCTGAAGGCTTGACCATCAAGGGGATCTTTGTTATCCCAAATTTGAGAGCCCAACTTCTCAAGTTGTCTGTCATTTCTTTCTGTTGGGATCCTCTTCTTGTTGTCCTTCATGACTGATTTTCTGATTTTCATTTTCCCAACATGGATTTGGGAATGCAAGAGGAGGGGTGGGTTGTGATTCAACTGGTTTTGCAATTATTTGTGGTGGTGGAAGAGATATTTTTTTCTGGATCTTGTGGAGGGAATGGCTGTTTGGAATGGAAAAGAGTAGAGAAATTGAGGTGGGATGGGAGACTAGGAGATGGAGAAATGGAATCAACATTTGGGGCATATGGGAAACTTGAAGCTTGACATTCAAAATGATAAAGCTTGAGAGGGTGAAAAAGAAAGATAAGGAGTTGTTGAATGACTTACCCATTGACAAGGTTGATTCAGACTTTGCTCATATGCTTCTATCTCCTCAATCCATTGTGCAAGTAATGGCAGCGTTGCAACCATGAAGTCAAGTTTCTCTTGAGGGCTGTAATGTCTTGGAAAAGGGCCTCCCCATGGACAGGGTGCTCTGAAACCAATCTGAAATGCCTTCATTTGTGCTTGAGTCCCTGGATTGCACCATGCAATCTCCATCTTTTGGATTTTCTCAACAAATCAGCATCTTCTTCTTGACTTCCCTCACAATCTGCATATCCTTGTGCTTGACATGCTTCATAGCCAAACTGATTTTGGCATTGCTCATATGGATATGCATACTAATTTTGAATTTGATCAAAATGCTGATTTGGAGGATTTGAGAAACATGTTGGAGGTGGAAAATACTGTTGTTGTAAATGTGAATTCCATGATGGAAATGAAGTCATGATTGCACAACTTCATGGGATGAAAAGAATGGAAGAGATGGAAGGAAGAATGAATGGAAATGGATGAAAAACAAGTCTGCAACTCAGAGAATGAGTTATTGATTAGATGGAGTCGCCAGATGTGTTTGCAAGTGCCTCCAAAGGCTGAAATTTTCACAGGAACACATCAACCTGCAAAAACAAAGTGGAAGACCTCTAAGGTCCCACCGGGCATGCCAAAAATGTTAGTGAAAATTCACAGCACCCCCAAAATGACCTATGGATCTGCTTTTCTAAGGCAATGTCATTTGGTGTGAATGCACAACATTGAGCTTTCCCAAAGTGTGGGACCTTTGCAAATGGGGAAAGCTCTCTAGAGAAGGTTGGTTCCTCTTCCTAAACTACCTACCACAAGCTATTCTAGTGCAGGAAAACTAAATCTAATCCTAATATAACTTCCAAGGAGACATGGAGAGAAAGAAAACTAGGAAAAATAGAGCCTACACTAAAACGGTGATACACCAGAGAAGGAAAATGTTGAACATCTATCAAAACTGCCATGGAACAAGAAGAGGTGAGCAATGGAAAGGATGGACAAGTGCATCACAAAACCAAGGATGGATTTCACACAAAAAATTTTCCAAAACTCCATGAACATAGCTCCAAAACCTACAATGAACATCCAAACATGCACAAATACCTGTAATGAAGAGAGGCAAGAAGAAAACAACCAAAAACGAGCAAGGATGGACAAATGCATCACAAAACATGTTTTTATTGCTTGTAAAAGTTTGCACAAAACATCATTTCATGGGTAAGAGGCAAAAAATACCATTATAGAGCAAGGGAGGAGGTTCAAACTCCATTTTTGACCCTAGGGAAGAAAAGAAGGGAGGGCAGAGTAGAAAGAATGAACAACCTTTACAAATGAGCCAAATCTGGCTTTTATCGATCAAACAGAAAGAAAGAAATGAGAAAATGCGGGTGAATTTGATTTAGAACTCCAACCATTGACAGATCCATTTAATTGGCCTGAAAAATGATGGGTTTCCATGGAAAATCCCATACTTCATTGTACATTGCTTTGCAGAGCAAAACAGAGGCCCATACTTCATTAATTTTGGTGGTTGGGAACCATTTCTGCGTTTTTGCATGCCAAAGACGTTTTCCCATTTTCTCCCACAAATCTCCATCAAAAATAAAAATTGAACTATCCATCGTGTAGAGGACTTCAACATCTTTCCATTGATATAAAGATCGCGAAAATCCAAGCTCGGGATCAAAAGTTATGCCCTTCTGAAGATTTAGGGCAAAAATGGGGCAAAAATCGGGTCGGTGGGCCAAAACTTTAAATTTTCCCTTTTTTCAAATTGGGAAAAATTTCCCAAAAACCTCCCGGTCTGCCACTCCTCTGCCATGTGGCATCTTTTGGTTGCTTGGGGGAATGCGCTTCCATTTATGCCCTTTGCGCCTTTTAAATTTTTCATTGGGAAAATTTCCCAATTTACCTTCGCCGGCCCGACCTCCACTTCCACTACCACCTGGACACGTGGCGCCATTTCATTTTTCAATGGGACCATAGGTTCATTTTTCACCTTCAACCCTTTTGACCAAAAAGGCAAAAAAATAAAAATTCTTCAGCCCCTTGACTCCCACTATTGACTGGACACGTGGCATTATGCGATTGCTCGGCGGGGCCTTAACAACTTTTCTCCTTTCTCCTCCACAGGCCCACGGGTGAAGTTTTCCTTTGTGCCTTTTAGCCAAAAGGGATAAGTGCCAAAAATTGTCCCCGATGCTCACCACTCTGCTGATGACACATGTCGGCTTCTTATTGGTTGCGGACTTGCCCAGGGAAAATTTTCCCTCCAAACTCCACCGGCCATAACTCGCAAAATACAAGGACTTAGGAGGACTTCCTTACCTTTCTGGAAAGGGGAAGAAAAATCATATTTGATGAATCCATTTCCAAAATATTTTGAGTGGTCTACATGTGTGAAAATTTGATTGAGGCACAAAATGAAGGCAAGTTAGCCAAAATGAGCAGGGGGCTCATTTTGGATAACAGGCGCTCTGTCTCTAATGGGAGGTATTGTCCAATATTCTTATAGGATATAATGGCAAATGCATAGTTGGGTCACATGTTTTCCAATGTCCAAAAGTAATGTATTCATTCGAGAAAAGTAAGTGATAAGAACATGAAAAGGACAAATCGATGTAAAAGCAAAATAAATGTTGTTAATGTCTAGTTTTCTTTCTAATGAATCATGCATATAATGACATACTTAGAGGCATGATGTAAATATTAAGTGTGTGGTTTTGTGTCTACAAATATCAAAGAAGAAAGAAGAAAAGGTTAATTTGTAAGCTTTATTTTATCCACAAAGTGCCACAAACCTAAGTAGTTATCCAATAATTGTTTAAAGTAAAAATTCCCTTGAGGCATGGAATACCTTAAAGAATTAATATCAAGGCTCTTTTAAAAATCTGAAAATGAATTTTGAAAATTTGAGGATGTGAAATAATGGAGTTAGAGAGTATGCATAAAGATAAAAGATGTAATACATAGAATGAGGGTATATGGAAAAAACATTGCGAGATAAGTTCATAGTAAATAAGATTTTGAGATATTTGACATAAATATGGATGCATGTCGAGATAAATTTTGTGTAAGGACATTAACACTATAAATTTTGATGAATTGGTGGGTTCTCTCTTGTCCCATGAGGATAAGATGGGACTATGTAGGAGAATCAAAATTGACTTCAAAACATGCATTTCGCAACCAAATAAAGTTTTTAAAGTGGGAATATCAAGATAACTTCTCAAGTAAAGACAATATAAACATTACTTTTCATTATTATAAAAACTAGAACACTTTATAGAATATTTTAGTATTATGGAAGCAAATAATCAAGCTAATCACGGGTGAAAGAAGGCATTACAAGATGAAAAAGTAAGGTAAAAGAGAAATCGGAGCACTTAAATTATTTTCTCACTTTTTATTGGGAATAAAGGATGAAAAGAGTGTGATTTTAGTAGAGATTTGGAAAATGAAATAATAATAAACAATTGATACTTTATTCCTATAATAGGGAGATATTTATACATAATGTTCTCTCACATAATAGGAGTCAACCTCAATAAACTATTACTCACAATCCATATATTTTCTCACCTATTTATATTACATGTGAGTTGTTACAAATAACCTCACACACATACCTAACAATATATTAACCCACATAATAATAAACTATGTGAGTATTTTAATAAATCCTACCATCCCCCTTAATGTGAACATGAGGAAAAATGTAGTCGCACTTCTTTTGCGGGATGCATACCTCTACTTTGCTCATGATTTGTGTGGTTTTTTAGGAAACCAAAAACCTTCAAGGATGATTTTTCCAAGACAAACAACAACTTGTTTATATGTATAATTTTACTACATAACCACTAACCTACCGGGATGGTTTTACACAACAACTAACAACCTATAGAGATGGTTTTACATGACAACCAACAACCTATAAGGATGGTTTTACATGGCAACCAACAACCTAAATATCATGATGTTACTTTACCATTGTTCTTTTATCTTTCCACGCATTTTTACATTGGGCAATTACATAGGATTTGTTTTCTCTTTTTACGAATCTAAAAAGGAATGTACTTATGTTCTTGTTATAAACACAACACACAACTGAAAAATAAATTGTCACCACATTTGTTTTGTGGCCCCATCATTGTCAAATGATGAGAGTATATTGATTGTCCTCCGACCTCGATGCCTCCATCTTCCAATGTGATGTGTTGCTTAATCAACAAATGTGATCTTGAAGCACATTTGTTTCCACGTTGTGATTATTCCCCCCCAGCCCCCGCAATGTGAAACATGAATTTGTTAAGACGTTGAGTTATCTTAAAAATGTGTTCGAGGCATTTTTTCAAACTTTAGAAGACACAACTATGAAAAGGAAAATATAATGACGCATCAATATTTGGATTCTATTGACACTTTGACTTTACAAAATGACACAATATAATATTTTAGGCTATGATGGTGACACAACAACTATATAACCCAGATAGAATATGATGAGCGTCGTTGATACTCACACTTTAGTCTATAACTAAT
This sequence comes from Taxus wallichiana var. yunnanensis, assembly GCA_018340775.1. Taxonomy (NCBI): domain Eukaryota; kingdom Viridiplantae; phylum Streptophyta; class Pinopsida; order Cupressales; family Taxaceae; genus Taxus; species Taxus wallichiana. Next base: position 7,842,857 of record JADAXU010000131.1, read on the forward strand.
TGTCAATACCATGGTGGTGTCTTAGGCTATTTGCAACAAAGCATTGTTGAAACTGTATTGAGCATATAAATAAATTAACTGAAGAATTAAACAACTAATGTATCTAAGAACCTGTCATATCTTATCAAATATTGATGAAAGAAACAAATCACAAAGACTCCTAAATTTGTAATATGAAAGAACTAAAACATGTTGAAACAGAGTAACAATTCTAAATATTGTAAATGTTATAATGCATGGAAGAAATCAAACTGCTAATTAATAAAGAATTAAATGAATACATAACACTTCCCTTCACATTGGGGAGGAGTGGCCCTTGCTCCTTCCCTCTGATCCGGTTGCAATGTTTCAATTACAAAAGCAAAACTGAACTCAGAATCATGCCCTTTATTGATCAATAATAGTTCAATATAATCCTTTTCTTTCCAAAAATACTAACCTATTTAATCCTAATGCATACACCTTATATACCAAGTGAAGTCAAGTTCTTCTTCAAGAGAACTTGTTATTTCAATAATCATGCAAGAGTTACATGAAACAATTAACTAAACAAGTATGTATGAGAACAACAACATAACTGGGAGTCACAAGGTCGAGGTGCCAACTACATATAACTTGATCAGATTTATCTTTTTAAATGCAAGTGGAGTCCTTGTTAACAACGTCCAACTGATACTTGGGGATAACTAGAGTTGAAACAACTCAAGTACTTGAACTCCTCGCATAGTAGTGGCCGCCACAAAATAAGGATGTTTTTTAGCGCTTTACTCTTGTTGAATGAGATAATTTGTTTGTTTAAAGAGACAGTTGCCACCCAAATAGTCTAAGTCCCGGATGGAAATGATGTTGATTAGGTACTCCATTAATTGTGCAAGTCATATGCTAACTAGATGAAGTCTGTGTTTTGTTGCATGAGTCATGCACTCTGTTATGTGAGTCATGTGCTCCATTGTGCAAGTTTTTCACTAGGATTTATGTGATTCCTGATCTAGGCTTGATGTGAGTCCTCTACTAGGCTTATAAAAGGTCTTACATTCACACTTGTTAGCTTAGAAACCAATCTATATCAACCCATCCAAGGAAACATATGAAAGATGAAAAATGGACAAGATTTATGCACAAAAACTTCTCTTTAAGTATACAAAAGTATTATTTACAATAATGTTAATATCAGTTTAATACAAGGTGATAATAACAAAAATGGGGTTTGAAATGGGAATTCACAAGACTCGTCAAAACAATGACATGACATATAACAATGTTGACGGATAAAAAGACTCTAGTTGTGATCTAATACAATTAACAATGATAAAGATAAGTTATGACTTTCATTATCACTCTTATGACAAGACAAATAATGTCTTATTTGAACTTAGTACACATTAACTACTAAACCTAAACTATCGACTCAAAAAATATTTGAATAAAATAGGCCTAAATTCTAACCTACAACAAATACCACTAAAACATAATGTATAATCTAAAACCATGAATTGATAAATAAACCTAATTCCACTAAACAATATAGAAAACCGTGGGCTTTAATACAAGTCGTGATTTTTGAATTTTTTTTGTTGTCGCTTCATTTATCCAAGCCATTGAGTTCCACTATGTAGGGTCTATAGGTGATGTAGAAGGCAAGAATGAACCACTAGATGCGATATTTCACATGATGTCTTGAAGTCTTGCCTCACCAATTCTAAATCAACATTTGGCGATACACTTTAGCTTTCAACTCATGATCTAACTGTTTAGCGTTTTTGATCAAGCAAATTAGATGAGAGGATATTTCTAGGAAAGGAAAAACTCCCTTTACTAATACCTAGTAAATGTTCACTCTATTTTTCAATGCAATAAGACCCATGTAGATTGTGGGACACAAGAATGAGGGAACAACAAGACTAATATGCCATTAATAGATCTCAAAAGATGGCTAAGTTTGTATGACAATGTGAAATTCACCTAAGGATCCATGAAGGCCGAGATATTATTATTTGAAATGTATAAACTCCAATGCAACACCGGATTAATACAAATAAAGAGTGAATCAATTCTTTGAATCAATACATAAGTCTTGTTTGATAAATTGGTATAGGGTGACGTCCACTACACTTTCCACTTAATGCATAATTGATAGTCTCAATTGATGTGGTTGAAATTTTGGCTATAGTTTTTATGGAAGTTTGGTTATTGAAGGGATGTTCAATATCCAAAACTAAACCAAAAGTCTACTTAATTTGGTGTTGAAATAAATTATTGACGTAAGGATCTTCAATGTAATAATGATGGTAGATATGCATGGTAGAGATTTCAAGTTCAAGTAAGCTTAAGACTTCAATAAGGTCGGGGTTAAATTTGACGCCTAACTATACCACAAACAATTTTCGGGTGATGGTAATTTTTCAATATCGTCCTTCAAAAACACAAAATAATGTTATTTTTACTAATTATTCTATATTTATTATATCTTTTATAATATAAATTTACATATTTTTTAATAACATTTATACAAATCTATATACAAATTTTGCACAAATGGAAGCACGTGACTAAGAAGAAACATAGTCCCCCTGTCGAGCTTGCAATGTACAGGCATAACCAGATATGGTAGTATAAAAGGTTATGCAATGGAAATATACTAACTATAGGCTTTCTTGGAAGCAATAGACCTCACAAAGAATGGAGATCGCAATGGAAGATGTAAAGTCATTTAACATGGATACAAATAACCAAAACAATAATAAATATGATCATACGGTGATGGAGATGTAGGAATCTAATCTTTATTGTGCTCACCAACACGTGTTTCTACTTATTGGCATCTATTGATATCATTCTCCTCCAAAATTACACGTAGGCATCTGCAATGTGATGTCATGAAGTATTTTATGTATCATGTATTCAAAAAAACTTTTCCATCAAATGAGGCAAAATTAAAACAATGGATTGCCCCTTTGAAATTATCAAGTCATCTCTACGAATCTCAAAGTGCACTGATACCAAATGTGATTTTGGAACATTTTTGCATAATGAAATAATAATAAACTATTTTAATTTTATAATAGGGAGATATTTATACACAATGTTCTCCTACATAATAGGAGTCAACCTCAACAAACTCATAATTCCTATATTTTCTCACCTAGTTCTATTACACCGAGTTGTTACAAATAACCTCACACTAACAACTAACAATATATTAACTCATGTAACAATAAACCATGTGATAATTATTAACAATTCTTAAAAAGAGAAAAAAATATATCCTATGAATGTGGTTCACATTTGCACAATATATAGTGATGAAAGTAAAACATACAAGTTTTATAATCCTACTAGTAAATCCACAATTATTTCTTAAGGATTGTAATTTTTTTAAATAAGATGTATGTTGATCATGATGATATTTATAAAATGGTTGAATGGTAACAACCTCTTTAAGAATTTATTAGGGCTTACAAAGTTCTACACATGTTTCTAGCTCAACATGAAATGATACTAGCTCTTCCCAAGAGACTAGTCATTCATCTACATCAACACCAATTAAGCACAAGAGTTTATTCAATCCACATCCAATAAACAAAAATGTTAGATTATAATTATGATATTTTGATTACAAGGCTTCAAAATTAAGAAGGTGATTTTTTTGATGATGCTTATGATGAAAATATTATGTTTACATTGTCATCTATGACTAGTGAACGTAGAAGTTATATAAAAACTAGTAAAAGGAAAGAGTGGGTTGGTGTTATGAAAATGGAGATAGATTAAATTGAGAGGAAAGGCATATGCTATAAAATTCATCCTATATATGATAAACATGTCATTGGAACTAAATAGATCTATAAGAGAAAGGTTAAGAGTTATTAGGTTTCAATTGTTTATAAATTTATGGGCAATCCATCAACGAAGTATTTACAAGCAGTGAAAAGAGTTTTTCAGATATGTAAGAGGTAATTATAATCATTTTTTTCATTTTAGATGATAAATTTCATTATTTCTAATTGGCTACATGTATTTAGACTAGGGTGATATCTTGATGACAAGAAGTAAACTTGAGGTTATGGCTTTACATTGGGAAGTGGGTTGGTTTCATGGTCATCAAAGAAGTAAGATAAAATTACTTTATCCTCTATTAAATCTGAATATGCAGATATTCCATCATCTTACACACAAATTATGTGGTTAATAAGACTCTTAGTTGATTTCAAAGAGGCTCAACTTGAGCCTACACAATTTTTGTGTGATAATAATGGGACAATACAATTGTCAAGAATATATTTTTCCATGTTAGCTTGAACATTTTGAACTCAAGCATAATTTTATCACAAACTTGGTCAATGATAAAAAAATCATTGTGTGCGAATTGAATATTATCTTGAAAATATTTTCACCAAGGAACTTTTGTAAGACTTAAAAAAGGTGATAGGCATTTATCCTCTTCGCATCAAAGGGGGTAATGTTGAGTATGATGCCAATATGGGATACTATGTAATAAATATTAGAAATATTTTTAGTTGTGTTTATATTTTTTAAGATATTTATTTGAGTTATTCTTGTGAGATATGTTTTGGTTATGTAAAAAATGTTTTTAAGCATCTTCTAGTTTTAGTTGGAAGTGTCAGTTAGAGTGAAGATCACTAGGTGTGCACTTAAGCGAGGTCGTATCATTATTCATTCATCCCCAAGAGGTGGGTCACAATTTTTAAGTATATATGATTGTATTATTCTTATTTTAAGTCATTTCTATTTTTAGGAGAGTTTTGGGCACTTAGTTTGCCTAGTTTGACTAGTGTGCATGATGGAGTGCATGTATCACTTAAACTAATAGTGGCTTCTCGCATGTTGAACATATCTTATTAGTGGATGATAGTTGTTTTCTTGAGTCTATTTTTAGACCTATTTATTTGACTTTATTTAACTTAGGATTTTTAGATGTTAGTATTAGTATTTAACTTTTCATTTGTAGAAATAGATAAGTTTAGTTATATGATTTAATAGAAATTAAATCTTAATAAGAGAACTGGTGATCAATCAGATATATCAGAAATACACAAATACAAACATGCAATGACAAACAAGTACAAGTAACAAGAGGACAATAATGACTTAGCTAATTCTTGAGTGTCTAGGTTAAATCTAGGTGGAGAGATGGTGGGAACAGCTCAATCGAACCGTGTGCATGCCTTATCCGGGAGATGGTGATCTACAAGTGTGTTGGGCAATAGTGCCCATGTATGGACGAGACCACCAGGGCACTAGTGTCATGGTGAAAATTACATATCTGGTTCTTTCGTGTCTCGCTAATGTCACCTTCACCTTGTTCATGTTGCATCCACTTTGTTGTAGGGTTTTCTAGTTACACTTGTACCTACAAAACATACCATAGCTACCTGCACAAGGCTCAAGCACACATTATATGGAATAAAATATGAATATGCTTGAGTTAGGTTAACATCAATGGTCATCCCAATGTGATTATCATCGAGCACTACACTACATTTTAAACTCAATGTAGTTCCGGTGTGTGTGTGATAGAATCATGTCCTTTGAAGCTAAGTTGCCCTTGTGCAAGTTGCGCCAAGATATCGGGCCCGAAGATAATGTGTATGATGAAATTCAAAATTTTCCCTTCAAATAAATTGAATAATGCAGTCCTCAAATGTTCCTTTTACCTAATTAGTAGATAGAAAACAAGTGACCTGTTGCCCCTTAGAATAGTTAGTAGGATGTGTATATATATGACTACTTTGTCTGAATTTTGACACTTAGTGATACCAAAGAATGACCCCAAACATGAAATAAGAATTACAAAAGACCCAAAATTAGGTGCCAAGTGATCATTTGAAATATAAGCAAGAATGGATAAAAGCACCAGAAAGGGACATGAATGCCCAGTATTTAGTGTCTTTACTATCCCTAGGATAAGAAACATAAGCTAGACCATGGACAGAGACATGGATCCTTGTGACATGACCAAAAAACATAAATCTAGAAAGTACAATTTAATATCACAATCTAAATCAGTCAAAATGAATATAATGACTATGAGAGGTGTCACTAGTGTCTAATATTCTCACTTAGGAATCATGCATATAACAACATACTAGAGGCATAAATTAATAGTGATAAGTGCATAATTTTGTGTCTATATTTACCCCCACTTTATGTCAATGAATGAATACTCAGTAGCATAAAGTAGATAGGAAGAGTGTACCTTATGGAGAGACAAGGAAGGTTGAATCGATAACATGTCGAATGGAAATTGTAGGATGTGTATTGTGGAGTCTAAGAGGGGATAAGAACCCTAGGGGTGACTTGTGTGCGTAGTGAAAAAGATACATGCGTTTGTAACCAAATGTTGCCTTTTCTGAGCATTTTGTGTTTGAGATTGATCCTTGTTCCATTTGTGTTTCCTTTTTTCAGGATAAGGACGAACCTGTAAAAGAAGAAAAGTGTAGTCAATTTCGATGGTTTATGAAATTAAACTTTAACTCAAAAAATCATAATATAAATGTGTAAGAAATGTAAGTGAATCAACGATAAAGTACATGTGAATACCAAGAGAGAAAGGATAGAATGTTCATGTGTATTATTACCTTGGAGAAATTTCACTAGGAGATGGTTGGAGGGGTTAGGGATGATCAATCCCCAAAATAATGTGAATACTTTGAGGATTTAGACATCCTTCCACTAGAGGAAGAGTGTTAAGAGAGTAGTCATCTTTTCCCTCTATCCATGATGTTTCCCCATAGATAAGTGTCATTGTAGATGGTCACTAACCCAATAGTAATTGGCCATGGATGACACATTATTCAAGGCATATCTTTGTCCTTACAGATGCCCTAGGTGTCATTCCTTAATAAATACCTGTACGAAAAAGGTGAATCGAGAAAGAAGAGTAATTAGTTCCCTTTCCCAAAATATGAAACATGCCACTAATTTTGTTCCTTTGTTCTGGATAGTATATTAAATATGAATATTTGTTGTTGGAGTTTTGAAAACCTATCACCGTGAAAGCTGTTGCAACTATCAAGTACATGTTTTTCCCCTAAGACAAAACTTCCCAAGTGGGACACTAACGCCTATTGTTTCTATTTGATATGGGCACTTTTTTCCCTATGTTGTTTTCGGTTCATGTTTGATTCGAATCGGTTTCCAAGTCCCTCTTCTATCCAATTTTATTATGTATCATTTTTTTCTTGGCCTCTGAACTATTTAGAGGGTGAAATAATCACTTGATGGTTGCCCCCTCAATTTGGGTGTGTGAGATGGATCAATTGTGAACACGACTCCAATAAGAGGTCTTAAAGCTTATGTACACATATGAAGGAGGATTCTATAGGGGAACGAGAATGTGCATGGTAACAAACATGAAACATGCAAAACAATGGGAAGAAAGCTAGCAAAAAGTGTTAACGACAAACGATCCACGACATACCATAATAGAAACGACTCAATCATGTAATAAGACAACAAGAGGACAACATAGTAGCTTATGGAATACATGTGATACCACTCAGGATGTCACAATAAAATCAAGGCCTTCAAGGCCATATAAGTAAACAAGTAATCATAGGGCATAGCCTGCAAACAATGGAAAATAAAGCACAATCATAGAAAATAAGACACAAGTGAAGTAGATACCCGTGGTTGGAAGTAATTGAAAGACAAATGCTACACATGAAGCATCCATTATCATGTTAGGATAATAAATAGTATGTCACAATATAAATCGAATGAAATAGTAATGAAAGTAGTAGTAGATATTATAATTATAGAACTTGAATATGGAAAGGGATGGAAGGTAGATGCTCCCATGAGTCTCAATAGTACTAGTAGAGAACAATTTCAAACATCACACATCATATAATAACCTATAGAGTTTACATTCACCTCAACGTACCATATCAATACACGCGTGTATATGTAAAAGGATAGAGCATATTAGGAATCAAGTGAACATGATAATCAAAAGGCAACATAGAATAATATAAGCAAGCAAATATACATCAAACCAATATCTAAGCTATTGTTTTTATTTTTGCAAATATCTAAATGTTTTTTAATTATTATAATATGAGCTCCTATGACTAGGAAAGGGAATAAAGGTTTTCCCTAGCACGTATATGTGCAAAGTGAGGTTCATGTGTGTAAATGTGCCTCCAACGGTCATATTTGAACCTAGAACAAGATTGGGTCATTAGGTAGAAGGGGAATTAGATTCCCCCAAGTGTGAATTCCATAGAAATTTAAGTTATATCATCAAAAGAGTCTTCTATATTTGGGTTATAACCAATGGGGATTGGGTTGGATACATAATATGAAAAATATTTGGGTTTATTTATAAATAATCTCATAATACATAAGTCATACATGTTTGTGACATATTCTTCATCAATAAAAGGTGTAGCAAAGTGCTTATGTGCATTCCATCATGTTAGATTAGGTGTGTAATGAGGAAATGAATCATCACGAATTGAAACATTCCTAGAGGCCATTAGATAGATAATAATAACAATATGTATATAAATGGTACCACCGATGTAATTTATCCAAGATTTCTGAGTGTAAGTAGAGAAGGTCGAGGGTCAAGAGCAACCCAAACATGCATATTAAATACTCGTGTACCATAAGATGATAGGAGGAAGATCTGTCCCGATATACCATATGGTTCAAGAAAAGGTATGATATCAATAGGGGTAATTCTGAGTGAGTTAGAGTATGTGCAACTTTTTCATGATAAGAAGGATTAAAAGGCATTTGTTTTTAGTATTCTTGATTAATGTATAGTGTGCAAGTGAATTTATCAAAATAAGTAAGTGGTACAGGAGTAGGAATAGAACCATCATCGAGAAAGAGTATGAGTAATTGTAGAAGGAGGAATAGAATCAAGGGTGTGCACAATATTATGATAAGGAACCATAAAAGTGGTAGTAACATGTGTAGTAGGAGATTTGAGTTGGTATTCACCAGGACCAGTAGCAATGTAATGACTATGAAACAAAGAATCATCAAATTCCACGGGAGTAAAATCCAAAGTATGTAAGTTTTCATTAGTAAGTTCAATAGTATCAACATCATCATCAAAATCATCAGTCTCAACATTGAAATGTTGTACAAAAGTCTCTAGAGTATTTTTTTTTATTAGTGGTAAAAATTAGGGTTGAGGGGACCCTAGCCCATTACAAAGAGTTGTTAAAGAACCATACCTATTGGCCAATGGATTTACCTTTAAAGGTCATTCATGTTCCAAAAGTTCAAAAACAAAGACTACAATTTAAGAAATCCATAAGATAGGAATTACAATATATAAGAGTCTCTAGAGTATTTTGAGTAGATGTGGAAGGTGGGGTAAAGGGGATATGGTGGAAAAATGAGATCAATAGTGTTAATATGAATAAAGGGGAGGTGGTAAAATAGGAGTAGGATTGCTAGACTCCCCAATATCATATGTATCGAGACAATGTGAGGGAATTGGTTGATTCGAGGGAATAACCATAGAAGTAGCAATGCAATAATAATTAAATGGTTTAGGATAAGTAATAATAGTATGCTTATAGTCATCAAATATAAACTTAACACAATGATGGACCATAGAGGGAATATCTTGCATGGTATGGATCTAGGGTCAACTAAAGAGTATGTTAGATTATAACAGGCATCAATAACATAAAAGGGAGTAATGAGTGTAGACACTAAATCATGCACTTTGGGTACATTTCTAGGTCCTAATCACATACTACTATTCATATGATTCCTAAGTGAGAAAACTAGCAATTAACGTCTTTGGCCTTTTTGTCTTTATTCATGTCTTCTTTTTGGCCTCTTACACCCTACTGACCTAGTCGATGCTTCACTGTTTCATCTTTTATCACTTTGGATACCATTTGCCAACCGGGACACGGTGCCCGGGTGCCCCTGTCCTTCCTGGGCACCCCGACCTCTTTGTATCTTACTTGCCCCTTTTGGGCCTCTTTTATCTTTTGGGCATCTTGTTTTCTTATGGGTCGGCCTTTTAGTTGTTAATTGTGAAATTTAAACAAGGGAATCATATAAATATAAAGCTATGTGACCATAATAAAAGACCAAGCTCTAAGCATCTACTACTATCACCTAAGGTTGCATCCAAAGGCATTTTAAGAGCATCAAAGCATCCATTTAGCTTCATTTAAGGGACAAGGGACTGTATTTTTGCATACACATATAGGAGGGGAATTTCATTTTGGCATCCACACATCTACTTACATTACTACATTTAGTTACTTTCTCATTATCAAGTGCGTCTAGCACAAGATCCACATAGGGCACAATTCTTGCACACACACACGAAAACTACATGGAGTCTAAAATGTAGTGTAGTGCTCATTCATAAGTTCACTCAATCGGTGTGACCGATGGTGTCAATATGACTCCCCATTTTCATCTTTTTCTTTTTGGGATTTGATGTATTTTGGGGTTTTACAGTGCTCTTTCTCTTTGCAGGTATAGGAGAACTCGGTGATTAACAATGAACATTAGTGAACATCTTGTGACACTACAAAATTGAGCCGAGGTTTTCACATCACGGGAGCTCATAACCAGTCTTTGAGTGCCTAGGTGCCCCTGACCCAGTCCAGGTACCCTAGTCGTAGCATTTCCGACTGCTTTCTGCAATTTTATGGGTTCGGTTGTGATAGTATGCCTTCCTGTTTCAAAGTGGTTTTCCACTCCATACATCTTCAGGATTATTGTGAAATCAACTAAGTACTTTATCCCTTCTCTTACACGTAGGGTATTATTTTTATCTTTCTTACTACTTAGGTTAGATATGTACTTCATTGCTTTATTCATCTACATTGTGACTCTAAAATATTCTAAGGTTTAAAAAAAAATTGTTAAATCATTTGGTGAACCCGTCTCATTCGAACACTCTTGGATCCTCATTTTCTTCTCTCATGGCTCATAAGGTCTCTCAAGTATCTTTGCTTCAATTGCTTCAAATGCACCCATCTTGTAAAGATTCTCTCCACAAAACCCTAGACACTATGTATCTCCCTATCAACATGCCACCTTCACAAGTCAGTGTTATCTTCAATCATCTTTTCGATAACTCTCTTGGTCCTAATTCCAATAAATCTATTTACAAATCCATTCAAGCTCTACATTCTTTATTTCAAGATAAATTTCAAGCTATGGAATCCATGATTACATCTCTTAAATCTAAAATCCAACATCTTAAGGATGTTTCTCAGGATCACGCTAGTTCTTCTTCTCATCCTCATTCTATGTCTTCTACATGTGCTCATATTAGTGAACCCCAAGTCTTACCACTCCCCACCTCTAAATTTTAATCTCAATACTAAGCAACAAGATATTCTTTTGTAGCTCCTCACTCATCAATTAATCAGATTTCCATCTACTCATTGTTATCCTCCTTATCATCTTGCAAAGTATCAAGGTCATCCATATTACAACTATCATCGGATCAATGGACATAATGAAAATGATTGATATGCTCTTAAGCGAAAATTGGCCACCTGAAGCATTATGGTCTTATCTCATTTTTTTTTCACCATGTTACATATTCATCTCCAATTAATACATCCCAATGGGTTCCTAAATTTGATTCATCTGTGTGTAATGAGCATCATGTCATCGTTATTTAGGTTCCTTTTATAATAATTCAAGAACCTCCTAAGAAACTACCTCTCAAAATCAATATCACTCCTCTCAAGTCGTCTACAACATTATCAAGTCAAACTATGCAACCACATCTCAAAATCAGTCCACCTTCTTCTCCTATCAATTCTTTTACAGCATCATCAATCCCACAAAAGCTCCAACTATTTACTTTTGTCAAAGCAACTACTCCTGCTAATGGCCAAGACACATTTCAAACTCTTCCACCATTGGATGGTCATATGGTTCCTTTTGCTTACCATTGTGTTGGATCTCTTTATGTAGTCATAAAATCATGCACTTTAGACATTTATTTATCCCAGTTTTACACTACTATTTAGAAGGTTCTTGAGTGAAGAAAGTACTAATCAACACTCATCTTTTGGCCATCTTGTTTTATTTTATTTTATCATTACTACCCCTTTTCAGCCACATACCCAGTCTATTTTGGTCATTTCTGTAATTTTAGCCTCGACTGGGGTGCCTTGACTAATCTTGTGGCACCGTGGGCACCTGGTCCCGGTCCTTTTCACACTTTCCCGCCACTTTTTGGGCTCTTTTTAGCTGTTTGGCATCTTTATTTTTCTTGTGGTCAACCTTTTCGGGGTTAATTACGAAATTAGATCAAGAGAACCCTATAAATATAAAGTTATGAGACCATAATGAGGGACTTAGCATCACTTATTACTATCACTCCATCTAAAGTTGCATCCATCTATTGCATTGGAGATCACTTGCATCTACATAGCTCCATCATCAAGGCTAGGACATCTACATCACACTTCATAGGGAAGGATTCTATTCTATTCCATGCACACATTCTATTACATTTTCTACACATGATTATTGCTCGCTACTTCACAAAGTATAATTGACACAAGAGCAACCTAGGGCATGTTTACACTCACTTGCACATAGAACTACATCGAGTCTGAGATGTAGTGCAGTGCTCAGTAAGTAAGTCCACCGTTGTGGCCGGCGATGATAGTCGACCCCTTCATATGCATTATTATTTTTAGGGTTTGATGTTTGTTTTAGGGTCTTACTGAGTCTTTCTTTCATCTTGGGGGTATTGGTGGCATTCCACTTTGTTGGCGTAGCACTGATTAACATGATGAGATCCCTCTCCACCATCAGTTCGAGCTTGTGGTGTGATGGCAAGTCGTTTGGTATCGAGCCAAACATTTAAGTGCACTAGCCCCAGAGTAGTGTGGTGATGGGTGACCTCTTGGGAAATTCCTAGTGTCACTGCCTCCTAATGTTGTTGGGTCTGATTGGGTGTATACCCAGCTCCATCGTGTGGGAGGGTGTTGGCGTAGCAGCTGATTAACACAATCACATCCCTCTCCATCATCAGTTCAAGCTTGTGGTGTGACGGCAACTCGTTTGGTATCAAAGCGAGGCAATTAAGCGCGCCGCCCCCAGAGTAGTTATGGGATGGGTGACCTCCCAAGAAATTCCTGGTGTCACTTCCTCCTAATGTTGTTGGGCCTGATTGGGTGTATACCCGACTCCATCGTGTGGGAGGGTATTGGTGAAGTAACTGATTAACACGATGAGATCCCTCTCCACCATAAGTTCGAGCTTTTGGTGTAACGGCTAGTCATGTAGCTCTGATATCATAAAAAGAACGATAACCAAATCTTACCAAGCCAAGAACACATATACTAATCAAACATCACGATCAATAAGATTAAAGTAATTCACCAGAATAACTTTACATAAACCTTTGCAAAAAAATGAGCAGCGATATCATATATTATTATGGAACTCAATGAAATACAATGAGAATGAACCTTGCTTATATAGGCAAGGAATAACAATCTAAGAACCAGTCAAGGTCGTAGATCAAGCCACAAATCATGGAAAGAACTAGTCATCAAAGAACTAGTCAAGTCCATAGATTTATGAGAGAACTAGACATCAAGGATCTAGTCAATACCATAGATCTAGGAAAGAACTAGTCAATACCATAGATCAAGGAAAGAACTATACCTAACAACTAGATAATATCTCCTAATATATAAATAAATAAAAAGAAATATCCACACACATAAATGGGTGAGGATAATTACAATAAAGGTAAATAATGTACCTAGGTGAACATAAGCTAAGGTAAATACCTACTCTAACACCCCCCCTCAAGTGAAGCTAAGGGCCAAAATAGAAGTGGCATGTCCATAGTATGAGTCCCGGTAACTAGGCCTGATGAGGTACTCATGTACAATATATCCATGAAGAAATATCGAACCAAAAGAAGGAAAGAATCCTACTATAAGGAAAGAGAAAAAAGAAGAAGAAGGAAGATGTTCTCATGAACACCCCCCAAGTCGTGTAGCTCGATACCAAATGACATGTTATCACACCACAAGCTCAAACTAATGGTGGAGAGGGATCTCATCGTGTTAATCACTGCTATGCCAACATCCACGTAGAATAACGACATTGATGCAACACACGGTGAGGGTTTTAGACCACCTTATGACCCTATAAAAACTATTTTTAGAGTTTTTACATAGACCAAGGTGCCCAGATTGCATACGAGCACCCACAGCACCCTAGTCCAGCAAGATCCTCCAGATCCATTCTTTTTGGGACTTCTGCATAGTCATTCCTACTTTTGATTTTTCCAGATTACCTCTGTGACACTCTCTAACAAGCATCTATTATCAGCTGAGTTCTTTCCTATCTCTCTTTTGTACATTAGGGTTAACATTTCCTTTTGCATAGTTGTCTAGATTGGTTACATACTTCTTTACTACACTTATTTACTTTATTTACAGTTGTTCATAACTTAGATTAACTATCTATATACTACTTAGTCCATTTTTACTTAATCTTTTTCTTATCACAAACATGACAACACTCTCCCACAATGGTAAGGTATCTCTCATGTCACTTCATATATCTCTATCATTGGCACACTTGGGGGGTCTCATGCTTACTTCCCCCCCTCTTAGCATTATCGAGTGTCTCGTATTTCTATTGTTATGCTTCGTGCTTCATGTTTCGTCTCTCGAGCATCATTACACATGTTGATACAAACAATTTGTATCGTCATTACCCTATGACACACTTTTTTGCTTGGTTCACACTTAATTGTTGAGGACATACTCCATACATGAATCTCATATCATACATGTGACACATTTCATACTTTGTGCATTTATGACACGTTTCTCTAGCATCACATTAAGGCACAACACACTACCCTATGATGCAATCTAGCTCCACGGTTCATACTCGAATATTGAGGGTCTAAATCTGAATTGAACCTCACATCTCCTCACACTCTTTACACTTTATGCTTCACACTTACATCTTTCTAGCGCACAATTCAAACCATTTTTCAATGACACACTCTTATTCTATGGTTCATTTTTTACTGCCAAGTGGTCTTTTATAAATGAACCGCATCTTATACTCGTTCGCATTCACTCGGGGTATGTTGCTCCTATCACACTCACAGTGTATTTTATTCCATCTCACTCATAACATGTTATATATCTTGCTTGCACATTGTTCTTGCTTACTTATGCTCACACGTACACTTGGTTTACTATGTTATTCAAATATTCAATATGGCATTATCTTTTCTATCTATACATGCACATTCACTTGCCTTTTAGTTGTGAATGTAGCCTTTACACCGATCGTTACAAATAACACGGATGCTTGGCACCGTACCTCTTACTATTCCCACAACGGCTCCTGGGACATCCACTTTCATACATATCACAAGTGTTATTGTTTCATTTTTGACTACTTCCTAGTGTTACTATCACACTACACTCTATATGTATACACATCTTGACATACTTTATATCTTTCTAACATGCTAACGAGTGCTTGATATGCAGCATTCACCTTGCAGCACTATTTTCTACCATGGTTGTACGATACTTTGTATGCTACTTCACTTGTTATTATTTGTCATTGTATGTCATTGTTTTTTGGATATGCCCTTTGTCTTGTGTGCTGTTGTATGCTTTTGGTCGCTTTGGCCTTGATTGTCTTGTGACATTGTGAGTGATGTCCCATGTTTGAAACCCAATTTTCGTGGTCTACTTTATCTTTTTGTTTTCTAGCTTACACATTGTTTTCTATATGTGTATTTGTATTGTTTGTACTAACACATGTTTCCTAGCCACTTTTCTTATGTGTTCCTTGGTTTCTACCATGCACATTACCTCCCCTACATTCCTTCAATTTTAGATGTACATCGAGTCTGCTTTAGGCCGCATTCTCCTAGCGATGTCGCATGTACCCCAAATGAGAGGGGACATACATTGGGTGAATCAGTCACCCCATTCAACAATACACAGTCATAGTTCAAACATGCATAGCACAGAACAACACAGTCATCGATTATAGAAACGGCCCAGAATTTGACTTGGGTCTTGGCCGCAACACATATGCCAACACCTAGATCTAGACATGAGCGCCTGAGTGCTCTTAACCTTTCCTAGTCTCCTATGACCAAGGGTAGTTATAACATTTTCTTAGATTGGCACATTTTTCAGCATTTTATACAGTGTTTTACACCAAAGCAGCACATGGTCCTTCAATAATCAACATGCATGTTATCTCTTCTTTTCTATTTTGTGTTGGACCAAAGCTGGATTAAAAATGGATCGAACTTGAATAAAGAAGGATCACACCATCTACAGTGGTGTATAAATCATCAAGAAGCAGCCAGGGTTGGAGAATAATATTATATCTTTCTCCCCAACACTTCTTATGTCATGGCCTGAGATCGCCCAAAACTCACACTTGGAATGAGATCTCAAAAAACTTTTTCTTGGCGTGAGATTGCCCAAAAAACTCATCCTTCTAAAATATTTTCAAGATCATTTCTACACTCTTCACTCGTCACGAGATCAGGTGCACATGTTCCTTTTCACATTTTTACACACTTTTACACTCCTTTTACATATTTGGATCAAATTTTTCATATACACATATTTGACTACTCTTTTCTCTTCTCTTTTGTAGGTTCTTCCTTATGGGAAGCAACAGTCACATCATCAAGCATCAAGTGACATCGACAATAGGTACAACAATACACAACACGTATGCTTTCACCCCTAGGGTTACTTCCTCTTCTCGAGCTTTCACGCTTCATTTTTATCACTTCATGATTTTTCTTGTCTACTCCGCACACTTTTCACCATCGATTTGCATGGTTATTAGGTATACATCTCTTATCTACTTTATGTTATCAAGTATTCACTCAACAACATAAACTGGGGCAAATGTAGACACTAAATCATGAACTTTGGGTACATTTCTAGGTCCTAATCACATACCACTATTCATATGATTCATAAGTGAGAAAATTAGCAATTAACAACTATCTTTGGCCTTTTTATATTTGTTCATGTCTTCTTCTTGGCCTCTTACACCCTACATCCCAGTTGATGCTTCACTATTTCATCTTTTATCACTCTGGACACCAACACCTAGCGGGATGTCAGCGCCTGCGCGCCCGATCTATTTGTATCTTACTAGCCCCTTTTGGGCCTCTTTTATCATTTAGGCATCTTATTTTCTTATGGGTCAGCCTTTTAATTGTTAATTATAAAATTCAAAGAAAGGAATAATATAAATATAAAGCTATGTGACCATAATAAAATGCCAAGCTCTAAGAATCCACTATTATCACCTAAGGTTGCATCCAAAGGCATTTCAAGAGCATCAAATAATCCATCTAGCTTCATTCAAGGGACAAGGGACTGCATTTTCTGCATACATGCATAGGAGGGGAAGTTCATTTTGGCATCCACACATCTACTTACATTGCTACATCTAGCTACTTGTTCATTATCAAGTGTGTGCAGCACAAGAGCCACTTATGGAATAATTCTTGCACACACACATGAGAACTACATGGAATATGAAATGTAGTGTAGCGCTCGGTCGTAAGTTTACTCAGTCGGGTTACCATCGGGGTCAGTCTAACTCCCCATTTGCATATTTTCTTTTTAGGATTTGGTGTGTTTTGGGGTTTTGTATGTGTTATTTCTCTTTGTAGCTTAGAGGTGAACTCAACAATCTTCTAGTGACCTACGGGTGATCAACAATGAATATTAGTGAACATCTCGTGACACTACGACATTTAGTTTCTAAGTTTTTCGCAATCGCGGGCACCCATAACTAGTCTCCAAAGTGCTTAGGTTCCCTTGACCCAATTCAGGCGCCCTATTCCCGGCATTTCGAATGACTCTACAATTTTTGGGTTTGGTTATGACAGTCTACCTTCTGTTTTAGTGGTTTTCTAGCTCTATACATCTTCTAGATTATTGTGAAATCAGCTAAGTACTTTATCCCTTCTCTTACACCTAGGGTTTTATTTGTATCTTGTTTCTTTGCTTAGGTCAGATATATACTTCATTGCTTTATTCATCTATGTTGTGACTCGAGAAAATTCTAAGGTTTACAAAAAATTTATTTTTGTTAAATCAACGAGCTTGTGATGCCCTACTTACAATTCAAATTTTACAATACTAATGGATACATAAGTAGTAGTATCATACCCTCAAACAACAAGAGTAGATTGTTTAATTACATTTTGATGGATGTCATATTGCACTAGTAATGATAAAGGACATGTATTCAATGTAGAACCACTATCAATGAGCACAACTTGATTTAAAACCCCGAATACGAGCCATAATAAGAAGAGGGGGAGAATCAGTAGAGGATGCGTGTGGAATATCCTCATCAGTAAATGTAATAGAATTGCTTATTTTTTAAAAAGATTCTATGAGATTTGAAAAAGCTATGAGAGGGTTCTCACTTTGTATTTGAATGGATCTCGATGTCACTTCTAGTGCGTGACGACAATTAGGGGCCTTACTCGAAAGGTTGAAGAGACATATCTTAGTGTATCAAGAGAAAATGTAAACAAGAGAATAAATAAAGTGCAAGCCTTTCTCAAACAATTTCCTTACTGACCTAAAATTAGACTAGCTAAAAGATTTAGATCGAGTGACACTCTTGTTGGATTTGAATGAGAGATTGAATCCATTTCATTTGTAGCTACTTCAAGGTATTCGAATATAAGTGAAGCCAAGCTACAAGCTATGTGGATTGATTACAAATGTCAACTTGATAGAGTAACACTAAAAATTCCTCAAGATTCCAATGATGATTTGAGAGGAATGGAGCTTCTTATTTATAGATGTAGAAGAATCCATGGATTGAGGAAGGTAGAATTGACTAAGTTCGAGCTATTGATTTATCATGGCTGATTTATTTGAAGTTGTCTATTTGAATGAGAAATTAAGAGGCTTTATTTAAAATTAGTTAGCTCTTGAATTCTTCCAAATTGTACATGCATATTTTCTTCCATGTTTGTAGGATTCTATAACTTGAGTGGGGTGACTATTAACTTGAGTGAGTTGGCTAGTGAAGTGGAGATGAGTGGAAGGTGAGTAGATAATTGATTTTTTATTTATTTAAATAGCTAATTAAATTAGCTAAAGGGGTGTATAATATAGTGAGTGTAATAGAATTAATTAAATTAATTAGAAAAGTAGGATAAGTTTGAATAATGGATTTAACATTATTTTTGGACATTATAATGTGTAATGGGTATTTTTAGGGTGTCTACATTTTCCCCTCTTTAAAGTTTTATTACAAAGTAATAACATTTTAAAGATAGTAAACGATGTGTAGATTAGTGAATGGATGACAAAGAAGTGTTATGGATTGTCTGATTTATCCCAATGAAGCATTTGGATGCCCCACTGGATCTAGATTGTGCCAAGGAGTGCCCCCTCGAGTGGATGGGTGACGTGATAAAGTTGTGGACAACCACTCGATATGAGGAATAAAATATTGTTGCATGAGAGACAGACAAAATAGACTCAAAAATTAGAAATGGAGGGTTAGATGACAAAATTAGGGATTTGTGATGTGAATTAGGGTCTAGAAGAAGGGTTAAATAGAAGGGTGGGTTGGTATGTGATTGAGTTGATGATATGACTAGCCTTACTCGTAGCTTAATCTTCCATTCAAAGTTGGTAGTTTAGAGCAACATGTTTTGTTGTTGCATAATAAAATTAACACCATGATTATTAAAGAATTGTGACGATTAACCCATCATGTGGGTAAACACACAAACAAAAAAAAACCCAATATACAAATTAAATATATGTACCATAGCTATAATTGAACCAAGATAACAAAGAAAAACTTGTAATTGGTCAAACTGCTAAGTAAAAGTAACAATGTAACACAACTTTACAAAAAGACACTTAACTTTGTCCCTAATGTGCTCCATAATGATAATTGATTGATTTGGTTTTCCCCCAAGCAAAGATGTATGCAAGGGGTAAGATGATTCAAGATTGATTGGGTCATTGCCTCCAAGCAAGGATACATACAAGGGAGAAAATGAGAGCCAAGATTGCCCCAAGCAAGGATACACGCAAGGGATTTGGATTAGAATGTTTTGATTAATGGATTGATTCATATTTAGCCTAATGATATTTGGAACGGACACGGGGATGGGAGTCGATATATTGATTTTGGGATTTGGTTTTGCAAATGTTTAGGTGTTTTTGGATGGTTTGTCGATTTTATGTAGATTTTTGATGAGTGTTATATATTTTTGGTAGATTTGGAATATTTTCTTTTTTTTGGGATTTTGGTGTTTGTAAATGTTTAGGTTTTTAGAAAAAAAAAAAAAAAAAAAAAATTATGGGATTTTTGATAGGTTTTATATGTTTTTAGGAGTTTTGGAATATTTGCTTTTTTCTTTTGAGATTTTTGGGTTTTTGTAAATGTTTAGTTATTTTGGATACTTTTTTTTCATTTTTTTATAGATTTTTGTCAAGTTTTATATGTTTTTGGGATTTTGGAATATTTATATTTTTGGGGATTCTTGACTATGTATTGATGTGAGGGACCTAGTTGTGATAGTGATCATGAGAAATGTTAGTGACCATGGACCCATTTCAAACTCATGTAAGAGCTAAGAGATGGATAGAGTGAAGATGGATGATACAATAGATGGTAAACATCGTGACTATTTGGAACATATAATAGTAGAAGACACAAAAGCAATAGCATAGGATAAACAAAAGGAGATATAGGAACATACATGTGTAAACATTTCACATTGGGAACTCATTTTCAAACAATATTAAATATTTCATTCTATTGGCATAATGTATTATAGATGATATAATGATAAGATGTCTTACTCCACACGAGTAGTAAGATGTGAGGGCTCAACACCTAGAGCCAAGAAAGATGTAAGATACTAGAGAGAATGAATGGATTCAAAGACATGAGGTGTAACAATGGTCCATATTGGAAATTGTAACTCATCTCCGATTAGGATTACCCAAACGACTCCAAGATGATTTTCACTTTATAGGTCTTGACTAGACTTAGACCCGTAGGTGGCCTAATAATTGGTAAGATTTGGTTTAGGGAATGGTTATCTCTCTTAACATGAACATCTAAATTTTTTATTTGGAATTTTGAAAAATTATGCACTTTTAATGCATATTGTCGTAGGGAATTCTTTCTCAAGTTTTTTTTAAATGACCCCTATTAAACATAGGTGAGTGAGGGTACCTTCATCCTTTCTTAGTCTCATGCTACCAATAAGAAGTGAGCTCATCACCAAAGACTGTGAAGGATAAAAGGTGTAATTATTGATTTTTTGTATGTTTGATTTATTTTACCTTGTTTTTACATTGTGCTTGTTGGGAATGAATGTTTTCCCCCAAATATCAGCCCTGCATGACTAGTATAACACGAGGATCATCATTAAAGACTGAGATGGGTGTTTAAAAGATCCAATTAAAGAATATTTAAAGCTTTCTTATTAAGGAGAGAACTTCTTTGGAAGGAGGATTTTCCATCAAGAAGCTTATAGACTAAACCATAGATGAAAATGTCCAAAATGAGAGAAATCATAAGAGGGATGAGATACACAATACCTATTAGGAGAAATATTAACTCTTGTCTCATGATGACATCAAATAAATAGGTAAAGAGTGTGAAAAATTGTTAAAATGCTCTAATTAGAATATTTTCCAATGGAATGAAAAGTTTAGAATTGTTTTTAGATGATCTAGATGGGAAGAATGTCAACGGCCTCCTAGTGTAGAGAGTACCCATGGACAAGTGGTACTTGATTTTCCATTTTGATTTTCAAATAATGCAGGTGAGGTACTTATTGTATATATCTTTCCCCGGATAGATATAGACAACAAAAGGATATGGAAATCAAAGAAGCTCAAAGCTGAAGATAGATGAGCCAAGGCGTAGGAAAGTGGTGCATGGAAAAAGGTGTTGACATGCAAAAGGCACGCCAAGGTGCAAGTAAGTGGCGCATTTGAAACGGAGCTTGATTGTCGACACAAACATATTTGCGCCTTTAGCACACGGAAAGCTTGATTGTCGACACAAACATATTTGCGCCTTTGGCGCACGGAAAAGCTTGATTAATAAACACAAACATATTTGCACCTTTGGCGCACGAAGCGAAATAAATTGTCGACACAAACATATTTGCGCCTTTGATTTTAAAAAGCTTGATTTGTCGACACAAACATATTTGCACCTTTGGCGCATGGAAATAGTTGTAAACCACAAACATATTTGCGCCTTTGGCGACGGAAAAGCTTGATTATCGACCTGCAAACATATTTTGCGCCTTTGGCGCACGGAAACAGTTGTCGACACAAACATATTTGTGCCTTTGGCGCACGGAAACAGTTGTCGACACAAACATATTTGCGCCTTTGGCACACGGAAATAGTTGTCGACACAAACATATTTGCGCCTTTGGCGCACGGAAACAGTTGTCGCCACAAACATAGACGCGCCTTTGGTGCACCTTCAGGAGGCGCTAAGAATGACATTACGAGTCTTGGCGGGAGAAGGACCACTCTGGCGCGAGATATTCAGATGGCCATAACTTTTGACTGGGAGCTCAGATTCACGCAAGGTTGGACTTTTCGGAAAGCCTACGAGGTCCTCTATCTAACTACGACTGGATATCTTTAATTGGGTGAGAAAAAATTCTTAAAAATGCAAAATACAGTTCGCCATATTTTGAGTTGTTGAGGATATCACCTACCGCCATAATGATATGATTTAAATGCAGTCTGGAGGTGGTTGGGGCAGATTTCAAATTCCTCTCTTCTCCCTCTCTTTTCTTCCTATAAATTGTAAGGAGGGGCTTCTTAAAAAGGGGACATGAAAAGTTGTTCATTCTTTCTACTCTGCCCTCCCTTCTTTTCTTCTCTAGGGTTGAAAATGGAGTTCGAGCCTCCTCCCTTGCTCTGTAATGGCATTTTTTCCTCTTATTAATGGAATGATGTTCTGTGCAAACTTCTGGAGCAACAAAACGTGTTTTGTGATGCATCTGTCCATCTTTCCTCGTTTTTGCTTGTTCTCTTCTTGCCTCTCTTCATTGTGCGGTATTTGTGCATGTTTGAATGTTCATTGCGAGTTTGGAGCCGTGTTCATGGAGTTTTGGGACATTTTCTATGTGAAATCTATCCTTGGGCTGTGATGCATCTGTCCATCCTTCCCATTGCTCACCTCTCTTTGTCCCATGGCGATTCGATAGATGTCCAACATCCTCCTTCTCTAGTGTATCACCGTTTTAGTGTAGGCTTTTGTTGTTCTTCCCTTCTCTCTCTCTCTCTCTCTGTCTCCTTAGCATGGTTAGATTAGGATTAGATTAGCTTGCCTGCACTAGAATAGCTTGTGGCAGGTAGTTTAGGAGCAGGAACCAGCCTTCTCTGGAGATTCCTCTCTCATTTTACAAGTCCCACACTTGGAGAGAGGTTTCCATGTTGTGCAATCTGCTTTGAATGCAAGAGTGATCAACCTAAAAATCGATCGGGCGTCTGGGGTCTTTGTGATTTTGCACTGTGATCTTGCTATGGGAAATATTTCTTTTATTTTTTTGCTTTTTGATTTTCTATTTTTGTGGACTACGGTCTTCAATCGACTCATCATTTTTGAAGAGTTCCATGGCTATGTGATTTTCTTATGTCTAAGTTATGAGACTAAGATGGACGATGTCAAATTCAATGGTGTGGATGGAAAGGTCTTCAATGAATAGGTTTTTATTGGCTAGGTCATTGAAGAGGCTATGTTTGGAACTTATTTCAAAATGGCATAATTTCAAGCGAGTTGAAACCTAAACTATGAAAATTAAGATTTTCTACATACGGGATAGGATCATGGTGACCTTGTTCACTTTTACCAAGTCCTTTACCTTTCCACTGCATATTTTTCATCATTTTGTTTGTTTTACCATACTTAGGAGATTCATAATAAGTGGCAAACCAATCATCATACAACCAAGAGCTCGCGAGAACTTGGGATTTTCTCGTCTTCTAAGTATTTGAATCGTCAAAAGATGCATTTTTTCAAGTTTGTATATGGGAGATATTCATATATGAGAAGTATTGGATTTTCCATAGGCTGTGTAGTGATGAAGGTAGGTTTCCGATGTGAAAGGAACTTTCAATAGTTTGAAATTGGTATTCACTACATCCTTTATCAATGATTTTGAATGTCAATCTTTTTAAGATGAAGTAATAAGTGTATTGTATGATGTAGAAGATGGATTAACGGATGTAGAAGGTGGATTATCATATGTAGAAGGTGGATTAGTGGATGTAGAAGGTGGATTATCATATGTAGAAGGTGGATTATTAGATGTAGGGTGGATTATTGGATGTAGAAGGTGCAGTATCACTATCAAGATTGTTTGTGCTAGTTTTTGGAAGAAGCTTTAAAAGTGTATCAGGATCAATACACGTGGTTTTAGAAAATGGGATGATGTGAGTTAGGGTGGTTTTATCTGTAGATGGGTGTTAATTCACTTGAATATTGTTTTCATGAAAAATGACTAGCCTAAAAATTCAAACTTTAAAGCATGACAACTAAGCCCACAGTGTAAAATTCTACCTCCCGATCACACCGAGTCCCTCTCTAGCCAACTTGTTTTCAATGGAACCATCAACCCAGGTCTAAGGAAGGTACTAATGAATATTTAAATAATTCCTCAATATGCAAACAAAAATTATTAAGTTGATGGATGAGTTCAGTGAAGTTTAATGAAAGACAAGTCCTCTTAGAAGCCTAAAAAGGCCAATTTTAGTCATTTTGAAGCCAATATGCATCCTCTTGTTGAGTTAAAGAAAGGTATAAAACATATGAAGGTTATTTTAGGGAGTATTGAAGGTGTTGAAAGTAGTTTAGGAATATTTAGGAAATAATTTCTCATTTAGGGACAATTTGTTCAACATCGAGTTTTTAGGTGCAAGGAATGAACATCCTAATGGTGAAACCTAACTTCTCTGGATGATTTCGGAGTTTCATAAGGAGACGGGGGAAGAAAAAAATAGGAATTGGAAATCTATGATAATTATCTAAAAGGTGGGGACAACTATTTTAATCTAAGTATTAAAGGTTTGATGAAGCATTCCAAAACAAATGTAGTTACTCCTCTTTGTTTCAAACAAAAATGGGCCTAAATGTTTAGTTTCAGTTAGATTAAAGTCTTGGAATTGGTTCTTATAATGTGTTTTTGAGTCAAAATAATATAAAATTTTACCCCAAAACATTATCATAAACCTCTGAGGTGAAAAAATCAAGTTTTATGCTTATTTCTAGACATCCTAAGCAATTTTGGATGTCCACTAATAGTCCAGTAGCACTTTTGACACCCTTGTGCCCCCTCTATCCCCTTGGCTAAAAGGGGAACATGAGGGACACAAAATTTCAACCTCATCCTCCTCCCAGTTTACACTTTGGACACCAGTGTCTCAAGTGTCCGCATTGTCCCTTTCATCCTCATGGTAGTGCGGTGGGGACAAGAGGGGCACAAAAGTACAACCTCACTCCCTCTCCCATGTTAAAATTTTGTGTTCCTCATGTACCCTCTATCCCCAAAGGGATAATTAGGATAAGAAAGTGTGATCCAAGCCATGATGAATCTCTTGAACCCCGCGTGACCTCACACTAACTCCGCAGGTGCATTTTCCCAGCCCACATACTTCATTCTCAGCCCCCTTATCTCATTCACCTCACTCCACATGTTGCCACTTGTCATCATCTTGCTCCAAGTTTCCCTTTTCTATCCTTGGTGTCCCTTATTTCCCCATTATACCATTTACAAACTCTCCTCAAACTCCATTTTAACCTAGTTTCAATATGCGATTAGCAAGATGAGTTAATAACCTCGTAAAACTCATTTAAACCTATCTCTCACCACACAGTCACTAGTTTTATGAGGTTTTACATTTTTATAGAGGTGCTACCAAAATTCTTCCAGACATCCATGGCCACCAAAAACAAAGATTTGAACATAAATTTTCAACTAGAGTCGATCACTAGAAATTCTACTAGAATTTCTCTCTCCAAAATGCCTTTAAGAAGATTGTAATAGAAAATCCATTAATTCTGCTAGAATCTCTCTCTCCAAAATGCCTTTAGGAAGATTATAAAAAAAATCCATTAACGCCCTAGTTTTTTCACGGTGGTAAACTAAAATTTTAAACCTAAAACCTATTTTTTCAATTTCAAGAGATATGGTGGAAGCGAAAATAATGAAATTGACGAAAACCACGGTCAAAAGCAAAATATTTTGATAGTGGTTTCATTACAACCCGACACTAGTAAGTGTAATTTCTAAAAATAGTAGGTGTTTAAAACAATAGGTTACTAAAAATAGTAAGTTTCCCAAAGTGATGAATTCTCAACATTTGTGATATCCTAAAAAAGTAGGAAACATCAGAAAAGGGTAATTCGGGTACTTTCTAAAAATAGTAGTATTCAAGAAAGTGGGCATCTAAAAATAGCAAGTTTCTAAAAATAGTAAACCTTCATCAATTGCAATAATCCAAATGAGCCAGAAACATCTGAAGACAAGAACAGTGAAAACTTTCTAAAAATAATAGTCCTGGATATGACTTGCTAAAAATAGTAAGTCTTGGAATTGAGCCCAGAAAGTTATCATCTCTCATTCTGCTTATCTTTTTGCTTTTTCCATCATCTCTGGATCAAAAACAATTCATACCTCTTGAGATTATTTCTAAACACTTGATCAATGCTTGGTGATGAGATCAGTGTAATTTGGAGGTAAAAAACAAGTGATTCACCTTCAAGTTCCATTCAAAGATCAATCCTTCTATCTAGAGAAGGAAATCCATTTCCATGAAGAGAAAATTGAACAAAGGTTTCTAGATGTTATAAGCATGTTTCCACTCAAGTGAAATCTTGGTCAAGGAAGTGAATTATGAAGTGAAAAAGGTGTCATCATGTTCAAGAGTGAAATGGGAAACTCATGGAGTAAATGAGGGTCATCATATCCTAAATATACCCAAATCTCTTTGAGAAGAAAGTCAAAGTGAGCTAATCGGGTATTCAAGGTACTCAAAGCCATCATATGTGAAGGATTAAGAAATCATCTTTTCTCATGGGAGACATATGTGAGCATCCCAAATTTGATTTCATTCAAGAAGTACTCTAGAGTCAAGAAGGGTAAATGGGTGATCTTCATGTGAAGCACCATGTATGCAAGAATGAGAAACCATCTCAGTTTCACTTGATGTCATTCACATAATAGTGTTCTTAAACACTCATTCAACACATGGTAATGTGATTGCATCTCAAAGGAAGATACATTAAAACCAAACCTCGTTTTAGTACAACCGAGGGCCATTGAACAAGAACCTTCAAAAAGAAAGAGGATGGAAAAGGGCATATAGGGGTTTCTCTATTCTAGGAAACTTCATAAGAAGGTAAAAGTCATTTAATATCATGTAGAGCCTCTCGATCCATGTGAAATTGATCCATCACTAGGTCTCATTCTTCATCATCATTCAAGTATGTCTTTCTCGGTGGGAGAACCTTACCATAATGAGAAAAATATGATCACTCACCAACCTCCTAAATTTTTTCCCATGACTAACATCATGTCTACTCCAGAATATCCAATCCCATGGATTTAAGAGTTACTTGTGAATGAACCAATAATGATACAACAAGATGCAATGCCTGACTTTGGGGCCATCACAAAGACCAAATAACATAAGAAGGCACAAGTAAATTCTTAGTTTTTCATTAAATTTTATGGTAATTAGTATGTAGAGGTTACCTGGCCGAAAGTTACAAAACCTACAGAGGAAATGACTCAAAAGGGATATGAGTTTATCCACATCTCTTTGGGTCAAGCTATAAATGAAGGTGATGCTCATTTATTCAAGGAATCATTTCCTACACGCTCACTTGAAACCAAGAATACAAATGAACAATTGAGCAATTAGAGGAGCATGTGATAACTCTCACTACCTACATTCAACCTTTCTTGGAGCTCAATACAGTGCCTCCTCCTCCTATGGAATATATTTCTCCAATTAGTAGTTTTCAATCTAAGATGATCAAGAAGGTGTAAGGGCATATAATGTAAGGGAAAGCTAATGACAAATGGATTGAGAAGATCCTTGAGAAAGGAAAGGCATTGCTCTAGAGTTTCTTTCTTCATTCAAGTATGTTCTCACCACTATTTCGGAAGTGAAGAAAATAAGGGAGGAGATTGAAAAGAGAAGATCCATTGGGATGAGGTGTTCCCACTTGTATTTGAGACGAGTTGCCTTGACTCCCACACTCTCGTAAGTAAGAATGTGTTTACATCTATTATCACAAACATATCCCCAGTTTGGATCCGTACTTTGAATGCTAGTTACGATGCGATAAATGAGGCCATCTTTAAGCTCAAATCTAGTGGGCAACATACCTTTGAGATTCTAGATGATGTCAGTAATTATGTTCATAAACTTGGATCCCTTCCGCTCACTGAGAATTCATCATCAAAGGAACTCATCAGCTCTTTCCAAGATTTGGTCAAGAAGGAGGTATGTGATCCTCTCTCCTTCAATGAGGATACTTTGGAATCCCTTGCCAACATCATAGGCTCTATTTCTAACATTGCAAGAGACCAAAAGGAATGGTTTAATCAATGTAAGGCTATTAATGATGTTCCTAAGACATGGATCAAAATGTTAAGCTACATTCGTATTCCATAAGAAGAAAAGGTGAAACCTACGACAGTCTGATTCAGTAGAGAATTCAAAGAATAAGATCTCATTCTAGGAAATATCCCTTAAGGATCATGAATGGATAGTTCTTCATTAGCTAAAGCTTCATCTTCACTAGATTAGTCAACCCTTCTCTCTCTCTTTATTTCTCTCCTTCTCTCTCCATATTCTAATTTTTCATTAAGAATATACTTTTTGTTATTTCATCCTATTCACTTAAGTGACCTCCAACATTAACATTGTAAGAGTCATTTTTCACTAATAAGGAAAAGACTCACTTTTGTATCCTAGGAATATGAAAGGTCACAAGTGATGGGGATAGGTTAAAAGTCATGTGGGGGTAGATGAAGAGACATTTTTGTATGTTATAAATTGGAATGGATTCTCCATTCCAAGGGTTGGCTATTGTTGATCGATTATATGTTGTTGAGAATTACCACTACTACATCAAGCAATAAAATTTACATTTCTTTTATTTTTATTTTTCTATGTTCCTCAACTCTTTCCCCCTCTAATTTCCAACCTTGTAAACATGATGATCTTGTAAAACCAAGAAAGGTGTCGAGTGCTTTTGATAATGAATCAATAGAATTTTGTGTCTATGATTTGTTAGTCTTATCATTATTAGCATTGTTGTGTTATTCTAATTGAATTTGGACCTACTATGGTTGATGTATGTGAATTTTGTAAGCCTATTCACAAGATTAACCCTCTCCTCTTAGTAAATTCCTCCCTTATACTTCATCTGACCCTTTGCCACATGTTTAGTGGAGTATTCTTGTGTGATCCCGACCTCGCATCCCCCACTATTTTAGGTAGCTTATATTCAATAATGAGAGCCTCCCAATGCACAAGAAGGAAGGGATTAACCCCATGATCATTAGTGGAAACCAATAATTTGCACTGTGACAAATTATTTCACCAACACTTATATCTCCCATCTAAAAGTTTGTAGTATTCAAAAGGTTTGCCATCAACACATAATGTGAATTCTTTGCATTAGTGAGGGAATTTAATACACTAGTGGAAGGTGGAAGGAACAACTTGCATGACATAGATCCATGGGCGACCAAGGAGAATGTTATAAGAGGTTTCAATGTCCATGACATGACAAAAGGTCTCCAATGTTTGTAGTCCAACTTTTAAGGATAATGTGATTGTTCTAGAGGACTGACTTTCATTGTTATCATAATCATGAATAATGATGACATTAGTTCCTAGACTTTCCTCATTATAACCAAGGCATCTTAACAGTTTCATAGATCAAATATTCAATGTTGCTCCATTTTCTATAAGCACTCTTTTGATTTTATGATGAGTTATGAATGCTTCAATATATAAGGAATCATTATTTTTGATATTTGGATTCAAAAGGTCATGAGGACTAAATGATAGGATTGGACTATTAGGCGATAGATTTGTAATCAAGGCTTGGAATTGTTGGGTGTTGATATCCTTAGGAACACGTGCATCATGGAGTGCATGAGTAAGGATGTCTTGAAGCACAAGTGATGTTTTAAGCAACTCCATGAGGGATATTTGTGTAGATGTCTTCTCTAATTGTTTGATAATATCATAAGAATCAAAAGAAGATTAAGTATTAGACGTATGTTGTGGATTATGAGTAGACTTAGGATTAGATGTTTAAGGTACTATGGATGTGGAAGGTTTTTTTGTTGCAGGTACTGTACACACCCAAAAATCACATGGTGCAACATGGAATACATGATGTTTTCAATGATGATAAAAATTTCTTCCAAGGTAAAAATGAGGTCCAAATCCTTCCCCCTTTCTTTTGCACAATTATTAGGACTTGTTTATCTATGTTTCAAAGTTTGAGATCTCATTATATCTTTGTAGGCTATCTTTTACTCCTTGTGTGCTTTGTTTTCAATGTTATTTACATAACTGCCATGGTGGTTACACAATCGTTGGTCTAGCAGCGAATTGGCGATTCTGCAACCATCGCGGCTATCACACAATCATTGGTTTAAACAAATTGGTGGTTACGCAAACTGTCACGACTATTATGTAATCGTCGGTCGAGATAGATCGACATTGTGTAAGCGCCAGTTTGTCTAAACCGGTGTCCCCTCACCTTAATCCAAGAGTTAAAAACTTGTATTTTTCAATGTGTGTTTAGATTTTGGGAGTGATTTTCTCACTCATTTCTCAACCATTTCACCTAATTTTGGGATCATTGGATTCATCTATATTTAGAATTTTGACTTCCCCTTGTTGTGACGTGTTGTCACTTTTTTGGACATGTGTTGTTAGACTTATTCTTCCTCCAGTTTTATAAAAGCCCAGATTTTACCCAAATGATAGGTTGGATATTTCACATTTCTTGAGGTAAATTTATGCTACTAAACTTTTGAGAGGAACTACATAGACAACTAACTCATTGCTTTATTCTTTCCTGCCATATGCTTTCAAGTCATCTCTTGCACCAAGACATCAATAACCATTCTTTTGATTTTCTTTGTCACCAACCAACATCTGCACATCCTAGGATCAATTGGATATCAAATTTGGAAGAGGATATAAAATAAGGGGACAACAAGCATATCTCACCTCCGAGAAGCTACCACAAGTATAATAGTAACTAGGTTGGGGTTGTACTTAAATTCTTTGAAGCTTTGAATAATGTTGTTATTCAAAAGAAGTTGTGTATTTAGATTAATAGAAGCAGAAGATTCCATCACTTCCCACATACATTCTTTATTTAGTATTTATTTCAAATCATTTCTTACATAAATCTTCCCTTGATAACTTATTCCCAACTTTCCCTATGGATCTACTTGGGAAAATAGTCGAAGGAAGAATTGAAGAAATCCTTACACTTCTTTTATTTCTTTCAATTAGTTTAGATCTACTTATGTCGGGGAAAGTTCATATGGGAAAGAGGAAATTGCTTTCAAGAAGCTTTTCCCTTTCTAGAAATCTTGAGGCAAAAGCTTTGGTAGAAGAAGTTCTAGTTTATTTTATTTAGATTAATAATTTTTAAATACATTCTTTTATAATAACATTATCGACAACCTGACAAGAGGATTAGCCACATCCAACTACTCCTTATTTTAGTTTTATTTTATTTAGAAGTAATTGTTTAGTTTTTAATTCTTTCTTTGTGTCTGTGTCTGTAGATTTTATTTTATTAATCTTGAAAAATACAAAAACAATAGTTATTTAGTTATTTTCTTTCAATTTATTTGTTGTTTAAGATCTCATTAGAATACAGACAAATAGAATAGATGTTTATCTTGTTTTATTTAATTAATTAGGAATGAATCTAGTTAATTAAAAGATTAAACACACTTATCTTTTATTTAAACTAAGTTTATTTCCTTTATTTATTTAAAATGAAGTTTCAACGTAGTTTAGAAATCAAATCAAAACAAGCAATCAAACCATAGGGAATTCACGCTACCCGATCTTAGCCACTATTTATCCCTTCGACCAACTCAACTATTAGGATTTCATGCTACCAATTCATAGCCCCTAAACTTCCTTTAGTTGCCTATCAATTATTCATCCAATATCACACACACTTCATTTGTCTCGGCATGACCTCGAGAAGTTGAGTGCATCTGGAATCACGTGTTGATTTTGAGGTGTACAATACCCAAACCTTTTTCTATCATGTTATTATCAGAGAGGTAGGAGTGTTAATTTTTAATTTTAATGATACCAGCAACATTGGGTTCATGATTGATGGATGATATGATTGAGTCATATTCAATATTGTTTAATGTTTGGCCTTTATCCTTTTGAGATCTTTTTTTCATTGTGTTTCAAAAAGGGGTCTTGGAAAAATTCAATTTATCATTAGGATTTTTTGTTGAAGGGGTTTTCAACTTTAATATCTCTGTAGTCAATGAGATATTGACTATAGTGTCAAAGTTTCTTATAATTACCCATATGGTGTATGTTGATACAATGGTATGTTGGAAGCACAATGGACTGAGAGGGGGTGAATCAGTCCTTTAAAACACTTTAAAAATAAAATTAACTTGTATACATCATTTAACATTCAACCATGCATTAATGTGATCTTAACAATATGCAACAACCATCCACAAGAGCATAACCATGAAAGAGTACACAAGAACAAAATATATAAGTGGGAAACCCTCAAGGGGAAGAAAACCCACTAATATTTTGATTATATTACTCAAACCAAAAGACTTGCATGAATATGACTCATCACACAAGATTTGTTTAGTGAGGCACCAACCCCATAAGGAGCACCAACCCCTAGAAACCCTTATTGATATTACTCACAACAAAGGACTCATGTGAATATTACTCATCACACAAGTTTTGATCAAAATACCACTGAAGATATGTTGCCAACACACACAACTAATAGTGATCACAAGATTCAGCTCATACACCTTCAAACCCTCTTCAAACACACCTTCTCCTAATTCGCTCAAACAATCTCAAATATGGACTGATTTGGACTAATAATCTTGCACACTAGCTCTTCACCACTCTTCAGACATTCACACACACTCTCATCTCTATCTTTATTCCCTTTAACCACTTGCACTCTCTCACCTAGCTCGCACTTTTTCCCTCTCACTCAACTAGTTCAAAAATGAACTCATACATGCACTTTTATACATGACTCTTCTTCTAAACATGACTAGGTATGTCATGACCATTAATATCAGTCCTACCAACATGAAAATAGAGCAACATACTCATATAATTTCACACTAAGGACTCATGTAGGTCAGAAATTCACTAAGACAACTAAACTTGCACGACTAGGCTAAGAAGCCTAAATCCTTCTCCACCAAGCTCATCAAGACATTCAAGCACATCACCCTATTTTTTCAAGCCTCAAAATTCTTCAAAAATGTCAAAAATACCATATAAACATCATAAACCTGATCAATATCCTTTGCATCACTCATTTTCTTCATTTCGCTCTCAATTAGGATTGTTTCCTACTCAAAACATGCACTTTTAGGAACCAATCTTCACAAATGAAGCTCAAGATCACATACAAACACCTAAAATATTCCATGTAACCACTCATTGGAAATAAAATGACATGTAGAACACATATAATTATTTTATACCTCATGAAACATCCAGAAAATTAAATGAAGCGACTTCTCCTCTTCAACAAACTGAACTGCCCAGGAAGTAGTTTTGGAAACTAAACTTGTTTGTACCATTTATAACACATTTAAGGCCTCTAACTACATTAAATAGGAACAAAATTAATCCCTCTTTGCTCTCCAATGGATAGCTAACATCAACTAAGCCATATCATTTGCCTTCTACATCAATCTTCTCACCAAAGCAGTGTTGTCTTGAACTAGTCAAACTAGGTCAACTTGTGACCTCAATCATGCCACCTCAATACAATTTCAGAGCTTAAAAAAACATGAAAATCATCACGTGAGATTTCAACAACACCTCTAAGGAAGTTATACTTCATCACCATTATCACAAGTGCTTGAGCACTTCCATTCACCAAGCCTGCTAAAACTGCCCTTTTTGGCCCAAAACTAGTCTTCAAAGATAGGGAACACTTTGCACTCTATGACCTCAACCATGACCTAAAAATATCATGGATATGCATTAAAACTAATAGGATTTCATAAATGGTAATTTAGTCAATAGGTTCAATGGACATATTTTACACAAACTAAAAATATTCAGAAATAAGCCTTTTTGAGTAGGGGCCACATACTGTCACAAGCTCTAAAATACCTCATTGGAAATATGGAGGAGTATTATATAACCTCAAATCATCACATTTTCAAAACCAATTCATTCAAGGCACCTACCAAGAAGATATTCTCCATCGTAGCAAACCAGGGTTTCAAAGTCATAAAAAGACTTACCTTCTTAACAATCATTCATAAATGTTTGGGCCTCATTTGAACTTATTAAAACTATAATATCTTCTTAAATGCATGCCCCAACATATTTGAAAGGCTCATATCCCCTTGTAAACCTTATGTGTGCCAACCAAGAACATTTCTTTCATATCGAGCTAAAAATCATGCTTTTAAAAACCTGTTTTGGTCTAAACATCATAACTTGAAAAATATTCATCATAGTAACCTAATTATTTTCTCACACGCCTAATACACCCATGCACATCATCTCCAATCATCATTTTTTTACAAATATTTTTGTGTCTTCTCAACCACCATGAATTATATGACTAGGCCTTGGGGTTTTACATGTTATAAGCCTCAATCGAGTGTTCTAACACCAAAACAAAGCATGAAGCCTCTTCTAAATGCCTCTACATGCTGAAAAATATATGACATACCCCCATGAGTGAAATTAAGAGCTCATACACACCTACAAGTGACTACCATGCTCCAATAGACCTCCAAACACTAAGTTTAGGTCTAGTTAGGACCTAGACCAAGTAGGAAAATACAATGACTCTAATTCCAAGCTCTCCAAAAGGAACTATCACACTTGAGACAACATGTATCACACCCCTACATGCCTATGTGAGTTCGATGGCCCTGCAATTCACTCCCATGCTTCACTTGGTCTTCAAATACCTAGACTAGGTTTAGATGAGCACCTAAAATTGAGTCCACAACCTATACCTACACTCTGAAGCTTATGTGATTGTCTTAACACACTCTCCTCAAGATCTAAAAGCATCTACCATGCTCCTCAAGCCATCATGCAACTCCATCCACCATGTACCATCACCCAAGCTAACTAGGTCAACTGATTAGGCCTATTGGGCCAAGCCATTCTTACCATTTCCACTCTTGCCACCATGTCACACCTTGATTGACCATGTAATCATCATTCCAAGCATCCACTATCACTCCTAGATCATCCTCTTTGTCACTAATGAGTTTTTACATCAATGACAACACTCAAACTCACTCATGCTAACATGGTACTCACAATATTTGTTTTCTTTGTACCATGTCGGTTTTGGTTGCCCCTCTTTAAAGGGTCTTAAGATTGGATAATTGATCATATCCGCACTTGCTAAGTGAAAAAATACACTAGAAATAATTTCTCCAAGTGGTGTGAATTATCTTTGTTTGAATTCATAAGGAGTAGTGTCTTTACTAGGAATGATGATTGTTTTATTAAGGGATTCAATTGATTTTGATTGTTGTGTTTAAATATTACTAGAATCAATTATCTTATTGTTCACAATGTTGCAATTTTGATTGATAAATTTTGATTTGTCATGGTTTTCAAAAGTATCATTGTTAGTTTGATCCTTATAAGTTTTATTAGGACCTTAGCAATGATGGATCTCTTGATTTATGTTCCTTTCTTGATTACTTCCTCAAAGTTGGTTAAGTAATGCACTTTCAGTTGGAATTATAATTTTGTATTGAGATTAGGTATGAAAATGATTATTAATTATTTCTTAGGAATTGAACAAGGGAATCATCTTGTAATCCCTCACAAACTTTGGAATAATGATGTGAATGTTTCATTATTTATTTGCTTTGTATTGTAAAGGTCCACCATAGTGACCTTGGAATCAAAGTTAAAAGAACAATTTTTAATTATTTTTTTGATAAATCAGCGAAAGTAGTAATGGATCCTTTAGGAAGGTGTAAAAACCAATCTAAATCTTGTCCTCCTAAACTCTTAGGAAAAATATGCAAGAGGTATATATCATTGTAAGCTACTTCTTGGCATGCCATGAATAACTCTTTACGTGTTCTCTTGGGTCATTCTTTCCTTTATATTTGTCAAACTTAGGAGTTTCAAATGATGGAGGAAATGGTATGTGCAACATGTCTTTATCAAATGGATAAGGACAAAGTTCTTTGAATTTGAACTGTTTGGTTCATTTTTGCATTCCCATTAGTATTTATTTCATGCTCTTCCACTCTTGTGCGAATGGAGAGTTTGGTTGAGGGGTGTCCATGGTTTCATTATTTTCTTGACTAGGTTGTTTTTATTCTTTGTTGTTTGAGTTTTTGACAACCTTAGAAGCCATATGGGAAAGTTGTTATATCATCTCATGGATTTTTTACTAACAAGGCTTCATTGGATGTTTTTGTTGAATTATTGGATTTTGGATTTTGTTTGCTTGATTATAGTTTTTCTAGGATATGTTTCAAGTTCTCATCACCAAAATCCAAGGGTATTTTCTCTCCCATTTCTAGGATATGAAGAAGGTATTGGTTTTTGTT
Source organism: Taxus wallichiana var. yunnanensis (assembly GCA_018340775.1). Lineage (NCBI taxonomy): Eukaryota > Viridiplantae > Streptophyta > Pinopsida > Cupressales > Taxaceae > Taxus > Taxus wallichiana. The sequence continues at coordinate 7,879,770 of JADAXU010000131.1, forward strand.
TTGTCTTAAGATTTTGTCTATTTGTTCTTTTTTTCTTCAGTGATTTTGAGTTGTTTAGCTTCATCCTCTTCATCAAAACTATCTTTGCCAAGGGATTGGTTCTATCAAAATTATCATATATTATGGATTTTATTACGAGTAATCACCATTTTGCTAAAGGTAGGAGTCTAAAAGGAAGTTTGTATGAATAGTCCTAGTAAACTAGGAAAATGGATAAGCATTGGATTTTGGATAGGTTTGTATTGTAATAGTGTTTAAGATAGTCAAATTGGACTAAATGTTCAAAGTTTGTATACCAAATGGTAGGATTTTTTTATAGGATTGGTTGGATTTGTTGATCAAAGAGTATGTACCCAAAGGGTAGAACTTGTTTTGGATTGGTTGATTTGATTGGATTTTGATGTAGGATGTGGAACACAAATTTTGATTTCAATTATATTTGATTGTGTTGTGGAATACATTTTTTGATCTATAAGTTTTGATTCATAGTAATGTTTACAAACAACAAGCAAACAATGATATTTTTTATGATTCATTTTGGATTAAAGGCTAAAAACCGTCAGGAAATGTAAAGTTTTATGATAATACAAACAATCATAATATCATGAAATGGATGGATGTAAGGATCTTATAACTCCAATAGATGCATCTTTCAATATATCCCAAACTTGATATACCAAATTTTTATAGGGACAAAAGTGGTATGGGGAACCCTTAGAATACTAAAAGAGACTCACCTAATCATTACTATCCCTCTTAGAGGAGTGAATCACCACTCAATGATGGGTTTTATGATTAGGTGGTAGGGTAATGAGGGAATGATATGTGAATGGTGTCCTTATTTCTCCCTGAAGAATTTATAGGGATGATGCCATAGAATTCATTTTTATAACTATTTTAGGCATATGTTCACGTATATCCTGTCACGAAAACTTTACTTGTAAGTAGGGGATAGAGGTGAGGAAAATGTCGAACACTATTTGAGACTAGGTCTCAAGTGCAATGTAATGCAATATGAGTGGTGCGTGGTAGTGAATTCCACATCACTGGTGTAGCTAAGTGGTGATGAAATCCATGTCGCTACGTGTTAATACAAGTATGTGTGTTTAAAGCAAACGTTTTCCAACTTTGAAAAAAATAAGAGGTGAAAATAATAGGCGTAAATCAAAGTTATACTTGAGTTTTTAGCTAAATTTTAGCAAAGTTTTTCCAAACAAAAGTGATTGTGCATGAAAATGATTAGTAGTTTATTTTATTTTTGTTTGATCTTTTCCTAGTTTGGCAATTTTGACTTAGCGATCCTGCAAAACAAAATTAACCAAATACAAGATTGAAACAAAACAACTTCAATTGTTTATGATTCTCAAGTTCACCCAAAGGGTGCGAGAGAAGCAGTGTATGTAGTTTAGGTTGTATAAATAAAATGCTAACAAATAAATCAAGCTACATTAGAAATGAAAAAATAGTTAGTAAAGCGATAAAGAACCATTATCACTTTTGATTCTCAAGTTCACCCAAAAAGGATGTGAGATAAGAGCACACAAGATTTGGATCGTAAGAACAAAATGTTAGAAAATGAAATATAATAAGAGAAAAAGTGTAACTTACTTAGAAAAATGATTAAGAAACATGTTTGAATTCTATTTTTTTGTGAAAAACTCAGGAAAGTGTTAGAAAATCAAAGAAAACAATAAGGAATTAACTGTTAGAATTTTGGAAATATGCGAACAAGTTAAAATTTCACATAGAACACTACACGCAAATAATAAATATGGAAACACAAACAAAATGCACGAAAACACACCTAAAAATTATGCATATGCACTTGAAAATTACATATATGCACTATGAAGAATGTTAGCGTAGATAGATGAACAGAGACACATAGGGTTTAACAAAGGCACATGACATTGAAATGTAGATACTACAATGGAAACAAACCCTATAGAATGAAAATTACACACAGTGGGATGGAAGCACAAACCTATAAAAATAAAAAAAGATAGAAGAGCACTAACACAATGACTGGACTACTCTAGTACACTAAGACGGTAGAACACACAAGTTGTTCGAAGTGGAAGTACAAACCTACAAAAAAAAAAAAAGACACAAGCATGCTAGCATATATCGTGAGATACATTAGCGCAAAGAATGCTTTGAAAACGTAAATCACCTATACCTTCAAAAAATGTTAGAATATGGCCAAAAACCTATGATTTTATTACAAACTATTCTGAACATTTCCGACTCACAAAAACAACTTGAAAATTGGTCAGTGACCTTTAAACACTAATAAAAACATGAAAAACGACGTTAGTTTTGTAAAAAAACATTTAAAATATTATGGGACTCCCACTAGGTGTGCTAGAATGTATACAAGAGAAAATGCAAACAAGAGAAAGAAATAAACAATAAACAAAGTGTAAACCTTTCTCAAACAAGTTCCTTGCAACCTCATATTAGACTAGCTGAAGAGTGGGGTTGAGTGACACTCTTATTAAATCCAGATGTGAGATTTACTCCTTTTTAATTTATGAATGGTCTTGAGATATTCTAAATGGAAGTGAAGCCAAACTACGAGCAATGTGGATTGATTGATTGATTGATTAGATGAATGAATGGATTAGTGATTGAGTGATCAATTAGACAACATAATGGTATGCAAGAGTGATTTCAAATGGAAATTTGATAAAGTAACATTGAAAATTCCTCAAGATTCCAATGATGATTTTAGAGGAATGGAGATTCTTATTTATAGATGCGAAGAAACCATGGATTGAGGAAGGTGGAATTGACTAAGTTGCAAGCTATTGATTTCATTTTCCTTATTTAGCATGGTTGATTTATTCGTGCAGTTGGCTATTTGAATGAGAAATTAAGATGCTTTATTTCAAATTAGTTAGCTCTTGAACTCTTCTAAATTTTACATGCATATTTGCTTCCATGTTTGTAGGATTCTAGAACTTGAGTGGGGTGACTAGTCAACTTGAGTGAGTTGGCTAGTGAAGTGGAGATGAGTGGAAGATGAGTAGATAATTGATTTTTTATTTATTTAAATAGCTAATTAAATTAGAAAAAGTGGTGCACAATGTATAATGAGTGTAATATAATTAATTTAATTAAATCTAGAAGTGGGATATGGGTGAATAGTGGATTTAATATTATTTTTGGACATTATAATGTGTAATGGGTATTTTTAGGGTGTCTACACTTAGTTGGGGTATTTTTAATTTCTCAATGATATCATAGTACTTAGATGAACCAACATGTCAAGGAGGTGGTGCATTAATAGGATGGGGAAGGGATGGAGAAGGTCCCAAGGGTTGCTTAATTCGATGAGTGGTGACAACATTGACAATAGGGTCCCTAGAGGTGGGCGTGAAGCGAGGTATATGTTGAGTGACAACTAGTAGATAATTAGCTTGAATGGCCACTTGGGATTAAACACAAGTGAGGATGAAAAAGAAAGAATTATCCATAACCTCGTAGGAAGAAGAAAGGAAAATAATTTGATGCATGTTCAAGGGTTAGTTCACCAAATGATTTAACAAAAATTAAATCTTAATCACAAAACTAGTGATCAATCAAATACATCATAAACACGTAAATATAAACATGTAATGATAAGTAAATACATGTAATAAGAGGAAAAGAATGACTTAGTTGATTCCTAGCTATCTCGACTAAATGTAGGCTAGAGTGACAATGGAACATGCTCACTATCGACTGTGTATGATTATTTGGGAGACGATGATCTATATATGTGCTAGATAATAACACGTGGGTATGGACAGGATCGCCTAGGGCATTAGTTTTTATCCGGGTGTTAGTGTCATGGTGAAGAGTGCAAATCTGGTTCTTTCAATGTTTGAAAATGTCTCCTTTACCTTGATTTATGTCGCATCCACTTCTTTATAGGGTTTTCTAGTTGTACATGTACATGTAAAACAAACCCTAATTATCTACACAAGGCTCAAACATACATTAGATGGAATAAAATATGTATATACTTGAGTCGGATTGACCTTAATGGTCACCCCAATGTGATTGTCACCAAATGCTACACCACATTTTAGACTCAATGTAGTTATGGTGTGTGTGTGTGTGTGTGTGTGTGTGTGTGTGTGTGTGTGTGTGTGTGTGTGTGAGAGAGAGAGAGAGAGAGAGAGAGAGAGAGAGAGAGTGTGTGTGTGTAACATCCCCATTTTAAGATACTAGAACAGGGAATTTTTTTTTAATACAACGTTCCTTGTTTTGAATTATATAATTCAAACACACGTTCAAGTTTTAATAATTGTTCTCTGTCCAAATAATGCAGTTTGGATCACACAATTTCCTTTTAAAATTAATGTTCTTTGTTCACATATTTGCAATATGGAACACACATTCAGTGTCATTCAATCATATAACAAATTCCATATGCTGATGTAAATGACTCGAAGAACTACCGATCTCCCATTTTTGTGGCTCGGTGTTTCAGCGATCTCTCATTTCATGACTCAGTGACTTACCGATCCTTCATGTTAATTCATGCATAGTATAATGTATATACAAGGTTCTCTTACCGTTTCCGGTTATCGAAGTGATCCATTTAAGAAGCCTATCTGAATATCTGTTACTGATATTCATCTGACATCCTACATCTTAAACTAGGTGATTAGGACAACGCAACCAACACTTGCGATACTTTGGCCAAAGATTTTCACATGCTTTGCATGATCATATTCCTAGATGTGATACACACCAATGGAATACGTCCTTCACCTCACTTCGTCTGTTATCTAGAATGGTCTTTCCTGGTCTCTACCAGTCCTTCCAATTAAGGTCAAACTCTAACCCCAACTAGCAATATGAACGAGTATAGGAAGTTACTCATGGTAACTAAAGATACGCAGACATACGGTGTCATCCCTAGACGACTCCGTGTGTCTAGTTACCTTTAGTCCTCTGGAGTCACTCCGTATACGTGATCACATTCCTATCCCCAGCCAAGAACTTAGTATCCAGCTTATGTAATCTTGATGATTTAATTCGGGAGGGCATTGTAATATGTCAGCTATAACATTGTGTCGTCATGAAGGCCCCACCTTCATGAAGACACCATGTTGTAGCTGGCGTATGTCAATGTCCTACAGAATCCTCCCATCGAGAGTACACATCCAGCTCAAGTGTGATTTGGTTATGATCTTAATATTTAAGATCAACTTTCAGCAGCCATGCTGATCCTTTATCCTCGTTCTTGTTACAGTTGTATGTAGCTAAGAGAGACTTAATCCATCTTCTAGCTTACTACGCATCTCCTCCTTCGTACCGAAGGGTTGCATTTTCTCTACTTGGTTCTTTTCTTAATCCTTGGACTAAGTAGCCCATTACCGATAAACTTAATAAGTTTAACCTATTAAACTTAACCAAGTTTTTCCACAACTGTAAACAAATTCAGAATTCCATCTTATTAGACGTCATTTAAACGAGGTCTAATTCTAAATGAATTTATTCATTTATCCTCCTTAACCTTACATAGTTAAGGTTTGTTAACCATAGATAGGTTTTCCCCTATCCTTATTTTCTGAATTTAACATTCGAGGCTATTAACGGAGTCCGAATACGAGGTTGGTACTGCTCCGAAGTTATTTGATATTCCTTAGCTTTCAAGCTAATCCGAATACCTTTCAATTAAGAGATCATGTTCTTCCTAATCCTTTTTAATGTCAATTAAAAATTCATCTTAACCCAAGTATGAACTAATTGCACATTTCAACGTAAAAGTTGCATTTAGGTAAGAATAGATGTCATTTCCTTTTAAATCCATCCATGAACATTTGAATAATTCCAAATCAAGGAATAATGTTATATTCCCAACTTATTCAACAATATCAAACTGATACAGTCATTAAAATATCACACTTGTATTTGTATTCATCCATCCGTTTTATAATCTATACATTTGCAGTCCAAATGACTGGACTTTGTTTATATTAAACAACATTACAACACATAAGATAGAAGAATGTAATTTCTTCTTTTCTCAATTCCTCGTAGAGGAGTAATAGCTATCAATTACAATCCATCTTCAGTCAATCAAAAGAAGTATCAGAAAACAACCATGTCTTCGTTTATACTCAAGTTCCATCTGCAAAATTACTTGCAAGGGTTAGTTCATTAAGCGAGCATATTAAGCACTTGTCATTAAAATGAGGTGCTTTTAATTAACTGTCTCAATAAAAGAACCCTGCTTTTATGAAACGTTAATATGAACATCAATCAAGAATTAAGTATCAAAGGAATGAACAACTTAATCATCAAATTACCATCCCAATCAGTTAAAGGATTACTACCCTCTTTCCCAAATAATCATTACAAGAAGTAATTTCCTTCAAACAGTTCCAGATTACAACATTTGTAAGAACTAGGAACACAAGTATGCATACTGTTGTTCTAACATAAATGCTATCAATTTCATTCCCTTACATTAGTTATAATTTCAAGGATAAAATTTGACTGAAAATATAAACCAAATTACTTTCCTTTCAGTTCATGCAACTCATTTGATTTCAAGCAATCAAATACTGATGAGAGAGTAAACAACAATAAAATGTAGATGCTTAACCAAAGCAATACAAAATTTGTTCCATAACGATTACAGATTTCCAACTGTATGAGAGAAGAAATGATCATTATTTCAAATTATCCATCCACACTCCTTTTCCTTTCCTTATGATTGTATATTGAAAATTTAATCCAGACGTGATACCAATCAATGGTAACAAATCAAAGGGAAATAAATAAAATCGTTAATCGAATCCAAGGGAGAAGAATCATATTACCTCTTTGCACTGTTTAACCAAATATCCGCTTATTTAGCACAGACATGATCCAACAATATGATTCATTCCTCATAATATAATTCCCTTTTAAATAATTCATTCTCTAGACATTTACGTCTTTACAACATATAGAGTGTATAAAGCAACCACAACAAGTCACATTTTCATTCTAATAATGAGAGAATTCACTTTCCAACAGCAAGGAATAAATCCATTCATATTCTGCTTTTAATGAAAACAATGAAGAATTTATCATCCGTCTATTATATATATAATTATATATATTGAGTTCAGCAAGACGCAGCATATAACTTGCATGTTCTATCCAGTCCATTTTTAGACTGACTATTCTATTCTCATCCATATCAAAACTTCCTTTCAATCAGGCACATACGAATACCAAAAACAAGTAGGTAAAACATCGTATCCATCATAGAGCAAACAATGTAGAGATACTACTATGCTCTTACTGTACTAGAAGAATTCATACTTCTTACACTGTATTATAACCAGAGGAATAGTTATACAGCCGCTTTGTCAAATATTTACACGACTTTCTATACCCTTTAACGCACACAATTCATAAATAACAATTTGCACTTTGTTGTTACCTACAGCAAGTCCAACCCGTAATGCACAGTGAAGCTCTATTGCTAATATTTCCAGAGTTCAACCAACAGGAAGAGAAAAATTCGTTCCTTTAATTATTTCAATAAGTAAACACCCATTTTCTTCAAAACACAATAAAAATTACTCAAGTCGAGTTCATTTTAGAATGACAGCGCCAACCAGAGATCATACGAATCATTTCATCCTTCCATTTTTACAAAAAAAAGCACAACACTCAGAAATATTACACGCATAGCTAATACGTTCCACCACTCAAACCCATATTGGCAATAGAACGATTGTTCAACAATGTCAAAACAACCTCACACAGCATGTACAATTTCATTCAATATACCCATTTGCAAAGAAATACCCAATTCGAGTTCTTTCTCAACAGACATTTCAACCCGAAAATCTCATTCTCCTATTTCACAATGATGCGTAGAACTCAGAAATGATTCACGCACAGCTAAGTATTCATAAGCACAATTTCATAATAAAAAGAATGAATCCCCAATATTGTCGAACAAATCAACACAGCATGGGCCGTATATTCAACTCAATAATTATGCAAAGAATGTTTAAGTCGCAACAACAAAGAAAAACGACTCTACCCAAAATCATCTCAATCATGACAGCCAAATCAAATAACCAAAACCCTCATCAGAAGAGCAGGGTTGTTTTAATGAGACGATTAAGCAAAAGCAAGCAGTTTAAGGAGAAGGGCTTAACATGCCTGTTAATCTTCCTTGAAGCTCGAAGAAAACCGCACCCACCGGAGCTATTCTTCTCCACGGCGACAGTAGTAAAGCTTCCCAAACAGTCACCTACCTCTACAGGCTCAAAAATAGCCTTTGATTTTCCAAAGAACAAAGACAATGATCAAACACAGCTGGTTCGACAGAACCGTGAAGAAACAAAATGTAGAGCAACAAAATCCAAATGCACACAGCAACAACAATTTTCCTTTTTCCTCTATCCTCTTTCCAAGGCGAGCTGGTCGCTAAGACCAATGCCATTGAATGCATTGAATGCATTCTTTTTCCTTTTTCCTCACGCCACCGCCGACTCAAGTTGGCGAATTTCCAAATTTCAAATTTTGCATGAAATCAAAGTTTAGTCTCATAGCTAACTGGATGCCTCTATCTTTTCCATGTTCCCGCCAAACTTGGCGCTGTCCAAGCAAGGACCTCATTTACTGTCCCATTAAACTCCTACCTTCCCTCCTTATCCTTTCCATCCACATGGGTCTGTGTGTCCCCTTCCTTAGGTTAGGATTAGTTTAGGATTTTAATAGTGTCCATATCTAGGTCATTCGCCTAGTTCATAGGTTAATAGGATTTAGATCTATTTTCACCCTTATAAAATTTAAAAATCCATATAGGATAGTAGTTAGGGTATAAGGTAGAACTTAGGGGTAGGTTAGGGTCTTAGTCCCCTAATACTTAATTAATTAGTTTCCAATCAAGTCCTTCCGACTGACATTCATATTCAACACTATGCAGGACGTTTCGTCCCATGTTCCACATACCTGAGCCACCCACATCCAGGCCTTTATCGCCTTACGTGGTCTAGCGTTACAACAGTGTATGGTTCGAGAATCGAACCTTTTCCATTGGCATCTACGTGCCAGATATTCATACCTGAAATCAGGTGCTGCAACATTTATATCAACCTTCAGTCTGGTTTAAAAGTAAATCGACAAAGCAATCACAAGAAGGCCATAGCATACCTTGGATCAATGGAATTGATTCAAGGTGTGCTGTCAATCAGCGAATAGAGTTCATCAAGCATATGACAAATCTATTGTCACATCAGCAAACATACAAGCAATAATAACTACTGTCCCAAGTAAACAAATTACAGGTATCTGGTCAGATTAGCAACACATTCCTTTAAGATCAAAGATATATCTTAACATGTTTGTCTTCATTTCAGCGATTCTAACATTATGAAAAGTAATCACCATGATAACTTACAAAAATCAAGGCGTTACGTAGAGAGAGAGAGAGAGAGAGAGAGAATCATGTCCATTGAAGCCGGAGTTTACCTTGTGTAAGTTGCACCAAGATAACAGGGCCCTAAGATAATGTGTGTGATGGAATTCTAAAATTTCCCTTCCTATGTAGTGAATAATGCGACCCAAATGTAGTCCTCAAATGTTCTTTTTGCCCAAGTAGTAGATAGAAAATAGTGACCCCATTGCCCCTTATAATAGTAAGTAGATTATGTATATATATGATTCCTTTGTTTGAATTTTGACACTTAGTAACACCAAAGTTCGACCCCAAACATGAAATAAGAATTAGAAAAGACCAAAAATCAAGTGTCAAGTGATAATTTAAAATATAATCAAGATTGGATAAAAGTACCAAAAATGGACACTAACGCCCATGTTCTAATATCTTTACTAGGTGCTAGTGTGCCTAGTGTTAGGAAATAAGAGATAAAATATGAGAATAATCCCTCACGGAATCGCAACAGTAGAAACTAATATGTAGAAATTATTACGAAACATGACTATTAAAACTTGTAAATCTGCATCCATATGTCAAATTGCGAGCTGAAGTTTTTGAAATAAAATTGTAGAATAAATAACACAACACGGAGAGACAAGATTTAACGTGGTTCACCCAATTTGGGCTACGTCCACCAAGAATCACTTGCTCGATTTTATTACAAACATCCACTCTCTCAATACTGATACCAGATCCGTTTGGAGCTATGCTCAACAAACTCTACATAATTCACACCCGAATTCAAAACACATCTGCAATATATTTGCTTGTCTATCTATCATATGCATAAGACCATATAAATAGACAACTGCTTAAGCAGTTTTACAAAACCGTGGGTATCAAACAATGGGCAAAGACAAAACCGTCCCATAAACCTATAGGTAGCCGAAGAGGCGGTTTTATAAAGCAATGGGTACGAAAAACAATGGGCCCAAAAACAGCCCATAATGATTACCCATTCCCCATGGGTTAATAAGCCACCCATGAAAATTTGCTTGGGGCTTCGCCCCCCGAACCCCCTGACCGCTCACCGGTGAGCGGGACCGCCATAAAAATACCCAAATGTAACACATAGAAGGTGTACCACACTCTAACATGAAAATAGGCTCCACAAACATAACTCCTAGGACAAGAAACATAAACTAGATCACAAACGAGAGACATGGATCCTTGTGACATGACCAAAAAGTAAAAATCTAGAAAGTACAAGACAATGTCACAATCAAAATCAATCGAAATCAATAGGAATGTGAGAGGTGTCACCAATGTCTAATCTTATCACTTAGGAATCATGCATATAACAACATACTAGAGGCGTAATGTAATAGTGATACATGCATAATTTTGTGTCTACATTATAATGGATAATATAACCTTGTTTGTTAATTAATTCAATGAGAAAAGTGGGAAAAATTTAAGTGAATTTTTTTGCATTGAGTTTATCTCTATTTTTTTCTAGGTATTTAAAACTAAAAATAGGAAGTTTGAACACCATTATTTGAAGTTGTTTAGTGCATATTTGTTCGTTAATCCCTTTACAAAAAAACTAGTCTAATAGCTAGTTATTATGGGAAATATTGGATGATCACTAAATTAATTTAAAGGGTGATTTAGATCTAATATGCACTCTAGCCACACATCAAAATACTCCATCCTCCACAAGTAACTTACTTGGATTTTTTCTAACATACATGTACTATGAGGTTGAAATACAAGGACACACAACTACATGACGAGCTGATTTTGAACAAATGTAAACCATGTGCCTCATTTAATAAACATTGAGAAGATGTGTGCACATCCAACATAATATTATACCAATCCACATGGAGATTGAAAATAAAGTTACCATACTGCACCTACCAAAATAGGTTAGGATGGAGAAACATGCTTGAATGAGATGAGTTGTCAATTCTACAAATGTACCTTCATATAATATCCTTCTCATTGGTCACACTAAGGAAGAGTTGTAACACCCAAAACATTAAGAAGAGGTAATAAGTAATCAACATTCCCACCAAAAATTGAAACCCAATTTGAAATTCCAATCACAAGTTTTGCCACAAAGGACAAGGTTAGGAAGGAGCATGTAGAGGAAACACAATTTCAAAACCAAACTCATTGTATATTACTAAGGATATTGTAATAAGGCATATCAATGAGTAGTTTCATACAAATAACATCCACCCATATTAACTATAAAATAAAATACTTGTTACATGTATTATAAAGGACATGATGAAAATAAGATTCATTTTCAAAACCACTAAACTCTGCACCAAATAGCTAGTTGATCTCCTCCATGAGAAGTTTTTTGAGTAGATTTCCAACATACTAGTACTCTAAAGAAACAATAATAAGGTAAATAACTACTTGGTGAGTAGACTCCATAAAAATATAAACTATGTACCTCATATACCAAGTAATGAAGATGTTTATGTATCCAACATTAGATTGACGTGTTAATCCCAACAATAGAGATTGAAAACAAAGATATTGTAGTGCCTCTAGAAATCATAATTTGGGATGGAGGAGCATTCATAAAACACAAATTGTCAATTTTATGGACGTCCCTTTGTATAATATCCCTCCTTGAACCAATTTATTTCATTGAGATTCATAGTACCAAACACAATGAGAACAGGTAATTAGTGACCAAAATTCTTTCCCAAAACCCAATTGAAATGAGATGTTAATCACAAATTCTAAATAGAGGAAAAGATTAGGAATGATATGTGAATTAGAAGGAGGGGATGGTTTGTTTAAGTAGCAAGCAAGAGATATTCTCCCTTTGATAACATCCTTACTGATGTTGGATGTATCAAAGCTTTATCAACTAGTAAAAAGACACTTTGTGTCTCCATACAAAGGTTAGGTTTGTTTTAGAAAAGTTTGATAAGGTTTTTGGGTGATGGTATAAATGAAAGTGAGGTATGCCATTGGTTTTCATATGGCATTTTTCTTTGGCAGGGGAGATAAGGATTAGTAAGATGTATCTCGAATATCCTTTTTGATATTAATAAAATGGTGAATGACCCACCTAACCTCTTTTATTGATAAAAATGTTAGGAAGGAGTATGTAGAGGAAAAATAAATTGAAACATGTCAAACATTGTAAATAATGTAATAATTTTCAAACACGACATTTTAAAGTGTGAAACCTTAAAAATGTAAGCTTCGTCATTTCAACTAAAAATACAAAACCTTAAAAACATATACAATAAAATTTTCATCTAAGAATGAATATATTTTAGATCTTCCAATTTGAAATTGTTAAATTTAACATCTTAAATGATTGTAAGAATTTCATAACCTAAAATTTGAAATTGTAGATACTTAAAAATGTAAACATTAACATTTCCAACTAAAGATGCAAAACCTTGAAAATGTAAACATTAACATTTTCACCTAAAAATGAATAACTTTTAGATCTTACAATTTTGAAAATGTTATTGAAGAATGTAAGAATTTTAAAATGTAAAATTTAAAAGAACGGAACCTTTAAAATGTAAACTTTAACATTTCCAATAATATAATAATTTTAAAATGTATTTGAAAGTGTGAACCAATCAAGGAAATACAATTTACATCATCATCATTAAAATGCATGTAAGCATTCTTAAAATACATAAAAACATCAATACCGGTTACATAAGCATCAATACATGCATAAGTTATAACATGAGAGAAAACATGTATGTTATCCATCCAAACCTTGATTGCTTCAAATAAATTCACTAATTTGATCCTAATAGAAAATTAGCTAAATGTTTTGTATCATCGTGTACATGTTCTACATCATAAAAAATATTATTTTAAAAGAGAGAAAAAAAGGAAAAGAGAAAAAACCAATTTAATAAAAAATAAGGGAAAAAATAGAAAAATAAATTGTTGTGAATCAAAAACTAGAAAATGACGGTTTGGCAAAGTGGTAGAGTGAAATCCCATAAGGGCATCCTTTCAAAAAGTGAATATAAATGATTTCCCAAAGGTCATAATACATTGAAGATGGTTAGTTGTAAAAACCTTTCTCTTAAATATTGCTTGACTAATTAAAGACAAAATAATGTTTTAAAAATATCAATATTTCGATGAACTTTTTCATGTGGTTGAGCTTTAGGAGACTAAGCTCCTTGTGGCTAACATGTTAAAATATAGGAACAAAAATCTCACATCCACCAAAGTTGAATTTCAAAATAAAAATACCTTTAAAGTTAGAGTTAATGATGTAAATTTTTAAGTTAAGAATGAGTTAATCCACTAGTCAATATAGTATCACAACTAAATAACAAGCTTGATCCTTTTATTCCTCAATGGAAAAAATTTAAACGCTTATCTAAATCCTCCTCATAAACTTATTTAATAATATATCGAACAAAACCTCATTTATTTACCTCAAGCTATGAAAATTGATTCATCGAGACAACAATCTTATACCTATGATGTGAATTTATATTGTGATAATAGTACATGTTTAAGACATTCAACTAATAGATGTTTCAAATTGAGGCATAAGATTTGAGATCTAATTGTCGATAATCTAGTATCTAATAAAATGGTTACGATGCACCACCAAATGAAGTAGTTTTGTAGCCTAATAAGAAATCGAAAATGTTTATATGTCCTCTTTTAAATCACAATTCACAAGAAACCAAGACATGTGATGAAGTTCATATGACATATCATGTGCATATTCCTCTAGCTTCGTGTGCTCCTAGAATTTATATTGATCATTCCATTGGTCTAATTGGTGTATTAACAACTATGAGTAAAGAACGACTTACTATTTCATTATATGACCACGACATCACCATTGATGATTATACTAATGAGACTTTGTTCATACATGCTTTTTTTCATTCACATTCAATGTAAAACCCTATGGTAGACAGTTGATCAAGCAAAAAATTGCTATGACATTACTTACTAGCCTTAGGTACACTAACAATGACTTAACTAGTACAATAGCTACAATAAAAGGACTTGATTTACAATTTCAAAATCCTCTTGGGGGCATAATATCAACACTCGTGGTAGGACTTAAGATTATAACTACATGGTTCCTAATTTTACCTAGAAATAGGACATATGATATGTTACTCGAGACATCATTGGATACATAAAATGTGAGTTATTCAATCCAATCAAATTGATGCTTGAATTATGTACATTTGAATAAGGCGACCATTATTCATAGTGTTCCTCGTAGTTTCATATTCAACATGAGGTATTACACAATGTGCTTCCATAAGAGAAAATCATACAACCTCAAAAAAAAAAAAATACAAGTCTAACCTCAACCACATATTCATCCAATCCATGAGCTAGTATTATAGAAACCTATGATAACCGGTGAAGAAAAAAAACCCAAATAATCTCTAATCGTGTTATGGGAACTATGGGACACAATATATGAGATTCCTACAATATATAAAGCTACACATTCCCACCTATAATGTTTGACATTTACATTGATTGATCCACAACTAACACATGAACACCCCATCAATGTAATTATTAGATATAATTAATACCTACCCCTTATGTTATATTGACAACATAATTATTGTATATAATTTGTTGTTTACTTTTTATCAACACCCTTTTTGATTCCATTGTTACTCCTCTAATCTTCTATTTTGTCTAGACATTGATACTTTTCTCATTGAACATTACTCTATCCTCTTGGTTTACATCAATTTATTTTTTCCAATGACCCTTGTTGTCTTGATTATTTTTCACATTTAAGATATTTTCTCCTTGTTACCTCATGATGACAACACACATAATTTATTGATGCCCTCTCTCGAGTCCATTGTTACTACTCTATTCTTCAATTTTGTTTAGACATTGATGATTTTCTCATTGAACATTACTCTGGCCTCTTGGTTTACATAAACTTATTTTTTAGTGGTCATTGTCATATTGATTGTTTATCACATGAAAATATGTACATCACTACTTGATGATGATAACACATATATATTATGAGGTATCACGATTCGAATGCACATTGAGCTCTTAGGGAATCCATAGATCATTCAAAATCCTTCTTATTGTTGTATTTTTTAGGATATGCCTCTAAGGCCTCTATTTTCTTGATTGACTCTTGTTTTTCTAAAATATTAAAAAATATGAAACTAGGATATGTAGACACCCTAAAATATTCCCATTACACATTCTAAACCTCTGAAATCATCTTGTAATCACTTCATGACACATTACGACCATTTCCAACTTATTACGACCACTTTTGATATATTCCACTACTTTACGACCCTTAACGACATTCTATGACATTGTCCCAAATCACACTTCTATCATCCCCACAACTTCCCTAATTACTTTTATCACTTGCACAATGTTTCAAATCATTAATTATTCACACTATGAACCCTATTACACTCATACCCCACTCCTAGGATTAATTAATTAATCTTATCACTCTCATTATATACCCCTTACCCCATTAGCTAAACTTTATTAGCTAATTTATATCAAAATAATTAAATAAATCCTCCTCCCATCCATTTCCACCTCATCTCCAACTCACTTCCACCTCACTAATTAACAATATACAAGTTGGCTAAAGCAAATCAAATTAATTAAGGATAAATCAACAAGTTTAAATTAAATCAAATCATAGGTTTGAGTTAAACTAAAGTATGTCCCTTAAATCATGGCTTTCCAAAATTAAAGCAAAACTCTCTCCAAGCTAAAAATCACGTCACCTTTTGGGTGAATAAAAACAAAATCCATGAATTAATATTTAAAGTAAACCTTTAAATATTCAAAAGACATGCCACCTTTGCCAAACTCAATGACAACTCACCCAATCAAGCTCAAAACAACAGTTTATCTTGCCAATCAAATTGGAAACTCAGACAAATCATTCTAGTCATGTTTTAGTTAGCCTCATATCAGAAAATCAATCACACAAATCAAGGCTTTGGGATTCTCTTCCCTCAATTATAAATAAACACTCATTCCTCTCCATTAATCATCTTTGGAAGCTTGAGAATCTACATTGTTATTGTGTCAAATTTCCATTCAATTTTACACACCGTTATGTTGTCCATTTGATCAAGAATCTACCAATCAATCCAATCATTCATTCGCATTGCTCGTAGCTCAAATCTACTTCCATTCAAAACACTTTTGGAGCAGCCACATCCATTTGATTATAGAGATTCAACAAGCTTGGTGCTTCATTCCAAGCTTCAACCAATCTCATATAAGGTTGCAAGGAGATACGAAGGAAGAATCAAGTTTGCACATTGTGTTTGTTTTCTTCTGTTATTTTGTATTTTCTCTTGTATACATGATATGACCATTGTTTGATTTATTAGTACATGTTTACATACATTGTTTTATATCATGCTACGAGTGCTTTGTATATCCATTTTTCCTTACATAATTTTCACAATATTATTTAGTTTAGATGCTAAACATATTAGTTACATATGGTTTTGGATTCACAAATTTTTCATAGTTTCACTTGCCTACACCTAGGGGGAAACTTTCCACAGTTGTGACATGCTTACACTAGGGTAATCTTACGCGTGTATCAAAAGTTCTATATTATTATCTTATGGCATTGATCGTATTAAGCCATTTACATTTCTTTACATGTATTTCTCTAGTTTATATCTATCGGGTGATTACTTACATGCACAATGTACTTTTCTATACATAATTATGACAATTTTTGCTTATGTGCACTTATATTTCTCATTTCTACCTAGTTTTACCTTTTCTTCTACGTCATGGCAAAGGACATCTTGTACATTAGTTTTTCGATCATAGTGTGATGATTTTCCTATGTTATTCTTGGCCATGATGCTTGTTATATGTTTTCACCGTGTTCACATATTTACATCATTACAATCTCATGCTCAATTGTACTACATGTTATTATATACCTAGTGCCATGATCTCTATCACACATATTACTAGTATGTGTTACTACTAATTCTTATGTCACCATGATACATATGATGGATCTATTGGGGCATCTACTATTATGTGATTCATTATTATATCTTACTTGTTAGTTTCATATATTTGTAGTTAATTTCACAATGATATCCTAAATGTTAATAGCAATCATTTTTACTCTACCTTGGATCATAAGTTACATATAATATTCATTTGATGGCTTTGTTTTCTATTTTGACATATCCTAACATGTTTATATATGTGTTTTACATGGTTATCTTAGTTCATGCTTTATATATCCTTTACATGTGATATATTTAGATCTTTCTTTTGAGACAAGTGATACACCTTATACATTCCTCACCTTAATAAAGGATTTTTAGTCAAATTATTCCAAATATTTACTTTATTTCAATCGTAACATACTCTTCTATATACTCCTAGAGAAATTTACATAGATCACATGCCATTTCATTTACATTTTACATGCTTTAGAGAGATCGCCTTTAATTTTCAAGTATATTATATAGTTTTTAGTTACACATAACACAAAAATGACGTACAACTTATGAAATAAGAATATTGTGCGGAGACCCTATGTGGGTACTCTAGATAGGGGACCATAATTCCCAAATGTAAAAGGGGATTGGATTGAGAGGCAACAACAGTGCCATAAGTATAGGTGGTTGAGAATAGTCCCTGATCAAGTCGCCCCACCTCAAGTTGATGCTCAATAACTACATAATGCAAGGTCTCGAAATCGGCATTAGGACTAGCGTTTATGTATACTAAGTGATTATCTATCACCCATAATAGTCTAGATAGATATATCTTAATGAAGGAAATAGATAGAGTGGTGATATGCGTCAAAGAGGCCACTGATGGTGGTGATATAAAGAGATAGATGGTAGAAGTTATTTGTTATAATATTACTATATGATGAGGAGGGTGTCTTGTTCGGAGGAAGGGTAGATGAGGCGGTTGTAGAGGACTGACCAAGACATCTAGGCATAAATATGTGTTAAGACTATTATGTGACTATTTACCCATAGTTGAATGTTCAATGGTAATGTTTAATAAATAATTGAAATTCACCTAAAGCAATGTTCTAAAGGGTGAAAATTCAATTAGAAAAGTGAACTGTACATTTACCCAATAATGCGGGTGTATTAAATGTAATAATGTAATTACATAAATGTATAAAGATGTTTTATGTACCTAACAATGTGGGTAAACAACATTGTGAATGTGTTAATGTAAGTGAAAAGAAAGCGTGAATGGATGCATTGGATATAAAGACCCTTTAGAATGCTATAAATACGAGAAAGATACTTGCAAAAGAGATATCAATGAAATATATGAAAGAAGATTAAAAACAAAAGAAACTCAAGGTGGAAAGAGAAGGGGTAAGGATGGACACTTTGAATGAATCTTTGAAACGAGGTAAATATAGTGGGTTTGAGAGGGGTACACAGACACACCACATATTGTCATGGTTGGGGCTTATAATGTATTTAGTACATTAGAAATGAGAGTTACACATTCGATTCCTCTTCGAGGTTTCCATTTTAAGAACAATTTAATATATGTACCTAAACTCTACTCAATTTAAAAGAATTTATTTTGTGAACTTTTGAAGCTACTTTATCCCATACATATTTCTTATATCTAATTATTTAGATGGAATGGTTTATAATGGTAAAATATATTTAACTAGGGTATGAACCAATTTAAGGTGAAACCAAAGTTTTCATACAATATGTTTTTTTATTTTAAATAAACGATGTTAACCATTTGGGAAAATGGCTCATCACATTTTGGCATCAAAGCCAAACTTGTCTACTTAATCATTCTACACATTAATGAGAGAAAAAAATCTTGTAAATATTTGATTGTTTCTATAAAAATTATTGTTTCCCATGCACATTTTTTTAACGATTGTAATATCAAATTGTTCAAGCTTTTAAAAATACATGATCTTGGATGCTTATGGTCTACAACCTTTACATGTGGGGATAAATCTAAAACATTCTCTTTAAAATATCAGGTAAACTACCCTAACTCAAGTAACTCTAAATATTTTTCTCAATAGAAAAAATAAATTAAAAAAATAGAAATAAATCATTAATCTCCTAATCTCCTAAAAAAATAGAAATAAATCATTAATCTCATAACAACGGGCTTGCTTGTTAGCTCGATCCCTCTGCCTTATGATGAAGTAACCCGCATGATGATACGGTTCATCTCCTTGGAAGGAAGGTTTGTCACTGTTCCTGCGAAACACCTTATTTTTCTTAATCACTTTCGTAGGGATCGTTTGGTTTGTTTCCCCCATTACTTGCTTGAACTCTCTTGAACGCTCCATTCTAGAGTTTCAAAAGCATTCTGGGCGGTTCCTTTGCACCAAGGGCTCATTTTGTTGTTGCACAAATGTTGTCTCCTCAAGTTTCCTAGTCTCCCATCCTCCCCTAGCTCGATTCCCCCTCTGCTGGTCTCTGCTGCTTGCCGCCCCTTTCTCCTTTCTCGCCCCGCCACTTCGCTGTCACCCCCGCTAGGCATTCATTGGGGTTCTTCTCCCATTCCCCCTTCTGTTGCTCCCGCCCCCACTTAGCCTCTTCCTCGCGGAGACCGGTTACCAGGGCTTCTAGGAAGCTTAACCTTGAGACTCTTGCTGTGGAGAAGGGTTCTCATGAATTTGAAATTGCTCATGACCTCCTGAATATCAGCAGTGCCAGCCCCCGGGAAGTGCAATTGGAAAGCCCTTCAAGAAGGTTGGAAGCCTTAGAGGCTGATATGAAACTGTTGAAGGATGAAGTTAAAAACTTGGCAAAACAGAAAGGAAAGAGGAAGAAGGAGGAGGAGGAGGATGTTGATAGCAAGCCAAATTGAGGATATCTACAAGAAACTGCACTCCTTAGACTCCCGTTTAGGGAAGGCCAAAACTCGACATGATTACAACATAGCCATCTTTAGGGCGATTGAGGAGTTCATTGAGCAACACGTCAAAAGTGTCTCCAACCTAAGCGGAGTTAAACTGACTCTTTGGGGTAATGATAAGGAAAGTAAGAAGACCGTGGAGCAGCTGGATTATAATGACGCTGCCCACATGACAACTTTGGGTATGTTCAAATCCTGGAAGAATATCAAAACCATCATTGACAAAGCTACTAAAAAGTAGTTGTAGATGCTTCTGCTGTCCTTGTTTTTTTTTTGCTATTTTTTTGCGGACCCTTTACTACTTTTTTGCAGTAATTTTGCTGTTTTGTTTCGTCTTGGTAGTTGTTTTTTGGCTACTTTGAACTTCATGTAACATTTGGATTCGATCCTTTTTCTCTCGGTTCTCTTGCTTATTATTCGGCTTCTAGGCCTTCTTTTTGTAAACAAGGGTATAGTCCCTTTCAAAAACTATTTTGCAATAATAATAAAAAAAAACTCAAATTGTAATAGGGTAATACTTCTCAATTATACCTCAACACTAATAGATTGTCAAACCACATAATGCCCCCAAAAATATTTACGAGGATTCCTATAAATTATTATAGATAAAATGAATGGGAATATTTTTAATGAGACTTCAAGGAAAAATAATAACCTTGTTAACATACACAAAAATCGTAAAGCCAATTTCGACTTGTAACATACGAATTCAAAGACGAACCATATTTTTTTACTTTCCTAGACCTATCCAAACATTTTATCATCTACACGATTCTTGTTCAATCAGTAAAATTAATTACATAAGTGTTATTTCCTATCTATGATTAGTTTTTTCTTCTGATTAGAAATCCTTTAATTAGACTTTCCACAAATATTTATGAGAAACATTATACTTAATTAGAATGTAATCTATATATAATGTGCAAAAATACATTCCATAAAAAGGTAAAAACATCATATACTACAAGTAAATAAGAATTGTTTTTTTATTAAAAATATTAAATATGAGTTAATTGCAAACATGATCTTATATTCCCTCTCGAAGGCATTTAAATAAAAATTGAGGCTTTCTGAAAATATAATGACATAAAATGAAATTCCAAATCAAAATTTATACAATATTGTGGTTACGGTAAATCTTAGATCCTCACTCAATTCTCTAATTGTAAATTCATGCAAAAGAGACTTATCTAATCTATATAAATTTTCATGCCATATTTAATCCATGCAAACTAAATATAGACAAAGTTGAAGTATATGATATTAAAGAAATGTATCTTCAATAAAACACAAACCATGATTTGTTTCGGGTAGCTAAAATGACCATTATAATCCTCTCATAATTATTTGAATGTAGTTCTAGAATTTGTTATATTTTTCAAATCATTGTAAATAACCACAAGAGAAACACCCATAAGCATGCATACATAATAAATCAATGAAAGTTTAAAAGGAAGACATTACACGTATTTATCAAGTGTAACATGACTATCACACATTTTTTGGATCCGTGAATAAGGGTTGATGAGCCCCTTTTCATGAAAAGAAGGGTTGAATGGGTCCCTTTCCCATACACACTTTTGACTAGAGCTATGTGAAGAACCAGAGCACGATAAACCATCACTTGTAAACAAATTTCCACATACTACAACTCTACTCATTAACTATTGTCATTGCATACCTAAGTTGGCCTAATGGTGAAGAACATGTGCTCTTGAAATAGAGGTCACAAGTTCAAATCTTGCGAGGGGTAGGGTATGTATGCCTCGTTTGTAGCAAAGTTAGTTGCCTCCCGCATGTGAGTACGAGGTAGTCCCATATGCTATAAGCCACTTGTAGACCCAAAACAAGCCGCCCGACATTGTGGATTGTAAAAACCTATTATTATTATTATTTTTATACTAAAATTTATCAAAGAAACTAACTTTATTTCATGCATGATGGATCAAATGAGCTTGGCCAACTTCCTCCTTCCTTTATGAGAAAGAAGTGCTTCCATAGTCCATTGGATGTTGTTATCAATGGAGCTCATCGCATCTAGCCAAAGTCTTTTCGTTTGTCTTCCTTCTCTTTTCTGTTTACTTTTGTCTTTAAAATTTAAATTTTGAATTTTAAGTTTTAAGTTTCAAGTTTTGAATTTCAAATTTTGTCTTAGGAATTTTGATTTATGTTGCCTTCAAATTTAATTGTTTTCTAATCCCATATTATAACTACACCATAAATAATTTTGAACTCGTTAATTTTATATATAATTACAAGGTTAAATTTAATTAATTTGTGCTCGAGCTTCTAATTTATTTTATGTAAAAATATTGATTATATATATATATATATATATATATATATATATATATATATATATATCATGTAATTAAAAATCCTTATAATCATGCGTTATACATTGCACTTGAATAAACCGTCAAAATATTAAAAAAATCAATCAAATTTTACTTAAAATAATAAATTAGTTGAGCAAAAGGCCTAGAGATCACGACACAGAGTCAAAATGGTTGAGGCCAGGATCGTGCCCTGGGTGACTTTGATAGTGTGGATGCCCCTTACTCGTAGTTGCTTAAGTTGAAGGTGATCACTAGTTTAGTTGTACACTTACTCGTAATTGTAAATCTGCTATATGCTTCCTTTGAAGCATGAGCAGATGCCGACAATCTATGTAATCTAGTGCCCAATGAGTGTGCACTACTCATAAAAAAAAAAAAAAAAAACACTAGAAATCCATAAAACCCTCAACATTTATATCATTTGCGGTTCCTCATATGTATAGGTAGCTTGACATTTTTTTTAGCTTTTCTAGGCATGGCCTAGTGTGCTTGTGTTTTTGGGGTGTGCTTTCATGCTGCCCACTTTTTATTGAAATAATCTTGTTTCTTGTTGCATTTACTATAACATAAAGAAAACCCTCAAAATAAAATAAAATAAATATATTTTTTCCTATTTAAAAAACCGTCAAAATATTGGAAAAGGAAAATAATCCATTGGAGGAGCAGTCGGACATGGCGCATTTGGAATTTGCTTCCACAATTATAAAATCCTCGTACTTAAACCTAAAAATCTTCTTTCGACAAAATAATATGGGACTGTCGCATTGATTTTAAAAATGTCGCATTGATTTTAAAAACGTCACAAACCCTGTCACACAATTTTTTTACGGGCCTAGACCCAAAACCCAGAGCGCTTCATCGAGGGTGAAAATGGTTAAAGATTCATCAAGCATAGGGTTGCAGGGGGCGCAACATTTTCGTCAGCGGTTGCTATTGTCTTCCTTGTCGGGCACTCCACTGCGTATTCTGCACATTCGCGAGGATGATCCGTCCCCGGCTTACGAAATTATGAGGTTTGCTTTCTTCGTCTTATGGAGAAAATTTGCGATGGCTGCGTTGTGGAGATCAACGAAACTGGTAATAATATGTCTCTTCAACTTGGACTTATTAAATATGCCATATCACAGAGCTTCGACTATTTTGCAAATGTTTACACGCAGGGACAAAGCTAAGATACAAGCCCGGGGTACTTGTTGGGGAAAATACTTGGCCCACGATTGTGGCACGGCTAGATCAATCGGCTACTTCTTGGAGCCTTTGATTATTCTGGGCCTTTTTGGCAAGACACCCCTTTCTATTACACTCAAAGGTATGCACATTAGATTGTCCTTTCTTAGAACAGAGGTTGTTACAAGCCTATTGAGTGACCAGTTTCTTATTATATTCTTAAGTCATACTCATTGCTCTGCATATCTTACAACTTTATGGGTCTACAAGTCTCATGGACAACATTGTCATAAGAATCTATCAAACAACATCCGAGAGCATCATATTTGACTTTAATTCTTCCCTTGAGCCTTTCAACAAATTTAATGATCTCAGCATGAATCTTTTAATAATGTTTTCAGTCTATTATCTATCCAAATGAAGTCATCAGGCATTAAGCCCCTCATAGATTCATTTACACAGTGACAGGTTTGTATGCTATTTGTTCTTAATCTAGAAAGCATAACGCTCACAAGTTAAACCCACTAGATGCATTGTGAGCGCACACAGCCCTTTCTATGTTATCACAGGAAGCTGGTTAAAGGTCTACAACAGCATTCCAACTCTAACCCAAGATCTAAGCTACTATAGGAAAATTTTATGATCTTGAATGCAGAAAATAAAATCAACAGAAATAACAGCATGAAATAATTAACGAGCTCATAAAATCTTTGCAAACCTTAGTTATATTCAATTATCGTGGGACTCTTTGATGGGGCAACCTACTTTAGAGTGGGGCTTGTTACAAAAACAATCTCCCCCATCTCTTCCTTACAATATCAATAGATAGGCATTACAACCCTAATCCTAATGCTCAAAGGTTGGCCTTACAACAACATAGATTCCCAAACTTCATTGCAAACCATAACCCTAATGCTCAAGGGTTGGCCCCACACAAAATAGGTGCACAAGCTAAAAGACAACTTTGACTATTACAGTGCAAAAATAATAATAGAAGTTTAGGACTTTGGGGTTCTAACTTGCATCCTCCCTTTGGAAAGCTTTGTTTTCAAAGTTTGAGTTGCGGAAAGTGTTGCTGAAGCTGTTGGAAAGGTTCCCAAGTTGCGTCTTCTACCGTATCCCTACCATTGGACTAGATACCCCGCCATTGGACTAGAACCTCAATGATGGTACGGGTGCAAAGTGAGAGTGTTCGTTTGAACAGGATAGCCTTGGGTTCAATGATGATAGAGTTTACTTCATCCAATTTTAGGAGAGCCTACACATGAACCCTTTGCCCAAATACCTTCTTCAAACAAGATACATTGAAGATAGTAAGAATCTCGGGAGATGGGGGTAGGTCCAATTTATATGCGACTTTGCCAATTTGTTGTACACTCGGTATGCTCCATAGAATCTTGGTGCTATTTTATGAATGCCTTTGAGCTTTAAGGAAGCTTGCTTGTATGACTTTAGCTGCAAAAATGGTGTTGATCTGCTTGTTACTTCATACAACTCTTATCTTGTGCCAATTTATCCTTTAGAGTCTGAAGTAGAGTTTCCCAATGACATATAATTGAATCAACAACTTGGACCTAGGATATGAGAGATGTCGGTGGTTGACCATACATGGCTTCATAGGGCATCATCTTGGTCAAGAATGGTAAGAAGTGTTGTACCAACATTCAACCTTCCTAGTGATTTTGTTGTTCCGAGGCAAAACAATGCAAGTAGGTTTCCAATCACTTGATGATGATTTTTGTCTGACCATCACTCTGAGAGTGATAAGCTAAGCTCATTTTTAGTTGCGTTAACTGCCATTTAAATAATGAAGGTGGGATCACAATGCAAGACAAATGGAAAAGGGCATAACTTAGAGGTAGAAAATTTGGTCAATGAAGATTTGCGCCACAATGGATGCGTTGAAGGGATCGCTAGTGAACGTAAGTGGTCATATTTGGACAAGTAATTAACCACCACAAGGGTCACCGATTTCCCACTAGAATTGGGCATGTTGGGAATGTCTCAATTTTGCGTAGAATTGCACAATGCTTTTGGTCAGTGGCTACTGTGTGCAGGCTTGCGCAACATTTTTGTGCAAGAAAAGCTTGTGCAGGGGCATGGGCATAGGTATATGAGCACATGGGCATTGCATTGGACATGCATAATGTGGTTAGAATCACTGTGTGCAGGATTGTGATAGGAAGTATTGCAGTGGGAGTTGCAGTATAGTGTGCAGCTTTTGATGCATTGTCAATAGTTGTTTGACTGGACTAATTGACTGGAGGAGCATAACGTGTTGATAATACTCCGACATGGTGGTGCGTTATGAAATGATGACTCTACTCAATTGTCAGCGAGTAATCTGCAGATTCTCTAGTGTGTGTGTACAAAGTCATGAGCAAGTTTAAATGCTTGCCAACTCTTAGAAGTGAATATCAGAAATGATTGCAACAATCTATGCGATCGTTGGTTATCGTGAGATGGTCAAGTCTAAGCGTGTAATGTTTGTGGCAAAGATTATAGTTGAAGATACTGTTGCACGGTCTAAGTGCATGGACGCTATTTTTGTATTCTATTGTAGTTGTGCTCTGTAAGTGCATGGACTATTGAATATTGTTACTGTGCCTTAAAGATTGTTTATTGTATTTGTATGCTGGGTAGTTAATGCAGTAGAACAAAGTTACTGTGCTGGGTTTTTATCCAAAAGGGTGTTCCTGTGTCTATATCTTGTGTGCTATTCCTATATCCTGTGTAATTATAGTTCAACGAAGCTCTCCTCCGTGTTTACTTATTGCGCATTGGCACCAAATCCCAACATCTGGTATTAAAGTTAGTTTGGAGCTCGATGAGAGTTGGTTTGCCCACAAATAAGTGTTAGGTTTGAGTGGGAGTTTTGCATTGCTGAAAGTCTTGCATATGGAATATGTCAGGAAGTACAAAATTACAGATTGACAAGTTCTATGGTTAGAATGTCAAGTTATGGAAACTTAAGATGGAAGATCTCTTGACAGATAGAGATCAGTGGGTCATTGTGTCAGAAATAGGACCTACAGGTTTAAAACAAGAATTGTGGGATAAGATTGATAGGAAAGTTAGAAGCTCTATTGGACTGTCTATCAGATTTGGTTTTACTGAATGTATCTGATGAAAAGACAACAAAGAGTTTATGTGATATGTTGTTCTAGGCTGTCTCTGATCAGCAAACTATTCCTGTGCAAGAAGCTATATTCATTAAGGATGTATGACTGTGACTCGGTTACAGAGCACTTGAATGCCTTTAATACTGTGATTAATCAGTTATTGTTTGTGGATATAAAAATGGATGATGAAGAAAGGTGCATTACATTTCTATGCTCTTTGCTAGAATCTTGAGATAATAACTCATTTAGGTTAAATATAGATGAGATTATTGCAGCCTTCTTATTAAAAGAAATGAGGCTCAAGTTTGTTGAAGATCATCAAACTAATGATGTATTGATTGAGCGAGGTAGATCACAGAAGAAAAGCAAGCAGAGATTGGGGCATAAGTGTGTGAAGTCTAGAGGTAGATCTAAGATTTCGAAGAGACCTTTAAAGAAATGATGGAACTGTGGCAAAATAGGGCATTTTAAGAAGGATTTTAGAGTGAAGGTGGACAATAACAAACCACTGGATGCTTCATCCTCAGGTGAAAAGGATCCATTGATGATACTGGAGACGTGTACATGGCAGTCTTGAGTGCGCTTGCATGTAACGATGCATTGTTGATTGACTCTAGAGCCTTCTATCATATGACTTCCCACAAGGAGTGGTTTTGCGAATATGAGCAAAATGATGGTGGTAATGTCTTTCTAGGAGATGACTCATCTCATCAAATTGTGGCTCAAGGGTGTGAGGTTAAGGTTTTGGGACAAAAGGATCAAGACACTCCGTGGTGTTCAACCCATTCTAGGTCTTGTGAGGAACTTGGTTTCGGTTAGCAAAATGTGTGATGCTAGTGTGCATGTGTCATTCACAAAGGATGACTGTAAAATGGTGCATGGTGCCACAGTGTTTGCAAGAGGAGTGCACACCGGATTCTTGTGTAGATTGGATGTGAGTTTGGTTGCTGGTGCTTGCAACAACATTGTTGTTCTTGTGGCCAATGGAAAAATGAGAAATCCAACATGCTTCCAATAGAGAAGACTATTCTTTGGCATGAAAGGTTGGGTCATATTGGCGAAAAGGAATTGTGCTCACTACAATCCAAAGGGATAGCACGGATTATTGATGACCGCCTGGTTTTTGACTTTTGCGAGCATTGTGTGTATGGCTAGCAGAGTGCGGTCAAGTTCCCCACAAATGTTGTGCACGCAACTAGGATCTTGCAAGTTATACATACTGATGTGTTTGGGCTGGTGAAGATCCCATCACTAGGAAAAGCAGTGTACTATTTGTCGTTCATAGATGACTTTCCCAGGAAGATCTGGATATACTTTCTCTGAAAAAAGTCTAAAGTTTTCAAGAAATTCAAGGAGTTCAAATCCCTTGTGGAGAGCCAAAAGGATAAGAAGATTAAGGTCCTATGCATGGACAATGGGGCCAAATTTGTTCAAAGGAATTTGAGGAATTCTTCAAGAAGTGTGGAATCGAAAGACATAAGGCAACTCTGTACACACCTCATTAAAATGGAGTTGCGGAGTGGATGAATAGGCTGCTAATGGATAATGCCTTGACTATGCTAAGTGGTGCTTTGGGTTAAAACAATGATCATTGCTTGTTATTTGGTGAATCATTCACCATCACTAGAGTTGGAAAACATGACTCTGTAGGAATCTTGGATTGGTAAGAAAGCATCCTTGAAACACCTAAGAATTTTTGGTTGTGATTGTGCACAGTCTAAAGGAAAAGAGGACAAAGCTTGATTACAAGTTTGAGAAGCATGTCTTCATTGTATATGGAAATGGTGTTAAGGGGTACAAGCTGTGGAATCCTAAAATAGAAAAGTCAGTCTATAGCTGGAATGTGGTCTTCAGACAGATGAAGAGGATTCCCGCTCAAAAGTTGTGTGTAGCGGTGGAGCAGGAAGAACCAAAGAAGTTGCCAAAAGAAGAGTTAGAAATGGTGCAGGTTGACCCGAGTCTTAAGAGTCTGTATCTAAGTATGAGGCTGCAGATGAAGATTCAACAGAGGAGGAAGAACATGGAACCCTTGTGCAAAGGAGATCAGAAAGTTTGCATAGAGTGGGTGAAAGGTA
This sequence comes from Taxus wallichiana var. yunnanensis, assembly GCA_018340775.1. NCBI lineage: Eukaryota > Viridiplantae > Streptophyta > Pinopsida > Cupressales > Taxaceae > Taxus > Taxus wallichiana. The sequence goes on from JADAXU010000131.1 coordinate 7,908,799, forward strand.
TAGCCCATTGGACTTTCGTTCTGCTCTCCTACTCTCAATAACAAATGGTGATTATCCGAAGACATGGCAGGAAGCTCGTGGTTCAAAAGAGAGTCAATCAAGAATGCTTTTTGATTTCGTTTTACCATGCTTTTGCTATCCCGGCAATCCTGGTGTAAGCAAGAATGCGAGTCTACATGGTTTTGAGGACTTTGGCTGGGGTGGAGATCTCGACTTGCAAAGGTCCACTAGTGCATACGTATTCAACTTGTTCAGTGGAGATGTAGGTTAGATGAGCAAGTTTCAAGCAAGTGTTGAGATATCCACCACAGAGACTGAGTAAATGGCGGCTGCTCATGGAAGCAAGGAAGTAGTTTGGCTTCAGAATCTCAGATATTATGTTCCATGCTTGGGTTCACTTAAAAGGTTGTAAGGATAGATTGTGACTCCTAGAGTGCAATTTGTTCTAGAAAATAATCTTGAGTATCACTCTAATACAAAGCACATTGATATGGAGTATCATTTTGTAAGAGAAATGGTGAAGGAAAAGAGGATACTGCTAGAGAAGGTGGAGACGGATCTGAACATCGTAGATTCATTGACTAAGGCAGTGACTACTGAGAAGCTCTCTTGGTGCAGGAAAGGAACGGGCTTAGATGTCTGTAGTTGTTGAAGAATGGGTTCATGCTCCCTTTATGCAAAGTGTTCAACAAGTGGGAGAATGTTGGGAATGTCTCAACTTTGCATAAAATTGCGAAGGCTTTTGCACTATGGTTAGTGGTGTGCAGGCTTGTGTAGCACAGCTGCACAAGGGAGGCTTGCGTAGGCATATGAGTGCATGTGCATTGCATTGGGCGTGCGTAGTGTGGTTAGAATCATTGTGCGCAACATTGTGCTATGTGTAGGAAGTATGTGCTTAGTGGGAGTTGATTATGGCATGCAGTGTTTTTGTGCAACATTGGAGTGCAACTTATGATTCATTGTCAACACTTGTCTGACTGGACTATTTGTCTGGAGGTGCATAACAACGTGTTGATAATACTTCGACATAGTTGGTGGAGGAGCATTATGAAATGACGACTCTGCTCAATTGTTAGTGAGTAATCTGTGGATTCTTTGGTGTGTGGAGTGTATAAGTGATGAGCAAGTTAAAATGCTTGTTGACTCGTAGGAGTGAATATTGGAAATGGATGCAACATGAAAATGGACAGTGCATACATTTGTATAAATTGTTTAGCAGTTAATGAGGGTTTTGCTTTCAGGATTTGTTTGTCTTAACTCAGTAGTGTTCAAATTTTTGGACTGTGGGATGGCAATTATTGTGTAATTATAATATTGAAATCTGGATGCTTATTTAAATTTACTATTTGAATGTATAGTCATTTTGCGCTAACTATGCCTGTCACACTATTTTTTGTCCATTGTATATTATTTAATAGTTTATGAAGGTTTTGCTTTCAGGATTGGATTACTTTAATCCAGTCCAGGTAGAACATTTATTCATGAAGCTTTTCTATCAGTTTAGACATGTAAAAGGAACCTTCTACTTTTTCATTCAGTTCCATATATTTCCTCTATTTCAGTAGATGTTAATCACTACAACTGTTTACTGTGAAAGGGCTATATGGTTCTTTTTAGTGGATAAGCTGTTTTTTTCTTTGCAGGAATTACAAATGATGACAAGGACCCATGTGTAGATACTTTCCGGATTACAACATTGCCCATGCTAAAGCATTTTGGCATTCCCTTGGAGGACTTGGAACTGAAAATTGTTAGTAGAGGGGCTCCTCCTAATGGAGGTGGAGAAGTGCGCCTAAAAGTTCCAATCGTCCAAAATAGTTTGACTGTAAGTTTCTCATTTATCGTGTATGTGTATCTAGTGAAGGATATAGTTTTATTTATTACTTTTTATTACTCTTGTTATCTTCTCACAATTTAGAAGAATTGGTTCAATTGGTATTGTAGGCTGTTACATGGGTTGATGAAGGTATGGTAAAACGAATTGGGGAGTAGCTTATTCTACAAGAGTATCCCCTCAAATGGTTAATCGCATGGTAGATGCTTCTCGTGGTATTCTGAACCGACTGTTACCAGATGTTTATATTTTCACTGATCATTATACAGGCCAACTTTCAGGGAGGTAAGCTGTATGCCGAATTTATGAACCTTGCAATCTCTTAGAATTAATTTTTGGGCATGTGATCATCTAAATATCTTTGGAAGATTATATGTATTTTCTGGGCAACCTAATGTGTTAGCAATTGGATCTCATTGAAGCCTTTCTGCCGTAAGTTGCAACCACATGCTTTATATTTTTATATGCTAAAGTATAAGGTATGAATACTTGCAACATATCAGCTGCGGCTAACTATCCTTGGTAAGATGCAAAATTGCAATACAATAAAGATAAAGTGTAATCTTATGACATTTTTCTCTTTTATGAAATCTTTCAACCTCGGTGTAGGTATGTTATGGCTCATGGGGAATCACTCTCACTTTGGGCATATTAATGTATTATGGCTATTTGGCAGCATCTTTCTGTCATGATCTAGATGGTTTGTGTGACTTGCCTTTCATGTATTTTATGGATTCGTTATTAAAACTGGAGCTATTTGAGAATTGTTATTCGGTATTCCATATTGCACCTTTCTCACCGGTGCATAATGGGTTTACCCATAGATGATAAAATTGATTTGGGAGAAAGTCATTACTTGTAACATTATGGCCTTAGCTGTGTAGATGTCTTATTAGGTTCCATGGAATTCATTCTACTGTGTCACTTGATATTGATTTCTTTTTATGAAAGCTGGCAATGTAAATTGGTTTGTTCATTTAGGATACTGATGTCAAATACTTGTTCTCAGAACTTTAGACCTTTATTTTTATGTGATCTTGCTTGTACACATGAGACCTACACATAGTTCTCATCTTTTTAAGTGTAGTTTTCCCCTAATTTTAATGATTAATATCATAATCTCATTGTATCCTAAACTGTGAATAGAATGTTTCCTCACATCTTGTATAATGACATTCATCTGTACAATGAGACATTCATTCATGCACTCTTGCTATAATCTTCACAACCATCAACTCATTCTCATGTGCCTCTAATTCAGAAATTGCAATAACACATGCCCTACCATAAAATATTTTATCCTTGATTGAATTTAAAATACAAGTCATTAATGGAATACAAAATCATTCAGTTGTAAAAATAAAGACTAAAACAAAATCACACACACATACATATCCATGGCTTGGGGACAGATGTCTGTGTGTAAATAGTACCAAAGTCGTGGTTATCCCTGTCATCAATTTTCTTGTGCAATTGTACAAAAGGCTGTCAAGCTGCTCATTGACCTCAAGTTATGGGTCATTGACAAGACATCAAAATTAAACCAACTATATGGCTGTTCTCTTCAGTTAGCTTATCATTTTATTATTCCTTGGAAAGGCATTCCTTTACCCATGAAATTTTTGAAGTAGGACACTTCTATTTTTGCACATAATATATATGCATTCTAAGGCCTATTTTAATGTAGTGATTGTTCACGTAAAATACAATTGTTGTTGGATGCCACCAAATTACACTGTTTAGTCATGTGGGTCCGACATTAAATGTTAACTTATGTGACCAAGTTGGGGTAAGTTGACATGTGCCCAAGTTGGGGTAAACTGATTCAGGAATTAGTGTTTGGTTATAACTAACATAACTGGCTAAAGGCAGTCAGTCAGCTAGTCATCTGTTATAAAATGAAATGGTTTTATTTTCTTTATTTCTCCGCTTTTCATTGTCTCGTAGATATGCTTGCACACTATGAATATCCAACAATTGTCTTTGGAGAAGCCGTTAATGTGTATTGGTTTGTCAATTAAGCTTGCTGATATGACATCATTACGCTCTTTAGTTTCAGCTGTACTTTATGCAATGTTTTCCATGTAAATGAAACTTATATTAACATGAAAACTCGCACCCTAACACGTTGTACTTTTCTCATCTTGGAATATATATGCTATTATTTTTTTATATATATAAATATTTTAATTTTAGTTACTTATATTAACATTTTTTGTATGGACTTATTTGTGCTCCAATGTATCCGGGGGTCTACAATATTTCCAATCCTTTTCGGATCTTATCTCTTTTTAGTAACTTAGAAATAATGTACCATGTAATACACCATAAAACCAAGAACTGTAACCATACATGTATACATTTTGAACAATCTGTAATGTCCCCTCTTTCCAAATGAGCTAGGACGAAGACCTTTGGCCCTTTTTGTCTACCCGACGGCCAAAGGAGGTATCTAGGGTGACTAAGTTTTTATTATTTTATTATATTGTGCAAATATTTTTAAAATAACATTATAAGTTGCACATATAATAAATAATAAAGCTTATTAATAAAATAAAAATGTCAATGTCAAAATACAATTAAATTTAATTGTATTATGGGGAAAATGCGACTTGCTCTTGGGAGTCATAAATAGGGAAATGTGCCATATGGCCCATAGGGAAAAATGCGACCAGCCTAGGGGAAAGAAAGAATATTATTGGCTGAGTTAGAGGTGCTTTTTGGGCTGTTTTCCCTTTATATGAGCAAGTCGACTTGCTTAGGCATCATCCAAAATTTTATTATCAGATTTTGCATTGTTAAGAGCTCTTAGCTTTTATCAGAAATTCCAAGGACGAAAACCCTTGTGGATTTCATCTCTTGCGGACGAAAACCCCAAGGGATTGAGAGGGGATTTCATTCAGAAATTTCCAGCGTTCTTAATCAGATTTCCAGGTTAATTTCAGCAGTGTTTGTGAAGGTGTTTTCAGTGGTTTATGACAGCAGTTGGGTCGACTTATTGTGGATGGTTTTGGCAACATTTCAAGAGGTATTTCCTTCAAAAATATTTGTCAAATATTCTCCATATTATTGTAAACCAGATCGCTGTAATTTTACATTTTTTGAAGTGATATTTTGAGGGTTTCAGGCAGATTAATAATCAGATTTCAGATCTGATTTCTGGGTTGTTTTGGCTGCAATAAATTCTGATTTTTGCATGATTTGACTTCTAAAAATACTAGTAATCATTTGGGATTGACAGTATAGTGTTTGAGTGATATTTGCATTGAGATCCATCTCAAACCCTAGTCGCATTTCTTCAAATAAATTCAGATCTGCATTAGTGTGATTGCCATAACAGTCATAAATCAGCATTTGGTGTTTTTAATTGATTTAAAATTCATTGGAAAGTAAGAGAGACCCATTGGGGATCTTTCAGCATGGAAAGGACTCATGATTTCCAATCAAGTAATGATGGTAATATGTAAAGCCTCGTGCTTGATGATTTAATAAAGAATGCGATATGGAGCAAAATATCAGTGTGCAAGCTTCAATGTCTCTGTGCTTCCATGCTTGCTGAATGGTCACGGTCAATAGTTGTATTTTTATCCATCCTTAATTTTCTTTTTTTCTGTTTAACATGTTGTCAATCTCATTGAGAGCATTGTTAGAATCATGCTTACAACATGGACTGAAAATATCTACATACACTGAGCACTGGCAATTTTGTACCTTTACAAAGTAAGAAACCTTTTGTCTGACTTGTACAAGTATTCCTCAGTCCTTGAGGGCCAATGTCCATTTACCATCATCAGGAACAGGTTTGACATCATCTGGAGTAGAAATGACACCATTCTCAGCCAAATCAGAAGTCCCTTCTTGTTATCAGCAAAATTCTGAGGAACAAAATCCTTATCAGCATCATCATAAGTGCCAACATTCTCAGCCGACTCTCATAAGTAACCAAGTGCTTCAAGTTATTTTTGAGCTTTGACTGTTGTAATAAGGACAGGATAACTAATGCGTGTGATAAGTTTTACTTCTGGTTCAAAATCATTGTCTTGTCCTCATGCATTTGTTGCTGTAAAGTCTTCAAACATGGATGAGCTTAAGCAATGAACAGCTCCATAGAGTATGCCAAAACCTAGGCAGAACTGATCTATAATTTCCTTGGATATACTAATGATAAATCGACCAACACAGACCTCTAAATTGTTATGCTGCTGATTCAATTCTCTATGCTATTGAAATTCAAAATACATGCAGACATTGATGTTTGTTACACCTTAATGCTGCCATCCACAATCACCAAATCCGGCTGGATCTGGATTTGCACAAAATCTTCAGCCATTCTAGATAAGTTCAGTCTGGGGTGGCCCTATTTTTTAAAAGTGTCTTTTATGCATGAAAAGACACTTAGCAACCTCATATATTATTTAATATATTATATATAAACATTTTATATTGTTTTCATTGCATTTGTCAATTTTTCATATTTATAAAACTTTGCTCATATATAATATGTATATATTTAGGACCGGAGTTTTCTGAATTATTTTGAGAATTCTGGATTTTTGGTCCTCCTTGAATGGATCAGGGTTTCCAGACATGGGAACTATGCTGCCATCTACTTCATATGAATGATTTCTATGTGTTCTCGGGGAAAATACATGACTATACTGCTCAAAATCAGATTTATAAATGTCCTAATACTTATGCCCATGCTCCCACATCAGAAACACATACATCGACAACTAAAATTAATTTGCTTGCATAGATGAAATACAATCAATCTTGGGTCCCCCACTGCGGACGAGACTTTGCTCTGTATATCTCAATGACATAGTTTGCTTTTGGGGCCCTTCTAGCTCGAAATGACAATCATAGAAAGGAACATGCCATTCATTATCTCCGCCGAACTTTGATAGCATATGAGCTCAACTATAACCAAATTGAAAAGACATGTTTAGTTGTTGTCTTCACCTTCCAAAAGCTAAGACATTATTTGCTCAATAGTAAAGCAAAGCTCATTGCGAGGTTGATCCTTCGCAATATCTTTTGTCAAAACTTGCCCTTACGGGCATAATGGCCAATTGGATTATCTTGTTGAGTGAAGAAAGGTGTCAAAGAGACAAATTGTAATGTCCCCATTTCCGAGTAGTTGGCCTAAGAGGTTTTTCATTCGTCTTAGCCTTGGTCATACCCAAGGGGCTAAAAACACTTGAGGCTATTGGGTATGGATGACTATTACCACCTTGCTTATTTGTTATATTTTTGCGTTGACATGAGTATTAAGTGGCTTGGTGGGAACAAATGTTATGTTTTGTCGTTAAGGGGGGACTCATGACACTTTAATGTTATAATCTTTCGTTGGGGGTCACTTAAGTCCCTATGGCGACTAGGAGGGGAAAAGTAACTTAAGTTACTTTATGTTTTTTGTGTTCTCCTTGAAAGGGGTCGATTGGGGTCTTTTTGGGCCTCTTATTGCTTGGGGAAAATTATTAGAGGAGTTTGGGGGAGAAAGGGAGCTCATTCTTGCACACTCACATATTGTTCTTATTGAGCAACTATTGTTTGCAATCTTCTTGCTTGTGGAGTAAGATCCCACAAGAACCCTAGCTTCGGTGGTGAGAGATCCATTCCTAGCTAGTAGGGCACTCTTTGGTGGTGAAAGATCCACCCTAGTTTGTCATTTGGAGCTGATTCAGGGCTATTATTCAAAGATTCCAGAGAAGGGTTTCAGAGACATTTTTTGGAGATAAATCGAAGGGTTTTAGATCAGATTTGTGCCAACGATCAAAGCAGCGTTTGACGTAGATTTTGGAGGCATTTTCGTGGGTTTTCAACCTTTCCCTTAGGGTGACGTCAGCCCTACAAAGAGCTTTTTGGAGGTTTCCAAGTGTTTGTTTCGAGATCTAGAGGTTGGGCTTTCTTATATTGTTGGTAGATGTTATTTCCGAAATTCAAATTTTTATCTATTTTCTAGGGTTTTATTTACTCAATTCCAAATTTGCGCAAAGAGTGTTTTTAGGGTTTTCGGGCTAATATTTTTTAATTGTTAAATGCTTTTAGGGTTCTTGGGTCTCCTCCTTAACAATGTTCTCAGACAAAATATTACAATTAATCCATCACAACCATAAACCGCGACCACCGAGCTGCCGCAAACAATGCAATATATTACCACCGCCGTTTTTGAGCCACCACCCGCCACTCGCCATCGTCGAGAACTGCCAGTAGCAACCACCGGTGATGCAACACCCATCACCATCGGTAAACCAGCCCGAAGGGATCGCGCCCAATGGGATTTGAACTTGGGTGGATCCGGACACAACCGTTCATTTTAATCGATCCACCCAAACCCCATTGGTGATTTTTAGGCTGATATTTCTACATCCGGAGGTTGGGCTTTCATTCGGACTATTAGTAGATGTTATTTCCAAATTTTAATTTTATCACTTGTATATGAAAAGTTATGAATTTTTAAGATTTCTAGTTTGTCAAGGGCTTTCTGAAATTTTCTGGCAGTTATCTATTATTCAAAAAATTCCAAAAATGTTTTTTTAGTGTTTGTTATCATTATTGCAAGCTCTCTATAAATTTTCATGTGTTTTGAGCAAGTATTTTGTTAGATATCAATTAAAACCAGTTCGTTGCCCTCGCTGGTTATTTATTGCAAGAATTTTTATTTGCTGCAATTTTTATATATTTTGTGAATTTTTCAAGTGGTATGCCACAAGGATATTTCACAAATTGGGTTTTATCAGTCTTTATGTAGGTTGCGTTCCCCATTTCCGGAGCCGTTACGGACGTCTAGGATGTTTTAAGGACATGGGGATGAGGACGAGAATGAAACATCCCCCACACACCCATCAAAGCAAAAACAAATGGGATGTGGTCGGGACATTCCCAAAATTTTGGGGGACGTTCCCGGTTTTTCACAAGTTGGGAAGTGCCCGATATGGGGACGGTTGAGGGACATGTCGGCGTCTTTGGCCTAGAGCCCCTTTGCCGTCTTGGCATTCCCAAAGTCCCCATGTGTAAAATTTGCTCCAAAAAAATAGAAGATTAAAAACATTGATGATCACAACCATGAAAAGGGGAAAATGAAAACCAGTATGATATGCGGTGATTGCAGATTTTAATCCTTTTCCCATGAAGAGTTACCTTCCCCAAAAATGGACTGCTGCATTATTGTTTTATGCGTTTCCATAACAAGATCTTCTAACGAGAGATTGCTGCTAGTTTACATTTTTAAGTCTTTCTTATATAGAGGAATAGCATATTAATAAATTCACATGCATATTTTTAAGCCTTTCCTCAATTTCAAAAATTTGTTATGCAGGTCTTTTCGCCTCGTTTTGTATAATAATGGAGGCTTTTGCGAGTATATTGGGATGGCCTGAGGCCTACTTTATATTTAGGTTTTTAGTGTTTTTCGGTTTTCTTAGATAGTTTTGTCTATGGATGGCTATTGATGTAGTTTGCATGGCCTCTGCTGTTCCAAAAAGCTAATCTTTATATTTGGGGATGAAAGTGACGGCATGATAAAGAGGTGTTGCATGCCCTTTGGTAAGATTGATGACTCTAGTGCTGAAATTTTAAACTATCATGTTTTTATTCGGGGATTGGTAACCCATTGTATATTATTAATATTATATATTATTTTAATAGCCGTCACCCAACTTGATCCCATTGTCACTAGAATCTAGGTTTTTTTGTTGTCCCGAAACCCCGTCCCTATGTCCCTACATCCCCCTGTTTTGGAGTCTTGTTGGTCCGAAAATCATCGGGTGGGCGAGATCTATGGATAGACAGCCAGCAGTGTGCGAGGCATAGCCCCTCTTTGAGACAACAAAGCGAAACTGGTTTATTGCTATTCTACCAGCAGGAATTTGTGCAAGTCTTACAGTATTTTTCCTTTAGGGGGTTTTGGGATCTCATCCCAGTAGAGTTAGTTCCGACGAAGAACAAAAAGGAATGAAGGAAGGAATAGAAGAAAGATGGATCTGAAGGGAGAAAAGAAATGAATTCCAAAGTAGAAAGGTCAGAGGGTTTATGTTTTGGGCGGTAGTAAACAGAGCCAAACTTACTCACATAAACATTTAAAGCAATCTTGATAAACAAATAACAAAAGTATAGTTGAATCCAACGAGAATAAGCATGCGAGATCAACTCAAGAAAGATCTAACACATAACACAGAATTTAGCACAAAGTCTCAATTTTTTGTATTAATATTTGTTACATACAAGAAAGCTCAAAGTCTTTCTTTTCTCACTTCTATTTTTCATAAAAAATTTGCTCACATTGAATACTACAAGTATTCAAGTATTTATAGAAGGAGAAGGAGAAAGAAGACAAAAATGAGCCAACAACCTATTTACAAAATATCTAAAAGTCAAATGTTGACTTTGGGGCAATTTGGTGGATGACAACATTCCATGGTGCAACATGGATGATGTCATCATTTGTGCCAACATACTTTTAAATATTTTTACAAAAATGGGATTTATCCCAAAAGGAGGAAGCCTATTCATCGTCATCCCTTGGCTTGAAAGGAGTGTCTTGCTTACCGCTCGGGAGAGGTGATGTGGCTGCGCTCGATACTACATGAACTTCTTGACCATCACTTGAAGTTGATCTGGCGGGACCCTTGGTGTGATCCCGATGACTTTCGCAAGTTTCTCGTTCATCTACGAGTCTTTCGGGGAGTTTGAAGTATTCATTGCACCGCCTCCATCAGTACCCAAGCGAAGTCACGACAGACGAGAAGGTTGTTGATAGATTCTACATCAAAGCGGCCTCGGACGTGAAACCTTGAGACGCGATCCCCTTGAAAAGGCTGAATAGTATCATCTGCCTTCCTCAGGCGTATCTTTGCAACGAGCCACGGAGACATTCTTAAGACGATCTGCTCCATTTGATGCATGGCATCTAGGGCTTCCTCCTTGATCTTGTCTATCTTTTCTAAGACACTCCATTTGGTTGACCTGATAGTCTAAAGCAAAGCAAGGACTTTGTTGGGTGCTCGCGGGTGATCAAAGACGCCGAATTTCAACAAGTCATTCAGTGGGCAATTGAGCATCTTTACGGAATGTCTCGTGTTGCAACTTTGGCATGGTCAACTCTTCGGAGATAGGTCCTGCCATTGCTTGGAGTTACTTGTTCTCTTGATCTATATTTTGATAGAGCTCTATGAACTTTGTAATCACTTCCTCACTATCTTTGACGATTTGTTCTCTCCAGCGGAGACATTCTTTGCGCACCTTGCTCGCCGATCTTGGCGTACTCATAGGAGGGGCATTGCCCATCTTTTGCAGGGCTTGGAGAAGATGCTTGTTTTGCTCTTTTAATATTCTCTTCTCTTCCTTTGCTTCTTGAAGCTTCTTGCAAAGGGCATCCACTGCGGATAAGGCCTCTCCTTGCAGGCTCTCTGATGATGTTCCCATAGTGACCTGAGTCACTGTAAAATCTGTAGGAGACAAATCTTCTTTCTTCTTTGTGGGATCAAGGTATGCGATCTCCATAACCCTTTCACTGAAGCGCTTTGAGAGAAGCGGGTTATAGCCTTTTGCTTCTTAGGCCCTTTAGCCGGAATAACGGAGAAGTCCATAGGTGCAATAGGGACTTTCCTCTTGTGTTGGCTCAGGTGTTCGGAGATCCATTTTGGACTTAGGGGAGTGGGACCAGAGGAAGAGGAGGAAACGGGGGTGGAAGGAAGAACAACTGTAGTGGACACGGGGAAGTGTGTCAAAACACTTGGTGGCGGCGTGGAGAAAGGGGTGACACACCAATGCTCACGGGAATAGGAGTCACTACTGAGAGGAGGCCATGGGGCGAAGGGATTTGCGAGATGAGGGAAGAAATCTTTGGGGGACAGATCCGCATGAGGGAAGAGAAGATGGAGGAAGAGGGAGGGGAGCAATAGAAGACGGAGGAGAAGACCTGACCAAAGGAGCGGTTGGTTGAGCGATATGAGGAGGAAGGAGGAGCGAGGCGCGAGAGGAGCGGTTGGGACCTTGCCGGTTGTAGCAGAAGAATGACAACATCCCGAGTGGATGTGTCCGTTAGAGAGCACTTACCGCTTCTTCTTACGGGGACACAGTCCACAACTTGCTCTTCTGTGGTAGTAGGAGGGCTTTCAAGAGCTTTCTCTGAGCGGTGCTTGCCTCTCCTACTTTATCCTTTCCTTTGCCCTCTAGCAAATGTTCTGGCTTGGATGGTGCATTACCCAAGGGAGACGTGGTAAAGTCTACCCCAAGGTAGATGATACCATTTTTCTTGCACCAATGCTCGGTGCGACTGCAGAGTGCCCTTGACCCTTTCCTCTATAGTATGAGGGGCCTTGTTTCTATCAATTTGCAAACGGCCAATTGTCCCCATCCGTGTCTAGATAAACTTGATCAACTTCTTGATCAGTTGCTTGGAAATCCTTTGGGACGATAGCCACACCATATTGAATGATCTCTGCCAGGGCCAGTCGGGAGTGATCCTTTCGTCTGAGCTCAACTTCGTGATATAGGTCGATGTAGATATCTTCGATCTGAGGGACGTGAATTGGATCGATCTTTGCCCTTGGAAGGCAATCACGAGGATCAAAGGTTGGCCTTGCCGGGAAATTATGCTTCAAATTGAGCAATTCAAGCTCTACTGAACATCTCCGGGCTTTGCTCTGTGAAGTGCAGTGTACACACCTTGCTTGTGAGGGGAATGGAGTTCCACCCTTCTTCCTTTTCAAACACTTCTCATGGTATGTGATGAGCTGTCTGCAAAGCAGCTCCAGCGGAGATCGATTTGGGTCCCGCATACCTTGGCGATTTGGTGGGCTCTCCCGAAAGTTAGCGGCTCGAGATAGGTGAAAGTGGGGAATTGCGTGAATAACGCTCCCCACTTCTTTTTGCGGTGGTGACCACGCTTTTGGTTGTCGACCATAAGTCATGTTGGGCCTCAAGAGGCGAGATGACGCCATAGAAGAAGACATTGTTGATTTTTGAATTGGGCTATCTTGTTCTCCAGTCTTAACTCTGGATAGTACTCGTATATTTTGACACAGGGGCCATACCCCACACCGATTCAATCTTTGGGTAGTCCTCTCTCAAGCAGCAACATATCTGCATAGGAGTTCATATAGAACCTCCCAGTTGTTGAAAGTTGTTGTTGCTGCCCGAGATCATGGCTGCGATAATCTCTCCCGATCAAAACGCCGATCGGGAACATTTTTATTCATTGTTTCCAAATACCGAGCATCCACTTGTGAAAGTAATGGGCATCGGGAGCCCAAAAGCCACCTTTCGAAGGTGATTGTGTTACTCGGCTCCTCCGAAAAGTCACTTGACTGACTTGGCCACACTGCTTGTCACTTTCTTATTCTTGAGGTACACCTCATTCATTAATCGCATACATTTGTCTTCATTTTAGTCCATGTCTTCACGTAGTCACGGCTCACCGCTACAAAATGTCTCGTGGTGAGGATAGTCAACATGATCTCAAAATGTCGGGCCGTGAGGTTGATTATCACCTCGCCCTTCTCATTTTCGACACATCTTGTGTCCTTATTGTAACAACGGCCCACCAACATCATAAATTCATTGTTGATTGTGCTCATTGGGAGCCCTACAACAAAGTGCAGACCACTGCCAACCAATTTATCCATCCATGGGCTGCCTGTGACCTTCTTGGTTCTGGCCCAGAAGTCCTCCATATCAATGTGCCCGAGTTCTGAATCTCTGATATCAAGATCGCACTCTGCAAGCGAGTCAAGCATCCTGACCCTTTGGTATTTATATTTCATTTCTTGCTTTGTTAGCTTGGCTTTACCCTTGGACTTAGTTGGCTTTCTACTCGATGAAGACATGTGTGGATCGAGTTTTATTTGTTGATCTGCAAGAAGAATCAGGGAAGTCCATCGCAAAAGGGCCATGTTAGTTGTTAAGTCGTCCATAAAAGCTTACAGAATGAAAAGTTAGCAATTTATGAGCCTCACAGGCGTAAGGCGCGGCTTTATTGCAGTCTGCGGGGACTTAGAAAAGCAAGGCGCACTTTGGGAAAGTGTTGCGTATGGGAGAAAGCGCGCCAAAGGGCGTGGGGTGCGAAGATTGACCACCTGACCTTTAGATGTTGGTGTCAAGGGACATGCGCTTGCGCCATTGGAAGTCTTTTAGTGGGCGTAGATAGGATTGGTGTTACAGAGTATTATGGTGCGCCGAGGTGCGGATGCAAAAGATGTAACATCAAGGTGAGGTGCGCGAGGGTTAAGCATGCGCGGCACGGGAAGGGTTTTACATAGCATGAAGTGTTGTTCTTTATCAGAGTGCGCTCGCGCTGCCTTTAGGAATTTTTGTAGTTTTTTTATAGGGGCGGGAAAGGTCACATTGCGCTTGAGTTCACGGTGCACCTTGGCGCGACTATTTTTGATACAACATGACTAAATGGTGCACGACCGTGTTTAGCGCAACACGTATGAAAATTGCGCCGTGGAAGACAGCAGGCCGATTCTCCTCATTTTGTGGTTTTTACTCTCTCTCATTTCGATTTTGATAGAAGGGGTTAACCTTGGCAAAGCAGGGACGAGAGGAGAAAAGGGGCAGGGTCCATCTTTGAGGTAGAGCCTTCCAGTTGCAGATCTCGGAAGGAGAGTGAAAAACGGCTTGCGGCAGTGGGTTTACAAGATGAGTTGGGATTGTGTTATCTTCTTAGGTTCATGTTATCATCAACAATCCTAATCACCTAACCCAACATAAAAATCACAAATCCACAAGAAGGGCAAGGGCCACTTACCAGGAATATATAACGATAAAGGAGACGATGTGGGGTCCACGAACGCGACAAATGGCAACACGCGGGGCTGACAGGAACGCTGACAAGCACAGAGGAATAACTTTTCACGTTTTTTCAATTGTGAAAATGACAGGTTGGACGCGCCTATATATAGCAAAAGGTGCAATAAATGCGCCACCAACTTTTCCTATGGCGCACTTGAGTGGATGTCGACACGAAGGGATTTGCGCCTATGGCGCAGCTTTGGGAGTGTCGACACTACGTTTTTAGTGCCCACAGCGCATTTTAGAAAGTGATAACAAGACGGCGCTTGCGCCTTGGCGCACCCTTGAGAGGCGCAACATTTGGAGTGTTGACACTCCCTAGAATGCGCCAAAAGAATAGAGGGGCGCAGTTTTGGTTGATGTAACGCGAATGAAAACTGCGCCCAACCCAAAAAGGTTGAAAATGACCAAGTTCTAAAAACTAGATTTTCCGAAAAGGGATTTTATGCCATTCCGAATGTTAAGAGACCTCAACGGGGGACCAAAACGGAAATTTTGGTATGGTTACCTGCAAAATTGCCCTTGTCAATTTTACAGGATAACAAGTCTTAAGTAATTATGGTTTTTATAGAATTTTGAGTAGAGGATACTTGATCATTGATGGATCAAGAAAGTGTGTACACATATGCAGCTTACAAAAGTGATGGAAAACTTTGAATGCATCACTTTTCTAGGTACATAACGTTGACGGATGTCCGGTATCCTTTGATAAGGGTTTTTTCATTTGGGAATAAGATAATTCTGCAGATTTTTAGTTGAGTGTTGGCTGGAGTGGTTAGGTAGCAATGCCAATGTGAATGGTTATGAGTGCAACAACTTTGTATCTGTTCAATTCAATTATGCTCAACACAGTAAGTCTGAAGAGTGTTTGGTTCGAAAAAGAGTTTGGAGCTTAAAATTGTAATATTAATATTTTTCATGTTTTACAATTCTTTTAAGATCTGATGGGTCCCATTTGTTGCTAGTTGGGCATGATCGTCTACCTGTGTGGGCTATTTCCAGATGCCTACCAGGCACTGTAGTTGGTTGGTTTGTTGCTTACCGACAGCCATTTCACAAGATATGCCGAATTTTATGGAAAATGTTCAAACCTTCGCTGAAATTTATCCCCATCAAACATTCACTCAAATTTTATCCATTACTTTAACCTGGGAAGTTTTTGACATGATTTTGTACTATTTTATAAATGTGTATATATACATATACCAAGTGAAAGTCGAACGGAAAGTTCTCTCTGACACATGATATAAAAAAAAAAAAATGAAAAAAATCTTTTGTTCGAACATAAAGATGTTTTTTCCAAACAAAATCAATTGGCGAACTTGAACCGAATTTTACCCTCATCGAACATGAACTTGAATTCAAACCTTGTGACTTAGCTTGACAGTCGTCACATTATTTAGTGTTGTTGGTGTGTAATGCGTTAGGCATATTTTAGTTTCCATCTGGAATGTTCAATGTATAGAGAGGATTTGACTTTCATAGCGCTTAGTTTTGCCAAAGTTAAACCATTGGTCTATTTTCATTGTTTGTTCCAATCCCATGGCTAGATTCAACTTTGTTCCAAGGAGACCCACAATGAAGGCAATAAAGGTGCTGCGTGGCAATTGGGAATCTCACGTGAGTTCAAATGCTAATGATCCATTGAAGTTTTCCAGATTTAAATGGCGAGAGATGTTGCAGGAAGCTTGTAAATCTGTTAAGTGGCTTGGCTTTTCCATGACGGTAAAGGGATTTTTTCAATGAGGCTGTAGTTTCAAATCTGCTTGACTAGTGATAGTTTTTGGTAAAAGTTGCTTGGTAAGGATTGCACTCTCTCCAACAAAATGGACTGCTTGTGGTGGCTTTGATATGGTTGACGGACTGAATATATGGAGGGGGTGTTCAGCAAAACTAACATCAAGAGACAAGTGGTTCTTCCAGGAGTCATTGCTTTTCATCATCTCTTGATAGTTATGTCCAAATTTATATGCTATGTGGAACCCACTGCCTTCAAATTTAAAAGACTAGGAGAGCTATCACTAGAGTCAGGGAACTTGTATTGAAACCCTCTGGTAAGAAGCAACCATTGGCAGGACTGTACACATTCTGAGGAGGATTAAAATGATTTATAGGCAGAGGGGCAAAGGAGAAATACCTTGCATGTAACTTATCCAGAAAAAGACCATTTTTGGATGTGGGCTGCTCTTGTGCTTTACTGCAGATGGAGGTTGTTTATTAGAGCACTTATTATGTAGGATGAAGTACAGAGCTGTACATTTGGGCTGATCTGTAAGTCCAGCTCTTCAAATTCGTCTGTGATTTCCTTAAGGAAACCCTACTATAGAAAGAATTTCAATTCAGCTGAGGGTGGAAGATGGGATTTCATAGATGGCTCAGAGGACATCAAAGGGGCTTTCCAAGGCCATTTCCAGACTGTTTTTCCCTTCATATTCATTGGAGTTAGAGTTTTGGAAAGTGCTGTTCTACCGTTTAGTGATGCACACTCTTTTTTGAAGTCTTGGTAGTTTATTATCCTTATAACAACGGAGCTGCTATTTGGCCAATCAAGGATAATGAATTGCCACGAGAGGATGGTCTACCTGTTTGAGTCATGCAAGGCCTATTTGGGGCAAAATAAAGGTATGGATGTTATAACCTATCCTTGTACACGAAAATGTTCTTAGATACACATTCTTCAAGTATGCATTGGATGCAACGGCTATGGGATTGGATGTTTTTTCCAATTTACTCTTTTGACTGCTGTATATGAAGTTATTGCTACAGTGCTGAGTAGAAGATTGGAATTGTTGGGTATGACCGCACGAGGATTGTAAAGGTCAAATGGTCAGGTCTTTTACTAAAATTATATTTATATGGGACTACCTTATGTATGTATAAGAGGCAAGGGAGTTGGCAAAGAATCAGGACAGAAGGCTTTATTTTGATAATTGATTTTAATAAAGCCTATGATACGATTGAGTGGGATTTTCATTTAATGCTTGACATATTCCTTGGTTATGCTTTAGTCCAATGTACAGGTCTGTTGTCAAAACCTCTTTTGTCAACGCTTCTGTTAAGGTTAAAGTTAGCTATCCTCCCATTCAGCTTCTAAGGTCTATTCAACTAAAATGTTCTTTATTCTTTTTTTGTATATTTATGCTGCAAATGCAACGGGATATTTACCACAAGTTGCTAGAGCGCAGAATCATTGCAGGGGAATCGGCCTATCAGATGGCGTAGAAATGCTTAATGTACATTTCACTCATGATTCAACTCTCTCTCTTGAATTAACTCAACATTTAGTTGCATGCACTTTGAAGTACTTGGAGATGTTTAGTGCAGCTTCAGGAGCTATGTCTAGTTGTCATGCAACTGATCTTTGGGGCTCTGGTCTTATATTAAGCTAGATCAGTCTTGAATTGAAATCGGTTACAGATGGTAGCAATGTGAGATACCTTGGGATTCTCTTTGGTATCAATGTTTCTGCCAAATATATTTGGAAGGGTGCTTGCCAAAGTTGAGAACAAAGCCCAAAAGTTGAAAAACAAAATTTTAGGTAAACTTCACATGGGTTCATGAATCTTGGTGGTTTGCCATTTGTGGTCTCTGCATGTTGGTGCCCTAATGATCGGATTATTATAAGGTTAAAAAATCAGGAGAAATAATTGAAGAGGTAGGCTGGGGTAGAAGAGGATTTACTCGTCTCTTAGGTTTTTTGCGCTTTGAACAAATAGCAAGTAACCACGGTGGTTGATGTAACGGAAGCTAAAAAGGCTTCAAAATGGATGGGATTTGAATGGCATTAGCATTTGGTGCTTCCAAACAAGTACTAGGGGCTCACTTGGTTTTCTTTGGGTAATGGATGGTAAGTTTCAACTTTTATCTTAGGGATTTGTAAGTGGCAAGGCTTATTGGTTTTGAAGCATGCTAATTGGTTCACATGGAGATATTTTTCTAGGAGCTTTGCCATCAGTAAGAGAGATATAAATTAGAATTTAACTTTTGTGGAGAGAATGGATATAGTTCAGGCCTAATGATAAGATTAATGCAATCTCCACGAGGTGAAACCCATGTAGAGGAGCTGCATTTCACCAGATGGAAAATTGGTTGTTTCCTATTGTTTTTGTGTTCCGTAGGAGAAAGTTGAAACCAAACTAGTACTGTTAAGAAACAAAGTGATCCAAAGCCTATCTTTTAGGATTTTAACTCTCACGTTTTCTGGGCAGATTGATTACTGCACTGGGCATTGATTCTGGGATATCTTTTGTTAACCTAGCCATTAGACGGTTGTCTTATTTGGTTATCCTTAGTTCTATAAACAGTCAGCACAGGTCATTTGGTACACAATTGGCTATCTGTTTCTTTTTTCCTCCGTGCAATGTAAGCCCACTTGTGATAGAAGAATTCTTGTGAAGCACGGTTTTTCATAGGTTTTCTTGATGTGCCCAACTCAGGTTTGTGGTAAGCTCCATTGCATAGGAAATATATTGTATTTTAGTAGGGCGTATTCAAGTATGCTGTCCCATCTTTGTTTGGATGGCAAGAGCAAGTCGTATCAAGCCATTTTCTTGATGTACATTTCATTCTTTTGTCTAATATATGTCTCAGTTATATTTAAAACAAAAGCTTTTCCAATGGGGCATGTGGAAGCTCTTATGTATCGAAGAGGCTCTTCACATGAAGATGGTACCAAGGCACTGAAAGGGACTGTTCGGCTATTCTTCCTGTCAACATTTTCTCAAAGTATGCATCATTTTTAACGTGATGAATGTAAAGACCTTGGACATCAGAATGCCTTTTTTCATTTTTGGTTATGATTTCATTAAATCCTAACCTCATTTGTTATCACAAGTGGTTTGTTTCATTATAGTTGTTGGAAGCAGTTCAACTATCTTGATTTATTTTTTTCTATTATTCTTGCATCACACTTTGTCGTAAGAGGTTATTACTAAAATCTTAGAGTTTTGTATTTTTTTCCATTTGAAGAAATGTTTCTGGTCCGTCTTCTGTCATTTATAAATTATGACCTTTCTGACAATTATCAGTTGTGTTTCTAAATCAAGTTTTGTCTTGGTTTCCTGATTGATTGTATAATCTGTTGTGAAGATCTCCAGGGTATGGTATATCTTTAGTGGCTGAGACTACAACTGGTTGCCTTATATCTGCAGAGTGTGCTGCCAGTTATTCAATAAGTGAAGAAAGTGGAGATCATTCTGATGCAGAGAATCAGAAAGCTCCAATACTGCCTGAAGATATCGGGTCAAAAGGTGCAATGTTGCTCCTTGAAGAAATCAAGCAGGGTGGTGTGGTAGATTCAACACACCAGGTAATAATGTTCCATTTCAGTTTCATTTATGTCTATAAACTATGATTTGCATAACTTTATAAAGTTGGCCCTGTCGTGTTATCCCAGGTTGATAGTTTTTGTTTTTAATTGTAGGGTCTGCTATTTCTTCTTTGTGCATTATGCCCAGAGGATGTTTCAAAAGTGCGTGTTGGGAAGCTTTCTGCCTATGGGATAAAAACCTTGCGTCACATCAAGGATTTTCTTGGCGTTCAGTTTAATATTAAACCAGATCCAACAACTGGCACTGTAATTTTGACATGCATTGGTTGTGGTTACAAAAATCTCTCGCGGAAAGTTTCGTAGTCTTAACTGCGGTCCCATTGTATGATATAGGCAGCATGTTGGTGTGTGTGTTGCATACGGTGATAAATGAAAGCATTTGTTGAATGAAAACAATGACACTGCAATTATGTGTCTAAATTATCTTACTGTTAGATTGAGATTTTATTTGGTCCTGCCTGACCCATGTGCGTCTTCAGTTAAGCTAAAATTTACAAGGAAGCAACCATCGGAATTTACCTTTTATAAATTTGACATGAGTCCATTTTTGGAGTTCGGAAAAACATTTTATAAAGAAATGGAGCATTAAACATAAAATATCCGAGAAGTCATAATTGTTTGGATATTTGTCAATATTAACTGCAAGCAGCCCAAGCAAGTTGCTTGCAGGAACTTGCCGAATATGATGAAAATTGGTTTAAGTTTTTGTTTCAATTGAGACGGTGAGGCTCAAGCTTCCACACATTCTGAATCAACGAGTTGTATTTGAAATAAATACAGCTAAAGGGATTGGATATAAGAACTTCTGACAAAACTTACACAATAGTTACTTATAAAACCAAAGCAAGATTCCTTGGCCATTTCAATAGAAAAACAAATAAATGGAATATAACTAATGGATGCTTTTTTAAAACTATGGAGGATACATAATATGTTACAGCGCAATTGTGTTTAACTAAACTAATTGTTAAGAACTAGTATACAAAACTATGAACATGAAAAGAGATAAGAACATTACGAGTTGTGTGTATGATGGGAAGATGCATTCTTTCAGACCAAAAGAAAGTGATAGACAATGCACTGCATCAATGGTCCAATCTTATTCCATAGCTGCATACTAAACATGAAATGCCATGGACTAAAAATGTAATGTCATATGGTACATCATTTATGATTTAGTTTGTCACTTCAAAGTATTGGTTTGATTTTACATTCCAATTACTATTTCCCATTAAACATTGCAACATCTGTATGTGATTTTTTTAATTGAATAAACAGAGGGTTGACGGGTCTCTTTAAAGTTACATTCAAAGGTCAAAGATATATAGAAAGTTCAGAAGCATCATGAATGATGCCTTGTACAAATTTGTTGAACAGGAGGGAGTCTATGCTATCCAAGGATAGACTGAGATTTTACATTAGTTCGAGCCAAAAAGTAAAACTAGGAGGCAGCTTATGCCATCCAAGGGAAAATCAAGATCTTACATCCACTCGATTAAAAAAGTATAATCCAGAGGCAGCAAGATAAAATACCAATACCATACACAACACATAGCAGGGTAATCATCAGGTGGGAGAAAGAGTTGACCCCAACTGATTCACCATTCACATTGCCAGCATGATTGACATTAGGCTCAACATACAGCCACCCTAGCACATGGCGAAACCAGCCAACCCAACCGAGGAGGAGCCTATATGCACACTTAGCTTTTACACTGCTTTGTTTGTGTATTTTGGGACTTGAGAAAAGAATGGGACACTGCAGGGCATCGAGATCAAGATTGGGAAGTACTAGACCTTGAGAGGCTCAAGACTTGCAATGTGTTTGATTTTTGTTCACATAAGAGACCAAAGACATGAATCATTGTTCAAGCTTGTAAAAGGAAGCAATTGAAACAAGTGCCTGAGATGGGTAGAATGATGGGACCAGAAATGGGAAGATTTTGAAAGGCAAATCTAAGCTTTCACGATGTTAGCACTAGATGACAATGATTACAATATCCATGACAATTTATTTATTCGACTCAAGCTGGAAAATATTATCCCCAAATATTGAAGTCACTTGAATTTACTCGATGCCGCATTGGCAATTCCATGTAATTAGCACTCAAAATGTTTTTGATATCCTGAAGAACTTGGTCATATGAATGATAAAAACACAGCGAAGCCTCTCTTTAGTGATCAGATTATTGAAAGCCATTTCTATAGGTTTTCCTTTTAGAAGGAAGTGAGGCAATATAGGCTTCATTCGTGGTGATAGGTGGGGATGACAAGAAAACCAGAGATGGAGCCGAGAGAGTGAAAATGTTCGAATGGAGGGAGCCCATAAACTATGGATGAGAAGGGAGCTAGCACTAGTGGAAGCCTTTGAAGAGGCATTAAATTCTCCAATGACTTGTGCCCATCGAAGCAATGATGGGACCTTAGTATAAACTATATGCAAGGTAGGGATGATGTCAAATAGGGAAAGAGACATTTGAACATGAAATCAAAAGATATGACAATGTGGCAATGGGGCCCTCAATGATTAATTTGAAGGGGGATGGGCAAGGTGTGAGTAAATCATTAGAACAACTTCCAAATCGACCATGTTAAGGAAGATGAATATTGTCTGATTTGGTTCCTGGAATTTGATCAACTCTTCAATCGGTTAGGGAGTCTTCCACCTTATTGGCCTCTTCAAGCAATGCTGAATTTCCTCAAGATGTGCCATGTTTGGCTTGAGATATTGTCCGATTGCCATGTCTTTGAGTTCCCAGATTTGATTGCTTGAATGATTACTAGGAGTCTCCATCTATTGAGAGACTATTCACCACATAGTTAAAGGCCAATTGTAGGCCTTGCAAGAGGGCAATAGCTTAAACCTCATTGTATGAGCCATCCGATAGATGAAAGGAAGCCACACTTACGGAGTCAAAGCAATCTCTAATAACACAAATAACCCCATATTTCCCAAGTTTGCCACAAGAGGCCCCATCAAAGTTTAGTTTAAGGAAACTAGGGTTTGGGGGCTAATGAGAGTTTTTCCGTTTAATTTCACTATGGGAGGGAGTCGATAACTTTGACCCATTAACAAGAGGATATCCTTATGATAATTAGTTCTACCTACATTGATAATTATTGTGAGACTAGATGGATGTATGATCAAATGATTTTCTTTGCTAAATGCATGATCAAATGAACACCTTGGTTGGAAGATTTTGTTGTACAAGAAAGGACTTGGGGGTAAGGTATGTACGCCTCGTAATTGATGGTTAGGTGCCTTCTACATATTGGGAGTACGAGATAGTCCCATGTGCTATAAGCTATATATAGACTCAAAAACATGTCGCCCGACAATGTGGACTATAAAAGGATCATTCTTTTCCTTTTTATACATGTAAAGAGTATTGGGATTGAAGTTAGTTTCCTCTATTATGAGTTGATTTTTCAAGTGATCTTTAAGTGAATACAATGTAGTTTTGGGGACTAAAGTTACTTACTACATTATGAAACTACACTTGCATCGGAAGTTGGAAACCAATGACTATGGTAAAGCTATTCAACACGTAAACCACTTTTATATGCTGCTCTTGTTTTCTTATTCTCCATTGCATATCGAACCTTGCATTATATACATGGAAATTTAAGAAGTCTCCCTTCCCTTGTGGGAATTATAGGTTAAGAGTAATTATTTTTGTTTTTAGAAATGAAACATGAATGTTTAATGATAATAAGGAAATAAAGAGTACAAAGTTCATCATATGGTTGATAGACCTATGGGATTTCCTTTTGGATTCACTTTTAACTTGGATTATAAGTCGTGATATCCATAATGAGTAAAAGCATCATAGCTTTGTTGAGTAGATTGGATTTTTGCATGTTAATGAAAGTGCATCTTGGTGGTTATGTTGTTCATTGTTGGAAGTATAGATAGACCGAAATTATTGATATTGAATCATTGAGAAGTATCTACGTGTGTAGCATTATAATTATGTGTATACTTACAAAATTGGAAATCCCTAAATCTTTATTTTACTAGCACTTGCACCAAAAGAAGGTGTGATGTTTACACTTTGGTAGCAAAAAATGAGGGTTTTTAGAGTTGTGGAAGCAATTCCAAGATGTACTTAAGAGGTATATCGACTTAGGTAGCAAAACATGTACCAAAAGACAATTTTACATGATGTTTTTAGATTTTTTGAACCATAAAGGAAGAGAGGGGAAGATCGAGCAAACAAACATACCAATCCCACAACTAATCAACCATTATGTTAGTAAAAGGGCTACTTGCAATCAATATGTGTAATGTCATGCACCACAACTTTTCCCAACATTCTCCCAACATGTGCCTAAACAAAAATAGACATGGAAAAAAATATAGAAGGTCGCTTGGTCATTTGGTTAAACATCTTCACTATCATACATAGAATAAAATCCTTAGACATGTTGCTTGGCATAACAATATCGCCATATACTTCAACGACCATTCAATCCATTCTCTCTTATTCTATACATTTGTGTGGAAACAAAAAAATCTAAAATATGGAATACAAGGCCCAACAATCAAGAAAGTAAACTACGACACCAACACTAAATGCTCACCATAAATTATAAATCCAATAAATAATCTAACATAAAACCAACCATTAATACTTATTGTCATTATTATTATTGTATCAACTATTAGTTTTATTTTAGTGAACAAGAGAGAAAATTGGATAGAAAAATTACCTTCTACGAGATTTTTTTCATCACAATTTTTGTGGCACTAAGAAAACACACACTTGTTTCTTATTGGAGTCCTAACAAAGACAAAATAGAAAATCTCGTAGAGATTGATATACTCATATTACATTTCCCTACAACCATTGAGAAACAAGTTTGAAGTAAAATCATACAACAATCGGTATATTGTGAGGAAAAGAGGTATAACATCCCACAAGGCACAAAATATGTAAAGTTTTCAACAAGGCAAGACACAGAGTGCAAGCATATGCAACATGTGAGTTTGGAGAACTCGACATTGACATGATCCCCAAACTTTATTACGTTGTTTAACCAACACTAAACACGCACATGATAATATTATTTATAAAAATGTGCAACTATATTTTAGAAATTTCTGTTCCCTCCACAAAAAGCATTTGAAACACTCTCATCCAATACATTTTTGGGAGAGTTTGCATTGTCTTCACACATAATAAGTTCAACACACAAGCCGCTAGTGGTTAATAACTCCTCATGTGTGCCCATTTCTACAAGCCGACCCTCCAACACACAAGCCACTAGCGGTTAATAACTCTTCATGTGTACCCATTTCTACAAGCCGACCCTCCAACACACAAGCCACTAGTGGTTAATAACTCCTCATGTGTGCCCATTTCTACAAGTCAACCCTCCAAACATAATAGTGATATAGTCAATATTACTTATTGAGAAAAGTTGTTGGGATATGATATCTAGAGCTTCTGCACAACACAACATTAATATATCTAAAGCTTTATGGACAACCTAATTTTCCTCAAAATCAAGACCACCAATTACTTCATCAAGCAATAAAATGCAAGGATTGCAAAGCACAACCATTGCAATAGTCAAAAGCTCTTTCTTAGAGGCATCGTTTCAATTTTTTTGAAGCCTTATCAATAACACCATTTTGTCCATGAATCCGTATTGTTTTGAGGTATTTTGTCAAATAGGTCCCGTACATTGTATATGCCTGCACATTTTATATACAATCTATAACAACACTTACAACTTCAACATCTATCAAAATTTCCCTTTCCATTATAATTTGGTGTATATCCATACCTTGCTCTAAAGCTCTTGTTTTTGCACATGATGGTAGTATCTTTGGCAAAGGTTGTGGATTTGCTTAAAATTTACCGGGGCCATTCTTTCTCACAACTCGCCAACCTTCACACTAAAAGAAATCTCGAGCCTAGAACCAATCTTTCACTCCACACAACACAAGGTTAGGGAAGAGTTTGCAGAGACCACAATTTTGGAGCGTATCGGCCTTATTTCAAGCATGCTCTCCTTGAAGGCTACTACATTCATCACAATGCTAACTATCAATGATTAGAGTCCTCCAAGAACAAACTCATTTGTATTTTCTTGCTAATACATGAAAACAGTGTAAACACACATCAAATTTAAATACTATTGATGTGAGTTTTGGGCTGAAAATTTTTCGGCATCTAACACAAATCCAAAGTGTCGGACAAATTGCAAGGATTGATGGTTTAAGTGTTGTTTCTCATGTAATATAACATATCGGCTAATTATTAAAATTGAAAATCCTTAAATCTTAGTATATATATATCATTCATTAAATGCATTAATTTTACTTTTTAATCTAATTATATGTTAGTATTTTGGTATATTCGATAATTCTAAAATTTGATAGTAGAAGAAAATGGAATATTTCTTGAGGTCTTATTTCTAAATATTCCATTCATCATATCAAACCTTTTAAAACAAACACACAAATAAATTTATACCATAATTAACTTGTCTCATACCAACATCTTTATCTTTATTATTATTTTTCAGATTTATCACATCAACGAATATCAACTAATCTTTTCATCTTATTTATAATGTGAAAATTTTATACCATTGTTTACTTGTCTCATACTAATATCTTTATCTTTATTACATAAAAATTCAAATAAACTAATATCATAGTAATTAATTAGTCAATACTAATAAGTCATAAATATAACATGATACCACAATATCATCACAATTAACTAATTGTGTATATACATATACTAATACCACAATCACTAAAAATCATAATGACACTTTAATACTTCATATTGTAAAAAAATATATAACAATACCTCATATTTTAAAAAAATCACACTCCTTGTACTTTGCATCTCAAGGGAAATTATTAATATGGTGTTCATTGAATACAAACTAATATATTAATATTTTATATTCAAAACCATACTTCTTAAAGTAAAATACTTTAATAAACTAATACTATAATAATTAATTAGTCCATACCAATAATTAATAAATACAACATTAATACCATAATATCATGGCAATTAACTAATTTTGTAAGACTAATATCACAATCACTAAAAATCATAATAACACTTTAATTCTTTATATTATTAAATAAATATAAAAATACTTCATATTTGAAAAAAATCACATCCTCTTTAGTCTATTTTATACCTTTAGGATAATTATTAGTATGAAATCTATTAAATACAATTTAATATGATATTATTTTATATTCAAAACAACCTATATTTATGTCGAAGGTATTCCTTATTGAAGTATGGGTGACTCGTTCGACACGGAGTTAGAGACTCGAATGATTGGGATCGAGTGCCATGGACATTGACTATCCGACACTATCTTGGTCCACTTAATTTCGTGCAAAATTGTTGGTTTCCATGCCGAAAGAGTGTAGTGTCAAAGTTGTTTATTGGAGGAAGCCACGTAGAGGTGGCAATGCCACATGAACAAGGAGGTGATTAGATGGCAAGTGGTAGTCGAGATGCTTGCTTTAAATAATGATTGAGTAACACATTAACATGCGTAAAGGGTGTCATGTAGAGCAAATGTTATATAGTATGCCAACATGGCTATACAAGTGCTAAGGCGGTGGCCAGTATGCGGACAAATGTCGCGTTGTAAAGGTGTCAAGGGATTGCCAGAGGTCGAGATTGCCGCACGCAAGTGATAGACATTATTAAATAACAATATGTATTTCCAATGTTGCAATGCGATTGGGTTTTGAACTTGGAACCTAGTGGGTTTTCCCCATTTTTTATTTTGGCCCCTTTAAGCGTAAATCGCACCCATATGAATAATGCAAGCGAGAGTGAGACGATAAAGTGGAGCACATATATCAAGTATTATTTGGGTGGGAACAATTGAGCTGCGTGGGACATGCATGCATTTAATTCCCCCTTTTTCTTTCCAACTTTCTTCGTCTTATCTAACAAAATAAACATCGCCCAATCAAAAACCTTGACACCGTAAAAAACAAATAAAAAAACACCAAAACCTTATTTCCCCAAAATTTCTCAAAAATTTCCATTTCTTACCGTTGTATCAGGTCCAATTGTTGGCGCCATAGAATTGACGGACAAGTTATCGTCGCTAACTTAACAACTTCTCCATATGGCTAAAAAAAGATGTAGGACAACATTATTCTTAAGCTCGATACTATTTTTGATTAAGTTGACTCATGTTACTCAATACTTATTTCAACATATCCGCACACCGCCCGAAATATTCTCTCCTTGTTTTCTCTTGATATGGAAAATATTTTAATAAGACCTTCTATAGATATGTCAAAATATCTTCCCAAATTTGTCACCTCTCAAAAATAAAAATAAAAATTAAAAACTAAACCAACCCATCAAAGTTAGAATATTAAAAAGTGTCATGACCTACGTTGGAAATAAGTAACCTTTTGTAAATCACGGAGATGTGTTTATCGTTTGGAGGCATGTTTTTCATTGCCATATACTCTACCAATCCTTATTGTAAGGATGTGCAAGACTATTGACATTAGATAATAACAATATGGATCTTACATTCATATATGTCTCAAGAGTCTGAAGCCACAACCACCTACATATATCTTTGACTTCTTTGTTCAAAAGGTATTCCAAGATGTCTCGATGGGGCCTCCTTCCTCTTGAGGAAAAAATTGGAGCGATCATGATCCCTTTTGTTCTTCTTCAAATCTTCATGTCTTCAAGTCGTTGCTTCCTCCTACCTTTACGTAAAAGAAACTTCTCTTTTTCATGTGCTTCAACAATTGCTTAATCTATGGATTCAATAATTGATCTTCCCTCACTAAAATAATGTTGCATTAGATCGTTTTCTAAATATTCACTCTGCTACCTAAGGGTGCATTTCCATCAAACACTTGGCTTTCGGATCCTTCAATATACATGAAATGGTTATTTCTCCTACACCTATAAACATTTGCATTGCACATTGGAGATAAAGAATGACATGGATCTTATGTTCACACGTCTTTAGAGTTTGAAGCAACAACCACCTATGTATTTCGCCAAATTCCTTGATCAAAAGGTGGTCCAAGATGTCTTGGGCTCATACTTCTACCCGAGGAAAAAGGAGCAATCACCTTTGGACTCTACACCTCTTATGCACTCCTTGAAATATTTATGTATCCAAGTCGTTGCTTCCTCCTTCTACCTTTACGAAATAGAACTTTCTTTTTTTCATGTGCTTTTACAATTGCTTGTTTCTCTTGTTTCAATAATTTGATCATCCCTCTTTCTCAAAATAACATTACCTAACACTCAAATCTATATCTTCACTCCCATTCACTAAATGCTACATTGACATCAAATACTTCAATTTTAGATTCTCCTCTACACATGGAACAATTTTTTTGCGCTTATTCAATTTTTGGTATTTTTGTCTTTGCCGAGCGTAATTAAATGTAGTCGATGTATAGTGATGCATAAACGGCGGTAAATTCGAGAGACACTACTTAATTTGCCTCCAACAACTCTTTTCGTACATCGAGGAAGTACCACCATCATTCTTAAATGCTGATTAATTTTATAGACATTTTTAATAGTTTATGGTGTTTGTTTTTTTATACTAAAGACCATAAAACAAATTAAAAGAGAAAAGTGGAAATATTAAAATTCCCACTAGGAAACGGAAATGCCAGATAAGCAATAGAGCCGGGTGCGCCCCTTGATTAATGGCAACCAGTATTGTCGTGTAGCGAGGGCCCACCTAATTAGGGTAAAACTACGGGTTTGTCCAGGGTTAACTTCCAGCCTGGCTGGGCTCGGACCCGGGGTTAACTCAGAGTTAAATATTGCCCTTTGGCGGGACCGCGTGGTTAAGTCATGGTTTTATTTTTTTAATTTTACTTTACTGGCAGCCATAGCTGGCCGACAGAAGAACCCACTCTCTCCTTCTTTATCTTTACACTGGAATTGTTCTTTGAGTAAATCACTAGTATTAACTCTGGCACGGCGACAGATGGTGGCAACATGCACTGCCTTTTGGCTGCACTTACCAGAGATTGTTCCGTCAACTGTTAGATGACCGTGCCTTTGCAATATTATATTTAGGTGTGTTCTTCTATTGTGCTCGTCCCTCTTTCATCACCTGAATTCTCTAGATCTGGGGGTTTGGGAGCCTTAGGGTTTCAAAAAAAATGGGAAGGATTTGCACTGCAGCAGCATTTTCTGTGTTGGTGAGCTTCCTGTTCTTGTGCGTCGGCGGAAATGCGCACAACATTACGGCGATACTGGACGCATTTCCAGAATACAGTACTTACAATGGTTACCTGACTCGGACGAAGCTTGCGGACGAGATTAACAGCAGGACGACTATCACGGTTCTGGTGGTGAACAATGGAGCCATGGCGGCGCTCACTGGGAAGAAACTTAGCCTGGCGGCGGTTAAAAATGCTATGAGCTTGCTTGTGCTGTTGGACTACTTTAACGGGCAGAAGCTCCACGATATTTCCAACGGCACGGCGTTGTCTACGACGCTGTACCAGACGACGGGGAACGCGGTGGGAAATGGAGGGTTTCTGAACATTACCGACCTCAAAGGCGGCAAGGTAGGGTTTGGTGCGGTCACGCCGGGCTCCAAGGCGAAGCTGGACGCCATGTATGTCAAGTCGGTGAAGGAGATCCCTTACAATGTGTCTGTGCTGGAGATCAGCCAGGTTATCCTGCCATCTGATCTCTCTGCTCCTGCTCCTTCTGCAAATGCTTTGAATGTCTCTGCCGAGCTGGAAAAAGCCGGGTGCAAGATCTTCGTCCAGCTGATCACCGTCACGGGGGTTCTGAAAACCTACGAAGACGCCATTACTACTGGTCTCACTCTGTTCGCGCCGACAGACGAAGCTTTCGCCGGGCCGGTAATGGCGAAGCTGAATAAGCTTTCCAGCGCTCAGCAAGTTTCCTTGCTGGAATATCATGCGATGCCGGTATACAGCCCCACGGGAACGCTCAAAACCACCAGCGGTCCCATGAGCACTCTCGCCACTAATGGAGTCCATAAGTATGTCGTATCAGTTTCTTCCGCCGGTGATACCGTTACGCTGGATACCGGACTGAGCAAGAGCACCATTACAAAGACTCTGGTGGACGATCCTCCCGTTGCACTGTACAGTATCAATAAGCTCCTGTTACCGTCTGAGATCTTCGCCGTGGCTCCTGCGCCTGCTCCCACGCCGGAAACGGCACCCTCGTCGAGCCCTACTCCGTCTCCCGAGGTCGCACCTGCTCCTCAAACCCTCACTCCAACTCCTTCAGCGGCTTCTCCCTCACCGACTTCGTCCTCGTCGCCCCCAGCGCCTCCGAGCGGAGCTCCATTACAGGGCCCTGCATCATCTCAGGGTCCTTCATCTGCCAACTCCGGCGCTAGCTTTGCGGCTCCTCGCCATGAGGCCGCCCTAGGGTATTTGGCCTCCATGGTCATTGTCTGCTCTGCAGCTGTTATGTTCTTGTAGATTTGGTTGTATTCCTTCCATAATTTATTTTTACTTCTAAACATTGTTCTTCATTGTGGCTGGTTGGTTTTTGTATTAGGCTAGACGGTGGATCATTCACCATTTCTTTCCCATTTGGCGCTGCTACTAGATTGCGGCTTGTACTCATTTGCGCGTATGCTAAATATAATACTTTGGTTTGATTTATTATATGGGGTGCCATCGCCGTATAAATTCTTCCTACTGGTTTTTTATTTCTTGCAGATCTTGTAAAATGCATTTCATATTTTATTTTGATGGAGAAATAATTGGTTGTCTGGAACCGGCGACTTGCATTTTGTAACTGTATGAAGATAATTCTGCAAATATTTTGACATATTTTCAATGCAGAAGATAATTCTGCAAAATGATTTTCTTACGAGCCTGTCTGATTATCCAGTCTGTGTAAGTCTGGAAGATAAGCTACTGCAATGGAGTCCGTTTCAGGTTTATTGTTAAACAGGATGGTGGCATTTCGTTACAGTAGTTATGGTCCGTATACACTGAAATTATTCATGGGGTACCGCTTAGGGGAAAAGTAGATATGGGTCCCGGTGATTTATGAAATGAAATTGTTTTAATTACGACCGATTTGCGGGCCCGTCGGTGTTTCTAGAAGGGATCCTCTTTTTGCTGTATTGTTTTTATTATTTTTTTTTCTAACACAGTTCTATCATGGAATTAATATTTTTTTTTCCAAAAGAAGGTCGCTTCTCCTTTATTGAATTGAGATTTTTAATGTTTTAAGAATTTTCTTTAGCAGTTCTTCTATGGAATCAAAGTCTTAATATAATCTGCGTATTAACTATTATCAGAGATATTTCATCAATTCGAATAATTTTTGTATATTGTATTTTTCACATTATATTCAACTTTTGGTACCAAAAACAGTTATGAATTATAAAATGTTATGATTAGAAAATTGATGATAAATCAAAAATAAAGACATGAATAGATGTTTGTTTTGGACGCTTAAACATGTTTAGGATATAATAATATATATACTCATAAAACTGATATGAGTATAAATAGAACTTTATAATTAAAACACAATCATTTTTATAAAAACAACAATTTGTTAGACTGTTATTGTCGATCGTTATATAATAATATTATTATTATTAGATATGGCTTATGAAGGTATTTGCCGTTACAGCTGATATTATGACAAAGCAAAGGTAATAAATTGCTCATCAAATCAAAACCATGTGAACAATGGTCGGTAAATATTCGATTTTATTCTGTTTATTTAAAAATATAAGAGCGAAGGTGCTTTCCGTGCACATGAAACGTTTCTCATTCGGGGACAGTATCTATAAACAAGTGTTGAATGAAATTTAACGTTTCTAGGTTTAGGGACCGGTTTTCAAGATTTTTTGGTTGAAATTTTGAATTTCTTTTTTAATTATATTTTTAAGATTTGGGTTTCAAATGTTTGGAGTTTTTGTATATATATATATATTTTAAAAGGGTTTTGGGTTGTGAATTCTAGGTTTTTATGTTTTTTTTTAGCGGTTATTTCAAGTTTTGATTTTTGTTTTTCAAGAGTGTGGATTTTAATTTTTCGGGGATTTAAATTTTTTTAGTTTCGTTTAAGTATTATTTTTTTATTTTGGGGCTTTTGAGTTTCATTTATTAGAATTTTTAATTTTTTTATATTTTGGAAGTTCTTAAGAGATTCTGATCAATACGTTTTTAAAGTTATAAGCTTTTTGGGTACATTTTTTTCTCTTTAAAATTTATTTGTTAGGGAGTGTTAAGGTTTAGGTATCACATTTGGCATTAAAAAAAAATTATGTCAAGATTTCTCGTTTTTAGATTTCTAAACATATTTAGATTTTAGGTTTTGTCATTTTTAGAGTTTTTGTTTTAATTTTCAGGTTTGAAATAAGATGGTCATGTTTTATATCTCTATTTTTCGTATTTTTAAGATAGTTGGATTTAGGTTTTCAGATTTGAGATTAGGGGTTTTATGTATTTGAGTATTTTTCAAGCTCATGTGATTTTATGGTTCTCAAAATCTAGAGCTTTTGAATTGAAACTTGTTGGATTCAAGTTTTGGAGGTGTTTTATATCAATGAACTTATAATTTTTAAGGTTTCTTTGTTAGGGAGTTTGGGTTTTGTACTTCACATTTGTTAAAAATAATAAGTTAAAATTTTTTCAAGTTTAAGGTTTTTGAGGTTTTGATTTTTTTGGATTTCCAAGTTTTGACATTCATGAGTTTTGGCTTCATTTTCGGTGTTGAAATAGGATAGTCACATTTTATATTAGTATATTTAAAAAAATTGGGTTCAAGGTTTTCGAGTTTTGAAATTGGGGATTTCTTGGTTTCAAATTTTGGCTTTTCAAGTTTGGGTTTCAAGTATCGATTTTTAGGGATAATATAAATTTTTGAAAGTGCTCTAATGATGTTGTGCATGTAAAGGTGATTTTATATGCACAAACTAAATTTGTTGGAAATATACTTCTACATTACACTATTGAAACTTACATCATCTCTTAAAAATGTTTAAGATTCTAAAAGGTCGCTAACCTTGTCCAACTCTTCAAGACTTACTACTGTTTGTAAAGTAATTATAAACTATTATATGACACTTAGTGCATCTTAAAAACTTGCACAAAATAATTACAAACATAGGAACACTATAAAATAGTAGGCAAAAAAAAAAAAACACTTGTACATTGAAAAATGACACAAAACACTAATGAATCTTGCACACACATGAGATGTGTACTCATTTTAAACATAAACGCAAAATAAACAAAATATGAGTTGGTGCAAAACATTACTTACGCGGAACTAGAGTAGACTTATTTTTGTAAGTTAACATGTTTTGTATGATGTAATATTGCATGTGAACACGGATGTTGTTGCATCCTAAAATGCAGCTGATGCACCTATGAATTTCAACACTTTTTGACTTCAAGTTAGGATTTTATTGGCATTTAAGCCGACACACAACATGCAAAAGTTGACCAAAAGAGGCATAAAACTCGATGAAACCAAGTTTGCACGAAAAGAGCCCAAAAAAGGAAGGAGACCATTGTTTGTAGATATGTGACTAGATTTTTGGGTATGAAAATGACGATCCTAAAACATGCCAAAAAAGAGGGTAGGAGAGAGAACTAGTAGAATGGACAAAACTATGCTCATCGCAAACTTGTATGACAAATATATGAAAAATAGGGCCAATAAAGGAGAAGCGATAATGGACAAATGGGAGCTAACAAATAAAGTTTGAGATAAGAGACAAGTCGAAAGGCTAGGACACAAGAAAACACACACAAATAAAAACATAACTTAATATAGTTTCACCCAAGCAATTATCTAGTCTAGCACTAAAATTGGGTGTCTAGAAGTATACACAATTTAAGCGCAATTCCCCATTCCCTTAACCTCACCTTTTAATGTTGTGGTCTCGTGGAGGGGTTTTCCTAAAAAAAATTAGTGAGTGCTATAGAGAAATTTTATGAGTCTTTTCCAAGCAAATGGTACCATTAACTTCATACATTTTTTTCACGAGTATAATTGAAAAAAAAAGATGAAAAATTATAGGAATGGAATAGTAAAATGAAAAAAACAAGAAATTTCCCTGTAAAAGTAGAAAAATCCTAAATAGTAGGGGAGAGTTTCAATCCCGCATCTTAAGTAATGTCTAAAAATTAGTGGGAAGACATTTAGGAGGAAGATTCACTTTATTCCAATAACATATTCAAAAAACTTAATGAAACCAATTGCTATATACATATGAAATGAAATAATCGTTTTAATTGCATCTACGAGACCCAACGGTCAATGGGACCACTAATTACACAAATTGCTTTCCCCGCTCAAAGATTACTTGAGCCCAGTGAGATCGTTGACAAGGTTGGTGCTACTGCTAATTTGAGTTAACAATGTCCCAAACTCTTTTATTCTCTCTCTCGGATAACTCAACGATTGATCCCACTTTGAATGTTTCCATGTGCTTGGCCCATATGTCCATGCATTGAGGACACTTGAGAATGAAGTGCTCCTCAATTTCGACCACCTCCAAGGCTCAAAAAATAGTGAACCTCTCTTCTCATTACTCTTTTGGAATTGTCCATGTCCTTGTACCATATCCAAGTCTATGGGAGCTAGTCCTTAATTGAGCAACGATGATTTTTTTGTCCATTTAATTTCAACCCCTATATACATTTTTCACTATACTCATAATTTAGGTTGAATACTAAAATACAGTGTTGTTTTTCATTGCTTGCTTCTTTCCTCCACATCGCTATTCTAAACCTTTCATTCACATATTTTTTTCTCTTTGTTACAATTTAAACATTCAATTACACTGATATTCCATTTACTCTTCTATTTTACTTCATCCGAAAAACACACAAAAACCGATATATAAGACCGCGCCTTGAGAGAGCTTTTTATGTCTCCTCGTGGAGGATATTCATTTTGTATCTCATATTAGAAAACCTTATCCTTTTTGACACTTAAAAAATAAGTTCTTTCATTTTCATGCCCAAAAGCAAAACATAAAAAGAATGGCATTTGCCCACCGTCCAATCATATTGTCACGAGTCATGACATTAGAAGAATTTTGATTTGGATGATGTCTCCCAACGCGGGGAATTCAAATTTGAGACACACGTGGTAGTTGTCAGCCGGCAAAATTATCTGCGCGCGCGAATTCATACCACATGGCAAAAGGCAAACCTCCACGTGGATTCCTTATCCACTCAATTAAAAGAGTGGAACATCCTACTCAATTAAATACACCTAAAAACGAATATAAATTTGTAAACTGATTTGAATTTAGTCATTATATATTTTATTCCGGGAGACCACAACTCAATTATATAGCGAGGGATTCTCAAGATTTTGATGGATTTAAAAATGAATGCAATTTTCATCACGCCCCTTGTTCGAACAATGATTTTTTTAACTTACAACTACAATCATAATATAGTAATAATAAAATCGTAAATTGCAACAATTGAACACAACTTGAAAAATTTGTTGTAATTACAACTGTATTATTAGGTGGAATTATACATATATTTGCAATCATAACTTGGTACATATAAAATATTAATTTAAATATGTAATGTAAGAAATATAAGTTCAAATGAGATATATATCCCTACATTTGATTATATCTTTTATGCACAATGAAAATTGAGCGAAAGGAATAATATGATTTCTAAACATGAGGAAGTAAGTGCAACATAACGGCCATGATAAATGTATACTAGTATTCGATGTTTTAGTGTTTAACCATGTACTATCATAGCATTTGATAGGGAATGTTCAATAGATAACCAACATCCAAAATTGCTTCGATGGACATTATTGAGTTATTTCCCACTTCTTCTTGCAACTTTTGATTATGTTCTTTCCTGCTTTTATGTTTGTTCTTTATTATTATATCCACAAGTATTTTTTTAAAAATGACTCTTCCACCATGGATTCACATGCTCTTGTTCACAATCCATTAGCACTTAAATTAGCTTCTTATCCTTTACTTATGGGCTTCTTCAATCCTAATCTTCATATAGACGAAGGTAAAGGAGATATGAGACAACATCCCTGCTCATTTCACACAAAATGTCTAGATTATGCCTACAAGAAGAAGCTCATCTTAAAATATACCCTTGAAGTATCAAATATTATGCCTTCAATGGTTTTATGACCTTCTCATCTAGTTTGTTAGGGCCTTCAATCCACTAGTTGATCGATTCTCGGCACACATCTCAATCAATATTAGAGATAAAGTTTAGTATGCTCAAATGTTAAATATTAAACAAGATTCTAATGTTATTATTAATGTCTATGTCTTACAATACGATGCCATGCTTACCAAGATGAATAATACACTGCGGATAACAAGCTTCAAGATCCATTCTTACAAATCCTATGTGTTCCCTTGCAAGAGTCTATCAATGTTTTCAAACTTTCAATCTTTTGATGAAGCATGTCATACTCTAAAGGATCTCAAAGTTTATAGCAATGAACAAGCCTTGACATGAACCGATGTACAATTTGTACCTAATACTAAGCTTCAAAGTAAACAAAGTTTAAAAGCTAAAAATAATAGGCAATGTAATATCTCAACCAACCAAGCTTCAATTATAAGATCCTCCTGGTGATAAGTCACATGGTTGCATGTGTCACTATATAGTGTACTTAAATGATGTGTAACCTTATGTCTATCCCTTAACTTGTGTAGGTTAGTGGGATTAAGCCTTAGTACAAATAATTCTATGTTAACATGTATTATACCTATCACCATTGTATTTGACATTCTACAAATCAATGCTACAAGCTAAAGCATGTAATTCAAGACGTCATAGATAAAAAAACTATTGAATTTGAAACTAATCAAGAATAATCTAGAATATTGCTCAATGAGAATGAAAAACTTAAAATCTTCAACAACCCATTACTTGCAGTATATCAAATTCTAATGGAAATCCTAAGGTTCATCATGTACACAATGCACATCCTTCCTCCTTATTATAACCATCCATTGGATGCTTTTATTGGAGCTATCGCTACTAGTCCACCTCCACACCCTAGTATCACATTTGATGATCATGAAAGAATGGGCGATGTTTCAAAAATTAATGCACTATATATTGGATCTTATATTAATAAACAAAACATTCATTATGTGTAGATTGCTAATGGTTTTTGTAACAATCTATGTACTACGACATTACTTCTATCTTTGGGATACTGATGAACTACATTTATAACTTTCTTGTCACATTGTTACCATACTTATTGGACATATTACATTACCACTTCAAGTGGTGGCGACACTTACATTTTTACAAATGACAAGATCATTTATGTCAATTTTGCATCAGAAATTGACCTTTTAATGGGTCTTGTTTGTGTTTCTTTGAAGAAATTGCATCATGGAGGTTTTGCAAATCATGACACAAACTTGACATGACTACAAATTTTTAATCGGGTCAATTTTGCATCAATTTTGTGTAAACTATGTGTCATATTTGTGTCACTTGTGTGTCACATTTTCATCATTCATTTCATTGGATAAATTAATATCAAGTGGCACAAAAGTGACTCAAATTTCTTTTGAAAAATTAAAAAATAAATATCAAATAAATATATTACATTAATTTTTTAAAATATTATTGTTGCCAAAATAATTTGTCACTGGGAAAATTAGAGGTCTTTCACCAACAGTGTGGGACTAAGTCCCTCTACTTGAATGGGGTAGCTCCATTTATTGAAAATAGGGAAATTATATACACTATTCTAATAAGCGGGGTGGTCTTTTAACCGAGATCACACAGGGGTACTTCCCTACACCTGTGGAAAAATGCTTATAGATACTACAAGGGAGGAAATAACTTAAGAGAGAGGTGTGAAGAGAATAGTGAGAGAGTTTTACAAAATAAATAACACATTAGAGTTTATTGCTTAAAACCATAATATATCCATGAATTCAATGAGAAGACACCATTAACATAGAATAAGGAACATGATGCAAATAACACAAAGTCTAAGCGTATACATTCAACAAGTACATGCTCATAAAGTGTAGTTGAGATGAAGAGGAAACATAGACAAAAGAGTTAGATGAATTTGCTAACTTGTTCCTAGAAATAATATGGGAGCTAGAGAACAAGAATAACTATCGTTTGAAATGAGGAGGCTCTCCCAATTTATAGCTTTACAATGCAACTCTTCATCTACCCCCACATGACCTTTCAAATTCTTATTCCACTTGTGACTTTTCATCTTCCTAGGAAGTGAGTAAATAAGTCCCCTTTTTATAAATCAAAAGGGAATTTTACAATGCAACATTAGAGAGTCACTTAAGTGAATAAGACAAAATACCATGATTACATACAATGAAGAATTAGAAAGGGGGAGAGAAGAGGAGAAAGAATGAAGAGAGGAGAGAAAAGATGCTCTAAAGCATGGATGAAGATGCCTCTTCCTTGATGTAGATAAGCTCCAATGATGATGAAGATGACATTTTGATCCATGATGACCCTCCACTATGATGCATTGGTGAAGAGCTCCAATAAAGATCCTTTGAAAACTCTTGAAATGATAAACCTCTACAACATTGTTTGGACACACTGAGAAGAGGAATGATGAAAACTTGATAGGTAGACCACCGAGAGTATGGAAATATGACTTCCCTCATTGATAAAATCCTTCTGTTTCTTGATACACTACCAAATCCTTCCGATACTAGAGTAAGGGAATAAGAAAGGTACCAAAATAAATTCCATCCATCTTATGATCATTCACTCCATGTGAGATGAAATCAAATGGTTCTCAGGACAAAGCCCGGTAGTTTCACATTTATCCACATTATGCCCACCGCATCGGGGAATGCGCGAATTTACTCGATAATTGAGGGAAAGACTCTTGTGTGTTTCTAGATAATTATAAAATGCATGAAGGAATGATATGTGAATATTTTTAGCTCATTTCATCCATTCACTATTTTTAGTATGTTCATCATGATTGTCCCATTTTAGCCATTTTTTGTTAATCTTCTTTGTAGACACAAATATTGCACATTAGACAATATTTAGCCCAATCTTATACTACTATTTAGAAGACTCTCAAGTGTACAAAGTACCAATTGATCCCACATTTTTTCATCTTTTTTTATATTTTACTTTGTCTTTCCCGTGTATTTCCCGATACCTATCCACCCATTTCGCAACTTCCCGAGATTCTAGCTCTAATTCCGGTGCCCTAACTCGCATCTTGGGGCACCCCTGGTCCCACCCTCGGTGCCCCTCTCTATGTTTAACCTCTTTCTCTCTTCTTTGGGTCACTTCTAGCCGTTGGTATCCCTTATCTTTTCCTTAGTTGGCATTGTCGGGATTAATTGTGAAATTAAACTTGAGAGCCCTATAAATATAAAGCTTATAAGACCATAATGAGGGTCCTAGGTCATTGCATCCTA
Organism: Taxus wallichiana var. yunnanensis; assembly: GCA_018340775.1. Classification (NCBI taxonomy): domain Eukaryota; kingdom Viridiplantae; phylum Streptophyta; class Pinopsida; order Cupressales; family Taxaceae; genus Taxus; species Taxus wallichiana. The sequence continues at coordinate 7,949,202 of JADAXU010000131.1, forward strand.
TCACTACTATCACTCCATCTAGGGCTGCATCCATTGCACCATCTCCATCCACATAGCTCCATGCATCATAGCTAGCAAATTCTGCATCACATCCACTCACACATTCTTAGAGGAGGGATTCTATCTATTTTATTCTACATTTTACATCTTTTATAGCTATCATAGCTCACTACTACACAAAGTGTGAATGACACGAGAACACCTAGGGCACGACATATACACACACTCACTAGAACTACATCAGGGTCTGTAATGTAGTGCAACGCTCAGTGATAAGTCCACCGGTTTGGTAGCTGAGGTCAGTCTGACCCCTTATTCTTCTTCATGTGCAGGGGCATCATCCAATTCATCCAACAAATCTAGTGTGACAAACAGGCAAGGTTTCAAACCTAGTTGTGACACTTCCAAACACAATTCCCGAGTTCTGTCTGATTCACAATGCCGGAATCTAGAGCAGGACTGTGGTGCCCCAAGACACTCCCAAGTGCTGTGTCACTTCAGATAGTCTAGATCTACCCTTCGCAGGGTCCCTGAGTGATCGTTTGCACAACCGAGAGCTTCTAAATCTGTGAAAACCTACTGTGACAGTCTCCTTAATCAGCCTAAGTCATCTTCCCTCTCCTTCATTTCCATTAGGGTTTCTATTTCATTTAGCATAGCCTATTTGTAGTTATTACATATTTCTTTACTTTATTTACTGCATTTATACAAGTTTTTAGTCCTCCTATTTAGATTAACACTAGAACCCTAAATCCTCCCTTTAGGTCCTTTAGGTAGTTATTTTTGTTAATCATTTTGGTGAACCACAACTTTCATCTTCGTTTATGCTCATTACTCACAAGTGGTCGTTTCAGCCCTCTTCATTATTGTGAACTCCTTCCTTCTCTTCTCCATACTTCTCGACCCATGGTTGACATACCTCCTCCTCTGACCAAAAATCCCTTAGATACGTCTACCCAAGTGCCTCTCCACGAAATCAAAACAACCATTAGCGAGAAGTCTTATGATGAGGACACTAATGTGGACCAAGAACAAGTTGATATCATTACTAATTTTTGCCAAGATTTACGTGAAAATCCGGCTCATCTCCCTCATGTCTTGCACACTCTACTCGTAGCCCGGTGAGCTCGTGAGACACCTCTCCGATATCTTCTACCCCTTTGCTTTCTACACCTCCCATCTCCACTCCCCCTAGTACGACTACATTACCATTCCCTGACTCCCCATGCTGCATCTAATATACCCATTGGCTCTTCTTCTCATACCCCTAATCTAACATCATTATATCATGACCTCAACATCAAATACGATAGCCTAATTTTCCTCTACCCATAGGCCTATCTCCCTTGACTCCACGTCCTTGTTGCATTCTCCCTTTACGCCATCCATCACTACTAACCCATTTCTACCTAGCTTCATCGCTCCCAAATTACCCATTTTCAAAGGCCATGGTGACCCACAAGAGCACATGAGCACCTTTCATGTCACATATCTTGACTATGTTGATGATCATACTATTCTTGCTAAGTTATTCCCACGTAGTTTACAGGACTATGTGATGCGTTGGTTCTATGACTCTCCCGTCCACTCAATAAAATCTTTCACCCATTTGGCTGACACTTTTCTGACACATTTTTCCATCATTATTGGTTCTAATCTATCTTATGCCCAACTCGCCAAACTTAAACATTGCTTTGATGAACGGTTCCCCAATTACATCTTACGATACAAAAATAATGTCACCAAGATGACTAATATTTTGGCCAATTCAAAACTTTAGGATTTATTTATCCATAGCCTCTTACCACCTCTGCAAGACAACATCCTCTTTGAGAATTTTCTTCATTTGATCAAATTTTTCACGCTCTTAAGCTCCATGAGACTAAACTTGTCTCTATTGGCAAGCTCAAATATCAGGACTCACCTTCATCCTCTACATGCGCTCCCAACAAAGCATTCTTCAAAGTCCCTTCCCATAAACCTAGTAGTCCTCATGTTACTGGTTAATGCAACTTCTACCACTCGAGAATTACGCCCTCAACCATATCGGCGTCCTCTTGCTAAACTTAGTACGCCACTCAACGTCTTGTTGTCGCAACACATTGATAATAACCTCATCACCCTACCTTCACATCTATAACTCGAACCCTCTCGACCTAAAGGGTGTAACTTTGATGAGCATTTTTATTGTGACTATCACAGTGTGTGGGGCATCCCACCGATTGTTGTTTCAAACTACGACATCTCATTCAAGACCTACTAGACAATGGCCATCTCGAGCTTCCCAAGTCCCCACGATAGTTTCTCCCAACGATAACCATAAACTCCAAATTTTTAATAACCCTCTCCCTAAACATGATACCAAACCCATTGATTCCTCTTCCAACTATGTCTCCCATACAACACCTTCCTCCCACGGACCTCTCGACTTCCTCATTGCTCACACTGCTGTTGTGACACCAATTATCTCCTTTTCTACCGCCGACTACCATGCTACGTTCACATCCAACCATTTCCACATACAAGCATCTATTGGCTCCACCCCTATAAACAATACTAGAGTCGATCCATCCTCCCCCATCAATGTATTTTCTTTTTCCTTCTTTCACTCTATCGGTTACCCTCCTTCGCAAATCGATTATCCATTCAACAGACTATTTGGTGTTGTTAAGTTACATATCACTATCGGCCCTCTTACTCTTCTCATCCCTTGCCTTGTTAGTCAAGAAGTCCATGGATGTGACCTACTTCTGGGACTCAATTGGATTTGTAAATCCCAAGCTATCATCTTTATGATCCACTTGTGTCTCAAATTTATTTACAAAAACCAATTTATCACCATTAATGAGTCTCTCCTATCCCTCCACCCTCGTCACCTTCTCATTCCATTGCACTCGTGCCTCTCCCCCTCTTACTCACACATCTCCTCTACTATCACCACCTACATGTCCTATTCCTACTTCACCACCTTGATTGGCCCCACATGCGACCACTACATTCCCTTAGTCCTGCACATCGACATACCCTATTCCTAAACCCATTACTCGATTCTCGTCATAAATCACCGCCTCGTTTTATTCCACATCAATTATCATCTTCTTCCCGTGTGGTGTCTCATAGATCTCCCTCACCTAAACATTTTATTGTGCCCTCCCATTCATCTTATATACACCCCTCACATGCATATAGGCTTCATTCTCTTGCACAACAATTATCTCCTATACCACCATTATTAGAGTATCCTTCTCCGCCATCTTCCTCTCATGTACGGGTTGATCGACATCTATCCTTCGACCTTATTGGTTGATTCCTCTTTCCTACTCTGACTGAGGGGGCCTAACCATTAGACAACCCCTCCTCTCGCACTTTCACATTGATACCTCTCACACCCATACATGTTTCCTTTCTCACATATCAACATTTCCATCATCTATTATCACACCCTCGTTACCCAATGACACACCCTAGTGCTTCGGTTCACACTGGATTGTTGAGGGATCATTATTACACTGAACCCCACACACTGCACTACCGGACCCATACATATACATCCTACATCATCCTATACATGCCTTATTATCTATCCATCATCTATCTCATACATGCTACACTAGTCATCATCATATATGAGTCTAGTTTTCTATGTCATCCATACATCCTATACATTCTACACGCTACACTATATTTCCTTATACTTGGGTCTAGTTTTATCTATTATCATTACGCATTCTATTCCTATCTACACACTTCTTGCATTTACACACTTACCCACACTGCATTCATACACCCTACCTATCCTACACCCTACACTATATTTCCTTATACTTGGGTCTAGTTTCATCTCTCATCCATACACATTCTATTTCTACCTACCTACACATGCTACATTACATTTCCTACAACACACATTCACCTACCTTGGTCATCTACACTACATTGTTCTACGTGCTACACTCACCACCCTATGATGCAATTTAGTTCCTCAGTCCATAATCAATCGCCAAAGGTTTACCAATCAAATGGACCTTACCTAGATGCGACATGTCATCATACCACATCCATCGGACTAGTGACCAACGCTCTAGGATCTATCGTCACTCACACCCATCATCACGTAGTGGTATACACCTTAAATACCACTCCTTCCATCAAATCTAAATCCTTCTATCATCTTTTCTTATATCATCCTATTTGCATTTATCAATTTCAAACTTATTCCATTACACCATTCATGCCTTCACTCATCACTTCAGTGATATACACCTTAGGTTAAATCACCACTTCCTTTATCCATTCTACATTATCCTCTTACATCCAATCATCACCTATTCTATCATCATGTTCTCAGTCATTCTATTACATCATCATTTATTCTACTCATCACTTAGTGGTATACGCTTTAGGCTAAATCACCACCCTCGTCTTATTCATCACATAGTGGTCTACGCTTAGTGCTACCATCACTACCTTTTGTTATTCACCACCTACTTATCTACGCTTCATACACCCTCATCGCCCATCTCATAGTGACATACACTATAGGCTAAATCGTCACCTTCTTCTACCATCATGTAGTGATATACGACTTAGGGATAAATCATCACTCCTCTATTCAACCAAGTCGTGGTATATGCTTAGGCTATAAGGTCCACACACATATTTTTCATATGTCACATTCTCATCCCTTCATCTTATAGTGATATACGCTTAGGGATAAATCATCACTCACCCATTCAACAAGTTGTGGTATATGCTTAGGCTATAGGGTCCACACACATATTTCTATACATCTTATCATCATCCTCTCATCTTCTATCATGATATATGCTTAGGGATAAATCATCACTCCTCCGATCAACAAATTCGTGATATACGCTTTGGCTATAGGGTTCATGCACATCATTTCTCCTCATGTCGCATTACATCACCACTACACATACACACTCATCATGCAACATGTTAGACATAACCAAAACTACTCGACCATTTCCCGATGACACACTCTTGTTTGTGGTTCATTCTTGACTACTGAGGGAAAAAAAAATGAACCTTATTGCATACACTTCCATACACTTAGGGGGCACGTTGCTCTTATCATTCCATTTTGCATTCCATTCCATCCATCCACAACATATTGCATTGTCTTGGTAGCATTTACTTTTGCTTACTAGTGTTTTACATGCTCATTCTATTACACATGTTATCTTGCTTTCCTATATGTCATTATCATACACACATGCACGTTCACGCCTTTGTTTAGTGTGATCACAAATATATGAATCTACACGTGGCATGGATGCTCGCCTTCTACCCTTACTATATTGGTCATTGGGGGCATCCACATTTAACTTATATAAGTGTTATTGTTTCATTTTGTACTTAGCATCTTATACTACTTGCTTATACACACTTTGACATATTGGTTTTCACTCTAACATGCTAATGGGTGTTCCATGTGCATCACTTTTTTATAGGACTACATGTGTCCATGAATACTTGTATTTCTACTTGTATGCTTTGTTTTCCAGTGTATGCATGGGTTTTTCCCTTTGCTTGTGTGCACACTTATTTGTTATTTACGGCCATGATGGCCTTTGTGTGTCTTGTGACATCGTGAGTGATGTCCCATATTTGAAACCCGCTTTGTGTGGTCTCCTTGTTTTCTTGTGTGTTTGCACTATTGTACTTGGTAGTTTTTTATACTATTTGTGTTTTTACACTTATTTACATGCATGTGTTCGGACTAACACTTGTATTGGCTAGCCATTCCCTTTTGTGCATGACTTGGTATCTACCAATATTTTTCCCTTCCCCCCTGCAGGGCTGAGTTGGTTATAAGGTCAGAGTATGGTTGATCCTCTTTTGGGTCCGCATTCTCCTTCCAGGGTCATCGCATACACCCCAAAGAGGGGGGGCATCATTATGGGTTTTTACTAACAAAGCGTATCTACACCGGTTCAGACACAATGAGTGAGTTCATATCAGACCAAACTCCATGCACAATGAGTGAGTTCAAATCAGACCGAACTCCATACACAAGTGGCCTCAATAGGACATGGTGTTCTTTGGTAATTCTGAGGATTAGTCACAAGCTCAGGGGTTACAGTGGGTGGCCTCTCAACACTTCTCGGTGGAAAGTGGCGTGGGATCACCCAAAAACTAATGTAGTACAAAATATATCTTCAAAAAATTCAGCGAAGTGGTTAGAGTTGGAGGAAAGCATTTCCTCCCTACACTTCTTCAGCCATGGTGGCGTGAGATCACCTGAAAAAAACTCACGACATCACAGGATATCCTTCTACACCCTTTCTCTCGACATGGATCAGGTGCACATGTTCCATTTTTTTCATTTACACTTTCTATTCTAAGGTACTTTACATTTGTGTACTTTACACAACATTTTTACATACATACATATTTGACTACTTGAGTGTTTTCTCCCTTGATTCCGTTGTATGAGAAACAAGAGTCAAATTGGGGGCAACAACAAAAACAATGACAATGACAGACACACCGCGTGGTACTTGCCATACTAACCATGCAAGTACACCACACACATGCAACAACTACACACGCATGTTCCGCCCTAGGTTCACTCTCATCACTTTTACTTACATTTTTCATCTTTAGAATCCACACTCCTCCATGTTCGAGTCTAGTCCATCGGTGCACTTTCTTCTACACTCTGCATGGATTTTCAAGTATCTTCTCTGACTACTTTATGTTACCAAGTTGTTCGCTCACCAACATAAAGTGGGGGAAAATGTAGACACAAATATTGCACATTAGACAATATTTAGCCCGGTCTTATACTACTATTTAGAAGGTTCTCAAGTGTACAAAGTACCAATTAATCCCACCTTTTTCCATCATTTGTTTTATATTTTACTTCATCTTTCCCGCGTATTTCTCAATACCTATCCACCCATTTTGCAACTTCCCAAGATTCTAGCCCTGATTTTAGGTGCCCTAACCTATATTGGGGGGCCCCGGGGCTCCTGGTCCCAAATGGGTGCCCTCTCTATATTTAACCTCTTTCGCTCTCCTTTGGGTCACTTTTAGCTATTGGTCTCCCTTATCTTTTCCTTAGTCAGAATTTTCAGGATTAATTGTGAAATTAAACTTGAGAGCCCTATAAATATAAAGCATATAAGACCATAATGAGGGTCCTAGGTCATTACATCATATCACTACTATCACTCCATCTAGGGTTGCATCTATTGCACCATCTCCATCCACATAGCTCCATGCATCATAGCTAGCAAAGTCTACATCACATCCACTCACACATTATTAGAGAGGGATTCTTTCTATTCTATTCTACATTTTACATCTTCTATAGCTATCATAGCTTGATACTACAAAGTGCGACTAACACGAGAGCACCTAGGGCATGACATACACACACTCACCAGAACTACATCAGGGTCTATAATGTAGTGCAATGCTCAGTGATAATTCCACTGGTTGGTTTGATGAGGAATAAGGTCCATGACCCCTTCTTCTTCTTCATGTGCAGGGTGTCATCTAGTTTACCCAACATATGTAGTGTGACAAACAGGTAGGGTTTCATACCTAGTTGCGACACTTCCAAACATAGTTCTGAGTTCTGCATAGTTCAGCCAGACCCAAAATCCAGATCGGGGGCGCCCCAATACACTCCCAGACACTTGTGTCACTTCAAATAGTCCATATCTACCCTTCGCAGAGGTCCCAAAGTGATCATCTCGCAAACCAAAGACTCTCTAGTTCAGATCTTTGAAAACTGTGATCTCATAGTAATCAACTAAGTCATCTTCCTTATCCTTCATTTACATTAGGGTTTCTATTTCATTTAGCATAGCCTATTTGTAGTTATTGTAATTTGTTTTAATCTATTTAATGCATTTATACAAAGTGTTTTAGTCCTCCTATTTAGATTAGCATTAGAACCCTAAATCCTCCCTTTAGGCCCTTTAGGTAGTTATTTTTGTTAATCACTTGCTAATTTTACTAATTTTGTGTGTTTTGAACATAAGGGAAAGAAATGAGGTATAGGGTTCACATTTATCTCAAACCTCTGTTATTAGTAAGTGATTCAATGGAGACTTAATATAAATAGAAAGTGGTCTTCAAGGGATAGTGTCGATTTGAATGAAACCTCTTACTGAAGTTTCTATTTTGCATTTTTGGGCCTTTGCTCCAATTTTGAAGGAAGATTGCAATCACCGAGTGTTTGTGTAAATAAATATGAAAATGGACATTTTTAGATGAAAATTTATCATGGATGTATAAAATTGAAGATATAATTAATGGAGGCATGTAAATACTCCCCTTAAAGGTATTTCTTCAAGGATTATATAGTCCAAATTTCATGGCAGTAAGGAGAAGGGTCTGGGAGCAATGAGCAAATTTGTGTTTTAGAGCACGAGGTTTTTTAGGGAATTTTTGGTAGCATACCAGCAAGGGATCACGCAATGGGGAAGTTAAAATGACCAAAAATGAATTAAAAATTACTAAGTATGAGTTTTATACTTACCCCCATTCATAAACCTAGCTAACTCATGCTTTGACTCACCTTGCTTAACCCGGGTTAGATGGAGACTCAAACATGGGGTTAAGACTTTCTAAATGGGTCTCAGACCTCCTCATGTACCTTACCACATTTATTAAGGGACAAAGGGACATCAGGGGTGTAAAAATGGTCATAGGATAGAGGCATCATGAAGAAGGGGCCAAAACATGTCATGAAGGTGAGTTGAAAACACTTGTCTAACACCCCATGTTGTGAACTTTAAGTGACGAAAATTTCCCTCCTCCATGGTGGCACAATATTTTGTCCCCATGTCCCTCTAAAAAAATTACAAAGGGACATAACCCCCTCATAAGTGTGCATAGAATATTCTTATCATGAAGAGGGGTAGGTGGGGTTAATAGTATATAACATTTTCTAACCCGAGTTGTCACTTAAGTGACACAACTTCCTTTCTCATGTGGGGGACAATTTTTGTCTCCCATGTCCATTTTTACTTTTTTAAAAGGTAGAAATAGATATAATGGGTATCCAATTTTCATTAGCCAAAAATAGATGTTTTCCTTCACCAAACGTTGCCCAAAATAGTCATCTAAGTGTCCATTTTCTTTTTGAGCTAGGAATAGACTTCAAGGGAAAAAAATTATATGGTTTTTACTCCAAAATGTATTATGAGAACATTAACACCATTTTTAGGATCCATTTTTTCCTAAAAATGAAATTTTGGCCATTTTCCAATTCTGCCCAAGCCTGTGTGTCGGTGAAAGGAATTGCCACCGAAGCTCATGATGATCAAAAGAAGAACCAAAACTTTGGATGTGAATGAGGCCTTATATATGTCATATTTTTGTTTGAATAAGGTATTAAATCTCCCTAAAATTCCCAAAATCCTTAATGTTATGATGTGGAGCCTATTTTCATGTGTGAAAGTGTTGAAGACTTTACACTAAGAGTAACTTTTTTGGCCTCAAAAAGTGTGCCCGATATATCGTGGAAATGTGCTATTATCATATGGGTGGGATTTTTGACCCATAGGTTTATGGGATGGTTTTGGTCCATGGTTTTGGTACCCACGGTATTGTAAAACTGCTTAAGCAATTTCTATTTATGTAGTTTTGTGCATATGGTAGGGTTGATGTAACATTGTAGATGTGTGTGAGTTCAAGTGTGAATTATGTAGAGTTTGTTGAGCATAGCTCCAAATAGATCTAGGTATTATATTGAGAGAGAGATGGCTTGTAATAAAATCTGAGCAAGTGATTCTTGGTGGACGTAGCCCAAATTGGGTGAACCATGTTAAATACTGTCTCTTTGTGTTGTGTTCCTTTTTATTTTGCACATTTATTTCAGATCTGCAATATTTTTTACATATTAGTTTCTATTGTTACGATTATGTGAGGGATTTTTCCACATCTTTTATCCCTTATTTCCTAACACTCGTTAAATCTTCGTTAGGATCAAAGATATTTATTTGCATTGTCAGGCCAATATCTGCAAATCTGCTCCTTAGAATCCCTTGAAACATTTTGCACAATGAAGAAGAAAATATTAGATTTCCAATGAGTATCTTATTTTTTTCAAACTCCTTTCAAGGCTATTGAGATGTCTAGAACAAGCCAACTAGCTTTTTCATCACTTTCATTTCCTTATACCATGCTAAAAATAGCCCGGTATTACATAACTTGTTCCTAAACCTGATTTTCTTCCAAAAATTTCCTAAATCACTTCAAAGTGCATATTATATCTCCTATTCACAACTCCCAAGTGGGTTGTGCCTCAATATTCAGCTTCCGAGGGGTGTCCACCAATGTGAAAAAACCTAAAAATAGGCCTTTTTGGGCCTCGGAAAAGAAATTCCTTCTGAATGGTTATGAATGAATCCATGAATCACCTCCCTGCACATGAAACACACTTGAAAATCACATTAGCACATTCCTCCTAGCCTTCATGCGGTAACACAATAACTAATTTGGTGAAGGAAATGTTTACATTGACCGGGAGAGGGATTTTCAAATGTGAGCTAAATTGTCATGATATATATTTTTAAATTTTCATGCTAGAAATTTTGAATGACAACAATTAAATCTAGTTTGGGGACTTATTCTAGATCAAACACAATGAGGACAAAACAAGTAGGAACTTCAGGATCTCAATACACTACGTGGAACAAGGCCTTATCCATTGGGCTTGTATAGATTCATATTAGAGACATACAATGAAACTTCCTTTATTGAACACATACACACACAATAAGAAACAAACACACAATAGGAGATGGAAACACAAAATGAGAAGGGAAATTTACAACAAAAAGGGAAACACTAATCCTAAAATCACCTTTGGTAAAACTGGGGATAACCAACTTTCATTGAAGTATTGACTCAAACTAAGTGCTTACCCGTATATGGGTATCACTAAATGCATTTCTTCCATAAATCCATTGATAGGCTCACTGAAATATGATCCTTTCCTCAATTTCTTGAGAAATTTCTCATGGCTGTTATTACAACTAATGGCCCCCTTATTCATCTCGTTGCCTTTGTTTCTTTGACACATTATTTCAATTTTCTCATTCACTCCCAAGTTCATTCCAATTGTTGATTTTCCATCATTGTTGTGAAGACGGATCTTGATTACATTAGGCCCGATATTTCCACATCAAGACTTATGATATTTGATAGGCATTTTTTCTTCATTTTTCATTTGCTTCATGACCACTCTCTTAATGAGTCGATTCTCAACATATTCTCTAAAAACTTTAACATTATCACTAGCCTCTTGATGTTCTCCATTTGCAATTTATTCCAAATTGTCTTCTTTCATGCTTATTGGCTCAATCTTGACTTGTTTCCCATTATGATGTGATGTGCATAGTGTTTTATTATCTTAAAAATAAAATGAGCACAAGGTTAGATGTGAAGAATGAAAACCATCACCTTGTTCAACTTGGCCATTTTGAACCTCGAAATTCATCTTCATGCTAAGAGCATCCTTTTCTCGAGGTGAGTCAACATTGAAAGATTGAAGCCCATTCTTGTTCATACATTCCTTGTTGAGAAGATTTTCATTTCAAACAAAATCAGCCTTGGGATCAAGCACCATTTCATCTCTCCATTTTTCATTGATAATGTCTCCATCTTCATGAAAGGGGAATGAACACAACATTGGAGCTGAAATATTTATATTATCATTTTCCCAATCTTGATCACCAAGAACTAGGGAGTCCATTTCTATGATGAAATCATCATCTCCTTGAGTAGGATTAGGCTAAAACATCTTTTCATTCTCACATCTCTTATTATCCTCTCCCAATGAGAAAGAGAAGTCTTCATATTCACAAGAACACTCATTGAATGGAACTTCATGCCAAACATTGAGAACATGGTTTGAAAACTTGAATTCACTGAAAAGAAGTTGATGGGTATAAATCATTCTTCTCAATCCACATTGCTCATCACTTGAGACTGATTTTTGTAAGTCATGACTCTCGTGACCATCATTAACATCCAGTAGAGAAAGCGCATTCATGCTCACATCTCATGGGAAGTAGATGCTCTCAAATTACAATTTCATCAAATCACCATGATATCCTCCGAGTAGCTCCATGATGCTTGGACACTCTTGTACCAACATGGGAAACTCAAGATCTTCCTCGAAAGTCATGAGAAAGTTGTAAGACTTTAAATTTTGACACGGGATATCCACCTTTGCGTCATCATGCCTTTGAAAATTCTACTTCATTTTCCCTGATGTGATGAAGTTTCTTCACTTTACTGTTGACTAGGATAGTGGCATACGACCAATATAAATGTATATCTCCACCAACATATTGTGAAGCTTCAGCCCAACAACATACCATATGAGGCGAGCATGTTTGTTGTAATTATTTTTGTTATGATCTTCTTGTTAGGGAAATATACCAATGTTACATGAGAATCCTTGACATGTCCAATAAGAGGTAATTATTTTGTTTCCATGGAATAACAATGGCCATAGGTAGGGGAGGGAGAGAGAGGCTGAGAGATTTAACAACTTTTGTAGGCATAATGTTGTCGGAAGCACTAGAGTCAATGATGCAATTATTCAATTTGTACTCATTGACCAATAAGGCTATATAGAAAGGTTCTACCTTCCCCATGGTGGAGGGTGTGAAAGAAAGACAATTTAGAGGAGTGGAATGAGAGGCATAAGGTAGTTCTTTGGTGGTGGAATTTTTGGAACATGAACTTGAACTACTTCCTTTGATAAACTGAACAAGCCTATCAAATTGCTTACGATGAGTTTTCAAATAGTCATACTCAGAAATTTGGATTTTGGATTTCTTGTAATGGCCAATGATATCAAAAGGTGGAGAATATGTAAGCATGTCAGGAGTTATGGAAGCCTTGATATTGTTATTCTTAGGATTAAAAAAACTAATTTTTAACGAAAGTTAGACGATACTTTACCCGAAGAGGCGTAAGGTTTCTTGGTTGTAATCTCATGCTTCTTCTCACCTGATTGTGTGGAAGTGGACTTCGATGATCCTCTTTTCATTTTTATTTTTGTTGAGTCTCCTTTTGAGGATATAATTGCTTGGCTTGGGTAGCAGAAGAAGGGATTTCTTTATCCTGTTGTGATCAAGTGAACAATGCATAGGAGTAGTAATTTGTAGGTTCTTAAAACTCTTCATCCGGTGAGAATTCAAAATATACAATCTTGGCACTTTTTTTTTTTATTGTTAAACACTTTTGGCTGGAGCTATGAACCGGAGGGGTTGGGGCCCCCACCCTATAACATAGAAGGAGTGAAGAAGAGAAGAAGAGAGAGGAAGGAGAAACAAGCGAAAGGAAGAAGAAAGAGAAGGAGCGCTAAAAATAGGACAAAGTGTCGAAGGGACATAGAACATGGTCCCTCGCGCATAGCCACCACGAATAGGGATCATGCAAGAGGGGCAAATAAAGAAAGAAATGCACGCAAGACACCGAAGCCGTGTACCGCAATGGGAAAACCCACTGCAATGAGAGAGATGAAACTAGCGGGTGGGCGAAACCACCAAGGACCAGCCAAGAACACCCATAATCCTGAGACATGCCAAGAAAACAAACCACCAAAGGCCGCAATACCATGGAAACCAACAGAAGAACCACCCATGATAAGTAAGCAACCAAGGACTGAAGTATCTCGAGCACCAGAACCAAAATGGCATGGCCACCCAACCATTCAAAGCCAATAGTTACGAAGCCCAGCGAAAAATGACCGCAAGAACAATGACTACAACAATCGATTCCACAAAAAAAAACCAACCCCTGCCAAAGCCAATCTCAAACAGGTCCAAGAAACCTCCCGCTCCTGGAACCCAACACAAACGAAACCGCTGCAGAGCACAGCCCCCAAGAACCAAAAACAATGAATGCCAAGATAAGCGAGGGGGAGAGACAAGGAAAATCCTGAAAAGGTTGCGGTTTCTTCCTGATACGTTGCTTGGGGAACCAAGACAGTCGACCTCTGAGTAAAAAAATTAGGGAAAGAAGAACCCCAATAGGTAAAACGGGAACCGAGACCCATCCGAAGCAAAGCCGTGCGACCAAAAACATCCCCATCCACCAGAACGAACCGGATGAAGCCAAACTGAGAAGTGAGCAAGAGGGCCTCCTCTGCGGCCGCACCAACAAAGAACCGAAACCCCGGACAGAAATGGACAACACAACCCAGATCTGTATAAAACTAAGGCACCCCTATTGAAGGCAAAGTGGCGGAGCGGGGAAAATCTGAAGAAAGAGAAGAATCCGGAGGTGAAACTAGCGCTGAAACAATATCCTGCTCCACTCGAGGAAACCCAGAAGAAGGTGAGGTACAAACGGTCAGAGGCTCGACCACCGGTCCCAACGATGAACCAAGGGAGCAAGAATGAATCTTGGCGAAGGTAGACACCAGAAAGGCAATCGGAAAAGGAGCAAGAGTGACGGGGCCCGGTGTACCTCGATCGATTGTGAAAGGCCTTCACGTCCCGGCTCAGAATGAACCTTGTGAAACGGTTGGCTTCCTTCAAAAGCCCCAAAGCAAGACTACCCTCAAGAGGACCATAGCACAAAACCAGCTCATCTAGGCAGCACTCTGCAATACTCAAGGAGAGAGCGTCAAGCTAAGCCACCGCACAAGCACCCTGAACCTTCTCCCAACTCGAAACACTAGCATCACCGCAAGCCAACATTGCTTGCTTGACCAAAACCTTAGCGCCTCCATCCCCCAATCACAATCTTGGCACATTCATCATCTTCTTCCTTTTCAATTTTGGATTCAAAAATTTATTCTCCTTCATCTTCCTTAGTTCCACATATTGCATTAATTGGTGGAGCTTCAGAAGAAAGTCCTTGGGGTGCTCCTACAATCGATTCATGTTAGGATTGGGTGGGATAATCATCGAGCAACTTCCTTCTTCAACATTGTCAATTCATTATCCAAATTTTGTAACAATGAATCAACTCTCTCATCTTTAGAACTCTGGGACTTATCCTTCATTGAATGATTCTTGATATTTCCTGACAAGACAAGGTCATCTTCCACTTCAATGGAAATTTCTTGAGCATTTTCCAAATCTCTTGGTTGAACTCTCGAGTCTCGTGAAATGAAACTAAGTTTAGGCTATTATGAATTCATGAAGAACCTATTTAGAATATCGTAGTAGGATGAGCAATAGTGTGAATCTTGTTGATCAACTTATTGAATTTTTCCACAAAACCTCTCATGGAATCTTATGGTTATTGCTTTATCGTGTTAATTTAGCAAGGAGTGCATGAGCATCTTATGCGATTTTGAATCTTGTTCAAAATTTCGTTTCATATTACCATAATCAACAATTGAGCGTGATGGTAAATAGTAAAACTAGTCCGCAACAACATCTTTTAATGTTTCCACAAATACCGCACTCTTGTTAGGAAATAAGGGATAAAATATGCGGAATAATCCCTCGCTAATTGTAATAGTAGAAACTAATATGCAGAAATTATTACAGATCTCAAATAAAATTATAGAATAAAATAACACAACACAAAGAGACAGTATTTAACGTGGTTCACCCAATTTGGGCTACGTCCACCAAGAATCACTTGCTCAGATTTTATTACAAGCCACTGCTCTCTCAATACAATACCCAGATCCGTTTGGAGCTATGCTCAACAAACTCTATAGAATTCACAGCCGAATTCAAAACACATCTGCAATATATTTGCTTGTTTCTCTATCATATGCATAAGACCATATAAATAGACAACTGCTTAAGCAAATTTACAAAACCGTGGGTATCAAAACCATGGGCAAAACCCGTCCCATAAACCTATGGGTCAAAAAACTCACCCATATGAGAAAAGCACGTTTCCCGATATTTCGGGTGCAATTTTTTGAGGCCAAAAAATTTACGCCTAAATTTTTTTTTTTTTTTTGAAATGCGCCCCAAAACCCCGCTAAAGGCCCGGCCCGCCACGAACCCCGACAAGGATACATGAAAAGTGTACAATACTCTTAGTGTACAGTCTTCAACACTTTCACACATGAAAATAGGCTCCACAACCTAACAACTACAACATCTTCATGTTGTACCCAAAGAATGCCACAAGTTGTGATGAAAGATGTGATATGATCATTTGGTCATTGCTTTCCATCTCCATAGAATTTTGGAAAGTTCTTTCTTGACTCTTTTGGAATTTCATGAAGTGGAGGAGTCAAAGCCAATGGACCAGTTTTCTACCCCTATGGAATAGGTGCTTATGTTGTCATTTCTTCCTATTCTCTTTCTACTTTTGGTGGAATGAGGACTAGTGGTTCTGCAATTGGTTCTTTAGTATGACCTTCAAGAGGATTTCTAGGAACTTGTCTTCTTACCTATACAATAAGAAGTCTAAAATCAACTTGCAATTATTCTTCAAATGTTGGATCAATAATTCCACTTGCACAATCAACTCAGGTGTACCTTCTTTTTGCCATTTTTTCTCAAGTACTTAGAAAGGAAAGAAACTTGAAAAGTGCATATTTTTCAAAAGGATTGCAACAAGGCTTTTGAACATTCAGATGGTATTTTTCAATTTTTTAGTTTTTATGGATTTTTAAATATTTGTTTTTTTTTGTATTTTCAGAGATCTTTATGGGTGCACAAGGGTAGATCTCTCCCCAGGAGTCACCAAAAACTATTGGAAAAATAATTTGTCACATGGGAAAATTAGAGGTCTCTCACCAATAGTGTGGGACTAAGTCCCTCTACTTGAATGGGGCAGCTCCATTTATTGAAAACAGGGAAATTATATACACTATTCTAATAACTAGGGGTGGTCTTTCGATCTGGGGATCACACAGGGGTACTTCCCTACACCTGTGGAAAAATATTGTAGATACTACAAGGGAGGAAATAACTTGAGAGAGAGGTGCAAAGAGAATAGTGAGAGGGTTTTACACAATAAATAACATAGTAGATTTTATTTCTTAAAACTAGAATATATCCATGAATTCAATGAGAAGACACCATTAACATAGAACAAGGAACATGATGCAAATAACACTAAGTATAAGTGTATACATTTAATAAGTACATGCTCGTGGAGTGTAGTTGATATGGAGAGGAAAAATAGACAAAGGAGTTAGAGGAATTTGATAACTTGTTCCTAGAAATAATATGAGAGCTAGTGAACAAGAATAACCATCCTTTGAAATGAGGAGGCTCTCCCAATTTATAGCTTTACAATGCAACTCTTCATCTACCCCCACATGACCTTTAAAATTTTTATTCTACTTGTGAATTTTTATCTTCGTAGGAAGTGAGTGAATAAGTCCCCTTTTATAAATCAAAAGGGACTTTTACAATGCAAAATTAGAGAGTCACTTAAGTGAATAAGAAAAAATACCATGATTGCATATAATGAAGAATTGGAAAGGGGAGAGAAGAGGAGAAATAATGAAGAGAGGAGATAAAAATGCTCAAAGCATGGATGAATATGCCTCTTCCCATGATGTAGATCATCTCTGATGATGAGGAAGATGAGATTTTAATCCATGATGACCCTCCCTTATGATGCACCGATGAATATCCTTTGAAAAAAATTCCCCATTTAAAAACTCTTGAAATGATGAGCCTCTATAACACCTTTGTTTAGATATATCGAGGAGAGGAATGATGAACACTTGAAAGGTAGACCATCGAGAGTATGGAAAGATGAATTATCTCATTGAGACAATCCTTATACTTCTTGAGACACTACCCTAGCTTTACAAATAATCATTCTCATTGGGAGAATTTGGTGCATTTTGTTCACACAACCATGATCATGATTCTACCAACATGAAAGCATTGATGGTGAATGAAACATGAAACCAAATCCTTCTGATACCAAAGTAAGGGAAGAATAAAGGGACCAATATCAATTCCATCCATATTATGATCATGCACTCCATGTGAGATGAAATTAAATGGTTCTCGGGACAAAACTGGTAGTTTCACATTTAGGCACTTTATGCTCACCACATCGGGGAATGCGGGAATTTGCTTGAGAATTGAGAGAAAGACTCCTGTGAGTTCCATGATCATTATAAAATGCATGAAGGAATTATATGTGATATTTTTGAGCTAATTCAATCTATTTACTATTTTTATCATGTTCATCATGATTGTCCCATTTTAGCCATTTTTTTCCAATCTTGCCAATTTTGAGTGTCTTGAACATGGGGGAATAAAATGAGGTATCTAGATTCAAATTTTTCTTGGACTTACTATTATTAGTAAGTTCTTCCCAAAGTGTCGTATTTGAATGAAATAACTTGCAAAAGTTTCTATTTTGCATTTTGGGCCTTTGCTCCAATTTTCGAGGATTCCAATCACCAGGTTTGTGTAAATATGAAAAATGGATATTTTTAGCTAAAAAAATCTCATGGATGTAGAAAATGGAAGATATCATTAATGGAGGCATGTAAATACTCCACTTAAAGGCATTTTTCAAGGATTCTATTGTCCAAATATCATGGCAATCGGAGCAGGGGTTTGGGAGCAATGAGAAAATTTGTGTTTTGGAGCATGAGGGTTTTTGGGAATTTTTGGCAGCATAAAATAAAGAGAGCGCGTAATGGTGGAGTTAAAATGAGAAAAAAATTAATTAAAAATGACTAAGGATGAGTTTTATACTTAACCCCTTTCATAAACCTAACTAACTCATGCTTTGACTCACCCTGCTTAACTCGGGTTAGATGGAGACTCAAACATGGGGTTAAGACTTTATAAATGGGTCTCATACCTCCTCGTGTCCTATTTTCATGAGTTTTTGCAAGGGAAAAATTCAAACTTGAAATCATGACAACCATACCCTACCGTGAATTGTTTTGCTTAAAGGTCATCCCGAGCCCTCCTCTAGATCATCCTAACCCCCGTATCAGTCCTATCCCATCCTTTCGAGTAGTCCAATTTGTTGTGTCATCATTTCCATAGGTGATTTAGGGATATCAAGTCCATTCAAGCACTTCCAAGTCAAGATCTTTCAAGACAGGCTCTTTGAGAAGCTTAAGAAAGGCTATTTTTTGGTCTTCCTAA
Organism: Taxus wallichiana var. yunnanensis; assembly: GCA_018340775.1. Classification (NCBI taxonomy): domain Eukaryota; kingdom Viridiplantae; phylum Streptophyta; class Pinopsida; order Cupressales; family Taxaceae; genus Taxus; species Taxus wallichiana. The sequence goes on from JADAXU010000131.1 coordinate 7,968,260, forward strand.
GGCTAGTGTGCACCCCTGGAGTGGAATGAAAGGATAAAACTCATAAAGGAGGTGTATTAGAGAGATAAGAATATTTTGCAACTAGTTTTGGAATATTTTGGGAAGTTTTAGAGGTTTTGGGACAATTTCAGCAAAAGTGGGTCCTGGAGGGTGAAGCAACTTGCAAAGTGTACAAACAACCCCGAGCTTCGAGAAGTGATTTTGGGAGCTTCGTGAAGATTTGGAGGCAAAAAAAAAAAAGTTGGAAAGGTATTTTGGATATCTAGAGGATGGTGGTTTATATCTTTTATAAGACACAAGAATTTTTGCCCATAGTCTGATTTCAAAGCATGCACAACCTATGAGCCCAAAGAAAATCCTATTTTTAGGAGGTTGCAGGCAGAATCAAGGTATGACACTCCTAAAATTGTTTTAAAAGTTACATTTCCATTTAATTTCACATAAATAAGTGTAATTAAAGACCTCGTATGCCCAAGATATGCCTCCTTCAAATTGCTCCCCAAGGTAAGATCAAGGAGGTAGTGAAATTTCTACATGGACACATGTCAAGCCGAGATGGTAGTGCACTTTTTTTTCACCAAGCATCCCAAACGTTTGGGATGTTTGTGACACAAAAGTGTGCCCAACCCCCATGTAGCCCCCTGGACCATGATGTGACCTTCTTTGAGCCCAAATTGACCAGTTAAGCCCCCATGCACCATTTTCTAGCCCCAACTCCATCCAACCATAGAGTGCCATGTGGACCCATCCAAAATTTTTGGGACAATTGGGAAACTTTTCTTCGCCCATGCTCAACTCCTTCTTAGGTCACCCATGTGACCATGTTTTGGCCCCCGGGTGATTTAAGTGATTTTTGGCCAATTTCTCAACGACAAATCATTAAGTGACACTTGGACCAATGGGAAAGGGGCATACTTTTTTGCACCAACCATCTCAAAGGTTTGGGAAGGTTGGAAAAAATAGTGCACCCATGCCAAATATGAGAAAAAACTGATTTTTTTGGTTTTGAGTGTTGCTTCTACTTCTTCTCATGCGTATGCACAAAACCCTCACTACCGGTAATTTCCCTTTTCTTCCATTGTTGTTGCTTCTATCACTTCACCATTGCACTTTGAGAATATATTCATCATCCTCCATTTCTTCCACCAAACACAAAACCTTGTTTTTACCCGTCACCATGCCAAAAGTTTACCGAAACTCCCACAAGCAAAAATGAAGAAATACTTGTATATCACAAACCCCAAGGCGGAATCTAGTGAAATTTGGAGCATCTCTTCCTCTCCCAGGTACCTTGATGCTGAAAAAACCAAAATTAAAAATGTGTCTCCTATTTTTACAACCATTCTTGAACATTCAAGCACTGAGAGCGGGGTGAATCAGTGCCTTCTAAAACTTGTGAACATGAACTTAACAATCAATACAACATACATTCATTATCCTTTTAAGCAATAAACCATTCAAAGCAAGCCATCATGAAAAAGAGACAATCAAGCACATGAGGACACAATATTTGAGGTGGGAAACCCAATAAGGGAGAAAACCCACAGAAAAGGAGAAATCAAGGAAATATCAAGGACAATTGTCCAACAAGTATTACAATGATCTCACCAAGTGGTGAGCACCCACTCACCTGAAGCTCTAACTTCAATTTTTAAGCACCCAATCCAATAAAATATCAAACACCCACTTGATTACAAGGCCAAGCACCACTTGATAGATTCAACAAGCACCCACTTGCTAGGAAGCACCCACTCTAGAATTGCCGAGAAACAACTCACACTTCAAACATACATAAATTTTATTTGATCACCTTCAGCACTTTGTTGCTTTCATCAACATGATGTGATCATTGTTTCATCCCATCTTCTTTCTTCTCTTCTCTTATTAATTTTTCATGGCTATAATACACGAGCACCCTTCTTATTTTCTAGAAAAACATGCCCTCAACTCTACACACTTTTGACAACAACTTCAAGTTTAAAAACCTTCTTTTTATATATGTTATTCCTCCACATCTGAATTTTCACATTCACTTACTATGTGCAATGAGAAGATGGTTTCTCTTAGATTTTGTCTCTTTAAGTAGTGGAGTTACCTAACTCATCTCTTTGTCTTTTGGATTTTGAAGATCCATCGACCAATAAATTCTTCCTTTGTAACATTTTCTCGGTCGACTTATTTCTTCACCGAGCACATTTTTTGTCTTTTAGTATGCGCGTCTTCTGAGAGGAACATGGGTTCTTCAACACCTTTTCCCTCTCAAACTTTTCTCTTACTTGACTACGCACCGTGAAACATGAGTCAAGGAGAAATCTCCACGCTTACTTTGTGATTCAATTTCATTTACAAGGACCTTGTTAGAGTGTAAAACATAAACCAATGAGACAACTCCACGCACCTTTGCGGTGTTATCCTTGTCAAAGTGTGGATCTTAAACCAATAAAATAGCTCGACGCACCTTTGTGGTGTCGGCGTTGTCAAAGTACAAAACATAAACAAATAAGATAGCTCCATGCACTTCACAATGTTAGATTGTTCTTAACCACCATTGGACACCGCGAGAAGAAAGCCAATAAGGAAGCTCCACATTCCTTTCAGATTTTGTAGTGTAATTCTTTACTTTTTTTGAGCTCTATGTAAGGACGTGAAAGGTAAGCCAAATAGAAGGCTCCACATGTCTATGCATTTCATGGTGTTAGACTGGCTTTCTTTTTTTGCAACTTGCTTCTTTTCTTCACAACTACTAGGTGGACCCAAAACTTTATCTAACCCTATTTATTCCACAGGCTTAAAGTCTAATTTTTTTTTGGCTCGAGGTGGAAACAAAATGATGCCATATGTCTATCAGGTTTCAGAAGTGAGGGTACATGAATCATGTTGACTTATGAGGACCCACCTTAGATCTACCTCGCCATGCGGACCCAAAATACTATCAACTTTGTTTGATTCTATGAACCTCATGTCCATCGGGAACATCTACCTAAGAAAGTGCCATAATGTTGCCACGTGTCCATTATTGTTTCCTTTAATTTACGTCGGGTGTCCCTGCTTTATTTGTTTCTTCTTGTTGTCATTTTTCATGACCTTATTGATATTGGACGTCAAGGCTCATTTATTCATTTCATGATATACAAAAACTTACACAACTTGCTCAAAACACTTCGTGAGCACGTAGGAGACATCAAGAGCTATCTGGAACACCAAATATTTCTTCATGAAATACCCAACACACTCCTATACCTACAAGTTTTTCTAAAATTGTCCTTTTCGTACTAGGCACATTGTCACTCTTCATTTACACTACTTCTCCATCCTTTACAAGCTTGGAACAATCCAGAGACCACTTTGCACACCACCGACATACACCTATCTACATGACATTTCACTCCTCCTTTTCCATCAATACCTTGTACACAGCTTCTACGTCTTTAAAAATCTTGGAACAACCATCTTATACATGCAGAGAATCGTACACCATGGCCTTCCAGTTTGTTTTCCACTTCATGAGCATGATAAACACCGATATATACACAAGCACACTTTGATGACCATGCTTGAATCCATGAGACATGAGGACCGATCAAGACCATGCTCAAGTCTGCATTTGATATCAATGACAAATTTTTCAACAACCATTTCAATTTTTTTCCCTAAACCCTTCTTCTGCAAATTGTCGTTGATCCAGAAAGTGGGTAGAGTTGAAATTTTGTATGAAGCATCTAGAGAGAAAACCCAGAACAAAAATGGTGATTTTTCACCAAACCGATGAGGAAGACCAACTTCTAAAAATAGTAAGTGTCATTGGTTCACACTTACTATTTATAGTAGATTTCCCAAAACATTAAAAACATTCAAAGGAGAAAACACTGAAAAATCACCATAATGGAAAACTATGGCACATGGGTCAAAAAATCAAAAGGCTAAAAAGTGAAAAAAACAAAAAAGCAAAACACAGCAAAAACAAAAGAAAAAAGTAAAAAACAACTTTCTAAAAATAGAAAGTTCTTGAAGTTGGTTGTAAATCATTTGTGAACATCCTCTAAACATGGTGAGAACCTCTCAGTGTTGATATCAAGACAAAAGGCAACCTTTCTAGAAATAACAACTCCTAAAACCCAGTGGTCTAAAAATAACAAGTTTTGGTTTCAAGTGCAAGAAGTTGTTATCACTGTATGGTTACTCATATTATTGCTTTTTGTCATCGAGAAGTTAAAATTATTTGGCCTAGAGCCCATTTCAACTCTCACATCAGAGTTCTTGAGTGTGGGTGATAACAATGTTGCTCACATGGACCTAGAGGAGCTCAAGAACATAATGTTGGGCAGACCAAGAGAACTTGTTGAGAAAAATATCTTCACCATTGGATTATACGCAGCGGGTGGCCATCCCATGTCCTTTCAAAACATTGAGTTGGTGTTGACATGTTCCCAACACTACGAAGTAGACACCAAAATAGTAAGATTGAATGACAATTCAATCTTAGTTGTGCTCACTCCAAGGGCTATATCTCAAGGAATGCAAATCCCAACTGAAAAATATATGGTCATGATCACCAAAGAATTTTCATCTTCTGAATGGTCCAAGAATGATTCTTAGCTTCAAGGCCCTTGAATCTTGGTTGAAGCATGAAAGAAATCCCTCTCGTGCACCAAAGGCCCTTTCCTGCAAAGTGAATTCCACAAGGGATTCTCCAATGCCATCATTCTCCGAGCAGGAAATGGGAGAAGAGAACACAAATATTTTCCATGACTAGATGGCACTTTTCATCCTCACAATCCTCGAAGGAAAACATGTGATTGATTGGGGAAGCTCATCAGCGACAAGTTTCATCACCAATTGCTTTAGCTACCTTTTTCTAAGAAGTTCTTCATGACCTCATATATGGACTACGTCTTGATGAACATGGCACCATTAAGGGGTCTAATACCTGCTCAGAATGTATCTCAAAAGGATCTTGCATTCGATAAATACCCACAATTGGTCTTGAAAGAGAGTAATCAACACTTTGCCAAGGTAAATGATACATTCACAATGTATGTGGTCAAGTTGTTAGAAGGAAATCAGCATTTGAGGATGTCTTCACAAGCCACTGCCCTAGTCAAGAGGTATGGATCATACTTCATTCAATTTTCAATGTTGTCTTACATCAAGGTGTCAGGATTTGATCTTTCTCTATGGAGGTTGCCTCACTATACAAGTGACAGGTCTTGTTGATGGAACTATGTAGACAATTAGTGCACGTGAATAGTAAGATGAGAAACAGGAAGAAGAAGTAGATTCCTTTCCCTATCTCACTTGGGATTTTCACTTGCAAGAGTGCCCACAACATCAATGTTGAAGCTGCCCTAGCCCCTATCAATATGCATTCGGGGCAGATTTTGAAATAAGAGAAAATACATACTCATTTCACTTGCCTAACTTGTGTCATGTCCCCCAAATTGAAGATTTATGGGCAAACTGTGTTGATGAATATGAGGTCGGGAACATGATCATGTTAGAAATAAACTAACACTTAATTCACCATGTGAGTTAAAGTGATATTGTAATAAAGTAATATTTTTAATTACTTTAGTTAGCTTAGTTAATAATGGGTTGTCACCTATCTTGTCTCATTCCTATTTTTAAGGATCGATGTTATTTTCTTAGTTTATTATTCTCGAATGCATTCCTGTAGGGATAGTTAGGGGCAATAAGTTATTCCTGCATATTTGTTTAGTTTAGTTTATATTGTTCCATACATTGTGGAAGAGATAGAAGCTTTCAAATATCTATAAATATTGTAGCTCTCTCTTTTGATTATAATGCTTTAATTTTGATATTAATAAAATACATAAGCACGGTCTTGTTTCTGTGTAAATATTTTGTGTCAAATATTATTTTTCAAGTATTAATTGTCAAGATTTATTTCATTGTCATGATTTGCATCGTGAGCGGAAGAGCTTGAACCTATGAGTGGAGGAATTTTGAGTGAGGAGGACTAAAAAGCTTGAGCAGGAGGAGCGAGTTACCCATGACCTCTTCATGCCCATGCCCCTACTCCACACACCACCAACAACAATGCAGAAAATTGCACATGGGCATCGAATTTTTTTTGGAACTGCAATCATAGGCCAACATACCTGGATGCACCTCCAATATTGGTAACAAAGTGATTGTATCAATTTGTTTTTTAATACTGTTCATTGCATATGAAGTATTTAAACAAAACTATATACAATTGTTTAATTTTTTTTTTTCTTTTCTCTAATTTAGAGATCCCCTTTAGTGTGATTTAATTTAGTGGACCCCCAATTTTGGAGGCACCACTATTTGGGTTTGGTGTGTAGGTTTCATTTTAATAAAAAAACAACAAAGTTTGAACATCCACCACCGAATCGTAACTACACATGTAGTGTGGATTTACATGTATATGTAGATTCACCTTCAGACCTCTGATTTACTTGATCGATTCACACGCAAAAAAAAAAAAAAAGAGCCGGATATTGATCTTCCCAAGCATCTTCAACCTGTAACCAAATCCATCATTGGATGATTCAAGATCCATTCCTTTGTGACCTTATATAACGAGATATTTTAAGGTGAAGAGGAGGCTAATATCTCATATATTTTTCAATATTTGGAAAGGGGTCTGGAAAGATATTGAAATTGGAATTTGTACCTGTCATAACTTTCAATTGGTACCTCAGATTGAGGTGTCATTTTTTTAAAGTGTGTGTTTTTGTGAGCTCTACACCTTGATATAGTTTTTAATAAGCTTTTTCTTGTAAAAATTGCAAAAATTAGAGGTTGTTTGTACTTGAAAAGAGACCAAAGAGTCCAAAATTTTTAATTTTTTGAATCCGCCATGAGCCAAATTTGTAACAAAGCCAATAGTGCCAAATATTGTAAACGACCAAAAAAGTGTGCCCAAAATAAATAAAATATTATTTGGGGGTGCATGCTTTAAGGGGGGGAAAGTGTTCAATTTTTTCTTCTCACTGTTTATCGGTCTTCACAATGGCCATAATTACGGCACCAAAATTCTTTTGCGATTCTCAACATTTACGTTACGATAATTACCTAGCATGGAAACCAAAAATTCACACACAACTTGATTTTGAAAATCTATGGTCCATTGTTTCTCGTACATTAACAAGATTTGCAACAAATGTTACACAACAAGCATTTGATCATACAAATCAAAAAGAAAAGTTAATAATCTTGTTTAGTTTTTCAAATAAGGTACAACCTCATATTCATGAGGCCATGACAACAAAATAATCTTGGGACAAGTTAAAAACAATATATGAGTCCAAAAATAAGAACACAATACTTCATCTCCAGAGTCAACTATCAAACTTGAAAATGCAACCAACTGAGAAAGTTGAAATGTTTTTGAGAAGAGTAGTAACTTTGCGTGCATCAATTCAAGCTTTAAAAGAAGAAATAACTAACACATCACTCATTCCTATAATGTTGAGAGCTCTTCCTCCTTATAGGATTTTTGTGACCACATTAAACATAACTAGTCAAACAACAAATTTTGAATAGTTAGTGAATATGCTACAACAAGAAGAAGCTATTCACTTAACTAGTGAAACTGAAGAGTAGGCACTTGCTTCTAATAAAAAAGGCAAGAAATAGGCTAATTCTAGTAAATAGCCTCCGAAGCAAGGTAACACTCAACAAGGCCAAAAGGCCCAACAAAAGTGTCTTATTTGTGGTTGAAAAGGACATGAGTTAAAGAATTGTTGGTATAACACATTCCAACAAGGATCGTCAAGTGGCAAAAATATTGATAACCAACAAACAAAATCAAGCCAACAACAGAGTAAATAAGGACAAAATAATCAAAAGTGGAAGAAGAAACCAACTCAACAAGGAAATGTAGCCAAACAGGAAGATAAATTTGATGATGATGAATTTACGTATTCTCGCGATCAAATGAAGTATATAATTCTACAAATAAAATTTTGTTATGTTTGTGGAGCTTGTTTTCATGTTAGAGTTTGGTACCCCTTCCATGTGTTACACTCGGATATTTTTACCGTTATGGGATATTTTTGGGCCCATGGTTTTTGGTACCCATTGTTTTGTAAAACCTCCTCTTCGCCTACCTATTGATGTACTTATAAATAGATGGACATATAATAGGATTTAGATGAATGTGTTTTGTGAAGGTGAATAGTGTGTGTGAATTCAAGTGCGAATTCGGGAGGGTTTGTTGAGCGACTCCCAAACAAGATCTTATTATTGTAGGCATGTGAAGACTATTGGCTTATAATAAAATCGAGCAAGTGTTCTTGGTGGATGTAGCCCACATTGGGTGAACCATGTTAAATATTATCTTCGTGTTGTGCATATTTTATTTCGTAATTCTATTCATACTTCTTATTATTGCGATTTTGAGGAATTATTCCGCATTAGATATAATTAATTCCTAACAAATTTGGTATGTCAACTCCGATGTAACTCAACACATGACAAGAAAGAAAGATTGGTTCTTCACAATGAGTAAAACACCCACAAAAAATCATGTCTCTTTGGGTGATGATACATCATACAACGTTGAAGGAATTGGTTCCATTTCACTTCCACTTGGGAAACATAATTACAAAATTACATATGTTTTGTATGTCCCTGGTTTAACCAAAAATTTGTTATCCGTGAGTCAATTATTAGTTCATAATCTCAAAATTGACTTTGATTGTAAAGCGCAAGTAAAAAGATGTGCATAGTTTGAGATAATTCACGAAGCTAAAAAATTATTGCAAAAGCTTCAAATGTGGGCAGAATGTTTCAATTGGATTTTGTTCAATGAAATGATCAAGTACTTTTAGCCAAGGATATATCATCATCTCAACTATGGCATCGAAGACTTGGACATGTGATTTTGGATATCTTGACACACTTCGTCAATACGACATGGTTATGGGTTTTCCATCCCAAAAAAAAAAGGTAGAGATAAATGTCAACATTTTTTGGCAAGAAAACAACATAGAGCACCATTCAAACATAGTACATTTTGAGCTAAGCCAAAACTTGACTTGGTGCATACCCGATCTGCAGCACTAATGAGACCTAGCCACTCTGGGTTTCAATATTTAATTCTCTATGTTGATGATTTTTCAAGGAAAATGTGGATATATTGTCTTTGTACAAAATATGAAGCTTTTGAAACTTTCAAGAAGTTCAAAGCCTTTGTTGAAATAGAGTCTGGTAGGAAAATCAAAACACCCCGCTCAGATCGAGGGGGTGAATACACCAGTAATGAGTTAATTTATTTTTGGAAAAATATGACATTCATCGTCAAATGGCTCCTCCTCACACACCACAACAAAATGGTGTTGTTGAAAGGAAAAATCGTACTATCATGGATATGGTGCAATGTATGATTGATGATGCAAGTTTATCCAAAATATTTTTGCGAAGCATCTAAAACGACAGTCTATCTACTAAACAAAGTTCCCAATGCAACTCTTGATCGAGTAACACCACACGAATCATGGTCAGGGAATAATCCATCTATTTCACACCTTAGAGTTTTGGATGTAAAGCGAGTATGCACATTCCTAAGAAAAAAATAACTAAGCTTGATATGAAATTAGAAAAATATATCTTCTTGGGTACAGTGATGAAGCACTTGGCTACAAACTTACGGATCCAAGATCAAGGAGGGTATAAACTAGTCGGGATGTTGAGTTCTTTGAGAAGAAAGAAGAAGATGCTCCTTCCATACACTCACATGATGAAAAAATCATCCCTACAGTGAAAACAGAGGATGGTAATCACTTTGATAACGACAGTGATGATGGGGAAGATGGTGAAATTCAACCTCCCATAGGAACCACTAAAAGTATGCCTAAATTATATACAAGTATGATGAGAGATGAAAAATTGGATAGTGCCCCTGACACATCTACCACTGGAATGAGGACTCGTAGTATGGCTTGAAATGAGGTCAATTTGGCCTTAATGGGTAAATTTGTTGAAACTATTGAGTCATCCACAGTTTCAGAAGCCCTACAGTCTAAACCTTGGAAAGATGTTATGGATGCAAAATATAAGTCACTTATGAAAAATAATACATGGCGACTTACAACTCTTCCACCAAGGAAAAATCCGATTGGATGTAGATGGATCTTCAAAATGAAGTACAAAGCAAACGAAAAAAATTGATAAACACAAGGCTAGACTAGTTGCTAAGGGATATGCTAAAAAATAAGGCATTGATTATGAGGATAATTTTTCTCCCACAACTAAGATAAAAATGTTCAAGTTAATCTTTTCTCTAGTTGCACAATTTGGTTGGAAAATACACCAAATGAATGTGAAAATTGCCTTTCTTAATGGTGATTTACAGGAAGAAGTTTACATGACTCAACCGGAAGGTTTTGTCATATCAGGTAAAGAGGAAAAGGTATGTAAACTAATAAAATCACTATATGGTTTAAAATAGTCTCCCAGGGCATGGTATATTAAAATCAATGAGCATCTCATTCAACATGGATTCAACAGGAGTCTATATGATCATAATCTCTATCTCAAAAACCAAGGGGGGGAGATAGTGATTGTTGTAGTATATGTCGATGATCTATTTATCACTGGAGGATTATTGAGGATGATTGAGTCAACAAAGAAAGATCTAACATGATCATTTGACATGACCGATCTCGGGCTTCTACATTATTGTCTTGGAATTGAAGTTTGGAAAAGAGAAAATCATATCTTTGTGTCACAATTGAAATACGCTAAGAAAACTCTCAAGAAGTTCAATATGATGGATTCTAAACCAATTTCCAACCTATGGAGGCAAGACTTCAACTCTCTTAACCACATCCATCACCACAAGTAAATGCAACGCTCTATCAAGCAATTGATCAAGAGTCTCATCTTCTTGACTTACACTAGGTGGATATTAGCTATGTAGCAGTTATCCTTCACGGTTCATGCAAAAACCAAGGGTTTCTCACCGGAAAGTAGTGAAGTGGATACTTTGAGATACATCAAAGGAACTATGGACTATGTCCTAGAATAAAATAATAACAATAACTTCTTCTTGACGGGATATTGATTCAGATCATGTAGGAAACATAGATGACAAGAAATACACTTCAGGATTTGTATTCTTTTTGGGATCTAGACTCGATATCATGTGAGAGTAAGAATCAGACTTGTGTTTCAAGATCCCCCATAGAATCAAAATATCATGCGGTAGGTGGAGCCATCTCGTGAAGCGATATGGGTGGGACGTATACTTGAAGGATTGGGAATATCGCAGAAAGATCCAACAATCCTACAAGTAGACAATGAAGGATTAATAAAACTTGTTCGAAGTCTATATTTTCATGAATGCACCAAAAAATTTGAAGTGCAAGTACATTTCATTCATGAACATGTCCAAAACAAAAAAATCCGGCAAAGCATTGTCCGTGAGAATATCGGCATGCAAATATCTTCACAAATTATCTTACACGACCTAAATTTGAGGCATTGAGTATTTATTTCCTATTCACTTCAGAGCATGATGAATTAAGGGGGATGTTAGAAATAAACTAATATTTAATTTAGCATGTGAGTTAAAGTGATATTGTAATAAATTAATATTTTTAATTACTTTAGTTAGCTTAGTTAATAATGGGTTGTCACATATCTTGTCTCATTCCTATTTTTGAGGATGATGTTCTTTTCTTAGTTTATTATTCTCGGATGCATTCCTGTAGGGGCAGTTAGGGGCAATAAGTTATTCCTACATATTTTCTTAGTTTAGTTGATATTGTTCCATATATTGTGGAAGAGATAGAAGTTTTCCAATATCTATAAATATTACAGTTCTTTCTTTTGTAGGGTTCATTTTAAGAGACCTCTTAAAAATCAAAGGTGGAGAATACTTGGTGAATATCCTCAGAACTTGTTTTGCGGGAAGGAAATTTTTTTGGGGGTTCGACAACAAAAATTTTGCCTAATTTTTAAGTGGTGTGATAGAAGGCTACAAATGCGTGATAGGATATTTGTTGTTGCGTGTCAACAAGGTTGTTGACGCACGATAACAAATCTTGTATCGTGCGTCTGTAGTCTCTGCCCTCTGGTCATGCGACAATAAAATCTCCGTGTCACGTGTTAACAAACTCTCTATCGTACTTCTACTTCCTTCACACTTTTGTCACGCATCAACAAAATCTCCCTGTCGCGCATCAACAAACTCTGTCACATGTTTTTGCAACCTTCGCCCCTCTGTAATGCGTCTATAGCCTCCGCCCTCCTGTCACACATTTATTGTACTTGATAATACATATGCCTACGGGTGGTATGAGTGAGGTATTAGTGTTCTACCTAGCAAATAATCTAGGTTTATATAGGGGATAGTTTCAAGGATAGGCGAAGCCAACCCCTCGAAAAAAATTAAGCTGTAATTTTTAGGCAACAAAGTCATTGACCCGTGCGAAAAATTTGCCTTTTCAAATTTTTCAAAAATGGAATATTCACTACATTACGAATATTCGCCAAGAAATTATCCTGTACTTTTGATTGTAATGCTTGAATTTTGATATTAATAAAATACACAAGCACCGTCTTGTTTCTGTGTAAAGCTTTTGTGTCAAATATTCTTTTTCAAGTATTAATTGTCAAGATTCATTTCATAAGATTTATTTCATTTTTAAGAGATCATAAAAGGACAACAGTAGATCAAATGAGGAAATTCAAATTTGATTGGTATGGTGTCCAAGAGGATGGCTCAAAAATGTTTGATGTAGAGTAACTGCAGTGAAGGCTTCTCCTCTTCCCCAAGTGGTTTGGAGTGTATGTGAATCTAGGGACATCAAAGAATGAATGAATGTGGTGATCAACAGGTCCAAAGAGTGGTTCAAAAGAAAGAGTGTTGATCTAATCTCATTAGGTAACTTTCCATCCCTCCAGAGATAAACATATTATCACTCCTCCAAATTTAAGGAAAGACCCCTAGCTCAACTCATTCAAGAGGAAGATCAAAGAGGAAACTAGAAGAACCTGAGGTACCTCACTACATGAGACTACATAAGAAAGTAACAAAAGTGGAATAACATGTGGTAGGTTTTGAAAAATGGGAAATTAACCCAACCGACCTCTTTGTGCCACATTAGTCTCCAAGTCCCTCATCTCCTACTGTTTCACCAGCTCCACCTACAAAGGATACATCTTCTCATGCGGAGAAAGAAGTTGTGTTGTTATCAAGTTCTAAGCCGAGAGACCAATGATATGTTGGGTGTAGGAGATGATCATGATAGAAACCCACATAGTGCAATAGGTAACCATTCTTGACTTCTCGAGATATTTCCTCGATGGTCAAATAGAAGAAAGGAGATTGTCTCAGGAAGCTTCTTGATTCTTCAATGGAACCGCGGGGAACCAATATATAGAGGTAGTCAAGTTGAAGGTCATTAAGGCCATTGAGGAAATGACCTTGGCTATATACGAGATGATAAAAATTCCCCAGGGTGACAACACACGAGGGTGACGTGCACTTGTTTCAAGAGTCTTCCACTCACCTTGTCGCGAGAATTCAAGAATATAGAGAGAAGCTAGATCAAGCGGAAGACCACATTCGAACCCTCACTTCATATGTCTAAGTGATCCTAGATCCGAATGTTTCCAATGCTCTCCCAATTGAGGAAGTCACTCCAGTGAGTAGCATCAATCTTGAGTCCATCAGGAAAACACAAGGATTCACCATGCAAGGAAAGGCAAATGATAAGTGGGTGAGTATGATTCTTGAGAAAGGGAAGTTGTTGTTACCTGAAATGATAACATTGTACAAGTACATGGATGTCACGACCATGAAGATACTCATGACATGGGAAAAAATTGATGTAGAGAAATAACATTAGGATCAGGTGTATCCATTGGTCATGGAGATGGGCAAAGTTAAGTCATCCCTTCTAGTAGCCAAAGGTGTATTCTCATCGGCATTGGAGGAATTGTCTCGGTTTGGGCTCAAAACTTGTTTTCTCGGTATGAATTGATAAATCATGTTATCGATGAGCTTGATTCATATGAAGAGGAGGTTGAAAAAATGAAAAATGATGTCAATGCTTAGTTACAAAAGCTTGGGGTGCCATCGTGAACTTAGATACTTCAATAGATGATATGTTGAAGGCTTTCAAATATTCATTCAAATGGGAGGTCGAAGATCCATTCTCGTTCAACAAAGACACATTGGAATATTTGGCAGAGATAAGGGCAATCATTTCCAACACCGTGAAGGATCACTAATCTTGGTATTCAAAGTGTAGGAACATCAACTCTCTTATGGAGAACTAGATCAAGTCACTAGGTTTCATTCACATCCCTCGGGAATGAAAAGTGGCATCGGTGGTAGTGAGATTCAATAAAGAATTCAAGGGCATTGATATTTCACCTACAGAGCTTTTAATGAGTCTCAAAGCGGTGGTAGGATCTTCATCGGAATAGTCCCTCTCTCTCTCTCTCTCTCTCTCTCTCTCTCTCTCTCTCTCTCTCTCTCTCTCTCTCTCTCTCTCTCTCTTCTTCCTTCTTTCTCTCTTTCCTTCCCCTCCCCCTCCTTCCTTCATTTTCTAATTCTTTGTTGGGGGGTTGCACTTTTTGTTTTCATCTTATTCACTTTTGTCTTATTCATTAATGTGACTATAGTCCAAAAATGTAATAAGTCACCCTTATTTTATAAAAGGGGACTTAATGTTCTTTCCTAGGAATGCCAAAAGTCACATATGGAAAAGGCAAGTGAAAAGACACATGGGGGTAGGTGAAGAGTCATTTCTTGGTCTATATAATGTAATGACACCCTCTTTCTTAAGGGTTGTCAATTTTGTGTACTCAAGAGAGAGATCTATTTGAGCAAGGCAAAAGAGATAGCATTCTTCTATTTTCCTATCTATTTTCCTCCATTCTCTAGCATTGTACAACTTGTGAATATGTCAATAAATAAAGGAGTTTCTTCTTTTCATGATGCATGAATGTGTGAATTTGTGTGGATATTTGATGTGCATAGTTTCCTCTCATTGTTGATGTTATAAGCATAGTTTTTCTTTCCTATAAGTTGTGTACCGACCACTAACGGAGTGATACTTCGATTATCTTTGGCAAGAATATGATTTTCTACTAAGCCAAAATGAAAGCTAGCGCCCAAAAAACAAGAATCCCCTTGTCCTAATTTCTCACTCCATTTCCCCATCATTCCCGATTTTCCACATCCACTAAATTCCTCCCTTACAATTCATTGCAGCATGTAAAGAATTCTTCTACGGGTATATTTTAGTCGAATCCTTAGCCGGATTTGAGTGGATGTAAGATGTTCGAATCCTCTCAGTTACAATTTTACAGTCATAGGAGTGCTGTTGGTTCCCTTACGATTTAAGAGTAGAGAATCCCTCACACCATCTTGAAGCAATCAACATATTTCCTCTTGCACCAGAGCTCGGCTTCAAGATTGTTAAACACTCACGATAAATGGAGTCTTATCATCAAGCTGCGCACCATCTGAGACAAGATCATGCCCAAAGCTGCAATGGGGGACGAACCCTAAGTCCTTTAATGGGTCGAAAGATGGATACCATGGTTTGGCAAGATATCCACCCAATTTTAAATCTATCTTCACAAAAAATTAAGCTCACCAACATGTACCCTTACCACATTTATTAGCTTAGGGTGAAACGATAGAGGAGAGACATCAAGAACCTGTAAAAATGTGCATAGATTGGAGGCATCATGAAGAAGGGGTCAGAACATGTCATGAAGGTGAGTTGAAAACACTTGTCTAATACATCATGTTGTGAACTTTAAGTGATGAAACTTTCCCTCCTCCATGGTGGTGAAATTTTGTGTCCCCCATGTCTCTTTATAAAAGTTCAGGGGGCCTAAGTCCCAGAATTGGCAAGAAATCACCCTCTCAACATGTAAGTGTGCATATGCATGTAAAAATTCTCATCATGATGAGGGGGGGTGAAGGTGAGGAAAACACTTGGTTACATCATGTTGTGAACTTTAAGTGTGTATAACATGTCTTTTTAACCACCTAAAGTTATCATCATGATGAGGGGTAGGTAGGGTTAGGTGAGTGTGACCACCAGTTACTTGACACAACTTCCTTTCTCATGTGGGGGCACAATTTTGTATCCACCATGTCCCTTTTGAATTTTTTTCAATGGGAAAAAGGGACATCATGGGTCTCAGTGCGCATTATCCAAAGATAGATTCTTGCCTTCACCAAACAACGACTAAAATAGCCATCCAAGTCCATTTTCTCACCACTAGAACTAGGAATAGACTTCCAAGGGAAAATATTATATGATTTTGACTCTAAAAGTGATTATGAGAACATTCCCATAATTAATAGAAGCCATTTATACCTAAAATGTGATTTTTTTTTCCTTTTTCAATTCTTCCCAAGCCTATGCGCTAGTGAAAGGAACTACCACCAAAGTTAATGATGATCAAAATAATAACCAACACTTTGGATGTGTAGGGGGGCTTATATATGTCAAATGTTCCATTGAATGAGGTCCTAACTCTCCTCGGAACTCCTAGAATTATCATTTGAATCTTCTCGTATGATCGAAGATCTTTATTTACAACTGTTAGGCTAATTTCTACAAATCTGCTCCTCATAATCCCTTGAAAAATTTTACACAATGAATTAGACACTCTTAGATTTCTAATGAGTATTTGATTATTTTCCAACTCCTTCTGAGGATCCTGATATGTCTAGAACAAGCCAAGTAGCTTTTTCACCGCTTTCATTTCTTTATACCATGTTAAGAATAGCCTAGTATTACATAGCTTGTTCATAAACCTATTCTTTCTTACAAAACTTTCATAAGTCAATTAGTTGAATCTTTTAACTTTTCGCACAACTCCTAGGTGGGTTATGCCTCAATATTCAACTTTTGAGGGTGTTGATTTAACAAAAATAGAATTTAAATGTTAAACCCTAATTGCAGAGTCACATATGATAAATAAATGCTAAAGAATAGATTTGACACAAGAATAAGCAAGTAAAATATGAAACCGTAAGTGAAAGAGAGAGAGAGAGAGAAAATGACTTAGCTAATTTGCGCTTGATCTTGGAATTGATCTGGATTAAAAAACTAGTGAACAAGAAGGAAAGACCATCGCATTTGTGCATTGTAAAATTTAGTGTTATCAGATGAGATTGGCCTAGGGTGCCTAGACTAGGTTAGGGATGCTTAGGTGGCAGATGCTTCTACTAGGCACTCGTGACTACTTAGGTGGTCGGAGCTTGATTTTTTTGGTATCGCACAAGTGTCGTTAATAGTCATTTTTGGTTGCCTATATGTCACACCTTGATCATTGGATGTACCTGTAACCTGTAAAGATATGTTCACGTACAAAACCCTAAAACTACATCAAATATCAAAAAAGAAATATGTAATATGGAGAGTCGATCGACCACTGGCAGTCACTCACCGAGTGAACTTATGATCGAGAAGTGCACTACATCTCGAGACTCCATGCGAGTTCTTATGCGTGTGTGAAATAATCATGCCCTAGGAAGCCCTTGTGCAAGTGCACTTGATAGCGGGCGATAGCTAGATGTACCAATGTAAATAGATGTGTGGATGGAAAATGAAACTTCCCCTTCCTATGAAGTGTATGTAGAAAATGCAGTCCCTTATCCCTTGTATGAGTGCTAGATGGATGCCTTTAATGCTCTTAGATGCCTTTGGATGCAACCTTAGGTGATGATAATATATGTTTAGAGATTTGTCCTTTATTTTGGTCACATAGATTTGTATTTATATGATTCCCTTGGTTGAATTTCATAATTGACAACTGGAAGGCCAACCCATAAGAAAATAAGATGCCAAAAAGATAAAAGAAGCCCAAAAAGAGTGAGTAAAGTGGAAATAGGTTAGGGGCACCCAAAGTGGATGGGGGCACCTGGGCATTCAAGCGTCATGGTGGGCGCTTGTGTATGAATCCATAATAGATAAGCAAGTGAAGTACTAACTAGGTTGTAGGGTGTAAAAGGCCAAAAAGAAGACAAGAAACAAAGCAAAGAGGCCAAAAATAGCTATCAATTATTAGTTTTCTCGCTTAGGAATCATATGAATGCAAGTATGCTTTTAGGAGCTATAAATGTAACCAAGTGCATGATTTTGTGTCTCACAGATGTCCACCAAAGTGTGAAAAATCCTGAAAAATAAGCCTTTTTAGGCCTACGAGAGTAATTCCTTCTTAATGATTTTGAATAAATTTGTGAATCACCTCCTTGCACATGAAATACACTTGAAAATAACATTAGCACATTCCTCCTAGCCATCGTGAGGTTGACATAGTAATTGAGTTGGCCGAAAGACATGTTTACATTGATCAGGAGAGGAATTTTTAAATGTGGGCTAGGATGTCATGACAATTTTTAAAAGTTTTTATTCTAGACATTTTGCATGTCAAAAATTATATATACACACACACACACACACACACATATCGTGTGTGTGTGTGTGTGTGTGTGTGTGTGTGTGTGTGTGTGTGTGTGTGTGTGTGTGTGTGTGTGTGTGTGTGTTTTAAAATGTAAAATGAAATTAACATATTTTAAATTAGAAATACATATATTGAAACAAAATTCAATACCATTTCTATAAAAACAATTAATAAGATTTAAATGGACAATACATAATATTAGAACTCAAATGAAAATAAGTTAGTTTAAAAGTATAACTTAAAATGTTAAAATAATATATCACACATTGGATTTTTTAACATATTTTCCAAATGAACATAAGATTACTAAAAATATGAATTTTGTATGCATGTGTGGATTGTTAAGATGTTCAAATCTAGTGTGATGTGAAGGCGAAGGAGTATCCATTTCCATTTCAATATCTAAAACTTCATTTTCTGACTGATACATTTGCATCTCTCCTTTAGTTTGTATTTGTGAAGTAGATAAATTAGACAAGATCCCTTAATGGGGTAGTATTTCCACTTGCACTTGTTAGTTTATCATTTCCCATGCCTAATTTTCTCTTATTACACATTGGGTTTCTCTTTAGACCATGGTGTCATCCCTTCAAATACTCATCCAATTGTTTGTTAAATATGTTTTTTTCATGTTCGTGCTCATCTAAAAAGGTATCAACGACACATTTTAAACTTTACTTTCCTTAAGATGTATTATTGTAACAAACAAATTATTAAAAAAATTAGTTTCAATTTGGGTTAAGGTGAAAACTATATTTGTGTCACAAGATTGTAAAGGGACAGAGTTTCATAACAGACATAGGATCTTAACAAAAGTCCTAAATTTCAATAATAACTAATCTCGGTTAGGTTACCATATATTGTCCCTATTCTCAAATAGTATTGGGAATTAAAAGAAAACATTGTCTTTGTTCTTCAACTAATGGAATTCAATGAGTGAGTATTAGTCCAAAACTTATAACTACTTACTTCGCGCCCAATGTACTCATGATTTTTTTGTACTTCCATGATAGCAATATTTTAGACCGTACTCATACTACATTAATTATATGGACATAAAAGATGTATAAAAATATAATGATGAATATAATTAGTTTACTACTTAATTAAAGTGAAGGCTTACCCATGACCAAAAGAAAAATGTAAAATGGAAAACATCTACAAAAAAAATGTCAACAATTTTAGAGTTAAGAAATTTCAAGGTTGTATATTAAAATTTGTGAAATATAGTAAGATAAACATGAAATTTATCATGTTCGTTGACAAGTAAAAATAACATAGCACTTAACCATAGAGGAGGATTGCACACAAATTATATACAACTCAACAAAGTAAGATAATCAAATTAGTTTACTTAAATAAAATTAATATTTAGTATAATACCTTATGGAGACCACAACATTGAATTCATCTTCCAGTGATCTCTTTATATATATTTGAATGTTTAATCTACAGATAAAAGTGTGTTTGCAATAGTAAAAGGACTTTTACTATCCAAATGAAAACTTGAATTATAGTTCAATCTACCCTTTTAAATAATTATGAGAAAAATATAGACATACTAAGGAGGCATACGAGTATAACCTTGTGACATGGTGTAAGGTAATCAATTTTGAGCACAAACTTCAAAATTTGTCCCAAAAAGTATACCTGCAGGCAATAAATATGACATGTAAAAAATGAGCCCATCACTACTAAATTGCAATAAAAATAATCAAGATATTATGAATAAATTTATACGATCCATGTGAGAACTTACAAATGAACCTAAAATGATATTTATTTTTTGTTACATCACATAATTATCAATATAAATTTATATGTATAATTTTCTTTTAAACAAAAGAATATGGCCTAGTTATAACAATAATTTTACACGAAACATTGGTTGTTTGTGATTTTGGTAAAGCTAAAAATTATGGTTCGTATAGTTTGACACAATACAATTGATTTGTATATACTCATCTATTACATGAATATTTGTAAACATCACTTCATCAATTACATAAATGATAACTTAAAATATTTATTGTCTATAAGAACATGACTCCACTCAATTTGAGATAGCAAGAACCTTTATATGACAACTCATACTCAAATTTTGGTGATCTATATTTTAAAATAGTGAAACATTTTATTTATGTGTAAGGGCTATTACAGTTGTTATTAATCTCCAAAAAATAGGTAGATTAACATTATCACATTATAAACTATCTAGGTAGCCTTTAAATGCATAGATACTATGAGGACCAAATCATGGTTCTGACAAGGGAAAAACAATCATGGTTATTTCATTAAGGTAATGAATTGTTAACAATAACAATTATTTATTTGTTTATGAATCATTTTGAACCATTTTCAATTATGACCACCCTTGGATCTATCATGGTTCTTGATTCTTGTTTTTAGTGATGCATCGATTGAGAGGAATCTTATTATGTTGGGACTCAAGGTCCTGGATCACTTGCAATTTTGTGGTGGGTACTATGTTTTTCCCAAATTTGTTTATTGGTGTGTTTGGCTAGGTTTTCTCTGCTTGGGTGGGTTTGGCTTGAGTGGCCTCTTGGCTCGAGGACTTGGACGATGTTTTTGTAGTTTTTGGGGAGCGATGGGATCCTCATTAGGAAATAAAGAGTACCTTGTCACTATGATCTTAAATTTAAGATTGAAATGACTATGTGATAGTCAAATAGATGTCAAATTTGATGTTATTAATTGTTTATAAGTAGACATTAGAAAACTCCCCATATAGATATATATACATATAGATGTACATGACAACTCTATTTAACATAGAAGTTTTTAACAATTATCGAACCACACAATTATGTTTTCCTTAAGATTTTAATAATATCATGTTATTTTTCAATGAAGGAAAAAATTGATAGTTATAAAACCACCATATTTATCCCCATATGTGCACATGTGTGGTATCTAAACTCAAAGCATTTGAACATTTGTGTATACATTATGTTTTATATAACAATTTATATAATGTCTCATATGCTAGTTTGAGGGCTATGCATGCCTAAAATGTAATTGCCCAATTGTTGGTTGCAACTACCATGAATTTAATTCCAAGTTAGAAATAAAAAGTAATTTTGATATTTGAATGATTCTACCTTAATGGCGTCTTTTGTGATTATAGCCATCGCACTAAATGTTTTCCCTTCTACCGGTAGAGGTTGTATAACATTCATTTCCCAAATAAATTGTAGCCATAATTTCACAAAAAAATTATTTATAAGGGACCCTCGGAATTAAATAATGGATGATAGAGACCAGTGGAAAGGAGGCACATGGATGTTCACCACTAAATTGCCAGATATTTTCGGGATATGTTGTAATTATTATTTTTGAATTGTCATGCTAATCCAATTAGTAGAACTATTTTAGTGAAAATATTATCTAAAAGAGTATGTGGTTTTTCCAATAAATGTTAAGGATTAAATATTATTTAATAATTTCGAGTTACACTATATTTTGATGAGAAAATTTAAAAGAAATTTTAGATTGTGATATTTAGTTTCTCAAAATCCTAAACAAATTCTTATTTTCAATATTATTTGTTCAAAATTGTAATAAACGTTTATTATTAAAGTCTTCATAAGTTTGTAGTGTTTCCCCATGATTTTCAAGAAGGATAGCACATCAAGATGCTTGGTGCTTTAGGTGATTGGTTATTGGCATTAATAAGCATGAAACATTTATAAATAAATAAAACTCCGTTTGAAAGTGAGTTGAGACATGTTTAAAAAAATAGAAATGGTTTGCAATGAGGCATAGGCACTTGACTTGACGTGACAATGTTATGAATGCTATTTGGGAATGGATTCCCATAATAAAATCCTATTAGCTAAATAACATAAATTTATGCATTATAAGAATACTTTTAATTAATGGAGTTACTATTATTAAACCTGCTCTCTCATTTTCCATCAATTGAATAATCATAATAACATTTTTAAAGCTTTTAAAATATAATAAAACATTCAAAAAAATCCATCCCAAGGTTACCCAGAGAGATATTAGTGTTTGCACATTTTTTTGAACAATTGGAAAACATCCTTATTTCTACAATTTGACTTATGACATTTCATGAAAATGATCATATAATAATTTGTTGTTGTGTATATGAATTAAGAATAATTACACTTATTTAAAAACGATAAATTCACAATTTAATTCTTTTAAAAGAAAATATACTAACCCATATCAAAAAGAAACATTTTTCTCCAAAGGAGGGTAAATGGTATGGAACATGTAACAACCTTATTTTCTTACTAATATTTCTTCCTTCAACCCCATAACCCTATCTCTAGCTTTTTTGTGGTCTACCATAAAGGAATGACTCTAAATCTAAAATTTTCTTTCCAAATTTAGCTTCATTTCTCTACAAACCGTAGGCATGAAAATCTAAAAGCCATCTTAAAATGTAAAAATCATGCATGTATCACAAGTAAAAATTAATGAGATAAAGAATTTACTAATTTTTTAAAACTCCAAATAAATACCTTTCAACAATTTGTTCTCCACACCCTCTAATCTTTTTCCCAAATTTCTTCAGAGCTTTCATGCATTCCAGATTTTTCCATCCATCCTCATAGTCTCTCCATGATTTCGAAATAATGTTTTTCATGGTCAAGTGCCCTTCCATGCCATTTTTTATATTCTTATACTTCCACTAACACCCCTCCTTCCATATACCTTCTCTTTTTCCATCTTTTGTGAATGCATAATAGGGTAAAATCAAAAAGGACATAGATGGGTCCATCCCCTTTTATTTTAAAGTTAGGGCTGATGGTGGCACTAAAGTGACACTATTTGTGTATTTTTTATCAACTATAATCACTTTATAATTGTGTCAAAATTTCCATCAAAAATGACAAAAAAAATTTGAAATGGGGAACGAGATGAATTTGACACAAATTGTGACATTTTGCACTCTATGTAGTAGGGAAGGTAGCCTATCTACACCTTTCATGGTTCTTTAGAGCCTTAGGAAATGTCACATGTTACTAGGACACCCTTGGATTCACAAGCTTCATTTTATCACTTCTATTGTGCATAATTGTGTTAAATATATTTGTTGTAACAAAGTTCTCAAATTCAAGGCATCTCTTATGAGTCTCCTTTGTTACTTCTAGCTATTATTCCTATTTCTACACCTTTTGTGGAAATAGTCACATGACCTATACCCTACCAACTACTTAGACAATTCTTATCAAAATGGTAGGCATGCCTATATTATCGTTACTTCAAAGATAAGCCGCAGAATCGAAATAATGTAAATCTAAGTCAAATGTGTCTCCTCAAGAATAACAATCCAATCCACCCATCCTACAACATAAGCTTAAAGTGACACACTATCTTATTTTACACAACATTCCATTGAGAATTTACCTCCTCCAGTTCTCCATTATACATAGTTACCTATATAAGGACATTTAAATATTATGACATATAATACCATTCTCGAACAATCTCTTAGGAAGATATCCCGATTCTCCACTGTGTATGCCTCGGTCATCGGACATCATACTTTCAAACATTCTCAACACTACAAAAATACAAAAATTAAAATATTCAAATATGCTAAAAATACAAAATCATGATCTAAGCATAACTTCGCACTAGCATCTACTTTACAAATGTACTTTTTCATGTGATTTGATAGATTGCATATTATATTTTCTATATGTACACATGTGTTTTGCAAAATATATGAGCATGATACGTGATGCACATGACTTTGCATGATTTTAGATGTTGGACTGGCCCTTTTTCGTTTGACATGGCTATTCTAGGAGAATTATACACTATCGTGTGATGTTATTCTATTTACTACGCAATACTATTCACATCCTAGTTATGTTAATATTATATATTAAAATATATGTTATTTGTTTAGATTTTTAGGACTAGCACATGTCAAAATACAAGACTAGTATATATTATTCTATTTTCCTAGTACTTAATGTTTATTTTCTTTCTTACACATTAAATTGCTTATTTTCTTGTCTTATATGTGTGTGGTCCTTAGTCTATCTATGTGTTTGTGACACTTTAGCATCCTTTATTTTTGTCCTCAATTTTCCTATGATTTTTCATTCGTTAGCCTATTTTTAATGTGGTCATTTGACCTTTCTATATGACATTTAACATAGATTTATGTGTGAACTTTGTGTATTTGTATGTGTGTTGTGTGTGTGTTATATACGTGTGTCGTGATGTCTATTATGCACTCTCTTGCATGGCCAATTCTACATGGTGGACATCTACAATTACCTTCTATATGTTCTATTGATGATTGTTGTCTATATCTAGCATGGAAATAATTCAATTATTTTAAGCCAAGTGATCTATATTCTATCTCCCTTACCTTGAAAAATGGGGCATTTAGTGGGGTTATTACAAGAATATCAATGTAATTTAAGAACACATGTAGAATTATAGAATACAAGAACAAGTTATAGGAATAGGTTTATAAGGTTACAAACAGGAGTAGGTACAATTTTTATATAGGGGTGGTATTATGCATCCTACATAGACCCATTGGATGTTAGTCTCCCATGTTTTGAAAGTTCTATATAGCTCAATTTATATAGTTAAAAATATTGATTATTAGAAAATTCGAGATGCCACATTGGTTTAGATAGAAAATCACTTATAAATATACATATTACACCATATGTTCATTATATTCCATGGAAAAATACATGAGGCAAGTTTATTATGGAAATTATAAATTTAAAATATTAATTTATATGTTGTTGATCCCGTTTTGAACATTTTTTTTTCAATAAGTTCAAGATATTTGATAATTATGATCCTAGATATGTATGCAAAGTGATGTGGTTCATGCATTTTGGGTTCAATGACATTTATCATCCTTGGGATGTCGGGTTTGGTGACACCCGACAACCTTCACATTAGGTTTATTGATATGTGACATTTTATATTTACATGTTGGGTATGGTGATACTGATCGCCTTCACATTAGGTTTAGTGATACCGACATTTTATTTTTACATATTAGGTTTGGTAACACCCAATGATCTTGACATTATTTGAGTGTTTGACTTACTACACCGAGATGCTTGTTTTACTTTTTTACTACTCTTCTAGATGTATGGGTTAGAGTTTTGCTTCCATCAACATCCTTCAAATTGGGGATATGATCACACCTAATTCCCCATTATTGTTGTTCCAATCTCCACCATAAAATTCCTTAGAAAGGGGGCATGGTCTCGCACATATATAAAGTAAGTTGTTTCTACACACATAGGTGTACTCCTTCCTTGCTCTCTTATAATTTACAATTTTTAATTTCAATATTATTCAAAGTTAAAGTTCCAAAGATTCATTATATGGACACTTTGAATACACTCTTGTGTTTTAGGTTGTTCTCTTCAAGGCATCTTACCCCCATTCAAACAATCAACAAAGTGAGAAAATACAATATGTGTTTACACATTCATGTTCATTTTTCCTTTAAGCTAGCAAATTTCATTTATTATCTTAAAGGGGGCATGTAGATAATTTTTTTTTAACTATGTACTTAATAATATTGATTTAGCTTATATTCCTTAATCATGAATTGCGTATGCAAATTGAACTTAAACACATTATCTTACTTATCCCTAAGGCTTGAAAATACTTCATATTATATCACCCATTTTCTCAAACACCTACATGACTAAATTATTGACTCATGCACACCCTTTATCTCTGTCATAATTCTTCGAGATATTCACTTTTATCACTTCATCGTCCTGACACTACCATCCGGCATGGACAAAAACACTTGGTGGCTCTATCCTACTCGGTGGTTTTGTCCAACAAAATTCCAACAATTAGATTTTTTATTAGTTATCCTTAACATGAAATTACATCCCATTAAGGCATATATAAGTAAATAAAGTGCAATCATTTACTCACCTAACACCTACTGTCTTTCTCGGAGATCCACCAATAATATCTATCAAATATCAATCAAATTTTCCCTAAACTTCCCTATATAAAGAGTTGACATTAGGATAAACCTATATTTAAGTTTTAAGCACTCCAAATTAGGTTAGGATAAAACCAAGCTAAGTAAAGAGCATCTCAAATTCAAGTTAAGCATTGTCAAGTATCTACTTATAAAGAGGGAACTTGTGGGGATTTTCTCTATAATTTATTCTTATATTTAGTACAACTTTGCACACAAATAAATAAATATTGATTACTAAATAAAATAACACCGAATATAAAAATGTATAATTTCAATTCATTCGGGATATATCATCCATGTATGAGATTACAATATATAGAGTTTGATCTCCTTGATTCTAGGAGTCAATAGTCATCCCTCATATCTCTCAACCCCTTCCTAGAATCTCTCAAATCTATCCCAAGGATATCTCTTTAATCCCTTTATTATCTCACACACCAAAATAGCTACGTGAGTTGTTCTCACAACTCACCCAAATACTAATACTAACTATTACAATTATATTATTAATATGAGTTCTATAAACTCATAATTAATAATATTACAATTTATTAATAATGTCAAATATTTGTAACATTCACTCCCCTATTGTTAACATTATTAATTCCCAATATACACTCCCCTAATGTTGACATGGTGGAAAAACATTCACACACTTATCTGCAGTATGCTCACCCATGTGGCATGCCCAACTTGGCTCATGACCTTGATCAAAAGAAAGGCTATCTCCTTCCATGGTTTTAACCAGGTTTACCACAAACCTTGACGTGACAGGAACCATCAACTGTCCACCTCATGTGGTTTTTGGATCTTCCACAAACCGTTTCAAGATCCACGAACTGACTTACATTGGTGCTTCTGATCTTCTGCAATGTTCTGACATCAAGAGAAAATATAGGAAATATTGCTCACACAGGAGCTCACTTATTACAATAGTTGAATAGGTATAAATCATCTGTTCTTATTTTCAGAAAGTAAACACACAACTAAAATAAAATGCCACAACACCATTGTGCGGCCCCGTCGCTTGTGGCTGACGAGAGGTCGTTGATTGACCTCCTTCCTCTCGTTGCCTCCTTCCTCCATGTAGTAGCTACTAACTCAGCTGAATTCAATCATGAGGCTTCATGGTTTCTACATTGTATTTATTCCAGCTTCCCCCCTCAATGTAAAACCTTTTTTCAGACGTCAGTACAACCGATAATGCGTCCACAAGATGGCCAAAATAGAGGGTAATTTTCAAACTTAGTATTTTTTTCATGAAATTACAACCAATGTAACGGGAATAAAAAAATAAGTACTTTTGCAAAAGAAAGAACTCGATTTTGAGTTACTGAGCAAAAGTTATTGAGGTTTTAACTTCTCGTAAAAATGGCTTAATTTAATTAAAATTGTCTCCACGATTAAAAACTTGCTAGCAAAATTATCGTGTGACCACTCGTTGGAACCGGGAGAAATTGAGGATTCCAAAAATATCAATATTTTAGAGAATTGGCACCAAAAAAATATTAATTTGGCCAAAATATATATTAATTGCACTCAAAATGCAATTATTAAGCAAAAACTATAGAAAACTT
Organism: Taxus wallichiana var. yunnanensis; assembly: GCA_018340775.1. Taxonomy (NCBI): domain Eukaryota; kingdom Viridiplantae; phylum Streptophyta; class Pinopsida; order Cupressales; family Taxaceae; genus Taxus; species Taxus wallichiana. The sequence continues at coordinate 7,996,268 of JADAXU010000131.1, forward strand.
TTTTTTTTCAAACTATAGTTTTGCTAAAAAATTAAAAAATTCAGCCAATAGAAAAAGACATGTAGCTTGCTTGCATATCTTCCCACCTACAAAAACCCCTCCAAGTCTATCAAGTCGTTACGGATCCTCAGATATACCAATCCCGTCACTCAAAATTCATCTATTTTCCAATGCAAACTGCTCTCAACCTGTAAATCAATATCAAAAAATATTTCTGGGTTTTTTTCTACATGATGTTAGCTTTCCATAACATTTTGAATCGCCCAATTTCATTAAGAAATGTGAAAGATATCGCAGTTTTAATAACCTGCGTCAAGCTTCAAGTAGCAAACTTGCTACATGTCTGAAAATTTCTCCATTTCTTCCTCAAATCTCTATCCACCTCTCTGGAATAGCCACACTCTGATACCAAATCTTATATTTAGTACAACTTTGCACACAAATAAATAAATATTGATTACTAAATAAAATAACACCGAATATAAAAATGTATAATTTCAATTCATTCATGTATGAGATTACAATATATAGAGTTTGATCTCCTTGATTCTAGGAGTCAATAGTCATCCCTCATATCTCTCAACCCCTTCCTAGAATCTCTCAAATCTATCCCAAGGATATCTCTTTAATCCCTTTATTATCTCACACACCAAAATAACTACATGAGTTGTTCTCACAACTCACACAAATACGAGTACTAACTATTCCAATTATATTATTAATATGAGTTCTATAAACTCATAATTAATAATATTACAATTTATTAATAATGTCACAATATATTTGTAACATTTATCTATCAATAAGTACTTTGTTTTAGCAAAGTGAATTCTAACACTCTATATTCAACACTCGTGAAGCACACATCTAAAGTATACCTAGCTAGATCACTATATCTTGTTGATGAACAAAGAAAAACATAGGGGAAGACACTCTAGATTTGTATTAACTCTTACACAAGAACTAGGAGAAATACATGTAATTTTAGCCCCTCATTTGGGAAATGTAGTGTAGTGTTTGGCTAGAATTTTAAAATGGGGTTAAACACCTGTGGTGTAGTCTAACTCCACCACAACGGTTTTTATTATTTAATGTCTATTTGAGTATTGACATAAGAAAACTAGGGTTTTGAGTAGTGTATATGCATGTGTAGGTATTTGGGGAAGAAGGGAAGTACAAGTAGCCATTAAATCCAAATATGAAGATTTAAAAATTAAGTGTAGAGCATCACTAGACACTACCACCAAGTAGGAAAAAAATTTCAGGCACTAGTGTCTAGTTCGACGATAGTGTCCAAAAGGGTTTGTGGCTTAGTTTCGAGACGATGCAAATTTATCCTTGACAAAACTTGTTTAAACTTTTTTCATATTTAGATCAACTTGCAAAATATAAAAAAATCTAAGTCAAATAATCCTCTTGTTTTTTACTATATTTTGGAATGTTCCTTGATTGAATATCATTTCTTTATAACATTTACATGTATTGTCATAATTGAATGTTTGAGCATTTATATATAATATTTGATTGTGCATTAGTTTCAAGTTTCAATCCAAATTAAGTAGGTGTTAATACATATTAATTAATTTTGGTTGTAAATACGGACATACTATCTCTCGATCTTGTATAGGACTTTACATAGTATAAATTTGCATTATAGTTCCATCTCTATTATCACTTGTTTTTTCTGCGCTTTTTACATAAATAATTTAATACATCCTTCAACCTCTATTATGTACAATATTTTTTTGTCCATAACTCACCTTAAATCTCATTTAGAGTGTTGTTCACCAGCTTTTCATCTAGGTCCTAGACCATTTATGCATAAAATTTGGGCACAAAGGTTTGTGCATAAATATTCACACACAAAGGTTCATGCATAAAGTTTCATGCATAAAGGTTCATGTAAAAAGGTTTATGCATAAAATTTTGGCATAAAGGTTGTGTACAATTTTTGAATGCAAAAGTTCAATAAGTACACATGAACGAGTAAAATGTATGTGGAAGAGTGCAAAATTGTAAATAAGCATGTGAATGTTGGAAAAATGATAAGATATTGCATAAAATTAGCACAATTGTGTGTAAAAGTTCACAAAAGGTGCAAAAGTGTGTGACTATGCATACCGATAGTTAGAGCTTGTGTAATAAATGGAATGTGAAGGGGCATAAGATGAAGATGGATTATCGTGTGTTTGAGAAATAAAACATTCCTATTAGAGTTGATAATGAAGGAAATTTCAAGGGTCACTCAAGGAAGATGAACCACTACATGTTTGAGAAATGAAATGTTTGGCATTCCGTGATGGTTCTTGCAACAATTTCTATATAAGGAGATGTGTCTTTTGGAAAATGGGATCGATCCTTTTAAAGGAGAAATAGTTATAATAGATTTGATTAGAGAGCCATATGATTGGATAATGTCCTTAAATGGAAAAATATCACAACTACATTTTTTCGTAGTCTAAATAAAGTTGGAAGTGTGTGAACTATTGTTTGTTATGTAATTCTCCATTGAAAGAAATAAAGATATAGTGTGTTCATTCTAATATCTTGTTAAGAACAAAAATATATAATATATTTAAATTTTCTACATAAACTATGTGTATTTACATTGTTGTGTGTATATTTGTGGGCTACATGGTCTAAGACACTCCTTTAATGGACCTCTTGAAATGCAACTACATCATGTTACTTTTTAACTAGTCTCTTTTGTATCATCAATCCTTTGTGGACTCGTTTGGCTTTCTTCACATGTCAATCCCTCTTATATTTTAATCATTTCATGTTTCCCAAGACCATGAATTTCTCTTTTCTTGTAATTTTCTCTCTACCTATGTGTTTCGACATTTTTGGAGTTTTAACCACTTTCTGGGATATTAACAATTTTCATCCTATGCAAAAATGATTGTCTTCCCATTAAAATGATTCCCTTCCCCTTATGGGACCTTTAACCCTATAATCCTTTTTCATTGAAGTTTTTGCCTCTTTTGGTCGATTTCCCACACATAATGTATCGGTTTATGTACCAATAAGGTCCAACTTTAAATTTAATACATCCATAAATGCATAAGTGTATTGATGCATTTAAGAGACATCACAAGATATAATCAACTACACACCAAATTGGACTTGTAATATTGATATTAAATTTAAACAATATAATATATTCTATTTTTAAAGTATCTCCATACTAAAATCCTAAGTCAAGCTTTTAAGGATTCATTGTAGTTGATACTAGTTGTATATATTAAAAGGTAAGGGTTGGGAGATATGATTTATTGTTGAATCACATAAGTTTTACTTACTATTATGTGGAATCACAAGGGGCATGATAATAATTGAGTGATAACATATGTCCCCCTTAACATCCCCCATTTTTATGTGATTTGGATGGACATGAGCACAAATTAGGGTTTTTACAAGGGATACTCATTTCTGTTGATCACAAGTGAACCACACAAATTTAGATATTTTTCACACATAACGACACATAAAACACAAACATCAATTCAAACTCAATTTTACATGCACAAATTAATCTTGTGTAAATAACAAGCATTTTAGCCACATGCAAAAATGGCATCATATGATGAAAATGTCACATGGCTTTGATAATTTGATTTTCTAAAAGTTGTTCATTATCGTTTTAGACATGTTTTACTCACTTTGCCACTTATCACTATTCATAGAATTACACAAAAATTGGGTATAATCCTACAAAACCTAAATTTTCCCAAGCACTTTATTATTTTTCTAAAATATGATTATTGTTATGCTTTCTTGATGCAAAATCATCTGGATTCACAAATAATCTTGCATCACCCAAAAATATTTAGAGCTAGTGAATAAAAACTTGTGCAATGTTGCACACTACTAAACATGCAAACTTAATGTCTTAGTCATTTTTTTGTGGAAGTCAAAAACTCTATACTCATCATATAGTCTTAACCAATCCTCATGCACCAACATATATGCAACGTTATCTATATTGCAATGTTTTCACATACCCCGCAACGCTATCTTGGTCATCTAAAATAGAAAATTGTCACTAACATTTATTAATACCATGAAACATGTTTTCTTTGTGTAAAAGTTATGCATAACCTATAGTACACATCTCAACTCTCGAAGCATTTTGGATGGTACGTAATAATTCCCATGGAATCAAGGCTTACATTCCTATAAGACCACTACCATTTTTCACGTAATTGGATATGCATCATCGACATGATATCCTATCGACATCAATATAGTCGGAAGGAAGCATACATGGAACTTGATCCATTTTCCATGGTGAAAGAAAAAATGAATGATCTAACATGGTTTGATCTAATAAGGGAAAATTTATGGGAAGATCAATGGTGATACGAGGCATTATAAGGAATATTTGCAAGATATATTTACTTTTAAAGGCATCTTTGTTCTCCTATAAGGTTCACTATGAATTCTATAAATAAAATGGAGTTATGATCATGAAAGGCAACTTCTTACCTAGTGACAAATTGGGAAAGGAATTTAACAAAGAGTTGTTGAGTTGATCAAAGTGTGTTTTTGTATAAGATTTGTAGACTCTATAAGCTTAGGATAGGCCATAGGTTTGAAATTCTCACATATTTTCACCATAATATTGTCACCTTTAGTGTAATTATATTATCCTCAAGTTAGTAATCTTTTTAGACACAAAATTATGCACTTAGTATTTTTATATCACACATCTATTATGTCATTATATGCATGATTCCTAAGCAATACAACTAGACATTGACAACACTTGTTTTGCTTTACTTTGACATTGTTTTATCTTCCCATGCTTTTTTGCTCTACTTTTATAAAATTATCCCTTTACTTTTGGAGAACACACAATATGCTAACTAGGTTAGTCCTTCCTGTTTTATCTTTGGAGCTCTTCGAACACTAGCACCCAAAGGGAATAGGATCGCCTGTGCACTACTTTCCCTTTGGGTGCTTATGTTCTTTTCCCTCTTTTCTTATGTTTAAAATGCCACATCAATTTTTATCTTTTCTTAACTTCTATTTATCACTTTGGGTCAACTTTTAGATTTGTTGATGACGAAATTCAAGAAAAGTGATCATATATATATATATATATATATATATATATATATATATATATATATATATATATATATATACATGACTTACTATCTACTCTAAGGGTCAAAAGGACAACTAGGCAATTTGGGCTATTACTTTCTATCTACTACTTGGGAAAATAACAACACTTGAGGACTACATTTGGGCTGCATTATTCACTGCATAGGAAGGGGAAATTTTGAATTCCATCACACACATTCATCTTGGGGAAAATTAGTCAGTAACTTTCTGCTATTTGGTGTGACTGGCACAAGGGAAACCTAGCTTCAAGGGACATGATTCTATCACACATACACTAGAACTACATTGAGTTTGAAATGTAGTGCAACACTCGGTGATAATCACATTGAGGTGACCATTGAGATCTGGTCTAACTCAAGCATATATATATTATTCCATCGAATGTGTGCTTGATCCTTGTGCAAATAGTTAGGGTTTGTTTTATAGGTACAAAGTGCGAGTAGAAAACCCTACAATGAAGTCGAGTGACATAAAGTGAAGTGAAGGCAACATGATCATACCCTAAAAAGACCAAATCCAGACTTACTTCAAGAAAAAATGACCGAGATGGTCATGTCCCCTTCAGGCGCTTGCTACGCCCTTAACCTATTGCTTGTATTAGGATATGAGTAGCCGACTTGTGGCTTACCATATCATTTTATTATATCATTTATACTTTCTCATGCTTAATAGGTCAGCCTTGGTGATGGCCATAGCATATGAATAGTATATATATGGGATTATAGGTAGTATTTCATTATCATTTGAGCATTTGAGTCTTGTTATATGGTTTGGAGGTTGCCCCCTCAAAGTGGCGAAGCTATTCTAATTGCATATTGAGATCATTATTCTGAAATATTGTGTTATTTGGTGCTCTAATGTTGCTCTTAATCTGAATTATACAAGTAATTTCATTACAAGTGGTATCAGAGCTGCGATCTGGACCGAAATTAGGGCAAAAACCCTAATTTTTTGTTTCCGCCACATATTGCGAACCATAGCGAATTGGTGGGAGATATTTTTACCAGATTTACAAATAATTTCAAGTAAGGTTCCCTGAAAATTTCATACTTTTTTGATTTGTTTTGCAAAAGTTATTACAAATTTACTATTTTTCATAAAATCACTCCCTAGGGTGCAAATTATGGAAAAATTTTAAGTTCTTTACATTTTCGGAAAGCTCTCAAAAAATAGAAATACTATCTTCTCTGTGTTTTTCCTGTTCAGACGAAATTATATCAAAACCCTAAACCCTAAGATTTGACATCATGGCGGGGCCTTCCACAAGAGCAAAAAAGAATCCGGTTACTCCAAGTAAAACCCCAGATAAAGATGGGGTAGTGATTGAAGAGATGGAGTCAGAAGGGGTAAATATAGATTCCTCAGCACTAGGGTTTACCTCAGTTGATCATAAGGTTTTCCAACTTGAGTATGAGTTGCGAATTGTACAATCTGAGATGGCCTCTAAAGGAGACATAGCCCAAATCAATCATCGGTTGGATGATATCATGCAACATGTAAAGGGTAACCAATATGGCCCAAATCTAGCCCATATCAACCAAGGAGGACCTTTAGTTCAAAATCATGGACAAACTAACCATATGGGATCACTTTTCCAGTCCCATCAGAATCAAACTTATCCGCAACCACGGAACATGATGCCGAAAGTGGATATGCACAAATTTGATGGTAAGGATCCCCTGAATTGGATAAATCAAATGGAGAACTTCTTTGAGTTACATCAAACACCATCAGGACAAAAGGTGACATTGGCATCCCTATATCTTGAACCCAACCAATTTGTTTGGTATCGTTGGTTATGTGCTCAGAGGCAGAAGAATGGTCTAGGTGTCACTTGGACAGTTTTTACCGAGGAGTTGCAATTGCACTATAGTTCCAGTGTTTCAGAGAACTACTTTAGTCAATTAGCAAAGTTACGGCAAACAGGATCAGTCAAAGATTATGTGCATCAATTCCAAAACCTATCCTTAAGGGTGGAGAATATTCCAGAAGAGAATCTGAATGACTTGTTTCTTGGGGGTCTTAAGGACCACATCGAGCATGAGGTACGAATGTTTAATCCAATCAAGCTATCTGATTCTATTATCATGGCACGTCATGCAGAGGAAAAAATTCTTTGTAGTAGGAGGCCACCTTTCATTAACACCAGAGACCGTAGTATCTCTTCCCCTTCATTTGCTAGGCCAATTAGACTGACTCCTCAACAAATGGAAGAAAAGAGAGCAAAAGGATTATGTTTTAACTGTGATAGAAAATATGGACCGGGACATAAATGTGCTGAGAAGAAGTTGTTCTATATTGACGGAGGTAATGAGGATGATGAGGAAGCTGAAATTATAGGAGAGGCTGAGGAACCAGTAGAAGATGAAGTAGAGGATCACCAACCTACAAATTCTTGCCATGCATTGTCAGGTATTAGTACTCCTCAAACACTTAAGGTTATTGGCTATCTTAAAAAACAGAAGGTGACAGTGTTGATTGACTCGAGGAATACTCATAACTTCATAAATAGTAAGTTATCTGCCCGTGTCAATTGTTTTATTTACCCAGCTCTAGAAATGCAAGTTATGATTGTGGATGGTGGGACAGTCAAGTGCACAGGAAAGTGCAATAGTATCAAGCTTTCCATGGGAGACTACATGTTAGACTCACCTATGTTTGCTATTTCTATGGGAGGGGCAGATATTGTTCTGGGGGGTCCAATGGCTCACAACCCTAGGTACTATTGAGATGAATTTCCAAGAATTGTTCATGTGATTTCATTCAGATGGAAGGATAATACAATTGAATGGGATGGTAGCAAAGTCTCCATAGATTATTAGCTCTCATCAGATGCAGAAGGTTCTTAGAAAAGGATTGGATGGCTTTATAGCAAAGCTATTTTCCCATAAAAGTACAAAATACGAGTCTTCAATCCCACTCGATCTTCATAAGATTGTGGATGCTCACTCATCTATTTTTGATGCAATTCCAAAGGGACTACCACTAGTTAGGGATCATGATCATGTCATTCGGTTGATTCCAGGGATCCAAACACCTAACATCAGACCATACAAATACCCATATTCCCATAAAAGTGAGATTGAGAAAATGGTGGAGGAAATGTTGAAGGCAGGTATCATCAGGCATAGCCAGAGTGCATATTCTTCACCAGTGGTCATGGTACGTAAAAAGGATGAAACATGGAGGATGTGTCCAGATTACCGAGAACTCAACAAGTACACCATCAAAGATAAGTTTCCTATTCCAGTAATTGATGATTTACTTGATGAATTGCATGGTGTTGTTTATTTCACAAAATTAGATCTTCGTTCGGGGTACCATCAAATTAGGATAAAAGAGGAAGATGTTCATAAAATGGCTTTTAGGACTCATGAGGGCCATTATGAGTTTTTGGTAATGCCTTTTGGTCTTACAAATGCACCCTCAACCTTTCAAAGCTTGATGAACACTATTTTTAGGCCTTTTTAAAGGAAATTTGTATTAGTTTTCTTTGATGACATATTGATTTACAGTAAGACATGGGAAGAACACTTACAACATGTAAATAACGTGTTGGAAGTTTTAGAGAAACATACTCTGTATGAAAAGCCATCCAAATGTTCTTTTCGTGTACAAGAGGTAGAGTATTTGGGTCATATTGTATCCCATGAAGGCGTCAAAGTTGATCCTCAGAAGATCAAAGCTATGGTGGAATGGCCAAGGCTCAAAAATCTCAAAAATCTGCATGGGTTCCTAGGAATAACAGGTACTGAGAAGATTTTGTGGGGATATGGTAGAATAGCAACCCTACTCACTTTGTATTGATAAAGAAGGATGCCTTCCATTGGATCAGACGTAGCCACTAAATCCTTTGAGCAGCTGAAGGAAGCCATGTGTAGCACCCCAATTTTGGCTACTCCCAACTTCTCAAAAACCTTCATTGTTGAATGTGACGCTTCAGGATCAGGATTGGGAGCAGTTCTAATGCAGGAAGGAAGACCAATTGCATTTGAGAGTCATCAATTCAAAGGAAAAGATCTACTCAAACCTGTCTATGAGAAAGAAATGATGGCTATTCTTCATGCAGTCAAGCAATGGAGGCCATATCTCATGGGTAGACACTTCAAGGTAAAAACTGATCACGATAGTCTCAAATACTTTTTGGAGCAAAGGTTATCATCTAAGGAACAACAAAAGTGGGTAACAAAAATGTTGGGTTATGATTTTGAAATCATATACAAAAAGGGTAAAGAAAATGTAGTAGCTGATGCGTTGTCCAGAAGGGATACATCCGCAGATGCCTTACTATGTGGAATGTCCATGTTGACGGCCGATTGGGTGGAGGAAGCAAGATTGGAATGGAATCAAGATAAGGATACACAATCTCTAATACAGAATATCAAGCAAGGATCTATGACATCTAACAAATTTGAGTGGAAAGGTAATGCCCTATGGTACAAGGATAGGTTATACTTGAGTAAAGATTCTAAGTTGAAGCATAATATTCTTACAGAGCTACATGCCTCACCTGTTGGAGGACACTCTGGGTTTTTGAAGACATATCATAGAATAAAAAGAGAATTCTTTTGGGAAGGACTCAAGGGGGATGTACAAAAGTTTGTATCAGAGTGTTTAGTGTGCCAATAGAACAAAGGGGAAACAATTAAGACACCAGGTCTGTTGCAACCCTTACCAATTCCTAGCTAGAGATGGGAGGAGGTCTCCATGGATTTCATCACCGGATTGCCTTGTTCAGAGGGTAAGAATGTTATTTTCGTGATTGTGGATAGGCTCACAAAATATGCCCATTTTTTTCCCTATCACATCCATTTGCAGCCAAGAAAGTCATGACTATTTTTGGAGACAGTTAAAGGCTACATGGAACCCCAAAGATAATTGTGAGTGATCGTGATCCTATTTTCACAAGTAATTTTGGACGGAATTATTTTCATGTTTGGGTACTCACTAGCTCACACGGTTCATGTTATCATCCTCAAACCGATGGGCAAACAGAAGTGGTCAACAAATGCTTAGAGGGGTATTTACATTTTTTTGTATCAGATAAGCAAGAAAGGTGGATTAAATGGCTATCTGGCAAAATGGTGGCATAACACATCTTTTCATACCTCTTCTCAAATGACCCCATTTTTAGCATTATATGGTTACCATCCACCTTCTATCACTTCCTCCTTGAGGGTGCAAACTAAGGTCAGAGATGTTGAGGAACACATTCAACATCAACAATAGGTTTTGGCTAGTTTGAAGGAGAATTTAGCATTAGCACAAAACATGATGAAACAACAAGTAGATCAACACCGTAGTGAAAGACATTTTGAAATTGGTGATTTGGGTTTTGTGACGTCTCAAACCTTACTTGAATAGATGTCCCTAAAGCAACAGAAAAAGGAAAACAAACTTGCTCCTAAATATTATGGCCCTTATCAGGTTCTACATAAAATTGGTAATGTTGCTTATAAACTAGAGTTGCCTCCATCTTCACACATACACCCAGTATTCCATGTTTCATGCCTGAAGAAGGTTATTGGATAGAAATTTGAAGCCCAGATAGAGTTACCTAGAACTTGACGAGGAAGGAAGAATTATTTTGGAGCCAGAGAAGATTCTACAAACACGTACTAAGAGGCTGAGAACTAGAGACATTAAGGAATATCTGATGAAGTGGAAGAATCTGAGCATAGAAGAAGCCACCTGGCAAGATGAAGGTTTTCTTCAACAACATCCAGGATTATTCAACGTTGAGGACAACATTGGTTTGAAGGGGAAGGGCATGCTACGCCCTTAACCTATTGCTTGTATTAGGATATGAGTAGCCGACTTGTGGCTTACCATATCATTTATACTTTCTCATGCTTAATAGGTCGGCCTTGGTGATGGCCATAGCATATGAATAGTATATATAGGGGATTATAGGTAGTATTTCATTATCATTTGAGCATTTGAGTCTTGTTATATGGTTTGGAGGTTGCCCCCTCGAAGTGGCAAAGCTATTCTAATTACATACTGAGATCATTATTCTAAAATATTGTGTTATTTGGTGCTCTACTGTTGCTCTTAATCATAATTATACAATTAATTTCATTACAACGCTACTATCCAAAAGACTTGTAGATATTTGTTCTCCAAATGAAGCAAATTTAGCCCAAATCTATCCTATTCCATCAAGATTCTATCCTAGATGCAGTAAGAGATAGTCGAGGAATCAACTAAGTCACTCTCATCCTCTTGTTACTTGTATTTGTTTGTCATTGTAAGTTACATCTCTTCTCGTTTATGATATTATCTAATTAATCTCATTCCTCTTATTAAGTTTTAATTTTGTTAAATCATTTAGTGAACCTAACTCTTGCATGTTCTTTATCGAATCTATTCGTTTATAAAGTATAGTGACCATAGATTTGGCTTGATTCCTCTTTTATTCCCATTACCCATAGTGGTCGATTTGGTCCTCCACAAGATAGTGAACTTCTCCCGCCTACTTGTCATCATTCCAAAATTATGGTTAAAGATACACACACTAACCCTTTCCTTAATTCTACTTGTGTACCTCTTAATGAAATTGAAGCTTCTGATAGTGAGCATTCTTATGATGAAGATTCTACTATTGATGAGGACCAACTTGATGCTCTCACTATTTATTTCACACTACGTAAAAATCTCACTCATATCCCACATGTTCTTGATTTTTTTTTAGTGGCTTAACATGTCTGTGATAATGTTTCTCATGTCGATACGGTTCATACCTTAGAACTATTTTTTTTGTTACTACCCCTTTATTCCAATTTCCTTTCCACCCACCGCTACGAGGGCATCCACTATGATCCATATTCCTATTCCTACACCTAACATTAACTTTTTTCTCCTATCATTTCTCATATCCAACCTTTTTTTTTCAAGAACTCGTGCCTTAAAGTCCTTATATCATGATTTACATGTTGAAATTCATCGATTCTACAACATATTCTTGCTACTTCTTATCCATCTCTTAATTATTTTCTTCCTATGTAGTCCTCTTGCACCTAAAGTTTCTTCTTACCCACTTCCTCCCGATTTTGTTTCACCCAAGTTTCCTCTTTTTTATGGCCATGGAGATCCACAAGAGCATATTAGATCATTTCATGTTGTATGTTTGGACTATGCTTGTGATGATACATTATTGACCAAGTTGTTTCTTAGGAGCCTATAGGATTATGCTTTGAGATGGTTTTATGATTTTCCTTTACACTCTATTAAATATTTCACTCCTCTAATAAATATGTGTTTGGCTCACTTTTCTATGAACATTGGAACTAAAATATCATATGCATAAATGGATAAAATGAAGCAAGGATCTAATGAGAATCTTAGTGACTATGTTTTACATTATAAGAATAATCTTACTAAAATGAATAATGTCTTGGTTGAATCTGAATTACAATATCTATTTATCCAAAGTCTATTGCCTCCTTTACAAGAATGTGTGCTCTTTGATTATTTTCATTATTTTGATCATTTATGTCATACTATTAAATAATGTGAAACTAAGTTAATTTCTATGAGCAAGCTTAAGTATGTTGATAATACTTCCAATCAATCTACAAACAAATTCCAAAGTAAATCCACCTTTAAGAGAAAGCCTACTATTAATGTTGTATCTCAACCAAAAAAGATCCAAATATAACCTACACAACACACTTTTACTAGATTTCCATATCCACCTCATGTGTTGTTGCCTCAACTCATTGAAAGCAATTTGATTTCTCTTCCATCCCCTCTTAAGCTAGATCCTAATCGTCCTCATGAAAATAATTTTGATGAAAATGCACACTATGATTATCATATATGTAATGGTCATTCCACTAATAGATGTGTTAAGATTATAAATTTGATTTGATACTTGATTAACAATAATGCAATTAAACTACATAAGCCTACTATTTATAAATATACTAATGACAATGGTAAGCTTAATATATTTAATTATCCATTACCAAAACATGAAAAAGTGTTTCCGAATCTTTTTCCAATCATGTTTATCATGTGGTTCCACCTCCCTCCTCTTCTGATCATCCTCTTGAGTTCCTTGTTGATACTATTGATATTCCCCTATCTATTATTACCTTCATTGATGTAGATTTTCATGCTTCTTTTTCACCACATAGGTTACACATTGATGCTTATATTGGTACTCATGTTATTAGTAATGTTATGGTGCATACTACTTTCAAGTGTAATACATGTTCATTATATTTCTTGTAAGCTATTGGCTTTCCATTATCCCATATGACACTAAGATCACCTACTTCTCATGGGCATGTGGTTCTCTCTATCACTGTTGGGCCCCTTACTATATTTATTCCTTTCTTTTTGGGATGTAAGGTTTTGCATTGTGATGTGGTCTTAGGAATTCCTTGGGTTAAGGTTGTCAAAGCCATCCCATCCATAGTTCATTTATGTCTTAAGTTCGTGCACGAGCATCACACATTGTCACTATTCAAGGCATCCCACCACGGGACCCCGTATCTTTAACATCTATCCCCGTCATGTCTTCAATTGCTACTACCACTAGTGCACCTACTTCTACACATAGTGATGATGATCACGTGGCTTTGGTATATACTATTGTATAACCTAGAGATCATATCATTCAGTGTGCTTCTTCCATAAAACATCTAGATCTCCTCTACATATGAGTTATGTTTCTCACCCACAACCTCTTTATCAGTCATATAACCCACCTCATAGGGATAGGTATACACCCATTATACATACTACACATGGTACATCTAGGCCCACTTCACGATCTCATTCTCCAGATGCACGACATAGTCTTACTCCGCACATTATGAAAAAAGCAATTTCACATGACACTAGATCCTTAGCTCATGTCAACGTGTGTTCCTTTTTCATATTAGCAGATAGTGGTCCCTCACCCTCTATCCACATTGGATAGATAAATGCCATTCATACTTGGTGGGCATGCCATTTCCCTTGCTACCTAATGATGAACTCTTGTTATAGGTTTAAACATGACAATTGAGGGCACACTTACCTAAATGAACCTCACTTTGCACACATACATAATGGGGAACCTTTCTTCCCTTCCCCTGGTCATAATATTTCTTATTCTAATAATATAAATACATTCATATATTTTTAAAAATCCAAAAACATTAGCTTGGATCTTAGTTGTGTGTATCTTTGCTTTCTTATGTTATTCTATGTTGCACTTTTCTTATCACGTTAGCTTGATTACTAGTATGTTTTATCCTTTCACATATACACATGCACATTCACATGGTACTATGAGGAGAATGTAGGTCATCTGGATCTTATCACATGATGCATGATGTTTGACATTGTTCTCTACCAATCCTAGTAAGGCTCCCGAGGAATCTACCTTCCTATATTTCCACATTCAGGTGTTATCATTATAATATCTACTACTTTCATTTCTATTTCATTCAATTACATACATTGTGAAATACTATCAATTATTCTAACATGCTAACAAGTGCTTCATGTGTAGCATTTTTCTTGTAGGCTTACTCTCAACCATGGTTATATGTTTTGCTTGTATTTTATGATTGTGGCTTGTTTGTCATTATTTGTGGGATATGCCCTACACCTTATTGTTTGAAATGACTTGAAGGACTTGACTGTTTTATGACATATTAAGCAGTTTCCTATGTATTCCACAAACTACTTGATGTATTCTTGTTATGTTATTGCGTGTTTGACTACTTTCTATTACATTATGTCATGTTTATTTGTCACTAACACTTTTTCTATCTTTCTTCCCATTGTTTTGCATCTTCCATGGTTATTACCATGCACATTCCATATTCCACATGCAAAAATTCTTCTTCATATGTGTACATCAACTTCAAGTTCCCTCGTTTAGGCCACACTCTAGATTCATCTCACACACCCCAAATGAGTGGGGGAAATCATCGGGTGATTATTTCACCCTCTCAACATTTCCAAATCTAGGAAAAAAATTATATAGAAAAAAATTGGACAAAAAGGAGCTAAAAATGGTTCAAAATTAGACTTGGGCCAAAAACATCATAGGGACATAAGCGCCGAAATCGACAGAACACTGGGTGGTAGTGTCCCACCCAGGTGGTTTCATCATGGGGAAAAATAAGTATTTTATAGATTAAACAGTGTCTCGGTGATAGGTTTTATCGAATACACAAAGAAAGCATATACTTAAATGTAATTTATTATCCGAAGACGATTGGTGAGTAGTAGAGGGTGCAAGCAATGCGGGGAAAAAACATGAAGGTAGCGAAGGGAGTTAGCGGCTTCAATTTCCACAGGGAATTGACAGACCCGTGTGAAGAGAAGAACGAGCATGGACGGGTATCTGGTGGGGCTCAGGTGGATGCGGGAAAGTAGGGAAATGGAGATGGGTCTGGGAATGCAAGAAAACCATGCCCTAACCCTAGGGTTAAAAAAATAGTCACGCCTTCATCGGGGACTACGGGGCATGGCAGAGATTTCATCAAGGAGATCGGGGATGGAGCTATAGGTAGCCAAGGATTGGCTCACACCCAAAAATCTACATCATTCAAAGACATATTGGAAAATCAGGGAGGTTGAACTCCTGGTACGAATCCTTCAATCAAACAGACCTACTTGGTAGACTTGGCTGAGGACATTCCTTCTTTAATCATAGAGAACCCTGAAGTGGAGGAATACTACAAAAATCTTTCTTGGGATGCTGTGATTGGTAGATTCAATGGTTTTTGGCCTTCCTCCTCCGTCTTTGTATCAATGGATTTTCAAAAATTGGACCAATAAATGTGAAATTTCTCTTTGTTCCAAGGGATTTTTTGTTGTCCACTTTAGGGAATCTGAGGATTATCAACGTTGCTTGATAGAGGGTCCGTGGTTCTGGGGACATGCTGGTTTATTTTTAACCCCATGGTTTCCAGATTTTGATCTGAATACTTATTCGAGTTTCCAAAACACTAGTTTGGGTTAGGCTTCCTAACCTCCCTTTGCATTTGTGGTATGCACTAGAGGACATTGGAAATGCTTTGGGCAAGTTTTTAAAAGAGGACTTGGATAGAACGGACTCGGGTATGTGTTTGTATGCCCGCATGTGCATTGAAATAGACTTAAGCAAAGGATTACCAGATCGAATTAATCTTAAATTTGGTAAGTTTTAGCATTCCCGGTATTAGATTATGAGAATACTGCATTTAGATGTAGAAATTACAGAAATCTAGGTCATCTGCAAGCTTCTTGTCCCTACAACAAAAATCAGAAAGCTACAAAAAAGAATGGATCGACTTCTTCCAGTGGATGGGGTACTTTGAATCTAGAAATGGTTTCCAATACGAAATTCAAGGATGATCTGAGAGATCCTAATACCGATGGTAAAATAGATACAAAAAGAACGAGAGAGAAATGGGAATACAGGAAAATAGCTTAGTGGGCAAGGGGTACAAAAAGGGGGCATATATCAGAAAACTCAGAATCTGATTGTGATTCCATGTCTGATAAAGTGATTCCATCAGTTAATCCCAATGACCTGGCATCTGGTTATTTCATCTGATCATGGCAAATGGCAAGAAGTGAAGAAGCAGAAAAACAAAAAGGGACGAATGGGTAGCATTGAAGACTTTTTTCTATCGCAAGCTGGGAAGTAAATAGGGTTATGCCTTTATGTTGGAGGGTAGTTTGTCTGTAGTTACTTTTTCCTTTTATGGCCTTTAGTTTTCCTGAGGATTTGGCCTCGTTTTTTCTTGCACAGGGAATGGGTCCCTTCAACCCGCTTTATCAATAATAAATAAATAAATAAATTATTATTTGGTACATAGGAACAAAATCATTTGTGTGTTTCACACTTTGAGCAAGGGAACTAATTACTCTTATTTCTGGTTAGAATATTCTATACCATTATTCAAATAAGGAGTGACACCTAGGGCATAAAAGGAGGACAACAATATGCCTAGAACAATGTGTCATCCCTACCTAGTTACTATTGAGTTCATGACCATCTGTAGTGGCACTTATCTATGGGGAAAGGTCAATGGGTGGAGATCAAATCTAACAACTCTCCCAACACTCTTCCTCTGGTGACAGGACACCTAAATCCTTAGTACATTCACATTAGTTCAAGAATTGATCACTCTCGACTCTTTCAACCATCTCCAAGGCAAAAACACACAAGACCAATTCTATCCTTTCTCTAGTGACATTCAGGTATACTCTATCCTTGATTCACTTGTTTTTCATACACATTTCTATTCTAATTTCTCTAATTTAAAGTTCAATTTCATATATCATTAGCATTGGCTACACTTTTCTTCTTTTACAGGTCCATCTTTATCCCAACAAAAGGAAACACAAATGGAAGAAGGAGCAATCTCAAGCATAAAACACTCATGCAAAGGAAATATCCGATCCACAAACATAAGTATCATTTCCACTATACATGCAGTCAACCCTAGGGTTCATATCTCTTATTAGACTCCACGATACACATTCTATAATATCCATGTGGCACGTACAATTTGCATTTGACATATTATCGATTCTAACTCTATTGGGCTCTCCATAAGGTACGCTCTTCCCATCTAATTTATGCTATAAAATATTCATTCACTAGCATAATGTGGGGGTAAATGTATACATGAAATTATGCACTTAGTATTATTATATCACGCCTCTAGTATGTCATTATATGCATGATTCCTAAGCAAGAAAACTAGACATTAACAACACTTGTTTTTCTTTACTTTGACATTTTTTTATCTTCCCATGCTTTCGTCCTCTACTTTTCTAGAATTATCCTTTACTTTTGGACATCACACAATGTGCTACCTAGCTCAATACTTCTTGTTTTATCTTGAGTTCTCCAGACACTAGCACCCAAACATTATTGTTCCCTTTGGGTGCTTCGGTCCTTTTCCCTCTTTTCTTATGTTTAAAATTCCACATCAATTGTTATCTTTTCTTAACTTCTATTTATCACTTTGGGTCAACTTTTAGAGTTTTTAATGATGAAATTCAAGCAAAGGAATCATATATATACATGACTTACTAACTATTCTAAGGGGAAAGAGGACAACTAGGCAATTTTGGCTATTAATTTCTATCTACTACTTGGGAAAAGAGAAACACTTGAGAACTACATCAAAGTTGCATAATTCAATGTATAGGAAGAGAAATTTTTAAATTCCATCACACACATTCATCTCAAGGGAAAATTAATTGTAGTTTGTTATCTTGGTGTGATAGGCACAAGGGAAACCAAGCTTCAAGGGACACAATTCTATCACTCACATACCAGAACTACATTGAGTCTGAAATGTAGTGTAACATTCGGTGAAAATCACATTGGGGTGACCATTGAGGTCAATATAACTCAAGCATATGCATATTTTATTCCATATAATGTGTGCTTGAGCCTTGTGCTGAGTAGTTAGGGTTTGTTTTGTAGGTATATGTGTGACAGGAAAACCCTACAACAAATATGGAGCAACAGAAAGTGAATTGAAGGTGACATGATTAGACCCCCAAAAAGACCATATCTAGACTCACGACTAGGACACTAGCACCCAATATAGACACTATTACTTGGGGTGGTCTTAACGTCTTCTAGTGCACTACTATCTAGAAGACTTGTAGATATCTATTCTCCAAATGAACCACATTTAGCCTTGATCCATCATCTTTTGTCATTATTCCAACCCATATCCAAGACCGATAGTTAGGAATTAGCTAAGTCACTCTCATCCTCTTGTTACTTG
The DNA here is from genome assembly GCA_018340775.1 of Taxus wallichiana var. yunnanensis. Classification (NCBI taxonomy): domain Eukaryota; kingdom Viridiplantae; phylum Streptophyta; class Pinopsida; order Cupressales; family Taxaceae; genus Taxus; species Taxus wallichiana. The sequence goes on from JADAXU010000131.1 coordinate 8,015,149, forward strand.
TACTTGCTCACCAATGAATATTACATATTGTATGTTTATGATATTATATAATTAATCTCAGTCCTCTGATTAAGATTTAATTTTGTTAAATCAATAATTTCCTCATAATAATAGAAGAAATTTTCATTTTTTTCTTGTTTGAATTTATGCCCTAGGCCTTACTTCAGTGATATATAACTAAAAAAATTTAGGTCGATTGGTCTAAGGAATCCCTTTATTGGGACCTGTAACCACAACAACCTCAATTAGTATCAGATAAATGATTTATAAGTCATGATGAGAAAGATTTGTAGAGTCATTAATATGGTGAGAAGCGTGTGATTGATTGCATATTTATTTCTTTCCATACTAATGGATATGGTTTAAAATTAATTGCAAACATTTTTCATCCTCTAGGTTGTTAGGTAGAAGGTGCAAGTTAAAAAAATATTTCATGAGAATTGTGAGGTAATTACATATGGCACATAGAATGGCTAAAGAAACTAGAGCACCAAGACTTACATACTTCGCGGATATGATGAGAGGAATGCAAGCCCATTCGGAGGCAATGGAAGTTGCACAACATCGAGGATTTTGGTGGATGATGATGCAAGTGGTGAAAATCCTATAAAAAGAGTATTAGAGGACTAGGGTGGTGAAGAAGAGAATTTTGATGAGCAAGGGACCCGATTATTGTGAGTAATAACATAGATGAGAAAAGTGAAATTGGATGTTATGAGTTACTCTAGAAGTCTATTTCTTGAAGAGATTCTTGATTGGATTATAGAAATGGAGAAATATTTCAAGTATGAAGGCCTAAAAGACCCCAATAAGGTCAAAATTTCTTGAAGTTAAAAGTTCGTGCACCTTTATGGTGGGAGAATGTGCAAACCAAAAGAGTGCACTCGAGGGAAGGATAAGATAAATAATTGAGGTAGACTAGTTACAAAATTAAAGGCTATGTTTATGAATTTAGACTACCAGTCACATTTATTTATGAAGATACAAAGCTTTTGCCAAAAGGAGTTGATTATAAAGGATTGCATCGAGGAGTTCTATCGTCTCATGATCAAAGTGAGTCATGTGGAGGATGACACAAAAATATATTGAGGTATGTTAATGGACTATGTATTTCCATTCAATATAATTTTAGTATGATTATATTTATATCCATAGAGGAGGCATGTATGCTTACTTTAGAGGAGAGAGAAGTTGTCATATAGACAATAGAGTAACACACACGAAAAAATAAAATTCTTACACAAAATTGAAAGTATGTGCATTGATGCAAAAATCAAACACGTGAGGGTGAAGCAAGCTCCTCACATGAGTATAGTCATGTCTAAAGAGGTGAAGATAGAAATTATTTTAGATGAAGAGGATGAAAATATGCGGAGGATTTAGTGGAACTTGTTTTTTTGTGGAGAAACTAGACATCGTGCATTAGATTGTTCACAAGTTAGAAAATTAATAGTGTTGGAAAGAGAAATGATGTTAGTAATCATGTTTCTAAACATGTAGATGTATAAAGTAACATGTCTAACATTGGTGTAGAAGAACCAAAATGTTGAGAAGATCTCATGATGAAGAGGGTGTTGCTAAAGTTCAAAAAGGAAGAGATTGTTTCCATGTAGAGAAAGAATATGTTTAGTAATATATGTAAATTTAGAGGTAAGCACCATAAAATTTTAGTAATATTGATAGGATTGATGTTCTTATTTCTAATGAGATGGTTGAGAAGATGTATAAAGAGACATGTGCACCTAAACCCATATAAGGTGTCATGGTTATCAAAGGGGCATAATTTTTTATGAATGATAAATGTAAAGTGTGTATCAAGATATGTGAAGATGAATTATTGTGTGATATATTGCCTATGAATGTATGTCATGTGTTAATTGGTATAACTTCGTAGTATGATAGGAAGGCAATACATGATGGTTGCACAAATACATATACATTGGTGAAGGATAAACAAAAGTACACTTTAAATCCCTTGAAGGATACAAGTGTGGAGGTGGAGTGAGCCTGTATATATTGTTGATTTTAGAAAAGGAGTTCTGAATGTCTTGAAAAGGGATAGTGAATGTTTTATGTTCAATCTAAAGTTCACATAAAATATAGTGGATGAAAACCTACACAAAAAGAGGATATTTTGCAATAAGTGAATGAGATGTTAGATGATTTTGTATAATCAATTTTACAAAATTAGGCCCTATTTAGGTTGACTCCATGAAGAATGACGATATCGAAAACAAATGCATGAGTTTATTGAGAAGGGTTTGATCAAATAATCATGAGCCTATGTACAATACTTATAGTATTGTCACCAAACTAAGGAGGATAATGGATAATATGCATTGATTCTAGAGCCATCAAAAAATATACTATCGAGTAAAAACTTCCATTGATGCACATGGATGACTTGATGGACTATTTGAGTGTAGCAAGATACTTTATGAAGATTGATTTAAAGAGTAAATATCACAATATCAAAATCAAAGAAGGAGATGATAGTAATAATAATTTCAAAATGCAAGCTAGGTTATATGAATGGTTTATCGTGCCATTTGGGATAACCAACGCACTGTATGTTCATGTAGCTGATGAACGAAGTGTTGATGCCTTTCCTATGCATTTTTGTCATTTTTATTTAGATGACATTATGATATTTAAAAAGATACATGAAGATCACTTGGTCCACTTGTAAAAATGTTAGCATGCTTGCAAAAGAAGAATCTCTGGTGAATATGAAGAAATACAGTTTCACATGGAAGGGATAGTCTACTTGGGATTTGTGTTATCTCAAGAGGGATCAAATATGGAGGCACTATTTATTTCCTAGAGAGTTCGTATTATATAAGGACTACCAAGTACTAAAATTCATCAATAGCCATGGAACCTAAATTAAAGACACATGAAATGGGTCAAATTCTTAAAGAGACATTCATTCATCTTGAAACTCACATGTCATAAATCAAATATAGGTGTATATGTGTTGAACATAATATGTATCCTATTACATGATATGCAAGTAGTAGTAGGGTTCAAAGAAATAAAATAACTCTATGCAGAAGATGAAGATTTCAAGGAAGCATCGAGTGTATGTATAGAACCAATAAACATCAACCACACACCATGGTTAGACTATTTCTTATAGGAAGGGTTATTGTATATTTTGAGAGGGCTTGAAGATGGAGTAAATATTTGTATCCCAATGAGTTTGTGTTCTATAAGGACCACCAAACACTTCATCAATAGCCATGAAACCTGAATTAAAGACACGTGAAATGGATCAAACTCATGATACTCATAAGTGGCAAATCAAATAGAGGTGTATATGTGTTGAACATAAGATGTATTATATTGAGTGAAATGTAAGTAGGAGTAGTAGGGTTCAAATAAATAAAGGAAATCTATAAAGAAGATGAATATTTTGGGGAAGCATGAAGAGTATGTATAGAACTAATAAGAATTGAATGCACTCCATGGTTAGAATATTTCTTGGAGGAAGGGTTGTCTCTTAGAGACAAATAATTGTGGGTACCAAGAGGGGAAGTGAGGGAAAATATGATCCAAGAGAATTATTATCGAGGATTAGCAGACTCTTTGGGATATATAAGACTTCAGTACAACTAAGTGAGAGTTATTTATATCCAAGGATGGTTGCAGATGTGTGAAAATATGTTCAATGATGTAGACTATGCCAATTGGCATAGGGGAATATTCAAAATGTAGATTTATATCAGCCACTACTAATACTTGAGAAACTTGGGGAGCATCTAAGCATTGAATTTGTTTAGATATTTCTTAGAATACAAAAGGGTTGTGAAAATACTTTTGTTATTGTTAATAGATTCTCAAAAATGGATTATTTTATTGCTAGTAAGAAAACTAGTGATGTTACACATAATGCTAATTTATTTTGTAGGCAAGTTGTGAGACTGCATGGATATCCATCCAACATTGTATTAGATAGGGAAACCTAGTTTATTGGCCACTTTTGGAAAACATTATGGAAGAAATTAAATGCAAGGTTGTAGTTTATTTCAACATATCACCTATAAATGGATGGACAACAACTCTATAAATAGGAACATTAGGAAATAATCTTTCCATATTTTTATGTGATAATTCCCGAGTAGTTGCAAAATGACAAGAGTTCATATGAGATGGAAGAAGTTTAAAATTCAAGGACTTCATATAATACGTGAAGGAGGTGCATGAGCCAAAGTGTACAAATAGTTGGAGCATAGGAATGCAAAATAATTGGAGCACGTAAAATTGAGGAGAAAACACTTGGATTTTGGGGTTGGAGACTTAGTTATCACACACTTGTGAAAATAGAGATTCCCGAGGAATGTATGATAAAATCAAATGGAAGAAGATTGGACCTTCGCAGTGTCTTGAAAAATTTGTGAAGAATGCATATGAGAGAGAGTTACAAGAAGGTATGGATATCTCACTTATCTTTAATGCCACAAATCTATACTTGTACTTTGAGGGACATATTAGTGGATAAGTAGACCATAAAGTAGTATATTGGAGAAATCAAATATTTGAGAAGATGGATAAAGAGATTGAATACATTTTGGATGTACATGTAGGGAAGGTAATGAACATAATAGAGCATAAAGAATATATAGTGAAATACATAGACAAAGAAGGCAATGATGTAATTGGCTTAGTGAAGTAAAAATTGTTAGACTTGGTCATTCCATTGAATACATTTAGAGACATGCATGAACAAGGGTTCAAGTTCTTCTTACTCGAGGTGTATAATTCAAGATCATCCAAGCTCACAAGAAATATTGCATCACCCAAAAAAATAGGGTTGACGAATTAAAAACTCATGTAATACCACACCACTTCGAGCATGCATACAAGCTTAAATCCTTAGACATTTTATGTGGAAGTTGCAAAACTTTATACTTAAACAATGGAGGCTTAACTAACCCTCTTAAACCTATATAGCCAAGAAACATTTTATATGCCATAAAAAAATTCATATGTTGTGCAACACTATCTTGGCCATGCAAAACTAAAAATGTTGCAAACACCTATCGACATCATTGAACACTCGATCTTTGTGCATGAAGCTACATATAACCTAACACACACACATCTCAAGCTATAAATAATTCCAGATGCTTCCTAAAACTTATTATATCATGAAGCCTTACATTTATGTAAGACCACTACTATTTTCCACCGCGATTGGATATGTATCTAGTGTGATCTCATGTCAACATCAATACAATTAAAGGGAGGCACATGCGGGCCTTAATTCATTTTTTATGGCCAAGGACTAACCAAATGATCTGACATGGTTTGATATGATGGAAGAGACTTCATGAAAATATCAAGGGTGATATAAACAATCTGAGGAATATTTGCAAAGTGTATTTACTTGTAGAGACATATTTTTCTACCAACAAAGTCACTGTGAATTCTATAAATAGAAAGGACCTATGAGCATGTAAGGCACATTCCTACTTAGTAACTAATTAGTAAAGGAATCTAATGAAGATTTGCTAAGTTGAGCTGAGTGTTGTTTTGTAGAATCTTTACAAAGTCTGTAAGCTTAGGATAATTCATAGAATCATAATTCTTAGAGAATTCGCAGAAAGTTTTTTCATAAGATAATCATTGGAGTTAAATGCCATTATGTATGAGTCTATAATCTTTTCCTCATATTAATAGAAAAAATGCTCATTATTTCTTGTTTAAGGTTGTGTTTAGGATATTAATTTGGCGAGATCTAATTTTGAGTTTGTGGGTTGTGCGGTCTAAGATATCCCTTCATTTTGACCCCTAATTGCAATTACATTATTTCTACACCCTATATTGTTAGCCTTTTTTCTCTAACTAGGTATACATCACTTATCAATATTTGATTAGGTCCTAACTACACGTTAGATGTGGTTTATTAGTGTATTTATTTATTAAACCACTTTCAACATCTACAATATGAAAAACACCTTAAATTAGCCCTTACATTTGTTTAGTGTTATTTATGTCTTTCCCGTATATACAAGTGATTGATCCAAATAAATCACTTTGTAGACACTCAAATTTGGTAATTTGTACTTTGGCAACCCGTGATTTGACTACACACTTGTGTTATGACAAATACCACTTCTCCATTCTTGTTTAACATTTAAACATCAATTCACCATCTCAAAACATCATTTTGCATATTCCTTGCTCATGTCCAATACCATACACTCTAGTCAAGGTCGTACCATATGGTCCTAACCTCTTTGTATAGTCTTAGATCGGCATGTATTCCAACCGCACTTCCAATTTAAGATCCTTCGTTGGGTCTTACACTTTCTCTGGGTCAGCCTTTCTTATATAAATTGTCTATGAAACCCTATATAAGCAAGTAAAAACTACCTCATTTGTTAACTCATAAATCCTAAGGCAATACATTGGTGCACTCACTTCACATGCTTGTAAAAGGCACCCAAAGCTCCCTAAATCTCAGAATCACACATGTATAGTCATTAGCTAAACATCCACATCAAGTATGAAGCTATAAACTAGATTAAAGTAGTCATATATCTCATCTGCAAGCATCCAAACATCCTCTCTCCAAGTATTTTTGGCAATAAGCAAGTCAAAGAAATCATGGTCAAGGCAATTGTCAAATCTGATTGATCTATATAAATATCACATGTTAGGTGGAGACCGACATGTGGTTTGAGGCCTTTTCAGGAGCGGTGCACATTTTGGCATTACCCACAACCCTCCTAATGTTTATTTTACAGGTTTCTTCATCCATGGCTAGGGTTGAGATGATTATCAGTTCACACTAAGAGCTTTGTTATGTGCGACAACTAGGGTTTGAAAATGATAGAAAAAATGAGGAAGATGAGCAAGCTGAGGTCCTAGACCATACAATATGTTCCTAACCTAAGTGAATTTCCACTTTTATTCTAGTTTACAAGGGTTTCCTGGTTCATTTCTCTCGATTTTTGTGTTGTACAATCACAAATCTTTCCAAAATCAATTGTGACAAGCTAAGTGTCCTTATACCATTGTTTTGTACTTTCAATTACATATTAAGTTAAGCGATGTGTTACAATATTTCTTATCAAATATGGGTTATAAATTTGATTTAGTATTTTATATCATATCATCCTTGCTAGATCATTAATCAACTATAATCTATATCATGTAACCTAATTAAATTGATCTAACATTTAATTAAGGGTTAAATTTTTGGTGAACCCACTTTCGATCGAACCCTCCACCTAATCTAGGATCTTTTTGGTTCTTTGCTTATTAGGCATGTTGACATTCAAGCCCTAGTTGCTTTAAGGTTCTTATCTACATTTTATCTTCACATCCATGCATTTTTTTCATCTATCATCTGCCATAAATCCGATTTTCACAATTTTTCCTAAGGTTTCATGGTTGGTCCTACCCTTTAGGTCTCTTTCTAAGGCTCCTAATTACCAATTCACCTTTCGTTACATTTATCAAACATAATGACTCTATTTTCAAATTCCTTTAAGGTAATTATTAATTTTTATACATTTAATGAAAACCTCTTTTTTGCCTTAAGTTTTAGCACACTTTTCATAAATATAAAATTATTATTATTATTAATTAAGGCATAATCGAATAACTACACACTTTTGTCAAAATACCTTAGAGGTTTTTATTTCACGTAATCAAATTTAAAATTACCTCTTTTGTTTTATAAAGTTCAAATTATATTTCAAGGTATGGTAATTTTATTCATTTGAAAATGATCACTTTTTGCTCAACATCACTTTTTGAGTCTTATCTGCAGGGTCTCTTAATTGTCAGCCCTCCATATGTTGATCCTTATAATTTTATGTCTAATTAGAGATATCTCTTTCATTTTTCCTACCATCATGTCTCGAGCTAAAAATCCTCAAATATCCTTGTATGATTTGCTTCAACGTCATTGCACACATGTAGAACTACTCTCACAAAAATAACACAAGAAGTAATGCTTCCTATAGTATGACACCTTCTCGTGTGAATTTGATTTTGAGTCGTATTTCAACTCCTTCTATTAGTCATGATGACACATTTCATAAGGCCATCTCGAGTCTATTCAAACTTTAAACCATGTTTTTCAAGATAAAATTCACGTTATGAATACTAAGTTCACATCTCTCAAGTGTGAGATAACATATCTAAAGGATTCTTCGATGCCCATATTCATCATATCTTTACACGTCATGATCGATCTAGTTTTAATCCCATTAATAATAAATTTTATACACACATCATGTATGCTACATGTTCCCATACAAGTGAATTCAAATTCATACAACAAAAATCACCTCTTCCGTTTGAGAACAACATGATATTCTATCTAAGCTACTCAATAATCAGTTAATCACTTTGTTACCTATTCATTACTACCCTCGCTATCGGTTTACAATGAAAAATGCAACAATTTGAGCATAAGGGATTTATTTTTTGCTACATAACATTTTCCTATGCATTCATCTCAAGTTTTCAAATCTAAATGGGTTCCTTAAGTTGATCTGTCTATATATGGTGAACATTGTACAATATCAAATGATACAACTTATGTAATGATATAAGAGCCACCTATTCCATAAGAGGATAAGAATGAAATACCTCCTTTGGAAGCACTAATATCAGTGGTAAAATTACATCGTGTTATTGTACCACTTGCACTTAAACTATCTAAACGCACCCTAAACTTTACAAAGCAAATTGCATGACTAACTAAGGAAGGATAACACCATTGCCACCTCTAGTCAATTCTCTAAGTCTAGGAATATAAAATTAAGATAGAAACTTACGGGAATGCTTAACTAACATGAATATAATTCAAAATCTAACTAAACATGCCTACTAATATGCTCAATTACCTAACATGGGCCTAAATAGACCTAAAAGGGAAATCAAATTGGGATGGTTGCTACTCCAAACAAGGTGAAATGGCCTCTCCAAATGACTTACAAAGTCACTTTAGATATCCATCTACTAACCTTGTTAAAGGCTTTAGGAAAGGATTGAACTTGACTATATATCATATTTATTATATGAGATGCAAATCAAAGCATGGTGTAAAGTATTAAGGTAAGAGGTGAACTCTTTTTATAGTTTTCCTTTTGGGAGAAATTTGTATTTTGGTGCATGTGGGACTAAAATCCCCAAATTAGATTAGAATTTCTAATCATGATTAAGCTTTGCTAATCACAATTAGTGAATTATCAAGTGATTAAGATGTGTGGAGCCCTAATCAACCATTTAGGGTCAACTAGGAGGCTAGGATAAGCTTTTGAAGCTTTTTGAGATGTTTTGGAGGAAAGTAGGGTGATTTTAGTGGTTGGAAGAGGGTTTGAGCCAACATGATAGGGTATATCGACCATAACAAGGGCAAAATAGGCTTAATTAGCTAATAATCGCTAATTGTTTGTTTTGAAGAGGATTTTGGCTTATGATTCATCATAAAGTGGCATCCCAAATGCGAAAGGGATTTGGTGATCAACAAAGCACTTGTTAATTAAACAAAGTGGCAAGAAACGTTAGTTAATTAGCGGAAATCACTAATTATAACGGAATTGGTGAGAATGAGAGTGATTTGTGTGCGTTTGGCAATAAGATTGCGAAAGTAGAATTTAGGTGTCTACATTTGCCCCTGTTTGAGGTGAAGTAAGTGACTTCTCTTCAAATATAGTAGACAAGCATAAACAGGTAAATTTTGAAGAAAAATTAGTAGAATGAAGGATGCCCCCTTGAGTGTCGATGGGGTGATAGAAGAAGTCAATCAACGATCGAAAATATGATTGAAATGGATAGAAGAAATAGGATAGAATTGCATGAACCCCTTGGTTATTTAGAAGGAATAAGAATAGGTATAAACATGGTTATTTATTGCCCCAGGTGATTTAGAAGAAAAAATAGTAGTGGTTTAATATAGGACAAGCCCAATCTTTTCATCCAGCCTTTCAATAAGTAACTTTGTTATAGCATTTTTCCCCTAGGTCTACATCATCGGCCTTTATTGAAATAAAAAAGTGTAAGATAACATGAAAATCTAAATTACTAATATTTTCATTGCTACGTAACTCCATGCAACATACATAATGCAATGCAATACAAGAAAGTAAAATGATACTTAACTCAATGCAACATACACAATGCAATGCAATACGAGAAAGTAAACCAGCTAACCTAACAAAGAAACTAGTACAATCATACACACTCAAACAAACAACGTTCAAGATTTGCACCCATGTTTTTGTTATTAAGCTTTAGTTTCCAAATGTTCGTGTTGTAACGAAAAGGGTTAAAAACGGTGCCCCAAGCAAGGATACATGCGAGGGGAATAACGGAGGACACAAGTAGTCCCATGGAAAATCTTTCATGCACTATGACACGTCTCTTAAGAACTCATTGTTGCACGAGAGTACCGACATAGCATGCAACCTAGCTTTTGTTAATGGAGGTAGATCACGATGATCCGCAAGTCATTTAAGACCAAAATAAGTAAGAACCATAGAAATATGTTTTTGTAGGACATATTTCAATGTTCAAGGATAATGTAAATGATACAGGCTTCAGTTGTATGCATGTTATTTAACAATTTTTGCAAAATTTTAATTTTTTACAAAAAAAATTGGTTTTTTAATTATTTTTTCCAATTTTTAATATTTTTTTGGGTTTTTTGAATTTTCTAATTTTTGTAGAATAAATTATTATAGAAGAAATAACGAAGTCATGATACTATGCTAAAAGTGACCGTAAGGCAAAAATACACCCCAAGTAGTATAAAAGGCCGTCGGGAAGCAAAAATATGCCCCAACGTAGCAAAAACATGCCAAAAAATAGTTATTTATTAAAAACAATCTCTACGGAAAGTGTTAGTGGAATTTTAGAAGGAATACGGTGGTTTCAAGGCACTTTGGGGGTGAGAAACACGTCACGGGTGCTACAAATGGGTATAAAATCCATCGCGGAAAGTTTATTTACCACATTCACCTACCATTTTTACCACCAATTGGAGCTCTGACCTATGAGAGGAAATGGTGAGGGTATCGAATCGGAGACATCGTGTGGACCACGTGAGGGACTACATGAGGCTCCCAGTGGATGGACCACAGGTACACAAAGCTTCTCTTTTTACCCTAGTTATGCAAATTAATTTTTAAAAGAATTAAAATGCATGTTTTTATGCAAAATTAGGGAAAAAGGGGGATGCGCCTATGCTTAGTGGTTGCATGGGCACATATGTTCCTATGCACAACCCAAAGTGTCCCTATGCATTTGTGTAGTTTTTAGCATGTTAAAAATTTAGTTATGCGGGGGTGCCTATGCGTTGTTACATACAAAAGTGCACCTATACACAATTGGCAGAAGAAATATATGGGCGCCTATACCCTTAGCAATGCACCTTTTCCTTTGTTTTCTATATTCTGGTATTTCTGGTTTATTTTTTCTTTAGAGCGTGAGCACACATGTGTTAGTGCACAAGGGAATGAGCCTATGCTAAGAAAAGTGTGCCTACACATGTAGGTTAAAGAGAGCAAGGAAGAAAACGCACCCATCTTTGAGAAAAAGGTGCCCATGCAAGAGAAAATGTGCCCTTGGGGAAAATGCACCCATGCATGAGGGGTATGTTGGTGCACTTAGGGGTGCGCCCATGCACAAAAGTCAATTTTAAATTGCTTTTAGGAGAAAACTAAGGTTTTAGAAAACCCTAGGTGGAAGAAATAGATGAATTATAGAAGAATTTAATGATAGAATAGAAGAATAAGATCATAATAAATGACCTGATTGGTTCCACAGGTGGACTTGGACATATTAGTGACGTGGGAGCGACAGGGGAGACTTCGGGCCTACGAGGCGGCATTCGCCCACGTGACCAGATTTTCCTAGAGATTACCTTGGAGGTGACAAGTTTATCTTATATAGCTCATATGCCATGGATTACCTTAGATCACAACCTACTCACAAACCTTAGCCGAGAGATGGTAGAACGAGAGTCGGTTCTTCCGACCGCCACCGCGATATGAGCATTACATTGGAGGATGTTTGGCAGATCCTATGAGTTCCTATTCTGGGTCGTTTTATTACATACGATGGTCGCAAGACCGGATTGAGTGATATACAACCATGATATTTGGAGTGATAGATATACCCCGCTAGAGGTATGACAATTTTCGTTAGGAGGTGCATGGTGATACATGGCTAAGATGGGTCCTTGTATATTTATTATCTCTTGTCGGTGCATTTTTTTCCGACAAGACGTGTGCACGATTCCATCTGGGTCTCATTAGAGTGATTCATGGTGTACTTCAAGGAGAGGTGTACTATTGGGGTCAGTGTATACTAGCTCATTTATACTCTTATTGGGGTCAGTGTATACTAGCTCATTTATACTCTTATTTACACTTGATAGCTTATCATGGACAGAGGTCAGTGGGTCCTGCTACTTTGTTACATATCTGGGCCTAGGATCACATTGCGATAGGCCACCCTGCAAGAGCTTTGAGAGCTTGAGTTATTGGAGAGCCTTCCATCATGGGATGGGTTCCAGACGAAGATGATATTTGTAGCCACAAAGGGGACATAGACTATTACAGGCAATATTTTGACAAGTTACAACCCCATATGATCATATGGCAGCCATATAGGTTATACCAGTGGCCTCAGGATGCAGTCGAGTTGAGTATAGTTGTAGTGGACCATTCATTATTGGGAGTAGGAGCTATATCCTATAGTGGTACAGAGTGGATATGGTCCAATGTCGGGTTTGGTATCATCCAAGGGGTTCCTCATGATGAGATGTGGTATGTGCTTAGGTATAGAATTGTATTCCATATGGGGCCTCGGATCAGGTTGGGCAGAGCGTGCACTAGTTTCTTACAGGTGGTTCCAAAACCTTGGGTACAACGGGTGCAGATAGCCGATACAGGGACTACCCCAAATTATGCAGTGTGGTATGTGACAGTGCTACCATGTAGATTGACTATACCACATGAGGTATTGGATGCAGAAAGCACCCAAGGGGGACATGGTGAGATCCCTAGGCACATGCACGAGCAGTCCACATGGAGGACCACATATAGGGGTACCAATGCAATAGGTCTTAATACATGAACAGGTAGTGGTGCAGCCATAGGTGGTTCCATTATAGGCACCATTGCAGGCACCTCCCTCACCCCCTCACGCGAGTTACATTAGGTGACAACTTTACATCTCTAAATGGTAGCTGAGAGGGATCAAGTCATTATAGAGAGAGATCAGGCCATCACAGATGAGGATCAAATCGTGATAGAGTGAGACCAAGCCAGGACATAGAGATTACATGCCTTGAAAGAGCAACACTAGGTGATAGCAATTAGTTTACAACTACAAACAAAAGGGATCAGCTCGTGATAGAGCAAGATAAGGCTAGGATAGAGAGATTACAGGCCTTAACAAAGTGAGACCAAGTGATAACATATAGTTTATACAGTGCAGACAGAGAGGGATTAGGTTATAGTAGATAGAGCCCAGTTGAGGATAGAGCTAGCTAGCGTGAGAGTGGAGTGTGATATGCTTCAGCAGGAAGGCACGTCTTCAGGGTACAATTGATGATTGGGCACAATGCTACTATAGCATGTGAGGCCACATATTATAGGATGCAAAGTATTACGGTCATTCCGGTGAGGAGAGAGCTCCCGAGTATAGTCGGATAAAGCAAGCCACATGTCTCAATCTAGATCCCATAGGCCATCGCGATCAACGCGATCTGTACAGGGTCCTTTACAACAATAGGCTTCAGAGTAGCATGGGTCAACACAACATGGTGTAGCACCTTCTACATGCCCGAACCTCATATCCCCCACCTAGTGGTGGACCTAGACCAGGCATTCCTAGCCAAGGGTGAGAGTTATGGTTGACTCTCTTATTGATGTACTAGATGTATTTTTTTGGTGTACTACCTCAATATGAAGGCATACTTTGTATGGATGTATATGTATTATTTTTATCATGCCTCATGATAAAGGCACTTTTTGTATAGATGCCCATGATGGCTCATTGTATCAGACATTACCTTTTGAGACACATTATTTTGTACATGGACATTTATATTTTTGATGATGTATGATGATTTGATGGATTACTGATGTACCACATTTTGCTTATGAGATATCATGTTTAATCTGTATGTTTATGTTTGTATCACATGTTAGATTATGAGATAGCCTTAGCTGATGTCATATTGCATGTTGATGAGATACTTTGAGTAAAACATGTTTATATTTTTGATATTGGTGTGGGAGGGATAGATTTGTGATCATGTGCAACCCCTCTTGCCCCATTGATGATATGGTACTTGATGATTAGCTTTAGCATACATGTATGATGTAGACTTGGCATTTATTGATATACAATGTATAGATGTGATCATATGATGATGAAGTGACAACACAATGTACAAGTAAAAATTAACAAGCACAAGTTAAACAAATCTAATCAAAGCAACACATTTATTTACAAGTATGTAATATTAAATGAACTCAATGTAATACGCTACAAACTAAAGTGACATTCAATCTAAGTAAGTAAGTAAATCCAATTCAAAGCATATAATATGAAAAACAATGCAACTAAAACCATACAAAATGACAACTAAAAGTAAGCAAACCACTACTTTGTTTTTATGGGATAGTTTTAAGACATTTTTGTTGTTTTTGGTTTTCATCTTTAAGACAATTTTCTATTGTTTTGGAGTTGTCTACGAAATGTATTTGAATGTTTTGATTTTTCCGAGGAACACATCAATATGTTTTGGGGTTTTCAAAAGTTATACGATTGTTTTTGATATTTTATAAACAATTTTCTGAAGCGAACGTGCAAGGAAATGAAGAAACATGGATGCCCCCAATGTTAGATGGGATGTACAAGGGCAAAATGCCACGTGTTATATGCTAGAAGTGATCTTCATGAAAGTTTCCCCAACATGATATGGGTTCATTCAAAGTTAAATTCTCCACATTCAAAAGGTTGGATCAAGGTAAAGAGGGATAGGCTCACAAGGGACTTAGACGAAGGAAAAGACCAGCTTAGGACAAATATGTCATACTCCTAAACCTGAAATGCTTGTGAACAATGACCCTCCCTTGGCTTGCTGGTTTTCACCAAAGGACTTGTCCAAAGTGCCACCATTGCATGGTTTTCACTATTAGACGCACTGTTTATTTCTCTTTTTCTTTTTCTATTTTTATACTTTTTGATTTTATGATACTTTAGAGACTTTATACTTAAGCATAGAAGCGCTTAAGATGCATTGTGTTCATGGGTTCTCGAAGCTCTTGGCCATCTGAATGGGCTAGCTTATAGGCACCTAAACCAAACTTGGTAACCATAACATATGGTCCTAGCCAATTGGGTTCAAATTTCCCTTTCTTTTCACGGTCCTTATTGGTGTTCTTTTGATTCTCTTTTAACACCAAGTCCCCTACCTCAAATTGATGAGGTATGACTCTTTTATTGTAGCTTCACCACACTCGATCCTGATACACTTTAAGGTGATTAAGAGCGTGAATTCTTTTCTTGTCTAATAGATCCAACTCTATCAATCGAGCTACTCTGTAGTCCTCCTCTTCATTCAGTAGTCCCTTAGCTCAATGCACAAAGAAGGGATCTCGATCTCTAGAGGCAATACAAATTCTCGTGCCGAATACTAAGGAGTATGGAGTGACACTTGTGGAGGTGCAGATAGAAGTTTTGAATGCCCAAAGGGTAGGTGAATTTATATATTACCAGTCACGACCTATCTTGTTCACCATCTTCTCCATAATGCGAATTAGAGTTTCATTAGAGGCCTCAATTTGCCAATTACCTTAAGGGTAATAGGGAATCAAGAACTTAAGGGAGATTTGAAAGTGTTTGCAGAGTGCTTTCACTATTTTATTCTTAAATGGATTACCATTATTAGTGATAATAGCAGAAGGGATACCATATCGACAGATGATATGGTTCATGATAAATTTAGAGATTTGGGCACCTTCAACATAGGTGAGAGGAACAACCTCTACCCATTTTATAAAGTATTTAGTTGCAGTAATGATGAATTTATGACCATCTGAAGAGATAGGGTTAAGTTTCCCTATTAGATCGAGACCCCACTTTGAGAATGGCCAAGGGGTTGTGACAGGCTGCAAGGATTGCGTCGGTGCATGTATCAAGTTGCCATACTTTTGACAATCCACGCATTTCTTCACATGGTTACAAATAATCATGCTCCATGGTAGGCCAATAGTAACCTACTATGATTATTTTCTTTGCAAGTATGATCCCATTAGTATGAGCCCCGTAGATGCCTTTGTGCACCTCTTTAATTGCTTGGATAGATTCATTCGAACTTAAACATCGCAATGATTCCCATCGTAGCCTCGGCGGAAGAGGGTGCCCCCAAGTAGGGTATAACGGGCTATATGCTGGATGAGGGTGTGTTTTCAACATGATAAATGTTAGTGGGAAAGGTTCCATCATGGAGGTAATTAAATATTTTAGCGTACCATGGGGAAAAGGGACCAACAACATCACACACCATACAAGAATCTAGTATGTCATATGTCGGTGTTCTGATATTTTCTACAAAGAATGGCATATCATTGTTCCCTAGTAGAATACTCAACATGGATCCTACATTAGCCATAGCATCAACTCGCTCTGTTTTGTGCTCTTGTTATTTGTTCAAATTTTATCTACTTGAAAAACTCCTTTAGAGAATAAACCATCCTTTTGTATGGAAGAGTTTCTCATCTTTTACCTTGTATTCATCTGTGACTTGTTTGATAATGAGAATTGAATCACCAATGTAATTAACTCGTCTGATATCCCACTTGATGGCTAGCTTCATCCCTGCAATGAGAGATTCATACTCCACTATATTATTCGTGCATGGGAATCCAAGCCAAAAGGCTTGGGAATCAAGTCTCCGTAGGAGTGATTAACACAACTCCGGCACCTAAACCATGAAAGGTAAAGGAGCCATCAAAGTATAGTTGCCAAATGATAGATTCCTCAAGGTACATGATATATGCATCTGGTAGTTCTAGACTCAAGTATTCGGTGCCTGGTAATGAATCTTCTGCTAGCTGATATGCTAAGACTTGTCCTTTTACTAACTTTTGATGCACATACTCAATGTCGAATTCACTTAACAAGATGATCCAATTAGCCATCTTGCCTGTGAGTGCAGGTTTTAACAATAAGTATTTTAGTGGATCGACCTTCAAAATAAGCTTGAATTTATTGTTGAGCAAATAGTGGTGTAGCTTCTAGAAAGCAAACACTATGGCTAGGAAAGCCTTTTCGATCTCTGGATAGTTGAGCTCATATGATATTAATGTTCTGCTCAAGTAGTATATAGCTTTTTCTCTGTACTCTTTATCATACTGGGCCAACAGTGCCCTAATTGAAAAATGTGTAGTATAAATGTAAAGCAACAAGGGTTCTCCTACCGTGGGTGGCATGAGAACAAGGGGTTTAGCTAAGTATTCTTTTAGCAAAGTAAATGCTCGTTGTTGATCTGGAGCCCAGGTAAAATTAACATCTTTCTTAAGAAGATGTGTGAATGTATGACTCTTGTCTATTAGCTATGAAATAAACCTTCTGATGGCTTGAATTTTCCTTGTAAGCTACGTAATTGTCTAATATTCTTAGGAGAAGTCATTTTTGTGATAGTAGTGACCTTTGCGGGATCCACTTCTATTCCTCTTCTTGACATAATGAATCCTAGTAATTTCCTAGAGAGCACACCATAGACACACTTATTTGGGTTAAGGCTAACTTCGTAGTCTCTTAAGCGCTGAAAGATATGCCACAAAATCTCGGTTGCTCCTCCCGAGTTCTAGATTTAGCTAGTATATCATCTACGTAATCCTCCATGATTTTGTTTATCGTGTCGTGAAAGATTACATTCATCGCCCGTTAATATGTAGCACTTGCATTCTTAAGGATGAAGGGCATAACTTAGTAGCAGAACGTCGCCCATAAGGTTGTGAAATTTTTCTTGTGTTGAGCTTCCTTTACAATATTTATCATATTATAACCTCAAAAGCCATCCATGAGTGATAGCATCTCATAACCAGATGTAGAATCGACGATCATGTCAATGTTAGGGAGAGGAAAGCCATCCTTGGGACAAGCTTGGTTAATATCACTGAAATATGTACAAGCTCTGATATCGACTGGATTTTTTTGAACTCGGTTCCACATTAGAAATAGAATCTGAGTAGTTGATAGGCCTGATGAATCCTACTTCTAATAACCTTTCTAGCTCCGCCTTTACCAATAAAGCAACGCGAGGATGCATCTTCTTGAGCTTTTGTTTGATGGGCTTGGCATCTAGGTGCACAACAAGATTGTGCACCACAAATAGAGGATCAAGTCCTGACATGTCGGCATAAGACCAAGCGAATATGTATGTATACTCTCTCAAAAGTCCTGTAAATGTTTTTTGTTCTTGAGCTGAGAGTGAAGCTCCCAACTTAACTATTCTAAGAAACTCTTCCGTTCCGATGTTAGTATCTATTGTATTTTCCACTAGTAGCTTTGACTTGTCCTCTATACGCATAGGATCGGGAGAAGATTGAGATCCTCCTCTACCAAAGGTGGTTCAGGGAGATCCTCATCTTTATATGGGTACACTATCTTTTCCATAGGTTGTTCTACTTGTTTTTCAACAAGCACCTCGAAAATTTTTTCGCGATAGGAGTTCCCTTTTTCTTCCGCAAGGATTTTCTGTAGGAATCTTTCCCTTTCTCACTTTTTTACTTAAGTGTCCACACAATTATACCTCCTCTCCAAAGTACACACATGCATTGAGCTGAATGGAGAAGCCTTTCTTGTGATCATTTCTTAGAATGTTATCTTTGATGCCCAAGAACTCACCAATAGCCTCATCGTTCGAAACATGTCAATAGGTACGTGTTTTGATCCCAATTCATGAGTGATGGGTAGATGAGGTTTAATTTTTGAGTTATAGGGGTTAATGTAGGTGTAACAGGGGTTATGGTAAGGATAGCCATGCTAGAGAATAGGTTCATAAACGTGAGGTCTTTGTAAAGACTACACCGGGAATCTGTTTCATTTTCATTTTCGGACAAACTATCCTCACTCTCAAAATAAGCATACTCATTATCTAAAGGGTGAGACTCATACAAATGGATGCCAATACCTGATTTACCCATTATACAACGAGGTATTAGAAGATATTCTAATGGACCTTATTCTTAGTGGCCACAACCACGTCCTTGATATCTCATTGTAAGTGTGATTCTGTTAGGAATAACACACCTAGATGACTTGTAACACAAAGCCATTTCATCATCTTGAGGATGAAATATAATATCGTTGAGGATTCTTTCATCTTCTAGCAAGCCACTTGAAGTGAAATTATCGAAGGGGAAATTTTCCCTTGATCTCTAGAATTTATAACACAGTCTACCACGCTTGGGTTGATAGTGGAATGTTTTGAACCATAAGGGATTGTTGAATATTATACTCTCCACAACCATTGTTTATGACTTTCATCTCCCACGTAGCAAAAGGAGATTCCGATGTAGATGCACTATTTTCACTGGGAGTTAGGGTGTCCGGATCCACTCATGAAGCGAGGGCCTCGAACTGAACATGAACAACAATCTCCATAGAGGGACACTCGTAAATGGTAGGAAAATAGCTCAACAATGCTCTACAATGAGAAAATGGTTGGGTATCCCCTTGTATAGTAAGTTTTTGTCCTTCATACTACAATTTTAGACATTGATGATATGTTGATGGCACAACCTACATGGCATGAATCCATGGGCAACTGAGTAAGATGTTGTAAGGGAGATCCAGGTCCAAGACATGGAACTTCATATCATGGGTTATGAGACCAACTTCTAATGAGAAAGTGATCATTCCAGTTGATTGTATTTCTTCATTGTCATATGCCTTTATGGTGATGACCTTTATCTCGCATATCGGTTTTTGTGCAGCCTAGTTGATTGAACTAGTTTAAGAGTATAAAAATTTAAGACGCGATCCGCCATCCATAAGCACTCTCTTGACCTTCTTACGCTTGATTATTACCTCAATATGTAAGGGCAAGTTATGGGAGGGATTTTTAGTTAAGGCTTCTGTTGGACTAAAGGTTATGTGTCTTTTGGAAGTGATTTGTGCCACCATGGCCCATAAATGTGTTGGATCAACATCAATAAATACTCCTAATCCATGTAGGGTTTTGCAAAGTATATCCTTATGGATGTGAGAAATATTTAGAAGGTATAAGATTGAAATCTCAGTTGTAGTATTCTCTAGTTGATCTAACACATCATAATGACTCTCTTGAGGAGGGGGCGAGTAGGTTCGTAGATAACAAGGTGGTACCATCATGTATCATATGACGCACTCTCTTATTTTAATTCTAATCGTATTATATTTTCTCAATGAGTGGATCAACACCACCCATCAAGGCATCAAAATGGTCTTTATTTAACACATAATTAACATTCTTATTCGAGATGATTATCCCCGATCGGCTTTTCTTTTCTTCATGATTTGGAAAAGGCTCTTTAAAGATCCCTAAGTTTGCATTTATAGATTAGGCACCGTAGCGAAGTCTACTTCTATGTCACTACTATCGACTAGGTCTTGAATGTAGTGTTTTAATCTTAAACACTTGTCAGTTTTGTGACCCTTTACGTGGTGAAATCCACAAAATTCATTATCTCTAAACCATGATGGTTTAGGTGCATCGTCCCCATAGGGTTGTGTTTCAGGGTACTTAACCATGTTAACGGCCTCTAACTACTTTAGTATGGACGATATTGATTCAGATAGAGGTGTGAAAGTACGGTGTTTATACTCGTAGGTGGATTTCCCTTTACAAGCTTCAAAGGTGTGTGGTTATGAACAACTTGTACTCACTTAGAATCTACTATCCCATTGCCAATGATGTTTTTGTTCTTATTAAGAACAAACTTTGTTTTTTCGTTAGATTTGTAATCGTTATGATCACAAGAGAAAGGTTTTAGAGTCTCCCTAGCTAAACTTGCCTTTTTAATTTGACTTCCTTTTCGATTACCGCTTTGAACGAGTTACCACAATACATTTACGATTGGGAAAAATATGCTTATCAACTATTTTTCAGGTATGGAGCAAGGAAAATGGCTAGCTAATCCTCTCCATCATTGTAAAAATGCAGCAAAGTTTTCGTTGTTTGGAATTGTAGAGATCTAGCATGGTAATGTCACTCTCTATATTAAAAGAAAAGTGACGTACAAAATGTTCAGCTAATTCCGCCATGTGGATATAGATCCCTTGGGGATGTGTATAAACCATTCCAATGCTTTCCCTCCTAAACTCCGTGGGAAGAGGCGTATAAGATAATTGTCACTAAACGCAACCTCTTGGCATGCCATATAAAAATCTTTAATATGGTCACGTGGGTCACCTTTTCCCTTATACTTGTCAAATTTTGGAAAATCAAAGTGTCGTGGGAAAGGTACTTGTAGCATGGCCCTATCAAATGGATAAGGGCACAACTCATCAAACTGGTATTTCTTACATTACCAATTTTGCCTTCTTGTAATGCTAGAAGGGTGTTCTTCATAGTGGACCACTCTTGATTGAAGAGGGGATCTTGTGTGGGTGGCGTAGGCCTATACAAAGGGTTAAATCTAGGTGTATTCCCACCTCTATTCTTTGCGATAAATTCTTCATAAGGGTCTTTTCGTGTCTCCCGTCGAGGAGTGTTTATTGGGAACTCGTGAAATGAAGTTTTTGGTTTTTCCTTCGGTATAGCTTGTTTCACAACTTTTGGTTGTTCCTTTTGTATATGCAAAGCCAAACTTGCCAATTGGCAAGTGAGGGCTTGGACCTGTTGTTCTAACGTCACTTCTTGAATAGGTACTTCGTTACGATCTTTGTTAGGAGGAGGTTGTGCATGATGAACATGTTCCTCGTTGTCTTCACAACGTATTCTAATAATAGGTACTCGATAATCACCGTCATTTTCAAATGGTATCTCCTCATTATTTTGTCGCGCAGAAGTAGAGGCATGACTTGGGTTTAATATTTCATTAACAATACGATGGGGTTGGTCTACTTCTTCTTCTCCATGAACCATTGCGGAAATGAGAGAAGGGTCCACTGTGGAAGGTAACCTAGCTCCTAGTTCCATGATATGCATAAGAACCTCATGTTTGTTTTTAAAAATGTAATCGTCAAAGTTGGCGGGAGGATGCTCTATATTCATACGAGGAGAATCTTCCTCTCCACCACTATGGTCAACCATGAGATTATCCTTTAAATGAGGGTTGTCACCTCCAAATATATTGACTCCTTATCTTCAGGATCCCATTCTCGTAGTACGCATACTCAAGATAGGAGATACAACACAAAATATTTCCACTAAGTTTTACAAATAAGGGACCTTAGTCAAATTTTTGCAAAGTGTAACAACGTTAAATAATCAAAACAAGGTGACTATAGAATAACCACAAATCCAATAGGTCAATGTGAACCTAAGAACCAAAGAATAAAGAATAAGCTACCCTAGCAAGGTAATATATGACACGAGTTTTCTAAGACAATACAATGACGTCTAATACTCAAATTTAGTCACAACAAAAGTTTACTCCCTATGATTTCGAGGATAGGTTTGAAACCAAATAGTGACAACACAATATCACCAGTTAGGCCAAGTTTGAAACAAACAAGACCTAAATGCTAAGAAAGTGTTGACGCAGACTTCTAAAAAGGTATACTAAAAACTAATTTCTAAACACTAACAAAGTCTAAGTCTTGTAAAATAGACGATACAAATGTGAGCGGCGTAACAACGCCATTTGGACACGTAATCAAACCTTGTAAGAAAGTAATATATTAGTATCAAAATTATGGTAGAGTGATGAAAACAAAGTAACCTCAACACTCACAAAACTCAAGACAAAGCTAGGGTGTAAAAACTATGTCCAAGTATAACAAGAAATTGTTATGTGTGTGAGCAACGTAACACTACAATATAGAGATTTAGGCCTAGTTTCACAATGGAAACAAGACATAAATATCTCAATTGTATGGCTATAATGTGGGCAACGTAACAACTCAAAAGAATATAAGTATGAAATCACCTAACTACGATGATAATAAGTCTCAAATATGGGTTTTTGAGATAATGAGAGCCTAGTAGATCGTGAGTACACATACCATGCACACTTTCAACACTTGCGCTCCGGCATTGCAACCTAGTCGCACAAGTAGAATACAAAGGTGGTGGACATGTGATATCTAGCGGTATCATATATGTTTTTTCCTTTTACCCCAAAATGGGCAACAAGAAAAAAAAGGTGTAAACCAAGTGGTGTTGAAAAATTCTTGGTGTAACTTTGGCAGAGTTTCACCTTGTCTTAAGACAAGTGAAAAACTAGGTCAAAGTAACACTAAATACATTTTGTGATGAAACATCATGCGGTTTCAAATTTAATAGATTCTTTCCCTTGTTAAAAAAAAGAGTTTGAATCCAACAAATTTGTTACTTTGTGAGAGCTCTCAAGTATAACAACTAAGATAAAAATTGGCTCCAAGTCGGAAAGCTTCCTAGGTGGTTCTCTCTCTATGTGTCACAAGATATCTCGTGACCTCGATTTACCAAGGTTTCCCAAGGAGTATCTCGGCTTTACTTTACCCCCTTCTAATACAATGAGCAACTAGTGTGTTCATGTGTATTATCACTGGGGTCACAATGGAGATAACTTTGACTCTAATCTCACCAAGGCGTACTAGTCAATTCAGTAGTGTAGAGCACTTTCCTATTTCGTTCACAAGGTTCCCTCTTACATGAATTACTTTAGGGTTCCTAGGACCACCCCCATTATTGTAGCTTAAGGCTTATGCCAAAGGGGTTATGTCCTAGTTAAGCGAGACGAGCCGTAGCTCTTAACCAAAACCTGCAAATACAATGTGATGATCATGGCGTGTTTTTATCTTTGAGACTTAATGTGGTTTTTGTCGCACTCCTTTTAGAAACCTACAAACACACGTGAATGTTAGAATTTGGTTTGAAGAAAGCCCTTCTTTATTTGACAAGCGTTTTAGGTCCTTCACACAAATGGTTAGTAGTTCAACAAGATTCACAATATCATAGAAATATAGCAATGAAAATGCTTGTAAATCAACTAACTACCATCAAACTTTACAAAAATAAGGTTTATTCCCAATTAATCCAAGTGTTTCTTAATGAAAGACTAAAATTGTTTTTGATTCCCAAGATCACATTAGGTGTAAGGGAAGAGCATACACAAAGTTTAGCCTTGATTATTTATCAAGTGAAAAATCAATTAAACTAAAACATCAAGCATGTGCCAAAAATGAAGTTTTATTCTCTTAGGCACAAAATGAATGATGATTGTTCCTACTTACTCCCAAGAAGAAAAAAGTGGTTTAGAGGTGATTTTGGTTCTCAAGATCACACTAGGTGCAATAGAAGAAGAGCATACACAACTCTATTCCAAACTCAATCAAAGTATGAAAACATAATCACTCATCAAACCCTAACCCAATTTAACCAAAAATCCCTTATCAAACCCTAAGGCAATTTTGTTAGGAATATTGCTCTAAAATCAATAAATGGACTAAAACAACAACTAAAAACCCTTAAAAATGATAACCATCCCAAAAACACATAATTTGAAATTTTGAAGTTTGAGGAAATTTTACCTTACTTTGCATGAGCGTGCTCTATAGAGCATGACCGCACTCAAAGAGTGCACAGTGCATATAGTAGTGTGCAGTGCACATGGTAGTGCATGATGTGCACACACAATAGTCAGTGATGCATGGGCACGTCCAGTGAGGCGTAGGCGCACTTTACACACAGAGCCAAAAATCTAGTGTTGCATGGGCGCACTTTTGGATGCACATGCGCACTTTCCTCAAAGACAGTGCACTTTCTATAAAGCACATGCACACTTTCTCCCACAGGCACACTTTCTCCATCACACAGTGCACTTTTCCTATAGGTGGTCAAAAATATGAGTTTTTGAGAAGATTTCTTGAAAAAGGTCCAATCTTTGGTATTTTGAGGGAATTTTGACAGGGCTTCGCCTCCTTATATCCTGCAAAGAACATGAAAACACAACTTCTACCACTAATCTAGTTGAAACAACTACCTAGCTTGAAAAATTGATCTACAAAACTTTGAAAATTACTCTAAAACTTTGAAATTAATCTAAAAATCTTGAGAAACTAATCTAAAAAGCTTGAAAGTACTCTAGAAAGCTTGAAATTAAACTATAAAACTTGAAATTAATCTAGGAAACTTGAAACTAAGCTAGAAACTTGAAATTAAAAACTTTGAAACTAAGTTAAAAAGCTTTAAAATGAATGCAAATGGGGTACTGTCCCATCGGCATGCCAAATGAAAGCACCCTAAACTTTACAAAGAAAATTACATGACTAATTAAGGAAGGCTAACACCATTTCCACCTCTAGTCAAGGCTCTAAGTCTAGGAATGTAACATTAAGATAGAAGCTTAAAGGAATGCTTAACTAACATGAATACAATTCAAAATCTAACTAAACATGCCTACTAATATGCTCAATTACCTAACATGGGCCTAAATAGACCTAAGAGGGCAATCAAATTGGGATGGTTGCTACTCCAAACAAGGTGAAATGGCCTCTCCAAATGACTTACAAAGTCACTTTAGATATCCATCTACTAACCTTGTTGAAGGCTTTAGGAAAGGATTGAACTTGGCTATATATCATATTTATTATATGAGATGCAAATCAAAGCATGGTGTAAAGTATTAAGGTAAGAGGTGAACTCTTTTTATAGTTTTCCTTTTGGGAAAAACTTGTATTTTGGTGCATGTGGGACTAAAAGCCCCAAATTATATTAGAATTTCTAATCATGATTAAGCTTTGCTAACCACATTTAGTGAATTATCAAGTGATTCAGATGTGTGCAGCCCTAACCAACTGCTTAGGGTCAACTAGGAGGCTATGATAAGATTTTGAAGCTTTCTGAGATGTTGTGGAGGAAAGTAGGGTGATTTTGAGAGGTTGGAAGAGGGTTTTGAGCCAATAGTAGGGTATATTGACCATAACAAGGGCAAAATAGGCTTAATTAGCTAATTATCTGCATTTTGAAGAGGATTTTGGATTACGATTCGTCATAAAGTGTCATCCTGAATGTGAAAGGGATTTGGTGATCAACAGAGCACTTATTAATTGACCAAAGTGGCAAGAAATGTTAGTTAATTAGCGAAAATCACTAATTATGATGGAATTGGTAAGATTGAGATTGATTTAAGTGGGTTTGGCAATAAGATTGCGAAAGTGGAATTTAGGTGTCTACACTATCACTAATAAAGAATGCACAATTTCACATTGCATCAAAACAATAAGAGAATACACAAACCAAATCAAGGGGCAACAGAACAATCAATTCTACAAAATTATCTAATCTTCCACAACACAATGAGACATATGATGATATTGATTAAGATGTTAGATACTAGACACACATGAATGAAACCAATAATTAAGACCAATTTGACTTTTCATATGAAATTTTGCACATGTCAAAATTTTATGCCAACGATGATGAACAACTTGATACCCCAAGCGAGCCATATGTGAATGTATGTACTTCTCCACAAAATACACAATGAAACTTTAAATGTCTACATTGTGCTCCACACATTATTCTTCCACAATTACTTGAGTCTAATCTTCTGTCTCTCCCTCCATTTTTGAGGTTGATGCGAGCAAGAATCAATGTACGAGTTTCGATGCTAATGCTTATTATGACTACCATGGCTACTTGGGCATCTTACTTGTAATTCCCACTCCTTGCACCGATCCAAAGTGGGGATTGTGGGCCCCTTTGTCACGATTGGTTAGTTAGTTTGTGATCTCATCTCGTTAATCATCTCAAACATTTGAGATGTTGAATCCCATGTGTGGATGTCGTGAAGTCATATGAAGGGTATGTTGTTTGAGATTTAAGATGCTCTATTTCAAACTTTATCATCTCACCATTTGAAGTGGACCCTATCCACCTCAATTTAGAACTTGATTTATTGCTTCATTCTTTGTGAACTCAAACCAAAATTTGATCACTTCGACCTTAATGGCTTTTTGAATGAGTTATATTAAAATGTGATCTTCTATAATAACAACAACAACATCAATAATAATAATAAATAAATAAACAATTTAAACAATGCGGGATGAGAGTTTTAAATAATAATAAAAAAGGATTAAAATAAGTAAATTTAAACAAACAAAATAAATAAATAAACAAAACCTCTCAATACTAAAATAAAATAAAATAATTTGGGATGGTGAGGAAAATAATTGCCTTCCAGTAGGTAGGTAGGTTACTCGGGCGGTGGAGACATAGCGCGTGCATGTTTTTGTCGAAGGTTTTAAATGACAAATGTAGTTTGTAGTTGAAAAGCCAAATTTCCCCAAACCGCTTCCATCATCCTCTTAGACTATGCATTGAATGAGTTTGTTAGAGTTGGATAATTTTCCTCACGCAACAATGTTGTTGTTCCACCAAGTGCAAAAACATGTTTCCAACCCTGTCATATCACCTTAGCTAGTGCACTCCCAACTTGTTTTGAAATAGGATTTTTGATCAAGGTATGAGCTTCCACCTAAACGCATGAGGAAGAGTTGTGCTGGAGGTTTTATGTGCGGCAGTGCATTGGTAGACATGCATGGGAAATGTGAAAGCTTCACCTTAGCATGTGGATTGTTTTTCAAGGGATTTAGATTGGTAGTGAATGAAATTGTAATGGTTTGATTAAAGGTGGCAAGAGAGGTGCAACCTCATAAGATGCAATGTTTACTGATGCACAAAATGTATTTGTTGAGAAAGGCTTTGGATAGGTGTAATGTCACATCCCACAAATTCTTCCCTCATCCATCCTACATGCACCAAGTTTTATGGTCATGTGGGTTGTTTAATTCAAGTTGTACGAAAGCAGAGAAGATTAGCTTTGTCCCTACGCATGGGTGTAAACTATATAGCATTCCTCAAAGTTTCATGGTTACATGGACACAATGATTACATGATGCACACAAAATGGTTTGGTTAAAAGGCATTATAAACTTTCAAGAAAATACAATGAGTAAGCATGAAACCTAACTCCCTATCACCATGCCATCACCCCCAATTTGTTCCTATATGGGTTTTAACAGAGTATGCACTTCCATCAAGTCATGAAAGAAAGAGGATTTTGATAGATTGGTATGTAGAATGTGGTCTCATGGAATATCCTAATGCAGCGTAAAGCATACAAAAGACATGGGTATCCAAACATGGCATGGACACTGTCTCAAGCAAATGTAACCAGATAGGTGTTATTTTGATTCACCATTGTCTACTTACTCCAATCCCATGTCCCTTTTGAACAAGGCCTTGTTTCACCCCAATAAGGATTAGTCATCCAAAGGACTTGGTAAGTTTACAACTCCTCATTTTGAGTTAAATTATGTGGCTACCTGGGTAGATCTGTGTGTAACATGGAGACATTCAATGGATGTGTGTAACTTCAACTCCTAATTTCTCACTCGCAAGATCAATACAGGCTCTCCCTATATCTTGCATGAATTCAGTGTTTTCTAGTTTTCCTTTCTTATGGTTATTGAAAAATAAAACCAATGATGAGTATGCCTTAGTAAATTTTAATGAGATGTAAATTTAATTTTTCCCTTTTCTATGCAACTAGAAGGAATATTTTCAAGTGCAAACACAATTCCTATTTACCTCCTTAGATGTTTGGATAACATTACTAGATAATAAAAAATCACCAAATTGGCAAGACCAAAATTGTTTTCTAGTTTAAAACTACCTTTTGGTTACCTTGCAAAAGCTATTAAAATGTGATTTTATGTGATTCAAAAACACCTCTCCAAACCTCAAAAGAAGGAAATTCGAGTCATGAATGTGTTCCTTGTCATGTGGAGTGTTGTATCAAACCTTATAAAAACTTGAATGTTCATTCATGCATTTTTCATCACCCCTATAGGAGCCCTGGTAACCCTTTTTGCAGTCTTGGGAAGCTACTAAAAGTCAAAAATTGAGTTTGGTTTTGGATTTTTCATTTAGGCCATGGGTGAAGAAATGGATATCGGCCTCTATATACCTCTATTATTTATCCGTATAAATTGCTATTAACCATCAGCTATGATAAAATAACATTTCAAATTATTTTTTCAAGGGGGTTTTGTAGACCTCTGGTTGCTGGGGGACCATGTCAAACTAGTCCAATTATGATCGGTGGCTCTAGAAAAGAAGTCGTCATTCATACCCTATTTTTTGTTCTAAGTTCCATCAAATCCAATGAATTCCCTATATATAGGAATTGTCTCATGGTACATTCTCATCAAAATCGATTTTGAACGCAATTTCATAACCCTCAAGTTAAATTTGGACATTTTCACAAACTTGTAGAAAAATGTGAAAGAATGTTGTGGGACCCTCATCAAGGCTAATAACTAGTGAGAAAACTTGCAGAAACTTATATATGACTGTATGGAACTCCCTTTTGTTGCTTGTTTTGAGAAATTTGATTGTCGAGAAAATGGTGTTTTCTCTCCTCTCTCTTTCTCGCTCTCTCTTTGTCTCTCTCTCTCCCTCCCTCCATCCCCCTAGTTAGGAAATGAAATGAAATGAATGTATCTTTAACTCTCTCTTGTTGTGTGCTAAGTATTATAATCATGTGAATGGAAAACTATGAAATCGTGAATTATGTTAGATTTTGGGTAAATGCCATGCCAATAGTTTATGCTTGACCATGTGGTGGTTACAGGTACTAAGATAAGGACAAAGTGAAGCGTTACTAGTGTTTACATAATAACATGTGATCTTGAAAACAATGTAATTGTATATGATATATCAACACTATTTTTATAAATGTAATTGTTATTTATTATTTCCGTGATGAATACGACATTGTTAGCATATTGGGAAAGTGTGTTATTTTCATACATAGTCACATTTTTATATATTTACTAATATCCTGCTTGGTCATAATTTTATATGTTGGTTAGGTAAAATAAGTTGATTGTATCATGTTGCTATGGAAATTGATGTAAAAATAATTCCTATAGATAGTATCTGCAATCATTATAGGAGGATGAATTTGGAATCTTGTTATTTAAATCTGTTAGTACCATAAAAATTTGAAATGTTGTTTGTATCAAGTATAATTGTTGGTAACAAGTTGAGAATGGCATATTTTATCTATTTGCTAGTGATGTGTTGACCTAGGAACTCACTTAGTCTCCTAAGAAAAATAACTTGTAGTTGTGTGTTTTCATTTGGGTGGAAAGTGAAAATCAAACTTATAGCATGAAATAATAACCCTTGTTGTATGGAATGGTCCCCCGAGCTTATCTCGTGCCTTATTTCCATAGTGGAACCGAACTTGGTCAAATTTAACCATGTCATTCCTTTTCAATATCGATATTAGGTGATATCATATGCCAAGAAAATGGGTCTCACCTGTGTTTCCATGACCGTCTTGAGGTACGTAAACTTTGTAACTTGTCCCTCCTTCATGCATGGTCCATGAGAACGCTCCTTCTCTACCCTCATGGGCCAATTTTTCACCTTCACAAGTAATGATGTAGATAATTTTTGATGGCACCAAACTTACATCACAAAATAACCCCTGAGTGATAATGAAATTAATAGATTGTGTGACCTCATGATGTTATTGGTGAAATAAAATTTGATGTATGTTTACTCAACGATTGGAAATATTGCTTTAGAAGGCATTTGAACGCATAAAATTGTATTGAATGTCCCACTTGTAATATGTGTGTAATACTTGAGTTTCCTAAGGACAATAAAAGGAATCATGTGTGTGGGATCACACTCCCTTGATCCCAAAATCCATAAGTGTAGAGTAAGTGTCATATGAATTACAATTGTTCTAAAATGATGCCAACAAAAGACTAAAGTAACAATGTAAATGTAATTAGAACAAGGGTAAATGAGATTAAACTATGAAATGATTAAAAATAAAGGAGAGCTTCACTGGTGATAAAACAATCTATTAAAATGGGAAAATGCAACTTTGAGGCATGAACACATACCTTGTACACATAAATGTGGTTTAAACAACGATGCTTAAGGAAATTGAAGGTACGGGCACAAATTTTCACAAAAAAACAAATGATATTCTGTATTATATTCATGTATATGTTTGCAATATAATATAATGGATATTATATAGCCAAAAACGTAACTAAATGACTTCCTAAGAAATAAGAAGCCAATATAACAATTAACCTAGTAATAGTCACGGGTATAATAATTAACCCCTAACGTAATTATTCATTTAACAATAGTTACTCATCTATGTAAACACTAATAAATATATTTACTAACATTCCCCCTTAGTGTGAACATGGTAAAAAAACATTTGCACACTCATTTGCGGTATGATCACTGCTACGCCCTTAACCTATTGCTTGTATTAGGATATGAGTAGCCGACTTGTGGCTTACCATATCATTTTATTATATCATTTATAATTTCTCATGCTTAATAGGTCGGCCTTGGTGATGGCCATAGCATATGAATAGTATATATAGGGGATTACGGGTAGTACTTCATTATCATTTGAGCATTTGAGTCTTGTTATATGGTTTGAAGGTTTCCCCCTCGAAGTGGCGAAGCTATTCTAATTGCATATTGAGATCATTATTCTGAAATATTGTGTTATTTGGTGCTCTACTATTGCTCTTAATCTAAATTATACAAGTAATTTCATTACAAGTGGTATCGAAAGTGCGATCGGGGCGAAATTAGGCAAAAACCCTAATTTTTTTGTTTCCGCCACATATTGCGAACAGAGCGAATTGGTGGGAGATATTATTACCGAGTTGTGAAGAATTTCAAGTAAGGTTCCCTAAAAATTTCTTACTTTTTAAATTTTTTTACAAAAGTTATTACAAATTTAGGGTTTTTCATAAAATCGCTCCCTAGGCGTAAAGCTGTGGAAAAATTTAAGTTCTTTACATTTTTGGAAATCTCTCAAAAAATAGTATTAGTATCTTCTCTGTGTTTTTTCCTATTCAGCCGAAATTATATCAAAACCCTAAACCCTAAGATTTGACATCATGGCGGGGCCTTCCACAAGAGCAAAAAAGAATCCGGTTACTCCGGGTAAAACCCCAGATAAAGATGGGGTAGTGATTGAAGAGATGGAGTCAGAAGGGGTAAATACTGATTCCTCACAATTAGGGTTTACCTCGAGTTGATCATAAGGTTTGCCAACTTGAGTATGAGTTGCGAATTGTACAATCTGAGATGGCCTCTAAAGGAGACATAGCCCAAATCAATCATCGGTTGGATGATATCATGCAACATGTAAAGGGTAACCAGTATGGCCCAAATCTAGCCCATATCAACCAAGGAGGACCTTCAGTTCAAAATCATGGACAAACTAACCATATGGGATCACTTTTCCAATCTCATCAGAATCAAACTTATCCGCAACCATGGAACATGATGCCGAAAGTGGATATGCGCAAATTTGATGGTAAGGATCCCCTGAATTGGATAAATCAAATCGAGAAATTCTTTGAGTTACATCAAACACCATCAGGACAAAAGGTGACATTGGCATCCCTATATCTTGAACCCAACCAATTTGTTTGGTATCATTGGTTATGTGCTCGAGAGGCGAAGAATGGTGCAGGTGTCACTTGGACAGTTTTTACCGAGGAGTTGCAATTGCACTATAGTTCCAGTGTTTCAGAGAACTACTTTAGTCAATTAGAAAAGTTACGGCAAATAGGATCAGTCAAAGATTATGTGCATCAATTCCAAAACCTATCCTTAAGGGTGGAGAATATTAGGAAGAGAATCTGAATGACTTGTTTCTTGGGGGTCTTAAGGACCACATCGAGCATGAGGTACGGATGTTTAATCCAATCAAGTTGTCTGATTCTATTATCATGGCACGTCGTGTAGAGGAAAAAATTCTTTGTAGTAGGAGGCCACCTTTCATTAACACTAGAGACCGTAGTATCTCTTCCCCTTCATTTGCTAGGCCAATTAGACTGACTCCTCAACAAATGGAAGAAAAGAGAGCAAAAGGATTATGTTTTAACTGTGATAGCAAATATGGACCGGGACATAAATGTGTTGAGAATAAGTTGTTCTATATTGACGGAGGTAATGAGGATGATGAGGAAGCTGAAATTATAGGAGAGGCTGAGGAACCAGTAGAAGATGAAGTAGAGGATCACCAACCTACAATTTCTTGCCATGCATTATCAGGTATTAGTACTCCTCAAACACTCAAGGTTATTGGCTATCTCAAAAATAGAAGGTGATGGTGTTGATTGACTTGGGGAGTACTCATAACTTCATAAATAGTAAGTTAGTTGCCCGCCTCAATTGTTTTATTTACCAGCTCCAGAAATGCAAGTTATGATTGCGGATGGTGGGACAGTCAAGTGCACAGAAAGTGCCATAGTATCAAGCTTTCCATGGGAGACTACATGTTAGACTACTTCGCCTATGTTTTATATTTCTATGGGAGGGGCGAGATATTGTTTGGGGTCCAATGGCTCACAACCCAGTACTATTGAGATGAATTTCAAGAATTGTTCATGCGATTTCATTCGGATGGAAGGACAATACAATTGAATGGGATGGTAGCTAAGTCTCCACAGATTATTAGCTCTCATTAGATGCAGAAGGTTCTCAAAAAAGGAGTGGATGGCTTTATAGCAAAGCTATTTTCCATAAAAGTACAAAATACAGAGTCTTCAATGCCACCCAATCTTTAGAAGATTGTGGATGCTCACTCATCTATTTTTATGCAATTCCAAAGGGACTACCACCAGTTAGGGATCATGATCATGCCATTCAGTTGATTCCAGGGAGCCAAACACCTAACATCAGACCATACAGATACCCATATTCCCAGAAAAGTGAGATCAAGAAAATGGTGGAGGAAATGTTGAAGGCAGGTATCATCAGGCATAGCCAGAGTGCATATTCTTCACCAGTGGTCATGGTATGTAAAAAGGATGAAACATGGAGGATGTGTCCAGATTACCGAGAACTCAACAAGTACACCATCAAAGATAAGTTTCCTATTCCAGTAATTGATGATTTACTTGATGAATTGCATGGTGTTGTTTATTTCACAAAATTAGATCTTCGTTCAGGGTACCATCAAATTAGGATAAAAGAGGAAGATGTTCATAAAATGGCTTTTAGGACTCATGAGGGCCATTATGAGTTTTTGGTAATGCCTTTTGGTCTTACAAATGCACCCTCAACCTTTCAAAGCTTGATGAACACTATTTTTAGGCCTTTTTAAAGGAAATTTGTATTAGTTTTCTTTGATGACATATTGATTTACAGTAAGACATGGGAAGAACACTTACAACATGTAAATAACGTGTTGGAAGTTTTGGAGAAACATACTCTGTATGAAAAGCCATCCAAATGTTCTTTTGGTGTACAAGAGGTAGAGTATTTAGGTCATATTGTATCCCATGAAGGCGTCAAAGTTGATCCTCAGAAGATCAAAGCTATGGTGGAATGGCCAAGGCCCAAAAATCTCAAAAATCTGCATGGGTTCCTAGGAATAATAGGGTACTACTGAGAAGATTTTTGTGGGGATATGGTAGAATAAAGCAACCCTACTCATTGTATTGATAAAGAAGGATGCCTTCCATTGACATGACGTAGCCACTAAATCCTTTGAGTAGTGAAGGAAGCCATGTGCAAGGCCCAGATTTTGGCTACTCCCAACTTCTCAAAACCTTCATTGTTGAATGTGACGCTCAGGATCAAGATTGGGAGCAGTTCTAATGCAGGAAGGAAGACCAATTACATTTGAGAGTCATCAATTCAAAGGAAAAGATCTGCTCAAACTTGTCTATGAGAAAGAAATGATGGCTATTCTTCATGCAGTCAAGCAATGGAGGCCATATCTCATGGGTAGACACTTCAAGGTTAAAAGCGATCACGATAGTCTCAAATACTTTTTGGAGCAAAGGTTATCATCTAAGGAACAACAAAAGTGGGTAACAAAAATTTTGGGTTATGATTTTGAAATCATATACAAAAAGGGTAAAGAAAATGTAGTAGCTGATGCGTTGTCTAGAAGGGATACATCCGCAGATGCCTTACTATGTGGAATGTCCATGTTGACGGCCAATTGGGTGGAGGAAGCAAGATTGGAATGGAATCAAGATAAGGATACACAATCTCTAATATAGAATATCAAGCAAGGATCTATGACATCTAACAAATTTGAGTGGAAAGGTAATGCCCTATGGTACAAGGATAGGTTATACTTGAGTAAAGATTCTAAGTTGAAGCATAAGATTCTTGCAGAGCTACATGCCTCACCTGTTGGAGGACACTCTAGGTTTTTTAAGACATATCATAGAATAAAAAGAGAATTATTTTGGGAAGGACTCAAGGGGGATGTACAAAAGTTTGTATCAGAGTGTTTAGTGTGCCAACAGAACAAAGGGGAAACAATTAAGACACCAGGTTTGTTGCAACCCTTACCAATTCCTAGCTAGAGATGGGAGGAGGTCTCCATGGATTTCATCACCGGATTGCCTTGTTCAGAGGGTAAGAATGTTATTTTCGTGATTGTGGATAGGCTCACAAAATATGCCCATTTTTTTGCCCTATCACATCCATTTGTAGCCAGTACAGTCGCAGCTATTTTTTGGAGACAGTTCAAAGGCTACATGGAACCCCAAAGATAATTGTAAGTGATCGTGATCCTATTTTCACAAGTAATTTTTGGACGGAATTATTTTCATGTTTGGGTACTCAGCTAGCTCATAGTTCATCTTATCATCCTCAAACTGATGGGCAAACAGAAGTGGTCAACAAATGCTTAGAGGGGTATTTACGTTGTTTTGTATCAGATAAGCAAGAAAGGTGGATTAAATGGCTACCACTGGCAGAATGGTGGTATAACACATCTTTTCATACCTCTTCTCAAATGATCCCATTTTTAGCATTATATGGTTACCATCCACCTTCTATAACTTCCTCCTTGAGGGTGCAAACTAAGGTCAGAGATGTTGAGGAACACATTCAACATCAACAATAGGTTTTGGCTAGTTTGAAGGAGAATTTAGCATTAGCACAAAACAGGATGAAACAACAAGTAGATCAACACCGTAGTGAAAGACATTTTGAAATTGGTGATTGGGTTTTTGTACGTCTCCAGCCTTACGAATAGATGTCCCTAAAGCAACAGAAAAAGGAAAACAAACTTGCTCCTAAATATTATGGGCCTTATCAGGTTCTACAGAAAATTGGTAATGTTGCTTATAAACTAGAGTTGCCTCCATCTTCACACATACACCCAGTATTCCATGTTTCATGCCTGAAGAAGGTTATTGGATAGAAATTTGAAGCCCAGATAGAGTTACCAGAACTTGACGAGGAAGGAAGAATCATTTTGGAGCCAGAGAAGATTCTGCAAACACGTACTAAGAGGCTAAGAACCAGAAGCATTAAGGAATATCTGATCAAGTGGAAGAATCTGAGCATAGAAGATGCCACCTGGGAGGATGAAGGTTTTTTGTAGCAACATCCAGATTATTCAACATTGAGGACAACATTGGTTTGAAGGGGAAGGGCATGCTACACCCTTAACCTATTGCTTGTATTAGGATATGAGTAGCCGACTTGTGGCTTACCATATCATTTATACTTTCTCATGCTTAATAGGTCGGCCTTGGTGATGGCCATAGCATATGAATAGTATATATAGGGGATTATAGGTAGTATTTCATTATCATTTGAGCATTTGAGTCTTATTATATGGTTTGGAGGTTGCCCCTTGAAGTGGCGAAGCTATTCTAATTGCATATTAAGATCATTATTCGAAATATTGTGTTTTTCGGTGCTCTATTGTTGCTCTTAATATGAATTATACAAGTAATTTCATTACAATCACCCTTGTGAAACACGTCCTACAATATGACTCATGATCTTGATGAAAATAAAGGCTCTCTCCTTCCATGGTTTTATACACGCTTACCAAAAACCTTGATGTGAATAAGCCCCACCAAACCCTTTCAAGGTCCATGAACCGACTTACTCTTGTGCTTTTTTTGCCACTATGCTTGTACATCGAGAGAAGTATATAGGAATCATAGCTCGCTTGTTACAAAACTACATAATAGAACACATACTGGAAATATTTCACATTACTTCCTATAATAATCATAATGTTCTTAATTCTAGCCACTATTATCGATCGTTGCCACTCGATCTCGAACAACATAGGAAATTGCCTTTGAATTTAGACATTTTAGGTGCAAAATGAAAATGGAACATTGGTGTCATATTTCCCCCACAATGTGAAATTTCCACACACAAACACAGAGAAGCAAAGTGTATCAAGTACATACTATTGACTGGATCTTTCTAGTTAGATCTTGTTGCACATGGTCACCATTACAAGTGAATGTATTCACAAGTGGACCATCTTCTAATGAATTACTGACGTTAATGAATCACCGACAGATTATCTTCATACTGCAACGTAACTCTTTTCCCAATATCCACAATATACACCACACTGAAAAGTTGTAAAACTGAAATGAAGCATAACTAAAAGCTCACACCACAAAAATGTGCCACCACAGTTTCATGTGGCCCCATTGTTGGTGACTAACGATAGGTCATTAATTTTCTTCCAACATCATGTGCCTCTGTCTTCCAATGTGAAGTTGTTAACTCAACTGGATTTGATTATTGAGCTCAATTACAACTCGAACGTCGGATTCCACTTAAAATGCGTCTGTTTTATTTTTTATTTTTACAATTTTTGACAACTTTTTGACATTAACAAAAAGTTATTTTTCACACATTTGTAGGCAACTACAACTTTGAAAAATCTTTTGACATTCTAAATGAAAATGACTCTTAAACAAGATGATAATAATAATCCTAAGATCACCTATTTAACTTTGTTTTTTGCGATGACAATAATAATGACATATGGAGACAAACTGAAAATTTTAAAACTAACACAATATCTAAAACTCTAATGAATCATAAGACCGATTCAATAAAGTTCTAACTTATTGATTATAATGACCACAAGAAAATATAAGACTCTTGAATAACTATACACTTTTTGACTTTGAAACATGTAAAGTCAATCTTAAAATTGGTTACTAATAAATAACTAACTCGATAGTCTATATGAATATGCAATGTAACAAACTAACATATATATACCATTGTTGAAATACAAGCTTGGGATTCGAGCTTAAGTCTCATGCAGTTTTCATTTAGTCTTGTATCACCATTGAGGATAATAGAAATTGGATCGAGCGAGTGTGGATACCAAACAATCAGATTCACCACCAAGATCGAGAGGAGTTGTAAGATTTGCATGTAATGAACTATGGGTTGAGAAAACTCATGGAGAGTTTAGAGTTGCTAATGACTATGAAGTGAGGAATATTAAATGATCGTTCAGAATCTTGTAGACAACGATGCAACTTGTCCATGTAACTTTGAGTTGTTTGAAAATGACATGCAAGGTTGAAACCGTGGGCCAAATGTTTCTTCGAGGTGGTTTCAATATAAATTGATGCCAAGATAGTTTCGACCAATACGGTGTAGGTGGTTGTAACGCACCAAGAGATCAACGCCACCTCAATGTTCAAAAGTCTCCAATTGGAGATATACGTAGATCTGAAGACAAACACGTGGAGCCTAACAATGGACGGTCACCTCAAAGGTGTCTTGGTAGACTGCGGTAGGTGTAGAAAGGGCTCTTATTTGATGCATAGGGTGATCTTATGACCCATATTGTATTGTAATTAAACTTTTGGTGCGCTATACGGAAAATCGACATGTTATAAGATGTGGAATAAATATTAGGTTGTAGCTCGTAAATATACCATGCGTAAGACGTTGTGGTTGTTGTGTGTAAATCACTATTTGTGTTAGTAATGTAGTGATGTGTTTTATTGTGCACCCTA
The DNA here is from genome assembly GCA_018340775.1 of Taxus wallichiana var. yunnanensis. Lineage (NCBI taxonomy): Eukaryota > Viridiplantae > Streptophyta > Pinopsida > Cupressales > Taxaceae > Taxus > Taxus wallichiana. Next base: position 8,054,173 of record JADAXU010000131.1, read on the forward strand.
CAATTAATATCCCTATAGGTGGTATAAAAAGTGTATGTGTGGAGCGATAAGGCATGAACGGGTGACCATAACCTCGAGTCGATTACAAGTTTAGAAGTGGATTCTCATGTAGACAAAAACCACTTCTATTTGTTTTCTATACTTTTATCTTGCTCGGTATATGTGTATGCGCACCACCTTAGGTTTAGCTTATGCACTCAATTTTTGTTATAGGAATCTTGGTGGCATGCGTCTCCTTCCTAATTCAACATTTTTAGTACATTTTTAGTATATCTTAGTGTTTGTTTCAATTCATACTCATTTGTTTGACATATGGGAAGAGTTTGGGGGTAGCTATTCTCTTTTTTACTATATGTCCTTATTTCAGGATCGTGTTTATATATGTTTGCAGGAGTGTGATCCATGGGGTTATGAAAGGCAATAATGTAACTAAGATCTTCATGAGGGTGCATTCATACCTCTTTCTTCTTCTTTCTCTTGCACATTTCTATGTTAGGTTGCATGCACATAACACTTGATTTCTCCTTGTCACTAATTGGGGACAACAATACAAATCTCCAAGCACAAGCAAAGTAAAAACAAATAGGTTTCATCAAAGAGCATGCCAACACAAAACACAACAATGCATAAAAAAAATAAACATTCGAGCAAAGGAAAAGTGTGTTTACACAAGTAGGTACAATTTCATTTAAGCATGTAATTTTTAATTTCATACTTAAAGGGGGAAAATGTAGACACTCAAATTTGGTAATTTACACTTTGGTAACCCTTAATTTGACTATGCAATCTTTTTATTCTCCATTCCCACTTAGCACTTTCTAAGGTCCATTATTTAGCTTGTTTATCCTTGCACACTAACATGTCAACAAATATTGAGAATGCAATGTACAAAATAAATAGGAAAAATCAATTCACCAGATCAAAACTTCATTTGGCATATTCCTTGCTCATGTTCATGACTTTACAATTTGATCGTGGTTGTACCATATGGTCTTGATCTCTTTGTATGGTCTTGGACCGACATGTCTTCTAATTACACTTCTAATTTAAGATATTTTATTGGGTCTTATACTTTCTCTGGGTCATCCTTTCTTAGATAAATCATCTATAAAACCCTATATAAGCAAGTAAACACTACCTCATTTTCTAACCTATAAATCCTTAAGGCAATGCACTAGAGCACTCACTTCATACACTTGTAAAAGGCATCCAAAGCTCTCTAAATCTCATAATTACACATCTATAACTATTAGGGAAATACCCAAATAAGGTTTAAAGCTACAAAATTGATCAAAGAAGCCATATCTCTCATATATAAGCATCCAAACATTCTCTCTCCAATTGTTTTTAGAAGAGCCAAGTCAAAGCAAACATGGTCAAAGCAATTGCCAAATTTGATTGATCTATCTAGATATCACATGCTAGGTGGAGAATACATGTGGTTTGAGGCCTCTTTAGAGTAGTTCTAATGTCGGTGGTGCATGGGGCGCTCACAACCTTTCTAATGTTTTTTTCAGGACTCTTCATCCATGGCTAGGGTTTGAGATGGTGATCATTTCACACACAGAGATTCACTACATGTGCGACAACTAGGGTTTAACAACGGTAGACAAAACTAGGAAGGTGAACAACCCATAAAGTTATAAAGGTTGTCTCGAGTAGGTTCAAGTCTCGAGATCTTCCCAAAAATTAGTTATGGAAAGTTAAATGCCTCTATACCCCTGTTTTGTACTTTCAATTACATGTTAGGTTAAGTGGTGTGTTGCAATATTTCTTATTTGATCTGAGTTGTAAATATGATTTAGTGTTTATATTGTATCATCCTTGTTAGATCATTAATTAACTATAGTCTATATCATACAACCTAATTAAATTGACCTAAATTTAATTAAGGGTCAAACACATTATGAATCATTTGTTAACTTCGATGGCTAGAAACCCCATTTATGTTTCCCTATAGTTTTCCTATCTTAATTATGTTCATGTGTTGATATTGTTTGTATGGTTTTTGACCCATTATTTGCATCCTCCCCAAAATTAATTGGGTTGATTCACCCATTTCCACTTTTCTTGTTTCTAATCATTAGAAGTTTGACATGCACACTAATGTTTCCAAAGTTTGATACAAATCCTTTATATATAAACAAGTGAGATACTTTATTTGGAAAGAGAGTGGACACACACATCTTAATTGACACTTATTGATACATGCATGACATATTTTATTTCTATCATCTATTTTCACATCTTAATTAACACTTATTGATACGTGCATGACATATTTTATTTTTATCATCTATCTTTATATTATCAACATCTTTATTCCAATCTAAGGGGTTTGATTGTTCGGCATTACTTATTGCACACTAGCCACCAAAAACCTAACGCAAGCCCTCAAAAAATTATTTTCCTTAACATTCTAGATCAAGCAAAATTCTTGTTATGTAAAGACACGAGTCACAATGCATAAAATTAGGGTAGTGAAGCAAAATAATAGGAGTGGGTGAATAAACCAAACAAACAAATTTAAACCGATATTCATCGATTAAGAGCATTTATAATTTCCTCATACTCATCTTAGGGCATTTGAGGATTTCAATGTGGAAGTCACGATAACTTCAAATGTGCATTTCCATGTCCATATTGTGGAGATATATTTACAAACAACACATAAGAAAGACAAAGAGCCTTATATTTCCACTATTTCCTTACATATTTGATTAGGCATTTAAATAAACATTATTGTTATGTTTTTTAGTTTTAATATTACTATTATTGTCATAAACTTTCAACTTTCAACAACTCACATTTTTGAGAAGATTTTGGGTTCAAGTAGTTTTAATTGACATTTTTTTAAATTATAAGTCACTGGCAAGTGCATATTGGTTTATTGGTGAAGTTGTTAAGTTCACAAAGAGTCCACCAAGTGTGAATTTTTGTTGAATACAAAGGGCCACCATCATAAGGGGTGAAAGCTAGTCGAAAGTAGATTTGACATGATGGATAACCCACTAGGATTAAGTTTTTCCAAGTGCAAATTTTGACACTATAAGTAATAAGACCGAATTTGAGATTCAAGTAGATCAAATAACCCACTAAAAATCATATTTTGGTGAGTGCAATGATCTAGACTATAGAAAATAATTAATGATAGGCCTTTCAAAGTCAAAATTCTTGAAAATGAATATCTTAACCATCTTCATTGTTCCCTAGTTATATCCCTTGTTACCTCTAACTATCCCCAATTACATTCCCTCTCCCCTCATGCGGCCAACATTTGTATGTAAACAAATATCTATCTGTCTCATCGCCACTACGCGGACATCACGAGCACCACTTCCACCATTTTCTTGGTGATGTGGCAATGTTTGTATTAAAGAAGAAGTGACTTCGGGTAAGTGCATGGAAATGAGGGACCAAAAGGGGGTCAAAAGTGGACACATTTTTCCTAAAATCAAGTAAAAACTGAACTTCATCTAATAATTTGGCATGCATATGCTCAAAATTTGACAAAGTGATAAGAATAAGTACCATAGAGCTCGGAATATAGTTTATAAACTACTTTTTTTTAAATGGTGGATATTAAGAGGGTCAAATGTGGTGCACACACAAAGTATGTCTATTTTTGTGTCAAAAATATAAGAACCTATTGTGTGTGCGCCCCCATTTTGAGTTCTATAAATTATTTTTCAAATCCCTTTAGTAGAAAGTTAGCTAAGACCATGTACGAGGTCCCACTAATTTTTGGATGAATATATAATTTTTATTAATTTTCAAAGTGCACACATCCCAAAATGAAATATTTATGTGTACACCCCCATAACTTTGAGAAAAAAATTTGTTTTTTTGGTTTTTTTAGTGTGTGTAGAATGGAGTTAAAAAAATGCCACTTTTTTTTAATTTGGATGAAAAATCATAAATTATGCACCAAAACATATGCATAGGTTTTGGAAAGAAAAGAAGGCACTAGTAAAAGAAATTATGGATGAAAGCCTTAAACTAATCAGATTTTAGAAAGAATTATATCGTCACCAAGGTAAAACCGAGCTTGACATCGTAGTATAAATTTTTTTAATATTATGTTATAATGCATGAGATATCGGGGTGTACACGTGAGATTTTGATATTTTCTGTCAAACATGGATTTATTCACGGATTACACAGTCAAAACCTTAGATTTGGATATCCAAGGAAAATCTAAGCTCATGGATTGGGTATTTCAAACTCCAAGAAGATGAAATGCGTTCACATTATAACGCATTTAAAATTGAAAGTCGAACACAAAACATGAGTCAAAACATGAGACAAAATGTTATATTTATGTTTTATGACAGACAAAATGCGAGCGCGTTATAACACGACTTAATTTTTCCCATGTCGTATTATAACCCGACCGAGACATAATGCGAGTGTGTTATGGAAAAATAGACCAAAAAGCATATTTTTGGCCGCTTTTTGGTCCCCCATCTTTGTGAACTTGCCCTTCCTCTTCCTCGATGTCATGTTTTCATAAGAATAAGTGGCAACGACCGAGTTAAATACAAAGAGAGATAGTTATAATTCTAAACAGAAGAGCATGTGGTGACTGTGAATGTATTAAATAGCCCTAAACATGGAAATGGATAGTGTAGGGAAAAATCAATTGCAACATCCTTTGGTGAATGTACAATTACAAATGAGAAATGTGTGAATGTTATTGGAAACCAGAAGTGGTGGCAGGAGGTGTCGAGATTCAAAAGGAGGTGAATCCGTTAGAAAGAATTGTGGGTGAACACAATGCAAAAGGCATGAGGATAAAAATCGTATTTACTACACAAACAAATTAATCATGTTAATCCATTGTGAAAGATAACATTTCCATTTGTTTTGTGTTTGAATTCTAAAATAATGCTTTTGTTGAACAAAAACGTACCTATAGAGTAATGGATAGTAGAAAGTAGAGCCACCGTGATATTTAGAGGTTTTGGATCCTTTGTAAATCATTAGAAATTTTCACTTAGTTCATGTAATTTTATTTGTGAAATTGATAGAACCTAGAAACAAGCTATTCTTACCATGTTTTAAAAATATATATATCGATAAAGGGGTTTTTTCTATTATTACTACAAATCTCACCAAAGAGTTGAAGTGGAGTCACCGAAAGGGATGCATCGAATAAGTTAAAGTTGATGGACCAAACCATTGCATGAGAAAGAGGGGGCATGAAGAAGGGTATCGAGGAGGAGAATTCAAGGGTTGGGAAAATGTTCAGGGGAACATATGCGAATACCCAAATGAACCGCATATCATTTTTATCAATTGTTTGATGAAAAATTAATTCTTATAAGACATGTAATAAGATTTTAATATATTTAAAATACTATATTGCATTGAAATTCCACAATACTTTTATATTTTCATTACATCGTATATACAATATAAAGTAAATTAGATTTCTCTAAAAGTTTAAACTTTTGTGATAGAAATATTTTGATTGATTTTATATGTAAGTCCACACCAACATACTAAACATATGTTTTTGGCAAGACACTTATTGGGGTGATGGAAGGTAGGGAATAAAAATAAGAAATAATGGAACAATAGAGTAAATAATGTATGTTATGATTTAGCAAGAAACCATTTTACCTTCGACTTTATGTTAGGAGTAATGAAGAGGAATGGTGAATACTTTTTTAAAATATTACCCATCATCATTATAATGATCCAAACAAAACATAGTGAAAGAAGAAAGAAAAAGTACTTTAGGCACAACTTTACAGTCCATAATAGGGCATTTATGGCACATAACAGGGCATTTCACAAACTTTCACATTTACAAACAAGATTTTGTAAAATCAAACTCATGCAACATTGTTTTGAAATTTTAGTGTTTCAAGTTGTAAATAGTAGTAAGTTATATCTATATATACCAGAAACATAATGGCAAATTGTCTAGGTAAACCATCATAGTAAAAAAATCAAGCTTATTATATTAGTGAAAGTTTTTGGTTTAACTTTTATATTCGGTTTGGTTGAATGTAGGTTCAAAACACATAAGGTTTGTGTTTATGTTTCTACTACTTTTTTAGATGTTGCAAGTGGATAATTCTCATGTCATGGGGAAAATGTTTACACTTTACCTTCAACAAGGATCATGTTTTTAGCAGAATATAAGGAAATAGATAAAATGATTCTAGACACCATGTTAATAGCTACCCAATTCATCGCATAGTTTCTAATAATTATACTTCATGTTACACACAAATAAAAAAAGTTTAAAACACTTTAAAGTTCATAATAACATTGCATATATAGTTTTAAATAACCCAGAGGAATAATATGAAATATTAAATAACCTTTTGGAGAACCCTCCTAACATCCACCCAAGGCCATCACACCAAACAAATCCATCATTAAATCCAAGCGATCTTTCTTAATTTTAAACATGGCTTCACCCTAAGGATTAAGCAATATTCACACGTGGCAAGTTCAAATTCAATGCATGTAAAAACCATATGTCTACTAAGCTAAGAGTATCCATGTTTCATAAGAAAATCTAAATATATGTAATGAATTATTTAAATGTTAAATATAATTTTTTAATGAAATCAAGATCATTTTTTAAATCTTAGCTTGGAAATATTTGTTTCACGTTTTATCTGCATCAACAAAATGTACGATCTCTTTTCTTTCCACACATCTCAATTTTATTTATTACAACTTTCTTATGTTCATCATCTACTTATTGAACTCTTTTAAATTTAGTTTTGATTTCTTGTTACGGTCATTACATCCTACAAATTGGGTAAGGGAAGTCAAAGTGTGTCAATGTGTTTAAAGCTTATTATCTTGAGCCAACACCAATTATAAAGAATACTATTTTAAAGGTCATGAGAAAATGAGAATTTTACCTCACACATTATTTCACATATTCACTTATTTTTACACATTGAATAATAATTTTGGATGCTTTATACTTAAAATAGTTCCTTGAAACTATGATATTTTGAGAGTTTAAAATTCCAACTACATACATCATATCACATTCCCCTTATGATATTGCTTTTTCAATGTATATAAAATAAATTCAATCTAATATATTCGACCATATGCCTATCGACCTCTCCCATACACCTATAGATGCATTTGCTAGTGGGGCCGATAGCCTACCTAAAGTCTATTTTCTTGGTAACTTCGTTTTTATCGCCTTCGTCCTTCTATATATTAATATATTAATCATATTTTTTAATCAAATTTTGGGCTGGCAAGCAATTCCAAATAATCATTTCATATTTTATAAATATTGTGTCTCCTCAAATTCCCGATTGAAACTCGTAATGGTTGGAGTAATTCGCTCAAGACAACCCATAATGTCCGGAATAATTCTTAATATTCAACATCTTAATCATGAAATTTGTGGTGGTTATGTGTAAGAAGAATTGTTAAAAAATTGTTGTGGCAGAAGAAATTTATATAGATGTGGCTCCTTTGATTAATTCCATTTCTTTGAAGTGAGGTATACAAAATTTTTAAGAAGGTATGCAAAGTGTTTGCATTGTAATTTTTTTAAATTTCTTTTTGTACATAAGATATAGAAATTTCTCTTCAATACATACGCAGTTCTTTTGATTGATTGGTTGCTTTTGATTTTAATTAGATATTTTACTAATAACTAATTTGCAGATTTTAAAATTTCCTTCTATAAATTTTTCTAATTTTTCTTTTTTATTGTTATAGTATAGATCGAAAGGATTGTTTTCGACATATTGTGGTGTTTGGCATCTCATTAGATCACTCATGATTCTGTAGGTACTTATTAGTTTCATTTATCTATTCCCGTAATATTTCAATTTACCTTGTTAAAAACTACATCTTGCGAATTTTGTCATTTCGTGTAACATGTTGTTTGATCTTTCAACAACCATTACTCATTTGTTTATTATTTTGTGTGTTTTGTAATGCCTAAAAACTAATAAAAGTCTAACATAGGAGAATAAAACATTCTATAAAGATCAAACTTTATAGTCTTAATCGATATGATGGTAAATTTGTGTGCACCTATTGTTATCGCATACACAAGTCAATATGTATATATATATATATATATATATATATATATATCCGATATTATGATGTAGTTATCCATAAGGCAAGAATGTACATGAACTATTTGACAAAATTTCTTTACTCCTAACGTCTATGGTTTCATGAAATTGTTTGACAAAATCCATGAATGAATTTTGGCATCCGAGAAATGGAAGAATGGGAAAAAATTAGAGTAGTATACATTTTGTGGTTATTTGTCAAGATGTTGTTTGGACTTGGAACTTCTCGCTATAGAGAAATCTTTATTGCACGATCTTTCCGATGCATCTTGATTGATAGATGTATAAAACTACCTTAGAGGAATAGCCATGAGAAATGTTAGAGCAAGAACTAAATTGCTTAGTGCACATGCAAATGTAGTTGAGGTATAATTTAAGCGTGCGTAGTAGAAATTTCCGATTCATAGTAGTCATGCACATAAACAATGTTTTTGCATTGAAAAATAATCAGGCGATGAAAAAGCCATGTGATGTCACAAAATACCCGACATTAAAATGATTAGCCAAGCAAACCACTGAGAAAAATTTGGCAAAAAATCCCAAATGTGAGATTTGGCCTCGTCTACTTGATACAAACAAACAAAAACAAAAACAAAACTTCATTTATTATAATTTAACATTTATTATCGTGAAAGTTTGGATTTTACAAACTATTGGTTGTCAAACTTGCACCCATGTCTCAAATTTAGAAGAACCGAGTCATTTGAGACAACAATGGAACCATCTCCAAGTTGTGGGACCTTGCACACTTGAGACGGATCTCCGGAGAAGGTTGGTTCCTCTATCTATTTCTATTGCTATTGTTACTCCTAATGTTGAAAGGGAAAATTAAGCTAACAATGCCAAGGGACTAGGGATAGAAGGATAACAGGAAGGAAAGTTAATCTAAGGAAGGTGATAACACCAAAAAAAGAGGGATGAACACCATCCATTCTGAGCGAAAATGAAAGGAGAAGGCATGAAAGAAGGCTAGGCACATGTAACACAACTAAAACACATTTACCAGATCAATTTCATGGAACATAACTAAAATGGAGCTGCAAGGGACGTAGAGTGACACAACAAGCATGCAATGTAAAAGAAAGGCAAGAAGAAAGAATACAAACATGCTTAGGACAAAGAATAGTCACAAAACAATGCTTCCATTACTTCCGAAATGCACAGAACTATTACAATGGTGAAAGAGGTTGATATCCACATGCACGAGCCAGATATAGAGGTCTGCAACTTAGAATACAAAAATATGAAGTCCTTAACAAAATGCGTAGGGATCCAAAGTGCCCAACCTTAACAATGAGTCCAACTCTTACATTTATAGATGAATCCATGGAAGAAGAAGAGAATAAGGAGGGAAAACTCAAATTTGAAATACAACCACCAACAATAAGCATTCAATGCCGGAAATCCACCTGCAAATCTATCAAATGTGTTTTCCCAAGTCTATTTGCAATGTTGGAGAAGGAAGGAGGGTGGATAAGATTGAATCGAGTAGTT